>LT598454.1:6853-1247865 GCA_900074725.1 Lachancea dasiensis
TCAAGGTCGTCACATCGGTAGAGAATGTGGACGTGTACGAACCAGTCCATTGGGTGTATGAGACAATCTGGTTTTCAGGAGTCTCCACGTAGTAGATAGTCTCCGTTGTTGGAAGACCGTCAGATCCAGTTAAGGTCGTCACATCGGTAGAGAATGTGGACGTGTACGAACCAGTCCATTGGGTGTATGAGACTCTCGAGTTTTCAGGAGTCTCCACGTAGTAGATAGTCTCCGTTGTTGGAAGACCGTCAGATCCAGTTAAGGTCGTCACATCGGTAGAGAATGTGGACGTGTACGAACCAGTCCATTGGGTGTATGAGGTTTTTGGAATTTCCTCTTTAACAGGGATATCGACAATAAATAACCTTTCCATCAATGAAATGCCATCAGATCTGATTGACACTGACGTCACTGTCGAGACAGTTGTTGTATAAGATCCTGTCCATGGTGCATAAGTAGTTCGATTTCTTTGAAGTGCTGGAGTTTCCACATAATAAATTGTCCCAGTGGTAGCAAGACCGTCAGACCCTATCAGAGTTGTAACACGGGTCGAGTAAACCGACGTCTGTGATCCTGGCCATTCGGTGTAAACAGTAGAGTTGAACCCTGCAAAAGGTACTGGAGTTTCCACGTAGTACACCGTCTCCGCAGTCTCTTTGCCGTCACTTCCGGTGAATGTAGTCAAACTCGTCGAATAAGTAGAGGTTTCGGATCCGCTCCAAGGCGTCATGGTCGTACTAACAACATTCACAATCGGTGTTTCAACGTAAAAGACCGTTTGTACAGTCTCTTTGCCATCGGCCCCAGTAAAAGTCGCCATACTGGTATAGTAAGTAGACGTTTCGGAACCAACCCATGGTGTGAAGGTTGTATTGACGACATTCACTATAGGTGTCTCCACGTAGTACACGGTTTCCACCGTTTCTTTGCCATCAGAGCCAGTAGAGGTAGCAAAGCTTGTCGCATAGGTAGTTGTTCCAGAGCCACTCCAAGGAGTGAAGCTTGTGCTAACAACATTCACGATTGGCGTTTCCACGTAGTACACAGTTTCGATGGTTTCTTTGTCGTCTGGACCGGTGAAAGTTGTGACGCTGGTCGAGTAAGTAGACGTCTCAGAACCACTCCAGGCACTGACAATCGTAGAGACAACATTGATGATCGGTGTCTCCACATAATACACAGTCTGGATCGTCTCTTTGCCATCTGGTCCCGTAACCGTCGTCATGCTTGTTGAGTAAGTTGACGTTTCGGACCCAGCCCATGGTGTCAACGTTGTGCTGAAAACATTTACAATTGGGGTCTCCACGTAGTAAACGGTTTCGATGGTTTGCTTGCCATCAGACCCAGTGAACGTTGTGACCTCTGTCGAGTAAGTGGAGGTTTCAGAGCTACTCCAAGGCGTGAAGCTCGTACTCAACTCATTCACGATCGGAGTTTCCACATAATAAACAGTTTCTACGGTCTCCATACCATCGGCTCCAGTAGAGGTAGCCAGACTTGTAGAGTAGGTAGAAGTCTCGGAACCACTGAACGGAGTCATTGTCGTGCTAACAACATTGACGATTGGAGTTTCCACATAGTACACCGTCTCCACGGTCTCCTTACCATCGGCTCCTGTGGAAGTAGCCAAACCTGTAGAGTAAGTGGACGTTTCAGAACCACTCCATGGCGTGAATGTCGTGCTGACAACATTGACGATAGGTGTCTCCACGTAGTAAACAGTTTCCACGGTCTCCATACCATCGGCTCCTGTGGAAGTAGCCAAACTAGTATAGTAAGTGACAGTTTCGGAACCAATCCAAGGTGTGAACGTCGTGCTGACAACATTGACGATAGGTGTCTCCACGTAGTACACCGTCTCCACGGTCTCCATACCATCGGCTCCTGTAGAGGTAGCCAGACTTGTAGAGTAAGTGGACGTTTCAGAACCACTCCATGGCGTGAATGTCGTGCTGACAACATTGACGATAGGTGTCTCCACGTAGTAAACAGTTTCCACGGTCTCCATACCATCGGCTCCTGTGGAAGTAGCCAAACTTGTTGAGTAGGTGGACGTTTCAGAACCACTCCATGGCGTGAATGTCGTGCTGACAACATTGACGATAGGTGTCTCCACGTAGTACACCGTCTCCACGGTCTCCATACCATCGGCTCCTGTAGAGGTAGCCAGACTTGTAGAGTAAGTGGACGTTTCAGAACCACTCCATGGCGTGAATGCCGTGCTGACAACATTGACGATAGGTGTTTCCACGTAGTACACCGTCTCCACGGTCTCCTTACCATCGGCTCCTGTAGAGGTAGCCAGACTTGTAGAGTAGGTAGAAGTCTCGGAACCACTGTACGGAGTCATTGTCGTGCTAACAACATTGACGATAGGTGTCTCCACGTAGTAAACAGTTTCCACGGTCTCCATACCATCGGCTCCTGTAGAGGTAGCCAGACTTGTAGAGTAAGTGGACGTTTCAGAACCACTCCATGGCGTGAATGTCGTGCTGACAACATTGACGATAGGTGTCTCCACGTAGTAAACTGTTTCCACGGTCTCCATACCATCGGCTCCTGTGGAAGTAGCGAAACTTGTTGAGTAGGTAGACGTCTCGGAACCACTGTACGGGGTCATGGTAGTGCTAACAACGTTGACAATAGGAGTTTCTACGTAGAACACAGTCTGTACTGTTTCTTTGCCGTCACTTCCGGTAAAGGTGCTCAAGCTGGTGGAATACGTTGACGTTTCGGATCCGCTCCATGGGGACATGGTCGTACTGACAACATTCACGATTGGAGTCTCCACGTAATAAACAGTTTCGACCGTTTCTTTGCCATCGGCCCCAGTAAGAGTCGCCAAACTGGTGAAGTAAGTAGACGTTTCGGAACCAACCCATGGTGTGAAGGTGGTACTAACGACGTTCACAATCGGTGTCTCCACGTAGTACACGGTTTCTACCGTTTCCTTTCCATCAGATCCAGTAGAGGTAGCAAAGCTCGTCGCGTAGGTAGTTGTTCCAGAGCCACTCCAAGGAGTGAAGCTTGTGCTAACAACATTCACTATTGGCGTTTCCACGTAGTACACAGTCTCGATGGTTTCTTTGTCGTCTGGGCCGGTGAAAGTTGTGACGCTAGTGGAGTAAGTAGACGTTTCAGATCCGCTCCATTGAGACGTAGTAGTACTGACAATATTCACAATTGGAGTCTCAACAAAATATACAGTCTGGATCGTCTCTTTGCCATCTGGTCCCGTAACCGTCGTCATGCTTGTTGAGTAAGTTGACGTTTCGGACCCAGCCCATGGTGTCAACGTTGTGCTGAACACATCTACAATTGGAGTTTCAACGTAATAAACTGTTTCGATGGTTTGCTTGCCATCAGACCCAGTGAACGTTGTGAACTCCGTCGAGTAAGTGGACGTTTCGGAGTTACTCCAAGGCGTGAAGCTCGTACTCAACTCATTAACGATCGGAGTTTCCACATAGTACACGGTTTCCACGGTCTCCATACCATCGGCTCCAGTAGAGGTAGCCAAGCTAGTTGAGTAAGTGGACGTTTCGGAACCACTCCATGGCGTGAACGTCGTACTGACAACATTCACGATTGGAGTCTCCACGTAGTACACAGTTTCCACGGTCTCCTTACCATCTGTCCCAGTGGAAGTAGCCAAGCTTGTCGAGTAAGTAGACGTTTCGGAACCACTGTACGGGGTCATTGTCGTGCTAACAACATTGACAATAGGAGTTTCCACGTAATAAACAGTTTCCACGGTCTCCTTGCCGTCGGCCCCAGTAAAAGTCGCTATACTAGTGAAGTAAGTGACGGTTTCGGAACCAATCCAAGGTGTGAACGTCGTGCTGACAACATTCACGATAGGTGTCTCCACGTAGTAAACAGTTTCCACGGTCTCCTTACCATCAGCTCCGGTAAACGTAGAGAATTGAGTAGAATACGTGGATGTCACCGCGCCATTCCATGGCCGTATGGTCGTGCTAACAATGTTGACAATAGGAGTTTCCACGTAGTAAACAGTTTCAATTGTCTCCTTACCATCGGCTCCTGTGGAAGTAGCCAAACTAGTTGAGTAAGTGGACGTTACGGAACCACTCCATGGCGTGAACGTCGTGCTGACAACATTCACGATAGGTGTCTCCACGTAGTAAACAGTTTCCACGGTCTCCTTACCATCAGCTCCGGTAAACGTAGAGAATTGAGTAGAATACGTGGATGTCACCGCGCCATTCCATGGCCGTATGGTCGTGCTAACAATGTTGACAATAGGAGTTTCCACGTAGTAAACAGTTTCCACGGTCTCCTTACCATCAGCTCCGGTAAACGTAGAGAATTGAGTAGAATACGTGGATGTCACCGCGCCATTCCATGGCCGCGTAGTCGTGCTAACAATGTTGACAATTGGGGTACCAACGTAGTAGATTGTTTCCACTGTTGGCTTGGAATCAGCACCTGTGGTAGTGAAAACTTGGGTTGAGAAAGTTGTTGAGCTTGCCACACTTTGTGGAACTATTGTCGTACTTGTTGCATATGCTTGGGGCGTTTCAATGTAGTAGATGGTTTCAACGGTGATTATTCCGTCTTTACCCATGGATGAGGTTAATGAAGTGCTGTAAGTTGAAGTTTCGGTACCAGTCCAAACACTCATGGAGGTGGACGTGGTGCCTGAGGTAGGAACTTCGACGATGACAACCTGCTGCGGAACTAGGTCACCGGCAGTGTTGGTGCCAGCGGCGGTAATGGTGGTACTGGTAGTAAACTTACCAGTCCAACCGGAAGTTGTGGTAGTAGGGGATAAATATGAAGCAGAACCACCACCACTAGCACTTCCAACAATGAAATTGATACGTTTGGCGTATGATGTTGATGTGGTTGACGCACCGCAGACCAAACTTTCGTAGTATCTGTTGTAAAATGACATACTGCCCGGATCATCTCTGTCAATGATTTGGTAACCATTGACAAAAATATGATATCCTGCTGGAATACTAGTTGCTGTAACAGCAATAGTGTTTGAATTACAGGTCACTTTGTAGCCAGCAGGTAAAGCAGTAGCACTCTCGGGCATGTTCCACGCATTGAAGCTTTTAGCCATGGACACCTGCACACGGCTACAATCAGCCACGTTACCAATACCAGCGGGATAGCCCGACCAAATCAATGACATGACTTCATTGTACGCCTGCGTGCTACAAGCGCGGCCAACGTAGTAACCGAACTGCAGGTTTGTCGAATCAGGAAGCTCGATATCATAACCAGTAAAGGACGAAGCGGTCACCGGAATTAAGCCAGGTGAGGTTGCCATGTTGACTACTGCATAGAGCGAGCCCCATTGAACCGTGTTCAGACCCACCTGCCACTCATTGGCAGCCGACAGAGAGCCAGAGGACGTTGAGCCACCGTCGGCAAAAACAAAATTGAAAGTAAGAGACCCTGTGACAAGTCCAATGTTGCTTTTACTGAGAGTACACGTTAAGGAGGACGTCGACGAATCAACAAAACCGTTAGTAATAAGACAGTTAGCAAAGGTGCTGCCACTTGTGTCAGCCAGCGAAATATAACTGTTTTGGCCAATCGTTTGGGACCCGTAAATTTTCAGAACGTCGGGCATGGTGATGCTGAAAGTGTCGCCCGACGTAGCACCAGTGAGCACAGAACTGATCGAGTAGGTTAAACGAGCGGTCCATAGAGCCGAAGGATAGGGATACGTTGGGGGCGTTATAACAAGGGCAGTGAACACATTGCTCAGGGTTTTCGCCTGCGCAACAACTAAGAGCCGACAAAAGGCCAGTAAAAAAAACAACGGTCTGAGCATCACGCCGACTTTATCTTCTTCTGCTTACTGTCTCTCTTTCGCTCTCCCCGGTGCTGCTTGAGTCGCTGTGTCCGAAAACTCGGGTAGTTTTGATAGCAGCTGAAGCTCTTTTTCCTCAGCAAAAACCTGGTCCAACAGCAGTGGCGGGCCTATAGTCTCGCTGAGAAACAAGCTCGATAGTTTTCTTGTGCTTTTGAAGTTGAACGACCTGGGAAGTCACAGAATCAAAGTAGATGTTTGCAGGAAGGGCGCAAAATTGTGCTTGCAATATTGTGCTTGCAATATTGTGCTCGCAAAACAGCCTCTTCTTACAACTAGCGAACGTAGATGTGACCAAGTTTATTCTCAATTCTTAGAATTAGTCAAGTAGTAAAGGTCAACCGAGACCTTACCTACCAACTCACGTTGGTACCATTCTGTCAATGCGCGGTTGGTTATATAGTCAAGGTGCCACTCTCGAGCCAGGAACCACAGCTCACCAGCGAAAGAAGAAAGAAAACTATGACCGCAGGCAATAGCAGCGCTGTCCGGAGCGCCGGGGCTGCGCACGTCATGTAGAACCATATGCGCAAATGCGAGTCGCTACCGCCTCTGGCACTGCTTTCGTAATCTGAACCTGAGATCTGGAAATCTCCATTGGCAGCACGTGCATAAGTCCGCTGTGTGTTAAAGTTCGGTGCATGCCCATGCATATCCGTGCATCGGGATACAGCGAGGACCCTTGTACGTGGTGTTGACACTGGTAGCGTGGCAAAATACCACACTGTACGTCCAAGGTGATGGGCCGGTTGGAAGGGGCCATAACAGCGAAGATACGCAGCCGAGACGCGGTAAGAACAAGATCGAGGGTGATCCAGAACAATGCTTTGAGCCAAACAGCCTTGCTGAGCTTGCACGGCGTTCGATTCTGAACATGGACGACGGTCCTTTGCTCTTTCCCAACCGAATTCGCCGTGCATCTATGCGTTGACTTCGGGCTCAAGGGTAGACTGTTAACAGAAAAAGCTGGCATGATACGGTATCGAACGCTTATCTGACGTGGGTAGAGACGGTCATGCAGACGGGAACTGTCTTCCGCGTGTAATCGGAGCTGGGACGGTGCCCTGCAAAGATCGAGGAGTAGATCTGTGAAGGAAAATTTTTATTTTGGAGCGCCGGCTGCGAAGACGGGCACGGGACGCGATGATGCAGAGAACGCAGAACAAAGCGTCTAGATTGTCCATTTTCAGACGGACGGACGGACAGACTCCGAACGACGGTGTCAGTGAAAGGTAGCTCAACACCAAGGCACCTGTGTCCAACGGATGCGGGCGTGAAAGGCTAATAACTGGGATGCGCCGGACGGGCTCGTTGGGGCCCAAGTGTTGATGTAATGAATGTTGCGTGTGGAACGTTCTCAGGACCGGCACTTGGGGAAATGGCCGCAAGGGAACTCCGGGACAGCGACTGGAAAATGCACCAGTGGGCCCGAAAATGGCGCGGATGAGGGTTGTGGTCTGCTCTTTGGTGTGTAGTGGGTTGTGGCGGCCAGTCAGCTGGCATCGAGATCGCGCGCTCGGGCATGAGATCGTGGTTGGCGACTGATGGTTGGTGTTCTGTGAGCTGTAGGGCGAACACGGCAGCGTGAGGGTTCGCTTTGGACTTGTCCATTGGAAGTCTGCTTTGTCCAGCCTGATGTAACTTGATCATTGATTTAGTTATCCCCCACTGTGAAAAACCGTGATGCCCAATCTATGCGGTATTTACTTGTTAATTCCAACGCATCTAGGCCAACGCCCAAACCCTAATGAACTTCTAAAATCTTGGCAGTATATTGCCAATAGTATTGGCGGTGCATACGCTGGATTCCAGTTGCGAATGTGGCCGGATGTAGCTACCGCTGGAAATATGTCTTTAATCGCGTAGTGTCGTAAGCTAGTTTCAGAGGAGTTAACATACACATATATGCGAAATCTACACTGCCAACGCGAGTTGGGATTGGGCCATCGTCACTTGCTTAACGGAACGCTGCACAATAAAAAACTTTATTCTCTTTGGGCTAAGAGCTCTTCTCCTAGACCATGCCTTGTGCTACGTTCATGAACAAGCACCAACGCGATATAATAAGCATTGAGAGCCTGGGCCTTCGATCGCCTAGTAAATGAGATGTCAAGCGACTGAGGAGCGACTCAAAAAGATACGGTGATCATGACTAAATGCCCTCGGCACCATCTTTCTGTATCATGACACACCCGTTGACACTCTAGCAAGTATTTTAGAGCCTTCTTAAGTCCACAGTCAAAATGTCCAATTTTAGGCATTAAACTACTATGGTTCCTCCATGGCAATTTGGTTAACACTTTGGTGCTCAATTTTTTTGTTTATATTTTGGTGTCAACCATCGCCTTTGACACAATTTATTTTAATGACTTTTACCACCTAAAGTGCTTTTGGATTTAACACAGTTCATACAACGTACACGATCCACGCTACAGAGCATAAGGGCTAACCATTATTAAGAATAGTGCCATAGGCCCGAATTGCAGAAAACTAAATTTCTGTAGC
Organism: Lachancea dasiensis; assembly: GCA_900074725.1. Lineage (NCBI taxonomy): Eukaryota > Fungi > Ascomycota > Saccharomycetes > Saccharomycetales > Saccharomycetaceae > Lachancea > Lachancea dasiensis. The sequence goes on from LT598454.1 coordinate 15,210, forward strand.
AAGTCTGACTAGAGCGAGACTAGACTAGCTACACTATGTTACTGTATTTGTTGGACAAGGTAGCCTACACTCTGATTACCTACTAGTGTGTCTGGCGCTTCATGTTGACTCCTAACCATTCCCCATAAAATTTTACCTCCTGGATCCCGCCCCCAAAAATTTGAAATGAACGATCGGCCTTTGTAGGGCTCTGGTAAACAAGTGGTCTTCCGTCATTTACCCTTGACTTTCGAAGACCGCACGTTAATTCATTTACATTGAATTTCCAATCACCTGGTTCGCAACGATGTGCCATTCACCAAGCGCATTCTTGTGTTAAGCAACGTCGCGATCACCGACCCAGTGCTCTTTTGACGTTACTTAACGATTGTTCGATGCCAGCCCAAGAAGTACCATCCGGCCAGCGTCTACTCTAAGCCGCATACCAAATGTTCTTTCAACTTCGATACATACGATCCGAACTAGACAATCAGCGTGTTTTTTACCGACGCAACTATGTTTCTCTGTTGACCATCGGAAGACTCTCAAACGCAGGTCAAGTAGTCATTCCCTACAATGCGACGGCCATCCCGCTAGTCTATGTCGTCGACCGCGTATCGTTTGAAAATCCTGAACATGGTAAACGGGAGGACACCGTATTGTTGCCAACATTCAAGACAAGGATTTTCACCACACGCGCCCTCCCCCATCATTATCACCTACTATCACATCGTCTTTAACCGTACAGGAAATGCGTTATAGCTTCTTCGCACAAGTCCGCTTTCGCGAAGGTTCCTGCCCACTGACGTCTCTCTACCAATAGCGCTTAATCCCTAGCGGCCGTGATCAATGAATGCATGTGAATAATTTTGACGTCGACCCGAAAGCTATAGCGTTACCACAGCTTCTGCCATGGCCCAGAGCACAAGCCAGATCGCCTAGAGCACAATCCAGATCGCCTAGAACACAATCCGGATCGCCCTTCTGAGCTAAGAACCTCCTACCGTCCCATTTGGCGCAGAGAAGCATGAAAAGAAAAAAAATTGGCATACAGTCACCGAACTCATGCAGCGAACTGTTCTATTTTAGTTCTTATTCCTTGCTACTCACATCCAGACGTGCAGATGCATGGAATATTCTTACAGGCTATTCCATTGTCCGAAATTATGACTAAATATTTCGAAAAATGCAGTAACAATGCATGAAAAAATGATGTTGCATGACCCACGCATCTGCATGACGCAAAGACCATGCTGAGTAAGACGCATGGAATGCAGAGAGATTTGCTTGCCGCAGATGGACTGGCAAGTGGTGCCAAATCGTCCACACGGGCGATGGGCACTTCTAGTGTACACAATGAGGTCAGTATTCGATAAACTCGCTGACATTCTTGTTCGAGCGTGAATGGTGTATTTTGGAGCCTTACGTGGGTGAGGTGCTGCGATTCATCGGTTTGCGGGGTCACCGAAGTTGATCTGCGCCTATTTCCGGCCATTATTTAGTAGTGACGTGTGATTGGCGTCCAGGCTCCGAAGCATCGAAGCACCACCGGGTGCGATTATCGAGCTTCACATATCTTGTCTGACTTGCTGTAATCATCAGGAAGGCTCGCATGCTCCAACGTGTATTCCTCATTATGACGACACAGGTCAGCGTACAGTCGCTTCACATCCGTCCGAACAGCGTCTCGTCCCCGCCACAGTGAAGAAAGCACTATGCATAGAGCAGCGAGCGTCAACCACACTAACATCACCGCCATGGAAGCTGTGAAAGAGCCGTTGTTGAGATCGCCGCCCCCTCCATACAAAGCACATGCCAAGATAATTTACACTCCAATCAACAAAAATAGGTTCATCCACAAGCTTAGCCAGGTTTGGCGGTGTAAACGATTTTCGTCATTTTTTTTCAGGTAAAGTGCATTCTGCTCGTCAGGACCGATGCCGTCTGCGGGATGCACTTGCCAGTTCAGCTGGTGTAGATCGTAAGAACCACTGGGTCGGATCACGGAGATCGCCACGATGTAGATCGCACTTGAAAACAGGCTCACGATAATCCCAATGAACGTGGCCTCCGTAGTCATCAATGGGTCCCTGTTGATAGCGCCCCAAGCATACCGGTATGTAGCTCCGATCCAACAAACGACGCCTGAGACGGTCCCCAGCGGAACGCCGATCAATGAGTAGAGACGGGTGCTCTTGGACCAAAAGAGCGACAAAGTGACCGCGAAAACTTCTGGGTTGAGGATAACGCCTACAAAACTCAAGAGCCAGCTCACTGTTATTTTACACCAATGTCGTTGAACACTACGGCTAACGCTGCCATACGCAGGCCGAAGCACACTACGCTAACGTGTCACGCTCTCATTAGCTTAGCGCCGGACTCTCCAGGATTGATGTATGTGCGATACAGGTCGTAAGTGGTAATTGACGAAAATGCGATTAGTTCTGCTGACGTTGCAGATGTCACAGACATCCCCAGCATTACCAGACCCGCGGCTGACCCTTCCTGCCGAAGATCGCAGCCAAGCCGTAAATGAATGATAAGCTGGCACCCTCTTCGTGGTCGCTAAGTAGGGTCGGATATGTTACCGACACTGGATTCGTCAGTAGGGCCCCACATGCGAGCCCAGCCGATGACCCAAGCGCGAATGGGATAATCTTGCAACAAATCCCACCGACCATGTAGCCCATAAAAACGCTTCTCGAATCAGAAGCAATTGCTCTTTGCGAGTATCCTAGGTCCCCAAACACTGATGAGAGCCCTCCCAACATTACGGACCACGTCAACAAGATCATGTTTTTATCTTTAAACGATAGATAGCTGGTATTCGACGCATTAGAGAAAACCTCCTGTACCTCTTTAAGAATTTCCCACATCTTACCTGCCGAACCTATCAACGCGGAGCTGCAGAAAACGATATAAGAGGTGACAAGCAGGATCACATATATTATCACAGTGTGAATCCAGGCTGATATGAGAGTGGCCTTCAACCCTCCAAGGGCGGTGTAAACCACAACCGTTGGTGGTAGCAGGAAAATAGCAGCGACCGTGTGCATTCCTGTGCTGGCCGCGAAAGCCTGGGAACCGCCGAGCAGCAGCAGTGAAGAAACCATCGCATTGATAGCCACGCAGTAGCTAAGTTAAAGAAGATGCCAAGCTTTACCGAACCGAATATTGATAAGTTCATAGACGGACTGAGCTTTCGGTGCACGGCGCTTTAGCTGCAGTGCTAAAAAAGCAAACAACGTTATTTGGACAGTACCGTCCACTGCATATAGCCATGCACCGCTAATGCCATGGATGTAGGGCCAATTACCCGCCAGAAGCAAGGTGGCTGGCCACGTCCAAGCAGAAACTGTTGAAGAAGCAATAAGGCGGGAACCGACACTTCGAGAAGCAGTAGAAAACCTCTCTGAATTGTGAACTTGGCTCATATATTTGGATAACAATTTAGAGATGAAAACCATCACAATCGCAAACCCGAATCCAACGCCTATGCTAAACCCATAACCATAGCCTTGCGTTAATAGTAGTTCCCCCCATTCCCGCCTGACAATCTCTTGCTAGGGTGTTCACCTCTGAAACTGACAAATCGCCGGCGTACCAGTGTACATCTATCCACACTTATACTGAATTTACAAGATAGAGCATCCGATCAACCTCGTCGCCATTATGCGCCGCAGCGAATATCGCTTTAGCTAAGCGGGCCAGGGTCCGAAGAATGGAAAAAAAGAATTTTCTATAAAGCATTGTATCTAGCATCATGCCACTAATGGGCTGATTCATGAGCCTGGAACAAATACCGCCAGCTTCTTAGGCAAGCCAAAGATCTGGTTTTTGAACGAGCTTGATTTCCGTCGTACACCATCGACCTACTCGAATTTATTATGTATTGCAATGTCACAGACGTTAGTGATGATACAATGGCCCATAATTGCAAGCGGTATGCTATGTTTGTTCGAAACCGCTGTGATGGCCCTACAGGCAGATTAGATTAATGACAAAGCGGTGTCATATATATTCAAACAACGTAGCTCGTTTTGACGAAGTAAGTGATCCAGTGATGGCTTCTCTTTACGTCGTCAGATGAGCGGATAATGCAAGCTCAATACTGCCAATAATTCCTTAAGAAAGACTTCCTTGTTGCATTTCATAATGAGATTGAAAGTCCAAAAGTATCACAGCTTTTGGGTGAGAAGCCAACTGCAGGGCGCGTATCAACCAATTTTGACAATCAGAAGAGACTACTTCGTATATAAGGATCTCACATTTCTATTTCATTCGAATAATATCCCCAGCTGTGAAGTACTTGAAGGCCATCATCACAGAAGTGGCCCACTATGGTATCGACCACCGAGGGGGTAACCCCGGATATGACCCTGGAATTTTATCGCAAAGCGCTGAATTACAATGTGATTGGTCGCTATGACCCCAAGATCAAGCAATTATTATTTCACACACCGCACGCTTCGGTCTACAAATGGGACTTCGGTAAAGACGAATGGGAACGCTTGGAATATCAAGGAGTTCTGGCTATTTATCTAAGAGACATCTCACACGGTGAACACATGCTACTGGAAGAGACAGATGATGAAAGGTCGATATTGGCACTGTCAAGTCGACCAAATGGACCAGAACACAACGTTGAGATTCTACGAGGCCGTGACATATACAACTATGGGCTTATTTTGCTCAACCGTATGAATCCCGAGAATTTCTCAATTGGCATAGCACCTAACAGTGTGATAAACAAACGTAAGTTGTTTGCCACTGAGGAGGATTCTCAACAGCCCTTGGAAACTATGAAAGTAGAGGTCAAAGATGATTTGGTGATTATCAAAAATCTTCGACACGAAGTTTTTGGTATATGGATCCATACTGTACCCGATCGGAAAAATGTTTACGAGCTGATCAAATATTTGCTCGAAAACGAGCCCAAAAGTTCGTTTACCTGATGACGTTCAAGACTCTTAATGATCCCTACGTAAGTAAAAAGTTAATTTCATTTATTCAGCGTGGAAGTCCACTATTATTTCTTAGTCTTAGCTGTCTTCTTTTTCTTGGAAGAGTCTGTTGTAGCTGCTGGTGTGCTTTTCTTCACAGTTTTCCGTGGCTTCTTAACTTTCGCTTTATCATCATCAACTGGTCCTTTGGCGTTTGCTTTTTGCTGCTCTAAAGACTGTTGCTGCTGTTTTATTTGCTGCGCACTTAGAGGAGCGGACATCGAGATGCGCTGATTATAACTTGCAGGCGCTATGTTTGCATTCATCGCCTGTTGTTTTCTCTTCTCTTTATTGGCACGCCACTGCTCCACAAATTTTAGCCTGCTAAATTGGTTATTGTCGTTACTGCTTGAACCAACAGCAGCCGCAGCAGCAACAGCGGCAGCGGCTACCGAATTACTGGTGTTTCCCCTCCCGGGAGTACTTGAAGTAGTAGGAGAATTCTTTCCGCCACTATTTTTCAAAGAACTATTTGTTAGATCTGCGGCTCCTTTTGCTAAGGAAGCGGCAATTGTGGACATCGTTGTAGTTGACGTTCTTTCACTCATAATTAGCATCATCTGTTCATAACTAGAACTATGTTGTGGTGACTCCTCATGGAGGTCAATGTGTCCAACTTGACCTTTTGTGCCCTTTCGCGTGGACAGCTCACGGTGCAGTTGTTTGTCGAATGGTAGAAAATCAACGTCATCCAGCTTTTCTCGATGCTCGTAAGGATTCAGGGGCACATCAAGATCCAGGTTTCGTTTCGTAAGCGTGAGAATTTCTGACTCTAGTTGTTGGTATATATTATCAGAGAATCTGGTGTGATCTGCGTAAGAGAGCATATCGTAGTAGTGGGTCAGACCATTGGGTCGCAGTAGCGTGCGGTAGACCCTAGGACGTTTAAACGTTGCAACAATCTCCTTTGCGGACTTTGCATCTCCTGACTCCCCAAATTCACTGGCAGAACCAATAGTTTCTCCATTCGAGGGTGCCTTCTTCAGCGATCCTGAAGTTGCCGCCACATCATTAACATTATCGACTGGCCTACTTGAAGGTTGGCCATGTAAATCTGGCCGTACGCCTTGATTAGAGGCAGTAGGTGTCGCTCCCGTCGATTCAGAAGTTGGCGCGCTACTAGAAGTTACTGTAGGATTTTGGACGCCTGCGCCATTGGTGGGTGTTGGTTCTGGAGTCTTCTTTTGAGTCTGTTTAACATCAACAGTATTGGTATGGTCGTAGACTTGTAAAATTAGGTTCCCCTCATAAAACTGAATGTTGCAATCTTTAAGGACCTCCATTATGGCTTCGGGAATGCAGCCCCTGGCCACGTATTCCAGGAATTCTTTCAAGGTAGAGTTGTTCTTGTTCAAAATGAGACCGTCGCTCGTTGCTTGTGGTGTTCTTTGTTGCTGCTGAACTCTGGTGTTTGCGGGTGCACAGATCTTATAATTGTTCTCATAGATGTGGAATTCGAAGCTGGGACGAAACTGCTCGTATTTCTTTAATATGGCATCTGGGTCTTCTGCGAAATTATAGAGCCGCTTAGGCTTCTTGTTAACCGTCATGAGAAATTGATAAAATTGGTTTTCATAGTTTTGCATAGCTTGCTGCTGCTGCTGCTGTTGTTGTCGTAGCTTCTGCTGCATCAGCAAACGTTGTTGTTGCTGTTGCTGCTGCTGTATATGCGCTTTTTGCTGGAGGGGTGTCATATTGCCAGAATTCCCCACCGATGGTGGGCGGTTTCTGTCGCTAGTGGCTTGACCAAGGTTGTGAGGAACAGCACCTGTAGTATCTCCATTGCTGTTGATCGAGCTTCCAAAAGCCGTGTCATTCATGTTACTTGCTAATTGAACTCCTAAAAATAGAATGAATATGGTCCTTGGGTTCAATAGCTGGCTAAATAGCTAAGCTATGTGTCAGGCTCTATTCCTGTTCGTTATAATTGGAATTGAGCTCATCTCTTCTTTTCTCGCTAGACGTCAACACGTATAACGTTACCTCAAGCCTAACAGTTCCAAACATGGGACGCTCTCAGTGTTTGTTCCTATGAGGCAGCCGTTTGAAATTGATCAAAGAGCCTGAATTTCCATTCAAGTGATAGTCATTGTGAGCAGGCGGAAGTGATTTGATGAATCTTTTTAAGCCTCTTACCTGTAAAATTTATAGCTAGAGAAACGGCTATGCAATAGCAGTACATAAAAGAGCCATCAACTTTTAGATAATCATAAAATAACCCAGATGTTTGATTGGAGCGATCGGGAAAGATGCTGCATGTTAGCACATATATGGGCGAGTTTCCAACCTTCAGAGGTTGCTTCCGTCGTCCCTGGAACAAGACGTCTCAGGCGGCCTCCCAGACACCCTGAAGACCGAATAGCGAGGTTGCTACCCCGGCCAAACCAATTGAGCCGTCGGGCGAGTCGATAAATTTCAAGTTGTTCATCACAATGAATGTGTCCAGGGAATCCCATAGCAGCCTCTTGAGTGCAGCAGAGCGATCCGAATAATGAGAAGCCACTTCCACGGCAGTGGAATGCTTCTCATCTACCGAATGGTCTCCCTTTGCCGTAAGAGCTCGTATTCTGTCTTGAGAAACCTGGAGCTTGCGCAGGTCTAAGGCGAGACCACTGACGAGCCCCGCGAGCCAGCACCAATTAGCCCACTTGGGAACCTTCACTCCCGTAATTTTGGTAGCTGGTACGAGCCGTAGAATGCGCAGCAAGTTAATTTGGTCGAGGGTCAAGTAACCGGCGTAAGCTAGGTTTTTCAGCACATTGCACCAACGGACAACGTTGTCATTTGTGATTTTGTTATCATAGAATTTTGAAGCTGCCTGCAGATGATTCAAAGGTTTCAGGAATCTCAAGATCTTGCGAACAGTGGTGAACTCCGCTTGTAGCTTTTTGGCCAAGATCGATGAGTATTGGTATCCTAAAAACCGGCACAAATACTGTAGCAATCTAAGGACTTTCTCCCGGCCAGCAGTAGAGTCCAAAAGACTTACTAGCCTGAAAACAGAAGGATGGTAGATTAGAGTATCACACACCATTGTTCTTTTGACGAAATTATTGACTAATTTTTTTTTAGCACTGCTATCCTTTAGCAAAAACCTCCTAATGTCTTCTTTGAGCTTTTTATGATGCTTAAATAGGTGTCCAAAAGGTGCCACAAGCTCTTTTTCTCACGATAGGACGATATGGCCAAAGTAATGACATCTTCGAGTTTCCCCACCTTACCTTCCGTATTAATAAATATTGACTTCAAGTCGTGAAAAATACACAGCTTTAAGCAGACTACTCCGATTGGCTTGGTAGAAATAAACCTCCCTGGTCAGAGAGGTTTAGTCTGGAAAGCACTTGTTAGAACTTGATAGAACACTGTTGATTCAATCATTAACATAAGAACGATTAGGGCGGGTCGAGGGTCCATTTTGTCTTTTTGAGTGTGTTAGGCTTTTTTCAAAAGTCTTGTGTATACTTTCAAAGTGGTCGAATAAAGCCTTCAGCAAACAGCGATGAGCTACTACGATATTGACGACATTTTAGCGGATGCCTCAAAGTTTCCATGCCGGTTCAACTATGACATTCCGGGTCTTGGATACTTGGAGGGAAACGCGGGGAAAGAGATTCGGAAAAACGCGAAAGTAGAGCTTCCGCTGTGGTTGGCCCGAATTCTAGCTATTGTGGGAGGAGACGCTGGTCTCAATGACGAGGATGCGCTTCCTTTTGTGGAACTGATGCAGCCTGAAATGTTTTCGCCAAAAGTCCTAAATGCCATTAAATCCGGCCCCGTAACGCTCGACGTACATTCTATCAACTCTCATTTCTATGCATTAGCCATCAAATGGGCCACCTTGTTTAATGACCGTGACCTAATAGAAGTCCTCAACTACATGCTACTCGAAAGATGTCAAGAAATAAATAATCATGCATCTAGTGTTCAATTGGAGAATGTAGGCCGTGGAGGTAGCCAAGGCACTTTCATGTTAACTCTTGACGAGTTCGAGAAAGTCCTTTATAAAGACAGTCATGAAAGCTGTAAGGACACAAAAAAATGGGTAATCAGAAAATAAGGGACACAAGTACATATATATGTCGGAGTTTTTTTATAACGGTTTTAACTGGTCTTAACTAGCTTTTAGATCTGCAGTATGAGGCTTCCTTTGCCTATCAAAAGAGTTCCTCATCTTGGTCCTCCGCACCACTATTGTTTGGAGTGGGCTGCGCCGATTTCTCCTCTTGCTCCTTTGAGGATTGGCCGTCTTCGTCTTCACTGTCGTCGATGAACTCTTTGGAAAGATAGGATTTCTTAGGCTTACCTGGTTTCTTCAGCTCGCCCTCGTCTTTACTAGCCTCCTCATTTTCGTCCATGTTTTCATCCTCTTCATCAATTACTGCTCTCTTCGTGCGTCTCTTTTTCTTTTGAGTGGGTTTACTATCTTCTGACTTCTTACTACGCTTGGCTCTTTTCGGCTTTTTAGGCTCGCCATTTTCCAAAAATTCTTCGTCTCCACTTAATGGGGGGTTGGACCCCTTGGCTTCTTCTATAGCATCCAGTTCAGTCCTTTCTTCCATTAGCTTACGAGTCTCTTCCTGCAGCTTCTTGTATTCCTCAACTTGCTTTGCCATCCGTATGCGTTCCTGTTCTTCCTGCGCCTCACGACGTTCGCGCTCTCTGATCTCACCCTCTTCAAATGTCTTTCTGGCTTTGGCTAACTTATCAGCGGCCTCGTTCTCGTAGTCTTGCTGTTCGCTAATACATCTTTCCAAAGCGCTTTTCATTGTAGTCTCACCCAATTGTAAACGTTGATCAAGTTCGTCAATAGGCATGATACTAGTTTTTTGTTCGATCAGCTCTTTAAACAGAGTTAATGCGACTTCCAAACCCAAGCGGGCACTCTCAAGTTTGGACAAGGTCCTCTGCTTGGGTGCTGCTCTGCGCAATGTTTCTGCAATTTGAAAGTGCAACAAAGCAACGTTGAATTTGACGCTTTGTAGCATACCAGAGTTCTCCTTTTCCAATTCTGCTGCTAATGCTTCCTGAGCATATTCTAAGGACCTCTCAAAGCACTCTAAAGATTTCTCCCGCACACCTCGAGAGTACCATGCACGTCCAAGCAGATTGAAAAGTAGTGGCTTACTAGTTTCGTTGCTGAATTGTTTCAAGGCGATCTCATAATTTTCGATAGCTTTGGCATGTTCTTGCATTTCTAGCAAGCAATGGCCCAGATTGATGTGTACCGATTCATTGTTTAACGAGTCTCTCACCTTTCTTAGAATTTCAAGAGCTGGCCCGTATCGTTTGTTCTCCGCGTAAATGATAGCCAAGCCTTGGGCAGCGAAAATATTGAACGGATCTACTTGCAATACTTTCTGCAGAAGTTGAATGGCTTTGACGAACGACTGCTTTGATTTTTCTTGCTCCTTTGGTGATGACAATTTTTTAGACTCTCGTGCGATGGTCACATATAAGTTGGCCAAAGATATGAGGGCATAAGCATCGTGTGAATCGTATTTGGTAAGGGTGTCACGGTTTTGTGTGATTTCCAATTTCTCTGTCTTTTCAGTTTTCTTTTCGGTTGAACCGTTTTTCAGATACCAGTTGTAAAAGGAACGTGTATCAAGGTCGGATGGGTGTGATTCTAATAATTCGTCAACCTGTTTGTCTAAGTCCGCACTCTTCTCCTTCATAATCATCAAATACAGGTAGCGTATTTTAGCATGAATGTAGTTAGGGTGTGTGGCTAGTAAGCTCTGGTATCCGTGAAGTGCTGTATCGGGATCATCAGATTCAGAAACTCGCGACTTGTTGAATTCAATAGTAATAGATTCAGCGGGGTTTCCAGAGGAACTTTCATCTAAAGATAGCTTGGAAGCAAGGGTAAAGTATTTGCTGGCTTCTGACCTGTCGCCATTGATGAAATGGAAGCAGCCCAAGTTGTTATAGACTTCAAGCGGAGTAGAACTGGCATCACTATTCTCAAGTTGGTCGACTGCGCGAGAAAGCGTTTCCAGTGACTGCTTGTACGAATTCTGCAGTTGATATAATTCAGAAAGTACCAAATAAGCCTTCAAGATGACAGCTTGATTCTTTTTAGCTTTAGTCATTTTGATATATTTTTCAACGAAGTTCACCGATTTCTCCAGCAGTTTGGTTCTCTCGGCAGGAGGCATGGCATTGTGAGCTTTGGAGTCCAGACATTTGGCACTATACAGCAAGCCTAGAACATAGTTGATCTCCTGTATATTCTCATTGGCTGCGTAAAGATTTTCAAAAGTCAAAATACTTTCTTCTATCAGATTGTTTTGAATCTGTGTTTGACCTAGCCCAAAGCGTGCTAGCAGGTTATCCTCGTTTGATTTTAAGCTTTCTTGGAAAAATTGGAAAGCCCGACGAGGTTCGTCCAACGCATAACACGCCCTCCCACACCAAAATGCAGATTCCGAGAGAACCATATCTGAAATACGAGATGCAAAAGGGGCGATTTGCTTCTCATGAATGCCTATAACTTTGTTGTAGTCTGCCTTGAGATAGCAATAAGATTGATACAATACCAGCAGTGTAGGGTTATGTTTATCCGTTGACATTATCTCACCCAATTGACTCAATGCAGCATGATATTTAAGTTTGAATGCCTCGTCATCTTCTGACTGTGTCAAAGCAGAGTGGAATTCACCTAGTAAGAGCAATATCTTGACATTTAGGTTGTTAGGCGCTAATTGAAGACTGCGTCTCCAAGAACGAATAGCCATCTTGTGATCCTTTAGTTGCCAGAAGCACATACCAATGCCAATTCTCGGATCTGGCCGTAGCACAGGATTTAAAACCAATAGTTCCTGGAACAGCCTCAAGCTCACAGGGTAGTTTTTCTTCTGGTAAAATAGCTTGGCTCTTACCAGCAAGAACAACACGTTGGGCTTCGATGTACGTCCAAGCCGTTGGTCCTCGGCATGTATGCCCCGTACGAATAGTTCCGACATTTCTAAAGCCTTGTCGTACAGTTGGCGTTGGTAATATAGGTCAATTGTAGCCAGCATATTGCCGACCCCAGAAGGATCATATCCTATGGCTTCCTTGAGGTGGTGTTCGGCTTGCATCAAGTTACGTTCCCAATTCTCCTTTTCCATACTGTATTGTTTCGCCTGCTTCAAAAAGGCCCATGTTAAACACGTATGAAGGGGTCCAGATTGAGGTCCCTGGAACACCTCCAAAGCCATTTGAACTAGGCTGATACACTCACTCAGCGAGCCACGTTGGCTGTACGCAATAGCAATTGTTATCCAGTGTTCCTTGTCTGAATTTTCCTCCACCAGCAATGTCTTCAGATCGGCAGGGTCCTCAGGAAGGTCGTTAACCAGATCGATGCTCACCACTTCTTCCGAGTCCTTTAGCGGAATATCCAAAGTGGTACTCCACTCAGCACTAGGATATGCTCCTATTTCATTGCCTTGATCCATTGTGAGCAGTGGCACCGCTACTAATCGGCTGTTGCTGCTCTGCTATCTGCAAATACTGATCTTCATCCAGTACCTATTCTATGGCGTTCAGCCTGTGTTGTTGAATAATTACAACCGCGCGGTGAAAATTCACTTTCTCCGGGTAACCTCAAAGACCCAAATACACGGAAACTCAGTTCTAATTGATCCAACGAGCGTCCTGAAACCGTCAGCGAGGACTAACTACTCATCTTAGATATCTGTGTGTAAACCCGTCATGGTCCCATGGACTTTCGCCGGTAAAGCGGAGTAGAATCCATTTACTTATTCAAGTATCACTGTTCACGTGAACGAGCTTAGCACCTTGGCAGGACGAGGCACCGTAGGATACCGAGAGATGAGTCCGTTAGCCTCCAAACTTCACCGCTGCTATGAATCCTGTCGACTTAATCATCAAAACTTCTGCAGGTACATCATATTGTCTCAGGAGAAGTGGTCAAACATTGTGGACCAGTCGAGTGGAGAGCTGATTCTTCTGACATACGAATACCAATACCTGCTCAAACACTTCGACTCACTAAGGTTGACAGCAGTAAGCCTAGCGTCGTCCACCACAGCGACAATCATCCCATCGTATATCACGTGATTAAAGAAGATACTCTCGAGTGTAGAAGGGCCTGATAAGCCATTTCCCGGTAATTGTCCTCTCCTGTATGAAGCCTCTACCAATGGATATACTTTACATCTCGGTTTCACTAGTGACGGAGGAGTCTGCCGTCGATTAACGGCTGTCACAAGTGACATTTGCTCGTACATGGTGCTATACGGTACTAACAGTTTTCCAATTTGTGAAAAATAATAGTAAATGTACAGGCGATGAGCTAGGTTCACCAGCAGCCTAAAGAGCCGAGGAGCTTGAAATGGCAGTTTCCAAAAGAGTATACGTTGGAAATGTTGTCCACGAGCATGATGATAGTTTATTTGAGCTCAAACCTCGGTTTGAGCGGTTCGGACGCTGTTTGTCCGATCAGTTCGAAAGCCACGGCCATTTTGCATATATGAACATGGAATTTGAAGACGAGGCCCGATTTGCTAAGCTTAAACAAAGCTTAAACGGCGTAAGGTTCAAGGGCAATAAGCTGAAGATTGATCAGGCCAAGTTGAGCTGGCAAGATCGTTGGGAGAGCGAGCGGGAACTGGAGGGGCAATTGGAGGAAGCGAAGCAGAAACAGCTTCTCAAGCAACAATGGGAGCACAACAAGAAGATTCAGAACATCCAAATGAGCTGGATGGATCGCCAGCAGATCCTACGAGGTAGAATGCGGACAGCACCACGGAATAGGGCTCAGCTCAGGAACGTCACTTTCCGTGTACTGTGCGACGGCCGTTTAAAAGTGTACAAAAGCTACAAAAACAAGCTGTGGGGCTACGAGCGTCACAAGCAACCGCGTGATCTTACGGCTCGATTCACTGACAGTCGTTATTGGAGAGATGGTAATGACCACATCGTGGACAAGCTCGACTACTCCCACTCTTCGCTATGGGGCACTCGACAAGGATCGGAGAAAACGCAGGGAACCACTGCCACTTTTGTCACTGAAGATTTGGAGGGCGCTGTTGACAAGACCCGCGACGTTTTGGCTGATTTGTTGGGTGACTATGATTTTGAAAAACCAATTGCTCTCGAAGACAACGATGACGAAAATGCTTCTTCAGATTACGAGTATACTGCCTTATATCGCGATCAAGAGGCTGAGCAAAAGCCCTCCTCCAAAAGCTCAGAAGCGGAGGTACCGAAACATGTCAAAGCAAGTAATGGACAAGAAATAGTCGAGCAAGAAGTTGAGCAAGATTCAGATGATGAGTTCATACCCACATTTGGTGCTCAGCCGGAAACCCCCGCTGTCACAAATCCTACTGAGGAACTGAGGTCTTTATTGAACCCAGATGAGAACGACACGACTTCGTTCAAACTTACAAATATCTCTAATGAGGACATCGATGAAAGCAAAGTAGCGCCAGAGGTTCACGATACAGAAACTACTACTTACGATCTTGAAAGACCAAGTACGGATTCTGACAGGGGGTTATTTTTCCCACACTTTTCATCGCCTTTCTTGCATTCTCAATCGCAGTTGGCCAAACTCAAATCTTCGAAGGACCAAGCTAGCTTGTATGCTGACTGGGAAAGTAACTTCTGGGAAAATCGTGCTGCTTGGACCCAAGAAATGAAACGAAAGAAGAGAGATGCCTTGAGGCAATATCGTAAAAAGAACTCGAGATCAAGAGGTGAGGGGATACTGCTGTAGTGCAGCTTATATTGGGCATATATACTTTCCTTAGTTTATTTGCATTGAGATAAATCGGTTAACTTTGAAATTTAGCTCCAAACTTGACAGCCATTTCAATAGCTGCTGCACCCCAATCTTCGCCGTGGTTATGCATTGATTTTGCTTCGTCCAAACCTGCTCGAGCCAGAGCCTGTTCTTCCGTTAAACAAGTTAGCAATCCAAATATGACGGGAATGTTGATATCTTCTTGAAGACGCATCAAAGCGTGGGTAGTAGAGTCGGAAATGTACTCAAAATGCATCGTGCTCCCCTTTATAAGCACACCAATTGGGATGACAACATCAAGATTGACCATTTTTGTAAATCTTTTAGTGGCGTATGGAAGCTCAAAAGAGCCAGGAACAGTCTCTACAACAATATTTTCTTCTTTGACACCCAGGCTCAGCATTTTTTTAATGGCACCATCCACCAGTGCGTCAATAACTTTTTTGTTCCAGCGGGCGTGAATTATACCCACCTTAACATTCGAGCCGTCATATTTGCGGTCAGATTGGCCCAGACCCTTCACAGCCATTTTATGATGGGAGAGATATGGTAGAGTGTCCAGTTCTTGATTTTCAACTATTTCACACAGCAAAGTTTACTTATAGGCCCATACAGCTCTCAAATTTCCATTACCAATAATTACGTACAACAGCATAGTCAAATGAATAATGAAAGAAACATATCTATTGCCTATATAATACACGCTATTGTGAGCTTTTTGGTTCAAAATTCATCATCCCTCTCGATAGTTATGTCTCTGGCATATTGAGAGCCACCCCTAGTGTCCTTTGCAGCTGCTGTATCTTCTTCCACATCTCCTAAATCCTCCTGATCGCGTGGGACATTATTAATTTGTACACTAGGTGCATACTTGGTGTGTTCAAGATTCGCAAAAATGCCCTGAAGAATCTTGTCAAGATATTCAGGCGTGTTAACGTTGAACATGTTAGACGGTCTCACGTCAAGTTGGTAGTCTGGCCCATAATATTCATAATAGTCATTGTAAGGTAGTTCCTCATCCAAAATCACGTTGTTAAGTAGACCTGTTTCAAAGGCCCAAGTTCTAGCCACGTTCCGCATGGTGTAGCCTCCACCACCAACCACAAGCATGGGTATGCCGAAGGATTTCACATAGTTCACACAATTGGCATGACCGCGCATCGACAAGTTGAAACAACCCAGACGGTCTCCGGAGAGCGAGTCACCACCACACTGTAGCACGACGGCTGATGGCTGGTACCACTCCATGATTTTGCCGATAACCGGCTCAAAAACGGACTTGTAGGTGGCGTCGTCGATACCATCCCGCAGAGGTACGTTAACCGAATAGTACTTACCTTTTGAGACACCTGTGTCTCGCAGTTCACCTGTACCCGGGAAAAATTCACCATACTTGTGGAACGAACATGTCATGACCCTATCTGTAGTGTAAAATGCTTCCTCTACACCATCGCCGTGGTGAACGTCAATGTCGATGTACAAAACTCTCGGATGGTATCTTAGAAGCTCTATTATACCCAGAACAATATCATTGAGATAGCAAAAGCCAGACGCTTCTGATTTCTTCGCGTGGTGTAAGCCTCCGGCGTAGTTGATCGCGACATCGCATTTGCCTCGATTCAACCTAGCAGCACCTTCCATAGAACCTCCTCCCGATATGCTGCAATATTCGTAGAGCCCATCGAAAACAGGGCAGTCATCACCAACGTTAAACTTCACACTGTCTTTTTGGAACAATTCTAAATTATCCGGTGTTACTCGCGACAAAAAGTCGATATACTCGTCAGAATGAAATTGGCACATCTCTTGCTTAGTGGCTGGTTTGGCCCTGTATATTTCCATCTTTTTGTAGAGTCCGTAGTTCATAATCAGTGAGTGTGTCATTCTAATTCGGTGTGGTTTCATGGGGTGAGATGAGCCGTAACTGAAAGAACCAACATCAGCATCGTAGAAATAAGCAACCCTTTCCTTCCCGGTGGATTTCACCTTGATAGGATCAAAAGGAAGAGCCTCGTAGACCATCTTCTGAATATTTCTGTCAACGCCTTCTCTTCTCCTAAAAGCAGTGATTTACAAACAATGAGCAAAGTAGAATTCCAAAGGGACGAATACTCCAAAGAGCTCTTAAATCAAATCGCAGGAAGTTGAAATGATCTCGGAATGTCACAATTATCTAATCGATAGAGTTAGCAGCACTATCGCGATAGTCGAAGGTCTACTTTTCTACTGTGCAACTTGTATGTAAGGCGGTTTTCTCGAACTGGAAGACCAACAAACCGTACCAAAAGCGAATTTCAACGACTGTAAATACTAAAACGATTTCACCAGGAAACAATCAGGCCGTATGGTAGGTAGAGTGCTTTGACCAATATTACTACCTAACCACTATTTATCAAAGCTGGTGAAAGTAGCCTGGTTACCTTTATATACACACGGCGATCTTCTATCAAAAATCTTCAAAGTTTGATTTGACCTTTAAGTAATGTGCAAGTTCTTCTTGCGAAACGCTTGGTGTGAGATTTGCTTGTGCGTTTAAAAAGTCTTCCATCTTGACCGCCACATCAGAGTCTTCTTCTGTTGCAATCTTGTCAAACCAATAGCGTGTTGAAACATTTCTACCGACTTTCTGAGAATAAGACAGTACTTTTTTGTCTACATCTTTTGAAACTCTTGTCATGGCGTTTAACATTGCATCTGAACAAAGCGCGTAAAAATCAGCTCCTGTGTAGTTGAATGGACATATATCTGCAATTTTCGCCAGATCAACGTCCTGATCCAACGTAAATTTCCTGCTCAGGGCTCTCAAAACATTTTCTTGCTTCTCATTTGTGTCCGAAATTCCTAGATACAATAATTTGTCGAACCTGCCTGGTCTTAATAGGGCCTCGTCAAGCAAATCTGGCCTATTGGTTGCTCCAATAACAAACACGCCGTCGCAATCCGTACTCATACCATCCAACTCTGCTAAAAGTTGGGACACAATACGGTCCATCACACCACCTGAATCACCTTGATTTCCTCTTTTAGGTGCCACGGAATCCAATTCGTCGAAAAAAATGACACAGGGCTTGGCATCTCGCGCTTTTTGAAACACACGCCGAACATTTGCTTCAGATTCTCCAATGTACATGTTCAATAGTTCAGGGCCCTTTACGCTAAAGAAGTTCAAAGAAAAATTGGTAGCGATGGCTTTGGCTAACAGTGTCTTACCTGTTCCTGGTGGCCCGTAGAACAATATACCACTTCTCTTTTTCAATTCCGACGAGAACAGCTCTGGGTGTTTGAGTGGCAAATCGATCGTATCCATAATCTCACCCTTTACCATGTCCATACCACCGATGTCGGCCCACGATACATTTGGAATTTTTGGGGCTCCAATAGAATCTGAAAACTCATCTCTTGCCTTTTCTATAGACGAAAGCAGTTCTTGCTCTTCGATTGCAATAAAGCCGCCGTTTGAAATATAAGCGTCCTGCAAGTGATCATTGGAAAGAGCTTTACTCAACGAAGTCGACATTGCATTTTGAACTATCGATTTTATATCATAGGGAGAGAGGCCCGCCGATCTCTGGGCAAGCTTGGAAATTGATAATAGCGGGCTCTTAGCAAAATTTAGATGATTTCCATTGTTGTGATTAAGAACTTGTTTCCGTAGGCTCCACTCAAAAATATGCTGTCGTTGCAGCTCATTGGGCACAGGAATATCTAGGGTGAAGTGGATTTTCGATCGTAGGGCATCTGGTAAATTGTCAACATCTTCTACAGAGCCTACGAATATGGCACCCTGCGAGTTACAATAATCAACCACGGATGCTAATTCTAACGCTAGAGACCTGTTTAATCTGGCACTGCCCAAATCCTGGAGTTCATCCGCTTTTTCGGCTGCAGAATCCAAATGAGACAAATAGACGATCGAAGGAGCCACGAAGGCGAGTAGTGGTTCCAGCTTAGCTCTCAGGTAGCCTACAGTCTTATTCATGGCATCTATGGACCCTTGTGCTGATGTAATTGACATGCAATCAATTTCTATCAGATTTACTCCCAGCTCGCGTGCGACAAACCTTACCAAGGTACTCTTTCCGACGCCTGGGGTTGACGATTGTAGAATGACGGAAGTCAGAGATGGAGCGCCAGCATCGTATAACTTAAAGGCTACCTTGGCAATCTCCTGAAAACGTTTGGCGTAGTCAAAAACTGTGAGATCATAGCGGAAAATGGAAGGCAGCCCATAATAGGATACGTAGTCACATCTAGGCAGTAAAACTGGTGAGCCAGCCACTAAACTTTGAGTTAGAAGCGTCGTTTTTTTGCTGTCAATCTTCACCTCGTTACGGTAGGCGATTTTATCCTCAACTTCGACAGTTTCCACCCTGAACCAAGCAATGGAGTCATCTTGTCCATTGATGTCGAGCTCGGTAAAGTCTTTGGAATAGAAAGGTGCCAGATTTGAGTCAAACGTTATGGGCAGCTGGTCACCAACCTTCAACAGGCGATTTTTTTGTGTCAGAAAGGCGATCAAGTTGCTTGATATAATATTCTCGAATATTTTCTGGCAGTTATTCCAAGAACCAATCCTAGCTAAGGATACCATAGATGCGACAGGGGGATGCCTTGTAGCGAGCGTAATTTTCTCAATTTGTACCTCATTACAATTCCGGAAAATCGCCATAAGACGTGGAGATACGTAGAGGAAGCCAGGCTCCAAATCATTAGGGGAAAGCAAAACCATGAGCTTCGCCATTTTTGATACACCCTCCGAGACCAATGTAACATACGTCCCACTGCTCATGCCCAACTCGAGAAACAAGGAGCAACTGGCAAAGACAAATAGTGAATCGTCCTCTCCATCTAATGAATGCGGGCGTAAAAGCTCAGGCTTTACGGGAGAGTTCAAACATTTCAAAGGGAGTCTTTTAGAAGGGTTGTGGATCAATCTTAAATCGGCCATAGGGTCTGCAATATGCTGCATTTGACTCTTGCCATCTCTAATGAAGAACACATTTGTGACGTTGCTTTTGATCAAACCTTGATGTTGTGGCGAGCAATCTGCAACATGGCACCATTGATCTAACAGAATATCCCCCGCATGCAAAATGGCACTGGTATCCATAGATGCCTTCAGTTTCACAAAGTTAAATCTGTCTCCAGCATCGGGTAATTCCATTAGACGATCATATAATATGGGTTGTGTGGCGATAGCGATAGAATCTAAAACCGGGATTGAGCCTTCATAGGGCCATAGCTCGCCCCAGTCAACTGCTGGCTGACCTTTGAGGACCCCAAAGAGTTGAGCAGGTAGCAGCACAGACTCAGCATCAAGCTCTGGATTTTGTCTACAGTATACCAGCTTCGACCTGGAGTAGGACCTGTAGCTGCCCAAGAGGACACTTACTAGCACCGTATCGGTTGCCTCTTTTCCATCTTGTAAACTTGTATTCGCGTTTACAAAATGATTGAAAAGATCGCTAGAAATGAAACACCCTAGCCCAAATTCATAATTGAAACTAACCCGGGCCTTGAGAGGTTCAGTAAATGGAATTTCGTCCATTGTAGCGCGTCCTTTTTGTTGTAAGAGCTGAGAACACTAGCCGTATAGCGAAAATACCGTGCCTTCATACGGGCCGCTACAAACATCAACTGCAAGTATTTGCTGAGACTTGACTTACAATCTCTAACACAATCGCTGTTGGTTTAAGAGTCTAGCCACAGTCATTTTTTCAACATAATACTATGACTCAATACGTCTCTTGCTTCATTTATCTTCATAGCTAGGAATGGGCTGCCTCCACGATCAGGATGGTTTTGGACCATGGCTCTGCGATGCTTGCTTTTCAGTAGTGGTACATCTAGCGATTCAATTTCCCGTCCGACAATACCTAGGATAAGTAGCGCTTCTGACTCAGTCATTTTCGTCGAGAAGCCGCCGCCGTATTGGTGTAATTGCGCCTTCAGCTGCGGAGACAGGTCGCGGTAGCGACTCGAACTGTGCTTCTCGAAGGACGAGGGTGTAGGAGAAACTCGAACACCGTTCAACTTTGCAATCATTAGTGGCGTGAGCCTTTTGTAGATTTGCCAAGCTCTCAGGCCAGATCGTACTGTCAGGGCTACAGCCGAAACTCCCAATCCGATCACTATTGGCAATACCATCGCTCAACAGCAACCAGCTACAAACGAAGTACTTGTCTATCTAAATCCAACTAACGTTCAGAGCCTTTCTTGAAGGTCGGTTAGTGGGTTTGTGGTGCGCGTGTTCCTGTCTTTTTCTCTGGATTTAAGAACTGACGAGGTAGATCTCATTTATGACAGTGAAATACATATCTCTCTGTTTATAGGATGGCGACGTGGGAGAACAGAAAGGCTATCAACAAGTGCTGGTGAGGTTGCCAAATTCGAAGGAAGTGTCGTAGGAAGAAAAAGCTGGGATGTACTAGAGTGAGCCGACTAGAAACATGTTGTCCAAGGAAGAAAGTTCAATTCTTGAGAAATTATTCCAAGGTGACAGACAAACTTAAATAAAAAAAGGAAACTATCGCTCGTCGTGTCACTGTACTTATAATCTCAGGGGGTGGCATCTAGCTGTTGAGACTCTTGGTCGTTCGGTACACAAAACCATCCGCAAATTCCGTCAGTCTTTCATGTTGTATGGATCACGCTCAGTGTTGCATATATAGCTAAAAAAGGCGGAAGGGTATAGATATCACCCCCAACTATGGAAGCCTAAATACTTTAGTGCCAAAAGAGCTTCATTAACCACAATGCATTTCAAAGAGTAGAGATTCACCTTCCTGACGCTGATGCTCATAATAATAGCAGCACCCGGTACACATGACGGACTTTTTGAAGGGCATAAGCTCCCAATCTGGTCAGATCAAATCACAAAATCCTACCCCAGGGTATGCTTAAATGGTGTTTAGCGTGGGTTAGTAAACCACCATTGTGGGCGATGACTATCTCTTTGGACGAATATGACCAGCCTGCCCTCTATTAAAGTAAATTAAGTGGGCATTTACTTAGATGGCTGGTCGGTGGAAATGACAGATGCCAGACTTTGATAGATCATTGTGTCCGCTGGCTAGGGAAGTATCTAGATTGTATTTCCCTTGCATCAATTAATATGGCGCTCTTTGCGATGGCAGCTCCTAGTGTAGTATGCTGAATCAAATATCATGCATTAGTGGATCAGGAAAGAGAGACTGGCTGGCTCCAGTGTAAATTGATCCAGTGTCACTACAGGCTATCTGTGGAAGATATTATGCTACAAGCCTTAATAGGGTCAACTGGATCAAATATCTACCAAATCGGATACCATGATGAGCCCCCATATTCACTTGTATAAAAGGGTAGCGATTAAGGTAAAAGACCCAACTGTTTCGATAGTAACTGAATCAGTCATTGTATAACAATTGGAGCACTCGATATTCCGTTCCTCTTTGAGTAGCCATGGTATCGCTAACTGAAGCGTTTCTGTCACTTCTGTGCCTCACAGGCACAGTTGTGGCCAGGTACTCTAACATAAGTTCTACCACTGTTTCCGCTGTGCCCAAGACCACACCAACCGCTTTTTTTTCGTCGGTACACTTACTAGACTCGTATACAGGAACCACTGTGTCGAATGACAAGGAACACTGGTTTGTGATCGAGGCAGAACTTTACATATCAGCCGACTTCGATGGCGAGCTTCATTTGACTGCGCCTGAGAGCTTTCAAGGGTTTCCAATAGATTCTTTTGACCTTTTAGACAATACAACCACTGTGGGAACAGTCTCTTGGAATTCGTCCAACGTCCTTACAATTAGACCCGACCGTTCGAGTACTGACCATTCTGCTGTATTCAATGTGCTCACAAAGCTCTCCAGTGAAATCAAAGAATCTATCACTGGTCCTGCCGTTAAATCCTTTGAGTTTCAGCAGTCACCCGGGGGCTCCGTTATCGAAACAATTGACTTTATCGCCCAGGATTTGTCCGAATCTAACACAAACGCTTTGGTCGACGGAGACAATCGAATCACTTATTCTGTCAATATCCCATTTAGCGAATATCCAGGTGCTTTGAACTTTGCTGCAACCTTCTCCGGTGCTGAATCCCACTCATTTGACCCTTCCTTAACTATGGTTAGAGTCGTCGTTGATGTCGATGAATTCAATAAACCTACAAAAGTGGTGAACGTAACAGCCTTCCAAGACTTTTCTGATGCGAACTCGATCAACTTGCAATTGAATTCTCAAATAAGTGGTGGGGAGTACCTTCAGATTATATATGCCACTACTTCCAGAATCAAATCAACTTCAGTGGACACTGTAGCCACGCTGAACTATCCATCTCTCTCAACCTACAAGAGGGATATATCTATCATGTTTGAGGATCACGTTGCTCTCAGATCTGCCTCAAACGTTGAAGACTTTGGAGAAGATGTCACAGTGGTGACTGGTTCCAGTTCCAGTGCGTTTCCCACTATTACCGCCGTCAATACAACAACCTCATCTAATGAAGGAACAACGATTGCATTGACCCAAACTTCGTCAGATGTTGGCACTGTGGCAAATACCACACATAACGTCGCTGGTAGCACCTCCGAACATTTCACCGTTGTTCCAGCCTCAAGCGCAATCAGTTCAGAGCAGCAATCAATGGCCACGATTCCAGCTAATAGTTCAATGATTCCATCCCAATCAGTCGCCAGCAGCACGTCCTCTTCGCAGAGCACCATCATAACAGGAGGGCCATCCTCGAACTTGCCAACTTCAAATTCCCCTCTGAATTCCAGCTCCACGGTAAGGAGCACTCCCTCCAATAACAATGGCGTAGTTCTGACTTACACAGTTGTCACACGTACCGATAATGGAGAATATGAGGTGTACACGAGCTTCTTCCCTATAACAACTCTATCATCATCGCCTAGCGCAGACCCTATGAGCAATGGAACCAAAGTTCATTATACAGTCAACTCAACCTCAACCGCAACTAATTCAATACCTACACACACAGTGTTGACTAAAACTGTTAGTGGCGAGGTTACTGTTTACACCTCCCTCGTGCCCATTGCGACATTGAGTAATAGCACCATGAGCAAAAAGTCGATGGTGACTAAGACCAGTGATGAAGAAGCTTCTGAGTCAACCACTTCAACTACTGATGTCGATGGGACCACTACAACTCTCGCCAGTGTCAAAGGCCACAGCACTTCTTCTAAAAGCACCGGCGCTCACCACTCCAGCGAAAATGAGATGACAGGTAAGACGGACGCCACCGAGGTCAGTTCTCAAAGTGAATCTAGTAGCCAATCTTCTCCTACTGTATCAGTTTCTGATTTGAGCAAGACAGAAACTAAGGAAAGCAAGGTTACCGGGTATCAAACTAAGGTCTACGAAACAAATGCCGTTTTTACTACGACCAGGGATGGAAGAGTTATCGAATATACAAAATGGTATCCAGTTACGACTCTAGCAGCCGACAACAGAGGCTCTGTTGAGTCATCTACTGGAATTGAATCGACTAGGCCAACATCTCCAACTGAATCATATCCCGTCTCAAGCAAGACAGGAACTGAATCTGCCAAGGTTACTGAATACGAGACAAGGGTCTTTAAAACTAGTACCGTCGTTACTACTACTAGTGATGGTATAGTTCTTCAGTATACTACATGGTTCCCAATCACAACCCTCGCCCCGATTTCCAACACTAGTGTTCGTAACCACTTTACTTACTCGAATGATTCGCTTTACGTTACTAGTCAAGACACACCTTTTTCGGCAGTTTCGGGAAGTAAAAGTGGCAAGCTTACTCAAGCCACGAGCCCTACCTCTATGGCGTCCCATGGGGCCGAACACGTCAAATATTCGGGTCTGGGTGCAAAGGTTCACAACAGTACACTCACTAGAGGAGCTCAAATAACTGCTGCCCTAAGCAAGTCGCATCATTCGAAATCACAGAATTTTGAGAGCTCCACCTTTACTTCCTTGAGCCCAAGCTCGAAGTATCAAAACGAAACTGATAGCACGCGCACCAAATACTCATCTACCGTCACCATTGGCACTGCTGGCTATTATCCCTCTTCTTCTTTCGTAGTTATGAACACTACGACAGTATCACTTTCGACCAAGGTCAGGTCCTCAGCCATGGTACTAGCTTCTGTGCAGGGTGAAGTTGTTTCTACTTCTGAGCGTTTCCTAGGCTCTTCTCGTGTGTCAGAACCCTCTGCTGACGCTAGAGCTGTTACGTCTTCCGTGGCTAGCTCGTATTCCGGAATTGCCAGTCAAGTGTCTGCTGAGCTAAACTCCGAGACTTCAGTAGATTTTGCGACTCGTACGAGTGTCAAATATTCACAAGCCAATGCACCCTCTTCCAAGGTACTAACATACTCGGAAGCATCAGTATACTCACAAGCCAGTGCTCCTTCCTCGAAGGTAGTAGCATTTTCACAAGTCAGTGCGTCAAGAGTATTGTTGAACCCAAGCGGATCCGTGGTCACCGAGGTTCCAATTGCATCAGCTTCGAAAACAACTTTAGGACATTCAGCGCTTGCAGTTTCTTCAAGTCAGGTCATGCAAGCTCAATCTAGCGCTGTTGTTTCATCGTCGTCACTGGCTCTTTATGTATTTGACGGCGGCGCCCGTCAAATGCAAAGTGGCATACTTGGGCTATTATTAGGTATGCTCGCGTGTTTGGTATGAGTACAAGATCCTTCAGTAATGCTTTTGAGGGACTTCGGGATTATTTGGTGTTAATATTAATGAGATAAGGAACTGTAATATATATATGCATATGTAACGTAAATTTTATTCGATGTTCATGATGAATGCAATGTTGGCCACTTGAATCAGTTCCCTCTTGTCAGTCACCTAGCGCAAAGGGGCGTGAGTTGTTGTGATCATACGAAGACCTTGGCGTCAAACGCCTCATCAGTTGCTCTTGTAAAGTCATACTTTCCGAAACCTCATTGCGCCAGTCTCTATTGACTTCGAAATAGAGGCCACTTTCATCCAGCGTATGCCTGGATCTAAGTTGCGATTGGGTAGGTATGGGGAAGACCCATTCGAAACAACTTTGTCCCATCACGCACTGCCAATTGCGGGAAGCTGAACCCAAATCAAACAAATTTGTGCTCTCCCGAGTCTGAGTTCCACGTACTTCGTCTAGTAAGTTCGATTGTAAATTGTGTTCTGACCATTCATACGTCTCAATAGTTGTCCTATTCTGAGTTACAAGGTAAACAGTATAGCCAGTAAAAGCCGCCATGGATATCGTGATGATGACAGACAGAATCCACACTATTAGTAGTTGCAAGTTTATGACCTCATCCTTGTAGCGCTCATTGCGAAACCATAGCAAGAAATGGGTACCTGCAATGAAAAACACGACCAAAGAGTAAGTTGTGGCCTGTATGAGGAATTGAACGAAATATTTCTGATTTCGAAATCCCACGCAACTAGCAAACCATGGACAATGGTGATCCAACTTTAAGTAGCACACATTGCATGACGAGCAATGGTGACATCGATCTGGTTTCCAAACATTGCATATGCGACAAAATCGGAACCGACCGTTTCTCTTTAAAGTGACAGATCTTTTGGTGAGAAACTCGGGCGGAAACTCTAAACCTTGATCCGCTGCACTCACATCTGTAATACGAAGCTCAGAAAACTCTAGTGGACTCCCAGCACCCACTTTTATGACCGTAAAGTACGTATATATACTAAGCACAAATATCGGTCCGAGCAACGTCAATGTTAAGCCTCGAGGAATAGCATCCACATACACTAAAGTTGTAAAGCCAGTGTAGCAAAATAGAAATATGGTTAAAACCTTTGGGAATGCACTAGCAATGCTAGAACAGGCCAGCATCTCCTGCTGGATTTTGAACACTCATTTTCAGGCTTTGAATGTTGACTTGGCTGACGATGCTCTGGTTAATTAGTACAAAATGATGATTCATTGATGTGGATTAATTGAATGTTGACCGAAGAAAATAGCGAAAGATATCTGCTAGTACCACCGAGTGATGATGAGTGGTAGTATTTGAATAACATCGAGTTGGGTAATAGTAATAGTTAAACTAGCGTCCGCATAGTACGAGATGATACTAACGATGTCAGTAAAACAAGAATGGAAAAGGTTAACAATCAACAAATGGGATTCAGAAGAGTAGCGCTGATATAGAAATTCCTTGGCCAGCCATTTCAATTATCCAACAGCCCAGGGATCCGTTTGATCGCTGCAATTGTTGGATTTGCCAGCCCTAACCGCACCAAGAATACTCTCGCTAGAGGTTCGTTAAAATGCCAGCTATAGGTTGGGAATATAGGCCAAAATTACGGCCCGAATAATTACGGAGAGACAATCGGAAGCAGCTTTAATACTCCAGATCTAGCATCAGGTATCCTGACTGTAATACGCGATGGCCATGCCCAAATTGCACGAATGACCCAGCAAGTTGGCTACTACCGCTGCTGACTTGCTCCAGTAGAATTCGCCCTCAACGGAAGGGGCAAGGTGGCTACCTTTTGGAAGGTATTCTTTGCTTTTTTTCTGATTTTTGTAGTAAGCCTGGGCGCTTTAGAAGTCCCAGGACGATCGAATGGCGCGGCCAATCAATTTTATTTGACAACTTAAAATGATTCTTCCACGGTTCGCCAATTCGACCAAAACACCTTGCTTTTTGTCGACTTTTTGTTTGCGGGAAGCGGAGCTTGACACAGCAACAATATTAGACTTTTGAATGTATTGAATGATTCTCTTCCAAGATATTCGAGGACAATATCACATAAATTAAGAAATTCACAATCAGACACAGGCTTCAGGTGTCGTCGGGCAGCTCTGATAGGACTATATTCAGTTTATGTATTTTCATGACAGAAAGGTAGAAAGTGATATGACACGAAGGATGGGAGATTGCAAAGTTTACTACTTGGGCCCCTCTGGCCAAAGCATAAGGATAATTTACGTACGGTTCTGAGGTTGGAGAAATCGCTTGCGAATTTTGTTATCTGTTAGGTGGACGTCTTATAGGTATCACCACTATCTTGATGGATATTCTTGAAGCTGCCTGGGATTTTTCGTATCTAAATACCAAGAAAAAATATGCGATGAGCTTCTCTCACTGCCATCACACTTGAAAGTGCCATTTTGAATAGTAGGAAAGTTCTCAATCGCTCCACGAGCTTTAAAGCTGCCTACTTTTTTAGGATACTTCTAGTGAATTGATGAGTGTTTTCATTGCACCAGGCGATGACTTTCATCTCGAAAGTCGAGACAACGTCATCTTGGGTCCAGGAGCCTATTGTGATCCGAGAAGCCAGGCCTTCACTCCTGTAAATGCTGGCTTTGAAGTGATAACGGAATCGAAGAAAGGTATCTGCGCTCATGTTGAATACAATTCTAAACGCTACGTGCCGGCGGTTGGCGATCTGGTTGTGGGGTTAATAACTGGCTCCTTCTCTGATAGCTACAGAGTATCGTTGGCAAGTTTCTCCACACCCGTTACATTATCCTATATGGCCTTCCCTAATGCTTCGAAGAAAAATCGACCTACTTTGAAGGTTGGTGACTTAGTATACGCACGAGTGTGCAAAGCAGACAAAGAACTGGAGGCTGAAATTGAGTGCGTAGACTCAACAACCGGAAAGGATGATGGATTTGGTCACTTAGAACATGGTACTCTGGTGCAAGCCTCACTGGCATTTTGCAGGGAATTGACCTTCAACGCAGAGTATCCACTTCTTTCGTTGCTTGCTAAGCACGCCCAATTTGAAGTGGCCATTGGTATCAACGGAAGAATATGGATCAAGTCTGAAGAAATCAGGCATACTCTAGCCTTTAGTAGATCTTTGCTGGAATGTCAGGATCACCCTGTATCAGAACATAAGCACATCATTTCTAAGCATTTTAAGAACGTACTCAATGCGTCATCTTAAATAAACCCCATGATTAAAAAGGCACAACGAACAGGTTTCGGCAATGATTACATAAAACTACTATTCTCCTTCGTGAAAGACATATAAATCTCAGCTTCTTCCGTTGTGACGTGAGTATCCCAGTGTTCCTGTGAAGCATATTGGTCCAGAACGGTATACTCTGATATTTTACAATGTTCCTCGTAAAAATTCTTTTCACCAAGCAGAGTTAAACCTGCAGATGAGTATGGAGGGGGCATGTTGTCTGATGAAAACACAGTTCCCGACTCCAGCGCATAATCCTTGTCTACTTTTACGTTATTCCCGCCACTTTTTATTAAAGAAAATCCGTCAAGCTGCTCTTTCAGTGCTCCTAGTTCTGCGGCCTGCTTTTGCAAAACAACATGATAAAGCTCATTTTCGTCTTTCATGGTAAAATCATGTGTATCGGAACTCGATGTATCAATACGTTCCGGCTTTTTCAATACGAAGTCGCGCAGCTTTTTGTTTAAAAAGCTTTGTTTCCGGGAATGAAATGGTGAAAGCGCGCTACCCCTCTTTTCGCCTGTACTATAACGTCTAGTTGAATTCATGCGGAAGGCAAACAAATCTCGGAAGGAGGAAAGCAGACGAGGTGCATAATACTCATTCCAATAATTATCGAAGGCACCTGGGTAACCTCGTATATTCTTGTATGTCTTTACCTTGGTCATGTCGTTGTCTTTACCAAGAATTTCGCGTTGAATCGTGTCTCGCAAGCTTCTAATGTGGTAAATGTTCCACCACTTGGTATAACTTCTTTTAGGCGAATCCAGATCTGGGCCCATGTGAAGGTAAAAATCGGTGTTCATCTCCCAAAGTGCAGGTATACCTTCCTGCCAGACATAATGTCCCAGGAATAAGTTTATAGCATCCTGCCTTTGGGCGTCCACAAACGAATTGCTATAGAACCTCTTTATACTTTCAATCATATCCCTTGAGTGAGAACTCCACTGATTAATCTTCCGGTAGGTTTCCATGGTGTTGACCAGATGTGATCCACCATATTGTAATGCGATTGTGTCCCCGTGATCATGGAAAAGTTCGGTGAGAATGTGCACGATGTCGGAATCGTATTCAAGAAACGAATTATCTCCAATCCCTAGAACCTCAAGCTGCACGCCCAGGGCCCTCTTCCCAATAACAAATTGGGCAGCATTGGTTCTATCAAGACAATCGATGCAGTTGGTCCTGCAGATGCCTTCTTGAATACGCGTACTCTTGAAATCACGCCCGTTGTGGAATATTCCTGTTGTTTCAACAGTGTTTAGGGCATATCGTTCAAGAAATTCTATCACCACCTGGCCGTGCGACTTCGAAGCCCTGCTCATGTCCCAAGATGTATATTGTATCTTCTTGCTGTCGGGGAGAAAAGTATTTAAGTAGTTGATACATTCCTCGAACTCATTCAACAAATTAACCTCGCGCGGATTCTTTTCTTTTGTTTTAATGAGATTAAGTACCTGAATAGGTCCACCTCCGTAACGTTGGAACAGTCTATCGAAATGTATTGCCGCAGAGCTGAAAAAAGGATCTTTGACGTTTACCTGAATAGGTGGTTTGGCAGTGAGGTTCGATACTTCTTGTGACCAGCACAATGGGATAGAACCTCGATGCTGCACAAAAGAGGTATATCGATCACTATCAAAATAACCATTATCGGGGCAGTGAAATGGAGTCAGTATCATATCAGAGACAATTTGCTCCGTTTCTACTTCGTTTGCAACGAACCCCTGTTTGTTAACGCCTCTTTTCAGGTACCTAGCACCAGCGAAGTGATGGGACCTTCGAGCAATTAGAGTAACATAGACGCTCCTCCCCCAAATCAAGACGTTAACTTGATCAATAAAGCCATGGACCATAGCTTGGAACCAATCGTAAACAGTGTCAATGCACGGAAATACGGGTTTCAATAGATTGCTATTCCACATGAACATATCGTTGTAATCTGGTATTCCGCTCGGGACGGAAAGATCTGGGCGGCCTACGGCCTTCATTTTTTCTCTGAGTACGTTCGTTTGCAAAGTATTGGTGATATCGTAAGTGTAACTGAAGTAGAACGTCTTGCTGAGATCCAAATTCAAGAAAGTACTGAGAAAGCGTGCCTCTATCGAGTACTTATCAGGTCTCTTGTAAGAGTTCGACAAGGGCACCAGTTCTGTCTCATCTATGTGGTATATGCAATGACCGCCCAGCACAGCCACCTGGCTCGTTTTGGTAATGACGATGAGATAATAGCAGTCCGTGAATCGAATGAATCCAAGCAAGCCATAACCTGTCAGTCTTTTGTTCAAACCCTCATCGTTTGCATCTTCTAGCGCTGCAAGGACGTTCATGATCTCCGATCGAGTGAAAAACACATTATCTTCGAGTACTGAAAGATTATCCGTCGGTACAGAGAGGTCAATTTCCAGAATTCTGAACATTGTTTCCCGCTTATTACTTCCAACCACGTACATTCGGTCCTTCGTTTCATATATGGTATATTTCGAAAGCGTAAACTTTCGCGTTTTCCGCTGTTTTGATGCGCTTATGGGCGGCATCGGCTTTGCAGACACAGAACTGGCATCTGTTTCGTGAGTTGCAGGTTCTTGTTCCATTGTTCGTATTATTCAGCTGCGTAACTCCCACCAAGCTTTCTTGATAATTATATTGTAGGGCCAATGTGCAGGGATCCTGTGTATCAGACTGTGAAACGCATCAGTGGTGCGAGGAGGTCCCCTTCACCTACCACAAGCTTCAAAGTGTATAAATTATGGGTATTTGTTTGCTCATTAAGATATCATTTCAAACGCATTCTTACTCGGCTCTGCCATGAACCTGGCCAGACACAATGCCCTGCACTAGTTCTGATTGTGTTCCATTCTTTACGAGCATGGATTGTTTCGTTGGTGGGAGAAGTGGGTTGCGGAATGGGCCAGCGAAGTAAACAAGCGGTGTTTGAAAAATGAGATCGGTATGTTTGAGTAATAGATATTTTATATAGTCCTAGGTACAACTGCTACTTCCCATAAGATCTCTGTTGAGAGCATTGTACTTAGTAGGTTGAATGTTAATATTCCGAGTATCATTTTTGAGAAAGTCTGAATTGAAATGTTAACTTGGATGACCAAAACTTCAAAATTCTCTCCTCTTTAAACAGGTCCTCAGGCAAGCCGCAACAGTTGAAATGTCAGCAATGAACGAGGCCTAAACACGTCAAACGGTAATTTATCATTGGGTGCTAAAGGTACTATGCCTACTAATTTATATATCTGGTTTACCATTATTGAAAACACAAGCAAAGCGAAAGACTTCAAATTATTCGCACGGTGTTCATATAGGTTCTTCCGTTTTACGGTGAACTCCTCCCAGGCTTATGTCTAAATGTTACTGAGTGACAAGCGTGCCGATCATTGATTGAGTGCCTTAATTATTGGTTACGGAAATGATAACAATCCCAAAATTTTTGAAATATATTGGGAAAACACCGAAGAGCTGGAGGATAGCGGAGTTCACGAATGAACTGGCGCCAAAAACCAATCGTCATAAGCATAGCGCCTAGGAATTCGATAAGACTATCGCACTGTCTCTGAAAGGAGGGCATCGTTACTTTATACTTGAGAAACTTTGCGAAGATAGAAAAATGGACTCACCGAGAATGGACGCACGTAGATCAACTGAAAGTGACACTGGATCATCGTATGCCGAACACAAAGCATTCAACAATGCTGCAGAAGCTTTGGCCAATAACAAGAGCAGCGGAGAGGATGTAGAAGAGGGTGCGGCCCTGGAACAGGATCCCGAGGAGGAACTCCCACCCGAGCTGGAGGCCACAGGAGCGGGACTTGAAAGAACTACCACTGGTTTCTTGTCACCACGCATAAAGGATTTGAGGAAAAAACTAGCTGTCGAGTTTTTTACCAACCATGCCGTGCTTGCTATCTTGATGCTGGGAGTCTTCTCCCTGTATTGGGGTGCTCTTTACAATAGATCCCACTACTATTACAAAGTCAACATATTAGCAGTTATTCAAGATGATGGTGTTCTTGGCGACCCAATACCCCAACTGGTAGAACAGGCGTCAGGCACATGGCACATTTACAACTCTTCTCATTTCCAAGAAAGATTTAAAGTTTCTGAGTCGGAAATTGACTCTCACATCACCAAACTTGTCCATGACCAACATTACTGGATGTCTTTGAATGTAAAGCCGAATACAACCAATGCACTTTTGAGCTCTCTTGAAGACTCAGACGCCCAGCCATTCAACTCTTCACAATACTTCGAGACTGTTTACGAAAGTGGCAGAGACCCGCAGAATATGCATTCTAGTATCCTTCCATTGATGACAGCAGTTGAAGAGCTGTATCAATACTACTATTCTACCACTCTCCTCCCAAACATTTTGTCAAGGCTATCGCAGTCGATAAGCAATGCCCCGAGTGCTAATTTAGCTCAAGCAGGCGTCATCACTTTCAACCAAGTAGATCACAGACCATTTACTGACTTTACTTTGCTTGGCCCTCTTCAAGTTGGTCTCATCTACACAATCATGTTCACTTTCTTCCAGCTTCTACTTTTCAGCCCAATGCACGTTCTGTTTGCTCAAAAATTGAATAAGACGCATGTTTTACTGTACCGCTATCTGATTGCCTTTATCAACTACTTTATCCTAGCGCTCTTCTTCTGTTTGGTTTCATTGGCATTCCAGGTTGATTTTTCCAAAGCATTCGGTAGGTCTGGTTTTGTGGTTGCTTGGATGTCGTCTTGGCTATACATGACCGCAGTGGGTGGTGCAAACGAAAACATGCTGTCCTTGCTTGTTGCCTACGCTCCTCGTTTCCCTGGTTTTTGGATGGTCTTCTGGGTTGTTATGAATATTTCTCCTACATTCTTCCCCATGGACCTCACGGCGGACTTTTATCGGTATGGTTACTTTATGCCTGTTTTCAACGGTGTCGCTATATTTAGAGTCATCTTCTTGGATGTTTATCCGGGAAATCTTGGACGAAACTATGGCATCTTGTGTGCATGGGTTGTGGTTAACATGTCACTATTCCCTTTTGTCATGAAGCTATTTGTGGCTAGGAAGAAAAAGGATGCCCTGAAAGCTGCGGCTCATAACGCAGAAAAAACTAAGTAAGTCAGTGCAACGCTTCCAGCGCTAAAAATGTCTTGTAAGCAGCTAGACAGTAAGTAATAGATCACTTGCTTCAATGAGAGGCTATTTGAAAGTGGAGCCCTGAATTCCAAACCGAACCAAATCCGTAACAAACTGCACCTCCGCCAAGGATGTAGTATTTGTCTTGTGAAGTGCGTTGTACTTCAAATCCCACTAACATAGGAAGGCCAGTGTCCCATACTGACTTCGGAACTTCTATTAGAGTAATTTGACCGCTGTCAAGACATACCTCGATTATTGACGTTTTTTGTCCAAGTAAGACTTCTGGGCCCGATCCTCCAATTATCAGCACTCTTCCTTTGCAGGTGAAAATACATTTAGAGCCGTATCTTTTGAATAGAGGATGAAAATGAACGTTTTCGATTATGATAGTTCTGGTACGGCCGTCGTACTTGAAAGTGATCATTTTGTCTTGGACTTCATCATTTTGGGTAGATCCTCCTACGATGACTCCAACCTGATCGTCCTTATTGAAAGCTAACGCTGCTGATTTCAGCAAAGGAACATTGCCTTGTACAGCAGGGGAGAGAATAGTGTTATTGAGGCTGTCATAGATCAAAAATTTACCACCGTCTGTACGACCACCGAATATTAAAACTTCAGAGGCATTCAGGGCACAAGCAGCGTGCCTATAGCGAGGCTCAGGTAATGATAAACCTTTTTGAAAGTGCCAGTCGCTTTCGCCGTCACCTTTTCCCGCCCTTTTAAGAAGCCAAGTATCAGAGAAAGCTTGATTTGGGCCACCTCTGCCACCAGCCATCAGGCAGAGATCCCCATCTATGTGGGTCAATGTGTGGCACATGCGGCCCTGGGGACCACCTGCCGATGCGTTGATATCTAAGTTTTTGACCGTATGCAATACTGGGTTGATTATCAAAACGTCGTCCAGTCTGCTGTTGAAACATCCTTGGGCGTAAATAATCTCCCCTGATGGAAGCATTGCGGACGCACCGAACTTTCTTTCGAGCACTCCATCCGCTAACGAATTAGGTAGAACACTCATCGTACGAGTGCTGAAATCTTGCTTGTCATCTTGGCCATTGAGAAGAAATTTTGGTTGGAACAGAAAATCGGATACGTTAGTAGAGTGCCCAATAACGTAGTGGTGACAGAACAAGAAAAACTCCTCCAATTCGTCGAAAGCTTCGATGGACTCGATTTGATCCTTCACGTTATCAGCAATAGTCTCCCATAATTGGTACATATTTCCAATATTCGTATACGGAAATCCACACTCTTGGAACCGCGCTTGTTGTGCAATTTTAGTTGGGATATTCTCGACTGACTGCAATGGCGAGTCATTTTTCCTGAAATGTTTGAGCATCTGCTTAGAGAAAGGCTCAGAAGGACCGACGGGCAACAGCTGCTCCAGTATGATAAAATGGGAATTATCCAATTGACCACAAGCTGTGATGATTTCGTTTGCTTTCGAAGTCTTCATGTAGGCCAATGACACTTCAGCTACGAAGATCTTTATGACAGAAGGATCTTCAAGTTCAAGCGAACTCATCAACGCCTGGAATCCACTTGCCAAATTGAGGTCACAAGCCGCAAGTATATACTTTTCAGCCTCATAAATCCCATTTCCGCGATTGCTCTTTTTCCAATCACCCACGATTGCAGTAAGCTCAGGAGAGCTCTCGATAATTTTCTTCTTGTTTTGGAGAAGGTCTGGATAATCCAGATCAACGAAAGATAGTCGATTTTGATATTGCTTGTTTTGCTTGTTGAGAGGATCCAGGAGTTGAAATGGCAGGGGATCAAATCCACAGCCCAGATTGATGACTACAATCCTTTGGTCCATGGTAGCCGCAGCAATTGCATCAATTTTGGACTTCACCGCATATATTCTAAGCCAGTAACCTCGATTAATGCACGGGGATCGTCTTAGAGGTTTGGGCACAAAGAACTTGAAATATTCCCTTGATAAACCCGGTTCATCTACACTTTCATTGACTCCCATTTTTGATAAATATAGACGTTCCACAGACCTTTTGGAAGCGATGGAAGAGTTATTGGTGCCCTGGATGGCTAGGTCAGCATACTTTCGCCTCCTTTCTTGTTTTGCCAGCTGCCTCAATTGCTTGGGAGTGAGCTCGGTAGAGCCTCCACCGGAATGCGTATTTTTCAAGCTTTGCATCGCTGTTCCTAGGACTAACTGGCGTGGTAAATTAACTCTGTTACAACGCATTAGATGGTGGTGTTATATTTGCTAGCTCATCGCTTTCTGGCCATTGTCCAATTTTCCAGCCATCCGTGGTTCGCGACCTGGAAAGATTAGTACACAAGACCTCTAATGCCGCCTTAGGTTTGAATGGCTATGTTATGTTGACAATATAAACCACTTGACTTATAAGAATTGTTAGGCGGTGGTGGTCTAGTGCTCTTTGAGGGTAATTAGCTGAATGATAATGAGGATCACCGGAATGACAAAATAGTACAAAGTGATACTGGCCACATCAGTCAAAAGAGACCATGAAAGGTGCATCGCCAGCGAGGGGCTCCATATGGCCAGCCATAATACAAAGGCGACAATCCCAAGTAGTTAATGTCATTCAAGTGCACCACTCAACGGGCTTGGAAATTACGAGAGGCACCTATGTAATAATATACTTGCAGAGCCTTCATTGAATATTCAAAGATAATTCACGGCAATCTAGCAAAGTATTGAACAAAATGTCAAGCAAGATGACTAGCGCCGAAGCCGATTTACTTGAATGAATAAAGCGTTTGGTTTCCCCAAACTTTGAATACTCGTGTGCCAAGATTCTTCCGTTCATGATGCTATTAGAGCAAGCTTAACCGAAATAGATAAACTATTAGGCAGCGAAAGGTTCACCGGAATTGATCAACACACCCATCGTATAATAGCGGCATCCCAGTTGAGACTATGGCTCATGTTTCATTAAAGACCGTGGGAAATGTTTTCAAGAAGAAAGATAAGGATTTGGATGTGAAGGACGAGGATGAGGATTTAGACGCTTCGGAATTTGAGGACGATGAAGAGAAGAGACCAAAACCGCAGAAGAACAGGCGACCCAAGGAAACCCCCTTCACTCAACAGCGGCTTGCGTCTCTGAATCCTGTGGTGACACCGCGAGGTGTGGTGTGCCTGTATATAATTCTAGCGGCAATATTTGTTATCTTCGGGGCCGTCCTACTAAAAGTGTCTATGAAGGTGGATCAAGTGCTGATATACTACCAAGACTGCCCCAACGCAGCTCCTCAGGGATCATGGGGAGATATGTCGCCAGAACAGTACGACTGGCAATTCCACAAAAATCTGTCATACAGTAAGGCCCCTCAATGGAGATACGTCCCTCCATCGAGTTCCGATACCAATAATGGAACGTGCGAGATCAGGTTCACCACTCCGCATGACTTGCCGCACACGGTCTTTTTTAGCTATTGGGTAGAGAACTTCTACGGTAACCATAGGCGGTATGTGCTGTCTTTCAGCGAAGAACAGCTCAACGGCGATGATACGTCGATATCGACCGTGAGGAATAATCCAGGTATCAACTGTAAGCCAATGGTATCCAACCATGAAGGAAAACAGTACTACCCATGTGGATTGATAGCGAATTCCATGTTCAACGACACTTTCCCCATGGAACTCATTGGCGTGGGGTCCACGGGAAATTATTCCTTGACGAATAAAGGTATAACGTGGTCTACCAATCGTAATCGCTTCAAGACAACTAAGCTGAATCACTCCAGGATTGCCCCTCCTCCCAACTGGGTCAAACAATATCCCGATGGCTACAACTCTACGAACGTTCCAGACATACACAACTGGGAAGAATTCCAAAACTGGATGGCGGCCCCTGCTTTCTCAAAGTTTCAGCGACTCGTTCGCAGAAACGACAATGACACTCTCGTTGCAGGAGAATATCAAGTGAACATTGGGCTCAACTGGCCGGTAACGGAATTTAACGGCAAGAAAGGTATCTTCTTGACCCACGGTTCTAGCATTGGTGGCAGAAACAACTTTTTAGGAATTGTTTACATTGTTGGGGGGGCCCTTTGCATTGGATTAGCTGTGCTGTTATTCGTGGCCAGCATGATTACGGGCCGGAGTATTGGCGACTTACGAAACCTTTCTTGGAACAGAGAGATAGAAAGTGAACGCTAAAACCTAAAAGAAAACCCGACATTTTCATGTAGTTATATATGAGCTAAATTCAAGACCCAGTCACCAACGGTGTTCGTTTCTAGTGTTTTTGTCACCACCAATTACACATAGTACTTTTCATTTTATAATCAGTCACAGAATTTGAAGCTTTAATATAAATAACGTAGGTAGGAGTCACTCCGATCGAACTTCAAGGTACTTCAAGGTCATTAGACACAAAACTGCAGATGTTGAAACTGAGAAGTTCTCCCGCACTTGGTTCAAACCTCTATAAGGAAGCGCTCAACAGTAGTGGATTCCAGGTCACAACGTATGCGAGACCTCATGATCTTTTGATCACTAGGGGCCAAGGGTCGAAGCTGTTCGACGATTTGCACAACAAGAGTTATGTCGATTTCACTGCAGGTATTGCAGTTACATCTCTTGGACATTCTAATGAAAAAGTGTCACAAATTCTGTGTGACCAATCCAAGAAGCTAATTCACTCGAGTAATCTGTACTACAACGCTGAGTGTTTGGAATTGAGTAAGAAAATCGTGGAAAAGACGAAAAGCCTGGGTGGTCAGCATGATTGCAGCAAGGTCTTCTTGTGCAGTACGGGGACCGAAGCTAACGAGGCTGCGTTGAAATTCGCGAAAAAGCACGGATCTTTGTTGGGTCCAAAAAAACATGGCATAATTGCCTTTGAAAACTCATTCCACGGCCGTACTATGGGTGCTTTGTCTGTAACAAGCAATCCTAAGTACAGAACTCCATTTGGGGATTTGGTTCCGGGGACTACATTCATGAACATTCACGATGAGCTGAACGTTTTTTCGGATTTTGTCAAAGCCAACAAGGATACGATTGCAGGGCTAATCGTTGAACCGGTTCAAGGTGAAGGTGGTGTCTTTCCCGTTCCTACAGAAAAACTCGCTGGTTTGAAGAAAATATGTTCTGACAACGACGTTGTTGTAATCCACGATGAAATTCAATGTGGTATGGGGAGGACCGGAAAATTGTGGGCTCACGCCTACCTGCCCAAGGAAGCTCATCCTGACATTTTTACATCTGCCAAGGCTCTCGGAAATGGTTTCCCGATTGCTGCCACAATGGTGAACGAAAAGATCAATAATGCGCTTAAGGTCGGCGATCATGGTACAACTTATGGTGGTAATCCATTAGGCGGTGCGATCGGCAGCTATGTCATGGACACAATCGGGGATGAAGCATTTCTCCAAAAGGTTATTACCAAGGGGCAGAAATTTGAGGAGCGCCTTCAAGAGATCCGCGCCAGATATCCACAGCACATTACAGATTTAAGAGGCAGGGGTCTCATGATTGGTCTTGAATTTGCAGAAGCTCCCAAGGACCTCATCAGTAAGTGCAAAGACTTGGGACTGTTGGTTATAACTGCTGGTAAGTCTACAGTTAGGTTTGTACCACCATTGACAATCAGTGATTCTGAAATCGAGGAAGGCCTTGACATTTTTGAAAAGGCTGTGAATGAAGTTTACACTTAGTCTTGATCCTCTATAGTAAATTTATAATTTTTTTGATTCCATTTTGAAGATATACTTACTCTTATTTCGCCTGTTTCATTTAATAACCATTAGAACTTTAACCAGATGTGCCTGAGCAGTATCAAGTTTACAAGATCCATGAGAGCAAAGCCAGGAGGCCCCCTGCTAAAGAAAATGAAGCTGCCATAGCTTGAGCCCCGTTAGAGAGCGTTACGACATTGTTCGATCTTACCTGCCCAATTTCTCCGCTCAGAGACCCCATCCCGATTGACCCGGAAGTAGGATCAGCTACTGAGGTATATCTCGTGGGGTAAATTTGTACAAATGTGGTAGAAGTTGTCACGGTGTGGCCGTTGGTAGTTAAGGTAACCCAAACATAGGTTGGGGCTCTTGTGGTGGTGTAGGTCGTGGATTTTTCCGTCATGGTTATGAGCGATTGAATCGACAATGTTGTGACAGCAGATGCAGGCAGTGGGGTGGCGTCAGTGGTGGGATCAGGTCTGGTTCCTGCCGCTTTAGAACCTGACGATGAGGAAGACGAAGAAGAAGCAGAGGAGGAGGATGATGCGGATGTTTTGGTCGTTTTACCAGTTGTAGTGGACGAGGACGAGGATGATGCGGATGTTTTGGTCGTTTTACCAGTTGTAGCGGTGTCTGTCCCCGTAGCCGTGGTGCTGACGACGGTGGTAACTACTTCTCCAGCAGCGTTCGTGCTAGTGATAGTTTTCTTCGTTGCAGCTGCAGTGTTAGCGGCACCACCTCCCAATGTTGTGACAATATAGTTGGTGACCCCATTCTGAATAGTCGTGATTGTGCTGATTTCCGCAGCAGCAGCAGAAGGTGCGAGCGAAATCAGAGCAAATAACGCGCAAAACAAGCGAAAAAAGATCATCTCGATAACGGTTGAAGGTAGCGAGCGGGACTTGCGGAGCGGTGGTAGATATCTATGTTCGTTCGTGATTTCTCTAGCTCTACAGTGATAGTTTGTTGTCTGCAAGAATATAGCGGAAAAGACGAAACTTTCCAAGCCTGGATAGCATTGCATACGAAGGACGACACACACGTAGACAGTGACTGATATTTTATGGCCTCAGACGTAGCATACTACAAGGAACTGACACAGCATTTGCGCCCAGCGCGCCTCAGTTCTGCTGCTATAATTGAGGTGTAGTGCGGGAGGTACTGGTATGAGTGACGCAAGTGCGAGTTGCTGTTGTTGAAATGTGATAGTGATTTTTGGTATTTGATCATAGCATGCTAAACATGCTTGGAGTAGGTGGAAAGTAGTCTCAACTGTCTTCCATTATCCGCTTTTAATTTTTTTGGTAAGCTCTCTTTTCTGTCTTGACTCTGCCACGTCTTAGAGCCAGGAGTAGTTGCTAGTGTCAGTATTGTATAAAATGATCGCGCTGGTTGTGGTGGATTGGCAGCGGGCATTTGAACAGGGCTAAGGAGCCATATAGGCCCCATTGACCAGCAGTTCAAGGACCTAATATTTGATTTTACACTTTACAGAAGATGCTTTGTTGCTTGTTAGGCGGCGTTTATGCAATCTACTAGCTTTCTAATTTCTGAGTATCGAAGTTTTTGCTAAGATCTCGCAGACACACTTTCCCTACTGTATAGCCCTACCAAGCCAAACTGGCTTCATGACATACGTGGCGTCCTCGCTTATTGTTAAATTCCTACATTACATTGCGTCCCGCTAATCTCTAATAGTCAACACCGCGGAGCCGTACATGAAACTCAATCTTCTTCAAGTTCTGTGATGGCCACTATGGCCATTGATGAACTCTCTTGCTTGCTAAAGACCTTGTCGAATCCAAGAAGGCATGCTCCAAAAGCTGAAATATAGAAGTATTCATCTGGTGTTCATCGTGATGACAGTTTTTATCAATATAAACAAATCGCATTTACAATAATAAACTTGAAAACTCCTTCATCTTCGAGACCGTCGACAAGCAGCACTGAGAGGTCTCGTAACTGCTGCCGAGACCCTTTGAAATGCCAAAGGATAGGTCTCTTCATACTGTGAACAGCAACACTGAACCTTTGAAGCGGGTTTTCAGTGTTGACGACGATATACATGAAATCGAACATGATATCCGATATCTGGAAGGGCTCCAGGAAGGTCTAAAGCAGAGTGCGTCTAGTAAACGATATGCAGGAAACATGGGGAACTCTCCCCCACCTGCTTCATCTGTAAGGCCTTCGTCGGTGAGGAACAAGAGCTCTGCAATGTCCGTTATTGACTCATCGGACAACAATAACGGTGGTCCAAGCCAGAATGCTGCCAACATACGTTCAGATGTGCTGGATGAGGAAGACCAAGGATCCATCGCATCTTTTGAGTCCTATACCCTGAGAAACCGTCAAGATGCGATCAACGAGACACATCCCTTTGGTATAAGAATCTGGAAACCAGCCCTCTACAAGAAAAATAGATCCGTCCAAAAAGCAGCTGAGGAAGATATTCATGAAACTAAATATAAAAAGATTTCGTGGAAGGTGCATTTGGCGAATAATGTGTGGGCAGCTACTGTGGGACTCTTCTTCTTGATATTCCTGAGCGTTGCGGGTGTTATCGTTTTTATTCTCGGGCTGTTCACGCCGAATTGTGCCGAGTATGCATTGGTGATGTTCAGACTTGGGAGATATTTATTCTGGCCCTTCGGCAAAATTGTTCTTATGGTAAGTGATCAACAGTACTTACACGAGGATCAGGACGAAGGTATTCCAGCTCAGCAATTTTATGGATGGGCTACCAATCACAGCAACAGGCTATATTTCCATAGGCCATCGCAAAGTGGTAGGGAGTCATACGGTGCAACAGGCGGCATTAATGCTCCTGGAGACAGACAACTAAGGCTATTTGGGAGAGGAGAGTGGACTCTAGGACGTTTGAGCTTTTATATTACTTTCTACATCGTGGTTCAACCGGCAGTCTTGCTCATATCATTTTTGACATGGCTAGCGGTTTTCACTATCCCAATGAGCAATATTCTTTGGGACTTAATGTATCATTGCCGCAGACATCCATTAGCCCTAGAGTTCAAGACATTAACACACAGCGTTAACGGTATGAGGGACAAAAATGTTTTGCTCTGTACGTTTAGAAGTGCCGGATCACACTACTATAAATATACTGTGGATGGTACCAATGTCATCGTTATGAATCTAGGTGCAGTAGTGGCTTTCACCATACTTCAGTTTTACGTGTTCCAGAAGCATATCTTTCAAATTAGCGAGTCTCTCATTTTTTGCCTATGTTTACTCTCGATTATTCCGTTGGCCTTTTATATTGGACAAGCCGTTGCATCGATCTCTGCGCAGACCTCGATGGGCGTTGGCGCTGTAATCAATGCTTTTTTCTCCACGGTTGTGGAAGTGTTTCTGTACTGCGTTGCTCTGCAGCAAGAGAAGGGCCTTCTTGTTGAGGGTTCCATGATCGGCTCGATTTTAGGGGCGGTTCTACTTCTGCCCGGTTTGAGTATGTGTGGTGGAGCACTCAAGAGAAAGACGCAGAGGTATAATCCCGCGAGCGCTGGCGTCTCGTCGGCAATGTTAATATTTTCGATGATTGTCATTTTTGTTCCCTCAATAATATACCAGATATACGGAGGATTTTTGGTTGAATGCCCACAACAGCAAGATGATCCTACAAGATGTTACTATCGCCAGCCACCTTTGAAGTTCGATAGACTTTATTCATTTGTCATCAAGCCAATGTCGCTATTTTGCGCATTGATTCTTTTCATGGCCTACATAATTGGATTATGGTTCACATTGCGCACGCATGCCGCAGCTATTTGGCAGACTCCAGAGAAGCCGCCGGGTCCCAACAACAACAGTCAGTTAGGGTTCATTCCTGACGAGGAGGAAAATGAAGGAGGTCACGATGGACCAAACTGGTCACGTAAAAAATCTACCATTATTTTGCTTGCTGCTACAGTTCTTTACGCGATCATCGCTGAGATTTTAGTAGACTGCGTGGATAATGTTTTGCAACAATTTCCCTCGTTAGACCCGAAGTTTTTGGGCCTCACCGTTTTCGCTCTGGTCCCAAATTCCACAGAATTTTTAAATGCCATATCCTTCGCAATGCATGGCAATGTGGCTCTTTCCATGGAAATTGGTAGTGCCTATGCTTTACAAGTCTGCCTGTTGCAAATTCCCGCACTGGTTGTCTTTTCCATTTTGTACACCATTAACTTACCCAACGACACTGTGGTCATCAGAGACCAAATGTTTTCGCTTATCTTCCCACGCTGGGACTTACTTGCATGCATGGTGAGCGTTTTCCT
This sequence comes from Lachancea dasiensis, assembly GCA_900074725.1. NCBI lineage: Eukaryota > Fungi > Ascomycota > Saccharomycetes > Saccharomycetales > Saccharomycetaceae > Lachancea > Lachancea dasiensis. Next base: position 58,983 of record LT598454.1, read on the forward strand.
TTTCACCTATTTGTATGCAGAAGGGAAATCAAACTACTTCAAAGGCTCCATATTGATACTTCTTTACAGCGTTGTCGTTCTTGGTTTCTACTTCCAAGGCGCCATAGACCAAAATCGGTGGGACAGTTGAAAGGGTTTATATAAGCGGGTTCGTATCTAGCAAACATTAGGATGAGACCAGTTTATGTTATTGAAACTAGTGCACTTGGCTATTTAGGTGAGATTCGTTTAATTTACAAAACTAGAGATGGTTGGGGGTGTTTTTCAGAGGCAGTAGAGTGTGGCAAGAATTCCAACTGGGAGTCCTCGCCCAGCTTCAAAACGGTCTTGAACTTGGAACCGATGTTGGTCAAAGCTTCTTTATTGTCTGCACTCTTGGTCCAGATGGCAATCTTGTACGCGCTTTTTCTTATGTTGATGACGACACCGTTGATCTCGGAATCATCCTCATCAATGGTTTCTCCGATGACCGCTAGAAGAGCGCGCATCCACAAGTCGTCAATGTCAGGAGTCTTACCCCAAAATTGGTGCGTCCACTTACCCCCTTGGGCGTTAGTTGGGTCTTCCCATTCGGGTCTGATGTCGTTACGGAACAAATGGTAGTCTGATTTGAATGGCAAATAGCGAGGCTTAGGGATAGCATTGTGAATGGCCCAAAATTCTTCCACGGTTTCAAACGATGTGACTGGACGCAGCAAGTCCGACCACGATTCAGATTTATCCACAGGTGGCTTGGTGTACCATAGCGTCCACTTTGAGTTCAACGGGTGCTTCAATTGAAACTCCTTCTCGTTAGAGAGCACAGTTGAAGGCTGCTCGATGCTCAAATCCTGCGCTTTTTGGGTAACTTCTTCCACAGACATCTAAGCAAAACCTGGAATGTTAGTATATCATCATAATGTCAAAACGGGGCAGTATTGAAAACCTTGAAATGAGCCCTAAACCCAACATTTTGAACCCTGATATTTTGGTTGTTGCTCAATTTCACATCCCCAATACAAGAAGGCTTAAGAAGACCCTTGACACCTTCCTAAGGTAACATACTTTCGACCTTTCTTTCTGGAGCTTCGAAATGGAATCTGATATTATAGTGTAACTTTTGAAAATTTTTATAAATTGAGTCCCGAATAATGTAGTCGTATACCATGATAATGACTTTTGAGAACTTATCGATCTCCAGTTATGAGAAATACAAGCATGGCACACATAGACCGGCATCTTGCTTATAGTCCAAGGTTCCGTTTAGGTTCTTACGCAATTCATGAAGCATAGTTCTAAATGTTATTTAGATCATTTGCTACGTCAAAGGGCAAGGGAGAGCGTTATAGCATCCTCCGTTCATCTCTACAAGGCAAGTCCAGTATATTTGGACGGATGCAGCGTACCAGTTAGCTTCTGGACTATGGCGTTTATTCGAAGAAGAAGAAGAAGAAGATGAAGATGATGATCATTTTGTACTATACTGACACTCTGATCACAAGTGTCTTATTATGAGTGCCAGAGCATTTGAACCTTCTTCTATATAGTGTTTGAGCAATTATGGAGAAGCTCCCACCAATATTATATCTTTGAAGCCGATTCGGGACTCATTGTAAGGTCATATACCCTGTTCATGAAAGTTGAGCGAACCGACACCCTCTCCGTTGCGCTTTTCCTTTATTGAAGCCCGTATTACTGTGATTGGAAGCAAGGAAATGCAGGAACAAACAAATTCCACCTAGTCAAGGTTGTCATATCAGATTGAAGCGCATTCAATCTCATCCAGAAGTAAATGTTCATATTGAATCAGAGACGCACTCGGACCCTCTATAAACCGATACTAAATTATCATCAACGTCTCAGGTCATGAAGAATCTTGTTACAATGTTTTTTTCAAACGGCTTCTGCTACTTTACTTCTCTAGTGCATTTACTGTCGTCGTTGATGGCTCACATAATTAATACATGGCAATAATCTAAATTTACTAACGATTATCGTTATCAGTCGAATCAGGAACGTACGTGGAGCCGTCATCTTCGACCACCATCCTCCCTCCTTTGTCCCCTCAAGCCATTCTAAATTAGGCTATGCTACTGCGTGTACTTCGGGTAGTCTTAGGTGGTGCAACTGTAACTGCTGGCGCAGCATTAGTTGCGTTGTATATTTACCAAAACAAGCTCATCTATCCTTCGTGGGCCCAGGGGGCTCGAGATTTCGTCGATACCCCAGACAACTATGGATTGCCCTATACAGAGCACCACTTAGAAACAGCGGATGGGGTCGAAATCAGAGCTTATGACATTCGAAAAGAAAACTCTGCAGTTACATGGCTCATCCTATGCCCAAATGCTGGAAATATGGGGTATTTTCTGTCTGCGGTGGAATTGATCTATCGCAAATTCAACGCTAGCGTGTTCATATACTCGTATCGTGGGTATGGCTTTTCACAAGGTCGACCTTCAGAACAGGGCCTCAAGCGTGATGCAGACGCGGTTTTGAGCTTTCTTCAGAAGGATTCGTTTTTCAAAACCCAAAAACTGGTTCTTTACGGCAGATCACTGGGGGGTGCAAATGCCATTTATATTGCTAGACACTATTCACACCTATGCGATGCCGTTATCCTGGAAAATACGTTTTTGAGCATCCCAAAGGTCATCCCTCATGTATTTCCCTGGTTGAGCCACTTTTCTTGGCTCTGCCACGAAAAGTGGAACTCAGAAAATGATATTCAGCGTGTTGATCCAACGCTTCCGTGGCTATTTTTATCGGGAAAGAAAGACGAGATTGTGCCACCAACTCATATGGAGAAGCTTCACCAGCTCTGCAAGAGCGAACGAAAAACCATTGTGGAGTTTCCTCGTGGCCACCACAATGACACCATTGTGCAAGCCTCATACTGGGAGCACATAGAGAAGTTTCTATCAGAAAACCTATGATTAGATGCCTAATGCTATATAAGGGTTCCCGCACACCCGCTTGGACAGGTGCTCATTTCCTCGTGCATGAACCACTTTTGCAAGCATTCAACATGGCCTACGTGGCCACAGTTCAAGACACATAGCGTTAATTTTTTCATTGGTTGCTCGCAAAGTATACAGAGGGTGTTTCGCTTAAGGCATTTATCGCAGTACCAATATCCGAACCGTTGCATTGTTTCAGAATTTCCGGTCTGCTGCCATTCCTCAGTGAACATTTCTTTGGACTTTTCATTGACTAACAGTTTTTTGCAGTTCTCACAAAACATTCTTATAACACTCTGCCCAGAGCCCATTCCTAAAATGTCATCCCACGGACAATATTTGAGAAGATCAGCAGCTATCTCAAATAACTCATATTTGTGCAATACGTTGACGAACTCGGCTAGGGCGTCTTTGACTACCACTGTAGTAGTGACATGAAACGTTGTTTGAAACAGCAAGATGATGGTAATCGTTAGAAGAATATTCCCCGTCTGGACAGACTGCTCAAAGATTTTTGTAATAAGCCTTGGAGCATCCCAAGGTGGGGCAGCAGCAGTCTTCCTTTGAAATTTTAACATTTGACTTATTTTGGAATTTGGTCTGCCTAAAGAAGGGCTATCGTCAGTTCTAATTCCGAGCAGATTCTCCAGCCCTACTGTTATAGAATTTTCAGACACACCCCTTAAACTGGTTGAGTTACTTCTTGCTCTTGCTGGATGATCCAATGTTTTTTTGATATGAGTCCTGCAAAGGAAGAACCGTGGCTAAGATGCGATGATCTTTTTGTGCTCATAGAATTCGAAGTCCTGCTTGTTTCCGGATCACCCTCATACATTCCTCCCCTGGGAGACCTCAAGTTTGTCATGAAGTTGTCGATAAAGGATATTTTCCTCCCGGATTGTGGAACAATCGGCATACTACTTGTAGAATTATTGCGAGAGTCGCCCTCGCAGTCCGATGACAATTCATCGTCTTCTATGGCACTTTCAGAGCTCTCTTCATTTGCCGATTTCTGCCTTCGCAGCTCATCTAACTCAGCAGCGGTTGTTGTAAAACGAGCTAGGGATGGCGCTCGACCTTTATGCCCTCCTACACTTGTAGGCTCTTCATTGGTCAGACTCGCTCCCATTTCAACACTTAGACTGGAGCTCGAAGCCTGTTTAGAGGGAGGCGCTGACTGATTAGGTTCCTGATGCTTTGATAAGCCATGAGGAGCTATCGAACTTGCTTCGCTAGCACTGAAGCTACTGTACTCAGAACCAGCTGAGTTTTTCCGTACCATCTGTGGCCCCATTCCATTTTTGTTTTCATAAACAGTTTCGAACGGACTACCAGTAGCTTCAAGCTTGAATTTTTCAGCTACTTGTTTCAGGTCCCAAACGAGAGCATCCCTCATCATCACCCAAATCTTAAAATTATTCAGATCTTCGACAAATAAGTACGTCTCAGCATTATGATCACACATAGAAATGAGTTCAATGTAGTGCTCAATCTTCTTTTTGAGCTTGAGTTCCTCTGTAAAAACTTCGTTTCGCGAACGTGCAGGTTCATTTGGAATTGAACTGCTCTCCGAGCTCTCAGTTGTCCTAAGAAAAGAAGACTCGCTATCCTCAGAAATTTTTACACTATAACCTTGGTTTGAGATTGGTTCTTTTTCTTGAGATGTATTATCGCTCCTGATGAATTTTGTCCACGTATTATCTTCAGCTAGACCAAACTGATTTATAAGATGTGTCTTTAGATCTATGTCATCTTCGACTTTTGTATTATTCTCGTCTGATAGACTTTCGCCACTCTTGACTTCAAATTTAGTATTCAGTCTCTCCTGCATGTAGGAAAATTTCAGTTCCTTTGCTAAAAACTTGAAAACCTCTACTGGTGACTCTTTCAAGGTTGATACATCAGCGGAACCAAACCTCGCTCTAGTATCTCTTGATTTGGGGCCGATGATGCTATTTAGAATCTGCGGTAGATCAAGCGCCATTAAACGGGGTGAGATATATTCCTCGCTCGGCAACTCTGCTGTGGTGGATGACGAACTCGCTGAAACTATCGAATTGTGATGGGGACCATTTTGGCTGGAAAGAGATCCAAATGCCTGAGTATTGATGCTTTTGCTATTATGGGATGTTCCATTTCGGGGAAAGGATGGTCGTTCTCCAAAAGTAGCACTAGAGCCATGGCGCGAAGCCAGAGCAGGAAAAGAGGAGGTACTTGAGTTATGTCGAATTCCACTATTGGCGAATAGGTTGTGGACAGAACTTGTACTCATTTTGCTCTGCAAAGAAGTACGGTGATTCTCATGCGAAGCTTCAACATTCTTTTCAGGCATCGTATATGTACCTTTCTCTTGCGCTAAGAACAACATACCATCCCCTTCAATATCCCTCCATCCCACGACATTTTTGGTAAGATTATCCAAAACAGTAGGCTCTCTACTGAGATCCCAGCCCGTTATTGTATTTTGCTTGTCAATGTTAAAGACGAGATTTTCGTCCCACCAAACAAATCCACAGGATGGAGTTCTCGTCGTTAGCACGTTTCGAGGTATGAACTCTCTGGACAGCGAGTATAAAGAAATGTCTGAGTTTTCTCCCAACGAAGAGAGGGCAATCACTGAATTGAAGATATTGTCTACTGCGGCAGGCTGAAATTTTAGTTTCGTCAAAGGGTGTGCCGTATTGACAATAACCTCAGGGGCAGTCACCAGAGAGTTCAAAGAGTAACCAGGGGTAAGAATACTGCTGTTATTCGTCGGGTTGAGGAAGCTGCTAAGGTGAGGATTTCCCGTGTTAGCATTAGCGTACTTCCCGCTCACATTCCACAAGCAGCACTTCCCATCTCTCCCTCCTGTCATGATGTACTCGTGAAGGGGGTGCCAACTGAGGCAGAGTCCCGGTCCGGAATGCGCGTTTATCCTTTTTTCAGCTTGGGTGGGTTGTCGCAAGTCGTATGTTAACAATTGACCCGAATCATGTATTGAAGCAAGCCTGTGGCCCCTACTGGCTAACCCTGGAGTAGAATCATAATTAATAAAATCGTAGCTGGGCATCCACTTAACATCTCTTACGGAGTCAGATCCACCGTTTATACTTAAGTCGCTGCTGCCTTTGTTGCCTCGACTAGAGCGAAGATCCCAAATTTTGAGACAGCCATCTTGTCCCCCGCTAACGATGAGACTACTTTGCGACATATTAAAGTCAACACTATTGATTGACCTGGAGTGTTTTGACAAGACTGTGTTCAGAGGGCTGTCTGAGGAGTTTACCTTCGTAATGTCATAAATGGATACTGAGGTCGAAGTGCCACAAATGGCAACATAGTGATTATAGTTTTGAAAGCCTGCTTTAACATCAGATATGGTGCTTATCTTCTTAGGGGCCCTCACGCTCATAGACACACGATCATTCTTGTTCGATAGGAAGTCGTGGACACAAGACAGGTCATTATTATCTGTGGTGAATCTATAAAGCCCCAAGTGATTTTTCCCCGCGACTACCACTGCCTTGCTTTGAGGATCGTTAATTTTATCTATACTAGACAATTCTTTGGGTGCCTGATGTGTATATTTGAGACCGGATGACCGAATCTGTCCAGGATTCACGTAGTTTCTATGACCGTCCCCCCTTTTACTTTCAGATACATGGTCTTCTTTTAAACTATCCATAGATGGCGGGAAGCCTCCAACAGGATATCTAGAGGGCACTTTAGGCGATGTCCCATGAAAGGATCCACTTCCGCCGAATTGTTGCAGCTGCTTGTGAAATGAAAAACGGGTCAAAGAGCTGGGTAGCCTGCTACCGCTTGAAGCTGACCCATCATTGGTAGTTGCTGAGCTACCGCGGTGCATGTAGAGTTGGAGAGTTTCCTTACTTCTAAATTATTCTTCATTACAATGCGATTCATTGCACTTGTCTATCTGAAATTGGATGGCATTCTTGAAAAACGTGATTTTTATAAGATCTATCTAATAAGGCCTACCATTATCTAAATAAATTTAGGGAAAGAAATCAGACGTCCATAGCTCTCACTTATGGGTCTCCAATGTTCCACGTTCTTACTTGACTCGCATCTGGCGATTCAAGAAGAGTAGATGCATTAAAGGTAGGTCTTGGTGTCAGCAACTATTCCATGCAACAATAGTATTTTCAGATATATTCAACCAACGTATAAAAGAAGGTGAGCGCCAGATAAGCAGGTAAGTAAAAGCTTGTCTTCGAATTAGGCGATTGTTCATTTTAATCGAACCACTTTATGATCTTTGATCGTTATTTCAGAAAACCTGAGATAAACGTGAGCTGAATGATCAGATGCTGGTTAAAAATTCGAGAATATATCCGAATTTCAAGCCATGAGGACCACTTTGGCAATAGAATGATAATATACAACTCTATTCCCCAGCTGACATGCCCGACAAAAGTTTCAACAAAACCAGCTTTTAATACACGCGTGAGTGTCTTCCACAATATGCAGGTGCGAAATGACACAGAAACCAGCCACAGAACATATCGTTCTAGTAAAAAGATAACGTCACTGATGAACATTGATCAAGGCTTGGAATTAGCGCTCTGCTCCCATAATTTGAGGGTTACAGTTGCTAAAAATGAAGGCATCTGTCCTTGATCAAAGACATGCTGTTTTAGTAGTGTGTCCCAATCTTCTATATCTGATTGTAAGTTGGATTTCAGTGAATTGTTATTCAGATCCGCTAACAGATACTTTTCTGGTTTATAGCAAGAGTTCAATTTTACTTTACCATCAGATTGAAACTCCACTTTAAAACCTAAAAGAGAATTGACGACCTCAATAAATTCAAGGGATTTCTTATTAAACACCTCGCGTAGCCTGGTAATTTTCTTGTTCAGTCTAAAAATCTCATGTTCGAGATGGTCAGAATCGAACTTGATTCTCTCGTACATGGAGCGAGGAACCGCATCTTGACTTGTTGCACTCCCATTCTGCTTCAAATCCTCATTTTCTTTGAGTAGTAGCTGGAGCCTTTCTTGCTTAACAAATTGATCTTTGATAAACGGACTGTTCCGTAGTTGCAAAATACGAATCCTTCTCTCATCTAAAGTGTTTATCTTGGCAAGTTTAGACTCTAACATAGAAATCGTTTCGTGCTCATTAGTGAGCTCTCGCTTCAGTTCTAAGTTTTCGATATGCAACTCGTTCAAGCGTTGCGAGTATTTGAGAGCTACATCGTCACCTGTCTTTCGCCGTTTATGTGACGAAGAAGTTTCGTTCTTTTCCATCAATTCGTCGTTCAATTTCTTCAATTCATTGGTTAAATCTTGAGTTTTGTTCCTGTAATTATCCACCAGCTCCTCTAACGTGCCATTGTCTTCCAGTCTTTCACTCTGTTTGTCGTCGACAAGCGGTATCAATTCGTTCAATTGGCGCCTCAAGATTTTACACTCTTCGAAGGATAAAAGCTTTTGCTGGTCAATTTCGTAATTAAGTTTCTTCAAATTCAGGATGCTTGTCTCGTAATTTTTGTTTAAGTCCAGAAGCTGATTGCGCTCTAGAGCCATCTCGTCATTGAGTACGCGGACGTTATTGATATCGAGCTGTAGCCTTGAGTTATCATTCACAAGCCTTATGTTCTCACGTTTCAAAAGTGACCATTCCTTAACTACTTCATCTGGCTTCTTTTGGGATGTCCCGTCCTGAGAGGTAAACTCATTCCAAAAGGATAGTTGTGATTGTAAGTTAACGTTCTCAAGCTGAAAATCCTGTATTTGGACCTCCATATCTTTTAGCTGAGCAGTTTTCCTTCTGAGTTTTTCATTTTCAGATTGAAGGAACTTTTGTGCCTCTTGCGAAAGTCGCAGTTTTTTCAATTCATTGGCCTGCTCGAGATTTGCGCGCTCCAAATTCTGGGAGAATAACATTTGCTCTTTTAGCAAACTGTTGAGGGTGCTCAGTTCCGTGAGTTCCTCTGTGGAATAATTATGATGGGCCATCACCACACGTGAAGCTTTCAGACTGGCAACTTCATCGTTCCGCTGTGCGAGCTGCGCCTGCAATTGTCTGAGCTCCTGGCTCTGGCTATGAACCTCGCTTTCGTAACGCTTCAGCAACGTTTTTGAGCCATCTGCTTCGATCTGCGCATTTTTAAATTTGTTTTCCAGTAGTGATATCTCTGATTGTGACGACGTACGCAACTCATTCAATTCCCGATCTTGCCGCGAAATTCTTCTTGAAAGCTCCGTGATCTGAGCGTCACGGTCGCCCGTCACTGCCAGCAGCTCTTGCTCTGTAGTTCGCACGCGAGTTTCTAATTCCCCATTGGTCGTGTATAAATACTTGGTATCGTCAATCGCCTTTTCCAGTTCATCCAATGTTCCTCGGTATTTCTTATCTAGCAATGTAACTTCCCTCTGTAGTGCCAACTTCTCAATTTCGAATTCATTTTGCATGGAACTCATCTTGTACTTGAACGAGAGTACTTGTGTTCGTGCACTTTCCGGCGAGGCAGGGCGTTCTACGAATGGCGAAGAGCCAGTAGAATCCATCATCAAACCACTTGTCTCTAGCTCTATATCAGATGATTAAGCTATGCAATACAACCGGTTGTGTTATAAAGTATTGTATATGCGAGTCAGCTGTAATATTATTTCAACTATATTGATAAACTCTTGAGACAATTTGAAGAGCCTTCGAGCCCAACCATAGTTCCGATACAAAAATAACAGAGACGATGTCTAAGATGTACGTTTAGCTATCTTCCAATACAGTTGGCGAATATGGTCCTTCTCATGTACTAACTTTGGGATTTTTCGAATGTGTGAAGTCCCCGGAGTTTCAGACTGCTTGAAGAACTTGAAAAGGGCGAAAAGGGGATGGGGCCCGAGTCGTGCAGCTACGGGCTGGCTGATAATGACGATATTACAATGACGCACTGGAATGGCACGATTCTGGGTCCACCTCACAGTAACCACGAGAACCGGATATATTTCGTGGCTCTGGTGTGCGGTGAGGAGTATCCCGACCAGCCTCCCCAGATTAGGTTTCTGTCCAAAATCAATCTTCCCTGCGTCAACCAGACCACTGGCGATGTCCAGGCCAGTAGTTTCAATACACTAAAGAACTGGAAGCGTTCTTACACCATGGAGACGCTGCTTCTTGATCTGCGGAAAGAAATGGCCCTCCCTGCTAATAAGAAATTACCCCAGCCCGCTGAGGGAACCACGTTTTAAAAGAGGGCCCAATGGGACAATGATCTTTGCTGTGGTAACAGACGAGTTCTCTTCCTGTCAGACCAGAGATACGTATGACTATATATGCGTGTATACCGATTCAATTCAACTAGCACAGCTCAACAGAGGGCAAACTCTTTTAACGCAAGGATAAGGCACATTCAATTGCTATTTGCCAACAGTGTGGACAGTGTCAGGCCGTCTTTGTTATTGGGTTTTCGGCCAATTTAAGGTGTAAGGATTTACAGTGATCACTTTTATCATTCAATAAGCATTAGCACTAGCTAAAAAGTACTTGCTGTCTGGCTCTTCTAGAAAGTACCTTACAACCTAGGGCCATTAGTGTTAGCTTCTGCGACACAGCTCACAATGATACATTTAATTGGACCGAGGCTGAGCATTTGCAGTGCGTCGCAATGGACTCGCTTTCGCAAATCACTCTGGATCACAAGAAACCTGCATTCAAGACTACGAGACACATCCCAATTCGTGAGTTTGAAATCGGCCAGCAAATTAAGACCTATATCGTCACCCGACTATATTGCGTCCCCGAACTCAAAGCTGAAATCGCTCATATGGCATAGGCCCTTGCAAAACGTTCTAATTACCAAGAAGCCATGGGCGGACAGTACTCGACAAGCCATGGTTGACTTCATCACCTATCTACATGATTCCTATCCAGAAATCAATGTGCTAGTGCAGCCGGACGTTGCAGAGGAAATCGCCCAGGAGTTTGTCAAAAACCCACAATCCAATCCGAGCGAACCACACGTTTTGTATACGGGCGAGATCGAGGATATTGTGGACAAAGTAGATCTTTTGGTTACGTTAGGCGGTGACGGAACTATATTGCGGGCAGTGTCCCTGTTTGGAAACATGCCAGTGCCACCGGTGTTGGCGTTTTCCTTGGGCACATTGGGGTTTCTACTGCCGTTTAACTTTAAAGAACACCAACAAGTCTTCGAGCAAGTGATCAGTTCCCGCGCCAAATGCTTGCACCGAACACGTCTTGAATGCCACGTCATTCGACGTGGGCCTAAAGGTACAACCTACGAGAGCGTGGCCCATCATGCCATGAATGATATCTTTCTACATAGAGGCAATTCGCCCCACTTGACCAACTTGGACATTTTTATCGATGGAGAGTACCTAACAAGAACTACTGCGGACGGGGTCACTTTGGCGACGCCTACGGGCTCCACCGCTTATTCTTTATCTGCTGGCGGAAGTATAGTGTCTCCATTGGTGCCCTCAATTTTATTGACTCCGATATGTCCTCGTTCTCTTTCTTTTAGACCGCTAATCTTACCACAGTCCTCCCATATAAAGGTCAAAGTCTGCTCCAAGCCTCTGCAGGGGCCAGATAATAAAGTTGTCAAACTTTCGATCGATGGGGTGCCACTAGAAGACCTCAACGTAGGTGACGAAATTCACGTTGTGAATGAAATCGGGACAATCTACGTGAACGGCTCGCAACTGCCTAGTTCTAAAGACAGCGACTCCACCAAGCAACGCCATGCAAGTAAAGAGAATTTTGGAATACATTGCATTGCCAAGACAGAAAACGACTGGACTCGTGGCATCAACGAGCTATTGGGTTTCAATTCCAGCTTCAGGTTTACGTCTCACAAGAACAGCTGATGTGGCACATCATAAGCGATTTTCCGACCTTTTCGCGAGGCAACACCTAGCTCTCTACATACAATACAAGAATGTCCCAGCAATCATTGCAACAACTCCCATTCGGGCGCACGAAGGCAAAACCCTTAGATCTGTCACGAAGACAAACAACTGATGAGTCGTCGCACCCAAGATCACTGGATTTTTTCTCCAGTCCAAGCTACAATCTTTATAGAAAAGGCAGCACATTATCTACACTTGTCATGGGCCAAGAACGTCCCGGGGGAGTTCGACCTCAAGGAGACGCTGTTACGCACTGCGAATGGCTGTGAATTTGCGTTACTTTTCTAAAATTCACAAAGTGAGAATTGGAAGTTGGAAAACTTTGGGCCTTTATATACGCTAATTTTTCAATCGTAGTTACCCGCACGTGAAGAAATACCAAGCATCGGCGTGCCAGGGCAAGACTCCAGCGACAGGATATTATTGACAGTGAGCACAATGCCGTGTGCCTAACGCTCACGGTAGTGGAAAGAAGAATGGTGGTAACCTTGAATGAAAATGTTATGTTTTAGTAGCTAGAAAACCACTTTCTTTTCGGTTCCCCTAAAAGTAGAGAACTCTTTTGGCTAAAAATGCAAAAAGACGGCGATGGAGCTATATGTCGCTAGTCGTGTCCGTGTCGGTATCACTTATATCATTGGCAGCATGTACTTGCTCCAACTTTTGCAGTAATGGATTAAACACCAATTCTGTCACGTTGTCGGCCCACAGGGTGTCCATGTGCTCGTATCCTGGAAGCTCGACCAGCGTCAGATCTTTCAGATTGCGTACGAGATTTTGTTTCGTTGTTTCCATGTCGATGAGAATATCCTGGTCGCCATATAGCAGCATCATGGGCATGTTTTCGATGACTTGAACCGGAAAAGGTGCGCAGCGGTGTAATTTACTGTGCAGGGACGGCACGGAGGAGTAGATCTTGGAGATGTCCTCTTGGAACATTTGGAATCGTTTGTTATTGATGATCTGGAACCAGTGGGCTACACTTTTCACGCTGGAGGGCGAAAACATGTGGGTGTAACCCACCTGTTTCTGCGTCAGACTTATGTGCTCGCTTTTCCAGTTGAACAGATAAACCAACGACCAATCTACAACCTTCATGTAATTTATCGGACCCAGAAGCCGCTGCCAGAATACTGTCGAAGGCAGGATGGCCCTGGTTCCGAAGATAAAGTACAGAAGCTCCGAAGGGCACGTCACGAGAAACTTAGCGATTGGATGGCTCAGAGATCGTGGAATCATTGCTGGCGACAGTCCCACAAACAGCTTTATCTTGTCTCGCAGCTGTGGGTTGATAGAGAAGGCAGCAAATGCCTGGGAGGAGCCTTGGCTGAAGCCTATGTACGTCAGTTTCGACAACTTGGTTAGGTCCAGAATGTAGGTCAGAGTGTCGGGGATATCGAAAATCGCATATTCGTCCAGCGAGAAATCCCAAAACTTTGCGCTTTTCGACGACAGGTTGATGTGCTTTCTGCTGTATTTGTTACCGCGGTTGTTGCCGAGCCAAACATCGTATCCACGCTCGACCAGCAAAAATGGCAAACACTTCTCTGTGCGCTGGCCTAACAAGAATAGTTCACTATTGGTCAACAATCCGTGGTGAAAGTACACTACAGGTCGTTTAAGCTTTAATTCATGGAGAGATGCATGTCTGCTCACAATGCGATGCACCGTTAATAAATAACCATCCTGCGTCTTGACAACATGTTCGTGGACCTCAAACCCATGAGCAGCGCAGATGTCCAACACATCATTAGCGTTTACTACTTCTTCCACCAGTTTGCTTGGGTAAACGTAATTTTCGGTCTTGTACGATTGCAGGATGGGCAAAAGGTATACCAATGGCAGGATGTATTCACCATATATCCACAGTGGTATTCTCACAAAAAGACTCGCCAGAAAAACAGACAAGCTGTGTAGACGGTCCAGCATATTTAACTAACAGGTCTGGGCCCATAAACGACACGCGTTGAAAGGTTATTGCCGGTCTGAAGTTTTAGAAGGCTAATTCAGTTTGATATGTAAAGTACATTAATATGGCGAAATTTGGCCCAACTCATCGACCTCATCACGTATAACCATTTAGAAAAGTGAAGTATAGGCAGCGGTAGGATCTTTTACAGAAACTAGTTATGTTGTGGAGATATTTCGGACAACTGGTTAGAAAGTGAGAGGAATAGGCAGAGGTTTGGACATCTTGAGGGGGATTTTTGGCTATTTCCTGCTCAACGGGTTTATGAACTATAACAACTGTTGGGTGGCCCTGTGAGCTGAAATTTGGTGCTAGCACGAGTAACTGATGAGGTTTGGGTCTGTTTGGGGCTATTTGAACTTGCTCTTAGGCTTATCCTCTTTGGTAACGCTGCGGTTTGTCGTTTGGCCATACCTTCTTGAAGTACTATACCTCAACGAAAAACACCGTTCAATGGGCTGCCAGCTGCTCCTCATGGACGCTCTTTATCGGTGTTATAATTGAGCTAGGCTAGCACTGGTTTGCCGTAAGTCTGCAACGAGCTAGAGAGGTACGACGAAGATTTCATTTTATGGTGGTGATGGGGCCCAAATGCGTGGAAAAAACGGTCCCCAGGGTCCTATAACCGAGATGAGGAAAGCTCTTAGAGAACCCGATATGGAAACTTTGGATGCTTGAATTGTGCTAGTTTTTGGGCCGTGTCAACGACAGCCTTCCGCATTGGGATGATAATGAGTGGAAAGATGTGCATTGCGAGAACCACTAAACAGTCAAGCGGTGTGAGGAGTAAGTGGTCAAGGATCCAATACGGGCAGATTAGCAGCGTGGTTTGTGGTTTTAAACTTGTTTTGAAGGTGCGGTGTATGGTCAAACGTTTTGGCTGCTAGGACCAAACTCCGACAGATGCGAGAGAAACATCCAAAGCATAATTATAAAAGGATCGCTTGCAGAGAACTGAAAAATGGTACAGTTTGCAAGTCGTTGTACTTTACTTCCCCCTACATTATCGAAGATAACTTCTTGAACAATCCACGAGTATCGCGGACACCAACATGTTCAGAGAATTTTCAGCATATTTGACACTCGCTTTAGCCATGTCTAGGGCGTGGGCAGCTCCCGTAAATCTCTCGTCATCGTTATCAATGAATGAAGGGCAAAGTCTCCCGGCGGAAAGCATAGTGGGGTTTTTGGATTTGACTGGCGCAGATGATTTGGCCCTCTTTCCGGTGTCTAATGCTACCAACACCGGAGTCCTTATTGTGAACACCACCGTGTTGGACAGTGCTACGGAGAGTAAAAAGCGTGGGAAGAGAAACGCCAACGCGGAGGCCGAACCATGGCAGTGGCTCCGTCTTGGCCGTGGCCAGCCCATGTACAAGCGTGAAGCTAACGCAGAGGCAGAGGCCTGGAGCTGGTTACGTCTTGGGAGAGGACAGCCCATGTATAAGCGAGACGCGAATGCAGAGCCGGAACCTTGGAAGTGGCTACGTTTGGGTCGCGGCCAGCCAATGTACAAGAGAGACGCTAGTGCGGACGCCAATGCGAATGCCGAACCTTGGAGGTGGCTACGCCTAGGACGCGGCCAGCCTATGTATAAGAGAGATGCCAGCGCCGCGCCAGGCGCACAACCGTGGCGTTGGTTGCGGCTCGACAGGGGCCAGCCCATGTACTAACGACAGGGCCCCACCCTTGAATCACCACCTATGCTTTAACTACTATATCCGCCAGGCAGCGGTCTCGAATATTGTACTGTTTCCAACAGTCTAGCACTCCTTCTGCAGTTAATATTATAATAGGAGACATAGCTAAGAGACACCTAAATTCCAAACTGACATTTCTACATCCACCTTGACCAGCAAGCGGTGCACGGTGCGTAGCCAACGTCCCGCGGGGGTTTGCTGCAACTGTGCACGAGGTACTAATTCACTGGTGTTCTCGCTTTCCTACGCCGAACCATCGGTAGAATAGGCTGCGGAAGAAAAAGATTATGCTGTGAAGCAGGTTATTGTAGTCCTTAGGATCACCCTTGGTAGAAACGTCCGTTTCTGCGGATCCCTGTCTGCTTCTACTCACAGGCCCATCGTAGCGGTTCTGCTCCAAACTCTGCTCCTGGGTTTCGTGGTAGTTGTCCTCCAAGTCCGATTCGTTGATGACAACTGGCGTTTCTTGCGAGGCCACAGGATTCATCGGAGTTGGATCGGGACTCGAAGGCTCGTTTTCGCGGCCTATAAGCTCTTCCTCATCGTAGTCGTCGCCGTTTTCATCGTAAACTTCTTCGTCTGCCACTCCTACGCTGGTTTCTACTCCCCCTCCTTCTCCTCCTCCTAAGACACTCTCCTCCTGCTGCTGCGGTGCCATCTCTTCGAGTGTCATATACATCGCGTTGTTTTCGTTTCCAACCTCATCTGACTCCTTCGCAAAGTTGTCGTCTGTAAACCACGTACCTGAGTCGTCGATGAACTTGAAAAGGGTCACAGCCTTTCCACCCTTGACTTCGCATTTGGCCAATAAATCCTGGTCTAATTGGAACTCCCATTGTTGATCTTGGTCATTGAAAACCATAGGTTTGATATCCCATTGAGTAAAATTGCCCGCAATGCTGAGAGAACTCAGTTTTGTCTGGCTGTGTTTAAACACTATCGTGTTCATAACAACCATGGACTCGAATTCAAGATCGGTACGCCAACTTCAAGGTACTCTACCTTGCAATCAGAATTTTGATAGTATTTAAACCAAAATTGATAAACAATATCCTATCGATGTGATCCTAGCTATATATTCTATTTGCGACAAAGGGATCGGACTTGCTGTCATTATTATCTCACCAGGGCTGCCACGAAAACTTCGATGCCTGACAACTCCCAATTCCCTGGCTGTCACATGAGCCCAGCGACGGTGAAAAATAGTCAGAGACGTCTGGCCGTGATGGTAACCTGGTACTTATCTGCTGGGTTCCTTAGCCACTTCTTTGATGGCCATCTTATGGAGTCCTGGTATAGTGTTTAGATTTTCTACTTGTTGTTAGGTACAATGTCAGTGGTGCGATAATATGTACACATTGCTGCTATCGTTTCAAGCATGTCATTTTATGGAAAAACATTGATTAAAATATACTTAAATCATGAACTGAATGAAATGAATGGCCGCCCATTTCGGGAGCCGTAATTTTTCTCTGTGTTTCACAATAGAATTGCGACTTCGTCTCCTTTTAGCGATATTGACGGGGGATATTGCCACAGCGATCCTTGCCGAAATTGATCTTGAGATTCTGAAAATGCGGGTAGGCCTTAATCTTGTCGATTGCCAAGATGGCATTACTGATGTTGGTGAAGTTGACGAAACAGCAGTTGCGTTCCGGGAGAAAGTTGATTTGCTCCACTTCGCCAAACTCCTCGAAAATGGCACGAAGACCGTCTTGTGTGAAAATGGGGGAGTCACGGTTGCGGTCCTCGTCGAAATCGATGTTGCCCATGTATATGTTCCGTGAAGCTCCATGGCTCACGGCAAGAGCCAAGGCGTTTGAGAGGGCACCCGAGTGCTTCCCCCACCCGATCTTGCATCGCTTGTTGTGTATTGTGAGGCCGTGAAGAGAGGTCATGGCATAAAGCTGCGCCGCTGCAGTTGGATCGATGAATGTCACGAAGCAAACGTGGCGGTCCGAAAGCAGCTTGATGTTCTGTAAGAGGCCACCGCGCACTGCGTTGCAAATTTCCTCGATTTTTACGTCCTTGGGGAGATTGCCCAGGTAGATGGTACGGTTGCCCAGATTATTGGCGCCCCCAGCAGCGGTCGCGATAGCCGCAGCAGCGGCAGACTGCTGCAGTAAAGTTGAGGAAATAAAGTCTCTATCGGTGTACTGAACCAGATGTTCCATGCCCGGCTGTAACCCGAGAAACTGGGCTGCGTTATGCTGTTGCGTCTTGGTGATGAATGCACATCTATCTTTTCCGTAAAATATCTTTTTGTTGGCATAATATGGATTGACGGAAGTAAGGCTCGAAACCACTTTGATAGCGCTGTAAATTGACGTGAAATGCACGAAGGCAATGCCTTTCTCCGCGATTATCTTGACTGATTCGATCTCGCCAAAAATGCCCAAATCTTCGCGCAGTTTCTCTTCTGTCACCAAGGCGCCGTCCTCGGACGTCTCATTTTGAGAGACCACTTTTTCAGCGGTATTCAAGCGCCCAAGATAAACATTTCTAGTGGCACCATCATTGGACACTGCCGCCGCAACCATTGGGTCCATGGGGATTGGCTTACCCCATCCTATTTTGATGTCACGACCGTCTATATTTAACCGCTTGAGGATGGCATCTGAGTGGAAGAGGAGTGCGGAGCCCTCATCAAAGAATGAAATGAAGGCACACATTTTCTCCCGCAGAATTCTAACGTTTTCCACCACTCCACTGCGAACATGATCCAGTAGCTGTCTCACTTCAATATTAGGAGGGACATTCCCTAGGTAAACAGTTCGGCTGGGAGCACTGGTGAAGTCTCTTGAATTGTTGGACTGCATGTGGCCATGAGAGAGAGGTGAATTGGCAGCAGCAGCAGCGGCAGCACTTGCAGCAGCCGAATACTTGGAGTTTCGGGATGCACCGACATGGCCCGAAGAATCTGTCGAAAGATGGCTAGAACTATTGTCTACTTCTTGAGAGGCGATTCCAAAAGTAGGCTGATCGTGGTCGCTTGGTTGATGCAAAGGAAACCCGCCCATTTGGCGGTGTTGTACAAAACCGATATTGCCATTGTTGCCATAACCTTGGTTAGGCCAACCCACCGAACGCTGTTCACTTTGATATGCGAGCTGGGAGTTCGGTGACAGAGACCGATACATGAGGCTTTCAGCAGAAGGGTTATGTGCGGAAAACCTGTCATATGCATACACGGGAGAGTTGACAAATTGTTGGTGGTAGAAAGACGACATCATTAAATCAGCGCCCAAAACTTCAAGTTAACGGTGATTGCAAGGAAATGACGAACGAAATGGATAACGCGGTAAGCTTCGTCAGAGAATCGAAGATTCTTCCTCTCTGGAGTGAGCGATTGATAGCAAAGGTCTATATTTTAAAAGATTGAGACGACAACTGTGAATTGGCAATGGCTCCACAATGTTTAGGATTTCTTTTCTGAGAAAGTTACCTCGTTAGCTTAGGGCAATCCAATTTCAAATAGCGGCTAACCGATCTAGAGGGTGCCAGATATACTCTATCGGAGAGAATTGAAAGAACAAAAAACACAAAACAATGGGGGGAGACAAAAACGCCGGCCAAGTCGAGGTTAATCGCCAGGAAGAGACACTTTTTGCAAACTTTTGAATTTCGATATGATCGTATTGATCTTGATTGATGAACTCAATTCCGCTGCTAGGATTTTGACGTGTTTGGTACGTGATGAGGTACGCTGTTAATCGTGTACAAGTTGATCTCGACTGGCTCTCGCCTAAGGTCTAAAAAAAATTTGAGAAAGTATCGCTTTGTACGCGACATCGATCTTAGATGCCCGTCGGGGCCATCAGCGGAGCTGTCATCGGCGATTGAGGAGCAACAGAGTCACCTAGGACTTCCATGAATGTTAGAGAGCTTGAAATGAGTTCCAGTATTAGTATTGTGGGACTTTTGACACCCGTTCTACAAGGTCAGCATTCCAAACTATGCTAAAATGAAGATATGGGTCCGGTAATACATTCAGGCCAGGCCGTAGAAGCATGAAGTCTTCCGGTGTCCATGGAGGGTTCTGTATCCTTTCTTCTTCCTTTGGTGTGTCAGTCGGTTGCAGGAAGGTCTGTAGATGCAAGGAAACGACGTTACAGTTCGGGGTCGGTCTCCGCTTCAGTGTCAACGTCGCTCTCCGCGTCGCTTTGAGTGTCATTACTGAATTCTCGACCTTCTTCAGTGCTTGTGCTTGAACAACTACGCACGTCGAGATTTTCGTCGGCCCCACCCGCGAGACCGGAGCCGGTAGTTGTATGCTCTAAGACACTGCCTGTGCCCGTCGGGGAACCAGTTTGGACGCCATCAGAGCTCTTCTCTAGAGAGGAGTTTCTGCGAAGGTGTGCCGCTCCAAGTGGGCCCGATGGGTCCCTTGCCGGGGTCCTTTCGCGATTGATGCCACGAATTTCAAAGCCTTTGTCGGCGAAATCGTCCCACGAATTTTCGTGCTTCACTAAGGGTTTGGGCCTTTTCTTTGAGGGTGACGGCGTGGATGAAACTCTCGCCGGGGCCCTTTTGCGTGGCGACGTCATGCGGGAAACCGGCTGGCTGACAAAGCGGTTCATTAGAGCCTCGTCCGGCAAATCCAGAGGTCCTCGGTTTTGTTCCAAATTCTCCTCCAGTTTCCGTATCATATCCTTTTTCTCGTTTAGCAATGCAACGACCACCGCTCTGGTCTTGTCGTCCCTCCTCCGTATCAGTAGATCATTTTCTCGTTCCTCCTGCTGCATCTGAAGCTTTTCCTTTTCCAAATGAAAGCATTTGAGCTCCAACGCATGGATACGCTCGGTAGCTCGGCGAAGATTCTTATACATCGTTAGACCAAGGCCAAAAAGATCAAGTTCTAGGTCCTGGGAAGCCGAATCGAGCGGCAATTCGCAGAACCGCTGGGCAAACCCGCGATGTTGTGTTTCAAACACTAGCTTCCACTTTTCATATGCGTAGTAGAACGTCCATTGGCCATTGTACGCCCAACTTCGGTCGATACCCTCCATGACAAACCACCCACCAGAGAGAAAAATTACAAGCTCGAGCCAAGACTTCAAGCGGTCTGCACCTGCAAAGCAGATCAAACAGCTCATGTCCAAATTCCTTCCAGTAATAACGTCGCTTCCCTCACTGGCTATCAGGTCCAATATTTTAAAGGATGGTAGTTCCGCTGGCGTCTTGAAACCATCGCTAGAAAACCGTGTTTGGCACATCATGACACCAGTATCTTCCTGATCAGCACTGACCGAAGCACAGCTGACAAACTCAGAGCACTTATCCATCATCTGACTTCATCTTACGCTGGTTATGCCGGGTTCAGACCAAAGTGATGATCGCTATACCGAGGAAGTAATATAACTTGGATTTATAATAATATAACTAAGTAACATAGTAGAACAAACGATCACTGGTTAACCCAGTTTCTATAGCTTCATATGACAGCGGAAGTATCACAAATAGTACCACCAGATTACCACTTGAAAGAAGCAGAGCCAGAACATTGTCCTGGCCCGGAATCCGAGAACGCAGGCCAAGGCGATGCGTGCCAAGGTTGTGCAAACAAAGATATCTGCGAAAGTCTGCCCAAGGGACCCGATCCAGACCTTCCGTTGATCACCGAAAACCTTTCTCAAATAAAGCACAAAGTACTTGTGCTTTCGGGCAAGGGAGGCGTGGGCAAATCGACTTTCACGTCATTGCTATGCTGGGCTTTGTCATCGGACGAAGATCTACAAGTGGGAGCGATGGACCTTGATATCTGCGGTCCGTCGCTGCCTAGGATGCTCGGATGCCAGAAGGAGAGCGTTCATGAATCAAATTTGGGCTGGACGCCCGTTTACGTCGCGGACAATCTCGCAACCATGTCTATCCAGTACATGCTGCCGGAAGACGATTCAGCGATAATATGGCGAGGTTCTAAAAAAAACGCTCTGATTAAGAAATTTCTCAAGGATGTTGACTGGGATATGCTAGACTACCTAATCGTGGACACACCGCCTGGTACCTCGGATGAACACATTTCTATCAACAAGTTTATGAAAGAGTCCGGAATCGATGGTGCTTTGGTCGTGACTACCCCTCAGGAGGTAGCACTGCTAGATGTACGAAAAGAAATCGATTTCTGTCGAAAAGCAGGGATCAAAATACTGGGTCTTGTTGAAAACATGAGTGGTTTTGTGTGCCCCAGTTGTAAAGGACAATCTCAAATTTTCAAGCCCACCACCGGCGGGGGACGAAGACTGTGTGAAGAGCTGAATATCCCTTTTTTCGGCTCTGTTCCGCTAGACCCCAGGGTAGGTAAAGCATGTGATGAAGGCTTAAGTTTCCTAGACCAACACCCCGAGAGTCCAGCATCTTTGGCAATACTTAATGTCGTCGAGGGTCTCCGCGACGCAGTAGGCGATATTTAGGCAGGTGCAAGGTACGCTGAATTACAAAATGCATTTAGAGTAAGTACAGTATATAAATTTAGAACAAAGTAGGGCAAATCTATGTTGTCGAGTAGCTTCTCTTTATCCTTTTCATCATTGTTCGCCTTTCTGGTTCTCCAATCGGTAGCTCGGCTAGCCGTTCCTCCATCACATAGTGCGTAATACTTCCCTTTTTGTGTTCCATATAAGCCATCGCTACCCTACTAGACATTACTGAACAGCAGATTGAAACCAACTTCAGATGACTATGCGCTTTGTAGTATGTCGGTAATGCATGCAAAATTTTCTCAAGGTTAGGTGTGTTTACTTCCCCATCTAAAATGAGATGCGTGTAGTCTTGAAAAAGGTTCAAGGTACGGTCTAGCTTGAGCGGCGAGCTGTCAAGAGTCCGCTTCAACATAGTTCGCAAAACGTCCAGTTTTGAAATATCCTGAGAGCTCTGCAAAATTAGTTCAGGTCCAACATTCAGGTACAAACACTTCGCGGCCTCCTCCATAAACCCTCCCTTTAATAAATTGTCCATCTCTGCGAGATGGTCTCCAATATTCTTGTAATATAGTGCCATCGCCTTAAATAATAAGCCTTCTGGAACTTTGAACTTCTTCAGTTTTTCTTTGCTAAATTCTCTGTAGAAGAATTGAGCATGTCTTGATACCAAAATATCAATTTCACGTTTAGCCAACTCGTCATTCTTCAAGAAAATTAGGGTGAACAACGCTTCTACGTAAAAACTGTTCGACACAAGTTGTTCGAAAAATTGCAAAGTTATTCTGTCCATCTTCTCAGCTGAGAAAGAAAGATCACTTTTGTAATGCAGAGTTTGCATAATGAACCACATGTTGCGGCATTTGGAAGCCTCGTTCGAAATTTCAATCTTTTCTAACAGTTCCTCCATTCCATTTTCTGAGCTGTAAAAATTCAAAATATCATTTATGATACTCTCAGCTTTTGTTTTCTTCTCCAGAGGACAAGTATCAAAAAATTCAAGTACGGATTCTTCAAGTGTCTGCGCCCGTCTCTTACCATAAAGAAGGTGAATTGCCAAGCATTCAAGCCACGAGTAGTGGTTTTTAAAGTCGATTAGAGCTTCATTATCAAACACCATACCAGCTAGTAATTGATAGGTTTTTATAACAAAAGGCTCTACCTTTCTATTGAGACTTTTCCATTTCTGTAATTGTTGCTTGGCCAAAGAAGTAACATTATTATCTTCGCCTCCTAGAAGAGTCAGGATGGGGGCTAGGTGCAGGTTTCTAGATTTTATAGCTAGCTTAGTAGCGCTCTCAATATTTCCAGACATTAAATGCAAGAATATCTGTTCATTCGAGCTAGTAGATAGCGACATGCGATCCGAGATTGCCTTTTCGTTACTTTTTACAACCCAATCACACAGCTTTTGGTATCTTACCTGCTCACTGGAAATACTGTCCTCAAATATTTCATCAAACAAAATTGAGATTAAGGACCACAGCTGGCGATCCTCCTCTCGATTACTGAGAAGGTTTCCAATTTCCTCAATAGTTACCGCCCAGTTTGTGACCGAAGGGTATGCATTTTTGTGGCGTGCCTCGATTTCAGCAAGATGAAAAGAGGATTCAAAAGCATTGCTCCCTTTTGAGAGAGCATCGCCAGCGTAGGTCAAAACTGAACGCTCTACACACCCACTATACTTGTGTGCAGAAGTCATGAGAAGTCTCGAGTCTCCCGAAAATTTAGCGAAAGGTGGTACCTTCGTAATTCGAAGTCTCCTTTTAATGTCCTTGCGCTGCTCCAGATCGACTTCTAATGAAGCGAATAGATTTCCGGAACCTTTCTTCTCCTTCTCCAATGCAAAAATAGACCGATGATTTTGACCGGCGAGCTTCAGCTGCAAAATCCAATCGCTAGAGACACTCAAGTTTGTCTGAACTTCGATACCCTTTATATCTGCTGGCCCGACATCTAAAGGTTCGTATTGTTTTTCATCTATTAGGTTTAACATATCTGTGTCTTGAGTTTCAGCAGTGCCCGGATGTACAATGTTTTGGATAGGTAGACGTCCTGCCGTGGCGTTTTCCACTTTACTAATTGGTTTTGAGTTAGAAAATGCTAATTTACCGGAGTGCTGGCCTTCCTCTAGATTCTGGGAGGTTTCATCGTCCTCCTCTATTAGGCCCCATATACTAAAGTGTTGAACTCGGAAAGTCCAAAGTCCCTCTGTTGGATTGTAAGAAACAAATGCCATGCCCTTCTGAGCGCGAAGTTTTCTTATCAACAATTGTACTTCCGGAGCAGAGAATTCCTTGATTAGCTCAAGAGATTGGCCCTTCGTAGGGTATATTTTTTCCAACGAGATAGTTGCAGGGACATTAAGACCATAACCAAAAGCTGGCTTCAATAATCCTTCTGGATAAACCTCGACAGTTCTGTTTCCATGGAAGATAACTACCTTACCGAACAAATTCCCCTCTAAATCATCAACGAAAGAACTCAAATCTACGTCGCTGTCAAAAGAAATTGCGCCAAAACCTCTGCGACCGATAATGAAGTTAGGCACACTACAGAGCTGCTTAACCGGAGATTTAGTAAGTTGTTCGATAGAAGGGGAGCACCAGTATCCGTGGTCCACACGGCTCTTCTCGGTTATTGTGTCAACGGTGCGGTTGCCATAACTTACGGCCTGCGAATCATTTGCCTGTCTCTTGGATTGCCCAGCTCCTTCCTCACCTTTAGAGTCAAAATTTGTCTCGTCTAAAACTTTCACGCTGGTTGCTCGACTGGCACCATTAAGTAATTTGATTTTTTTTTCTGCAATCCTCCCAGTATCAATTTTCAACTTACGCAGATCTTTAGTCCCGTTTCTTCCTAGCTGGGGCATTGTATTGTTGATAAGCTGCTTGTTTGGCTGCTCTAAAATGTTATTCTCATCATTCTTTGAAATTTTACCATCCAAGTTGAACAACGGTTTCCTAGAAGGAGAGAATAGACCGCGCGTAGGATCGATACTTCGAGCATTCTTTAATCTCGAGCTCAGCTTCCCTATTAATGTGGCGCTCGTCTTGTAATTTGACGAAGGTAGGTGATTTGTTGACGAGACCGAAAAATTTTGGGGTTTCTCATACGCTTTTTGATCAGCATCCTGTGGTTTTTTCCTTAGTAAGGACGAGGTAATCGATTCCGGCATGTTGACAACATTACTTGGTAAATTACTGACTTGGATGCCGTATGGGTTAGTAGCCTGGGTTTGACTTGACTGAGAAGCTGGCGTTGAAAGTGTGCCTCCGATGGTACTGCTACCAGCGCTCCCCATGCCGGTCGAGGGCTTATTTGAAAATAAACCACCATAATTAGAAGTAGCCATTCCTGAATTATTGATTCCGGTAGCCGTGGAGTTGTTAGAGTTTCCGAACAATCCAGTTGAAGAAACCGTATTCTGATTGGAGTCCTGACTATTACCAAATAGCGACCCACCCGTATTGCTATTGCCATTAGTTGAGCCAAAAAGACCTCCCGGAGCCAGTGCTGGAGTTTTTTGAGGGGCCTTAGAACCAAAAAGTCCACCAGGCGTTATGCCACCGCCCCCATTTCCACCAAATAGCGTGCCTGACGTCGTGTTCGGTTTGCTTCCGGTGCCAAACAAGTCTTTGGCACTGGATTGGGCAGCGTTTCCGTTGCTTTTATTTCCAAATAAGCCCTCCGAAGGACTGGGCGTTGACACGCCATTGGCTGCCACACCACCTATTCCGCCAAAAAGACCACCGGAGGCCGACTTATGCCTAGGCTGGAACGCATTGTCTGTATTGACCACTTTCGATGCCGGAGTTGAAGTGTTGATTGCCCCTCCAAATAGTGACGTTCCTCCACTGTTGGTTCCAAACATCAACGAATGTATATCCCAGAGTAGCGTTTGAAATTCTTGATACAGAAAATCCAAAAATAAATGAATGAAGAAATTGGGCTGGGATGATCCGCGAGTGTAATGAGGTTTACCAATTTCACTTTGGATATAAACGGTTCTGAGCACTTCAACTTGGATGTATAAACTAAACATACATGCAAAATATTTCGAGAAGGTCGTTGTATACGAAATTAGAAGCTAGCAACGACGGCATCAGCACGATGCTTAACGCGGATATCTGGTATTCAACCTTGACCTTGCTTGATATGTGGCCTCGCATTACTTTCAATAGTTTTTCCTTAAGGATTTGAAGGTGGGGCTGCTGATGATTTAATAGTTAGCGGTAGTAGAGTTCCCGAACAAGCTAACAGGCTGGAGAATTGCAGGTTTACGCTTGGGACCCCCGATTAACATCTGTTGTATATGGAGCAGAGCTCAAAAAACGTCAATATAATACTGCATCTTTGAGCCACGGTAAAACGGCAGATGCTTTTATCCTAAAACGTAGCATTAAATCCTTCAAACTGTATGATTCAACTTTCAACGATTTCAATTGTAGTTTCGGGGTCTTGTTCAATTCCCCTTTCGCCGCTGAAATAAACTCGCTAAGGGAAAGATGAAGCAGAACATTGTTTCTCGTTAAAAAATCGAAAAACGTTAACTCTATTACCAGCCCGCCACCTGATTTCATAACGTGGCATGGGAATACTAGTTGCAAACGTCTGTATTCATCCTGAAGATATTGCAAGGTTTCATTACTTTGGAGAATGGCCCTCACAAAATGACCAGCATCCTGTGATGAGTGACGAGCTGAATGAACGGTCCTCTCATATATTTCTCTAGAAAAGGAATCGATAGATTTGGGGAACGAGACAACCGACTCATCAATCATTGCGAGCCGTTTAACGTCAAATTCTAATGTGATATATGAGCCACAAAGCTGGACATTTAGCTTCGTGCCCGTATAACCCTTGAGCAACACTCCAGAAATAAGCTGCAGCTGATGAAATGTTGACTGCAATTTGGGCACTTCGCGTATCGCAAAGTGGGCCTTTTTCTTCACTTCAGAACTTAAAATTGAAATCTGCTTTTGGGTTTTGTTTGCTTTAGATTGAAGCTCTTCAATCTCTTTCTTAAGGCTCTTCGCGCGGGATATCAGGTGTGTGCACTCATTCAAATTTTCCACCTCACCGGCCAAATCAACTCTGAGCTTTTCAATCTTGAGCCGATCGGGTATTTTCGAATGAACATTCTTGAACTTTGACGATTCCCTATAAAGATGAATTTCCCTGCTTAAGTTCAGCTTTATTTCATTGACTCTTTTATTGATGCCAGTGATGTTATCGATTCGAGCCGAAAGGGTTTCGAGTTCGTCTCTCAATATCATAAGGTTCTCTTGTAACACGTTTTGGATTCCTTTCAAATGTCTAGACCTCCATTCGTACCAAACTTTTGCCGCTTGTAATTGCGAATATCTTCTGATTAATTCAATTTGATTTTTCATAGCTTCTCTATCTTCTGGTGTGGCCGAGAGGTATTTGTGAAATATAGCAGGTGGCGGGCTAGCGGCAACCTGTTCTTCCACAGCTTTGAATACTTGTTTAGACTTGGCAATTCTTTGCAAAAGTTCCTTGCAACAAAATGCATAGATCTCTAGTATGGGCATGTTCGCATACAACGTGTTATAGGTCCCTGAAGCTGACAGATGTGCCCCCTCGGGCAGGTGGTTAAACTCCAGTTTTGATATATCTTTACTGACATCGTTGGACAGTGTAGAAATCCCAACAGCATCGAGGAATGTACGTAGGGTAATACCGTTCTCAGCGGATGTTTGAGACGATGAACCTTTGTCAATAGATTGTGTGTCATGCGTGCGTTGATTAGCAAGTTCAGCTTCGGCAGCTTTGCTGTTATCCTCTTGGTCGACATGAACCGCAATTGGAGACAATTTTTCCATCATTGTGAGTTCCATCTCATCTTCGACAACTGAACTGTTGGAAGAAGAGCTGTGTGGCTCATTCTCCTTGGCCTGCACCTTTCTCCGCTTGAATAGCGTTTGTGAATGAAGGCGATCGTTGCCTGTCGCTGTGGGGGCTGTCAATTGAGATTGGCGTTCGGCCTGCTTCTGAGTCGACGTTACCACTTGCGACGAACGTATGTCAGTTATCTCCCGATCTTGTTGGCTGTGCTTAGGATGACCAAAGATAAATGGCTCCTCTTGACTCTCAATCCTTTGGGAGTCTTCGCGTAGACTATTAGTTGTCTTCCTGTAAGGGACGTGTACGGGCTCAGTGGTCTCCATATCAGATAGATCATGATCAAACTTCTCGAATGATAGGGAGCCATCCCCATCATCGGACTGTCCTTTTTTACCTCCCAAAAGTCGAGAGCCTCCCCTCTTTAAAGCAACGTCATGAGGCTCGGTGAGCTCCATTTCCTGCTCGAGTTTATTTGAGCTCACATCAATATTATTAGGTTCGACAGAGAGAGGCCTTGTAGTGTCCATATCCTCTTGACCATCAACGCCTTCCAAAGCCGGGGCTGGTTTGGCACTATATTTTGAAAATAACTGCGTGATTTCCATGGACACTTCTTTGTCAAATACAGGTTTGTAAGGTTGGGTGCTTTCGTGGCCCATTGTTGAAACGTCATTTCCACTCTCGCCCCCCACAACTCGGGTTATCTCCATTGTATCTTCTGGTACTGGGTTGTCACTAGGAGGAATTCTCTTTGGAGTCCATTTCCGTCTGGGCTCTCTAAAACTCTGGGGTTGCTGCAGTACGAAGTCCACACGATGTAGCGTAACGTCCGGAGCAAAAGACACCCTTCGATCTGTTTTCGAGTGCATCTTTGACGTGCTGATCCGCGAAGTTGTATTATTTTCACCTAAGGGGTCTTGCAGTTCCTGAGAGTTCACTGGGATGCTAGATATTGTCAGGTTTCCGGACTGATCATCTTCTTGTGATAGTCTTTGTTTCAATATACTTCTTCCGGGTGCTATGAATTTTCGGCTTTCTGATTCTCTGCTTGGAGCACTCTCGGCAGAACGCTCCGTTTCTCTCCTCTCGTCAGCCATCCTTGGCCCAATCTCGGGTTGATCTGTTTACATTTCGGTCCTTCTACAAATTGATATATTGATGTGATGACCCGTTTATGATGAGTTACAGATGGTGAAAAAATTCATTGATTAACGACATCCACAATGGTGCTTAACGGCCCACGCTAGGGAGTCATTGAGCAGTCTTAGCAAGCCTTTTGGAATGTTTTCACAATTGATTCGTTGGGGGACAAGCAGAACTATTAGTCAAGGCGGCCCTCGTCTTTTGAGCGGCAGCTTGGGGATTTCAAATCCATTTTTAACCCGAGGTTTCAAAGTCAGAACTGCCATCAAGAAGTTCTGCAGCGATTGTTATGTATGTACACCACTTGGACAATTACGGGTGGCGAATTTCTGACTTCATTTACTAACACTTTTTGATATAGATGGTTAGGCGCAAAGGCAGAGTCTACGTGTATTGCAAATCTAACAAAAAACATAAACAACGCCAAGGTTAGGCTGTAGTCTTCCCCAGGTAGTATGAAATTCATAGGGGAGCATGTCATGGTTCTTGTAAATAGATTTTGCAAAATTAGGAGTTGCGCTGGAGCTGCTCACACCCTAAATTAGTGTATATAGGCAAAGCCAAAACATATTTTGAGCATTTTGATTCTATCATTATTATTACAATATCGCGCCGTCTTTTGAACAGGATAATTTGGTGCTGTCAGCTATCCTCATGATCTAGATGCCATGCAGAAAAGCCAACTCCCGCAACCAATACAATGGAGCCGTTAGTCGCACTTGGCGTAACATCTACACACCCGGTATCGGCGTTCGTGGTATACAACACATCCTTCAGAGCCAAACTGTTACCACTCACATTGTAATACCTCAGCTTTTGATCGACAGAGGCCGTTATTAAGTTGGCACCATTGTTGAGCAGATTTACGGAGGTTATTGTTGATGCGGCACCCGCGGTCTGGCAGTCCAGGACGCGGCCCACGATGCCTGACTTACCTCTTTGTGTCACAAATTCAGAAATGGCCACCGCATTATCATCGCCGCCAGTATAAACTAAAAAGGCGTTTGCAGATAATACCCGTACCTGGAGAGTTTTGATGCCAGCGCTGTGCACATGTAACCTCATTAGGTAAAATGGTAGCTGCAGTGGTGTCGAAAAATCAGTTGGTTTCCAATAAACTTTTTGGTCCTTCACATAAACTGGTGTGGAGTCCGTTAAATCCCAGATAACCAAGTGGCCATCCGTAGGAGACACAACTATGACCAACCGATCTGCTAAAACCACTAAAGAGATATTCAGAAGACAGCAGGTTTCGTATTTTCCCTCCCCCAACAGTGTAAACTTTTCTGATTTTTGTCCATAAAACCAAACCTTGATAGCAGAATCAGAATATACTGTTACTAGTAAAAAGTCGTTCGTTCCTTCAATGAATTTGACGTCAAAGTCCATTATACGTAAGTCGGGGATTTCTGTTGAGGGGGGTAATGTTGCCAGAATTTTGATATACGGGTTGGAGTCATACATTGTGGACACCTTCCACAGATACAGTTCCTCGCGTGCAGCTGATGAAATCATGTACTCGTCACTCACGAACTTGCACCGCTGCAGCCCCGATGTATGCTTCCTGAGGGTCCAAACGGTTTTCGTCATGCCCGTCACGCCCTCTAGACGGTTCAATTTGATCGTTGTGTCCTCAGCACCAGAACAGAAAATGTGATCGTTATCTCCGTATTTATTAGGACAGATTGTGAGATCTCTTATTTCCCTTCCGTGTAACCCATTGCGCAAGGCAATAGATGTCACCGATTTGTGGAACCTTCGCAGATTAATGCAAGAAGCTTTGACGTAAATTAGCACAAACTCTTCAGATCCGAAATTTGGCAAAAATTTCCACTGACGATGAGAGCCTCCACATAAAACACTTGTGATGTCAAATTGCTTTGTTTCGTTGTAAATACCGAAAGTGTTTGACCTGAAGCCGTAAGTAATGTAATCACCTCTTTCATCGTAGTAAGCTCCTTCCAAGAAACCCTTCGAAGTTTTGTTCACGAGTACGATATCGCTTCCCATGCCACCCAACTCAAGTGATACAAAACAATAGTATCCATCCCTGTCTGTAACAGAGAAAAGTGAATGCCCATCAATGGTAGCTTCCACGAATCTTATTGACGTAATTGCGTCCCCTGGGAGGATTCTATTCAAAATCATGGGAGGAGAATTGCTGTGTTGCAAGTCAAAAACTACAAGAGTGCTGTACCTTGAACCCAAAATTAGAAAGTTGCGGTGATATAGTATGCTGCTAGAGTTGAAATTTGCGGGCTTTGCAAAACAAAAATGTGCTTCTTCTTCTAAGGACTCGCCATTGAACTTAACGCAGTACAAAGGCTCCCTTTCGTTGGGAGATTGAAGGGCAACTATAAAGTTTTCGCCTTCGTGATCAACCAAACACATTGTGCTCTTCGAAAGTGCTTCGACGTGGGAACTTTTGCGCTTTAGGAGTTCGCCATCTTTGGAAAACTTCAAAATGAGGAGATCGCAATCGCCACCTGCAAAAATGACAATTTCAAACTCTTGGACACCCGATGTCGTAGAGTAGCGGGCAAATTTCCTATCGATAAGCAGAGACGACCACTTAAGGGTCTCCTGGTTATACTGGAGAACCCGACCTTCGGATGTCATTACCACGAGCCCAAATTCTAGCCAGTAAAACCCTTTGACGATTTCATTTGACTGCAGATCAATACCGTGGCTCCTTATATCGTCCATTGAAAACAGCTCGCTTTCGTCTCCACTCCTACTCTTCAACAGCAGATCTGTCAATTTAATGCGCCCATCATTACCAGATGTGACGGCAATCATCCTTTCAGAATCCACATCCACTCCCCACACATTTTTACTTAAATGGACTTCAAAGATATCCATCTGTTGGAGATCCTCTCCTTGTTGGCAGACGTCCCACACTCGGCAAGTGCAGTCCTCGGATACACTGATAAGTTTGTCACAGTTCTCGCCGAAAAATTGCAAGTTCCAGATTCTAGCAGCATGTCCCCAGCCTGTAGAGACTAATTTGCCCGATGATAAATCCCAAAGTTTTATAGATCTATCATCGGAGCAGCTTGCCAAAAATTTTCCATCATCACTAGCGGTGACATAAAAAATGGAGCCTTCATGATCAGTGAAGTGATGCTGGGTTTGCTCTGAAAACAAATCCCATACGAATATACCGTCCATCACAGTACCCGCGTTTACCATTACCTTGTCATCATTATGCACCGTTATGGTGCCCGAATACAAAATTGCCCTCTCGCCAAATACAGCCTTGGTACTCTTAACGGTGAGCTCCAGATCGCAGCACAAAACTTTGTTATAACTTGTCAGTAAAAATACCGAAGAGCGGTTGAAACTGAATTCTGCGCTGATGATCCACTCTGGACACATTTTTTCGAGTCCGCAGTTGTCTGAGTACTTCAAGACTCTTTCCCACGGAACTATGCTGACAGAACGCGCGCCGTAAGCTAATATCAGTCCCTTTTGAATCGCAAGTCCGTGAACCTTATTTTTATGGAAAATTTGTGATTGATTAACAAGCTTGCCGCTTTTTACCTCGTAGACATGAATGTACACACCGTAGCCCGCCACAACATAATCTCCGTGGAATTTTACACATATGGATGGACCATAGTGCGAGAGCTCTTCAGCTTTCATTGCTCAACGGTTTCACTGAATATCAATATTGTCGTGATGGAAAAGTGTAAAGTCCATATATATAAAATATATATGGACCGTAATTTATTCACCCAAGTAAAGTCCCCAAACATCTTGTCAAACTTAAAGAGAGGAGCCATAAATATTCAAAAGAGCAATCTACCATCAATTAGGGCACTTGATATTTGTTGAAGAACCAAGACTTTGTATCAGAGGGCCTGGAGCTTTTTTTGGTGAAAGGTTGAGGTGGTCTTGTTAGGTGTTAGTAAAGTACTGATTTCAACATGAACAACTGGCAACTGACGTTTCAAGCACCCGTAAATCTGGCGGAGCACCTTCAAAAACCATACCTACTGTACGACGAACATGAAAAGAATGTTACTAGGGTGATCTTTGATGATCATGCAAACTTACTCTGGGCCGGAGATACGTATGGGCGAGTCTCGTCGTATGACCCATCGTATTCTCTCTATACCAGGCACGCAGGTCACATAGGAGCCACGCCGGTTGTGGATCTACTGAGTCATCCTGGCGGAATTCTCTCCCTTAGAGCAGACTCTTTGAATTTCGCAAGCAGACAGAGCGTTACGCGGTTGAATCTAACCAGTGCGAACATCGCACAACTGTGCGACATGAAGGCGATGTGCATTGGATCAAGTTTAGCTAACCAAGTCTATTGTGCTGGGGGTAACATTGGCAGTGGCATCATAAATATTGATCTACAAAAGGGGGCCATGACCAGCAATATTGACTACGCTTCCAAAGTGAAGCTGCTGCGGTCCGACAACAAGACTTTACTCATCGGTAAACAATCTGGCTCCATTGACTTACTGGACCAAAATTCTAATCAATTAATAAGGTCGTTTGCAGGTCACTCTGCAGCTATTTCGGACATGGATCTTCGAGACAACACGCTGGTGACAGCGGGCAAGTCCAGACGATTCAATCAGCTTTGTTCTGACCCTTTTGTCAATATATATGATTTGCGGATGATGCGGCAATTGACACCCGTCGCTTTTTCCCATAACCAGTCGTTGGGAAGTTCAGGAAGCCAGGGGGCCGATTTCGTCAAGCTACACCCTGTGCTACCAACAGTATTAACGGTAGCCTCTACGTCTGGGGCTTTTGATTTCATAGATCTTGCCAATCCGGCGTTGAGATCTCAGTATTGTCATCCATGTCACTCAATCACTCAATTTCAACTTTCTTCGAGTGGGGATTATATAGCCCTCTTGGAGCATGATAATACGATCAATACGTGGAGCCGATCGAGTGGTATGTCTGGGTTCTCAAGCTCTCCTGCGGTTTTAGAATACCCCGATATTCCGGACGACGGGTCCACTGGAGATCTTATATCGCCCCATAATGAAAATTATCCTCTCAGCTCGATAGGTATGCCCTACTATTCCGAAAAGTTGCTTTCCGCGTGGGCCCATGTAATATTTCGAAGTAGTGGCACACTTCCTCGCCGCTTCAATGAACCCTTGACAACCACCCGGCAAGCATCATCCCGAATATTTCAATCATCAAGCTCTGCCTTGCCACATCCTTTAATCCCATACAATGCAGCTAAATTCGGAAGACGAAATGTCGCTCGTCCTTATAAGTCCTTACGAGAAAGGAAGAAAAAACTTTTGATCACTGATGAGGATGGTACAGATAAGAAAGAGCTTATGAGATCCAGAGCCGTGAATGACTTCGAGGTTCCGCCAGCCTATTCAAAGCTGCAAATGGTTTATGGCAAGTACGGCGTTGAAGACTTTGATTTTAAGGCTTTCAACAGAACAACTTTTTCCGGCCTGGAATCTGACATTGAGACATCCTATATGAATGCCATTTTACAGATGTACAGATTCGTGCCAGAATTCTACAATTTTGTGGTGAGTTGCCTGAAGGATGACTTATGGTCAGAAAACTCCTTGTTATCGGAGCTGGCTTATTTGTTTGATATGATGGATAAAGCCAACGGGATAGTTTGTCGAGCATCTAACTTTCAAAGTACTTTATCTTCTTCCCCTGAGGTTCAAGCTATGGGCCTTTTAAAAAATTCTTTAATGGCCGATCTTCGAGAATCGTTTGCTGGATTGGAATTTGAGGATCAAAAAAACTTAAAGGGTCAAAAGGATAGCTTCGCCAGCTCGGAAACCAACATTCCCCAGCGATTTAATTATTTTTTGATCAGTAAATTGATCTCAGAAGAAGTCCAAATGAAAATAAATACAACAAACGTTATTGCACTGGAGGAGCTGCTTGGAATCCAATTAGGGATTGACATACACACCATTTCAACATGTGGGAACTACGAGAGAAGAACCTCTGTAATTCCGACGCTTACAATAACAAGTCCTGTTACTAACAATGCAAAGTACTCTAATAAGAAATTGACAAATCAAACTGTTTTGCCTTATATCGAATCGTCAATGAACAGGTTGAAGCATCGGAGGTCAATGTGCAACAAATGCAATAAGCTTGAAAATATTGAAGTTGAAAATACTGTGAGAAACTTGCCTCCTTTGCTTTCTCTCAACGTAAGCCTTTCGAATGATGAATGGGCAGTCGCCAAATCGGTTAAAAATTGGTTGGTAAAAGATTTCTTTGCCACTTTATCTAAAGAGAGACCCATACTGAAAATACAACCGACTGACCTCAAGACTACAAATGCAATCTTCAAATATGAATTGAATTCGTATGTCGCTAGAATTGCCGACGATCTCTCCGAACCTCATTTGGTGACATACGTAAAGGTTTGTGATATGAAGAGCAAGGGTGGTAAGTGGTTAATGATCAACGACTATTTGGTGACTGAAGTGGACGAAGATGAAGCTCTGGATAT
This sequence comes from Lachancea dasiensis, assembly GCA_900074725.1. Taxonomy (NCBI): domain Eukaryota; kingdom Fungi; phylum Ascomycota; class Saccharomycetes; order Saccharomycetales; family Saccharomycetaceae; genus Lachancea; species Lachancea dasiensis. The sequence continues at coordinate 94,387 of LT598454.1, forward strand.
CTCACCTTGGTGGAAAACTCCAGAAATTTTATTATACTCTGATGCTGAGGAGCTGCGCAAACCTTTTGTCCCTTCTTCGCACTTTCGCATTGATGACAGCGTGCTATATCGAGATTATTTTGCAAATGGAATTAGAGAAGGCGTGAAAAAAGAGTATCATCTCTTAACAAAATCTGAAGCCCCTGTCCCTGGGTCGCTCATTGCGATGGATGCAGAATTTGTTGTTCTGGCAGATGAGCAAGTGGAAATTAATTCAAGAGGCCAAAGAACATTGATTTATCCAAAAAAAACAGCTCTTGCTAGGATTTCTGTGTTAAGGGGTAATGATGGTGAGGGCTTCGGTGTTCCTTTCATAGATGATTACGTTGTGAATACCAATCACATTGAAAATTATCTCACACGTTACAGCGGTATTGAGCCCGGGGACCTTGACCCGCGCACGAGTAATAAAACCCTCGTTCCGCCTCAAATTGTATATCGGAAAGTTTGGTTGCTACTACAAATGGGATGCATATTTGTGGGACACGGACTTCAAAATGACTTCCGCAATATCAACATTCATGTACCCTCCGAGCAGATTCGCGACACGGCTCTATACTTCTTGCAAGGAAAACGATACCTGGCATTGAGGTATCTAGCACATGTTCTATTGGGTTCAGATGTTCAGAGTGGTAATCACGATTCGATCGAAGACGCCTACACAGCACTCCTCCTTTACAAAAAGTACCTCGAATTAGTCCAATCGGGTACGTTTGATGACACCTTAGACCAACTTTACGAAGATGGCAGAGCTTGTGGCTTCAAAGTCCCTGGCGATCGAATCAATATGATGTAAAGTAGACATTACGCTTGAGGTTCCTGATATCGTAATGAAGATAGAATGTAACATATATGAATAGTTAATGACGTTTAATGTTGTGTGTTTTAGTACTTACCAAAACTGCATGCGGTGGTTTTTTTTAGGGTTGCAAAGTAGGGAAAGAGACTTGCTGCTGGTTACCGAGGTCACATTCGGTGTTGTTGACTCAGGGCACTTTCCATGCGCCTATGAACTGCTCTGGTAGTGGGTTGTACAGATCCTACAGTTCGCTGATGACTGAAGCCATTACTTTGACCTCCATATTGTGACCTCAAATTGCTACGAGTTTGAGATCTGCGCGATCCATACGACAAAGAGCTGTTCTCAGAATCGTTGTCAGAAGGAGAGTCGGGGCCCTTGCTAAATTCGGCACTGTCTTCATTCCAAATTTTGGTCAAAACCCAGTTAATGTCTACGCTGTGATTCAAGTTTTGCTGACAAAATTCCTGGAACGTCTTCCTAGTCCTAGAGTTATCTCCTCTGAACACTTTTGAAAGCTCATCACTTTGTGGAATGGTTGCTCGATGCTTTTTTACATCAAGTTTATTTTTTGGAACTACTCTAAGCAACGAAGCTGTAACTGGATTGCTGAACCGACGGACATTCGTGAACTCTCTCGATATTCTTTCAAATTCTCTTTTCACCTCGATGTTAGAGGCCAAAAACATGGAATCAGAACTCGAACTATGCGACGATAAGTCCAATATTGAACTTTCACGCTGCAACCAAAGCTTCTGCTGCGTTCTGGACTCCGTTCCGCTGCTTTCTGCTTGTAGAAATTTGGAAAAGTTGTTAAAGTTAGACAACGAGTCTGGCTGTCTATTGTGTGATATTTTTGAGTCCAGCGCTGGTCTCCCAGTTGACTTCAAGCCTGGAGTGCTCAAAGGAGCACGTTGATGTAAAAAGGTATTAGGATTTTTTTCAGCCGCTTGGCTAGGTCTAGCAAGGTGACTTGATAAGCTTGATATTGAAGTAGAAAAGTTAGGCTTCACTGAACTGCTGCTAGGACGTTGTGTATTAGTATTCGAATTGAAGGAAGATGCAAAATCGTTATTAATATAATTGAATTTGTCCTTGGAATGATCAAATGTGGGAATACGGTCGTTATCATCATTAAAGAGTCCTTGGGCCGAAGCTTCTGAAGCTTCTACAAAATCGGACGAGCCGTCAAATCGTTTTTCAACTCCTGTCGACTGTGACAAAATCATCACGGGGCTGAACCGAGATAGCTCTTTACCTCCTTGTTCGCGAGGAATGGACTCAGAATACTTTTCATCATTATCTCCATACGCAGGATCGGATCGTGTAGCGCCAGGGCCTTGTCTTCTCAAACTATTCGCTATAGGCTCGATGTTGTTGTGAGCGAGGATAATATCGTCATCGTTACTTGTTTGGTCAATTCGATCACCCGAGGGCCTATTGCCACCATTCACTAGATTAGAGCTACCATTCACTTGGCCATATTCTACGTCAGCATTAATAGGAATGTGGTCAACGCTGATGTGATCTCCAGCAGAATTGCGAATATTTGAGGGGACACCGTAGCTGGGCTGGGCCCTCAGAGTCTTATTGCTGTCAGTTCTCCTATCCTGACCAAGTATACTATCCTCATGACAAAGTTGTGGCGTATCCCCTCTGTCCTCTTCCATGAGCGTTTTACCCTCTTCCAGAAGGTTTTGAGATGAGGCTTCTTGGCTATTAGATGTTTGGCTCAAATCTTGTGGTTTCCCTTCGTGAGATTCAAGTTTCGGTTTCTGATGGAGCCCCCGAGAGGCTACAGGTTCCTGTTCGTTCAAAAATCCATTTTTCTCTCTTGTTGTTGCATCTTTGTCATCGTCGGTGAAATATTCAACTTCGTCGTCTGTTGTGGAGTGATCTTGATACAATTCATCACCATCTCGTAATTCCAAGACCAATTTCCTGCTGCCACTGCGTACCGGTTTGATACCACCTAGTAATGCAGAGGAATTGCTTGAATTATCCTGATATAGATTTCCTGGATGGGACGCAACTTTTTCAAGTGTTGTCATATTAAGGGCACTGATAGCTCGCCTTCGATGTAGCGAGTCACTACTTTTTGATTTTTTCATCGGCAGTTTCTCCCGAGAGTCGCTATCGGTGCTGTAGCTTCCATCATGGCTCAGTACTCTTCTTAGCTTGTTCAAGCCTTTAAAACTGGCGGAACTCTTGCTTCTCGATCTGGTACTGAACTGTTTCAATTTTTTACTGCTAATTGTACCAGTGTTCTTGTTGTTCATGGCTTAAACAGCTCGGTACTAGCAAAGGCTGTGGTAACTGTTCTGTCCTTCTCACTATCAGTACACTTCGCATAGCCGTCGATACACACGCTTATTACATACATATTGGTGATGATGTGAATCGTTGAATACGGGTCATCTTTCACAAGGTGAGAGAACCTTGAATGAATATGGACCACAACGTTAAGACATTCTCACCAATGGCTGTGGCGAACGCGTAATAACCTACTCAAACTGATTTTCAGCATATAATTGAGATTATATAGTGTCATTTAGTATTTTCGATTCAAAAATGCGGGCTCTTATTCTTAGAAAGTTTTTGATCAAGCTACTGCACTTGAAGAGATGGCAGCCATGGGTTTAGCAGTAGCTAGCAAGCGCATCATCAGGAATAATATCAAAGCGCTTTGATAACCTTAAGTTTGCAGCAGCAACTCGGCCCTATTGGCGAACTCAAAGTTGGGAGGTGAATTTCACATAAAGGGGCGCCAAAGAGCCACTTGGCATAAACCCGCCTGAAAGCGGTAAGTGACAAAGCCTGGCATATCCTCATATAGCGAATTGTAAGCTTGAAGGCCGTGAAGCTGCAATTCAAGAGGAGTTCATACCAGCTAGAGAGGTATGTTTTCGTACAGAATAGCACGGTGGTGAGATAGCGAAGGCTACATACAGCCTGGACGTAGACACAGCGACCGAAAAAATGAAGTCGCCAAAAAGCTTAGCCCCATGATATCAGCGGTCCGCTTTACTCTCGTCCGTTATTTGCTCAACGTTGAACATTCCATGCCGAGCACAGTCTTTGAGCCGCCACCGAGAGATAGAGGCATTGAGATCCATTTGTTGCGTGCCTTTCGAAACAACCAAGTACTAAAATTTCACATCGTGGGCCTAGTTATGATGCGAAGGTAAACAAAATGAGGGTCAAAATGCTGGTACGTGATTGAGAACTGATCCAATATCGAATTGTATGTAACGGGCCCTATCTGAGCCAGAGAGACCCAGTCCATTTTTGCGTAAAGCTCTTTTTTTCACCTGGCACAAACACCCAATGATGGGCGCTGCTACTACTCCTGCTGCTGCTGCTACTGCTGCTGACCTCGCACCGCGCAGAAACAAGTCATTTGACGCATGGCGTTATTCGAATGCCTAGCTGAACTCGTCAATCGTCTCAACCACCGTTTTGATGCTCTCAATCACGCTGCTGACGCCAACACGCAGTACGCGGTCGTCCACACTCTCGAAGTCAATGCACAGCAGGGATCCCTTCGTGGAGTAGCGAACGTGGAAATCTTGGGGTTTCAAGATTGGATCGGGACTAAGTGCTTTCACAGCCGTTTCTGCGTGGACGGACGTCTCGAAAGGCACTTCCAAGTGGCTGAATGGGCCTAGAGTTAGACTATGGTTAAAAGAGTGGGAAAGTCTCTCGAACTTTGATAGCAAGCAAACTTACAGTGAGTGGGTCAAGGGCGAAGGATGAATTTGTTGCATGAGTCGTATCCGGGAAGCTCAACAAACAACCCATCTTCGACCTCTAATCTGTTATTCTTGTTCAAACGATCTCGAGAAGTAACGAGAACAAGGGATCATTCTATACGCTAGGCGTCGCTAGGGTACAGCAAACGGCTGCGTTCAAGGTCGAAGAACTCCCCGCTTAAGACGAGCCAGCGTCTTAAGTGGATACCTTGCAGGATTCGTAGTTCAGCATATCAATGGATATTGCCCTTAGGCCCAAATCAAATACCTTACGTTCGAGTTATCACCCCGTGATCTATTAAATGGGTCAAGTGGTGCGCTACAAAAACTAAAGCCAGGTGCCAACCTTTCTTCAGAGCTCCCACAGTAATCCACCATATTGAAGGAGGGGTATGAGACATGGGAACGCATTTGGAGTGTCACCGATTCCTCGGTTCGCTATTGCTACACCTTTCATGGTCGCTTACCATTTATTATAACTCGCATCTGGGATCACTTTGTACAATACTGTCAGATGATTGGTATATAATTAGGCAATTGAGCGTTATTAAACCACATAGAAGTGCCCTGGGGCCGTTGCAACAATGTTTGATCTGGAGCCTATAAAGGGGCTTCTGGTTCTCTCTCTGTGATTATCTGGGCAGATGTGGTCCGTATCTGGGACGTACCACAGTCGGTATTTATACAGATGGCCGGCGGGAAAAATCTGGATGCAGCTAGGGCTGGGTGGACCAACACTTCTCCCCAACAGACGCGTTCTTAGGCCATTGGATAACAGAAACGGCTAACCGGGGCATTTGTGCGTCATCGCTGTTCTTCTGGACGCGGTTTTAATGGTATTGATATCACTTTGTACTAAATTGACACTAATTAGATGGTGTGTTTCTTGGACGCAGCTCGAAGCCACTCAAGCTACCTTGGATCACCAGCATTCGGCAAATTGAAGAAGAAAGCTTCTTCAATTTGGCGTAGCAGTGTTACGTTGGCCCTACAGTTGGCCTAGACTCTTTTTGTAGATCGTTGCAATCTCCAGAGAACAAGTATTGACATTGGTGGGCAATCTTGAGCTTGACAGTTGTGCAGTTTGGGTGATCACGGTGCACGTTTGGAGTCGTTCATCGTTCTTATTAGCTTACTTATCAGATCCCGGGGTTGTGTGGCCCTTTATATGTTTACAGAGACTGTGATCGCTTGAAACACTCAATCATGAGCCAAAAAACCTCGATTCCGCTCTTTTCTGTTGCTGGGAAACAATACAGAGTTGTCGTTGAGGCCCGAGATGATCGTGTGCTATCCTACAATTTGGAGTCGGACAGCACCGCTGTCAGCGATGATGTGGACAAAAATGGCCTCCTTTTTGGGGCCGACATCGTGGTATTGGATTCGGTGAACTCCGGAACTGGCCGCACAAAACTGGGGGATTTCTGTCGCAATATCATTGAGCCGGTTTTCAAGGAGCTGCATCTTGAATCGCGTACGATACGCACCCAAAGCCCTGACTCTGTCACGCAGCTTGCTCGGACGTTTAAAACCACGGCCAAAACCACAATTGTCCTTTTTCTTTCGGGAGACACCACAATTTCCGAGTTTTTGAACAATCTGCCTCAAGGGTCTGCAGGCGGACTCACTGGTAAATCTTCTGTCGTCCTTCTTCCTTTACCATTTGGCTCCGGAAATGCTTGGGCCACATCATTGCAGATCCTTTGTCCGGTCACTGCCTTCCGTAATTTGCTTCACAACAACTTGAAGCCGACGCGGTTCCCGCTATACAGGGCAACTTTCCCCAATTCATACGAAATTGTCTTCTTCATCATATTCTCGGTGGGATTCCACGCCAATCTGCTGCATTTGTGCCAAGAACCTCGGTTTGATAATTTGGGTGTGGAAAAGTTCCAACTAGCAGCTCAGGAAATACTGGATACGTACAGGCTGGACTATTCTTTTCATATCCCAACAAAAACAACACCTGTGCAGTTGGCTTATTTCGCTCTTATTAACACGCCTAACCTGGAAAAGACTTACAAACCATCACCAATGTCGGACCCCTTGAAACAGCAATTACACCTTCTGGGGTATTCTGCCACCTTAAAACAGCCAGACCTGGTTGCAAGGATAATGAAAGGCTACGAAAATAAAACAGGTGACGATATTTCCGGCGATGGTGTCCTGTACGAAGCCCTCGAAAGTGATTTTTCAATAACTTTGAGGGACACTCCAGAAAGCAGTTCACGTACCGCTTTTGATATTTGTTGTGATGGTCACCTATTAAATATGTTACAACTACAGGTCAAAGGGGCGCCCTTCGATGGCAAGATTTCCATCAAGTTCATCAATGACTATTCTGACCTCGACCTTCAAGTCTTGGTCCCTTCGTCTTGAATCAGACAATTTCAAGCTCGCTTTCGCTGTCGCTTTTTTCCGCAACATTGCTAGATAAATCCTCTGTATTTCTGTTATTGACCTCTCGGAAGTGCTCCCGCCATATTTTTTCCCTTCTCTGAAGCCGCTTCATATTATCAGCCTTAGATGGAGCCAAATCAATATTTGTCTTCTTCATTTTCATCAGCTCTTTGACTTGAGAAGACCTATTGTCGATCGCTTGATTCGAATTTCGATTATCAGCCAAGAATCCCCGCATTTTGCCTCGGGTGGGATCGAATCCTATACTTTTCACCAAACCACTATTGAGCGCCTGCTCGGTTGTTTGCCACATGTGCTTTTGTTCCTGGGCATTTTTATCTTTGAAGCCTTCAACCTCTGTTTTACCGACTGCTTTATCTAGCTGCTTTCGTAGTAATTTTTCTTTCTCTGTCTCTTTGAACTTTCGTCGCTTGCCTTCCAAGTTATTCAACAAGTCTGGATTTTGATAAGAATCGTCGAAAAACGCTCTTGCGTAATTGGGATTGCTAAAGTAAAGCGTATTGGATGTCTCTCGATCTTGAGATTTGGGCGCATGCTTGTCGGGCAATAGCTCGAACTTCCTTTTCGCTGCAGCTCTACCGTACAGGGCTTGCTTCTTACCGTTTTTTGTTGGAGACCTCATTGGAGTACTTCCATTAAGCTCAACTCTTTGTGCATTAATTTGCCGGAATCGTACTTCTTGGTGATATTCACACCTGTCTGTGATAGCGCTATTAATGGGAACCCCGCATACCTTACCGGTGGACTTATTATATGCTGAGCAAAAAGCGAGACTCTTACTGGCTCCTATTTCGAGCAGACAGTCAAATTCGTTCCTGATCGACAGATTAAAGGACTTGACTACGGCACCTGAGAACTCGTCGTCGTTTACCTGTGACGGTCTCCAGGGCAATATATCTGGGTTCAGAACTGCAACAACATCACCTAACCTCAAGTTGTAGTATTTCTCAACATTCTTATTGCCAAAAACATAAGTGTCCAAGTTGTGCTGAAAGTCAGTCAAAGTAAATTTGAAATATTTGGAAGGCCTTTGTGCGGAGGTCATTTTAACAGCCGACTTGGCACTGATGATGCCAACAGCGACCCAGTTGGCGTAATCTGGTTCGCTGAACTTTGGAGGTCGTACCTTGCTAAACAGCTTAGGTAGCCGAAGAATTTTGACGTCTTTAAATATTTGGTTGAGGTCGATCTCCGGCAAATATCGTCTGGTTAACCACATACCAGAAAAAGGCTCTTTTTCATCTACGACTAGAGGCTCCTTCAATTTGGCATCCTCCAAGCCTCTGAAAGTGTGAACACGGCAGTTCATCAAGTCATTCCTGCGCTGAACTTTTTGTTCCGCTGTTTTGCGAACATTCGCAAACTTTTCGACAAAGTACGATGTTGAATGAGCCAGGTCCGGGCCTTTATTATGCACAATGAGCTCGGCTTCTTCGAGCCGATCTGCAGGACTCTCATCCTTTGATTTTGAGAGGTTGGCCACTGCTTGCTTTTCATTTCTGCCTTTACGCGGCGAAGCAGGAATCTCCACTTGATGGTTTTGGAGCCGACTGAGGTTCTTCCTTCTTTCAGCCTTCGACCTTAGCCGCTCTTCTAGATCCTTTCTCTGCTGTTCCAACTTTTCTAATTGGTTTTGAACTTTGTTGCGGCGTTAATTATACATGGCCAGAGAGGATGGATCAAACTCGCAGATTATATTGAGAATTGAACCACTAAAACATACTTTTGAAATCATCGTCTTCTTCCGAGGTCACCACTTCATAGAGGTCTAAGCTATAAGCATGCCTTGGATCCTCATTCGCTCTACTCATGTTTGTTATAGTATGGTACTAAAGCTTCGTTTTCAAAAGTTCGAAACTAAATTGATGCAAAGGCACATTAATGTCGTTCTATATTATAGTACAATTATAAACGCCTGAGTGTGATCTACATCCTTAACCTCAAGGTTGCTGCTCAGACTTGCTTCTCTTGTTATATATCTCGTCGTTCTCATTTTGTTCTGCGTTACTTGATGATCTCTTGATGGGACTCGAGTTTTGCTGCGAAGAAACAGCGTCTGGAGCTGGGCTAGCATCTATTTGCCCTTGGCTGGGGATAGAAAATGCAAACGGTTGAGTTTTTATAGGAGCCAGGGGTCCCTCTTTGGCCCGACCGGTGATATTATCAACATCTGATACCTGGGACGGAGACACCGCCGCGATAGCGCCAGGTTTCTCGGCATTCGGGTCTCCACCCACATTATTAGGCGGAGCCAGATCGCTCCCAGCGCTGTTGTTGCTGCTGACACTCACGCTAGGATTATTCGCCTTAACTTGAGCTTCCAGTTTCGCTATTTTCTTTTCCAGAAAGATGGATTTCATACCTGCTTGTTGTTTTCCTTCGTCGAAAGCCTTCTTTTTTGCCTGAGCAATCTCACCTTCCATTTCCTTTTTGAGAGATTCCTTTAAATCCTCAATCTCTTTCTGATACTTTTCGGTGATGTCGTCTAATTTGGGAACTGTCGGATCTTGCCTTGAAATTTCCGTTGCTCGGCGCTCAACCTTAGAATCAAATGCTTGCTCTAGCTCTGCTCTCCTGTTTTCTATGATTTTATTGATCCTTTCTTCTGTGGGGAGTCTAATCCGCTTTCGCAGCAGTTCGTTTGCCTCCTCAATCCGTTTTTGGGTCTTCTTTTCAAAGTCGGCCTCCCACTCTTTCTTCAAAGCATCAATATCCTCGGTGGTGGTGGGAGGCATTTCTGCTAACTTCTGTTCAAACATTTTTTCTTGCTCTGCTTGCATCTCTTGATATTTTGCTTTGAGTTCAAATTCCCTTTCTTGTAAAATCTTGTCGCTATGCTCTGCCAATTCCCGTCTGATATTTTCCTTGATATCTTCAATGTCGGACGCAGATGATCTAGTGGCTTCTTGATTGATAGCTTCCTTTCGTGCATTGTCGAGAAGATCTTCGAGCCCCTTCACCTGCTCTCTTAGGCTGTCTAATTCTGAGATCGATTGGCTATCGCTGTTGGTGATTTGCTGTTCAAGATCTTGTATTCTTGCATCGGATGTGGTCAACTTTTGGAGTGCATTATTTAATTCTTCTTGAAGATGTGGATCTTGAGTGGCATTTTCGTTTTGAAGGGTACTAATAACTTCTTCCAGCTGCTTAATTGTCTCTCTCTCCTTTTGAAGACTCAACTCTGTGGACTTCTTCTCCTCGCGTAGTTCATTGACTTCAGCATTCAACGCAGTCTGAGCGGCTCTTGAGGTGTCGAGACGCTCACGTGCTTGTTTCTTTAACCTTTGGAAGCGGTCTTCAAGTTCTGCGTTTTGATCGTTCTTTGCAAGTAGTTCGGCTTTCACCTTTGTCAGCTCGTCAATCATGCCCCTGTGTTCCTCAGGATCAACACGCTCGTACGTATGTAAGATATCCTGCGACCTCTGTTTCCAACGCTTCACCTCTTCCTCCAGAAGAATCAATTGTTGATCTCTGTTGGCCAAAGTTCCAGAAAATTTTTGGTTCTCAACCCTGAGAGGCTCTAACAAAGATTCTAAATCCTTTATTTTGGCCTCGAGGTCTTGGTTAACTTTGGATTTTTCTTGCAGCTCATTTCTCAAGGTTATATTACTCTCTCTCAATAAGTTAAGCTGATCCAACTGTCTCAAAATCTCCTTATGATCTTCTGCACTTGTTGAATGCTTATTCTCGGTTGATTCGTAGCTCTTCACTTTTTCTTGAGCCAACAGTAAGTCGTTTTCCATAAGCTTTAACCTCTTTCTGAGCAAACTCTCGTCATTCTTTGTAACCTCGAGTTTAGTTTGGTATATTTCGCACTCTCTTCTTAGCGTCAGAATTAGATCGTCGATTGGCCTTTGTCCGTCTCCAGTATCACTGTGAGCAGGCGATTTTGGATCATGTAAACTGATCTGCTCGAAAAGCAGTCTATTTTGAGTCAAGAGATCTTCAACACGATCGCTAAATGCAGCAAGCTGAGTCTCGTATTCTTCCTTTTCGAGTGCCCAAGATTTTTCGCTGTCTTCTAAAGATTTGTTCAGCTCAAGGCAAGTGGCCTCTAGACTCTTGATCTGGTGTACAAAAGATTGGGATTCCTCCCTCAAGATGCTCAAACTCCTCGAGTCGTCGGCATGTCGTTGCAGCACTTGCTCGAAATCCCTCTGGGCCTTGTTGGCATATGAAGCCTGTGTGTGCAAATCGGCTGTCAGTTGATCCACCTGTGCTTGGAAGTGATTTTTGATGTCGTCAATCGACTTCTTGTCTAATTCTATTGCGCTCAATTGATTATCATACTCGGTCTTTGACAAATGAGCACGGTCTTTTTCTTTTCTGAGCTCCTCTGTAATAGTAGCAAGATCCGCCTTAGCTTTTGAAATCTCATCCTTCAAAGATTCCTCTTGCTTTTGTAGGCTCAAAATTTCGTTGGAATGCTCACTCTTGAGAGCTTCAAGGGCGGTTGTCATTTTGGAAAGGGCCTCCCCAGTAGTGTTGTATAAGTTTCTGTACTCCTCAACCTGTGAATAAGCATCCTTCAAGCTTATTTGCGTCAATTCCAGCTCTTTTCTCATATTCTCACCATGAGTCAAAGAATCACCTGCGTCAGAAGCAACGCGATAAGTGTGCACCTTAGTTTCAGATTCCTTTAGACTGTCCTTGAGCACCTTGCATTGACCTTCAAGTTCATGAGCTATTTGGGTTTGCGTAGTTAGCTTTTCAGTCAATTCGCTTAAAGCAGTATTCAAAGAATCAATTTTTTCTTGATACCAGTGGCTTTTCGAGTCACTGCCGGCAAGGAAAGTACTTAACTCGTCAGTTTTTGCGGACAATTGAGAACGGAGCATAGAGACTTCCTGGTCTAAAAAGGAGATTTTCTCTTGAAAGCTCTTTTCAGCATTCGTCAACATGGCCGTCCTTTCATTCTGCAAAGTCTGTAGCTGGGATACCAGTATAGAGAGATCATTACGCTCCTTAATTATTCTGTCATTGTCTTTCTTGGCTTCTTCGTGAGATATTTTGAGGACATCGAACCTAGACGTGGAGTTTTTTAGCTCAATATTCAAAGTTGCTACCTGAGATTTGCATTTGATTAACTCGCTTATCGTTTCCTGTGTTCTGGTGTCTTGTTGCAGAATGTTTTCCTGGAGTCTGTGATACCTTTCGCTCAACTGGTTATTTTCTTGTTTAGTGTAATTCAACGATTCTTGGGATATTCTTAATCTTTCTTCTGCCAAAACCTTTGACGACTTTTGTTTTTCAACTTCTACGAGTAGTTCTGTTCTAGATTTCAACAGCCCTTGTAATTCAGTGTTAAGCATTTTCATGTTAGTTTCAGCTTCCTGCTTAGCTACCTTCAAGTGAGTAGCAAATTCCTCGATCTTGTCATGAGACCTATCGTCGCTCGTCCCATTTGCAGCGGCATGTGGCGATTTGGATTGAGGTGTTTGATGAATTGTTTTAAATGCGTCGCGTTCTTTGGTAATCACTTCGAGCTTCATTTCCAATTCCTTTATATGCTCTTGAAGGGTGGTAATAGCTTCCTTTGCTTCCTTGATGACATCGCCATCAATCTTTTGGCTTCTGGCTTTGGCCTGTTTCTCTTCTGCCTCTAATTTGTCAGCTAAATTTCTGATAGTTACCAGTAACTCCGCATTTTTCGATTGTAATCCAACAATATTTTCAAACTCTACTAATCTCTGAGAAATCACTTTTTGAGTGTCATGTACCACTTCGAAGTCCTCCGAATCTAATATTTTTTTCACAAAAGCAGTTTCCTCAACAGTAAGCGGGCCGTTAGAATCGTTTTTGACACTCACTTGAACTAGTAAGAACTGAACCTGATGCGCGAGGTCAGTGCGCTGCCGTGTGAGGTTGAGAATCTGATTTTCGTAGTCACGGGACTGGGCTAAAATTCTTTCCAGTTTAAATTTCATATCGTCTTTATTCTTCGAGACTGATTCCAGCATATACGCGGTCTCGCGAAGCTCTTTTTCAAGCATTTCGTTCCGATCTTTGAAGGAGGTAAGCATGGGAACTTTGGCTTCCAATTCCACCACAAACGCTTCAACTTGATTTTGTAAATGCTCTTTTTGACGCCTCTCGTGTATGAGCTCCTTCTTCAGGACACTAATATCGCCATATAGCTGAGGAATTGAAGTGGGGTTACTGGCCACAGACAAAGTGCTCCTTTCGGGACTTTCGTCAGTACCTTTCATGGACAGAAGCTCCTGGACCGTATCCTGCAACTTTTCGATTTCAACCTCCTTTTCAGACAGTAGTCGCGTAGACTGATTTAACTGCTCCATTATTTTTGATGGGTCTACAGTCGTCTGATGAGCTGGCCCATGTAATTCCAGATCGTCCTTCAGGGATTGTACTTGCCTTTCTAATAGATCAATCAACCGTTGCTTTAAATCTATCTCGCGTGCAAACTCATGCTTCTCAGAATTCAACTCGTCAGTAAGACGCTTGACTTTGTCCAGCTGGAAACGCAGGTCGTTAGCTATTTTGCTGTTTTCTTCTTTCAGCAGAGCTATGTTCTGACGAGAGCCCTGTAGTTCTATGTCGTATTTCTCTGCTTTTTGACGGACCGCCAAAATTTCCTGTTCTGATCGTTGCTTGTATTCATAAAGGTTGGAGTTCAATTGTGAAAGCTGGGACTCCTGCCATGAGATATTGGAATTCGCAAGCTCGAGCTCTTGAGACAGGCGATAAAACTCGGCTTTACCGTTTAGTTGCTGGGACTTCGCCTCGCGTAGATCGGTCTCTAACTCAAGGCATCTGCTGCGCAGCTGGCGACTATCCGTGAGTAGCGATTCTGTTTCGCGCTTCAGCGCAGCGTTATCCTGGATCTTCTCCTTCAGCAAGTCGCCGACTTCTTTCTTGCCACCTTCGAGTATCTCACGCTGCTCTACCAGGGTTTTATTCTGAAGTAGAATAGTCTGCAATTCTGCTTGGGCGTTTTGGAGTTCGGATTCAAGTCGACTCTTTACCGTCCCAGACTCCCGACCCTCCGAGCGAGCTGTCTCTAATTCCTGTAGTATATTCTGGATTTGGGTCTTGAGAGCACTCGTCTTGCGATCCGAAGTGGATCTCAGCTCGTCCGCAACAACGCTATACTCAAGGTTTTGAGCTTGTAGTTGGTGGAATTCGTGGGCTTTCGCACAGATGGCTGATATGAGACTGCTCTCAGCGGCAGCTATGGATTGAGGCTCGACGCCGAGAAACCCTGCCGCGTCGTCGAAGTCGGGGCGTACGCTATCGGCGGTGGTCGTGGTCATAGAGTTGCTGGGCCGCCAATGACGTTACCAAGTAAGTGTCCACAACAAATGAATACAGCTATGTGCCGAAAAATCGACTGGGTCTTTGATTCAGTGAACTGCTTGTTGCCGAGTTGGCCCTCAGTTTTGACTTTGGTTGACACTAAAGTTGGTAACCATAAATTATGGATAGTCCCGAGTACCCAAGTACTCGACAGATCCAAATAGTCGTCACATGATCAAAAGCCCGGGTAATATCTCCGTCGGGCGTGATAATTTAGTCGTGACTGTTTTTGTTTAACATCCGTACATTTCCAATCTTTGGGTTGCAGTTTTAAAAAAACTGGCGAAAAATAATTGCGTGGGTACCCTCAGGAGGTCGACAGCAATGCCGGCTGGGACGCGCGGGTTCCCAGCCTAGCCTTCCTCTCAGGCAGCGACGCTCACTCCGCCTAGCCGTTCCCAGAATCCCTTCTACAGCCTTCTACCACTCAGCGCTCTCTGCCTAACCTCGTAGGCGCATTCTGTCTGGGTCGTAGGCCGGATTGGCGATCGGTTGTAGTGACCTGCTGTTGCATTCTTCGATTTTGTCAGTATTATCGAAGATTATCAATACCATTATACTTTCATACAGTTAATACCAGAAGACAGCTCAAGACTCAAAGATGCAAATGTATGCTAATATGATACCAAGAAGAGGGAGATAGCCATGAATGATTAAAGGAGATAGGAGAGGAAGTTGTCAGGCAAAGTACGGAGCGATTTGAACTGGGAATGAAGCGGAGCTGAACTTGACATTGAAGTTATCAGAGGAGGAAACTGCGGATTGATACTGGCGACAGGCGTCAGCGAATTTGAGTCTATTCAGAAAAGTCTTTCCCAGGCCGCGAAGAACACCAGACAGACGTGTACTCTTTCCCTCAAAAATGGCTCCCTCGTGTTATTCGTTTTGATTACTAACTTTCGTTACTCAGTTTTGTCAAGACCTTGACTGGTAAGACCATCACTTTGGAAGTCGAATCTTCGGACACCATTGACAATGTCAAGTCCAAGATTCAAGACAAGGAGGGTATCCCACCTGACCAGCAAAGATTAATCTTTGCTGGTAAGCAACTAGAAGACGGTAGAACTTTGTCTGACTACAACATTCAAAAGGAATCCACTTTGCACTTGGTGTTGAGATTGAGAGGTGGTATCATTGAGCCATCCTTGAAGGCCTTGGCTTCCAAGTTCAACTGTGACAAGTCTGTGTGCCGTAAGTGTTACGCTAGATTGCCACCAAGAGCTACCAACTGCAGAAAGAGAAAGTGTGGCCACACCAACCAATTGCGTCCAAAGAAGAAGTTGAAATAGTCGGTTTCGCCCTCAGTTTCGAAACTTTTCCTTCCATGCGTGTGGGGTTGCCGTATCCATATACGAATCTCCTTCCAACATTTTTACGCCTTGTATTTCGCTTAAGTACGTAATTCTAAACTCTTCGGTTTTAGTCAATTTCGCCTGCCGCTTTTGTGTGTGAGTTGTATAACAAGTAACGTAAATCCAATTGACCGATTGCATGCCTCTTTGAAGCAACATCTATTGTTTCTATAATATACAAAAATTGCCCTTAGTCCCTATTGCCATGTCATTTGTCTTCTGGGATCCCATTAAACTGCTGACAGTATTCTGTTAAAATAGCCCTGATCTTGGGTCTTCTAATCGGCTTTGATAAAAACCCATTCATGCCTGCGTCTAGACACTCTTTTATGTTCTTGTCATCCGCGTATGCTGTCAATGCCACTATAGGATGTGAGTACTTCAATTCACCACGAATCATTTGCGTAGCGGTCAATCCATCTACGCGAGGCATTTGAACATCCATAAAAATCAAATCGTAGTGCCCGCCTGCTTCTGCCGCAATTTTGACCTTATCAAAGGCATCTTGGCCATCCCTTGCCAAATCAATATCTGTGAGCCCCTCTAGATTCAACATTCGCTTTATAACCTCCTGATTGACATTATTATCTTCAGCGACTAAAATTTTGCAGTCGTTAGTTGTCGCACCGACTTGGCCACCTTTAGTAGAAAGTGCAGTCCCTGTGCTCTGTAGAAAAGGTCGGTCGACCCGAACGCTCCCCACGCTCACCTCACTCTCGGACAAGATCGGTGTTCCGATGGAACTCTCAGTCGTAGATTGTGCCGAGTCTGTGTTCACCGACTTAGTTGATTTGGCTACGTCGAACTTGACCTTTCTGTTCTTCTTACTGTGTGGATTGAACTCGTCTTCAAATGGGTTCGCGTCGTCATCAAATGAAAGCACCTTGGTCTGCGTCAACGGAACCACGAAGCTAAACTTACTACCGATCCCTACCTTAGACTCAACAGTCATCGTCCCATTCATCATAGTGGCCAACTGTCTGCAGATAGACAGGCCAAGCCCAGTTCCACCATATTGTCTCGACAGCGTTTGATCACCTTGTACAAAGGGCTCAAAAACGCTTTCTTGTAATGATGGGTCAATACCTGGGCCCGTATCCGTAACCTCCATTGCAATGACCCATTTTTTGGGACTTTCTAAGTCTTGAGCATCCTTAAGCTCACCTTCCTCTCCTAATTTCGAGCTCTTTTCTAAATGTGAATGGAAACGTGCCTCATTATACGAGCGACTACTCACGGTTTCAATAGACTTGAGTTCGTGAGCGTCCTCCGTGTCTTCCGTTTCACCACCTCCTAGTTTTAACTTCTCGTCCCCATCGTCCTTGCTGGAAGTTCTTGCACTAGAAGGCGAGGTAGTGAAGCTATCAGTTTGGTCACAATCTTCAACTCCCTTCTCAGTCGTATAATTGGCAATGACGCTCTGCGTGAGAGTGCTTGGAACTGGCGGAATTGTGAACAGTTCCTTGTAGTCTTCGGCCTTACTTCTCTCCTCATCATATTCGCCCCTTAGCGTGAATTTGACGTCAACTTTACCATCAATAGGTGTGAACTTGAGTGCGTTGGACACGAGATTCATGACGATTTGAACGATACGATTTGAATCGCCCCATAGCACCATCGTTCTCATTAAATTCGGTAAGATTGATATCGTTAAATTGACGTGTTGGTCTTTGGCCAGTTTACCAAAAATGGAGTCCACTTGCAAGGCCAGATCGTAAACTGTAAAATCTCTCTCCTCCAGCTTGGTTCGCTGCAGCACATTCTTAGAAAATGTTAGAAGCTCGGTCATAATGTGCAGCAATAATTCACCAGACCTGAAAATAAGTTTCAAGCTACTCTTGACTTTAGGCATTTCCTCTTCAGCCATTGCAATGGCAGTCATCCCCAAAATACCATTCAGCGGTGTTCTAAGTTCGTGGGAGATATTAGCAATGAACACAGTTTTAGCCTCATTAGCACCTTCTGCCTCGATTTTGGCAGCCTCTAACTGCCTTGTCCTTGCTCTTACTCTATCTTCAAGAAGAGTGTAATGGAGGTCAAGTTCGTCAGTCATGGCATTGAAGGTTTCAGTTAGTTCAGACAGCTCATCAGAAAATACTCTATTGTAGACCGGTACTCTGGCCTCAATCAGGTTAGAAGACGTTATAAATCGGTCAGATTTCGTGCCTTTGGGGTCACTTATTAAAGAGTTTATGTTACTGGAGTGAACTTTTTGCAGATTAGCATTGATGGCAGGGTCTGCCGATTTTTCTCGTCCGTCGCTGCCTTCTTTAGCATGCCCCTCATCAAACGTAAAGGCATTAAGATCATTGAATGCCACTGATCCGGACCCCCTCGTAGACCCTGACCGGAAAACTGACGTAGAAGACCCTACCGTGCTGCCTCTCTTGTGGCTGTTTAAAGTACTTCCGTCAGATCTCAAACCTCTGCCCGCCGTAATTATTTCTGTGGCTTTCTGTAAGCGTACTATAGGCTGCACAGCCCAATGCGAGAGAGGAAATGTTATTATGCACATCACAACAGCTATCCCGATAACTGTTCCCACAATAATTTTAGTGAGTTTGGTGGCGGGAGAAAGGAAAACACTTTCTGGTTGGGAAATTACAGCTGCCCAAGATACCAGCTCGAAGGAACAAGGAGAGTATCCAATCGCTACTGTTTTAGGGAACAAAAACTTCGTCTTTTTGATGGAGCCACTCTTGCCCTCCAACAACGCGCCTTTCAGAAATGTGTTGTCCTCCAATGAAAACACTTGATTGACCACATCGGGATACAATCCAGAGGCTGGAAAGACCAAGTGATAACCAGCAAGCATCCCGCGCTCGTAGACAGTTGAAACCACTACGACGTCTGAGTTCTCTAACGCCGCGGTGTCGTCGTACACTGACTTCAACCCGTCAGCAGACATAATGACCGTAAGGTAGCCGTAGACTTTGGAAGTGGATAAGATGATTGAGGGATTGGCAAAAATAGGCAGTGACATGGACATCACATACTCGCTGGTGCCATTTAAAACTGGATCAGTCAAAATACCTATTTCTTGCAAAGATGACGGAAGCGATTGATTTGACGATAATGGTAGTAGTTGACTTAAAACATTATCCGGAAGTAGGTTACCGGACCCGTTGTTTGTGGCATTCAGAACACTTTGGAAGCTTGAATCGTAAACTCGGGCGACACTAAAGAGATCCGAAGACCCCAGAAACTTATCCAATGTCTCCGACGCTTCTACCCAGTTTTCAGTACTGGTATTTCCGGCGAGGTATTGTGTCAGAGCGTTCTGGAGAATATCCCTCGTAGACATCCAATAACATTGATAGTACAGATAGTTCAAATTTTGATCTATTTGAGAAGATTTTAGCTGAGATGCGAGTTGGAGCCTCTCGGCCCTTAGAGACTTGTAAGTTGAAGTGAAATATACGCCCGTGATAACTGCCAGGATTATGAGTGACAGTATTGCAACCAGGCATACTAAAGCTGTCAGCTGTGTTCTGATGCTTACCAGGAATGGTGGTGTAAACTTTCTGCGCAGAAAGTCCCGCAGATCGAGTCTTGGACCTGGTCGCATAGTTTGAGAGCTATGCAAAACTCTTTTAGTGGGCTTCAAGCGTGAGATTTCAACTTGTCGTTTTACTGTCAAAGTGAGTTTGAAGTTAAGTGTTCCTTGAATTTTTTAAACCTACCATACCATACCATACTTAATGTAAAAATAAAAACATACTGATTTATAACTTCCCAGAGCTTCAGAGCTGTTACCCCATGTACTTCTCCTGCCCACACCCGCCAAATGCTAAATTAATACCAAATCCAAGGCGGCTACTCCAGGCAGTGATGTCTCAGGGTCCTCAGACATCCACTCTTTCCCCATGCGCTGCATCCACAAAACTAGTAGCGACTGACCGTTGAGATACTGTTTGAAAGACGAATTAGCCTGCTTCAATGCCTTTTTGAAAGCCACGACAAATTGGCAGATTTGGCTGTTGAGAAAGTTTTCGTGAGACGACACTGGAACATCGTCCACAAATTTGAGGTTCTCCGTTGCATGAAGTGGCAGACTGCTGTCTCGGATTGACACAGCGGAGGACAGGACGCAAGAAATGCAATAGCCAATTCCCACACCCACTGTCAGCGAGATGCTCCATAAAACCCAGCGGTTAACATTTGCAGGTCTTTTCCTTTGGGACCTGCGACGCTTCCGGATCTTTCGAGAACCAACTTCGGTCTCGTATCCCGAATCTACCTCGGAGCTCAGACTGTTTAAGTACCTGAGTAGTTTGTGCATGTCTTGATGATCTGACATCACGGTCAAGTGGTAAATGAGGCGCAGCGAATGCAGTTTCGAGTACCCATTCAGCAAACTAGAAATTTGCTGTTGCTGGCCTCTTTGACAAACCGCGATAATATTGGTGTTATGGGGTACCACTTTGTCAAGTAATGATTGGCTGTTCTTGCAGTCACTGAAGATTAACATTATAGCGCTGTATTGGGTCAATTTGCGCGGATTTAACGTATCTACATCGCAAACATCGAAGAGCTTTTGATATGTCTTTGGGATGCCGTGATAAAACCTTGAGGCAGGTTTCCCCACAATCAGAATGCAAAACTTTTGAGATTGTTGTAAAACTGAGAGCTTCGGCATCACGAACGAATTTGACGAGTTCATCAGACTCATCGTGACAGTCTCGTTGTCGTTGTCAATGCCGTTTTCGAATTCGCTATTGCTGTTGTTCATTTTGCCACTCTCCTCATTTGTAGCTGCCTGCTCAATACCCTTCACCAACTGTAGCCCGGAATTTCGGTACGCGGATACCGCAGGGCCTTCAAAAGCATGCGGAGGATCTGAAAAGATGGGGTTTCCCGGTGGCCCAAACGCGTAATGGTTAGGTGAAGGCGAGAGGAAAATGTCTGGCTCGTCCTCGGACGTGTCTGACGAGGATAAGATGCCCACCTGCTGTTGCTGTCCCGAAATGTCATTCAGTATATTAAGAATTGAATAGTCGGTTCGCCTGATAGAGTGCCAGGACTCTGATATACTTCTGTTCATCACCTCCGACCCGCCCATCTTGGGCGGCGACGGTGATCGTATAAGCTCTTGTGCTCCGTGGGGAGTAAGCTCAGACTGAGCGGACCGGGTGTTAGGGTCGCCGCGCTCCAAGAGCTGTAAAACAGATAGATGTGGGTCCAAGATGCTGTTTCGTTGGTTTAAGGGTGCCGACGCCGCGGCGGGCGATGGTTGAAGCTCCGATTTCTGCTGCTCGCCACGCGGAGACGAGTGAATGGAGTACTGACTCATCTTTCGACTAATTGGTGAGCTATGCTTTATCGATGATGCTCAATGTTGTGCTCCAGCTACCTCGTCAAAACGACAATGGAGAAAAGCGACCGGAAATTCTTGAATAGAGACTCCTCACTTTGCCACCTTTGACCTGTGCACGCTGTAGTCGGGAACTAGAACCTTATGGTTACACTATGTCAGCTAGTAGTAACGGGAGACCAAACCACTTCTCGGGCCAATGCCAAGCAGTATAATTAGAAATAGCTCTGTTCGGCTTTCAATCAAAGATGATCCTAACACCAAGCGATTCGCTGCGGACCTATTGTTTTGCCCTTTCTATCGTGAAGGGAGTTGTAGGGGGGTGTTCGTGTTTTAGAAAATGGCACTATGTAATAATTACATACATTATATTTATTTATATGAAGTATGACCGACATACCTAAACAAGATACTGGTATTGAACTTATCCAGTGACATGTTGAACTAAGAAGCGATTCAACTTGCGTTTCAATCAGAGTAAATGCCCTACATCAATGTGTAAACTTATGGCGATATAATTTGATACCCGTCTCCTTAAACACAGAATTGACAGTGGAGGTGCCTTGCCCGTTGCGGCTACTAACTCCGTCACTAACATAATTATTTGAAGTGTTCTTACTATCTAAAGCTCAAAATATTAATTGCTGTCCTATGGTATACCCTCCTCTTAAACCATCCTATCCTTGACAATATCATTGTCATGAGAGATCATGGCATCGATTACATCTTCACCAACGTATTCGCGGAACTCTTCGTCGGACAAGTTCGACTTTGGTCCCTTGTAAAACTTGCGCTGCCACACGAAGTAGTATATTAGAGAAAGTACCCAGAATCCAGGTCCGATAACTACAGTATAGTTCATGCTGGAGGGGTCGACCTCCTTGTCGTAAGGGAACATCATCATGATAATGACAAAGGCTTGAAAGAAGACGGAAATCCAATTGATCACAGGAGACCAGAAATCGCCCAAGTAGAAAGGACCTGGTCTGAAATCATTTTTACCGTAAGTAAGTCTTAAGGTAATGGGGAAGATTAATGCCATGTACATGCCGGCCACGGACAAACTGAAAAGAGCATTGGCGGCGGTGTCCCCGGCAAAACACAAACATCCGAGAGCAAGAGCCAACGCGCTGGACCCCCAGACGGCACGGATGGGAACCGCGCTAAATTTGTTCACCTTCTTGAAGAAATTGCTGAATGGCATGGCGTCGTCTCTGGCAAATGCCCAGAACTGTCTTGAATTGGCAATCACGGTAGAGGCACCCATCAAGAACTGGCAAATAATCAGCAGCGACAAAAAGGCTAGAGTCCATCTCTTACCCAGTGCGTCGTAGAAAATCTGAGTAATTCCTTGGCCATACGCAGAGTTGACAATGTTGTTCACGTCAGAGTCCATGCAGGCCAGTAAGACAATACAGACGACCCAGCCGAGAATCCAACACACAGTAATAGAGCCCACAATACCGAAAGGTACGGATTTGGGCGCATCGCGGGCCTCTTCCGCCATGTGGAGACACGAATCGTAGGCCCCAATCGTCCAGATAGCAGGCATCATCCCTTCAATACACCAGTTCCAGCCGGCGTTCAGGTCACTGAGATTGTCCAGTTTTCCGAAAATGAATTTGGCATCGTTGAAACTGTGGTTGAGCTTAGCGGAGCGTTTGACACCAATCGGCAACACGATGAACAGTAGTATGATCACAAAACAGTTGGCAACGATCGAAATCGTTTGTAGTTTCGCGGTGAATTTGGAGGTCAGCGAAGTGAGCAGAGCCATCACCACGATGCACGCGGCAAACACACCGTAGCTGATGGCGTTGGTTACCACGAAATCAGGATTTGTCACCACCACGGCCGAGGTGATCTGCTCCGAAAGACCATATACAATCGAACACACCGAGGCACTCAACGCCAGTGTGTCCAGAAAACCGACAGAGTACGAAATACACTTGCGAACTCTCTTGGGCGCCCACTGGTAGCACGAGATATACACGGCACCGGCGGTGGGAATCGACGACGATAATTCGGCCAGCGCGATACCGATGGTCAAAATCAGCCCACCGGCTACAAACCACCCCCAGTTCAAGCCCACCGGTCCTGCGTAAAGGCCGCCGTCCAAGGTTGACGCAATCGACGGTAGCAGACCCATGATCGAAAACGCCACACCGAAAATTTGGATCGCCGAGAACTCTCTTTTAAGCTCTTCCTTGTAACCGATTTCGGCCAGCACTTGCTTGTCCGAAGTCGCGCTTCTGGCGTCCACGTACCGGATCGGAATGCCGTGTGACGATGTCACCGCTCTAATCTCGTGCACCCGTCCCTCTTGGACGTCGTGGGACCTTTTACGGTTCAATGCCGTATTTTTTGTGCTGCTAGAAGTCGACATGTAGTCCGTTACAGTCATGAAAAGCCAGCTAGTGCTGTTGCGAGTATCGTTCCTTCGATTTTCGTCCTAGCCCCTCTGCAATTTTTTACGCACACTATATATACTACCAATGCCCACTATCAGAATCTCTTAGTAGTGTTCTCAGATCTTTCAGGTACCCTCCAGCGGCACCTGTGGATTGAGTGTCAAGTTCGCTCATCCCGGTGGAAACGCTCGCTGTATCTAAGCGCTGAGTGGACAATTTTTTTGTTATCGGTGTGCATCACGCTCGGCATTTCGTTGCTATCTTATCGACATTATCGAGAAGAAAGGCAAGCTACTGGGCACTGCCGTAGTGAAAAGTTTCGGAAAAAGCGCTGTGGGAATAAAGCATGACCACAGCTTACCATACGACTCTTTGTTGGCGCTCGAAGTACCGAAGGTAGTTAAATTATACGTCGGCAGATGGTCGGCAGATGCCGTTAGGTTGATGTTCAAGAGAAAGCGCCATCTGCTTGCTTGACGGATTCGTAGAGATAGAAACAAGCGTGAGATAGATAGTCTTGGCGGGGAAATGCGACGTCGTATGCTTATATGGGCATTTTGATGCTGCAGCAATCGCCAGGGACGATGATGGCACGCTGATAGCCCTGACTGTTGTGAAAAGATACGGGTCGCTTAGTTAGAAGCGTCGCATGAGAAAACCCCAGCACCCCTGCGATGGACAATTCTTAGGAGAAGACTGCACGTCGCGTCAAGAGATTGTAGGCCATACTTTCTGTTCATGAGTGAACTGCCGGTAACCAGCCGGTACATTTATAAACTTTCTATTGATTATTCTCATTTTATGTCTTGGTTATACTTTTTGTTTTTCAGTGTTATTTACAAGCTTTCTACTGATTTAACAAAATGTTGTCTATCAGGCGCACAACCGTAGAGGAGTTTTCCCTGTCTTTGACAAAAACAGCACAGCTGATCACCACAGCTGTGCTGCCAGAGACTGATTCCAGTTCCATTAGCGTGCGAGGATCAGCCACGGAAACGTAATCCACCTCGAAATCACCGGAGGTCACGTGAGGGACCCAGTGCTGGAGTATCTTGTCCACCAGGTCGCTACGCTGTACCTCTTCATTGGTGTCTAGGTTCTGTAGACATGCGGCCGCCATCTGCAAAGCTTGGTAGACGGCAGTTGAAAGATGACGAGATTCCTGGCACAGATACCGGTTTCTGCTGCTCAGCGCCAGGCCGTCTGCGTCACGCACGATAGGCATCATTTTGAGCTTCGTGTTCATGAATAGTTCTTCGGCCATGACTTTGAGAACGGTGAACTGTTGGAAGTCCTTCTGGCCGAAATATGCATGCGTGGACAGGACCACGTTCAGCAACTTTGTCACAATAGTCGCTACCCCACGAAAGAAATTGGGCCTCGTGCGTCCTTCTAGCTGTTCGCTGACGCCAATGACTGTCACAAAGGGTCCTTTCTGCGCCTCGACCTCTAAAGGAATGCCCTGTGGGTACATTTCTGCTGCGTTGGGAACAAAACATAGATCGACACCCGCCTTCTCCAGCAGCGCCAGGTCCGCTTGCAACGTCCTAGGATATTTGTCCAAGTCCTCGGATGGCGCAAACTGCGAAGGGTTGACAAAAATGCTGACAATGGTAAAATTGTTCTCAAGTCTTGACTTTCTTATAAGCGAGAGATGGCCATCGTGCAAACAGCCCATTGTGGGGACAAACCCGCTGGTTTGAGTTCTGCGGTCGATGTTTTCATTTCGCCACGAAATCACGTCCTGTACAGTATGCAGAACAAGCATGGAAGCTTCAGGTATGTCTGTCGCCCACGTCCTGGTAGTACGATGAATCAACGAAGACAAGTTGATTCAAAATAATCTCGTAATTTTCCAAACGAATATGATGACAGTGAAACAAGAAAATGACCCAGTGATGACTGAAAGGCGAAGATTAAGAAGGCAGGGGCTCTATGGAAAGCATTTTGCTGAACGAAGCTTATTAATTCCAGGCCTTAAGTGTTCTTGTCGGGTTGGCACCGCGGATTAAAGCGGAAGGCCCGATCTTTTTCTTTTTTTTAAAGATAATAATAGAGAAGCATTTGGGATCCTCGAATTTGGATCGTGATACTCACACAGCACACTCAATGTAGCGGACCCGCGGACTCTGCTGACCGCTTGCCATGGTCTGATTTGTTATTTGAGATACAGAATACATCTATGTCATCATACACGAATAATATATACGGGAGATCAACACAAAACAAACAATCATAAGGAATGATCGAAACATCGTGTTCTGTTTGGTAGGCTGCCCTCATTGTATCGTTCAAGGGTCTCTACCACTGTTCGAGGACCTAACACAATGGATGAGGTTCGCAATCGGTATTCTGCGGAGCCGAACGGCGTTCTGAATAGTCTCGATCCGCAGCGTTTCTCGTCCCAGATCCCAGCTCCAATCAACGGTCGCAGACGAAACAGTACAGCCTCTGCAATAGGAGGCGCCGGTTTGACGGATATAATAAACAAAAGTCTGGCCAAAACCAAGCCCGAAATTACGCGAAGACCTTACACGGACTCTCGAAAGAGTTTACTATCTGACTCGCGAAAAACGCTACGATCTTCACAGCGGACCTCTCTCTTACCAGGTACCAGCAACATCACCAATAACAGTAGTGGAACGACCAGCAATACAAGTAACAAGGATCCCCGACCGCTGAGAGACAAAAATTTCCAAACCATAATCCAACAGGAAATCTACGATTATCTGCACGCCCAGAAGTTTGACGTTCAAGCGAATCATCCCATATCTCTCAAGTCCTTACGACAGCCAACTCAAAAGGATTTTGTCTTTATGTTCAGGTGGCTCTATCAGAGAATGGACCCCGGATACAAATTCAGCAGATCTATTGAGCATGAAGTTTATGTCATCCTAAGAACGATACAGTACCCGTACCTCGAAACTATCAACAAGTCCCAAATCTCGGCTGTGGGGGGTTCAAGCTGGCCCAAGTTTCTCGGAATGCTTCATTGGCTCGTCAATACTAACAAACGACTGGACGCGTACTTGCAAAAAGTTGATCTCTCCTTAAACAGTCAGAACACTCAAGATATAACCGTTTTACGGCAACCAATAGGAACCTTAGATGAACAAGAAGATAAACAGGAAAAATATGAACTTATTGTAGAACGTTTGTTCATTGATTATATTGTTCAGGCTTACAAAAGCTTCCTGCGATTGGATGATGATTATGATGACTACATGAAAGAGTTAATCATCGGCTTTGAAAGGTTTGCACAGGTCATTAGAAATGACATAAGTAACATAGCGATGAGCAATAATGATTTATCGGTCAAGTATGAGGAACTAATGGAAAAGGGACAGGAGGTCAAGGTGGCTAAGGATAAATTCACGGCCTTGCAAAGTGATTTAACCAAGTTTCAAAACTATGTGAGTGCCATGCAGCATAAAAGCCAGGAGTGGCCCCGAAAGCTGGAAAAGATGGAGACCGAAAGGGAATCGAAGGATCGCCAGTTAAAGCAGACCGAAATCGAGATAAACGAACTGCGAAATTTGATCAAAAGTAAAGATATGGAAATTCCCGAAATTGACAAGCTCAATACTGAACGCGAAAAGCTTTCCAAGACCCTAGAAATCGTGTCAGATCAAGTGGATCAAGCGGTAAGTGCTCTAAAAGGGCAAAGAATGGAAACTGAAGGAGCCTACAGAACTTTGGTTGAAGTTGCCGGACAATATGGAAACGCTAGCGAGAGCTTGATATTAGCACGCTCTTCTATCGGGCATCAAATAAATCTGGACCAAAAAAACATCTCTCTGCCTCAGGGCATCATACAAAATTATGATGCCAGACAAGATGATATCGAATTCCAGATACCTGGTGGGGTAAGTGTTCGGGAAACCATAAAGCCAACTTTACTAGAACTAAACGAAATCATACAACAGCGTGTTCAGGGCCTTCAGCAAGACAACGCTGCCGGCGACTTACGGCTGGAGCATCTGAGACAAGAGATTAGCGAAAAGACAAGATCATTGGAATTATTAGAGCATGAACTATCTTCTGCTAAATCTCACTATGATGAGTTTAAGCAAGAAAGTCACAGTCGATTGCTCTCTCAGCGCATTGAAATAGAGAAGATGGAAAGAAGGCTTCAAAACGTCAAATATTCATCTCACCAAAGAATTGCAGAAGCAGAGCAGCAAGTTCAAAATAGCAAGCTGCAGTACGAAGAGTTGAAATTATCTGTTAACCGGGAAAGAAATGTTTTACATGCCAAAGTGATTCATTTGATTGACTACGTTAGCAATTTTAAAATCAATGTCCAATCATCGGTTGAGGACTTGGAACTTCTGACGGCAGAAGAACTCGAAAAGGTTAAATAGGAAAGGTTTGTACTTTTAATGTAACATATGGGAATCCCACCAGAGAGCTCCAAGGCATCGACTGGTAAGTAATTAACGTCTCTAAACCTACCTAAAAAATCCTATTTCTTCAAATTTCTATAATACATTTTCCTAATCAATGGATGATGATCTCTAAGGTCTTTGTTCCTGTTAGAGGAGTACTCAAGATATGCCATATCTTCACCACCAGCCAAGCCTGAAAGCGACCCCTCACCTCTCACCGCCTTTGACTTGGCCTTTTTGTTGGCCTGGGAGCCTCGTCCTATGCTATTTTCGGCATCATCACCAATTTCTATGCCCGCAGCTTCCTCATTTTTCAGGAGTACCTCTTGCAAAAGTTCCCTCCGTTCACGAGCGGTGGAATATGCTAAGTTAGGAAGTGTTTCCATCCCATGTAAATGAGTTATAACCTTGAAAGCATAGCCTTGGTCAACCAAGAAAGCTTGGCGTTTAGTAGAGTAGTACATCTCTTGTGTATCTTTGGACACCAGGGAATAAAAAAAAGCATTGAAACCCTCGTCATTACGTCTCTTGGCTCTCAAGATCCTTCCCAACCTTTGTGCCTCTTGACGACGAGAGCCGTAATGTGAGGATATCTGGATCAGGCATGTTGCTTCTGGTAAGTCAATAGAAGTGTCGCCAACCTTTGATAAAAAGATCGTGTTGATCTGGTCATTAAACTGAAAATTTTGCAAAATGTTCATACGCTCCTGCTGTGGGGTTGAGCCGTAGATGAATGGCTTGCCTAACTTCAAGGCATACTCTTGTAATGCATAAACATTATCGGAGAAGACAATTATCTTGTCTCCTCTCTTCTCATGATATTGAATTAAAAACTGGCAGGCCTGAAATTTTGTGGGGTTCATGATGTAAAGCAGCATTCTTTTCCTAGCACTTTCTCTCAGATATTCCTGATAAAACTCAGCTGTCATTGGGCACCAAACCTCGGCGCATTGAACGTTCGCAATGTGACCTTTCTGAGACAATTCCATCCAATTAGCCTCGTACAACTTTGGACCTATCAAAAAGTTTAAATCACTGATTTTGTCATCCTCACGTACTAATGTCGCGGTTAATCCCAATTTGGCGTGAGCTGCAATTGTCGTAACAACCCTTCTGAACATGGCGGCAGGCACAACATGCACCTCATCCAAAATAATAAAGCCCCATTCTCTTCCCGTCAAAAAGTCCATGACCTTCTGAGAATCGTGCGACCTATTTCTGGTATTTGCCACCATGGAG
This sequence comes from Lachancea dasiensis, assembly GCA_900074725.1. NCBI lineage: Eukaryota > Fungi > Ascomycota > Saccharomycetes > Saccharomycetales > Saccharomycetaceae > Lachancea > Lachancea dasiensis. The sequence continues at coordinate 123,419 of LT598454.1, forward strand.
TAAGTCGAAACGACGAGACCAGATTCGGTTTGAAACATCTCCTTGTTGTCAGATGTGAATACGGCGACATTCTCTGGTTGCAAAGTACACCACTGAAGAAACTGCTGTCTCCACTGCATTACCGAGACGGAAGATGTGCACAAAACAATCACTGACTTTTTAATAGTGCAGGCAGCTGTGATACCGACCAATGTTTTCCCTGCCCCACACGGCAAGACAATGATACCACTTCGGGCACGTCCATTACCAAACATTTTACTCAATGACTTTTCTTGGTATGGTCTGATTTGAGTGGATGGCTTGAGATCGATATCCAGATCAGGATTTCTGTGATCGTTTCTAAAATCGTACTCTTCTAGCACTGGATAGTCAATCTCCTGACACCTCTTCTTCACAATTTCTACTGATTCGTTGGCGATTTCAAATGCATGAACCGCGTCAATATCTTCATTGTCATCGTCCAACTGAATTTCGCCAACCACGGAAGAGAAGACAGCCTCAACATCATTTTGATCAACTTTAGAATCTTGTGCCTTGATACTGGCGTCTTCTGCTTTTGGAGGTTGTACAGAGGCCGATGAATGGTCTGAATCGATCCTGAGCGCACCTATAACAGGATCCTTGAGTAACATCTGCAGAATTTCAGCTTGCGACGTTTCGACAAAATATCTGTTGTGTTTGATAACTAATTTAACCTTACCATAAGACACGGTCGCACTCTTGATAAAGTCCGTGATAGATGTAGCCACAGGTACTTTCGAGAGTCTATCAAGTACAGCAATAATGTCATCGGTTTCCAGCCCCACAGAAACGGCTGCGTACAGCGAGTAAGCAGTGATCTTGTACTCGTGGATGTGGGACGGTCTACTGATCGGCTCGGCAATCGTCACCAAAAAATCCTGAGCCTGCTCCGCAAGTGGGGAAAAACTCTCTAAAATAACCCTACCATCGGCAGGGGAAATCCATAGCGGCCTGGAGGCATGATCAGGCTTCAGCTTCAAATAGCTGAAATCTGATGTCCTGAAAAGCCCTGACACCACGTCTGGTACAAAATCTGCTGGAGCATCCCTCTGGAAGTCGTGCAAGAAAGTTTGGTCTTTTGCCGCAAGTTTATTAAGCGTTTCATTTGTCGTGGAAACTTTCCCAGCTTTTGAACCCCTGGCAGCTTTTTTCGGCTGTTTTCGGGGCGCACGTTGTTTTCCACTCGCACTAATGCCATATTCATCTTCTTCACCGTCTATAAACCCATCGTCATAGTCCGAATTGTTAGTGGCTACTGAATCATCCGAGAAATAGTCCAAATTCTGATCTCCTAATGTGCTCCCCTTGCTTCTCGTTTGATACTGGTGATCTGCCATGAAGCTTTGGGTAGATATCCTAGGTCCAGAACAGAGTAAGAGTGCTGAGTAGCCCTGAAGAATTGAACACCTTGGGAGGAAATGAGTAAGCCAACGTTGCCATCTAAATACTTATTGAGTAGGTCTTCACTGTCCGTATAAAGTTATCACATTGTGTCAGCCACTCGTTCCTCCAGTCACTTATCCACTCGATACAATAGTCTCGCTCTAGGCGCTTCCTGTGGGTGTGGGAAGGTATCTTCGTTCCTATAGAGGTGAGAGTATCTTTAGACTCTACAGAGTGCCCGCTCTGTACCATCGCAACTCGCATTATAAGTACTCAATATGGGTGAACAATCGTAAGCTTCTCAAGCGGTCCAACAATTACCGGAGATAGATTCTGGGTATTTAAAGCAAAGCGGCTCTCTCGGTAAGCTAACTAATCCCTCCTTTTCAAATTCTACGGATGGCAGACGGTAAGTTAAAGTAACTTGGTGCTTTAGACAAATAAGTCATCACTTTGTACTAATGAGCTCATCTTAAAACTTTTCAGCAGAAGATGGGCAAACTGTCATCGGTTTTACCAAGACCTTCAGACATTGGAATATCGAAAGCCTCGAGCGCGTCGCTTCAGAACCATGGGATCGAAGAAGCAGACCAAACTTGCGAAAAGCGAGGCTCCTAAGCTTTCTACGAAAGCAAAACAAGCCGAATTGAGTACGAGTGGTAGCTCTAGTTCCAGCTCCAGCTCCAGCTCCAGTTCCAGTTCCAGTTCCAGCTCCAGCTCCAGCTCCAGTTCCAGTTCCAGCTCCAGCTCCAGTTCCAGTGAGCTAAGCACTTCTTCGGACGAAGAGGAAGATACTAAAAAACGTTCGAAGAAAGCCAAGTCCCAGAAGGTGGTGAAGAAACAAAAGAGGAAAGCATCTCAAAGTTCAGGTTCGAGTTCTTCTAGTTCATCCGAAAGCTCCTCTAGCTCGTCCGAAGATTCTTCCAGCTCCTCCAGCTCATCAAGCTCCTCCAGCTCATCAAGCTCATCAAGCTCGTCCAGCTCGTCCAGCTCATCAAGCTCATCAAGCTCATCAAGCTCGTCTAGTGGATCTGAATCGTCATCCAGTGAATCTGAACAGGAAGAAGACGCTAAAAATGTCGAGAAGACGTCAACGAAGCCTAAGAGCGACCCTTCCAGTGGTTCTGACAGCTCCTCTGGCTCATCATCTGACGAATCCACCAGCGAATCATCGGGTAGTTCCAGCTCTTCCGATTCTTCAAGCTCCTCAGACAGTAGTTCGTCGAGCGAATCTAGCTCTTCTGATAGTGGATCAGCTTCTTCCGATGACTCCAGCGGCTCCAGCGACTCCAGCGACTCCAGCGACTCCAGCGACTCCAGCGACTCCAGCGACTCCAGCGACTCTAGCGACTCCAGCGACTCCAGCGACTCCAGCGACTCCAGCGACTCCAGCGACTCTAGCGATTCCAGTGATTCCAGTGATTCCAGTGATTCCGGCTCCTCTGGATCTGGCAAAGAAAGTGCTAACGTAAAGCCTAGTGCGAAAGTAGTTACTTCTAGTTCTTCTGAGCAGTCCTACTCTTCCAAAACTGCTTCTCCAGAAGTGCCATCTGTACCCCAGAAGGAACATATATCCGCTGGCGAAGACCTTCTTCAACCCGGCCAACGCAAACACTTTTCCAGAATTAACAGATCAACAATCTCATTCGAAAATCATGCCCTCACGGACAACACTTATAAAGGTGCTGCTGGTACTTGGGGCGAACTGGCCAATGATAAGCTTGGGAGAGTGAGAGGAAAGGACTTCACCAAAAATAAAAATAAAATGAAAAGAGGTTCTTACAGAGGGGGAAGTATTAACATGGGTACAGGCTCCTATAAGTTCACCGATTAAGAAGAGCATTGCTTTGTGCATATGCGCATGAATTCTTTAGACAATAGCCCTCTGAGGCTTTAATACAGTATTGTATAATATAAATGGCGTTAGGGCCAACAGGTAAAGAAATTTTCAGAAATTCAAAGCTTTGGCGTTCCTTGCCATACCCTATTACTGATCAATTCCCTATATTGTTCGGAAAACCTAGCTTTTCTGGCGTTTTCATCAAGTGCTTGTGAAGCCTCGCCATCGTCATCAGGGAGCAGCTCCTTGATGTAACTTGTTAACTTTGCAATTACGCTATCTGGATCTTCCAGGTTTACCAGATGTCTTCCACCTATGATTTCGTCTTCACAATAATGTGGAATGTGTTCGCGCAGATAAATACGGTTTTCTGGTGGACACCATCGGGATTTTTCACCATAGAGACATAAGACGGGACAGTTTATGGAGCTCAAACACTTCATAAGCCATGTTGCGGTCGGGTTCAAAGTGAGGTAGGCAACCATGTGTTGCTCAGTGCTGATCTTTGTCCTAAATAATTCGCTTGATATTTTCCGAAGTTCAAAACCCTCCACTTCTTGTAGGATGGAAGGATGTGCTTTGCTATAGAGACTTTGAGTCTCCATGAACTTTTTGTACTGCTGGATGCTAGAGAACTCATCCGTCATAGTGGCATGCATTGCGTGATAAAATGTGGGGGGTATTATTGTTATGTCCTCGTCACTTTCTTTGCGAACCCTTTTCATCCAAACGACTGGCTCGATGCACACCACAGATTGGAACAACCCAGGAAACAGTATGGGACAACATAATGCCTGGAATCCACCCATCGAGTGGCCAACAACAATATTAAATACGCTCCTCCCGTTTTGCTGGAAAAACTCGTCCATGCAGATTTTACAAATGTCTCTAGCACCATCACTCCAGTCGTAAAACGAACCCAACAAACGCTCATTTACCACTGCTGAATCGCCGTGGGTCACTTGATCGACAAGGATAACCTTGCCTATTTTCCAATTCCGAACTGGGTCCGCCAGTTTGTCCAAGTAGTAGCACCAAATCCTCCTGTTCATCCCGCTTCCGTGCAGAAACACGTAGTTCACAACTGAAGTTGTAGTATCATCTCCTTTATCTCTCGGTTCATAAACATCGTATACTACCTTCAACACGTCTCGCGAGGGGTCCAAAGTGCAGCGTGTGGAGCTGCGGGGGGTGACGGCTTCGACCGTCTTGGTAGTTTTGATGAAGCTGGTACCAGAAGTCATGGCGCAAACACTGATATTACACGGTGATCAAGCCTAACTCGCTATTCGGTTAAGGGTTGGCGCGCTTGATGAATTCTTTCAAATTGTTGGACCTGCAATACTCCACATTTTGGCGTCAAGTTCCTGATCATGGGGTTACTGACTTCATAATGTGTCAAATAGTAATATTACAACAAATCATATATACTTCACGTTCATATATATGTCAAATTAAAGTTCCTTATCACCCTGGTAGCTATTGTTCCATTAATCGTCGATCTAGTCTCCGTTGCTCTCTTCAACATCTGTTTCCACATCCAGCAAAACTTGGTGGCCCGGCCCCGGCCCGACTTCATTTTTCAGCAAAAAAGGTTTGGCGAGTGTGTTGGGCACGGAGGAGGTGGAAGACGAGGACCGCGAGGACAGCGCCATCACCGTTTGATCGAGTTGAACCGGAGAGTTGCGTGGTAATGAAAGTGGCGGAGGGGGGTCCGGTAACGAGGATTCTCTACTTTTCCTATGAGATGGTTTTTTGGGCGACGACAATGACATGAGAGTCTCTATAGCTTCGACCTCAGACGGCTGGTCCTTGGACCGGGACTTGGGCTGGTCTACGACGTTTGTGTGTATCGGAGGAGGAACTGGAGCTCTCCTGGGGCTGCCGTTCCAGGCTTTGGGCCCAAGCCGAGGCCCGGACCCGGATATCGCTGACGATGTCCTTCGCTTCTGTTTTCGAGGGCTAGTGAGGGCGTGCATGAAGGCGGCGTGAGCCGAATTATTGCCGGAATCCTCGTCTTCCAGAAGCCGGTTGCTGTAGGTCGTGTTCTGCAGGCTCAGGGCCGGCGCAGTCCCCGCCAGGTCGATGCCAGGCTCCAGCTCGTTGAGACTCTTGTCAACCCAGCCGTTTTGGAGTTTGACAAATGCATAATTGAGCCTTGTTTTTAAATTGCTCGACAGCTCGCGAATGGGTCTTTCCGTGTCTTTTTGGACACCAGGCGACTTGAGTTTAGGCGATGGCGACAAAAACATCTCCGCGTTCCTGGTCTTGGGCGTCGTGGGAGGGAGCAGTCGAGTGCGCATGCCGGGCGACTCCTGAATCGCGAAATCCGAGCCACTGTGCCGTTTGGGGTTGCTACCGGGCAGCGGCGACGCCAAGAACCCGTGCGACACCGACGACCTTCGAAGCTTGATGCTGTCACCTGTGTTAGTAGGAGGAGACGGTGTCTGAGGAGACCTCGGACTCACTGTTTGGAACACCTCATCTTCCCCTGCCAACGACGATCGTTGCGCTCTCTCCTGTTTCGGAGTTCTCTCCAGGTGAGATGCCTCCTCTCTGACACCAGTATTGTCAATCATCTGGTGGATCTAATGAATTTTTTATATCTATCCGACCTTTCTTCCCTCGCTCAAGAAGAGAAACAACCTGCCGTATGTGCTCCCTTACTAGCCGGCTTTTTTGAACAGAAACCGCAAATCCACCCCCAGTTTTCCAATCTTTTTTGTCTGAAGGTTTGTTCTCAGCACAACCTCGAATACTGCGAGGTTTGTCACAAAAACTACCCAGATCCTTGCTTGCCCGCTTACCAAAGTTTCCTTTGAGACGTTTAGTTTATAACGCTCCTTGTTTTGATTTTCAGGTTTGTTTGCCAAAAAAATTTCGCAATTTGGGTCTTTCGCGATGATCACCTAATTACATGTCATCGCCAAAATAACAAATCAGAGAGCCGTAGACAAGGTCAGGAAGCGGACTTTGGTTACGTTTGAGACTGCTCTGGATAGAGCGAGTTCCATAGTTTCTGCAGAAATTTGCAGAAACAAAATTGGAGTTTTACTTGTAGAGATATTAGGGGAAGTAATTGGCCAGCCGGATGACCGCGTTCAAGCTTGGAATACCACCGTAGACCACCGTAGGGTACGCAGCATAGCTTTGATGCCTCAATTGAAGTTCAAAAGTCTGGTTCTCCGCTTGGAGATTGTCGTAGAACGGCCCAGCTTGTCCACAACCTCTTTTTTCAGCTCCTCTGTATCGTGGTTATGGCATAATGGTAGGTCGTTGTTGAAGAGGTAGTAGTCTTCGCGAATGTAGTCGCCACACCGGAAGCAGGTGAGACATCTTAGGTGATACCGCTCTTGGCGGTCGTTTTCGAGACACTCGCCTTCGATGAAACCTTGGCAAATCCCACATATGCTGTTGTTGGTAATGTGGTAATGCAGCTGGCAGTAGGGCTGGTCGTTCAGGATGTAGCACGGAGTGTGCTTTGAGAATTTTAGGTCGCACTTGATGCACTTAAAGCAAGGACGGTGCCACTGGCCGGACAGTTCGTTGTCCTTCTTCGAATATATGCTCTTAGAGGTCACCGCTAGGCCACAGGCGCGGCAGGGGCCCTGACCGGGCGGGTGTTGGAACTCTAGCGCGTGGGCCAAGGCATTCGAGGGCTGGTGGTCATGGCTGTCGCCGGTCGGGGTGTCGCTCACAGGTTTAGGGTCTCCGCTGGTAGGAGATGATATGCGATGCATCTGCAGGGGCTCGATGACCGGTGATCTCAAGGCGTCGAGCAATCGATTCGAGGGCTTAGTCGCATCCAAAATGTCAGAACTCTGGGGCTCCGGTGTGAATCTCTGATCATCGGATGCCTCAGGATTAACATTTTCACGAAATTTGTAAAACCTGGGCGTACTGTCGGAGTCCGGAGACAGCTCTCCTGCGCGGCCCGCTCTGTCTTCATCTTTCACCTGCAACGTTTGAGACTGGAAATGCATGTCGGAAACGACCTCTGGTAGAGCTTCATGCCTTTGCGTGTCTGGGGGGATAAACCCTGAGAGATAGGCGCTTGATTTTTTGAATCGGCCGTCTGAGGGGGTGAAAGGATCCCGCTTCCCAACAGTAAGGTTTCGGTTTAGACTGACATCATTCAATTGCGCCAGTAACCTTTCTACTTGGTGCGATGACGTTAAAGTGGACGACGGGTCGAACTCTTCTTCTTCTTCTTCTTCTTCTTCTTCGCCCTGTTCTTGTGGTTTATGCTCCCCGACCTTCTCCTGCGTCCCACTTGTCATTGTAAGCTCTGGGCGGTCGGGTAGCTCGCGAAATGTTTCCTCTTGGAGATGGAGGCTATTGTCGAGGCCCTTGACGCTGCTAGAATCGAATGGGACCGCGTCAGGTATGTCACCATCGATATCGGATGATTCTAGTTTAACTTGGCCCTCTTCATATCCTGCCACACTCACAGCGCTCCTGCGGGAGTCAACGCCCCATGATTTTCTGTCAGCAGAGGAATCGGAGACGTTGGGTGCTTTGCTAGATACGCTGATACGTGGAACGGATGTAGGATGTTCTGGCTGCTTCCTGGGAGAAAAATTCACATGTAGCTCTGCCACTGGGGAAAAGCTTATACTGGAGTTGGATATCCTACTGCTGTTGGGGCCCGCGCCAAGGTCAGATCTTTCGGACCTTGGCAAGTCTGCCTGTTGTGTTTGCAACCCAAGTACGTCTGGCCCGCCACTTAGGCGCATGAAAGAGTTCCATTTCTCAGCGTTACCAGCCTTCTCGGGACTTTCGTACTGGCTCTGTGCGTCTTCAAAATTGTCATTGCTCATGTTGGTAGACGCATGTGAGCCACCCAAGTATGGCGATACTTCACGTTCGGCCTGAGAAGAGAAGCTTTCATTGGAGTTTTGCGTTAACTGCAGGAAACTCTTCTCCACGGGATCGAAATCTGCCGCGCTAGTTCGCTCAGGTGCCGGAACCGCGCTCACTTTGTTCTCAAAATCGAACCCTGACGATACCCTGTTAACAAACAGATTTGAGCCCGATGGAACAGAAAGCCTTGCGCCGCCTTTGGAGACAAGGCTCGAGCCGGATGCGCTCTTCGGATGTGAGTCCGATCTGCCCTCTCCCTGTGTCTGGGCCTGTGATACCCCCATGCGATGGTCCCACTGCGCATGTGCTTGCGGGGTATGCTCTGCGGACGAGTTGGGGCTCGAAAGAGGCTCGTGTATCAGAGTTGGGTGCTCTGATGAACCATTGGGTGCCTTATACACATGCCCACTGACGGATCTCTGGCTATTGTTGCCCAACTGGTGGGCTGAAATACCGCCCCAGTTCTTCCCAGATTCGGCCCTACCCCCTTCACTCACATGTCTCCCACTCTGCAGAGGCTGGCGATACTTTCCGGCCTTCCCATCTTTATCGAAGTTCACATCAAAGCCTGCTCTTTCCAGTGCCGTTCTATACCTGACCCGTGGATTTATTGCGGGAAACGGTGAGCTGTAAATCGATCCTTGCATTGCCCTATTGGTTGTAGTATTTAGATATCCCAGAATATGGAGTCAACCTTTGTGGATTCTGCTGGTGTTGATATTTTCGGGATTGATCGGCTACCTCGCAATGCGTTCATTTTTCAAAGTTTTCTTTCTCATTGTCTAAAGAGACGCGACAACGACGCGAAAACATAATGTAAACACTGACACCAGTAAAGTATTGGAAAGAAAGAGTTCAGATCAATTCTTGGGATGGAAATGCGTGTAACTTGTGGCCCAGGGCGTTGAAAACGCCTTTAGAAACTATATAAAACTATAGATCAAACTTTGGTTGTCACTGGAGTTGCGAGCCTATTTAATGAGTTCTAGGTAGTTTGTTGCAAACGGCTTCCTGGTGTCGGCCCAAAGATAAGCCTAATCTTTTTTCTGCTCGCTCACATAGTCTAGAGCATTCAATCTTTCGGGTAAGGTTGGGTGCGAGTAATGGTAGCTCGAGAAAATAGGATCCACGTTCATTGTCGACAGGTTTTTCACTTGCAGGTTGATCAATGCATGACACAGATCTTTTCTGTATCCCAGCTTCTTGGCATAGGCGTCAGCTTGGTATTCGTGGAATCTGGAAAGTAGATTGACACCAAAATTCATACCACACTCGAGCGGCTGAAGCAGATCGTTGAATAGCATGAAGCCGATGAGGACCGGCAATTGGGGCGTGACGACGACGGCCCGGCTGGGAGAGGCTCCATTGCCCACGAAGAACCCAAACGCCGAGTATAGCGACTGGTTCTGGTATGCAGCAGTGAAAAGGGAAAAAATGAAGCCGATGTGGATTTCGCTGAAAGCGAGCATGCGTAGAATGTGGTTCTCTTGCCAGTGGCCTATTTCGTGTGCGAGAACGGCAGTGATCTCGTCGACGGACGCATCCTTAACGAGGGTATCGTACAGCACAATGCGCTTGCTGGTGAAGGGGAGGCCCGTGAAGTAAGCATTGGAGTGCGAAGAGCGCTTGGAACCGTCCACCACAAAAATCTTGTCAAGAGGGAAGTTGACGCGCTTGGCAAGAGCATGGATGGATGTCTTGAGTTCACCGTCTTCCAAAGGAGTGAATTTGTTGAACAAAGGCATGATGTAAACAGGGATCAAAGTCATGGCCAAGATTTGGACCACTAGGATAAAGCCACAAATGTAGGCCAAAAAGTTTGTGGGGAACGCTTCGAAAATCTTCAAAAAGGCATACATGACCGGCATGCCAATCACGGCACTTAGTAGCGAGCCCTTGACCTTGTCAGTGATCCACAGTCCCACAGTCAACTTGTTGAATCCATATTTTTCTTCCAGCACGAAGTGTTGGTAGTAGGACAGCGGAAGTTCCAGAATAGTGGAGATGTTAGACAGAACGGTGAAAAACCACAAGCTTTGTCCGATGGTAGAGGTGGCAATCAGCTTCGATGGTAACTTGTTGGCCACAGCCACGCCTAGGTGCCATAGGCGAGGCAACAGGTCCAATTTGATCACGCACAGATTTTGTACCAGACTGAACACGCTGGAAAACATGTTGAACTTCATCTTCGAACGAGAATAATCCTCAGATTTTTGGAACGTCTCTGCATCAACCGCACCTTCCAGCACTTCAGGAAGCTTCTTGCTGGCAAGGGTACGATATTGACGATAACTTAAGTACGTCTCGAACCCGAACTGACCCAGCGTGAAAGCAGTTATGACTGCTTTCCATGGGATATTGGAATTGTCGAAAAATGCTTGAATGCTATCTACAAAAGACATCTTCCTTGTGCTCTACAGAGGATGCAATGGCAAGTTGTATGAAGTTTAGATAAAGGCTTTGAACATACAGCTAATTTTGCTAAGGCGAAACGCTCAAGTAGGCCTGAAAGTAACTTGATACGTAGGTGAGAGCTGCTCTGAGCATGGATTACAGGATGTGTGAGGCGGGTGTCCATCCGTGGCTTCAAATCCAGCAGCGCATTATCACAAGCGATATTCGACAAGACACTGGAGGCTCTTTACTGCGTGTTCTAAAAATCAGCCAGATCAAAAGATCAAAGGTGTGGATGGAGAGGAAAAAAATAGAGGTGAGATGAGGCCAGTGTGCACATTCATCCGAGGTTTGTGCGGGCCCTGAAAATATCACAATTTAACCCAGCACCAGGCCAGCCCGTCTTTAAGTTCAACCCATCTTACTATCCTTCTTGGATCCACGGGCCATTTTTTTGGCGATGCGCATCATTTTGTTTAGCCACAGTACATTCAAGGCATCCAAACCTACATTCAGTGGCATGACTGTCAACGGAAGCCACATTGGCACAACGTGTCTCTCCATCCAAAATTGACGAATGAGGATAAACACCGCGGAGAATCCCCACAGTATGCGTACCACAAAGAACGTGAGTATCAACAGGGCCCCATTGAGGGCGTTAAACCACAGAGGAACGACAGGTTTTGTCGCGGAGCGCGACAACTGGCTAATGTACCAGTTGACATTCACAAACGGCGTCGAAGCCTCGAAGATCAGGAACTTTCCAATCCAGGACTGGCAGAACGGGGTCAGGGACACGGCAAACACATACAGCGAGGCCAGAGCGTGGCCCAAAAACCCGACTCCAAACATCGAAAAGTGCTCGACGCACACAACCAGGTCCCATACGAAGTACCCGCACGTCACAGCAGCGACCATCGAGTTGTAGGAGCTTTGGTAAGCCACCACACTGGTGGATAATGGTTCCAGCAAGATGGGCCACGCCAATGCCAGGCTGATGACGCATTGCACCATGGAAACCGTGTGGATGTCAAAATTCAGCTTTACCTTCTTGTCCTCGAGCTGGGTGTAGTGCTTCCCGAATACCAGCCGGTTCGCCAGTGGTGCAAACCACAGGCCCACCACAAAGTGGTATATCAGAAACGAAATCAAGATTTCATGCGAATGCCGCAAGATGAGATTATCACTACCAGCAAACGGCGAGTATGCCAAAAAGGGGTCCTCCATTCACAAGTGCTGAGCTTGGCGTAAGACGGAGTTCGATACAATTGACGTGAGTCCAGGTAAATAACGTGCTGGAGAGACAATGGTCGAGCCTTGATTCCAGGGGAAAGGCATACGAGGGCCTGATTCCCGCGTGCAATTTATAAGAGCGAGGGAACTACTGCACTGTATACGAGTGCCTCAGAGTTGTGAGTCTAACTTGTTCCATTGAAGCCAGACGGCACTACCCTTGCGGTGTGGTGAATCGTGGGCGTGGGTTTGGGTGGCTTTGAACCCGGGAAATAGAAAAATGGTCAGTTTACGGAGATAAAAACGTTACGGCCTGTGTGTAGGTAGTTTACATGTTTTGAAAAGTGCGGAAGACTTCGAGACAAACGTGTACAATCATATATGTGACTTCTTCGCGGGTTCTGCAAATATGCAATATTGAGTATCATACCTTGGAAGGGTTTGAGCGGGCTGTGGATTACCATCCGACGTCCAACACTTGTTGTGAAAGACCTTAAACGAGCAGCGGAAAGTCTGGCCAGCTCGGAACGGAAGTAGAACTTTCTGGCGTTGAACGACTCCCCCGCCAGCTTTCGTAAAGTCCAGGTATCCTCCGTGGGGCCCGAAGTGACGCATCTACACCACCAATGACAGGCTATTGCTCATCATCATTATATACCTTTTTGTCACCGGTGACAGAATTAATGAAACTTCCGGACCAGTTCACTGACGAACGAGTGTGAAGCCCGCAAGGAACAAGAGTTTTCGAAAATTGTCACAAGGCCCATACCGCACATGGTCAAAGAAATTCGGATCGTACTACTGGGACGTGAGGTGCGCTTTTCACCACTCGGGTTGTCGCGCACGAAAACTAGCACCATGGAAGGAAGAGTTGCTTCCCACAGCCGCAGCTCAATAATTGCTACATCAATGAATCAAGGTCTCAAGTCTTTGCACCATTCTTTACTAAGAACCCCTTCTCGCGGCCGAGACGCGAACACAAATTGGTGTTCTACCTGACTCAGACTTAAAGATAGTCAAACACCGGCATACAAATCAACTGGAAGAAGCGCAGCTGCTAAGCTCCGGATACCAGATTGAATACTGTGCCGGACTGGATTGTTGGAATTGCGTCTCAAATCGATAAAGCCACTTTTTGACTCGAGAAACTCCACGTGAAATACCAGCTGCATGTGAATTGGATCGACGATTTTAACGTAAAATTTGACACGGTTCGGTTGGAATAACCTTCGGATTTGGCTGTTGGACCACGGTCTATCATACCATCAAACTCGTCCCGTTGATTCGTGAGTTGAAATTGGTTTTGCTTAGATATCTTTAAACTCGTCTTTCCCGCCTTTTCTTCAACTGCAATTATGAGCTCTACAACTGGTCCCAAGTTGGTGTGTCTTGGAAATCCATTGCTGGACATCCAGGCCACTGTTTCGGATGAATATCTGGCTAAATATGAATTGAAGGCTAACGATGCCATCCTTGTGGACGCCAGCTCGAACGAGCCCAAAATGGCGATTTTTGATGAGCTTTTGCAGGTCCCAGATGTCAAGTTCATCGCGGGCGGGGCTGCTCAAAACACCGCTAGAGGCGCTGCCTACATCCTAGGTAAGGGCAAAGTCGGATACTTCGGATCTGTTGGCCAAGATAAGTTTTCTGCCAAGCTTTTGGCCGAGAACGAAGCTGCAGGTGTGGTCTCTTACTACCAGGAACAGTCGGACGTCGGCACCGGTAAGTGTGCCGCTTTGATCACCGGCCACAACAGGTCTTTGGTTACCGATTTAGGGGCTGCTAACCACTTCACTCCTGCCCAACTTGAAAGACACTGGTCTGTCGTTGAGCAAGCTGACTTGTTTTATGTCGGTGGCTTCCACTTGACCGTGTCGCCAGACGCGATTGTCAAGCTTGGGAAACACGCTCAGGAAACCGGCAAGCCTTTCGCGTTGAACTTGAGCGCCCCTTTCATTCCACAATTTTTCAAGTCTGCGTTGGAACAGGTCTTACCATACACCACTTACGTTATCGCCAACGAGTCTGAGGCCGCCTCCTACGCCGAAGCCTTTGGTGTCGATGCCAAGGCTGACGACTTGGTTGCGATTGCCAAGCACATTGTTGGGGACTCCAAGACCAGAACTGTGATTTTCACCCACGGTTTGGAACCTACCGTGATTGTTTCTTTCCAAGGTGAGCAAGCTATTCCTGTCAAGGCCTTGCAAGAAGAGAGCATCGTCGACACCAATGGTGCCGGTGACGCTTTTGCTGCTGGTTTCATGGCTGGATTGACTGAAGGTAAGACTCTCAACGAATCCGTTGACATGGGTCAATGGTTGGCTGCTCTCTCTATCCAAGAGATCGGTGCCACTTACCCAAGCGAGAAGTTGACCTACCAAAACTAGAGTATATGATTTGTATCAAAACTAGATAGCTTAGAAATATAGATTGAATTGGTTTACTGGGATGCATTGATATGTAAGCACGGTTGATGCGAGATGTGTCTTCCGTTTTAATATGTAATTGAAGCATTGGCTGTTAATTACAAAGATTAGTTAACAAACAGAGGATGAATTCTAACCAGGCCAGCTACTTTCACACACTGGCCCACCCATTGTCTCTCTACGAAAATGCACGATTGAACATTCAGTTTGTGGTGTTGAGCATCCTGTACTTAGCCATTTGCTTCGTACTACTGGGTATATGTGCATCGGATTTCCTATGCCCCACGGTATCGAACATTTCGAAGGACAAACGCTACAGAGGTATATTAACGGGTATCCTGTTGTCATGGTGTAATTCTTCACCAGACCTGTTCACCAACTTTATGAGCTGGACCTCATCAAATGCGGCCCCACTGTCTGTGGGCGAAGTGTTAGGCTCGTGCGGATTCATTTTATGTGTGGTTCAAGGGGCGGTGTTTATAGTAATGGGACGAGCTAATGTTCAGTTGGAGCGCGAGCAGCTGCATCACATCCAAAGGGACCTGTTGTTTATCCTGGCCGCGATGTTGATGATGTTTTACGTGTGTCTGCGAAACGAGATAACTTTACTCAACTGCACACTCATGGTGGTGTTGTATCTCATTTATGTTGGCTACAAAGCAGGATTTTGGTCAAAACACCATCACTTACGTCCAGAAATCGGAACAGGTTCAGGTCCAGAGATGGAAGAGCAAGAGTTTTCATCTGAGTCCGATCAAACTTGGAAATTTAGCATTTTGAGCGCAATGGATGACGGTGCTTTGTATTCAGAGCTGCAAAAATCGTTAGGGGCTAATGATGAAACCATAACACTGAGAACGCTCCGATCAGATACCTCATGTGCTGCATACCCGTCCCCTAGGCCCTTGACAGCACCTGGCCCAATATCTATCGACAGGCCAGATGCGAGCCGAACTGCTGTTCATTCATCTCCGCCTTCTTTTGAAGCATACCATGATGTCGAAGATATCGAGCAGGTATCGCACATAGAAGGTGCTTCAAGAACGAGCCCTATTATTTATGAGCAATTGCTGAGGAAGAACCTAGAACGTTGGAAAAACGGACTGGTATATCTTTTGGCGCCCCAACTTAAAGATTTTAGACAGAAGTCCAACGTTACAAGGATTATTGCTATTGTCATGGTGCCGTTTACAGCTCTCCTACGGCTCACTTGTCCACAACATGACAAATTATTAGAGGAGACCAGCGTATCACCAAAAAAAGAGGCTGTTGGAGCCAAAACTCTGTTTCTTTTGATAATGCAAGCTATATGCACGCCATTCTGCATCCTTTCGCTCCTGTCGGTTCTTGTGGATTTTCAAATTAATAGGTACCAGCTGTTGACAAGTTCAGTTGTTTCTTGCGCAATGTGCGCCTGTGTATTGACCTTTTTATGGCAAGTCAAAGTGGAGGCGAGGTTTTCCCTCAACGACACTTCATTTCAAGATGACCGCGGCTTTTTCCGCCTTCGAAGTTTAGAACAGTACCTGGTTCTTCTACTGAACTCATTCGGCATCTTTAGTTGCATTTTATGGATATCGACGCTTGCAAATGCTTTAGTGGAAGTGATGGTTCTTTATCAAAGACTTACAGGTGTCTCTGATGGGGTTTTAGGGTTAACCATTTTTTCATGGGGGAACTCGATCAGTGATTTGATGTCTAACGTTGCGATGTGCAAGTTGCACCTGAGGGTAAATGCTCACACAAATGAACAGAGAGAAGAGCTCGCATCCAGGTACTTTTTCATCTCCTTAAGCGCCTGTTTTGGAGGCGTACTCCTCAACTCCTTAATCGGCATCGGTCTCAGTGGTTTTGTGGCTAATGCCATGGGAGCGGAAGGGGTAGATGTAAACCATCTTTGGATTCTCAGGACTGTCCACCTAGGTCACAGCGGTATTGATTTTGAGTTTATCCTTTCAGGGGCATTCATCTTAGTTCAAGTATTGTTGTTACTTGTTGTATTCTCTGGGATCCGGCCGGTAGCGGAATACCTCTCATCAAATTTGAGAAATGTGGGCATCATTTTATGTTGCTGGTGGGGCCTAGCTACTCTGGGTAATATAGTCATCGAAACTTCCGGCTTTTCAAGTGCCAATTGACCATTTTCTGTGAACTGTGATCTTGGCAATTTTTTAGTGACACTCAACTGTCATTATTCTTGGCAATATGTTTCGCATATAACACGCACATTTTGAACTCGAAGAGGACTATAAGACAGACTCTGACGAGCTTGAAGAATTGGCAAACTCACGGCTTGATAATTGCTAGTGGGTATCGCATCGTCTCCGATTTCCTTCTCTACTCAAACAACTCATATCTAGAGCTTAGCGTCAGGCGCATAAATGAAAGTGGCACAAAGAATGATAGTCGGTGCATTTTTTGGACTCTTAGGTATCTGCGAAAGGGTCGATATTGCGAATAAAGCAGAAAATCATTCTCTGTCTCAATTTCCTCGTTTTGGTGATATTGATATGACTGGGGCAACAGCGGGAAAAGACAGAAATTCTCACACCCAGGATAATCTGGATGGTACAATCTCAATAATTCCTGCGGCTTCCGAACATTACGTCGGCGTTAGGATTTCAGATGAGCTTTACGAGAGACTGGTTTATTTTAGCAAGATGTGCGCGCTGACCTACTGTATCACGTCTAATGAGATCATTGATGGTTCCACTTTTACAGATGGCGGATGCCCCGCTCGTCTCAATTTCTGCTCCGACAAGCAATCAAATCCCACCGCCGCAGATACCAAAATCGAGCTCGTCCTTTTGGCTCAAGGTAAGGAGTTAGGAACGGGTTTTCTCGCGGTGGACCATGAAAAGGAAGTAGTTATCCTCTCCTTCAGGGGCTCTTCAACAAATCAAGATTGGCTCAGCGACTTTGCGATATACCCTACTCCTTATGAACCTGCTTCAAAGGAGTTTTATGACGAATGGGTTGCCTCCGGAAGAATTGGACCTTGCGAAGATTGCATGCTCCATAGAGGCTTCAACGTTTTCCTTAATACATTGAGTTCAAAGTTCTTTGAAAAGATTGAAAGTATTTTCGAAACACATCCTGGCTATGAGCTCGTTGTCATTGGCCACTCGTTGGGAGCCGCTGTGGCAAGTTTGGCTGGAATTGAACTACGCTTAAGAGGGTATGAACCGCTTGTCTTAACGTATGCATCACCTAAAATATTCAGCAGCAAGCTAAGGGCCTGGGTCGATGAGTTGTTTGAGACCGATGAAATTCATGAGCGATCTTTACGCGAAGAGAAGGTCATGTTTCGTCAAGGTTTTTTCAGAGTTGTCCATGACGAAGACTACATTACCATGGTTCCACCTTTTTACGAACCTGCGGGTCTGGAAATATTCATCAACTATCCTCATCTGCCACCAAGGCGCGAACACTTGGAATATCACGGCCCATCAAATAACTTGGTCTCGGTAGACACACAATCTCTTTTCAGCACAACAGGACGGGGGCAAGGCCATAGATTACTGGGACCACTTGAGACGTGGCTTCATATGTACGAGCATCGTGCTTACTTTATCTTGATAAACACTTGTGATGGTTTCTAATGTCAACATCTGCACTTAAAAGTTTAAGCTACATAGGAGTTAAAAAAGGGAGGAAACAGCTTTGAGCTTAGGAAGCACTTTTTTGAGCTTAGGAAGCACTTTTTTTATTTTCCAAGTCCAGTATTAAATCATCAGGCCACTAACGCGGCAGTAACGTTCTGTGTTTATATTAAGGGATTTAGATGGATCCAGTCCATGTATTAATGAGTTGTCGTGAAAGAGGTAGAATAGACACATTATTCTTCTTTCTATCCCGTGATTTTGATATCTTTGGTTCTCCTCTGTATGTGATGCGAACATATTGATTTCACAAAACCCCAGAATCTTTCAGGCTATTTTCCAAGATAGTTTCCTTGATAGCTGCGAAAACTAGTTTTATATTGGAAGTATCGGTGGCCTGCGTGACATGAGGGTAGATATTCAGATGCGCTCTATTCAACTGAACAAATCTCCACAAAATATACTTGGCGGCCTTATTGATATCCTGGCCGCCAGTGTAATCTGAGAAATAATTCTCTAATGGTACGTGTTGAACTTTTTCAGCAAAAATGTCGATCTTATTCAAAAACAAAACGACAGAGGCTCTTGCAAACCATCTACTGTTGACAACAGAGTCGAAAAGAATGAGAGATTCCTCAAGTCTATTTTGGTTCTTATCTTCAAGCAGAGTTTGATCGTATTCAGACAGAGAAACGCAAAATATGATCAATGTCACATTGTCAAAGCAATGAATCCATTTTTTACGCTCACTTCTCTGCCCACCAACATCATATATATGCAACTTTAGATTCGCATCCATTTCGACAATGGTGTCGAATATGCCCGACGTTTTCTTTCTTGATAAAAGGACATCTCTAACGGTAGGAGTATACTGGAGGCTGGCAACTCTTTTTAGTTCGGTCATAAAGTAGCGAGCAGAATCCATCAGGTAAAAAGAGGATCTATGCTCTCCTGTGAGCATTTCCTGTGTGGACGATAATGACCATAATCTGACCAAAATTTCCTTCATGTTTGAAGGAAACTCTACAAGTTGGGTAGCTTGTGGTTGAAAATTGAGAACCTCTTGCAAATCATCATCGTTCAGCTCTGAGTCATCTTCCAGAGGCACCTCAAAGCGTAGACGAGCTTTCACAATGTCTTTACCAGTCTCAAGAATATTGTCATAGATAAAGGGACGATATTCCATTAGCTCCTCGTTTGAAAACCCATTCTGATGTAAGATTTTTAGTTGTTGTAGCACAGTCGACTTACCCGACTCACCAGATCCTAATAGCAGTACTTTGAGAGCTTTACCCGTGTCAGAGGATCCACTACCAGGTTTAGATAAAGAGCCCATGGATGGCCCCGTTGACTGTGCACTATTAGAAGAAACTACGGACTGCTGTCGCTTGCCAGCAACGACCGTGCTCGAAGTTGGTTTTCCGGAGGAATTGATAGCAGTATCAGTAGCGGTAGTTTTTGGAGATTCGGGTTTTTCCTTCTTTACTGCAGGTTTATCGCTTGAACTCTTTTCATTATTGCCATTGGAGCTCTTAACGGTTTGACCAGTTCTTTTTTGAACCAGACCGGATTTAGAATCGTGAATTTCCTCCCGTTCTGTCTTAGAAACACAGCCACCCATTTCCGAGAGTAAGTGCTGAAATGGAACGCGCACACCCCCACGCTGGACGAGGAAGAAAGTAACTAAGACCCAGAAAAAAATGAGCCAGAACCAGCTTTTCTTCTATATTCCGGTTCCTCGCAGACTTTGTAACTTTTCACAGTAGCTTGATACCAATCCAAGAAGGTTTCACAGCCACCGCAAATCGCTGTAGAGATGAGAAAAAGGGATGAACTTCTTTTAAAGGAAGTGATCACGCTGAAAAAGATAACCCAATCAAACAATGCACCTGAAATCAAATTGCCTACTGCTTGGCGAGAAGCACCAGACGAAGTGATGGGTGTACAGTGGGTTTTGCAGGACAGAAACAAAAAGATGAATCGGATCCCCGTTATCTGAACTAGTTTTCAGCTTATCGAGGCGACTTACGACCAACCCGGTGTATGCGTAACACGAGAGAAGTCTCTGCGTGTGCTCAATTGATCTCTGGCTTTCTGGCTATAATTGTCAAGGACCAGTCGAATTAGCGAAACCAAATTTTCTTTCCCCTTAAGAGGTGTGAGAGTGACACTCCGGGTAACTTTACGTCACGAGACAGCATCATCGGCGGCTAATCCACCTCCGGTTCCGAAATGAGGACAACACTTCTCTTCCTTTGGTCTTTCTGGAGACTCGGTCTTGCGGTTCATCAAAAACAAGTCCCTGTAGAGTCAGCAGCAACAGGGCTCGGGAAAAACCCGGGTCAAAATGGCACAGGAAACCTTCTAGTTTGAGCACGAATTGCCGCCCTGTGTCTTCAACAGCTTAGTATATCTGGACGAGCATTATCAAGAGGTGGGCTTGATGGTGGGGGTTTTGCGTGGGAAAACGGCTAACTTTCACAGTGCCTAGTCGTCCATCAACTCCCATCATAGAACCGCTCAATCTGCGGCCCTGGGTCGTTTTGGTGCGTGGTGAGAGCATATCTTTCCTTCCTCCATTTCGCTTTGATCTCTTTTGTTGAGAGAGTCTTGTACTGACGGGTCCGCCAGGGGGGCTAATCGTGGTAATACATCCATTTGCTTACTTCGTTCAAAAACAGCATCATTTAAAGCCTGGATCTCCTCAGTAGAACCCACCATATCGCTAACTGAGCTTTCTGATTGATCTAATGCCCACTCGAATGGGTCATTGTCGTTCATTATTCTTGTGGTGAGCCGCGGAGCTAAAGTTGCCGGTGATTTTTGATACGGTTATCGAATCCCAGCACATTTTGGAATTACTACGTCTCAGATGATAGCTCTCTCGATCTGCGCCAGGAAATCGAGCAGAGCTCTGAGAGTTTTGAGGGTCATACTCTTGAGGCCACATAGGTCTCACTGGGATGAGGCCACACTATATTTTAATGCTATTTATGTTTCGTTGTGCTATGTAGCCCTCGAAATTGTCTCCTTAGAAAGAGAATTCCCTCCATTGATTAGAGACACCTTGTCACTCAAGGTTTGACTGTGCTCGCCGTTGCCATCGAAATGAGTTATCATGCCTGAAGTAAACATTGTTCTTATTTTTCCTGTATGTTATAACATAGCCAAGGCTAAGATATATCAAGAAACTATCAAGTGCCATACTTGTTCCACGCCTGTTCTAATATACATGCTATATCTCAGACGTTACTAGGAGGCCAACTTGCCTTTATCCAGAAACTACCCTAAATGAAGGTCCAGTCGCATCATCTAGTTTCATTAAGAGATATTTGTGATTGGCCGACGACAGTGGATTGAACAATGAAAACGGAGGCTGGGCTCAAGTTTCTTCTACTCAGTGATACTCGATTCCAAGAGACGCTTCTTTAAAATTATCGCGGCATCCGTTCCATTGGCATTGGGCCTGTATAGTGGAATGTAGCTCCAATGTCGCAAAAAATACCAGTGTCTTGGTCTAAATGTTCAAGTCACAAAAAGCGACCGCGCATCCCCTTTTAAGGCGAAAACAAGATCTACCAACAATGTATATATGTAAACCTTGGATTTGTTCCGGCGCACAACGCGCTTGTCTTTTTACTCATAATTTCTCATTAAAATGTCAATAGCATATACAGGTATAGATATTAGGTACAGCCAAGCCGATCAACAGCGTGTCACCATTAGACCTTTTCGATAGCCACAACAATAGCTTTGTCGAGGTCTGGGGAGTTGGCTTGTTCGTGGGCAGCAAAACCTTCGGAGGGAACAAAGCCCTTGGAGTGACGAGCACTTGGGCAAGTGTCGAACAATTCGTCGATTTGCTCCAAAGTAAGACCCTTAGTTTCGTAGATGTAGAAGTAGACGAACAGGAAGCACAAGAAAGTGCAACCACCCCAGATAAAGAACACCTTAGACTGTAGGTTGGCATGATCAACGTCAACTAGATATGGGGTAGCGTAGGCGATGGCAAAATTGAACAACCAGTTGGATGCGGCGCATACAGCGACAGACTTGGCTCTCACTCTTAGAGGGAAAATCTCCCCGACGACAACCCAGGCCAAGGGACCCCAAGTAGCAGCAAATGAGGCAATGAAAGTACACGAGAAGGCGATTAAGGTCTTGTTAGCAGAGAAGCTGTCTGGTAGTGCGGTACCAACGGCGGCAACAATCAATTCACTGACACACATTCCGACGGCACCCCATAGCAGCAAGTTTCTTCTACCAGCGATTTCAACCAAAGCAATGCCCGGGATGGACATCACCACGTTGACAATGTTCATAATCAATTGGATGATGAATGGGTTCTTGATACCGGAGTTCTGGAAAAATTGAGTACCGTAGTAGAAGATGAAGTTAATACCAGTCAATTGCTGCAGAGCTTGAATGGCAATACCAGTGGTGATACGTTTCAATTGGTGGTTTGCAGGCTTGAAACAGTCCCAAATAGAAGTGGAGCCAAAAGACCTCTCGTAGTTGTAGTTGGCGACGATTTCTTCAAGTTCAGCCTCGACAAAGCTGTGGTCTCCGGAAAGGCCTCTCAATTTTGAAAGTGCTCTGCGGGCCTCTGGGACTTTGTTCTTCATAACGTAGAATCTGGGCGACTCAGGCAAAATGACCATACCGGTAAACATGATGATTGCCCAAAGCAGTTGAATTGCGATTGGGATTCTGTAGGAGCCACTATCGCTTCTGGAGTGAGTCCCCTGGTTGACACACGCAGCGAGCAGTAAACCGATGGTGATTGCCCATTGGTAGCACGATGTGACAGCACCTCTAATCCACTTAGGAGACGCTTCAGCCTGGTATAGGGGAACGATAGCAGATAGAACACCGACACCGAGACCGGCAATGACTCTGCCCACAATCAGCAGATTTTGTTCGGTGGCGGCCACTTGTAGAATGACACCAACGGTAAAAATGACAGTCGAAATCAGCAAGCCCAGTCTACGGCCCAGAGTGTCAGAGGCCAAAGGGGCCAACATTGCACCACAAAATGTACCAGCCGACAGAATAGCCGTGATCAGCGACGTTTGGTTGGCACTGAAATGTCCGTCCGATGTGAATTGTTGCTTGACGTAGTCCATAGCCAGCACACCGGAGATTGTTCCTGTGTCATAACCAAATAGAATACCGCCAAACGCGACGAAAAGACCGACGAAGACGGCGCGGAATTTGGACCCTTGAATGTCGTCTTCCGCCTTGAAAAGAGTTTGTAGAATACCCATTGTTTGTAGTGGAAAGTGGTAGTTAGGATTATGCGACGAATAGTATTTTTTCGATGCAAAGAAAAATCCTCGAAGACCCTCTGTCAAAGATGTAGATGTGAATCTGATGGTTTAAGAAAAGATTTAGAGAAAGTGTGTGGAAAATTAAAATTATCCATTGGGTGACAACTGTTCTTATACTTTTCCTCTGGCTCTTGGAATACACACCAAGTACATACATTTCGCCAGCCAGATGGTATTTTTTCCGAGACTCCAGCTATGCCCCCGCACTTTTACAGACATCTTCCTAGCAACTGCCGGCGGTATCATCTCGACTAGTATATAAGCTTTGATTGCTCCTGACAACCGGCTTTGTCCCTTTGACGTGAAATCTTTCTTGACCGGAAAAATTTTTTGGCCAAGACCAGTTAGTAGGTTTTTCCGAGAGACTAATGTTTAATAATCCGGGGCACCGCATGAGGCACAGGAAGTTAGCTCGAATTTCGTCCTAACAGTCAGTTAAAGCGGCCAGCGGGTTGCATCCGCAATCGCTAAAATGCGGGGAGATATTGAAACCTACAGAACTAGATTTTCACAGAAACTTGGGCCGTACGGTATTTACAAGGGACTCAGTATTATGCAAATGAGGAAGCGCGGGGAAGGACCAGCGCTGAATCTTTAGGTTGCGGCTTACGGGGAAAGTTAGCGACTGCATTCGAGGGAGCAAAGCAGCGTTTTTTTCTGTCCGAAACCTTGGCTCCGATCGTCAAATCTGCCAAACAGGGCCCCAAAAAGTCCAATTCTCTTGATATTTCCAGTTTGTTTCTCATATGTTGCCAGTATCAATGTTTCCAGCCACTGCCGACGAAACGGCGATGCGGCCTCCTTCCGAAAAATTCAGAAAGCCTTCCTGATGTAGCTCACTACGTACGACGGAATGCTACTGCTCTTGTCTTCACTACGTGCCACACACACCCACATACAAGCTACTAAAAACAAATAAAACAAATACGAACTCCATTAATCATTACAAACCCGCTGCTACAAAAACCACCCCATTGGTGTCTGTAGGTCTTTAAATATCTTAAATATTTATCGTAGTGTACAAGTATTTAGTCCACTCGTGTTCACATAGGTCTTTGGCCAATCCATTCGTGCCACGTACGAACCTCCGGAGGAACAACCACATCGCTGGACTCCAAAATCTTCAACTTCTCGCCAACCTTGGCACTGAGAGCTTTGGCGAACAACAGAGCTGTTTGAGGCTCGTTGAACAATGGTAAGGCAAAATCGATGGCGTTTCTTCTCATGACGTAATCCACATCGTCCAAAGACTCGGCTCTCTTGGCGGCCAAGTTGAAAACAGCCTTGATGTCGTACCTTTGGAACAGTTCGCGCAGTTTACGCTTGTCGTTCTTTGGAAACTCGATGATGGAAACGGCGCGGTTGTCCGCGACATACGACTCCAAGTACGCCTTGGTCTCGTCGCTGGTGGTGTAAACCTTATATCCAAGAGCACTGACTAATTGGGCAACACGTCCCAAGTAGTCCTTGCTGATGTCACCGCCAAATAAAATACCGCTTGGGGGCAGAGGAACGTGGAAGTTGTTAGTGCTCTGCGTAGCAGTCCAGTAACTTTCCAAAGCGTCCTTACCAAAAGACGCCACTTCTCCGGTGGAGGCCATTTCCACACCCAAAAATGGATCGGCACCCGCCAATCTGGTGAAGGAGAACTGTGGAACCTTGGTCGCAACGTAGGGATACTCTTCGTCCATTAAGTTCACAGGCTTGGGAACGTCTTCGCCAATGAAAGCCTTAACGGCAGCATCAATGAAGTTGCGACCCAATACCTTGGAGACGAATGGGAAGGATCTAGAGGCTCTGATGTTACACTCAATGACCTTCAACGTGGTACCGGCGTTTCTGTCGTCCTTGATAATTTGCATGTTGAAAGGACCGGTGATCTTCCAAGCTTCGGCAACCTTCTGAGCAATTTCGTAAAGTCTGTCTTTGATGCCTTGGCTCAAGGATTGGGGTGGGAGGATCAATGTGGCATCGCCGGAATGAACACCTGCGTTTTCAACGTGTTCAGAAATGGCGTGCACCAAAACCTGACCGTTGTACGCGACGGCATCGACATCGATTTCCTGAGCGCCCTCAATGAACTTAGAAATGACCACTGGATGGTCAGGAGAAACGTCAGAGGCATTAGTTAGTTTGGTCTCTAGTTCATCTTCCGAATTCACGACGCTCATAGCGGCACCTGAAAGGACATAAGACGGACGAATCAAAACTGGATAGCCTACACTGCGAGAAAATTCCTTAGCCTCGCTAACAGAAGAAAGCTCACTCCATTCCGGCTGATCGACACCAATAGAGTCCAGAATGGAAGAAAATTTGTGTCTGTTTTCAGCCCTGTCAATGTCGACTGGACTAGTACCCAAGATGTTGGCACCATCGTTTAACAACTTCAAGGCGATGTTTTGAGGCAATTGACCACCAACCGAAATAATGCAGCCTTCTGAGTGCTCCAACTCGTAGATATCCATTACTCTTTCGAAAGATAGTTCTTCGAAGTAGAGTCTGTCAACTTCATCGAAGTCGGTGGACACAGTCTCTGGGTTGTAATTTATCATGACAGTCTTTTTGCCCGACTCTCTTAGAGCTCTCGCGGTGTTGACGGCACACCAATCGAACTCGACCGAGGAACCAATACGGTAGACACCAGAACCCAAAACCAGCATACCCTTGTCGTTAAACTCCACGTCACTCTTGGTAGCATTGTACGTGGTGTAAAGGTAGTTAGTGTTGGCAGGGAATTCGGCTGCCAAAGTGTCAATTTTCTTGACAAATGGGGTAATACCAAAAGACTTTCTGTATTTTCTGACCTCCAGTTCTTGGACGTTCGCCTCGGTGTTCTTGTTGATGGAGACGGCAATTTGCTTATCAGAGAATCCCATTTTCTTGGCTCTAATCAAAAGATCCTTGTCCAATGCGTCCAGAGAAGAAACAGCATCTAGCTCTTTGTACATCTCAACCATGTTCATACACTTGTGCAAGAACCAGGAGTCGACGTTAGATAGCTTGTGAACTTTCTCGACAGAGTAACCTTCGTAAATTAGTGCCTGACCGATAGCCAACCATCTTCTGTCGGTTGGATTGGCTAGAACCTCGTCCAAGTCGTCACCAAACTCATCAGAGCCCTGAAAACCCAAAAAGGATGGGTCAATCTGTCTAATAGCCTTTTGGAACGCTTCTTCAAAGTTTCTGCCAATGGCCATGACCTCACCGACAGACTTCATGGCGGAGCCAACGTTTCTGTTGACGTGTTGAAACTTGGCCAAATCCCAGCGAGGGATTTTGGCAACAATGTAGTCCAACGAAGGCTCGAAGTTGGCCACTGTGGTCTTGGTGACTGGGTTTGGAAGCTCTGGCAAAGTGTATCCTAGAGCAATTTTGGCGGCGGTGTAGGCCAATGGATAACCAGTAGCCTTGGAGGCTAGAGCTGAAGAACGAGACAAACGAGCGTTAACTTCAATGACTCTGTAGTCCAAACCATCCGGTTGTAGAGCATACTGGACGTTACATTCACCAACGACACCCAAATGTCTAATAATCTTTATGGCGGCAGTTCTCAACATGTGGTACTCTTCGTCCGATAAGGTTTGAGAGGGAGCAAAAACAATAGAGTCACCAGTGTGAACACCTAGTGGATCAAAGTTTTCCATGTTACAAACAGTGATACAGTTGTCGACTCTGTCACGGACGACCTCATATTCGACTTCTTTCCAGCCTTTCAAAGATTTCTCGACCAGGATTTGTGGGGACAACGATAGAGCCTGAGCAGAAAGTTCTTTCATTTCAGCCTCGTCGTTGGCAAAACCGGAGCCCAAACCACCAAGAGCGTAGGCGGATCTCACGATCACCGGGTAGCCAACTTTTTCAGCGGCAGTGAGAGCTTCGTCAATCGTCTCACACGCAAAGGACTCGGCTGTAGGGATGTTGATCTCCTTCAATGCCTGAGCAAAAAGATCTCTGTCCTCAGACGTCTCCAAAGTTTTGATGGGCGTCCCTAGTACCTTGATGTTGTACTTCTTTAGGATTCCCATCTTGTCGAGCGCCACACCACAGTTCAGACCAGTCTGGCCTCCGAAGGTCAGTAAAATCGCATCTGGTCTTTCACGCTCGATGATGTAGGTGATGTATTCCGGCGTCACAGGCAGGTAGTAGATTTCGTCCGCTAGCGAATGGGATGTTTGGTTGGTGGCGATATTGGGGTTGATGAGAATGGTCTTCTTGTTGGCCTCCTTTAGGGCCTTAATCGCCTGCGAACCCGAGTAATCAAACTCACCGGCCTGTCCAATGGACAAACCACCGGACCCGATGACTAGCACGGATTCCACACCTTTCACAAGCTGTGGGTTGTAGTGCTCGGTGTTGAAAGCCGACGTTGTGGGAACGACGGACTCGTAGATCGACATGGGAGAAAACTTTCCAGAAACTATCGCTTACCGTCTGTCGTCGAAAATTCGCTAGCTGTAGCTTATCTTCGCACAACTATTGTCGACTGTCGCAATCTTTTTTCAGGTAGATGAAACTTGAAATTTCTCACAACTCAATGGCTTTATATTTTATACTAACCGCTACCCGAGCCGATGCGATGAGATACATCGTTTTTTTCCCTGAGTCAGGTTTTCATCATTCATTCATTGTACCATGAAAAAAAATTTCAAAATCGTAGAGATGGATATTTGGCCTGTTTTCCAAGAATTCGGGCTCTCACGCTCTTAGAGAGTCTCCTAGCCTGTGCTATCAGTCGAAAAATACCATCGTGATTTCGCCTGTGTAAAAGTTTTCAGCCAGAAAGCGAAGGGAAAACTGAAGTGATGTCACGGTGCCGTAACGCCTCGAAACGTCGGAGGTGCAAGTTCACCTTGCTTGGCCGGTCTCGTCCACACAATGTATTGAGTCATGATAGATGATGACTCGGTCCTGTCCAGAGACGCTGAAGTCATTATCGACGTGCTTCTGTACTCGAGTAGTGGTGGTTTGACCGAGAGGTTTCCAGCATGGAGAATGGACACTGTGTGCCGGGCGGGCCGTTCAGCACACACCACGTTACTTCGATTTCGAGCCAAGATACTGGGTTTTAGAGATTGGTGAACTGGTGAACTTGTGACGTGTTGAAACCCCTGAGATTTATCATCCATCCAACTTTTGGCCCCTGATCTTCACCGTTTCTGCTTGGTACCATCTATAATACGGCGACTCGTGATCTCCTGCTGCGACGATCTCTTTTAGTGCGTCCTCTGCAGATTTGCTATATGTAGCGACAAATGCAAATTAACCGCCAATAAGGGATGTATTGATCTAGGATCAAGCCCGTGGAATCTTGAACCCGGTCATTCGTGAAGCGTAAGCAGTCAAGCCGTAACAGCATTTCGATGAATGCAGTCTTTCGATATCGCATCACAAAAGCCGTTGGTGATTCGTCTGGTTTTCATTTATTAAAAGTCCTTGCCGCCTAATGGTTTCATTGTGTACTAGTTAGTACTAATCCAAAGGCTCTGAGCTCAACCTCTTTCAGCGTTTTGAAAGGTTTTCACTTTCAATCTCAACCGTGTCCCACAAACATATGCAGCATTCACAGAAATTTACTCCGAGTGTTAACGAAAACTAAAAGATTGTGGTTGATTACTAGTTTATATCTATATAACTTGACAAATTAAAGGACGGCCTAAGTTCAATAAATATCAAAATGTTATCCAGCGCGTTTTTCAAAAAGGGAAGAAAGATCACCATTCGGTCAAACCGAAAGACTCACCCTCTGCCACAAACTGCTGAATAGCAACACCATTGTATTCTGCGGTGTTGATAACATTGTTACCCCACCAGCTTGGTGCAACTGCGTTGGTCAGACCTAGACAGCAGAAAACCATCAAGGAAGACCAAGCTAGCGAGATGTCTAGAGCCGCGGAGAGCGAATAGTTGTACTTACTCCACCAGGCGAAGAACCGCTTCTTGATGTAGTAGCCGAAAAAGATACCCACCATACAGTAAGAACCGTAGTTGTATGGTGTGGCAGGAGGGATTAGACCAGTTCCCGAGAAGAAAACAGGCCAATGAATGTACTTCACGAAGGACTTTGGCCACTTCTTCAAGATGAGCCAGTTGACCAGAGGTAGGAGGGCACCGAGGATAAAGAAATACATCAGTTTGTTGTAAAACTTACCGGGAGAGAACATTCTTTGAGGGCCGATAACACCCCAAATAATGGAGGCATTGAAGAAGACTCTTGATCCTGGACAAGTGAAGTGGGAAGCCTGTTCTGGAGTGCAAATATTCTCAATATTTCCTTGGGCCCATTTCATGACGCAAATTTGAACCAATGCACCCCACAAGGTGGCAGCCAATTGGGCTGCAAACAAAACTTTTGGAGCACACTTCATGTAGTGACCCAACTTCATGTCCTGCACGAAGTAGGTTGCTTGGTAATTGGTGATGTAACCAAATGTCTTGAAAAACATCATAGCGATGGGCTTACCTGGGGTCATGTATCCAATGATGAATTCAGTCATGACATTAAGACCGACAGAAATGTTGGTAATGGCAAGCACGATACCAATAGGCAATAGGAAGAAGAAGGCAATGATCAAGGCAATGATCAGAGTGTAAACAGGCATTTCGGTGGGCCAGGCTCTAATAGTAGCGACAGACAGAGCAAAAAACACCAAGAATACAATACCGTACCACCACTCTGGAACGTCTTCGTAGTTTCTCATCAATCTGGCATGGACGTCATCCTTTTCGGCTTTTCTGCGTCTAAGAACATTCAAAATCTGGTTTCCGTGGAATAATGCGGCATGAACGATGGTCGCAGTCATAGAAGCAAAAGATAAA
Source organism: Lachancea dasiensis (assembly GCA_900074725.1). NCBI lineage: Eukaryota > Fungi > Ascomycota > Saccharomycetes > Saccharomycetales > Saccharomycetaceae > Lachancea > Lachancea dasiensis. Next base: position 153,327 of record LT598454.1, read on the forward strand.
CCATAGGAAATTGCGAATGTGGCGGACAAATACAGAGGAGAGTATTTCTGGTATCCTTCAAGGTTGAAAGATAAATCAGCGTTGACCACCTTGGAAACATTGTATGAATTTTGGAATCTGTCGAACGAGCTGGAATCGGAGATTGGAAGAAATTTTCCATACCAGACATTCGAGTAGTGGATTGCTGGAACAATAATCCAGAAGATGCTGACCATAGACAGCAAAATTGTGAAAATAGTACCGGCAGGTGGGATCAAAGGCGAACCCACGTAACCGGCAATTTGGTTCCAATCAAATGTGAGGGGAATTAAACCTAAACCGGTACTAGCACCAAAGACCTGGTTCACAATCACATTGTTTGGCTTGATCCAAGTGACCCACGCGAAGTAAGATAGAGCTTGGAAAATGAAACCAGGGAACCAATAGTAAACGAAACCACAGGTAAAGACGATCAAGAAGAATTTGAGTCTTGACATGGACCATCCGTTAGCGATGTGGTTTTCGTTAACATGCATGTTTGTTAAGAAGGTACTTGTGACCAAGTTGGCAGGCCATATCATAGAGGCAGGAGTGACTAGGAGCTTTCTTGTGAGACCGGCCATGGCAAACCCAATACATTGGGTAGAGAAGATCGCCAACAGGTTAAAACCCCAACCAAAGTCTTTTCCATAAAAGTTGTTCATTGACAAAAGAATATCGGTTGCATAAGCATTACCACCACCAAAAGAAACGTTACCCATCACACAGATCAAAGCATGTTCTTTTAGGTTAAAGGGAGCAGGGTTTAATTGAGGACCCCATTTGCCGAACAGACGCTTGTTTGGCATCACTTTGTCCCAGGCCCTACCTAGGGGCCATGCCAAAATGGCAGTAACGTAACTGTTCAAGACAATAGAAGGGGAGTGCATCGAGAACAACATATTCAGACCACACCCAATGGTGGTCATCAACATACCGAGAACCCACATACGCAGAGTGTTTTGGCAGAGATTGGGGTCATCGGTAGAGGGAACAGCAGCACGAACCTCAGGGTAAGGCGAATCATCTTCTACTGTGATACCCGCATATTCATCATCCAGAGCTACCTGTGAAAGCTTAGCTGCAAGAGGGTCGGCAGAACTGTCAACACCGCCAAGTCCAGACTTTTGGTGTTCGAGATCGCCGCCTTCAGACGAGTTTTCTTCGGTCACAACAATAGTGTCGATACCCTTACCCTTGTTGTCCCCGGGGTGCACACGATGGTGAAGTTCAGCATCCCCGGTAGCCTGAGAATTTGTAGAATAAAGCAGGTGCTTCTCGGTGACGGGAGCGTCGTCTGTCAAAGCGGCTTTCAAAAAGTTCTTCATAGTATCCGATGTATACAACAAAGAAAGTTTGTTTACCGTTATCTCACTGTTAAAGAAAGTTAAGAACCGAATAAATGATCCATTCTTTCGTCTCGCTTCTTTTGGGTTTAAATATGAGCACTAGAGAGTAGAGACATTAGCTTCTCCAATCCAATCTTTGCCGTGTCCCTGGCGGATCACGTATTTGCATATCTATCACACACACTCTGAGATAAGCCATGTCAACTCCGTTAGGATAAAGCTTTCATCGCCGGTAAATGTGTCGTTTGCATGAACGGTATGTCAAATAACTGCAGAGAAGCGATAGGCCACAGGTAGTTCTGGAAAGCTATCTAGAGCGCATGCGTATCACAGGGCCTTTTTGGCACACGGCGAGAATCTCCGTGCTCGTAACCCATGGCATTCCGAAAGTATCGTCTTTATTGCCGATCCGGCGTACGGCAAAAAGATAAGATTGGACTTGGATATCAGATAAGATTGGACTTGGATATCAGATAACAGGGCTTGCAAGTCAGTCGGATGAAGAGACGCAGGGATCGCTGGAAGCGAAACGTATGGGTCCTTTGCCATGTGGACGTGTGGTCAGTTTGAGCAGATAGCGACTAGTGACTACAGCATGTGCCAACGAAGGCCGTTAAAAGTAACACACCGTAGAACAACAACGGATCCTATCATCCGCAGGTGTTAGTGAATACTATCTTTCAACCTTGACAGCGTCGTAAGGTGTAGAAACAAAAAGTGTCCTGGCCACCTATTGTCACTTCCCCATGTTAGTTTTAGTTTAGCCGTTCCTTCAAGAGTAATCCATTGTGTGCTCTCCAAGTGCGGCAAACAAAGAGGTGAAAAGAGGCATTGATACATCAGGGATGGTGGTAGATTGCCTGTTTTGTGGATAAGCGTTTGAATCTTAGCATTGCTTGCACAGTTACTACCGAATTGGGAAAGTGGCACTTTGAATGCAGATAAGTAAACTAGCATTTTTTTGTGTCTACATAGCGAAAATGCTGGTGTCCTGAGAAACTACTGTTGCTGATGGCCTTAACGTGCCCATCCTTTCAGAGACACGCAAATAGGAGCCTGTATTGCGACAGTATGGTAGAAAATGATGTTAAAGGATCGGAAGTAAGTCTCAGTTACGAAAAGGGGTACTGTGAACTGTAAGTATGACCTCTTTAAGGAGAATATTGGCGCTAGTGAGGCCTATTGTTAAAATAGCTATGACACTGTTAGAACTACCGAGTGGTAGTTATCTGTACTGTTTGAATAGCTTGAGCTGCATAATGGTAATCACAATTCTAGTGCCATTATAGTACAAAGTGATGATAGCCAAGTCAGTACAAGAAGAACGTACAGGACCGATAAACAAACCAATGGGGTTCAGAGAAACAGCGATTGCACAGAAATGCTCTGGTCAGCTACTTCAATTATCCAACAGTTCAAAATTTTATCTGTTATATTCAATTGTTGGATTATCCAGCCCTAACTGCTCCTAGATCATTCCCGCCAGGCTTTTGTAGGAATACATACAATGACCTAGATGTGGACCTAATTTATAGACCGAATAATGGTCAAGAGACAATCAGAAGCTGCTTTAGAAGCTTCTGATTTAGTATCAAGTACTCAGAATGTTAGACATGATATCTACCAACAAATTGAAAGAACAATTTACCACATTAACTACTGCCGACGCTGACTAGCTCCAATAAGAACAGAGCAATACCATTCAATAGGTCATAAGTTGATTATTTTTATTTACACACGCGACATCTCAAACTTCAACTTGCTTGGTTTCAACTCCAAGCAAAGATCAGGAGAACTGTTCAAAACATTAAATTACCCTGTAGAAAAAATAAGTCAGTCAGACGTTAAATACAGGCCTCTATCTTTTTCTGAGATATGAACCGTGAACCATTTGTGGAACGTTAGGATACGCTCGCCCCAATGTCTCTAGTGTCGTCCACAATGTCCAGCCTTTTTTTCAATTTCAATTTTAATAGGAAAGGATAACAGATGATACCCTATTTATTATGAGCCTGATATATGATATGCAAGTTCACTTGACCAAATTCAGTCCTAAGTGACCAGGCCATGCTATTGTCTATACATATCAAGAATATGTCCAAACTTCGAGTCTCTGAAGTAATATCACTATACACGAGAATATTTTCCACTGAATAATCAGATCATCGCGCTCCTGCTCAAGGGAGGGAACATGAATGGGATGGATATCAACTTCAAGTTAGAGCTTTTAAAAAGAAACTGATGGCGGACCCACAGCTATTGATACAAAAGGTAAGTCCCATCTATGGTAATGTAGCAACATGCGCACATAACTAACTTTTCATGAAGGCTCAAAAGAAGGCTCAACCTTCGTCGGGATTTTTCAAGCTCTTTGGGGCTTCTGACTCTTACAGATATGAAGAAGCTGCAGATCTATATGTAGAGGCTGCTAACCTTTACAAGCTACGCCGGGAGCTGGAAACAGCTGGCGATTTATTTCTGGAGGCCGCAGCATGTCAATCGAAGGCCCAAAGCGACGATGAAGCTGGAAACACATTTGTCGAGGCTTTCAAAGCTTTCAAGGCTGGGTCGTCGCCTACAAAGGCATGCAACGCTCTTAATAAGGCGATAGACATCTTCACTCGCCGGGGGCAGTTTAGAAGGGGAGCAAACTTCAAATTCGAACTTGCAGAGATTTTGGAGGCAGACCTCCGCGACTACCCTGGTGCAATTTCTGCATACGAAGTAGCAGCGGACTGGTACTCCCAAGACCAGGCACTAGCACTTGCTAACAAGGCTTACCTCAAGTGTGCCGACATTCAGGCGTTGGAAGGTCGCTACATCGAAGCATGCGATGTGTACCGCAAAGTCATTGCCAATTCCGTGGGTAACAGGCTCAGTCAATGGTCTTTAAAGGACTACTTTTTAAAAACTGCACTTTGCTACTTGGCTGCAGACGATCAAGTCGCGGCTCAAAAGACCTTGACAGAGGCTCAAGAACAGGATTCAAACTTTGCCGGTTCGCGTGAGTACGAACTAGCCAATGCTCTACTTGAGGCGTGTGCCGAGGGTGATCCTGAGAAGCTCAGTGCCAAAGTATATGAATTTGATCGCTTTTCCAAACTTGACAAGTGGAAGACTACTATTTTGCTGAAGATTAAGGACTCCATCGCCTCTGCCGAAGATGATCTGCTTTAAGATATCTGGATGCTGTACGGCTTAACGTGCTCAAAGGATATCTAGCGGCCTAAGATCGCCTTTATCAGTATAAGTTTTGGACTAAGTAATGGCAGCACGTGTGTGCCAAGGAAGATTAATTGGCATGGCACCATCGCTATTTAAGAAATTCGACAGGTACGACCGCTAGGAGGTGAACGATAGTACAGTTCAACTACCGTGTCCGTGTCTGGTGCGCTTTTTGTTTGTTAGGCTAGCACCAAAGTATAGCCCGATTGCAGTGTGTATGAATCAAAAATGCTATAGCTGATATAGACATGAGAGGCCAGTCTGCAATTGCAAGAGCCAATGGCCTTCTCCGTGGTATAAAGGAATTGCCAGAACTAGTATAGGATGCTTTGAAATGCTATAAGTCCCCATGCTGGTCAACGAGGTTGGATTCAGGCCAATTTGACCTCGGTTTAGTTAACATGAAAAAAACCAAGCTACCGTACGTTACGCTGAGTAAAGATATAAGGAGCACAAGGCATTCTTTTTTAGCAAATACCTCACGGTACCCATAAGTTTCCGCTCTCGTCGCTTGTTGGTCGGTAGGATATCCTGCGTGAGCGAGCACAATTCGATTCTTCCAACTTTGCGCGAGATCCTTGATTGCCTGCACAGCTGGCAGCGGTCGCCTTGTTCAAGAGCACGATCCTTTTGTAACTATAATCCCCGTCATTCCGAAGTCTCACGGGGCCCATGTTGCTGTAAAAGAGTCAATTGTTTAAGGGCTTTCCAGCGTATGGATGAGACACACGAAACAAAATTGACCAATTTCCGCAGTCAAGGTTTCGCTTTCTCAGAAAAAGAGCTGCCTTCTCAAATGCTTAACATGCGAGTTAGGTTGGTTTGGAGCTGTCGGCCCCTGTTTTACGTGGTAGGATTGTGATGTCGGAAACCTTGGCAACGAACACACTCTGGGTTAAAAATATGGGTGCGAATCCTAAGTGCGAAACTTGGGTGCGAAAAAAAAGTATTTGCTAACAGGGTACACTGGCCAAATGTTTCAGATGGTTATCTCTACGGGCCCTGTTCTTTAGTGAATCTTAACTAATATCCAGCTCGCCGACTTGTTTGAGCTATCGTTATGATTTTTTTCGTCCCAGTTGTTCTAAGACGTCAGCTGAAAAAAACCAAAATATTGCACCCGGAAAGATCGCTCTCAAGAATTTGGCGGTTCTTGGCCCTGCAGCCAAGTATCTAGGCCTCTTTGACGCGAGCACTGATCCACCGGCGCCTCTTTCTCTGACCAATCAAACCAAGTATCACCTAAGGAACCAAGAGCTTGGTTCATTTGATCACTGGACGAAGGAGGTGCAGTTGAGGCAATCGTAGTGATTACTGCAGTATCGTGCTGAAAGTTCGAGGTCATAAATCGAGCCCTCCCAGTCTATGCAGTAGGGTTGCCTCAACGTTGCTGAAGGGACATTCGGTCTTTTGACCGCACCTGAAAGACACCCCAAAATATAACGTTGCACCTTTTCGAGTACCAAGCCAAGCGATATTTTAGTATAAAGTGTACCGAGTTTCGGTTGGAGCCAAGCCGATAGCGAGAGCCCAGATAGTTATCCACCACAATTGAAAGAAAGTAAGGCCCTCACCTTGCGAGATCCCCTCAGTTTCATGAGATTATTATTTACGGCCATCTTCGCGCACCTGGTAGCTACCTGCGCCGCTGCAGGTCGCGGGTTCGAGTTCACGACCATTGATTATGTGGGACTGTCTTGCAAAATGGCACTTTCATCCACAGCTCTATTTTGTAAAAAAGACACCGCCAAGTCTTACGACTGCTATTGTGACAATAGTAATGCCATTGGCTCCTTCTTCTACTGTGGTCATGAGCATTTAGAATCGAATAAAGACATTGAAGGTTTAGAGGATTTTTTTCAAAGTCATTGCCCCAATACTACTGTTGAGGATATGAGAAGCGCCTACAAAAATGCTTCCAACCATATGGTAAACACTACCCAACTCAGCGACTTCAATGCTTCTAAACCCGTTGATTTTCCAGTTTACGTAAGCCCCTCACTTTATGACTTGTCGTACCGCTCTTACAGTGCCAAATACACAAATTACGATCACGGTTACAGATGGGGAGCAGCTCTTGTGGGCTATTGGGGTATCATTATTCTTGGCGGCATGATTTCGTCCTTCTCACATAGACTGGCACCCACATTAACAATTTCCATGAACAAGCAGGCTTCCCAACTCTGGCCCGTGCGGTGGTACAGAAAGTACATTTCTTTACCTGCTGCTTTTAATGGCCGTCACACTAACCGCATGTTTTTCGAGGGCTTGCTACCGACTCGTTTGGAATCTCTCATCATCTTTGGTTTCTGCACACTGTGTATTATCTTTCACTCCGTGGGTTACCAACACGTCGAAAACAATGTACTCTACGCGACCAAAATGATGGAAGTTTCACGACTAGTAGCTGACAGAGCTGCAATGCTTTGTATGTTTTTAATGACAATAACTTACCTCTTTGCGGGACGTAATCAAATTTTTATCTGGTTGACAGGCTGGAAGCAGGCTACATTTGTCACATACCACAAGTGGGCAGGACGCATGCTCTTTGCAAGTGTTTTAACCCACACCATTTCCATGTTGATAACCACATTGGCCAAAGAAGGGATGTATCAAAAAAGAGTACTCACTGGCTGGTGGCGGTACGGTGCTGTTGCAGTAGTTGCTGGCGGGATCATAATGATCCAAGCCTTCAGCTGGCTTCGTGCCAAGAATTATGAGCTCTTCTTGTACGTTCATATTGGCATGGCATTGTGTTTTCTAATCGGAGCCTGGAGGCACATCGAAGAGTTTGATTATGGTGAATGGGCCTACGCAACTGCTGCATTTTGGTGCTTCGACAGATTTATCAGGTTGGTGCGCATCTTTTCCTTTGGTGTGAAAACTGCCCGGGTCAGTATTGTCTCGAATGAAACTTTGCAGATCACGGTTCCGAGAGGTTCTTGGTGGCCATTTTTCCCAGGTGCATTCGGCTATTTGCATATTTTGAAGACCTCAGTATTTTGGCAGTCACATCCATTTACAGTGGTCAAGACCGACAATGATGAGCTTCGCTTTTATGTAAAGATCAAGAGAGGTGTCACCGAAACTTTGTACAAAGAACTTCTGAACAAACCAGAATACACCGGGGAAGTGAAAATTGCTGTAGAGGGGCCATATGGCGATAAGAAGCCTGTTAATTCATACGATCAAGTTCTGCTATACACTGGTGGTAACGGAATCCCTGGTCCATTTGCATATGCTAAAGAGCTCGGCGAAACCAGCAAGGAGGGAAATACTAAATTTGTGAAGCTTTACTGGGTCATTAGACATTGGCACTCTATGGACTGGTTCCTGGAAGAGTTGCAGCTTTTACAAAGATATGCAAATATTCAAACAGTCATATTCGTAACCAGAGCCCACGAGGGCCTGTTTGGTGATAAGCTAGCGGCGCATTTGGATTCCTCTAGTGATACACCTTCAGCTCACTCAGAGAAAGTCTCAAGGGATGGCACCACCACCTCAACAGCACATATCGAATTAGTACAAAGAGTTCTTCCTCATATCGAGTTCCGCGAAGGCAGACCCAACGTTGAGGAGCTTGTAACTAACGACATTGATGAGTGCCCAAACCAAAATGTCGCAGTTGTCACATGTGCTCATGGCCAAATGTGTGACGAGATAAGACGCACCGTTGCAGACAAAGTTGGCAAACACCAGACAAGCAGGATCGACTTGTTCGAGGAATTACAGACATGGTAACATACTCTACCGCCTGATTCGGTATGTTCTTCCGTCCAATTGTTACTACTCATTATTATAATTAACTTTATTATTGTCATTATCGTACTTATTATTATAGCTGGATAGAAAATGATACTACAATCATATATTATGCTAGACACTAGAATGAAGACCCGATGCCAAAGTCTGTTCTCTCGATAGAGCAATTTTAAACAAAACTGCAGGGTTCTTGATCCAAATGATATAATAATCATTGGTCACGCTTGTGTCGCTGAAATGACAGAGGCGATGAGAAGCCATCTTTGCTTAAGGAACTAGCTAATACGGGCCACATATGTTCCGCAACGTATTTTCACCAGTAGATTGCGGCGATATTTTACATTCCAGGAGCAGAGTTCAATGTAAAGAGAACGCTTTCCGTCCACGAATAATGACAGTTCACCTGTCCGTACCATATTACCCCGCTGTGTCACAATATATATAAATTATATACATACATATATTAAATATTACGCTAAGGGTTTTACATCTCATCCCCTAGCATCGAACCAACACTATATAAAAAACAGCGCAATCAAACTGTTGAAGCTTAATCCGGAAACTTCAACAAGCTCCCATAGTTTGAAACTTTGGAAATACCGCGGACGCGGAGACTGCTAGACGCTTTCTGTGGGTGACAGGATCAACACACTGCGTCCTGGTTGTGTGGTCAGTTCATAGTTTTAGATACATATTTTGTTCGTGTGGATTTGCACATATTATCCCTTAGTTGAGCTTTTCAGAGCTTGCAGTTTAGGCAGGGAGTTATGGGCTTGAGGTATACTTCCTATATTGACCATCCCAAGAACAAGCATGCGAAGTTTGTCACGTATGGGTGCTGTAATTGTCGAACCCATCTATCATCTTCAGCGCAAATAATGTCGAAGGACTACCGTGGAACTACTGGTGATGCGTACCTGATGAACCGCGTTGTGAATGTCTTGGAGGGCGATCGAGAGACACGATGTATGTTAACCGGCTGTTACGTGGTATGCGATATCAAGTGTCATATGTGCAAGAATTTGGTGGGTTGGAAGTATGTGGAAAGTGAACGAAAGGACCAAAGGTATAAGGAGGGCAAGTTTATTTTGGAGCTCCAGACGATTTGCAAAGTACATTAACAGAAAACCCCCCAGTGCTCGAAAAACAAACATATGTGATTGTTGAACACTTGACCGTTTTCTCATATGCGGCACATTTTTAGAATCTTCAATTTGGCACACCGTCCATCAGAAACTGCGAGAAGACAGTTATAGTTCTTGGGGGTGAATTGGATGTTATTTGCGCTTGGCCAATCTAATACTCACTGTGTTTTACAGTGCCTTGAAATAGTTTGGATGACTTGCATTTGGGCGGATTGTGTAATTGATTTCCAGGTCACTTATATGCAGGGTTTATCCCAGGTACTATACATTTGACCTTCAAGTATTCATCAAAGCTTTTTGAATCAACATAATTCTCAATGATTGGGTCCATAGTATCACCAGTTGATTATCAGTTTTAATAAATAGATACATACATACATACATACATACATACATACATACACACATACATTTTAAAGTCAAATACTTCCTAAAAAGCGTACTAATTTACACATTGGTGTACAGTAGCATATAAGAAAGATATCACAAAACTTCCAGTAACACCATCAAATTCAGGCTCGCATTTGTTTTGAGTTGCAAGATATACGGGGCCAACCTGCGCATTTATGTATGTACGTGGATAGCGATCACTATTCCTGAGATCGTTAATCACCTCGTGTGGATGACTTTACGTACTACTGAATATACCCTTCACCGCTCAGCACAGAGTTTCCTTCTGCTCGCCGAAAGCGTTGAATCATTGTCGATGGAATATATCAAAGTTGCAAAGGTATGTGGTTTCAAAATTTGCGGCCTCATTGCCATAAAGTTACTAAACTGAAAAGTATCATTTTGTTAGGTCGATGATGTTATCATGCACAAAAAAGGCACGTCCGCTTGTGGTGTTTTACATTTAACAACTCACCACCTCATTTTCACGTCAAAGCTATTTTCCCGAGAATTTTGGTTCGCATATCCCACAATCAGCGCTGTTTTCAAAAACAGAGGGAGCGCTTTAATCTCTAAATTCAAAGATCATACCGAGTGCCAGGATCCCTTATACTACGGCAAAGACATATGGCTGTTCTGGAATATCAAAATCATTGGTAAGGATTTTACAGTGTTCTCCCTGGATTTCGAAGAGGAACATGTGGCGCAGGACGTTTACGATTCTATCCTCAAACTCACGGTCCTTCATGAAGAACAACAACTTTACGCATTCATATACACTCCAAATAAGGCAGAAGCATGTCTTAATAGTTGGGATATTTATGATCCGCTAAAGGAGTTTCATCGCCAGGGGCTAGCTCTGAACAATGACTGCCCATGGAGGATATCAAGAATCAATGAAAATTTCACTTTTTGCAAAACGTATCCTCGCTTACTGGTTGTACCAAAATCTACATCTGACACCCTAATCACACACTCGACCAAATACAGGTCTCAGAATCGCATTCCTGTACTAACATATTACCACAAGAAAACTCATTCTTCGATCACAAGATGCGCACAACCGTTACCAGGGTTGATTCAACAGCGGTCCATACAGGATGAAAAGCTTGTGAACGAGATTTTCAACTGCTCATTACAATCCCATAGTCAAATTCCCGAGACGGTCAAGAATATTATAGTAGACGCTAGGCCAACGACTAACGCCATGGCTCAAACTGCCTTAGGGGGCGGGACTGAAAACATGGATAACTACAACTTTAGTGGGACGGTAAACCGAATGTTTCTAGGAATCGACAACATCCATGTCATGAGGGACTTACTTAATAATGTGGTAGATCACTATCTGGTAGATGGTGACTTAAACCTACCTTTCGATGCTCACGCGTTAAATGAGGGCAAGTCTGCGCAGTGGTTGAAATATATCAAAATGCTTCTCTCTTCAACGGAGACGTTGACAAAATCTATTTTATTCAACAGGTCTAATGTACTCATCCATTGTTCTGATGGCTGGGACAGAACTACGCAAGTCAGCTCACTGATACAGATATGTCTGGATCCCCATTTCAGAACTTTCGAGGGATTCATGATATTGATTGAAAAAGACTGGCTCTCTTTCGGCCACCGTTTTGCGGAAAGGACTGGCCACTTGAATTCAGAAGGTTCCTTTCACGATAATTCTACTAGAATGAGTATCTCAGGAGCCGCAACAAATATGACCCAAGGCATGGATTTGAACTCTTCTATCTTCGGGTTTTCGAACAGCACCTACGCCAGTACAAATGACAAACCAGATACGTCGACCGGGGAATTAGCCGATCTCCATTTTTCATCACATTTGCATTCTTCGGACTTTGTAAACAAGGTATCTAAAAGATTGGTAACCAAAAAAAAAGCCTCAAAATTCACATCTCCCGTTTTCCAACAATTCCTAGACTGCGTGTATCAACTGCATAGGCAAAACCCTACGAAGTTTGAATTCAATGAGCGCTTTTTGAGACGATTAGTATACCACCTGTATTCCTGCCAGTATGGGACATTCCTTTTCAACTCTGAAATGGAGCGTCTCTCGCACGGCGCTCAACAAAGCACGAGAAGCGTGTGGGACTATTTTAGATCGCGGAAGGGCGAGTTCACGAACCCATGTTACAAAACGTTGGACATCAGCGAAGATGATTGGATATTGCCTGATCTGAAGAACATAAAGTGGTGGTGGCAGCTATTTGGCAAGAGGGACGACGAAATGAATACTGCGTTTTCCTCATCAACAGAGCGTCCTTGCTCGGCGGAGGAGAATAAAAGAGCTGGTCTCAAATTCCCGTCATTAAACCTCGATATTTTTGGAAGGAGATGAGGGCTCAAAGCACTGCGTCATGAGGGACCTGAAGCCAGAGGATCACAACTATTGCGTATAGGCACTACAGTCCCCACTCAAAGCTAGATAGAGTAAGTAGTTTGCATTTCTTTGATAGTAACGCCAATCTGCTTGGCGCGATAGACTGTGGTGATTACTATTCACTTTGAAGCCGGGTCAACAGGACGAAGGCCTTTTAGTCAACGGCTCTTGGCTCAACAGCACAACAAAGTAATTGGATTGTGTAGAACAAAATCCTCCAGATTAACAGGGTAAAGGAGCTGATACAATAATGAGCTGACCGCTACTTTATTCACAACTTAACCACGTCCGCTTTCCATTTAACTTCACACCATTGGGCTATGACAATACTGAGATTTTCAGCGGCACTAACAGTCTCTTGATCGCAACCCACATTTAAAGCGCCTTTCAAGTGGCCCCACAATTGTAAATTCAAATCTTGGGGAACTAGCGATGCAATTACAACTAAGCTAGTCTCTTGGGCATCCAGTATTTCGTCGAACGACAACAGTGGACCGTACACGTTGCAGAGAATATATTGCCAAAGATCGGGATACGAAGAATTAAGATTGTTTACTACTTTGTTTGAAACTTTGTTGTAGATCATGTTCCAATGCGCAATGCCATGTTTGTTGCCCTGTTCAATCGATGAACCTGTCGGCCTCATTGTCCCCACCAGAAGTCTATCGCTGTTGGCATCAATGTCCTCTGTGACGGGCTTTAAACTATTTGGAGTGACCAACTTTAGCGCCTGTAAGCCATTGATTGCCTTAGGAATTCCGGCAAGAGCACTGCTCTTCAACAAGGCTTCCCTAAACTTTTGAGTCATCCTGCGCTGAGACAAAGTGGGTTGAGCATACCTATTATTGATGAGCTCCTCCACCTCGTCAAAGCCGGATTCAAAAAGCTCTATGGTCTTGTGTGCACTCTTCAAGCTGTCTCCAGGTGTTGTATCATTCAGCATTGCAAAATGATACAGTTTCTTTAGTTCTTGTGGTTCATTGCAGACGCTAAATGTTGTGGCAGCTACCAGATACCACAAGTTCTTGAGATTTGGGTGAAATGCGGCCAACTGAACCAATCTTTGGGAATTGAGAATTTGGCCAACCATTCGCAAATAGTTAGATTACTTCAGTTGACTCAGCTTCGCTGAAATGCCCCAGAGTTTATGATAAAGGTAATGGAACGATTAATATATTGCAAGATTATTAATGCTGGTAATTACTTGGACCTTATAGTCAAAAGGAGGCACCACAGGACCTTGAAGAGCAGACGTAGCTTAGAACTAAATTGCACATACAAATATGAAGCGAGCTCGTTTCCCAATTCAATGGTTCAATTCGGTTTTACGATAGTTGGGCCTCTGTTTCATTGGACCATTCGATCAGATCTCGTTGCCCGTATTTGAAAGCAACGACCACCATCACTAAGTCAAGCGCCGTAAGCGGCTCAATGAGCGTTTGGGGCCCATCCATATCTCTCGGAACATGCAAGAATTTGGTGTCATCATTGGATTGCAAACCAGTTTTCTTAAGCTTCAATGAGCGGGCCTTTTTGCCCAGATCACGTAGGACACTGACTTCGGGCGACGGCAGCTTGCCATCCAAATACACCAGAATGAACAGTGTCCACTGTGAAAGCTTCTCGACATGTTTGCCCTTGGATATATCACCTAGCCACTGATTCAAATAGCTGGCAAGGCGGAAAACCTGCTCTGGTGAAAGCGTTCGCAGCAGGGCGTTGGTAGGCTCTGTCGTGGTGATGTAGTAGTGCCAGGAATTGAAATTCGAAGGCAAGGGAGCCGGCTTGCTGATGAACCGACGTAGGTCATCCAAACTGCGCACAGTTTTTCCGCGTTTAGACTTCAGTTGCTCAGCAAGGCTACAAGCCCATTCGTCATCCATTTCAAGAGTCTCATCTTGCGTATCAATATGCAATGGCTCCAAGATGTTTAGGATATTCAGTAACTGTAGGCCACCTTCGTCCTCATTCTCCTTCAATATGTGCTGTGCTTGCAGAAAATTTTTGAAGTAAAACATTAACAGGTCCAATGTCTCCGGCGTATAATCCGGTAAACTAAATGACCCCTCATGCGCTTGACCCTCTAATTCCCGAAACCACTTCAGCCAACTTTGACAGTTTTTGTTAAAATAGGCCAAACTTTGATCCAGGAGGGGTTCGTCATCGTAAAGGCTAGTATCATGATTGCGCTTCTCGATTTTATGTGTTGTGTACGTTGGATCGGCTCCAAGAGTACAAAGAGCTTGACGTCTAACTTGATCCAAGTACTTTCTAACTTGAGGATTGACAAGATTACCTTCAAGTGCAAAAGCACGACTCTGACCAAAAAGAGGATCCAAATTCTGAGATTCGATCACACCACTTCTCACATTTCTGTAGCCTTTTGAGGCTACTTTCTTGGCCATACCCAAATGATTTTCGGACGAGTTCTTCATGTTCATATCAACGCACCAATTTAATATATACTGAGATTATATCAAATCACCATGAAACGAAGGCTCGAAAGGCAAGATGGGCCTCAAACAACTGCTAAACCTCGCAAAAATGGAGTTGTATGTAATGAGCCGCCTTGTGCCAATGACTATGTAAGCCTTGAGTTGTATTCTTCACACGTCAGCCAATTTCATGATAATGTGTGCTGTGCATGTGGGAAGAACTTCGTTTATCAACGTATCCTCGATCTACACTTGGAAGAATGCCATGATCCATTCAGAGATTCCGACAGCCAGCTCAAGTGCTGGCACGCCAAGTGCAGAGATCAATTTCCAACTCATGCACTAAGGATCGAGCATCTTCAGCGAACTCATCATTATCCTAGTAGTTATGACTTTGATATAATATACAAGGGTTACGTAACGACATGAGCATCAATACGCGGAATCATCACTCGTTTGGTTTTTTCTTTTTCATACTGGCAATAGTCCCAGAAACAAGCGGCTTGCGCTTGAGTCTGGCAGAAACATGCTCGTCAAATTCGGAGTCACACGCCGGGCATCTGTTCCCTGGTGGAATGATCGACAAAACGCACAGACACACACTGCAGACAAACCCTACAGCAACTACTTTACCCGTTAGAAAGCACGAGGTCCGAAAATCTACTGAACCCTGATTCGGCTTCACTATTATTGGCCTTAATGAGGGGTCTATGAACATTGCTGTTGTGAGATATTGGATCAAGCCCTCTGTTGAAGGGACATGCAGATAGACGCCGTTAGTTGCGTCGGTGGCTTGTTGCAAAAAGGTAGACTCTTGTGAACCGCCAATTTTGACAACATCGATAGGGCACTTGATTTTGGTGGCTGTAAAAATGCAATTCATGATAGGAATGTACTGGAACACTTCATCTTTCCCACCGCTGGAACCACAAGTTAGAACCATGAGCCGTGCCTTGAGAGTGGTGCTACTTTGTTCCTTAACGGCCCGATTAATGTAAGTGAAGCCAGCTGACATAGCTCCAGATAGTGTACTTTTTTGCGGCCTGCTAGGTTGCTTTCGAGTTCTTTCTTCTTGCATTAGCTTGTACAGTTCTTCCAGGACCGTTTCGTCAACATTTCGAAACTGTCGATACATATCGCTGCTGACAATCTTCAGGTCTGCAGCTGACTTTTTGACAGCCCCATCCTCCTGGCCATCAGATGTCGTGGTTGGATACAGATATTTGATGCCACTGGAGTGCGCTGCGATCACGCAGACCCGGTTGGCACTGTTGAAGGTCAAATGTGCATTCAAAAAAACAATCAGAGATTGCAGGGCATTAATAAGACTCTTATCGCACCCGCTTTCTTGGTCCAATTCTGCCCAAACTTTTGGTGTAGTATCGACAATGACGGTTAGAAGAGACGGTAGTTCTTCTGCTGCAGTTTTTAGTGACTTGGTATTTTGAAACGCTGGATCCGATATTGCCTCCATCAAAGATCCAGGTCGCACCAATGTTTCTTATTGCTGACAGATTGCCAATTAGCACGATTGTTCAGTAATGTTAGCGTTTCTCACTCATTTCAATTTCAGCCTTTACTCTCCACTGTAATAAATTGATAAAATATCCAGTCATCGTACACGAGTATGTCTTCCCGCTTGATAAAGCTGGCAACTTCTCCTCAGGCGCCAACGCCTTCCTTCCACTACCATCCATATTTGACGCCTTATCTCAATCCCAAGTTTGCAATACCAAGTTTGAGGCCAACCACTTTAGTTTCGAACGTCTTTACCTCATTTAGAAGTAAGCTACTCTGTCAACATTCATTTGAGTGTTGTGTGAAAAAAGTCCGCAGTGATAGTAGATCAGCCCACGTATATCAAAGCCGCATTGCTTGCCGAATAGCAAATTGAGAGGTACGTACTGGAGGCATCCCATGCCAAATCGGTGATGTAGTTCTCCTCAGCATTAGACTGATAATCACCGTATACTGGGATTGAAGTTGGCGAGTGAGTAACCGGGGCCCCTCCATCGTCTAATGTTTTCAGCAACATTTCAACATTATATAGGCTAATCTCGCCGTCCATTTTTGCCACAGCAAACTTTTTTCTGTCTGCAGATAGAACCCCACAAAAGATCGGCACCCCGTCAAGCATTGAGAGCGCTACCAGGGAGTTAGACGAGTGAGACCACACTCGCACTGATCCGTCTAGTGAAGTTGATATTATTCTATCATGGTCTATCCAAGCTGCGCTTGTAATACCCTGCGAATTCCCCATAAAACAGTTCGAGGAATTGGACGTGCCGCTGCGCCATACCCGCAGGGTTTTATCGTCTGATGCAGTCACTAGCAATTTTGTGTCCGAGTTGTAATCAAATGCGGTAAGTGTCTTTGTGTGCCCTTGCAGTTTACCAAGAGGGCGACTTTCACCTATCTCACACAGAAGCAAGCTGCCTTGAGAACCGGGAATAATGAATTTATCAAGGCCAATCCACGTTGCATCAATACCCAATGATTCTGCTACGCCTGGCTCTTTTGGCGACAGTTGTTGTAGAGCAGTACCTGTAAGTGAGTTCCAGACAACTACTACATTGTCAACGTCGCATGTAAAGAAATGTATAGAGTCCTGGTTCCACTTGATTGATGTGATACAGGACTTGTGAAGCTCAAAGACATTTTGTAACTTTCCTTCGGCCGACCACAACCGTACCTCTCCATTTTCCAATCCAACTGCAAGACTTTGTCCTGTAGGGCACCACTCGATTGTGGTTACAGATTCAGATCTTCCCTCTACAGACATTAACGGAAGTCGACATTGGCATTCAACTAGTTGAGTTAGAATCCCTGGTTCCGGTTGCGAGAATTTAGTGATAGTTACTGTTGATTCGCTGCTGCCATGAGCTATCGTCAAAGGTCCCTGTGGATTCCATCGGCTAACCAGGCTCTGCTGTAATTTAGTGGTCTCGTGCAAAGTCTTGATGAACCTAGAAGTGTCAGTGTTGGTACCTCCGTTGGGGTGTGTTTGTTCTACTGCCTCCTGGGTGTCTCTATCATCCTGCGTGGATGTCTTGGTTTCGTCAGCGAGTTCGAACTTCTGCGTTTCCTCAACCTGAGGGACGCGGCCCCTATTGATCTCTAATGCTTGGACCAGATTGAAATCCTTCGAGCTGTGTTCAACGTCAACAGGAGTTACCTCACGATCATACCGCACCATAAGCTCTGATTCTGTGTAAAGTATTCCCTTCTGTAAAAAATCGACCAATGCTCCGATCGGAATATGTTCCCCAAACTGGCGATCAAACTCTAGTACTCGTGATTCTTCTTGTAGTGCTAGAGCTGTCACTTCCTTTCCTGCCTCTTGAAGGTATCTCCAGATCATATAATTCACCTCTTCACTGGTCACACTCATGTCTTGTTATGGTTTTCCAGAGTTAAAAGAAAGTCTGCGAAGACTAAATCCAAACAACCAAGTTCTTCTGCGAGTACGTTAGCAGTTGAACAAAGAAGATATTTTAGCAAGCTAATAAGTACAGAACGCTGGAGGGACGTCCTTAGATTTGGGCTTCATATCTTTGTTACTCTCTTTTGGACAGTTAACTGTTTGAAATTAATAGTATTAGGTCACTTCGTACTATTCTGTCAGTGAAAGGATCATTTCCGATGGAAGAAATGATTCGCATCCCCAGATGTACGCTTCATGTCTCTGGACAAAGCACCAAATACTTTATATTTAGATCAAATACCACCCTGGCTTATGCTGACCATTAACTTAAGAGCTCCTCCATCAAGCCTTCCAACATGCGTGAGGACGCTTTGTCAACCCTGAACAACAACATGCCAAAGACAGTTTATTGTCGAGTATCAATTTGAAAAAGAGATTAAAAGCTTTATAACTGAGGAGGTTGGGTGGGGGGGGGGGGGGGGTGGTAACTTGTTTCGCTGTTAAGATATTGCCCAGAGAAGGTCAAAAAGGTCGATAAGGTCGCATGAAAGAGTTCCAGAAAAAGAAGACATCCTTATAGAAGGCAGCCCCAAATATAAAACACTATATTGAGAGTATTGACTATCATGGGTAAAATAATAAGCCACTTTTGTGCGCATCTACAACTATTTCCCAGACAGCTTCCCAGTCGTGTGTAGTGCTTTTTGAGATGAAGCCAATAACACCTTTTAAATCAACTTTAGATGGATGGACAGCGATCAGCTGTAGCAGGTGCATGTTCCAATTGGGGCTCCTAGACGCTGGAAAATGGTAGAATTATCTCTGAGGAAAGCGAGGACCAATTGGAAACAACTCTCATCTCCTACAAAGGCAAAAAATCGCCATTCTAATGACGGGCATTCACAATTTAAGGCTAATCCGTACAAGGATCTTAAGCAGAGCGCAAACTACTCTGAGCTTCCCACAATTGGGTCAAAGGAGCGTAACAAGGTTGGGACTTCAATGCAGAGGCGGTTGTCATTCCATGCACCAAAACAAGCGCCTTTAGATTACACCTCCGTTCCACTACCCCAAAATTTGGACATAGACCACCAATCCAAACAATACCTAGTGGTGCCTAATAATTCAAGACAGAGATCAAACTCTAGTATTGGTATGCCTAGAACAACTAATAAAACCAAGCCAATTGAAACACAAACAGATGAGGTTCCGCTGCGTCAAGCGTTGAGCGATCCAAAATTCCAGGCCAAGGACTATGTCACATCTACCTTAGGAAATGCAAGCGCTCTTCAAATCGACAATTTTACATCTGAACTAAATGACCTTGTACTTGAAGTGACCGATGAAGTTAAAGAGAATATCACCAAGTCTTATTCTCAAGTCTTGCGGGTCAATAGGGACCTGAGTAGCGCTTCTACGGAATTGAAACACCTCAGGAGTAGTGTGAAGGAATTGCAACTAGTGATGGGAGAATTTGAGGGAATGGCTGATAAGCGGTTACAATTAGAACGTCAACCTTCTCTGAGAACCCAACGTTCTGAACAACCTGCTTCCCTTTTACCTCCAGTCAAAGCAAACAAGAGACGAGATAGAACAAGTGTTTATATGCTTGAGAGAATGTGGAAAAGTGAATTATCAACCTTGTTCAAAGCAGTGGAAGGTGCACAAAAATTCATTTCTCCTGTACCTGGTAGGCATATACTTCTGGAGACGAGCGATTGGTACGAAGTGAATGCCGCCACTCTAAAGCCTCTTAAAGCGGTTCACGTATTTTTGCTGAATGACTTAATAATGGTGGCCACAAAAAATCGAGATAATCGACAACATGATTTGATTGCTTGCCACTGCCACTTGCTAAGGGAGACTGTTGTGGATCCACAGGTGGAGAACAGAATTCTGTTTACGTTTGGCAATAGGGGCCAGTTTTTAATTCAAACCAACAAGACCCGAGAGTATGATCGATTCGTAGCTACTGTTAGAGGTGCAAAGGACGATTTGAATGTCATTTCACAGGCCGAGGAGGAAAATACTCGTAAAATAAGGGACTCTTTTACTTATATGCATGCAACACAGCAGACTCCATCACGAGATCTCACTCTGAGTCCAGCAAAGGGCCATGTCCGCAATTCGAGCTTAGGGAACGCTCAATCAGGTCACATTAATGTCTCTGATGAGCCGTTTCTGCTTCAGACTCTGAGTTCATCGATGACATATCCATCGCAGGCGGGAGGTGGACGAAACAACTCAAATGCAATTTCACAATTAGAGGATCAACTGGAGAACTTTGATATGGTTTTCGCTAGACATAATTACCAAGAGGCTATTATTCTGTTAGTACAGCTGGAAAAATCTATGGAAACCCTAGAAGACGAAATAAGTCAGGAGAATCAAGCATTTACAAACCTCGTTCGGTTGAAGATTACTCACCGCAAGCAATTGATCTCAGGGCAATTGACACAATTAATTTCGTCAGAGTTTACAGACTCTTCTACTTTGACAAAATACGTCGAGAATCTCGTGTCCCTAGATTATGACCATGACGCTTTGGAGCTCTTTTTACAAAACAGGTCAAAATATATTCATGATCTCATCTTAAAGGTGGGTTCATTCCAGAATCCTGCTTTCTACTTAACTCAAATTGCTGTCATACGTTTTCAAACACTTAAAAGAGTAGTTATAAGCGTGAACGAATTATTCAAACGTGCAAAGGACAGCTTTTCTTCAACAATAGTGAGCTGGTGCAGCAGCGAAGTTGATAAGCACTTTGACCTGATCAGCAAGCAATTTCAAAATGCAGAGATGGTCCCTCCTTCTTCCATCAAGTCGTCACGGCGGCAGATCGACGAACTAAAGTCGGTTGGGCTAGATTTTGTGTATAAACTAGACGACTTCATTCGTGAAAACAGCGAAAGAATTGGCTAGTACTAAGCTGGCCTGCCAGAGCCTGGAACAGAAGTGCCTGAGGTGGAATTGAATCGAATTGAAATTATATACATTTCGTGATGTTGAGCTTCACCTAGGCAAAAAGCAGTTTTTTCTCCCCCTGCAGATTGTAAATCTAACCAACTAAGGGAGAATGTTACTGGGCCCATAATGGATTAAGGGTCGTCTGTATGCAGCCTTAACTGGACCAACTGATTTCAGTTTTGTTTCTAATTTGCTGGAGGTCTCAACACACAGCAAGAAACTATGAGCAAGAAAACAGAAGCGCTTAGACTAAAATCATTGGCACCAACTTGCTCCCTTCATCAATAACCGTTGAATACCGAGTGGTAAACGTGGAGCGAACCTTTCACGTTGTTGAAGTCAGGCAAGTAACTCCGTCACAAATGATCAAAGGAATTACAATAGTCTAATAAGCTTTCTAGAGCTTTCTAGTGTCAAACTTTTGAAGTAATGAACGATTGGCTTACGCAGATATAACCCAACAACTTTCTAGAGGTGATTTACATTTGATTGAAACTAAAAGCCAATTTCGCAGATAGCCTGAGATGGACAAACTATTACACTGGTCCGTAGCAAACTCGCAAGGCGACAAAGAGTCTATTGAAAAAGTTGGCCAACCCGATCCCAAGCTACTTCAACAGCTGTTTGGAGGTGGCCCCGACGAGCCTGCGTTAATGAAGCAAGCTGTTGTGGTCATCACGAATCCAGAAGCGGAGCTGGAGGCTAAACTGATAGCTTTTGACAATTTCGAAATGCTCATCGAAAACTTAGACAACGCAAACAACATTGAGAATATGAAGCTTTGGGAGCCGCTAATTGGAGTACTCAAGTCACCCGAATCAGAGCTTAGGGCATTTACCCTATCGGTTATTGGTACCGCCGTTCAGAACAACACTAAATCGCAAGAAAGCTTTCTAGCATACAATGACGGCTTAGCTCAGGTTATCGGAATCGCAAAAGATCCAAATGAAAAGACGGATGTTCGGACCAAAGCATTTTATGCGTTGTCAAACCTTGTTAAGCACAATAGAGACTCTTTCGAAAAAATCAGGAAATTAGGAGGTCTTGCTGTGATCGAAGCTGTGCTGCGTGATTCAAGCCTTACGGACAAGCTTAAGTTACGTGCACTGGCTCTGGTTACCGCCCTCATGACAAGCACAACCGTCGATCTCACATTTTTGCAGACACTGAGAGATTCGCAAATACTATGGAGAGCCATGACATATTTGAACGCGGACAGTAATATATATGTCATTGACAAGGTCCTCAACATTTTCTCGCATCTTATAAATGCTGGTCTGCGATTCAATGATTCAGAACTCGCACAGCTAAAATCTGGCCTACTTGAAATTGAAAGCGTCGGAGAACGTCTCAATGAAGACGATTATGAAGTAGTTAAGAGCATACTGTGAGGCTCATTGATACAGTAGACTAAACAAATATTTAATTCAGATTGTTGAAAACATTATTTTTGTTTCACCAGTTTTTTTTTGGCAACAGAAGCACTAACTTGCTTAGGATAAGTAGACAAGATCATCCGGATTTTCGGCCGTCAGTAAAGATACAACAGCTGATTCAGCTGCTCCTGGCATTAGCGCATTTCCATCCTCCCCGCTGGTCAAAAAACCATTTTGCACGTCCTCAAAGAGTTGCTGATAACTTTTGTAGACCGCAACTACTCGTTGGGCCCTTAGTCGTGTCATTTGGTCCAATTGCTCGATGGCCTTCGCTAACGCATCTCGTGAATCTTGTGCCGACCTCAAATTGATATGAGACCACTGCTGATGCCGTATAATAGGATCATATCTCTTGCGGCTAACAACGCTTATCAAGTTGGTAATCCAAGTGACGGCATCTCGTTTGGTCTCTGCGGTGAAAAATTGAACACCTAAACATATCGCTATTTTATCAGTGGTGACATCAATTTGGTTTGCTGGCATTGCCAACTCCTCCAATATTTCAGTCTGTCTGCTCTTAGCCCGGCTTCGATTGACCTTTGTTCCGTGGAGCTCTTCATCTACTTGATCTCTAAACCGTTTATTCTCTACCATCTGTAGACCCTTGAAAAGACGATCTCGACCACTCAGAATTACAATAACTTGCTGCTTAGTTTCTTTCAGTGTGTTGACCAGCCCTACCAAGCGTGAGGCTTGAGTCTTGTACTGATGAAAGAAATCCAACGCGTCAAAATAGAGCAATGACACTGTCTCGGTTACCATAGACCTGTTTTCGGGATAGAAAATTCCATGTTTGTAGTCGTACACTGAATCGCAACATCTTCGTATCTTAATCAGTGGTGTAGTCGTATGTGTGTGAATGACTGTTGTAGGTTTTATCTCTTCTCGGAAATCAATACCATCTTCTTTGAACTCTTCACAAAGAGACTCATCCATATCTAAAAAAATCTCCGCCCTTAAGGCCACCACATCCTTTATGAGCTTGTTGACGGTATTAAATCTTTTCTTGGCTGCTGAAGAAGCTAGATGTTTCGATACTTCGTGTCGGGAGTCCTCATCCGTAAAATATTTCTCATTGACGATGAATCTGCTGAACTTACCATGCAGCTTGTCATCTTTTTCATTCGGCAATGAATTGGCTTTGAGGCTATCTAGAGAGTTTACACCGCGAGGTCTAGACATTTGGAGCTCTGGTTTCCAAATTAAATTCTTTTGATCTGATTTTTCGAATAGCACAAAGTCGGAAGAGTCTTCAATGGTGTCAACTTCATTATTTTTATCAGCTGGGCTACGAATAGGACTACCTTCAATACAGCTTTCAAGATTCACCTCTCGTAAACGTTTCAAGGGTGATCCCGCAACAGAAGATTCCTTAGGTATTTCTGCAATTTGTAGTCCTGTTCCTGATGTACCGAAATCCAGAGAAGAAGAGCTGACGAACAGTTTTTTATCACAAGGTGGGCTGTTAACTTGTTCTCGAGGTCTAGGAGGGCTACTTAACACATTCTCTTCGAGCTTCCCAATATCTTGCTTTTGAGACCACTTAGCCGTAAGAGCAGCTATGCTCAAACATTTTTGAGCACTTTGTGGTGAAGAGATATGCCCATCTGTGAAATCTGTAGAAGAAGGAATGTCATCGCCTACAAGCTGATCCAAGTTAATTCCCTTGCACACAGATAGGCGTGATAATTTCGGGCTTGAGCCATGGAGGAGTTCAGTAGAATTAGCACACGATTCATCCAAATTAATGATTTTCCTCATCTTAGAGCGGGAAGCTGAGTTGGTTATGCCATTCTCCAAATGAGTGTCGTTTTGAAAGGTACACGACAGTTCCACAGATCGGTCTTTGGGATTTTTCTGACTAGACCTGGGTGTAACACAATTGGCATTATGTGATCTTGGTGAAGAAGGACATCCTAGTGTAGAGGATTGAACTACCAGCGGAGCAAGATCATCAAATTCAGATGTCAGCTCTATAACATCGTTGCTGCGCTTTCGAGACAGAGTTTCAATAATTTCAATTGATGAGTCGACCGGCACCATACTCACGTCATTTCAAGATCACTGCTCGCTGGTGGTTTATCTCTCAGCGGCCACGTCTCTCATCTGTTTATAAGAGGTATTCAAAGTATTGATCATTATATAGTAAATCATTACCAACGAGTAAGATGACTTGGGTCACTCGCCGTGTCCCATGGGCTGAAGCCTATTAACAGCATCCGATAAGCGTTTGTTGGCCGATAACGACGCAGTTCTCCCTACTCCAGACTCACGTTTCATTTGACGTTGTAGTTCTTCGCTTAGTTGTAGCCTCAGAATATTCTTTATGTCGACAAGGGAAAATTGTTGCAGACCACCGTCATTGGCACGTTCAATGACACTATATTCGCTCGCTCCACACATGGTGAAGTAATCAAACGCCGGAGCCAGGGTCACTTTTAGAGGCGTATTGCTAACATTCCTACAAGCTTGCTGCAAAATATTAATATTCCTCTGCATCTTTCTGATACCATTGTGGTTAAGCGCCACAATGCCACGAGACCCAACAGTTAGCACTACATTGAGAAAATTTGCAAGGCCCCCAAAAATAAGCTCCTTTTGATTAGGTTCAATAGTTTCTCGCAGACGGCTTTCAAACATCGCAAGCTCCCTAGTGAAAGCAGATATATTTTGGTCCATTTCAAAACTTGCCACTTCGGGACACCATGGAGACTCTTGCAAAAACTTGGTTAGGTAAAAAATGGATCTTGCCCTTACATCATAGCGGAGAGATGCCCACAACCTGTTTTCCATGGTTTCAAACTTGCTTATATTATTTTGGAAAACTTGGGCGCTTTCTTTATTGAGAACAAGCTTTAACCCACTTATGTTAGGGATACTCTCAATGTCTGAAATCTCAAATAAAGACCACTCCCACCTTAAAAAATTCGAGCCCAAAGAACTTCCCAACACATCGTTTTCCGCATACTCAGATACGTTCGCTAGCCCCATCAGCCACACCTTCACATCCTTCACTGTGTTCAAAAATAAAGCTATCGTTTCTAATGTTAATGGGTTGAACAAATCCTGTTTCTTCAGATTTCTGTCACGCTGATAAAAATTTGGACACGCCTTCAGGAGTTGATCGATCTCATCCCTTAAGCAATCTGCATCGCCTTCATATATCCTTCTTGTAAAATCCCTCAGTTTGGTATCCTCTGTCCATATACTATTGATTTTCTTGTCCAACCTCTTATTTACCGAGGTTCCTAAAAGTTCCGTCTGAACTTGTAGACAATATGAATGAAACCTGTCGAGCAATTTCAGTACAATTTTCACAACTTTCGGCTTGTAGGCATAAGACGTGTTGAATAAACACATAACCATGTGAACTAAATTTTTGAAATTGATAGCCGCCGTGAAAACTGGTCGATACCCTAGCTGTTGCTCTACTGCGTAAGGATTTATCGATTCCACACTTGCCTTGAACTGGTAGGTCAATGTTAGGTCTAGCTGAGGAAGAAATTCGTTATCCATAAATTTGGTGAAAAATGTGAAAGGGCTTATTGAAGCTGTAGAACCTTCAGAAGAAACGACGCCCTCGCTTCCTTTAATGAAGAGATACAGTGACTCGAGGATGAAGGTAAAGTTGAAAATTCTAGGCGGTACCAAGGTTTCTTCTTGCTCGAAAACTTCCTCTTCAAGATATATCGACTTCAGCTCTAAATTGGAAGAAGCCGAAAATCCCGGAAACATGTCCTTTAGTAGATCTTTAAGGTCCTTAGTATGATCCCTGGTGGATGATCCGTTATCTAGATTATGCTGTAGAGAATAAGTTAGGGGCTTTTTAACTTCGCTTAAATTATTGTTGGAATAGCGTGAATTAGAAAGTTTAGTCCTAGGAAGGTCGCGTAACTTAGAGTCATTCGTGTAACTTTTAATAAGGTGCTCAACTTCGCTTAGAAGTTTCTTCCATATTTCATCGAATTGATACTCCTCTCCAACAACAGAAGATGGCTGCAAAGCTTTGGAGATTTCATATATTGCCCGGTGGGCTTGTAACGCAAACAGAAGTTTTGAAAATATCTCCCAAAATACGTTCCTCAAGAGCAGTGGAAGAATCTCAAAGCCAGGAAAACCAAAGTCATTTTCATTTTCTAACGATACAGTGAATTTTATCAAAGAAGGATGTTTTGTTCGCATTGCATCCGTTGCCTGAGTAATAACGTTATGAATTTCCTCTTTGGCGCGACTAGCAATACTTAGAAGAGCAAGATGAAGATCGCCTAAGTCATTCAGTATGTTTAATAGATCGAAAAGTCTCTCGAATATTGCTTCCCGAGCATAGTTCTGAATCATCGGTTCATTTACTGCCGAAGATGTCATAATTTTCAGTTTTTCCAAAAAGTTGTCCAGCTCCACGTTCGAAGTAATGGATTTTTCGTCTATTTCAAGATCAACAGTATTAGTCAAGTAGCTCTCCACATTACTATAGTTTCCATCCGAATTTTGGGGAATCTTCACTTCATACCTAGGACTCACAGCAGATCTTTTGGAGTAAATCAGGTCGTTGATGTCTTCAATCAGTGTCTCGAAGAGAGTGTGCTTTTGTGATTCCAAGATTTGTTTTGTGGTTTGAAGTGCAGGAATTTGCCAAAGCCCATATGTATGCGCCAGGGAAAAGCCGCGTGTTAAGGCTTCTTTGGCCTGAAAATAGGTTTTCTGCCTCAAAAAATCTTCGGCAGTATCAGGGATACCCAGCAAAAAGTCCACCGCTTCGAGAATAGCAACCATTTTATTGATTCCCTGCGAATTCTCGTTTAGCTCTTCTAGGTACGTCGAGGATCCTAGGAGATCGGCACCAGAGCCTGCAATATTGTGTTTTATATCCTGAATATTTTCCTGAGACTCATTGATGAGCTCCACAGTTTGCTCATAGGATGCGATGTTGGTATTAAATGCCTGATAGTGCTCGTTCACCGCATATTGAAGGTTATTAGCCAGCCGTATGCTCAAATTTTGGAATTCTTTATGTCTGTATCCGAGGCCAACCGATGTGTCATCCAAAAATGCCAATGCGAGTTCCAATGGGTTGGCATCCGCAGTAATAACCTTATTCCATTCGGAAGATATTAGATTCAAGTCATTTTGAAGATCGTTCAGCGCGCTGTTCATGGCGGCCTTTTCTGATTGACTAGCATTGTTTACCGACAGTGCTCTCTTTCGTTGAGAGGGAATGGAAAGGTGGCTCATTGGCCTGCTACAATTTGGCCTATGCGGGTTCACGTTTTCAATACCGGTTACACTTTCACTTAAGGAATCTACTTAGCTTATGTGTTCGAATAGGTGCTTCGTCAAAAAAGATCTCCTAATGATTCCCTTTGAAATACTTGGTCTCGCCGCGTGTGTGTTGAAGTGTATATAGGTCTACAAATCCCGATATCGTTTTTGGTTTGGGCCTGAAGTTCCCCGGAAGTTTCTACATATTTCCTATTATGAAGTTTCCTCTAAAATTCTCTAGCACTTGCATTTATATATTAGTCCGCTCAAGCATGTACTCGTGCCTCTCGTGAACATGGTTTCGTATCACCGAAAGAAGTATCGCAAAGGTTATCATTGCAACGCCGTTACACTCTAGTTACTATAGAAAACCAATGTGCAAGGTTTAAGATGGTGGCGACACTGTTTATATTTGGTTTTGGTAAAAACCAATTTTGTGACAAGCATTTAACTTGGGAATATAGAAGACTTGCGGCCAATGATGAGCTTAGGTGGTAATTGATTGTGAGTGCTGTTACTTGTAAATATTGATTACACCAGAGCGATCAGCGGAAATGACAATGTGATTGGCTTTGACTTTCACAATGGCAATAGAACTAACAGTGGCATTATGCAAATTAGATTCGCTTTTAGTTTGTTCTGTTCTGGAGGAAGTCCTCTGCTTGATTAGTACTGTAGTACTGGCTGTCAATTGAATGGGCTTAAATTTTGTGTCCTTGACAGCATTTCCAGTTGCCAGTTGGGTACCAGTTTTCTCTTTGGGATTAAAACACATGATGCTGTTACCTTCTAGTGCTGAGACCAAAACGTTCTGACCTTGAACAACCATTGAGCCAATTGGACTGCAGGCAAATTGTTCAAATGAAGTTTTTAATTTGTCACACTTAATGGTGTTTGCAATGTAATCTCCAATTGGCGGAATCATATCGGTTTGCAACACAATCTGTTTACATTGACGTCTTGAATAATCCCACAGTGTGAAATAGGTCGACGCTGAGCCCCCGACCACCAGCACGCATCTCTCTTCCCGCTTGCCAAGGGGCGAATACGGAACGATGCTAGTGATAGGTAAGCCATCCGAAAAAGTCCAGCTTTGTATCAAATTCCCAAATCTCGAATCCCAAACATCAATCACACCTCTAGAAGAGCCCATAATAATCGAAGCCTTATCCGGACCTACAGCAAAACAAAGAACAGCCCCATGGAGGGGATCATTTTCGACTCTTCTGACAATAGACATGAAACGAGGATCCACGATCAAAACTGCCGAGGTGTTAGTTAACACAACAATGAGAGGATCATCATCAGAGGGAATCAGGGAAAGTTGAATGGGATACTCTGTGGACCGTAATTTCAACTTTCTGATGACTTGCAAGCTCGTGAAAATTCTGACCCCTTTCATTTCTTCGGTGTTCACTTTGACAACAAGAACAGTACCGCCTCTACTGGCTACCGCGAATAAATCAAAGCCTTGTATAGGTTTTATGTCAACAACAGAAGATCCTGTATCTAAGATCAACGAGGGCCCATGTGTTTCTCCCGCTAAGACTTTAGGTATATTCCAGAGCTTAACATAGCCTTCCTCTGAGCCACTAAGGACGTAAGAATCGTGTGGGCTTGCGGCTAGTACATTTATTGTTGACGATTTCCCCTCAGTGACTTGAAACAAAAATTGAAGTCGTGAATAAGCCGCGGTCGTTGCTTTGGGCGTAACATTGCTCCTCACACTGGAGAAGTGGCTGAATTCGGGAAAACTTCTGAATGACGGCTTTACATCCAAGCTCCGAAGGAAGCAATGTATGTTTTTATCATGTCCTTCGTAACTGTTCTTTACAGTGTAAACCGAAGGAGACATAGAGCTTTCTTTGGTTGTTGACTCTCTTATAATTTGGGGCTTGAATTTTGAGCCTTCCAACTGGACGTAAACATTATCCAAATTTGACGTCAATGTCGCAGAAGCTTTTGCGTTCATTTGAATGGATTTTGTGAGATCGACTGAGCTGTTGAGAGCAAGTTTGTGAAAGTTACTTCTGTAAGATTGTTGTGGATTTCCCTTGTTTTTCACAATCATATGGGAGCTTTCCTTTAGCTGAGCTCCGTTATTAAGAAATAAAATATCAAAGAAGACGTTTCTTGGTGATCTGCTGTATGACAGAGATCCTTTTTTTTTTGGCGACAAAGCTTCATGAAGTGGATTGTTTGAAATGATAGCATCCGGCTTGCGAGCAATCATTTTTGCAACGCGAAACACATAAGATCTCATTGACGTGATTTTCCAAATATCATTGTTCTTTAGCCCAACCGCTTTTATCTTCTCCAACCAGCCTTTATCCTCATTTGTAACCATAATCTCACGATTGTCTGCTAGTATGATCGAGGCTTCAGATAGCTTATAACCGCTCGCAAGGCCGTAATTCTTGGCCGTGAAATCTTTATTGATGAAAACTGCACTAGTGTTACCAAATGAATCCTTTTGTTTGCTTGGGATCTGCTTCCAAAAGAGACTACTACTTGATCGAAGAGACCAAGTGCAAATCAGGTTATAAACCGTTCTCGTTAAGGGCTTTTTGCAACTGGATATCATAGACTCTAAAGTTAGCTGGACGTCAAACTCGAAATAAGGTTTGATAATTGGATAAAGTAGGCAGTAAACTTCAGCCCGTGAGAGCTTATCGGAGATCTCAACTAGCTGAGATAGAGCAAATCTTCTAATCCAAACGTTAGGATGAAGCAATAGAGCTGAAACAATGTTAGAAATGTCGAAGAAAAACTTTTTATGCACAAGTCCAATTGAGCAAAGAGTTTTCAGGCTCTTGAGTACCATCACTACGACTAGCTCTTCAGAATCTGTGATGGTTTGAATAAGTAAAGGCAGGATGTACTGTTCTAAGGTTATTGGACCTAGAAGAATGGCAATACCTGTGATCGATTTCATTAGGCTAATCCTTAGTGAAGCGTTCTTATCATTCAGATAGGTGATTAAATGGCTGAGAACCACATCATTGGCCTTCTCCCTACCAAAAAGAGTACAAAGTGGAAGGATGTTGGATAGTAATGCAATCTTCACACTAGCTTGATTGTCTGTTAACAACGCGACGGTGATTTCCTCAAAGTTATGAATTAGTTTACGTTTCTGCTTGCGTATAACATCCATATACTCATTGTTTGAGTATTCATCTTTGTTAATAGAGAAAGAATATTCATGGAACCTGTTAGCTGATTCAGCTATTTCGCCCAATTCCTCTGCTAGAGCCATTCTGACATACTCATTGTGTTTAGTTACCTGCGTAAGCTTTTTGAGCCGCGGTAATAAGTAGTCAGTGAACAAGGACTCATTGATTCGATTAATCTTAGTCGTTAGTGTTAGAAGCTGAGATAGGGCGTGGACCGAAAGTGCTTGAACGCCAGGGCAATCGTCGAAAAACATCCAAACAATAAAGGGAATTATCCGATCAAGTTTATTGTTATCTGAAACGTATTGAGAAAATGCAAGGACAAGTTCTATGCATCGTAACTTAACAATGTTAGACTTTATAGCCCTTAAAGCAGGCAAGAGGATGGACAATAATAGTAGAGAAGATTGATCCGCAACAGAAGGATTTTTTGTGCTGTAGGGCTGGAGCTCAATTTTACCCACATTAGGCAGGCTTAATTGTAGGTGATGCTTCTCCCCCATTTTCTGGGCAGGCTCAGCTACTTTTTTCAGCGGATAGCCCAAAGATGAGCAAATCTTAGGAAAGTCTCTGTAAATCCTCTCCACTTGTTCGTCTATCTTGAAGGATAGATCGCATAGTTGCACGCTACTGAAAATCTTGTCTGTCATCGGCGTCGGTTCGTCCGTGGAAGATAGCACCCTAAAGTAGTCGTAGTAGAAGGTATAGAAATGTTCGGGAAAAAAGTTTCCCCGAAACTTTTGTAAGGTATCTTTGACACTGATTCTTTCAGCAGGATTTCGTTTTATCAGGCCCATTATTAAATCTTTGATATCTCCATCATCCAGATGGTTGTCCAGAAACTCCCGTGGGTCATATTCTCCATTCTGATATCTGAACAATTGAGAAAGATTGAAAATACAATATCCCTCTGTGAAAATTTCGGCAATACAACAACCGGCACTGAAAAGATCCATTTCGCATGTTAGCTCGTGTTTCTGTTCATCTTTATACTTGACTGAGTCAAACCTCTCTGGGGCGATGTAGCAGCTTCGTCTTTGCGAAGTGTCAAAATAAAAAGCATACTCGCCCGGATTGTCTTCAGGTAGATATGTAGGTTTCAGGTGGTTTGAAAAATCTGCTAGTACAAGCCAGTTCCAGCTGGTTAGCAACAAATTTTCCAATTTTAGGTCACCGTGGCATATCCCATGAGAGTGAATGTCATCTAGGGCTCGCAGAAACTGGAATACAATAAACTTGAGCTCAATGGGTTCTAAAAAGGGTCTTGTACTCAGTCGATCATAGGCACTAGATTTCAAATGTTGTCTAATCAGATAACCAGCTCTGTCAGATTCAACAATCTTGCTATAATTCAAAGTGTTTGGTAGCTGTGCCAAAACCAGAGCTTCTCGTTGCAACTTCTTTTGAATTGTTGCTAACTCGTAATCATCGCTGGGCTTTAGGAATACTTTGATCACTATTTCGCCATTAGGGTCTACAGCCTTGCATGTTTTCAAAAATCGCGATGAGTTGAGCTGCGAAAGATAGTGAACTTCATCCAACACATCGATATATGATGAGATTGCAATGGAAGGGGCTGTATGGGCAGCAAGGGACAATTGCACCCCCATTGGAAGCAGCGTTTCTATCAATTTCACTTTAAGGTTTATTCTTTATACAAATTGGTAGTAAAACGATTCATTGAAGGTCCGTTACGTTCATCGTTACTTTATGTCATTTAAAAGTTTCATGACACCATTATCGTACATGCCGTGATAAGATTGGGCCTTATATTTATATATAATAAATAGATCAACTCACGCTTAGTTTTCTCTACCTATTACTAGCTACCAGATTATAGGTAGTTGCATTAAGTTCCACTTATACTTGAAGTCTGTCTCAGGGGCTAAACCTAAACTGTTCTTGAAACACCATCTGAAAACGATTACTGACATTATCCTGTCATCTTGAGCTTTCCTATCTTGGTCCTACAGCACAGGCCATACAAAACAACCATGGAAGACCAGGCAAACTATGACTGCAGTATATGAGAAATAAAGCCCTATGTTATTATTTGATTTTTTTTTATTTTTACGTTTGCTCGAATGATATTCTACAATCCGTCAAGTAGATACTTGCTCTTTGAAGGCTTGCACTTCCTCGTAAATAGCACACCTCAACTTGTGCATTGACGTGAGTTGAATTTCATAAGAGTAGTCAAATGGTCCTCTCGGGCAGCCAGGTTCGTCATCGGGATTCCTGACATCTTCGAGAAAAGGATGTTCTACGATTTCATCAACTTTCAATCGCCTGTCCGGATCCCAGGTAAGTAAGCAATCGAGCAAATGTTGAGCATCCGGGCCAAGATCAGGATATATTAAGGGCCACGGGCGCCTTTTGACCTCTATTCCAGAGGCAAAGATATCATAGCACCTAGCTGAACAGTATTTAGCAATCGTGTCTGGATTTGGCGTTCCTAAAACTTTCTGTATTTCAGAAACCTGATGCAATGAGTCTTGTCCCATAAAGAGGGGCTTTCTTCCGTAGAGTTCTGCTAAAATACAGCCGACTGCCCAGATATCGATGGATTTTGAGTATGGCTTATGGGAGAGAATCAGTTCGGGGGCTCGATACCACCGAGTAGCCACGTAATTTGTAATGTGGATATCCCCTCGTTTAGAGTTTGAAAAATGAGGTGAGATTCCCCGGGCCAAGCCAAAGTCGCATATTTTTAGCTGTCCGCTTATTGAGCATAAAACATTGCCCGGTTTCAAATCTCTATGAATAACATCTGCGCTATGAATATATTTTAGCCCACACACAATTTGGTACAGAAAGTGCTTAATGTGGAATTCAGAGAATTGAACCGTCGAATGAATCACCCGAGCCAGGTCATAATCCACTAGCTCCTGATAGCAATAAAGTCCATCAAAAGGCTTCTCTGTCACAATCTCCAAATCGAGAAGACTGACAATATTCTTATGGCCCTTAAAGAAATTCAAGAACTTCAACTCCCTAATGGCTCTTTTCATCAATATTTCTCTGTGAAAAATATTGGTGACTTTTTTGATCGCCAAGGGACAGGGTTTACCTACCTCCCTCTTGTCAATTGCGGATACTACCACACCATAGGAGCCCTTTCCTAAAATCTGGACGACCTCATAGTTTCCTGGGGTCGAAAAGCTAGCTTTTTGGTATATATTTCTGATCGCAGCTGCTGCGGTTGGATTTGCAGCAAGGGAATTATCAATGTTGTCGATGCTGTTTAAGGGCCTTCCAGGTTTGTTAAGCAAAGAGTCGCGCGAGATAGTATTTGTTTGATTCAATATCTTTTGATTTGACTGGAGAGCAATAAAGGAAGCCATTTTCGAAGACTAGGAATGTAGGGCTTTAACTCCAAGTGCTCATTGAGACCGGGATTCTTTACTAGACTTGTGTTTGTTTCCCATGGCCTTTTATTACACTGACGCTGACGCTACACGGGCTTCTTCATATCATGCTTGACGTCCGTAGGTTCAACAAAGCTAGAGTCTTCTCTACGCCCTCAGCTTACTCGTATGGCTTAGTGGACATTCAACAAGATCATTTTGAGCTTAACGATATATTTAGGCGCACGAGAATTGACTGGTCTAGATAATCTACCGTAGTCTAATAACAGAGCATCAAAACTGCGATTTTTGTTAAACGGCATGGCTAGCATACTTCTGGGCAGAATTGGTATGTAAGCATCAATCATCTGCTGAAATAATCCTGACGATAAATATTTCGCTTTTGTTATAATATTCGTAAAAGGGTGCGCGATCGGTTGAGATATATGAGTAGAGTTAACCTTGAACAATATCATGCTTCTTTTGCTACCAATCAAATCTGGTTGAACTCATGCTCAATCTTTTCCAGTGGGCTGGTTTCATGAAAGCCGCAATGAGTTGACAATAACTGCAGGTTGCGGCTGGCAATTTGACTGACTTCTGGGTTGTACAGGCCACAAAATTCCAAAGCATCCTTAGGGGGTATCGTTTTCCTACCATCTTTCAAAACATACTTTGTAATCGAAATTGATGCCAGCTGCAAGCCACCGTTGATTAAGAAGCGGCTTAGTACATATATCCACTTTTCGTCCCAACATAAAATGCAGCTACGTATCTCGTATGGTTGGAAAGGCTTAATCTCCTTTAAAAAGTTTGTAAACACATTGGCCACCGGAACATAAGGATACTGCTTAGAGTTGAGAAATAGTTTTTGAAATACCTTTGTCATCAAGTCAGTTCTTGCGATGTCGAGTTCTTCGAAATATGTACTATTGCTCTTGTGCATGTAGAAGTCGCACTCAAACGGCGAAGCGTACGTCTTAAGACTAGTATACGAGAAGCAACCATTGTCATCTTTCTGTAAACTCTCTATGTTCTTAGTATGTGTGCCTTTAAACTGAGGAATGATGAGATTGCGGAAGACAGGGATGTAGAATCGCACAAAATAGGCGCCAGGAAGACTTTTATATGTGGAAAGAAGAATAAGGATGAGCAGGTACTTTGCAGCAAGTAATTTCAGCCCCATTTCGATTGGCCTTCCTGATTTGCTAGTGCGTGGTAGTTACCTACTTTTTCTGAAGCACATATATAGATAATAATAATACCTTAATATAATTTATGTAAATAAATTTAAGAACCTCGAGCGAGGATGATGAAAGCGTCGGCGCAATCAAAAACCTCACTGATCTGCAAACATAAGTTTATGTCTAATTTGGATAGGAGGAGACATACTGATGACCACGCCTCCTGAGTGCAATGACTTCATGGAACCTGATTGCTACGGAATGAATCTGTTCTAGTCAATAAGAGAAGTTTGAAGTTAAACATGCTTTACTTTACTAATGCGATTATTTTCTTCATAAGGGACGAAGTTTTGTCATATTTTGCTACCTCACAACCTAATGAAAGCCTGACCTTTATACCGACGCCTACCCAAGCAGAAGGTTAACCATTCATAGTTAGGTGGTATCTTGGTTGAATGTTTCGTACTTCGGAGCGGGTCTGAGTCATTAGTGTGCATCTCGCTAAACTGTATCTCCAAATCTTTTTTTTTTAGAAATCATAAACCATCTTGATAGGCGAAGAAATATGGAAGTTTAAAGTGACTTTTTATATCTTTTATTGACATTGCAAACTAGTGATACCGTTCATCAAAGCAGTCGAAAGTTCAAAATTTTTATACAGGTATTTGAAAAGGATAATCTGAGCGCTGTTTGAGCTAAGCAAGTGAAATGCCCCACCCAGCAGGGCAGCTGCGACGTGATTTAATAACTTAAATGGCCGACGTGACTTTGCTGTGCGATCGCTCAACCTCTGAGTTCGTTGTCGGTTATTCACCTCCTTAAGCCTTATTTTACTGACTTCTCCGTCATCGCTCCATTTTGTACTGACACCTTACTGAAGTTTACTGTTCAACAGCTGGACGCTATTCAACAGGTACTAAACGAGAATCGCTTTGTAGCCCTGACACAAGAGAATATGGTGTGGTTAAAATTGCAAACTTTAAGTGTCACAGTATTCCAATATTTACTTACAGGGAAAGATATGAAAATATTCTTGGTAAAACCTACAAATCAACTCTAATGTTGTCGCGAATATCACAGATATAGCTATTATAAATCGCAAAACAAGAGCACAACTCTAATTTTCCCAGTCTCTCTGAAATGCGAAAAATTTACCTCCAACCATTTTAACAGCCGTCTATTCGTTGGCATTTTTTTGGTGACGCTCTCTGGCGCCTGGTCACCTTTCTCAATGTGATTCCTCAACAAACACACTGTTGCATAAGATGAATTATGCAAAAATCTCTACGGAATTTGGCATAATGGACCCAATCTCCTACCTGGGAGCTCGTGTCTACTTATTGTTATGGCCTCTGTAAGAAACTCAAAGAGAAGTGTTCTTACAATAAGAGAGGCTCGTATCATGTGCTTAATGAAATCGTTATTTATCTATCCCAAAGCATATAAGGACTTATCCTATAGATGAAGAGACTATTCGCTACTTGAGCGCCCCAGATTGCAGGAAGTGTATCGTATGACGACTTCTCCTGTGCTCGAAGGTGACACCCAAAATCAATTGAAGTCCTTCTCAGAGGCGATTTTGCGGCACAAAAGTGGCAACTATCCTTCGTTGAGGGCCTCAAACGATGGCCACTTTTTCCCCTCTACCAATGGTGCAACGTCCAACAGGGGTAATAAACTCTTACAAAAGTCGGATGGTGTTAGTCGCACAACGCTCAGAAACTTAGCTGACAGTAAGGAAGAGCAAGTTTTTTACAATGGGTCCTTCCATAAATTACTGGCAAGGAAACGACATCACGAAGACAGTGATGACGAGGACTCCACCGTCAATCTTCATAACTTAGTTGATTTACGACAAGTGTTAGCCCCAGTCTCATCTTTAAAGGATATAGCTGTGCATCCGGCAGTCTCCAAGACATACAAGAACGAGGTTTTGGGTGAGCTGGCGCTGCAGACGGTGTTAATGATTGAAAAGGAACAAAAAAACGTTGTCGCACTGTCGAAGCTGTTGGAAGCCTTTTTGGGAGACTACCCTGGGGCATTATTGGAGCAAAATTTAAGGCTGAAAGAGTACAATCACAATTTGAAGTTAGGGGAAGATGCAGAAGATCATAGTTCCACCCAACCACCGCTTGACATAAAACCCGATGGATATCCCCAGGATGATGAAGATCCTTTCTTTGCACTACCGCAATTTGATCCATACTCTTTCCTACCGTCAGTCGTTTCGCAAAATCTTGGTCAGAGCACCGAAGAAGTGGAGGCTGGTCGACAGCTAACCCAAATTGCTCTACAGCGAAATCAAGAATTTATCAGAAATTTACAGAAAATAAGAAACTGCATCGTGAAGGCTCAGCGCATAAAGGAACGTATACATCTATGGGGTCGCGAGTATGCGGGCATTCAAGAAGAAGATGTGACCGTCCCCACTGCATTGCACGCTGTTAAGCGGGGCTTGATTAGTGCCACGACAAATAGAACTGTGACCGAAGAGAATATAGAGCCAGAAGTGGAAGATGAGGAAGTGTAACGAAATTGGCATGGTATTTAAAATTCAAAAGTTTACAATAAAATTGTTCTCACCAATCATGAGACTGGTGGTCGAGTACTTTTACGAAATTTGAATCTTCACAAGTATCCTTTTGACCTCGGAATAAGGGAACAATGCAGTTCTTCGTGACTTCGTCGAATAGCTCGTCAATTAATCCTTTCAGTTCCGACCCTGTTTGCTTGAAATCTGGATAAGCG
Source organism: Lachancea dasiensis (assembly GCA_900074725.1). Taxonomy (NCBI): domain Eukaryota; kingdom Fungi; phylum Ascomycota; class Saccharomycetes; order Saccharomycetales; family Saccharomycetaceae; genus Lachancea; species Lachancea dasiensis. Next base: position 191,584 of record LT598454.1, read on the forward strand.
TTGACCTCCAACACTTTGACATTCAAGCGAGAATCAACCAAAAAGTCCAATCCATAGGTCTCGAATGCATTTGGCAAGGGTTGGAAATTCATTCTGTTAATCGTCACAGCGGCCAGGAAAAGTTCTCTTGTGATATCATGAATTTGACACTTGATTTTCAATTTTTCCGCTGGTGCGAGCCCTTCGAGCATGTCAAGTTCTTTAACGGCGTTGTCTTTGACATAACCTCCTTTTTGTATGCATGTATTTGTCAAGTGACAGGCGAGATCCTGAGAGTCGATAGCATTGAAGTTTTCTGCAGGTTTCTTGAATGGCTCTGGCGCGAATAACGCCAGCATTCGATCGTAGACGTACACTTCCAAGTCACCCATACACGTGACATAACAGCGAATGTGGAACTTACGAGAATTGACCGAAGGCAGTAGCAGCGGGTTTGGCATGTATTCCTGAACAATAAAGTGGCGCAGCTGGGATGTCACTATACTATTCTCGTTCACATCCTCCTCATTTTCTGGTGGCTCTTCGTCAAAGGAGTCAAAGATGGCTTGCAAATCTTGGATGGTCCTAAAAACTCTTATACCTTGCGCTTTGTCGCTCATGCTCGGTTTCAGAATCCACCACCTGTTCTCCAACTCTAGCTCTTGCCGTAGCTCCCAGTTCTCGTCCAAGGCGTCGTCCAAAAATTCTGCGTAATCCACATCGATGGTGAAAGTTTCCAAAAAGGCCTTTGCCAAAGGAGACTCCGGGTTTTTGACGACGTAGGAGTGTATGGTATGAGCAAGGAAGTGTTTGCGGATGAGAGCCTTGCGATAAACATAGGTATTTGCAAAGTATGTGTTGTCAGACACCAATTTATCAATATCGATATGCTCGTAGTCACCATAGTGTAAAACCTTCAAGTTATCGGCCGTCTTTGGGTGAGAATGAACTATCTGTACGTTAGGCAGGCGGCTTTTGATGGCTGCAGTCAAAGGGTCGTAGATGTACTCCCGGGCCGGGACTGTGAGTAACAGGTATCCATGCACTTCACTCGTAATTCTTTCAAAACCCACTTCTGGGGCTGCAAGTGCACCGCTGTCGCGATTCTTAAGTGTCAACTCTCCAAGTAGCCCCTGGACCTGGTGGAAAACGGCACGAAGGGGGGTGACGCTTATGTGGCCTGCCTCTATCGTACGGCCGTCATTACAGTCATCCTCGGGGCTTTTGAAGATTTCTTCGCGCTGTTTCGCAAAATTCGGCTGCCATTTGAAGGTGATGCCCTTGTTTTCCGCACTCACATCCGCGAATTGCTGGCTAGCCGCAACGCTACTGTCGGCAGCTTCGGCGTCAAAACCGGGGCTGTAAACCGAACACCATTGGTTTTCCAAAACGTGTGTGTAGATGGCCTTTGTTTCCGGGGAAAGCGAATCTAACAGTGGCACATTGACATTGTACAGCTGTGTATCCGGATGCCAGTTCTCCAACAAGTGTTCGATGACGCGGCAGCTCTGTTCTGATGCCCTGCTCATAATGCCATCATCAACGTATTTGAGACCATCGAAATACGCCCACGACAGCGCAACAGAGCGCATCCCAGTGGAAATGACAGCTTCCATCGCCGCCCCGATAGTGCCGCTGGACGTCATATACGCGGCTGAAGAATTGCGGCCCACATTGGGGCCCGAGACGACCAGATCAAACTGGTGAGTGGTCAAATGGTGGAGCCCGATGTCTGTAGCGGTGGCAGGTGTTCCGTCCACCAGGCAGAACTCAACCGCGTCAGAAGTGATATTCTTGTTCGATACGCAAGGAAGACGCGCGCCATGCATGGAACGTTGGGGCTGCAGATACGGGCCCAACAGAACGTCGTCGGACGCGTCCCGGCCCATGTACGCAAATCGGACGTGAGCGTCCTGGCCAACAAAGATGGCTTTCCCAATCCACGACCGCTGCTGGTCGGGCACGCACACGGTGAGGTGCCAGTCGGGTCTGGTTTTCAGGATGTGCTGGATAAAATGGCGAATGTACGGCGAAGACCTGGCATCTGGCGGACCGTCATCGTTGGTGAGCTGGACATATGCTGTTAGAACAAACTGAGAGTGGGGTGGGTTTCACAGAGCACCGGGCGCGGCCAGGCCCCGACGTTGTTGTGAGTTGTGCTGTGTCTTCCCCTTAATGAAAACGAGGACGTCTCAAATGACCCGTCCTGGAACAGGAAGAGGGCGAACGAGGCACCTGAGGCCGTTGAGACATACGAAGATGTGCATTGCGGTGGAAGGAGCGGGAAGTAACCACTGTAAGCCCGCGATGTGTTGCTTGCTTGCTTGGACGGAAAAGGTATGTTGAAATTGGACCTTTGATTTTCGTCCTGGGCCTCCATCATCACCGGCACGACGATCATCTGCTCGCATCCTCGTCACCTGGTGAAAAATTTTGGCCGGCCAAAGTAACAAATAACCAATGTACATTGGCCAGGGCATCGATCCACACTTACGTGCACTTACGTGGCAGCACCCAGCGAGGAAACCCGGGTCCCAGCGTGTGCATGTTTACGTGAACCATGTCGATGTTTATGAACCCATATGCTTCGCAAGAAGTCAACGAACAAAGACTGGAGATGGCGCAGGTCCAGTTTGACGCGATGTCCATCTCCTTCAACACCATGCTCCGCGGGTGCATGCAGAAGTGCATACCGCACGAGTACGGCGAGGCAGACCTGAACAAGGGCGAGATGAGCTGCGTCGACAGGTGTGTGGCCAAGATACACATGGCGAACCGGCTGGTGGGCGGCCTGGCCCAAGCCCGCAATGTGGGTCCCGACCACCTGCGACACTACGACCAGTTCAAGCGGTAGCCCCGGCCGCGACTGTCCCACGACAGCGCACCTGGCGGCGCCACGTGACGAGTACCCCGAGCGCCTCCTCCGCGAGTACTCTTTCCCTCTCCCGTTTTCGGTGACCGCTCTCGTGGTTACCCGGTCGCTGGTTTTGCGCACTTTTCCCCGTGGCTGTCTTTCCAGGCGGCCTTAGATATTTTTTCTCTATGTAGGACCATACAAAAGCTCAACACATAGTAAAGTTGGAACCCCCCTCCCATATAAGGAACTACTCACTACTATAGTGTATCGCCCATAGAAAAACCCTACACAGTACAAAGTTACAAAGTTTAGGTGATTTAATTTTTTTCTAGTATGTTACAGAACACACACACACACACAGACAAAAAGGCGCGCTATGAGCAGTTTCTCGAGCCGACACACGCTGTAAAGACCAGGACCCAACGCCACCGGTGCTCGTCGAGCTGGGAGGGGTACCAGAAAAAAAGGAGCTAGCGCAAAAAGCGGGCCTCCCGAAAATGCGGGCGGTCACGAGACATCCACGTGACCGGGGCGAGGGGGCGTTACCCTCCCGACGCGACCGCAGTCCCGCAGTCCCGCTGGACCACGTGCGGACCACGTGGCATGCGCGGGGCCGGGCCCGGGGCCCGAGGCCCGAGGCCCGGGTTCGAGGCTCGCGGGCGGCGGATACTGCGCCCGTCCTTAATTTTTTTTCGCGACGCGCTCCTGCTCTCACACGACAACAAAACAACAAATAAATAGCCACGCTCGCTACGTTGTGGTTTGGCCTCTTTTCCTCTCCTGCCAAGCACCGCCTTTGTCAAGCAAGACACCGTTGTACTAACAAGTTCTCACCTTTGCTTGAGCAGGTCTCACTTATATCCAGCGCCCGCAATGTCAGCCCCCAGAGAAACCAGAAAGAAGACCACTAGAAGAAAGAAGGACCCAAACGCCCCTAAGAGAGCCCTTTCCGCGTACATGTTCTTTGCCAACGAAAACAGAGACATTGTGCGCGCGGAGAACCCGGGCGTGACGTTTGGCCAAGTCGGCCGCATTCTGGGCGAAAAATGGAAGGCCCTGACGGACGACGAAAAGGTCCCTTACGAATCCAAGGCCGAGGCCGACAAGAAGAGATACGAGTCCGAGAAGGAACTGTACAATGCCACCAAGGCCTAGCGGGCTCGGCTTGACGTCGCGCCCAGCAGACCCTCGAGAAGTCTGGTTGTACTATTTTCCCCCCAACTAACAAAAAACCCGTCTCCCCAAAATTAAAAAAAAAAACACAGAAAGAATGAAAAATTCCTGACGACTCTTCTTTATTGTATACTTCCCCCCGGCTTCCCCCTCCCACGATTCGTCGTTTTTCTCGTCTGGGACCGACTCTTATGGCTATGGTTTCTTGGGCCGCCTAAACCCGCAGGCCCCGGTTTGTAAGATTACTAAAAAGATGGTAGATTTGGCACCCACCAGTCGGTGGGCTTTTAGTCCCTGTAGTACGCATCTACATATACATATATTTGCACATACGTGTGTGTACGTTTGCCCATACAATAGCTACCACTTCTTACCGGTCTGCGCTGAGGCTCCCGTGGCCATCGGCCACTCGAAGCGAGGTCTTGGACCACGTGATCCGGAAGTGTTTCCGTATGAGGCGAGCAACGCGTGAACTGGTTTCATTTTTTTTTATATTATTTTTTCCCCTCCACTTGACGCGTCGCGGACGCGACATCCTATAAGAGTCGTTCGTTCCCAGAAATTGGAAGTGGTTCCTTTGACACTTGCACCATTCTTCAACGCAAGGTTAACCTGAACAAAAGCCCCCACTGGACTAGTACTTAGCCCGCAGTAGCGCCCATCTTTGCTGAAAGTTTGATATCAGCACCACCAATCCCCGCAATCTCCAAAAATGCTAGAAGGTAAGTTCGAAGAAGCCAGCTTGTTCAAAAAAATCATCGACTCCTTTAAAGACTGTGTCCAGTTGGTCAACTTCAACTGTAACGAACACGGAATCGCGGCCCAGGCCGTGGACGACTCGCGTGTGCTTCTGGTGTCGCTGTCCATTGGCACAGAGTCGTTCCAGGAATTCAGATGCGACAGAGGCGTCACTCTGGGCGTGGACTTGTCGTCACTTTCCAAGATCCTGCGGTGCGGGAACAACAACGACAACCTGACTTTGATTGCCGATGACACCCCAGACTCCGTTCTGCTGCTGTTTGAAGACACCAAGAAGGATCGCATCAGCGAGTACTCGCTGAAGCTTATGGATATCGACGCTGATTTCTTGGACATCGAGGGCATGCAGTACGACACAACCATCACCATGCCGTCGGCCGAATTTGCCAAGGTCGTTCGCGATCTGAACCAATTGAGCGATTCCCTCAACATCTTGGTCACCAAGGACACCGTCAAATTTGTCGCAGAAGGCGACATCGGTTCCGGATCCGTTATTGTCAAGCCTCACACCGATATGGACAAGCCTCTCGAGAGCGTAAAAGTCGAGCTCGACAAGCCTGTGGACCTCACGTTCGGCTCTAAGTATCTGCTGGACATCATCAAAGGTGCTGGTCTCGCCGAACAGATCACCATAAAGCTTTCGGCGGAGACGCCTGCTTTGTTTGAATTTGGCCTGCAGAGCGGGTACTTGCAGTTCTTTCTAGCTCCGAAATTCAACGAAGAAGAGTGAAGAGGCCGAAAAACCCGCTTTATGCTCTCCTAAGAGCTCCTCCAATTGTACATTAAGTTTTACACACCTCTACTTTACATAGATAAGGATCTATTCGCATTTTCCATCCTTTTTCACCCCAGCCCCAAAGCTGTTTCCGGCTGCAACAGAAACGTCGAGCGCGTGCAGCTCTTCTCTGTGAGGGGTAAGATCAACTTAAAAGCGTCGCCTTGGTTCAAATAATACCGGAACATCCTTTTCAACCTAATAAATCCGAACCCTTCGTAAAGGCTCAATGCCGTGGTATTTTCCACCTCCGTCTCCAGCATAACCTCGTCACACCCTAACGTCTGCATCTTCTCGATGGCAATAGCCACCAACTCTTTGGCAATTCCGCGCCTACGGAATTGCTGTGCAACGGCCAACATACCGATATATCCTCGCAGTCTTGCACCTCGATGTTCCTCGTATTTGCACACTACGCATCCAACCGGGTCTCTTTCATTCTCCTCAAAAGCCAAATAGCATAACTGCGGCCACTGGTTCAGGAAATATCGATACACGTACACGGAATATGGCTCACTCAGATCGGCGTCTATGAGCCGTTGTACATGTTTCAGTTCTTCCACGCTTGAAGAATCAAGTAGTCTATAGGAAAGACTCATGCGGAAAACTTGCAACCTAAATGATACACTGATAAAATCCAGTTCAAATACCTCCACCGGGTCGTTACTATTGGTACATCAAGAACTGTATATTGGTAATTGAAATGACCTTTAACGTGAATGTAACTCGATGTTCAAAGCGGGTAACCTTTTTTCAAGAATTAGTGTCAAAGTTCCCTGCTCATTAAGGCATGTAATCAAGCATTCATTAGTTAGCTCATCTGATAGCTAATTCAAGACAAAAAGTTCAAAAGTCCACCCTCATCTCTGGCGTTTTCCACTTCCCAGGCGAAGGCGAAACGAACCCAAACGTTTACGTTTCATCAGGGTCTCAGGTAGGCTCTACCTATACTATTCAGGGTCTTTTGAAAGTATAGCATCGGCATCATGACAGACCACGCTGCAACTGTTTATAATGCTATTACAGGTGGTTGTTTAGAAACTAACTTGCGACTTTTTGTGACGGTAGAAGACTTCAAAAGGTTTGTGGCACAGCAGCTTGCTATTCCCTTAGAACACATCTTCATATTGTTGCCGTATGGGGCGAAGCTGAAAAAGACCACTTTTCTCAATTGCGTGCGAGAAGGTACCAAGTGCGAATTCTACGTTTTTGATCGAAGGCTATTCTCCTTCGCTCAAGATTTAGACGCAGCAGAGTTAACCCATCAGTCGGAAGAAATTCGAGAACTCCTCACTAGGGTAACGCAAGGTGGCCCTGGTGGGCAGGTCACGCTCATAAAGCCGGTTACTTCACCTCTTCTAGAGATCAATAACATTTCGGCAAGCTTCAATTACCGGAAGGCTGTCACCATGCTCACCACCAACATGGGCTGGCTCAGCGCCCTCGAAATCGACGCACATTATTTTCACTCGATAATTCACAAAACCCTGCGCGAAATCCAGATAATATTCCAATGTTTTACGATATGTTCTCAATACTTGAAACTATACTGCTATGACATCGAAAAGCTTTACAACTCTAATTTAGAGTTTCTCAATCAACTTACCAATGAAAGCAATGCACATCAATGGCAGACTGTGTATGACACTGTGCTCAGCAGGCTGAGTACTGTGAATAACGAGAAGGAGACCAACTTGAGCCAGTTCCTGCGAAAAGAGGATCTCGAACATGATTATGACAACCTAATGAACGTTAACAAGTCAGTTACTGCCAAACTGCGGCTGGTGAAAGATGAAATCAACGATAACTATCAGAAAAGGCAAAATCTTTCTAAAAAGGTACAAGAGTTAAAAAGTCTATTTGATCAGTCGCCAACTAAGTATGACATGGAAAACAACATGATCCAAAAGTTCAAAGAAATGACATCTGAACTCAAGAAGGCTACACACGAGACGCTAGCATTAACTTCAGATGAGTTCACGGAAGACATGTTATTGCAACTCTCTCAAAAAATTTCCCACGACAAGAACTCAACAATTTCTAACCTTTTCACCATAGCACAATCCCTTTTTTCACAGGCCGAGCAATCCTTAGAGAAAAAGAGGGAGCTACAGGAACAGATCGTAAATCTTCTGGGCCAGACGGCAATAGTACAAGTGCAGATCCTGGAAGTGAAGAAAGTGCTGCTTAAAGATTGCAACCAACAGTTAGAGAGTCTACAGGCGTCTGAACTTAAATTATCTCAGGTAGAAGATCTGCCTCTTCTCTACGGCCTGTACCTGATCGAGAAACTGAGGAGAAAAAATTGGTTTTTGCAAGTGACAAGGCTGGACAACAAATTAACCGAAGAGTTCAAAATGGTAAGAGATGCTGAGGAGATCCACAGGGAAAAATGGAGTAGCAGCTTCAATCAAATAGCAACGTGGTTAGAAATTCCGAACGATGATATGAAGGAAATACAAAAATACCAAACATTCGATTCCAAAAAACTTCCAGAATCTGAGCATCTCAACATAACCAGCGAGAAAATCAATCTGTACTTGTCCAAACTTTCTTCACAAAAATTTGGTTCTGATGTAGTTTCTTTGCTTCAAAAAAATTTGGAATCTGCTAAATCCATGAAAGTTACGCTAAGGTCTTCCTCGGGCTCCGCACGAACTCCCAATTTTGATTCCGACGTTGTTAAGGGCTATCAACAAAGAATTAAAAAACTGGAATCTCTACTTCATGACGCAAAATATTCAAACATCAACTCTTGGCCCTCTGGCATTTTGAAACAAACAAAGTGGACAGCTTTTGAGAATAATGTTCCTCCTGTTAATGTGCGAATGTCAACCTTTTTTGATGAAAAAAGAGAGTTTATTGAGTCGTCACATGTAGATTCGCTTGGGATTGGTACCGCTGATTTTGTCAAGCTACAAAAAGAACTAGAAGACCGCGAGGCCGAGCTTAAATCAGCCCAAGACGAATGCAAAAGGCTGCGATCACAGGCCTTCGACTTTGAAGATGAGCAAAATGCGTATCGTGAGACCTTGTCCGCTTTAAATAATGAGCTTTCGAAGCTCACCTCCGAAAATGAAGGACGTTGCCACAAACAAGAATCAGATTTTGCAGAATTGAAGGCCCATCTTGCTACTGTAACAAATATCAATTCTTCTTTGGTAAATGAGAACGACGATTGGAAAGGGAAGTTCAGCACCGAAAAACTCACAAAGGAGGAATTACTCTCTAATATAACTAGGCTCGAGAGTAATTTTGAAGGCGAGAGGATCCAGTTTCTAAGAGACATAAGTGAATTGCAAAAAGAAGTCTCCGCATTGAAACTTTCCAACGAAGAGCTGGTAACGAAAAATGAAACAATGGTAACTGACAATAGGAAGTCAATGGAAAACTCAAATTCGCACGATCTTCTTAAGGTAAGTTGGGACATGATGTCAAAACTTTTTGACGTTTTCAGAAGCGATATATTCATTCTGGAGAATATAGGTCTTCTTCTAACAAGTGATGAACACAAGCAGTTTCAGATCACTCGAGTAAAAGGGCTTCGCAAAGGAATGGCACAAAGTGATATTTTGGAAAGTGCAGTTGAATTAAAAAGTCCGACCAGCATAAAAAGTACTGTTTTCCAAGAAGTAAAGTCGATTTTTGAAGCGTCTCACACTTTTGATGATCCCAGCGCATTAATAAACCTCCTTGCTACCATAGGGAAGCTTTCCGGAAGTAACCTTTATCAAACGTCGGTTATAAAAAGATTTAAAGATATCGAGGCGCTCGCTAAGAAGTTGACCAAAGAAAACAAGCTTAAGCGAGGGGTGCTCGACTCCTATCAAAGAGAAAAAATCACCATCAAGAACTTCCAAATCGGAGACATGGCACTCTTTTTGCCCACAAGAGATGTCCCTGAATCGATCTCTTCTTCAGTATCTTCGCTGGCTTCTTCGTTCTCCTCCGTTGACCTCTCGACTCCGCCGCCCCCAGGGTTTTCTATCTCCCATCAAGGAGATAAGGACTATGGTCAGGGGAAAGGCAAACGAGATTTGAATGGAGCATACAAAGTCACTCCTTGGGCCGCTTTTACTGCCTTTGATGAATCTACTAGATATTTTTTGAAGGACAATCAAAAATTCACAGTTGATAGGGACTGGTTTGTGGGAAAGATCACTTCTGTTGAGAAAAAAATTGCCAGCGACTCAGCTTCAAATCCATTCAAACTACCGAAGGGCACAGTTTGGGTCCAGGTTACAGCCGACTTTGTGACGGGAAAGAATGTATAAACAATGCAGTTGCGAGGTAAATAAGACTAAGGGTACACAGAATTACAAATTCAATTTTGATCCTCCATTGCACATAATTGGTGATCGTATTGGGCAACAAGAATTCTGTTAGCTGGTCCTTGTTGAATACTTGAGTTCATGAACTACTTAGTAAAACTTTTAAATTGTAAGATGAATATATCAAACATTAATTGGCAAATGCAACTCGGATTACTAAAGGAGGCTCACCATGTCTCTTGCAAATACCTCCCCACGCGTTCCATATTTTTAAGATAAATTTCGGCCTCCTCTTCCTCAAGGCCGCCCCACTTCTTCATTATTTCGAGAATTGTAATCCTCACCTGAACTGGCATTTTGCCAGAGGACCCACATAAATAAATTATAGCATTCTTCTTCATAATTAATTCAGCCAAAACGTCCCCTTTCTGCCACATCAAATCTTGAACGTACTTAGCATCTGGGGAATTCAGAGGGTCTCGAGAGAAACATGAGTAAAGGTTTATTTTTCTGGATTCATCCCAATTCTCTAATTCATGCCTGTACAAAAAGTCTCTGCTTTTCATTCGATTACCAAAGAATAATGTGACATTCTTGAACAGTTCGGACTTCAACAAACACATCATTGGTGCGATGCCAACACCAGGCGCGATTAAAATAATTGGAGAAGCTCGCATGTACGGTTTGATTACCTTATTTGACTGCAGCTTATATCTGATAACATCGGCGGGCTGAAGAGTTTGCAAGTAGTCAGTACAAAGCCCTCGTCTCATCTGTCTCAAAATCGTCTTATATTTGACAATGGCCACGGTGAGTTGAATCTCCTTGCTAGATGGTTTGCTGGAAATTGAAAACAACCGTGGTTTTATCAAAGGAAGATAACTCAACATATACTCCCAAGGTAATTTCAGCGAGGGGAAATCTCGAAGCACTTCTAATAACGACCGACGAGGCCTATTGCAATAATCATGCAAATCGTCCATGTCTTCCTCAACAGCAAATTGACGAAGTTTTTCACGCTGTTGCTCAAGCTGCTCATCGCCACCTTCCAATTTATCCTTCTGGGTAGCAAACATCCAAGTCTTCATGAAAAAGATCTTTCTTGGGCAACTGGTTAGCTCGCAGTGATACTTCAAGATATTGCGAAGAGTTAGGGGCGATATCAGACCACCGTCATACTGGCTCAAGAACCCTTCCACCTTTAGGGGCCTATCGGCGAAGGGTATCCAGTGGGGTTGCGTGTCTAAAAACGCTGCGACATCGGAATCTCTGTTATGTGGATATAAGGCTACTGTATCGCCCGCTTCGTATGACTCTCCATTGCATTCAAAAGAAAATTGTCGCACATCCTGGAAATGATCAGTGTGGGTTATTCTCTTGTTTCCTATGACCTTTGCGTGTTTTACTAAGGGATCGCCTTCGAAAGTGGGGGAAATATTTACCGTCACCTCTTCATCAAAGTTAAGACTGACCTCGGGTTCCATGAACACGTCGTCAGGAACCATTTTTCTTTCGACAACAACGCCTTCTATCCTGCGATTGGGAAATTTGCTTAGTAAAGATTTGATGGCACGCTTTTCAAATTCGAAATATACAGCCTCAATCCCTGTTCCAGTTCCTCCGTTACTTCCGGTCATGCCCAATTCGTCAGCTTCTAATCTTGGGAAAGTTTCTTGAGCGCCTAGCTGATCTACAATGCGCTTGTGCAGCTTTCGAATGGCAAAATTAAAGTGAGGATACGAGGAGTCTCCTAGACCCAACATGGAGACCTGTATATGGCTAAGAAAATCACTAGGAAGACTTTTTTTCTTCAAAAAACTCCATAACGTATCTTTGGATTCACCCGTTGTTTTCTCACTTACGTTTCTGGGCATCTCGCCTTGTCCCGTGGTAGAGCAGATGATGAAAAGATGTTTACATTGCAACAGATCTCGAGCGGCGTAGTCCCCTAAAGATGCAAGTGTATGAGCAAAGTGGAATCTGTGAAGCTGGTAGGAAAAGACATGAGCAAACTCATGAGCATTGCCAGTTTCCGAACCATACAAGACCACAATTTTTTTGGATCCCATCTGAGAAGCTAAAGTATAGGGTATTGTAGTGGTAGAAACACCTAGCCGGTTATCTCCATTAGATCGTGGTTCATTCAAAATTTCCTGGGTGTAAAGCACAGAAATCTTTATTATCAAGCCAATTCGACAGCTAGTTAACTGGGCATTCTGTACGTGTAGTTGTCTTAAGAGCCGGGACCGGCTCTTTATCATATGCTAACGAAAGACCGTCACATCAGCATCTTCTCAAAGATTGTAGTACCCAGCTGGGTAATGAAGGTCAGCGCAATGTAACTCCATACTTATTGACAAGTTCCTCACGAACATTTTCTTGAATTTGATTTATTTCATCGTTCGTCAAGTTCCGATCCATGGACTGGTAATTAATTCTGTAGCAAAGGGACTTCTTGTTGGTCTTAGGATGTGTGAATTTGTCTACCAGTTTGACACTTTCGACAAGGTCGCCGGCTTTTTCACGAACTATTTCCATGAGATCATTTTCGTGGATCGCTTTTTGACGCTGATCTTGCGGCAACCAGAAGGCGACATCTCTAATGGTACCTGGATATTTTGAATAAGGCTTGAATTTTGTGATCTGTCCCTCGTGAAACTGAGAATGAAATCTGTCGTCCATTGTCCAAAATAAACGGATATCTGGAACTTCGAAGAGAAGCATGGCAATTCTATCCAATCCCAAGCCAAAAGCCCAGCCGATTTGGTTGTCGGGCTTGTACCCGGCATTAAGGAGCACTTGTTCACGGACGAGACCGCACCCACATAGTTCTAGCCATTCGCCTTGCCAGAAAACTTCAATTTCCCAGGAAGGGGCAGTCCATGGAAAGTAAGCTTTGATCCAACGAACCTGCAGTTGGGTGTTAGACCCTGCTGCCCTCATGGATGCTAACTTTTTGTTGAATACTTGAGCTACTAATAGTTCAATGCTGCGCTTCAAATGTTGAGAACACAAGCTGACTTCGAGATCGCTCATATAGTCCTGTTTGGGGTTCTGTTCAAGTGAAATATCATCGTGTACTACCAAGTTGGTGTTTTCCTGATGTAATTGTTCTTCTAGTGTCTGTAAATCGAAGCGCAGCTGCTGAATATGTAGAGGCTCGGTTCCCTGTGGCACTGGCTCTTGCGATCTCTTCCAAACACGGGCACCTTCCATCTGATGGAAGACGGGGTAATGTGTTCTGTCGATTTCATCTCTTCTATACACATCAGCAGAAATTAAAAAACCAGGTTTATCGGTAGGCGCCCTTGGGGATTCGCGGGTAGTGAATCCTTTGATGTTCCCAAAGCATTCCATTTCGTGAGCAGAAGTGTGTGTACGAAATAAGTGCTTGTCATTGACGTAGTAAGTATCACTTTTAGATCTGCCCGGATGATCTGAGGGGAAGCCCAAAGAATCAAAATTCTCCTCAACGGTTACCACAGGGCGGAAATTGTTGTACACACAGTATGAATCGGAAGTTGAGTTCAGCTTATCTTCTATCTGCTTTCTTAGAATTCCTATTGGGTGGGCAGCCTTCAAGTGCAAGGCACGATCGCTCAGACTCAAAACTGTACCCGAAATATTTGTGAATTCAGGGTGTGTATCATAATGGGTACCATTAATTTTCAACTGCGATTTACCTTGAGAGTAGCATCTCAGCAAAAGTTTGTGGCACGCTACAAGCGTCTTGGAGCGGTTCATGGATGTCTTAGCTGCGTTTGTTGGTGGATGAGTACCGAGCACCAGTTCCAAATTCATCATCTGATCTCGAAAATTGTTTTCCCAACGACAGATTACTACAATAGTGATGATGTCGACAAAACTAAGACAAACTGAGAGGAAGGATCACTACCATACAATAGTCAGGATATATAAAGATTTCTCACTATAGTAGTCTCTTGAGGGTGCACTCGTTTCCGCTCAATACCTGTTACTTTGAGTCTGTAGTTTATATGTTACTCATTTATGGCAGGCGGGCAATAGAGCACAGGATATCAAAAATGACTTCTCTGAGCTGTATCAGATAGCGATAACATGTCAAATTTCTTGTGAAGATGCATTTTCTCAAGTAAAAGATGGTCAAGAAGGTCAAACAAGTTTCGTTGTTCGTGTAGCGTGATGTATAATAAATTTAGTAGTAGGTTCAAAAATTTAGCGATGCTGTAAAAGAAGCACATAAGGACCTCCCATAGTTCTCGAGCAACCAGCACTTAGGATAATGTTCGGCTGCTCTGTTAAATCCACGGGGTCAAATTTCAAGTCTTTCCAAGTGCTGAAACGTTTCACACACGAGTATGCACCTCGTTTCAAGCACATAAGTAAGAAGCAAAAAGGTAGAGTACCTGTGCGTGTTGGTGGTTCAACAAAAGGGTCCACACTCCAGTTTGGAAGATTTGGGCTACGGTTAAAAACTGAGGGGGTAAGGTTATCGGCTCAACAGCTAAAAGAAGCTGATAATGCCGTCATGAGGTATGTGAGGCCGTTGACCAATGGTCAGCTGTGGAAAAGACTGTGTACAAACATTGCTGTTTGCATCAAAGGTAATGAAACTCGTATGGGTAAAGGTAAGGGCGGATTCGATCACTGGATGGTTCGTGTTCCTACCGGCAAGATTATCTTTGAAATGGATGGTGACGACCTTCACGAAAAAGTAGCTCGCGAGGCCTTCAGGAAGGCCGGTTCAAAGCTTCCTGGCGTTTATGAGTTTGTCTCCAAGGAATCACTGGTGAGAGTTGGACTCAAGAGTTTCAAGGACCCCGAACATGATCCAAAAATCGACTACATGGAGAAGCTACGCAAGAATCCTACAAAGGAGTTTTTAAACTCAGAAAGGGCTAAGCTGCCTCAATATCGCATGTTCAGAGGTCGTTAAGTAGCACCTTTACGCTTGTAAATAGTTTATCTGGCCTCCTGCAGAGCCATCTTATTTGCCAATTCGATACACAACGTTAAGTACTCTGCGGATTTAGATTCAGGGCACAATGATGTTTGCTTAATATCAACTCTCCAGTTCGCACATTACCCTCGCAATAAAGCCTTCCAAATGGTAGATAGGCTTGTTGCCCAAACATAATCTTTCATCAAAAATGCTAGCCCAATATATCACACCCTTTTTGTGTTCGTCTTTTGGCACACCTTGCACTAATGCAAATGCCAATTCTTGTATAATTACTTTTGCCGGAATGCAATGGGCCAGTAAGTCGTAAAGAATTGAACGACATTCGACTATGGACGACACCGTTCGGTCCTTTATCACACGGTTTGCCATCTTTAAAATCACCACAACCCAATCGGGTCTGATCAGTGGCGAAGTGATTTTGAGAGCCATTTCATTATTAAGGGCCATCGACTCTAAAGTAAGAATGGCTTTTCTTAAATTGCCACCGCAATTCTCAGAAATGGCATGCAAAATAGAATCATTTTCAACAGACACGCGCTCGTTCTTTGCCACTTTTGAAAGAATTTCAACAGTTTCTTGAGCGCTGGGGGCCGGAGTTCTTACTAAAAGGCACCTAGATTTTATGGGAGCAATTATGTTTGACATAGATTCACACAGTAAAATAAATCTGATGTTCCTTGAATATTTCTCCATGGTCCTTCTCAATGCTGCTTGTGCGTCTCTCGTGAGTGAATCTGCTTCATTTATAATAACACATTTGTATCGATGCGCCAATCCACCAGTCTCGGCAGCTGGCCCAGTCTGAAAATCGACTTGTTCCATCTGAGCAACTTCTTTTAATAACTCTTGAATGACGATCCTGTCGTTGTTTCCCATGTCACTTGGTGTTAACTCTAAATGGGACGGGCTCGAAACAACGTTTAATTCCAACTTTCGGTTGGAGGGCGTAGTAAACTGCCTGACATCAATCTTCAGCTTGTACACATTACTTCCAAAGATGGAGTTTAACAATGACATGCATCGCGTCTTTTTTCCCGCTCCATTGGGCCCATAGAATAGTAAGTGAGGCAAATCTCTTGGTTCAACTGCAAGAGATTGCAATAGGTGAGTCAATCTTTCATTATGCGAGAGTGTCTCTAGTGATTTTGGACGATACTTATCCACCCACAGAGACATATTGAAGAGTAATTGGGAGCTTGACTATTCATTTCGCGACTGTTGTCTTTCTGATCTTATGTTGGATTTAATAAATGACTATAGGCTCACTATAAACGTATCGAGGAATTAATACGCTTATCGCACAAAACATGTCTGCGCCAGTCTTCACCTCTATTCCTAGTACATAAAAGTATCAAGCTATGTGTTAAAAGCTATATGCATCGGATTATACTTATACCTACTATAAAATGAACCCTTCTTCGGGAATTTTTCAATAGCAGATGCTTGTAGTTCGCCGGGCCCCCGTCTGAATAGAAATCATGGTAACCCAGCCACCCAGGCGTCCAATATCCAGCCTTCCTGAATTGCTAAATGGTCAAGAATTTGGAATTTCTCAAGAAATCGCTTTATACCAAATAACGATTGTAGTTTATATGACGAGCTTATCGGTGCTTTTTTTGAGAGAACTCTCGCCAAAGTGATGGATATGCGTGCTGTTCAAGCGACAATTAGCCAATCCTTAACTTTTGGGGAATTGTGCTGGCGAGGGTCCTTCGTATTTAAAAAAAAAAATACAATCCTACAGTTTCATTACAGCGAATTGCTCGTTGACAATCAAAAATGAATTCGAAGAGCCAGTGCTTGATGCGTTCGTAGCCAATTGAACTCAGGAAGAGATTTCAGGACTTGGGCCAATTCCATACCCATTACTGCGTTCCCGACAAGTAATCTTTCGTATGGAGGTATTTGAGATATTTGAAATGTGTAAATATCAACCTTCACTGCCAAGCCCAAGTGGGTTTTTGGTGACACCATTTCGTGGAAATACAAGCGCCACTTGATGAACGATCTCCATGGTCGGAAATACAAACTACAATAGCATGAAGGGGCTTCAGCTTTTCATTGCCGACCTCCGGGGCTCTTTGCACGCTGAGGATCGAGAAAAGAGGATACAGTCTGAAATGGTTAATATCCGTAAGCAATTTGGGGCTGGAAATAGCACAGATAGCGTGAATGGATATCCAGGTACTGCAAGCACACTTAATGGTTACCAGCGTAAAAAATATGTTGCTAAACTGGCATATATATTCATTGCCACTAATACCACGCGAATTTCGGATGTCATGTTCGGATTGGACCAGTGCTGCGAGCTTATGGCCTCAAACGTGTATTCGGAAAAGTATATCGCGTACATGACACTTGAACTTCTGTATAGTAATCCGAGTGTCTGCCAGCAGGTCGGGGACCGTGTCATTGCGCAGTTAAAGAAGGACTTGGCCTCCATGACCGAAAATCATGTGGCGCTCGCGCTAAATTTCCTTGGGGTGACTGGAAAATGTGATCCCAATTTAACCCACGAGCTGATACATGAAGTTTTTCAGGTGCTGCGATCCCCTACTTCGGCTCAGATACTTCAAAAAAAATCATCATTGGCGTTTTTGGCTTTGTTGCGCAATGACTCGACAATATTGACGCAAGATGCCCGCCGCAAGCAATTATGGATACAGCGTATAATGGGTCTGCTGGATGATAGCACCAATTATAGACTGATGGTGTCTGTGTTGCCCCTCGTCGAATATATTGCTCGTGAAGTGGATGGCGCAGCGTGTGTAAAGCTAGTTCCTCAACTATCAGAAATACTCCACAATTGCATCGTCCACGAAAGAGGAAGCGGTAGAGCCGGTGGCCTGCCCGACTCCACGTACAAAAATATACCTAGCCCATGGATCGTTACAAAGATCGTTTCAATTCTCAACATCCTCATTGGATCTCCTTCGAGTTCTAATGGGGAGATTACATTTACTAATATCGATCAAGGGACGCTGCGGAAACTTAGGATGTGCGTTACTAGGGCCATTGACATAGGTACTCAGCCTACTGCTGACATGCTTACCCGTACAATTCAAAACACCATATTGTTCTCTCTCATCAACTTTGCATCTAAATTAGATCCGTCTGCAGACGCCATAAGAAATTCAGTGAATGCACTTACTTCCTTGCTGTCCTCTAATGAGATCAACACACGATACTTGGCATTAGACTGCCTTATAAAACTCTGCTCCGTTAGCGGGAAAGGGGCGCAAGACGAAGTACGTTCGGGTCATATGGACCAATTATTTCATATATTGCTAGTGGAACGGGACACTTCAGTTGTGAGGAAGATTGTCGATCTTTTATACACATTAACTGACGCCGGTAACGTTGAATCAAATGTCAATACATTACTCAAGTATATGACGGACTCCAAACAGAATGACTATCAACTGAGATCTGATATTGCTGTGAAAGTCGCCATTTTAACGGAAAAATTTGCCACTGACACAACCTGGTATGTCATTGTATCTCTGCGTCTGCTATCCTTATCAAATGCCTCTTTTAACAATAACGAAATCTGGCAAAGGCTCTGTCAGATTATTGTTAATAATGAAAGCCTGCAGAAGCTCTCCTGTGATCATCTCCTGCAGTATTTGCCTCAGCCCAATATCTCAGAAGCCATCGTTAAGGCAGGCGCTTTTGTTTTGGGGGAGTATGCGGAAGTAGCAAGCTCGAAAATTTCCTATGGAGAAATCTTCAACATGTTTGCCGACAAATATTTTTCGGTATCGAACCTTTGTCGCGCAATGATTCTGACCACTCTCATGAAGCTTTATCGGCGGGATCCAAGTCTTGTATCAGCTGTAATAAAGTTCTTTCAACTTGAGCTGAACTCTCTTGATTTGGAATTACAAACCAGATCCTACGAATACTTGAAGATTATCCAACTTGAAAAAATTAGTGGAGTGAAGTTGGTAGACATTTTGTTTGAACCTATGGTCCCTTTCAGTAGAAAAAAGAATCCCCTCCTTAGTCGTCTGGAAGGGGCCTCGTTGAGTGCCTTTGATCTGACCGATTCTTTGCCCTCCGTCAAGGGCATCTCAAATGCTCCGACCCCACCTCCAACGCGAAAAGTAAAGCCCACTGCCCACAACAGCGCGAATAATAGTCAGCCATTATCTCCTGGTTGGCGAGACGGTTTCAAAAGGATGTTGATACATAGACAAGGTGTCTTCTACTCATCTACTTTCCTCAAAATATTTTTCCGGACAGCCGCTATACCCCATCAATCTGAGCTGCTCGAAGTTACGTTGACTTATGTCAACACTTCTGAACTTCCGATTACTTCATTGCTGACGGAAATTGTACCCTATAAAACTGAGGAAGACCCGCCTTATATTATCAAAGTTATCAGCGTTCCCTCGGCGGGCATTGCAAAAGGGGAGCGAACTGCGCACATTTTCGAGATTCTCACTCGGCAGGGAAGCCCACTAGGGCAAAGCCCAATATTGAACATCAACTTTAAATGTGGTGGTAGCGTTGATGGTCTAAAAGTAAAAATTCCTGCTGGAATTACTAATACGATAACCTCGGGACGACTTGAGAATAGAACAGGTGTGACACTGGCCCAATTCATTCAAAGATGGAAAGCTTTAGGCCAGGCCCTGGGTAAAGAAGGTGAAAATCACGCAATCGTGCTTGCTAAACAGAGCAGTCTGGAGCAAGTTCAAAGCTGTGTTGAGAGAATGGGGTTCGATATTGTCGAACAAAAAATGGTGGAAAACACGATCTTTGCGGCCGGAATTGTGAGGACAAAAAATGATGGAAATTCTGGGTGCCTAATGAAGTTGAGGTGCAAATCGGGGGAACTTGAAGTTACCTGTAAGACTACACAGGGACATTTTGTTTCGGAGCTAATTGTAGGCTGTGTGCTAGAGTCAGTTTCCTAGCGGATTGGGAGTGTTGATAATTTTGAAAATCGGGAATGTGTATATACGTCGTAGTTAATATTACCGGTGGAGCGATGAATTGTTTTGCATTCTAAACAGTGGCCTCGGTTCTCGACGGCCTGGCACCAAAAATGTCAGTCCCAATTCTGACTTGCGAGGAACCTTGATTAATGGCCTGTTTAAAGTCCGAACTCATACCCATGGATAGTTTCAATGCCAAATTGAACTTGGCATCCAAAATACCTTTCCACTTGACCAATTCCGCGAATTCTTGATTTTCTTCCGCTTCTGAGTGCGAGATATCCCACGAACCTATGGTCATTAGACCTGCGAGTTCGACGTGGGTTGCGGAAGGAGATAGGAAAAACTCAACAGCTTCCAAAATTTCCTTCTCTGTAGAGAGCCCAGACTTTTGGGATTCACCGGATGTGTTGATCTGAAGGTTGCACTTAATTTTGTTGGCATCAGGCTGAAACTTGGCGCGAGCTTCGTTGAGTTTGACGGCCTTTTTCAGCGAATCAATTGTTTCTACATAGCATAAGTTCGGGACCTTTGCAAGATCTTTGCATTTGTTTGTCTGTAAGCCACCAATGAAATGCCATTTGATGTCCTGCGGCAAAATTGAAGCCTTGTGAATAAGTTCCTGTACGTAATTTTCCCCAAAACTGCGTACACCGTGGTCGTATAGAATTTGCACGTCGCTAGCAGGTTTGAGTTTCGACACAGGGAGCAATACTACGCCTTTCTTTCCGGCTTCTCGAGCGTAGAGCTCTACATCCTTCCTTACAGCCTCGTAGGATGTAATGAGTTCGTTCTTTCTCAAGTCTGGCATCGTACGTTTGAATATCCTCCCTAGCATACACTGCTAAGACAGCGCTTGTTTCAATTGGACTGTATCTCGCGATTTCTCGCCAACAATGGATAAGGCATGCCTTGGTACTTAAATCTACTCTTTACAGCGTATTCGTGTACAGTGACTGGGATGAACATCTAGCACAACTTTCGGGCAGGGACATAGCTGAATGACAGCGGTCACTTTCACGAGGAAGATGCTTCAATAGCATCTAGCGTCCCTAGGTTAAATGATTGAAGTGAACTACTTGCTCTTGTGTGCTGTAGGTTTTATTTTGCCCTTATTTTCCAGACCTCGTTATATATTTGGCCCGTCAAGACCATGTAATATCTGTTATGCGTTCTCCAGCGAGAACAGCAGATAGTCCGCCGGGTTACCACATACCGTTTGAATATGCTGAGATATAGTTGCCATTTCTTTTTTTTTTTATGGCGTCCTTCATCCGATTCTCTACTCGAATATCATCTCGGCCCTCTAAGTAATATCAAGCCTGGAAACAAGGCTCCTTTCCAAGAAAAACGAGACTTGCGATTAAAGCTCTCCTCCTCCTTGAGATTGGCTACTAGATCGTTCTCTCGGCATGCTGTGCTTTCCCTAATCGCTAACACGCTGATCGGTTTTCTAGTCGCCATTATCATTTTGTCATTTGTCAAACTTAGTAAGAACAAAGTAGGATCCATATATACGACGGAGAGTCATTGGTAATAATTATATCACCAGAAGGTATAATATATCTTAACAAGTTTAACTTTCCGTTCGTATTATGTTCAAACTGTATCCGTTGATTCAGAGCAACAGGTTCACATCTGCTATACATCCATGACTCTTTCAGAATCTGCTAACGAAGATTTGCCTCTAGTTACTTGCGTGGCAAGGGCTAGAATCCCCACCACAACAGGTCCAGATATTTTTCTACATCTATATGCAAACAACCGAGACAACAAGGAACACCTGGCGATTGTCTTTGGTGAAGACATACGGTCCAGGACACTGTTTCGTCGTAGGAGGGGCGAGACGCAACAGGAAAGGATGGTTAGAGGCGCATATGTCGGACGGCTATTTCCTGGCCGAACTTTAGCAGATACAGACGAAAATTTGGGTCTAAGTCTGCAGTTCGACGAGGCAACCGGGGCTTTAAAAGCAGACCATGCGACAACTTGGCACAAACAGGACACGTTAGTGCGTATCCACTCAGAATGTTACACTGGGGAGACGGCGTGGAGTGCACGGTGCGACTGCGGAGAACAATTCGACCACGCGGGGAGACTTATGGGTTTGAACCGCGAAGGAGATATCATTGGCGGTGCCGGTCACGGCGTGATAGTTTATCTCAGACAAGAGGGCCGTGGGATCGGGCTGGGGGAGAAATTGAAAGCATATAACCTCCAGGACCTGGGCGCAGACACTGTACAGGCGAATCTGATGCTGAAGCATCCCGCGGATGGCCGCGACTTTTCCCTTGGCCGTGCCATTTTGATCGATCTGGGTATCGAAAGCGTACGTTTGTTGACAAATAACCCCGACAAAATGGCTCAGGTCGAATATCCACCACATTTGCACTGCGTTGAAAGGGTACCCATGATTCCGCTGTCGTGGGTCAACGATCATGAGGGTATTCATTCCTTTGAAATCGAGGGATATCTGAGGACGAAAGTGGAACGGATGGGACACTTATTACAGAAGCCTCTCAAGCTTCATTCCGCTTCCAAGCAAAACAACTCTACAACAGTGACCACACACACCATTGTGTAAGCCTTCCGGCTACAAGAGTGCTTATCGGTCCTGGGATGCGGCTCACTATCAAGAACATGTTGATACAATGGGAAAATAATGACAGTTTAGACAATATTAGAAGTATGGAATACAAAATAGTTTTCACAATAATGTATATGGGTTTTTTTAACGTTTGGGCCCGTTCATTATCTACCAGCACGACTGATGTAGTAAGGATTTTAATCTGGGTCAAGGAACTGTATAACAATCTATCTATAGACCTGGAAAACAAACGGTTATTTCGCAAGTACAAGCAACCCAGAAAGAGTGAGCGGGACAAGATACACTGCACAGACTCTGCCGGCAGCCATACAGTGAAAACGGAGTATTATGCCTCCTTGCGCCATTTATCAAAATTCTCATCGGATCTCCGTGTTCTGATCTGACCTCCCTCACATCATCGAGAGTAAGTGCTCCAAAGCTCCTCCCCCGACAGTGGCAACAACCTCACTGCCCTTCATAACGTAGGCACAGCTTTTGTCCTCGCTCATGACCGTAGCGACATCCACGTTTAGCCTCTTCTGCTTGGCTAGGAAATCATCGTAGCCCTTGACGGTTAGCAATTCCACTGGGGCGGAAGCTAGAAAAGAGCCCGAAGATTGCGTAACTTCGGCGGATTGTTGATATAGACTGCTCATTGTTGGAAGTGTGTTCTTTAGTAATTGAGAAACTGAAGGTGGAGTAAGTTAACAGCTAGGGGATCAAATTGTGGAAGTGGATCAAATGCTTTTATATAAAGGCGTTTTCTTGCTGTGAGATACTATGATCGTTCGGTACGTGTGTGACAAGCAATCCGACTTACTATGGTTTCCGTAGTATAGTCCGGATGAAAGTGATCTGAGAGTTGGTATTGAGAATTGAACAGGCGCAGATAACAGGGAATGGGTTTTTGGCTTCAATTTTTTGTAACTTTCGCTTCCTTGTATGTGTGATGATTGATGTTTTTTTCAATCACGGGCCAGTTATAACGGATGTCCGCCCCAGTCACCGAACATCCGATCAATGATCAACTTAGCCCCTCAATGGCATTGGTGTTCAAATTATTGATGTGGTAGCGAGCTTTTTTCGAGATTGCCGTTTTTCATCAGCCTAGACATTTGGCCAAATTACTGTCAAGTTTGAACATTTTAGCTTTCGAGTGTTGAATAATTAACAATTTTGCAAAACGCGCCTGCTTGATATCCAAAGTCTGATAGGAAGACCCAGTTCGAGGAATAGCTTTTTGCAAAGCTGCAGTTGCTCACTAAATTGGTGAACTCAGACCTTGTGTGTTTCTGACGTTTACGCGAGCATGTTGTAATCGCGTGTCTAGTGATCTTTAATTTAGCTAACATCATCCTGGCACAAAGTTACCAACCAACTTTGAGCGTCAAACCAGGCCAGCTCAAGACCCATTTCTAGGCCGCTGTCGCTTTGCTGAAATGGTTAATGCACGATCGTTTACTCTGAATGAGGTTCTTGCGTCCGATACAGTTCCAGAGGATCAAAAACTACAACTATTAGGTGAGTTCAAAGGTCACGTCAAGAAAGAGCTAGTTGACGAGACATCCATTCATGAATATTTTGCATCGCTATGTGAGCAGATGGGTAGCTCTGTGAATTCAGAGAAGATTTATCTGTTATGCCATTCATCACTTTGTTATCTAGTGAAGAGAGTTGCAATGCAATCTCCCGCATCATTTGATAAAGACACAGTCCGCAACCTGATCATTCCCTTACTAAGAACTGTCCACTCAGGGAGTAAAGTGTGGCTAGGCTCAGTCAAGGCGCTAGAAGCGGTGTACTTGGCACAACCTACTCTTCTGGAAGAAACCCTTGAAACTTTGCAGTTGCAAGAAGGTGATCGTGTTGCTACTTTACTCTTCATTGATGAGCTCGTGCAATTGCATCAAAAAAATAACCGAAATCCACTCGAGCTACTCAATAAGTTTACTTATTTATTTCTCGGCATTCTGAATGAGCCCGAAGGAACCAGGTTTCAGGACTACGAGCTTATTCGCGACATATTATCCAAATATTATACCGCTCAGTCCATGAGTGATCTGGCTCGCAGGATTAGGAACCCTGAGATAAGATCTTTGTTAGATGTAAAGCCAGCTTTACCACTGGATCAAATATCTGTCGATACTGATAGAGCCCTATCCCCGTCCGCGTCAGATTTTGACATTAAAGCGGAATTAGATATTCTGCTAAAAGACCAAACCCCAATAGCATTACCTACTCCCCCAAAATATTATAGTGACCAGGAAGCACTCCAAAAAGATCTAGAACAAATAGCCATTCCTTTCAATTCGCACAAGGAAACCGAACACAACTGGCGACAAAGACAAAATAGCATTGTCTTACTGCGAGGAATTGTCGCAGGTAACGCTTGTACTGAATATGCAGAGGACTTTGTGGGGTTTTTTAAGGAGTTCCAGCTGATGGACTGCGTTGCGAAAGCCGTGTCTTCACTCAGAACATCGCTTTCAATGCATGGCTGCCATTTGGTCAAAGAAATGGCAACTCGTTTACAAGAAAAGATAAACCCCATAGGTGATGGATTGTTTCAAAGCTTAAAAGCAGTGTTATCTGCCACCAAAAAAATTGCTTCTCAGAATGCGTTCTACGCTGCTTGCGTATTGTTGGCTTCGATGCATTTTCACAGTAAAACGTTCCAGTCATGTTTTATGCTTTCAAAGGACAAAAACGTATCTCCGAGGTACTTCTCATCGATATTCCTGAGGCTTTTTTTGGTCAGATTTCATTCCAAGCTCGATCACAGTCTTGTGTATATCGAAGAGTGGATCAATCGTGGCTCGACGGATGCGCAAACAAAGGTTAGAGAATCTATGAGGGTGACTTTTTGGTATTACTTCCGTAGTTATCCCAGGAACGCCAGAAAACTACTGGATGGCTTCCAACCTCAGATAAGACGTGCAACTGAAACATCGATACCTAAACACTTGGATATTCATTATACAATCAGTCATGCCAACTCCTCGGAATCTTCGCGAAGATCAAGTTTGGCACCATCTAGGACCCCAAGTTACGCAGAACCAACGCATTCCTCGCACGTACAGAGACTCGGTGCTCTCCGATCTTCCAGTGACTATCATTTTTCAGGTCGCCATAGATCGATGCATTCAGATTCAAGGAAAGCCAGCAACTTAAGTGACACCACTTCAAAAATAACTGCCAAGAATAACAATTTATCGAATAACATACCAAAATCCTCAATGGAGCATGAGCAACAGATTGATCTCACTGGTGAGATAACACAGGGCCATTCTAATACTCTGATTAAAAAATACATGCAGGATACGCATGTGCAGGTTCTACCCTCGAAACATTCTAAAAAAGAACTTGATGAAATAATCCGCAATCTTTCTTCAGATAATCCGACAGACATTACCTATGGAGCACAGGTGCTGCACAATATTTGGCTCATCGAAGCTCCCAAAGATGTTCAAAAGCTTCAATCGGCAGTCAGTTTCGCGCTAAAGCGCAATCCTTTTTCGCTTGCTGATTTATTGCGGTTGCCGACTTTTTTGAACATCATGAATAAGCCTGAGATGATAGAGGCATGTGGCATAAATCAATTACCAGTCGACATCATATTGAAACATTTCAAGGGTTGTGACTTGTTGCTACCGCTGAATGAACTATTTGATAATCTTTTTCCATCTGAAGAACAGTTATCCTTATACTATGCCAAATATCGGCGCAGAATACTGGATTTTTCTTTCACGCTTCTCAAAACTATTCTCAAAGGCTCTATGAGTTGGGTCGATCTAGCTGGAAGGCACAAGGAGACCATTGCTGGTAAGCTTTTAAACCTATATGGAAATGATTTTGATCTAGTAGAGTACTTCGACCTCCTCTTTGTATTATTCACTTGCAGTCGGGAAGAGTTCAAAAAGCAGTTGGATAGTTCGCCCGTTTATTTTCAACTAAAGGTCGCCCGTGAATTTGAAAAGAGAGATCCTCAACTTGACTTCAATCTAGGCGCCTCACAAAAATCTACGGTGTTTCTAAATCCGGACCAAGAAAGACATTACATGGAGCTTACTATGGTAAATCCCCTGATTACCCGTCAAAGGTCATCCAGCGGCAGCAGCGTGCTCGTCCATGATCTTGAGAACTGCCGCGATGGAAGTTTGGAGACTTCAGAAGCTGCCTCTGAAAATGATCAACTTGAGGATGCTCAAGGCTTTACAAAATTTGGCGGCCTATCCAAGCTTACAGAAATGACCAGGGTAGTAAGCCTTTATGAGCATTCCAAAGAAAACTGTGAATCTGCCAATAGTCCTTTGAACAGCCCTTCGCTTGATACTGAAGGAGACTACAGGATGGAGATTGGCCTCGCGGGCATAAAAAATAGGGCCACGGGCGTTGATCTTAGTGATATCTTCAATCCAGAAGGTCAAAAGCACAAAGACCATACCGTAAAGTTCGTTGACAATCCATTGATTATTCAGCGGCCACTGACGTCATCTAGCGATGAAAACTCAAGACCCGAAAATCGAGAAGCCTTGCAGAGCAGTTTATCGATGAGCAACACTGCCACAACGGACACCGATGGGGCCGAGCGCTTTGATGAGAGGGCGACAGCCTACTCGCCTGTACTCGAGCCAGCTCAAGGTGCGGAATCGTTGTCAGAGACTACAGCTAACGGACAAGACGATGCTGGCTATCTGCAAAATGGAGGCAACAAAGAGACGGCCTACAATATTCTCGAGGCATTTTCTGAGAGCACCGCTCTAGAATTTGAACTGACCGTAGCGGCTCTCAGTCAAGGAGTTCCGTATAGTCTCAAAAATGTTTTGACGATTATAGGGAAGATTAAGGAAGGTTCCTTCAAGATAAAGGACTTAAGCTTGTTACTTCATTTCTTGATTGCTGGCGGGAATGATCAATCTCTCGTCGAATGGCTTCAACATGAAGGAGGCTTGCAGGACCTCCTTGATATCCAATCTATTCTTTTACATTCAATAGTTGATGCTGCTGACTTCCCGAGAGCTTTGGCCATTAGATCTCTTCTTCTCTTTTCTTCTCTCACGGAAATTGAATTGACAATCCACGGCGAAGGGCAATCTTGCCAGAGCGCCGAGTATACCTGGGGCTGCCTTCTTGCTGTTGTCTATCAGATGGAGACGTTCGACAACGACGGGTTTCTGCTATGTGAAGAACTAGGGGTATACATGGTCTCGAAAGGACTATCTGATGAGCCTCTCTTGAAAACCCTACTAACCGGACTAGAAATGGCAGAACATGACCACAAGCTGGTCAAAAACACGTTCCTTCTATCTTCGGTCAGACAAATCTGTTCATTGCCAGTTCCCTATATGAATAGTACCCTTTTAGAGCATATCTGCACTCAAGCACTAAAATTCATTTCCTACGAGCCTACAGAATTGCGTAAAGAGGCTACAGAACTTTTGGGAATTCTGAGCATACATCCAGTCTGGACAAAAGGGCTTCCCTCCAGAATTGTTGATCAAATGTCTCGAGAACGTTATAGCCTCGTTATTTCGTTTGGTGCGACAAATAACGCGTAAATTGTTTTCGTGTTTTCAGGGAAATTGATTCTATAAAATTGAGCAAGTGAATTAATTGATGGAGTGATTATGTGGGACTAGTGTCCTTGAAGCAAAATACTCCTCGGTTACAGTGGTGCTAATGACTCAAAGGAATGAATTAGTGGCGAAATTTGGAACTGGGGCAGATGAGCCTAAAGTTTTGGCCGCTTTAGAGGATTTGAACAAAATTTACCTATTAGATGCGGAAGACCTATACATTAAGTGGGAACAGTTCGCTTATCAGAGGTCTGGAAAGACTACAGAATTGGATTTGGATACTATAGCCATATTCAAGCAGAATATTCAGCAGCAGATCGAGAAAAAGGCAAGGGCCATGGGGACTACGGGAGCTCTCGGACCCACGTCTGGTGGCCCTCCATCAGCTACAAAAGGTCATAAAGTGCTGAAACCAAGTGGATCCAGTCCTTCTTTATTTGGGTTTGGAATTCCCAAAACACCAAGTTTAAAAAAAAGACGTATTGATGTCACACCCACGAAAGAAAACGTTGCTGGACACGTTCCTCCATCGACGGATGAGAAGAGTGGCAAATTTTTCACACCATCTCAGGCGCTTGGGGTTCATGGGGGCATTGGATCTGCTGTCCCTTCGCCGATCTTGAAGGATGTTGAACCAGGAAAAACCCTCGATACATTGAACTTAGCAGAAATCACAGTTGCTGAGGGGGTTGATCTGGAAAGTGAGAACAGTTTGAAACCGGTTCGATTCTTTGATGCCGAGAAATTTAAATTCAGGACAATGCGACAGAACTTACTGGATGCTGCGGATGTTCTTGATGATCAGCTTGAAACTTTTAGCCGCATAGTTCAAGAGCATTATAAGCTATCTGCGGGTGACCTAGGCGATCCAACGATCCAATCTCAATCAGAAATAACAACTGTGGGACGAATAGTTGTGGATTCACCATTAACTGAGGGCATTCTGAATGCGGAATCACTAGCACTGGAAACGTCCAGGCTAGCAGGGATAGGACGGCGTATTCCACTCGACCTCAAAAAGGTGGATGAAATGTCATTATTTCCGGGCCAGATTGTGGCTCTTCGGGGTAAAAATGCAAGTGGTGAATTCTTCGTCGTCGAAGAGCTTCTCAGTATTCCACATCTGAACTTCCCTGTTTCGACAGGTGATGATTTGCAATTATCTCACCAATCGATGACGGGTGAAAGCACAAAAATTGCCGTGCTAAACGGTCCATATTCGGCTTCAAACTGCCTCGACTTCAGTAATTTGGCTGCATTCGTTGAAAGAATCAACATCAGCATAAAACCCCATCTGGTAATCATGTTTGGTCCTTTTTTGGATATCTCTCATCCCTTAGTATCAAGTGGGGACATTCCCGATTTTCCAGATCTCAAATTGCAGCCAAAGACACTTGACGAGGTTTTCACCAAAGTAATAACTCCCATTTTGAAGCAGATTGACCCGAAGATTCAAGTGATATTAATCCCTTCAACGCTTGACTCGGCTTCTAACCACGCTGCTTACCCTCAGGATTCTTTTGACCGCAAAGATCTACAATTGCCTAAAAACTTTCGATGCTACACTAACCCATCCACTTTCCAACTGAACGAAATGTTCATAGCATGCTCAAACGTTGACGCTTTTAAGGATACTAAAGAAATTGTTAAAGGTGGCGCTACAAGTTCTAGAAATAGGTTCGACAGAATAGCCGAACACGTTCTTACTCAGCGCAGATTTTATCCTTTATTTCCTGGCGGAATAAGAAGACGTAAGGTACGAAACGAAAGTGGCACAGATATATGGGAACACGTAAGTGGTGCCGACCTAGATATTCCCTTCTTGGGACTTACCGAATTCGTGGGCAATCTCACTCCGGAGTTGATTATCATCCCAAGTGAGCTTACACATTTTGCCCGAGTTGTGCAAAATGTAGTTTTTGTCAATCCAGGGACCTTCATAAAACCGTCTGGTGTACGAGGCTCATTTGCTCAACTATCTATTGCTCCACCAGATCTAACTGGTGGCAAGCTTGTCAAGGTGGAAGGAGAAGAAGACCTTTACCTGCATAACGTTTGGAAAAGATGTAGAGTTGATATAATTACAACGTAAATACCCACACAGTACCACGATACCTAGAGCTAACGAAAGACAATCGGAACAAAGGCGGTTCAATTATTAGTCTGACGTGATAGTATCTGTATAATAAGTAATCCCTTTGTTGGTAAAGTCCAAATCCTCATTGCACACTTCAAGGAAACTTCTTCTTCAGTTTGCCAAGGGGAGATAGAACACCCTTCATCTTTTTCTTCGAAGAATGGGTACGAACAGATGAAGCCTTTTCTGGCACCTTGCGTGGCGTTTGAATTGTTTGTGATTCATTACCTGAAGGTGCAGAAGACGACGCCTCTGAGAGGTGGTCGGAGTTCTTTTCGACAACGGCGTCATTGGGAATAGGTGAATCTGTATGACCGTGACCACCCTTTGGAAGACCGTTCATGATGTTGGCGACGTGACCCTTGGATGTATCGGCAAGTTGGGCAGGGACGAACTGATTACTCGTGATAGCCTCGTCAGATGGAGATGTTGCTACCACCTTAGGTACGGAATTTTTTAAAGAAGAGGTATCGTTGGATGATGTGAGCTCCAATTTTTCTTTTCCACTGGAATCGATACTTTGAATAGCCTGCGAAGTTGAAGATGACGAATTGGGGTGGTTGCGCCTCAAGTGGTAGTTCTTTGATGTAGGAATAGTGTCAGGAACAGTGGCGCCAGCTACAGGCGAAGTCAAAGAGCCTGAGGATTCATTGTGGTTCTTAACTTGGCTAGAAGAGCTGGATGTTTGGCTAGCTGGTGAGGCAACGTCCTTAGTTGCTTGAATCGTAGATGTTTTGACGGGCTGGGAAGGAGACGCGGCCTCTTTGGCCCTTGAAAACCCCGAGGTGCTCGCAGTTGCTACATCAGCAATTGGGGCTTGTGAAGCGCTGTCGCTGGTTTTTTGAGGGGCCTTCGAGGCAGCTATGGTTTCACCTTCTGGAGGGGCATCCATGAAGGTTGCTGTTTCCTTAACAACTTTAGTCAGGTCCACATGAGGTGGTTCCTCCAGCTTTTCAGCAGAGACAAACCTTTGGGCACGGTCCTCATCTGAACGGCCCACAAGCTCGCCCAGTATCAAATAGCAAAAGAATGTCAAATGCTCAAAAACAAAAGCACCGATGACGACTGCTCTCCAATCAACCTTGACCACCGACTCCAAGTGCCATAGGTCACGTTTCTCCAGAGCAGATGTCGTTCCAGCATTCAGAGGACTCTTATACATGATAACAAGAGCTGGTGCGACAAGAGCAGATATCCATAGAATGACATTTAGTACGTTATCCCAAATCGATCCGCTCTTATTTGGGGCAAGGGATCGAGGAGAAATCTTGGCAACGTTTGAGTTAGAAGAGCACTTCACAACGCACTTGTTCAAGCATCTCCAAATTTCCAATTTCAAGCTCAGCAAATTGAATACCACACAACATAGGGCAGCCAATGGCCAAATACAAGAAAACATAGAGACGTATCCAAATTGTATGATTAACTTATTTGACGTGGCGTTGACGTCAAACTCGCCCCAGGTACTCAGACAAGACCCAGATGCCTGTTTCCAGATACTGAGGTCTTCAGGATATTCTTTTGCCATTTTAGTTTCGGCCAAATTGACGGGCGAGTTAGGCTTATCGAACCCCTTAAGTTTGGGTATGGCCTTGCTCATAGCCAACGGAACTAGATTTTCGACACATAGGGCGATTACCTGCCCAGTAACCATGAAGAAAAAGTATTGTGCTTGGTAGCGACCAGTATTAACCTTAAACCCGCTCTTCAAGACCGGTACATTGTAATTGGAGCAGAAGAGGGCAATAGTCTCTAACTGAGCATTGACATGATGACCAAGGGGTAAGTAAACGAAGAGAGTGATAAACAAGGGCATGTAGCTCGTTAAAAAAGTTAAAATGAACTTCTTTTCCAATTTCGACTGAACTGGGTCGGCTGGATTTTCCCAGGACACCAGTTTCTGCAACACTAGGTCGTAAACCATAGTCAGGATTGGTACATATGCAGCCATCAATACCGTAGGAGTTAGTGCTAGAACACTTGCCAGTGGACCCTGATAAATTTGAGTCATAAAAATCTCTAGCAGAAAGCAAACGAATTGAAATGCGATGAGGCATGCAGCAAACTGAAGAGCCACTGGGATGAACAGCAGCTTTTTGATAAAAACTGACCTAGAAACAGGCTTCAATTGGTCAAGGGAGGGAGAGTATTGTACCAATGTTGAAAACTCCGCTCTTTTCTTAAGCTTCCAAGAGCAAACGAAACAGGTCGCCCAGAGCATCACGATGATTGTATAACTTACGTTAAACTCCCAACCGGAAGGATTGCTGACGAAAAAGCGAAAGGCAACACCCACGAGCGCCAACACCATCAACCAGCGCGTGTAATATTTGGCATACGCGAAGTACAGTGCCGTTTCGGGCGATCCTGTGACTCGGCTCAATTCTTGTAAATCGGCATCAGAAACCATCAGTGGTTTCTTGACCAATCTCTTAGCTAAGTTTTCTCTTTGTGATTTCGTCTCGAAATCTACAACTTGGACTACATCAGTAACATATTTGAGTTGAGAGGCAATCAGTGGTACTCGATTTGTTTGGTCATTAACAAACACGTACACTAGTTCGGAGCTGTGTCCAGGTCTAGTCAAAGCATGCAAACCCTTAGCTGAGAGCTCCGTGAGAAATTCAGCAAGATTTTCCTTGGTATATTGAATGGAAACACACCAATTGGCGCCCAATGACGATACCGACGACATCTCAATGCCTCGATCAATATCCACTTGAATTTGATGTTGCGTTCAATGTATGTTATGTACTATACACTCGGGATTATTGAATTGATTATTGCTTGCGCATCTGATACGATTTTAAAGGCTGAAGTACCAGAACGAACATGCAAGAATCTTAACCTAGGCTTCAACCCTCTCCAGATATCCAGTCTGATGGTGTCATCGAATTCCTCAAGTAAGTTCTGAAAGCATTCACGTACTAAATAGTTATTAAATACATCGTCGACCCATCAGGAGAGATCAAAGCTTACTATCCTGGCACCGGACTGTAAAAGAGACAATTGCTTTGTACAGTTCAAAGCCCATGCTTCCATGTCATTAAGACCTCAAATAGCGAGTCTGGAGATACTTTCGAGCGGACTCTACTTGTACTATTGTCTTATTAGGAGAGTATATATGAATTACCATCTGTGTCGCACACATGCCAAAGCTACGGAGGCCGTTTTGACTCAAGTGGTAAACGATTTAAAGGAGCCAACTAGGAATCCGGGGTAGTCTGTCTCTTAAATGTTCAAAGTATTACGTCAGATGCTAACTAGCAAATTCCTCACAAAAACTTGCCACGCTGGCGAGGGGATTCATTGCTGACTCTCTTCCATAGGTTTTCCAACGTCATAACAAAGGTGGTTTAAGCGACAAGTGTTAACTTCTAAAACGATGAGAAAATGCTTCCTATGTGTAATGCTAATTAGGTTATGTTAAAATTACATCAGGTTACAATTGACTTCCCGAGTGTAGAAGTAGCGAAGTGCTAACACTAGCAGGTTTGAAGGACACAAGATTTCACGCTCAATAGGGCATTCCTGCCACAGTTCCCGTGAAACTCATGCTCCTCAAATACTTTCAGACGCCCGATTGATATCGCGCATCTTCAACTCTTCTCCTCCCGTCTCTGCTTTTCAGTTTCGAGATTTTTGAGCAGCATTGTTTCGGCCAATTTCACGCTATTTTGATTGTTGCCCGTAATAGTAAAGACACGATTATTGTCCTCATTGGGCTCGTCGCTTACAATGACTTTGGTCTTTGTATATTTGCGTAGACTGGATACTCGGTTGCCACCACGGCCCAGAAGAGCTCCTACGAACTCGACGGGGATAGTTACTTCTTTGCTAACTGAGCCTTCTTCTTGGCTCTTGGTGTGCGGGTAGTACTGTTTCTCATGAGCTGGCTTCGTTTCCTGAGAGAGAATTTCACTGATATCCACGAGACACGAGGTAATTGAACCCGGAAAGCCCTGAATCTCCACCACCCTGTCCTGGGAATCGGGTAGAAAATTCTTGGATGCCACCACCTTGACTCCATGGGTCTCTATCAACGACTTGATACGCGAGCCCTGTGTGCCAATTATAGAGGAAACTTGTGAATTCGATACAATCAATCTGATATTACCGATCCTTTTGATGGAATCTGGGTCCTGGATCTCTGACGACGTAGGAAGAGGAAGAATGAAGTTCAAAGGCTTGTACGTGTGCACCTCTGGCTCACTATCATCTTGATTCAATATTTCTACCACATCTCCAATTGCATTGGCCACAGCCTGTGTGGAACCCGTGCAACTAAGAATGCGGTCTGAACATCCCCTTTCATGAGGCGAAATTCCGATCTTTACTTTGTTCGACTCCCGGATATTTTGAATACTTACTCCCTGTGCGCCTATGATGCGAGCAGCCTCTTTGAGAGACACTAGGACCCTGTGAGTACTTAGGCCTGGGGCTTCGAGTTCTGTCATTGGTGGTGTTTGTAGTTGTTGAAGGTCAGTTAGGAGCGACAAGCTATCGTTATAGGTGAGTGTAATTTACATACCATCTTGTTTCGTATCTAATTATATATTCTCAGCTTGAAGGAAATCTCAAGGTAGTGCAGCAAATTCATCTCTAAGTAATCCGCAAGCGTTTAGGCTTCCCTAACTGCTTAAACGCTCAGTACGCCTCTAGCCCTTATTCGAAAATTTGTGTCTCTTTTTTTTGTCTGCAAACCAAATGATATTTTAGGGCATTGCTTCTCGAGGTCAAATAAAAACGCGAGCCCAAGAATTTATTCGACTTAGTATTTGACAACAACATGCCGCTATTCCTCAAACAGTTCACTGGTTGGGAATTATCATAAACGTTGGTATTGTTTTCACAATTCAACACATACGTCACAAATGATGTTTTGTTTTTAAAGCATGATGAACTTCAAAAGGTAAACAAGAGCAGCATCGACAGCTCACTGAGGTACGCTAGCCGGAATGGCGTACCATGACCAAGTTATTGATGAATTGGGAGTGTCAAAAATTCTAGGTCACTCAGTGCTCACAGAGCTGGACCTGAGAGCCACCAACAAAGCCACTAATCTAGGTGTCGATGCATCGCCTAAAGTGGGGGGTTTTAGCGGACTAGAAGCGAACAGATACGAGTCTACTCATACCAACGACTTTCAACGTATGGAGTCTATTCAAAGCCATTACGCTGCTCAAAAAACACCGGTGGCTTACCCACAACCCGGAAAGCCTGCTGCTGGGACCAGTGTAGGCGAACCTACGATGGTGGACACCCTGGAAACTCCGAAGCGGGTGCACGAAGGGTCTTCGAAAAGTACCAGCAAGCGTAGACGTGACCTAAATGGTGGGGCTCGAGACAATGATTCAGCCGTTTATAGTCCAGTGTCAGATGTCACCCGCAGAATACGAAGACTACGAGTAAGAAGTCAACAGCAGACCCCACGCGAGAACCAAGCTAAGATCAACGCCGTACGAAATACTCCTCTTTCTGGCCCACCCCCTTCACAACTGGTATTTGACGGAAAGCCACAGGCGACTTTTGCAAAACCGACGTTCACATCCATTAATCGAGAAAGCAAGCCTGGCGCCATTTTTTCGCGGCTTAAGAAAACAGAAGAGTCGGATAAAACAAGGGCATTCCGACGTGGAACAGCAAGGAACCAACTGTTGCAAAATGCGGCGTCCGCGACCCAATCCACTACGAACATGGCTCCAAGTTCTGTTTTCCAGCGGCTGTATACCCAAAGTACAATTTCCAGATCCAATTCAAGCAACACTATTAGCCATACTCTGGATTCTCAAAAATTGATTCCGAATAGTAAGGCTACCTTACCCAAAAAACGAACGTCATACCGAAATCCCAGACAATGAAAAGTCTGCGGATAGATGAAGTGAATCCAAAGCGCTCCATCCTAAGGTCCCGATCCAGTTATTCTATTGCGGTAAACGAATCTAAAACTGATTTCAAGCAATCTAAAACATCTCAAACAACCGCAAGCAAACCATCCTGGCGATAATAACGAAGAGACGAAACAATTCACTTCACACAATATTAGATTTGTGCGAGCTTGAAAGCGGTAAATATAATAATAGTGATAGCGACCACAAATCACCATTTTTAAAGCAAAGCGCCCCACAGACAATTAATTTGATTTAAAATCTTAGTCTTGAATTGATCAAAAACTATATACGATATCCAAGAATAGTATTACTTACAAAATTTGCACAACTCCGTTTTAATGTGAATTTATGCTCTAGTACATGGAGTGTGCGGGATGTGTATTATCGAAATTTAAAGCTTATGGTATTTGTGATTTTATCAGCAAGCTTAGAATTTCTTACCGAACAAGATCATTTGCAATTGGTCGTACATGGAAATGACACCGGCACCGGCAACACCTCTTAGAATGTTGGCACCGCAACCCTTGAACAAAGAGGCAACACCTTCAGCGGCAACAATCTTGGTGAAAGCGTCGAAAGCACCCTTGTACTTGATGGCTTGACCAGAAGTCATCATCATTCTTCTTCTAACAGTGTCCAATGGGTAAGAAGCAGTGGAAGCACCGGTGGTGACGGCCCAACCCAATAGGAAAGAAGCCAAGAAAGAACCTTCCAAGTTACCAGTCAACAACAAAGGCTTTAGGGAGTCGTAACCACCGAAGTACAAACCTCTGTAGACAACAATACCAACAACAGAAGGCAAGAAACCTCTGTACAAACCAGCAATACCGTCGGAAGCCAAAGTCTTCTTGTAGACATCGACTAGACCGTTGAATTGACGTTCACCACCCTTCTTGGCACCCTTGGAGTCAGCGGCCAATCTGGTTCTGGCGTAATCCAAAGAGTAAACGAACATCAAAGACAAACCACCAGCGGCACCACCGGAAGCCAAGTTACCGGCAAACCACTTGGCGTAACCTTCCTCCTTCTTGAAACCGAACAAGGACTTGATCTTGTCCTTGAAAGCAAAGTTCAAAGCTTGGGTTGGGAAGTAACGGATAACGTTGGCGGTGTTACCTCTCCAGAAAGAAGCGACACCTTCGTTGGCAGCGGTTCTGGTGAAACATTCACCAATACCGGTGTAACGTCTGTCCAAAGAACCTTGCTTGATCATCTCGTCTTGGTTTTGGATCAAAAGCTTGACTCTCTCGATTGGAGCAGCGGCAGTCTTGGAGACGGCGGCGGAAACACCGCCCATGAGGAAGTCAACGGCAAAGTTGGATTGCTTCTTAGTTTCAGACATATTTGGTATTAATGACAGATCTGGGAGTAAAAACTGTGGCAAGAAGCACTTAAAATAACTCTGAAACAGTTTAGAAGATGGTTCCAAATCGCTGCTGTTTCGTCCTTCTTTTATATTATTTTCGCATTGACCGGGGAATCTAAGAAAGAAATGTGAAAAAATTTGATGTCGATTAAAATTTTCGTGCGGGTAACGGTAGAAACGAAATGGAGCAATCCTATTGGCTGGAAGTGCATAAATCGCGTCAGTCTGGCGCGAACGTTTTGCCAGTGCGTATTTGGGGCCCTCGCGACTGTGTTTATGCGGAAGATGGAGACGTGGAGTGTTCGGACAATTACTGAGCATACTTGCTAGTCTACGTTTGGCTTTATGGAAATTTGAGTGTGTGGACAAGTTAGTCTTTAGTTTTGTGTATCTATATGTTTATTCCTTTCGAAACTGTTTACGCTATCCACTGCAGCCTTCATGTACGGCACGTCAGTACTGGCAAAGCTTTGTTTGGGACTGTTTTCTGGTGTTTTTACATTGATCTTTTCAGCGAGACCTAACGTCCCTAGCGTCGATGTGGTACCCGGTTGAAATTTTGGTAGTTTGCGATCAGCACGCGACTGGGTTTTTGGGTTGAGCGGTGTCTGTTCCATATGTGACACTTTATTCTCTTGTCGATTTCTGATGAAACCAAATATCATCATTTACTAATGTGTCGCGACGCGTTGGTACAAAGTGAGCATCTGCCACAGCTCACAGACAGATGACAGAGAAACTATTGAGGCGAATCTGATTCATTAGTAGAAAGCTTACTAAATTTGTCTTGTAAGTCGGACAGTCATTATAAGATGAGTAACTTGGGTCTAGGGAATTCTATTTATCTCTCCGTAATCATTTTAGGCATTAGAGTTGAACAAGAGCCTGGCATTTATATAATTCTCACTCGGTGACTCGGGTCAACACAATGATTGATCACCCATTCTAGATCATTCTATTGCCCAAGGTTTATGGCTTCAATGCCATACGCTACCGATAACTTATCAATGGCTAATCCCATGGGACAACAGTTGTTCTCTTCGGTTTGTCTTAGCTTCTAACTCGATTTGTATGGCTCTGTTGTGTACTATCATTCTGTACCACTGTGTCACATATTTACTGACCCTGATTATGCGATTAGGCGCACTTCACCATCAGTTTCTCACATTATTATTGAGGCGAATCTGATTCATCAGTAGAAAGCTTACTAAATTTGTCTTGTAAGTCGAACATAGTCATTGTAAGATGAGTAACTTGGATCTAGGGAATTCTACTTATCTCTCCGTGATTATTTTAGGCATTAGAGTTGGTTCAGTTACCTGAACAAAAGCCTGGTATTTATACAATTCTCACTCGGTGACTCTGGTCAACATATTTATTAATCACCAATTCTAGATCATTCTATTGCCCAAGGATTACGGCTTCAATGCCGTACACTACCGATAACTTATCAATGGCCAATCCTATTGGACAATAGTTGTTCTCTTCGGTTTGTCTTAGCTTGTAGCTCTATTTGTATGGCCTTGATTGTGTACTATCATTCTGTACCACTGTGTCACATATTCACTGACGCTGATTATGCGATTAGACGCACATCACCATCAGTTTATTCATATTATTCCCAACAATTATTCCCAACAGAAGCGTATAGGACCGAGTATGCGGCCTCCAAGCTGTTTGGTGCTATATAACATGGTCATGTAGATTAACGATGAAATCAGTAGTTATGTTGGCGGGGTTCACTGCAATGCCGATGACGGTGTAGTGTAAAGCGATGTGGTATCTGGATGGTGTCAAATTCAAACGGCAACGGACGTGTGAATCGGGTGGGCGTCAAGTTGGTGTTACTTAGGCATACCTTATCAAGCTCAATGTCAAATTCCATTCATACAGCGGTTAGTGGTGAGCAATTTCAAAAAACCCCAGATTCGATTCCCTGTGGTCCGTGAAGTAGCTATGATTTTTCATTCTCCATGTGTACATGACCGTCAAACTATAAAGTGTAATATTATATGCTGTCTATGAAACCTTCCGTGATAGGATTGAAAGACCTCCGTCATTTTTTTACGTCTTAACAATTTTCTTTTAACAATTATTGTCCATTTACCAACATTCGCCAATAACGGCAGGTTTACCACAGGGTTTCATAAGGGCAGCCAAGTCGGTGAAGCCACATAACTTAAAGCACTCAGTTCTCAGTTCAGTAACACCACCAATCTATCTCCCGGGTGGTCAGCAGTGAGAACACTTTACAGAAGCTTGTTGTGAGCGAATAGTATCTCTTAGTACGGATCAATAAGATCATCTCAGAACCTAAGGGCATCATATCTATCTGTTATCAACCCCGGCTTGAAAGCTAAGCGTCAAAGCCCTTGACTTCAGGCAACTTCCCACCTTCCGCCCCATATTTGGTACAGTAATACGCAGAGTCTATGAATGAGGATCAGCAGCGTAAGAGGGTGTCCAAAGCCTGCGACGCATGTCGCTCAAAAAAAATCAAATGTGATGGCACAGAACCTTGCTTCCACTGTATTAAAGTGGGCTGTGCTTGTACGTACTCCCATGTGGTAAAGAAAAGGTTGAAACCTCCGACCCGTATCTCGAATCGAAAAATAATGTCGGACTTATCGGATCGTTTAACTAGGTTGGAAGATATTTTAACGCAAATTCGAGATGGATCTGCTAGCTCCGAATCAAGCAGTGCGACATTGGTAGATGAATCAGCGTTGCTCAATGTAGAAAGTCAACATGTGAGCGCGGAAAGTCTATCGGCGTCTGAGAGCGATAGCGGTACCGACACAATAGAGTCCGATGGCACACTTTCTACCCGCGTCCCTGGCCGAACTTCGGAGGTCGACCTATGTGGTGGCTGGGATACTGGTACATGCTGCGCCCCTAAAGGCAGTGCTGGTATAGGACCTGGATCAGTCTCCTCGACTGTGAAAGACGGCGAAGATATGGCTCATTCTTCGCTGGATCCAAACAAATGCGAACACTATCTAAATGCTTATTCTGCCTTTTCTCTTTTCACACGCAGGGGTCTGTACTGGGTCCACCAAAAATTGAATGGTGGCTCGGACCTGATGGGCAGTCTCATTCAAGTCAAGGCAGCTATTTGTTCCAATAATTTTATCAACTTCGACCTCTACTTTGATAGAATCGGACTCATAGATACGTATGATTTCCCTTCCACCGACACATGTGAAACCCTTTTCCAAAATTTTTTAACATACGCGGTTCCCGTTGCACCTTTGGACATTGAGAGTGAAATTCCTGCGATCAAAGAGAAATTCGACTTGTCACCAAGAACTCTGAATTACTCGGAA
This sequence comes from Lachancea dasiensis, assembly GCA_900074725.1. Classification (NCBI taxonomy): domain Eukaryota; kingdom Fungi; phylum Ascomycota; class Saccharomycetes; order Saccharomycetales; family Saccharomycetaceae; genus Lachancea; species Lachancea dasiensis. The sequence continues at coordinate 232,166 of LT598454.1, forward strand.
CTTTTTTTGGTCAACACAGTGCTATTGATCGGATCCACCATTGAGTGTCAAAAGCTCTCCATAAAGAATGAAAACAACGCTAGATGGCTTATGATTCAGACGCAGATGATGCTTAAAACCCTTCAACTGTACCAACAGACGAGTCTGACATTCGCAAATGACACCCTTTTGTATATAAAAGGCGTCTTTTTGTTTTGCTGGCAAGTTGAAAACTCCCCCACTCCCCAACTGGCCTATCTATTTTTGTCCACAGCCGTTCGTTTAGCACAAGAAATAGGCTTACATTTGAGAGAGTCATACCAAGCACTTACTGATTCGAAGGAGGCTTCAGCTCGACATAGCTTGTGGCAAAGTCTGTACCGTTATGATATTTATATTTCCATTCGCACCGGTAAACCAACTTCGATTCACGACGAAGACACTAGTGTACTGGATGATTGGGATTATTATCGGTATATGAATGCTAACCTCAAGGGGACTAAGTTGGATCTACAATCCACTTCAGATCCTTACGATTCTAAGAATTGGCTAAGTGAGCTGGATTCCAACCTTAGGGTTTCTTGTTTCAAATCGAGGGAAAGCTTGAATTTTGCCCTGAAGTATTATGAATTAAAATTGGGCCAGAATTCTAGTAAGAGCTACAAGTTTTTACTCACTTGCCGAGCATTGGCAGAATCTAATTACAAAAGACGGGCCGCGTTAGTTGAAAAACTGAATCGCGGCTTAGATGAATGGCGTTCGACCGTTCCATCATTTTTAAAGGTTGCGAACTGCTTAGACGATATGAGTAAGCTGGATAATATACTCGAAAACATGCCTGAAAGGTCTCCAGAGAGTGGCCCTTGGACCTCTGTTAAGTCATCGGTGGCCTCTCTAAAATTAAGGATACTTAACTTGGAGACAGAATATTATTTGAGCATGTTGTACACTAATTGTGTTCTATATCGAACACCATGGAATAAAGATAGTCTATTTCATTCATCAGGCAGAGACCTCCGGCCCACTAAAGATGACAGGTGTGCGTTTGCCGCTAGAATGATGTTGAAGTTGGCTCAAGCCACCATTGAGACACAGAATCCCAGCACAACCCTTCGAGGAAACATCCTTTATTCTTTTTTCAGTGGTTTTTTGAACTTATTTTATCGTTGCATCGAAAATTGTACAGCAGCGAAGGAAGACCTGCGTCTTTTGTACGATACCACTTTATTGGTGAACGAAACCGCCAAGAGCCAGAGAAACATACACTCCCTGAAGTGGACTGTAGTTGTGTTTACATGCTTGAGTTTCTTGAAGCTGGGGGTGCTGAACTTCCAGGCAGAGACCAATGATGAATCGCTAACGATCGATCCTGATGTTATACAAAACGAACTGAAAGCTCTGCTGGCGATTTTGGCCGTACAGCCTCAGGAGACATTGTTGCAATTACGAATTATCGACGAGTTCCACAATAATTTGAGAAGCGTAATTCCCGAACAAATTAGCAGAACTGATCTCGAAAATGGTGCACCTCGATCCCTCAGTAGCTGGGTGGATGGTGATTTGCAAGCCTCTCCATTGATCAGCAAAATGGACGCGGGCCTTGCTCCCGAAGAGTCATTAGGAACGTTGCTGAACGACATTTATGGTCTGGCGCCCAATCAAGTCGGCAACGAAGAGGTCGGTGCCGGAGGCCAGGATTTTGACTTCACCCAGTTTTTTGCCGCAGATGACCTACCTTTCGAGCGCCGCTCAATGTTTCATTTCTAGCGCTCGCCTTGACACGTGAATATAATTACAGTTATAAATGTTACTATAAGAAATGGGCCGCCACCTTCCAACAAACCTCGCTTCTTATCCATTTCTTCAGGTCTATGAGCCCACCTTGCCCTGCTGTATGTTTGCTTGTTCTCGAACAACTTTTTGGAGCTGTTCCTCGTTCTTGAAATCTTGTCGCCAATTGCAGACAGGGCACACCAGTTGCTTACCGAAGAAGATTGGAAAGAGCGGGATAAACCAGAAAGCAATGAACTCGCGTCTTTTCACTGGGCGTACGCTGTAGTTGTGACAGTTCGGGCAATACAACGAATTGTACTGAGCAGATTGCTCATATTCCTTGTCCCAGTCCTTTTTCCCGAAAACAATAGGCACAAACGACATTTTATGAGAGAGCGAGTGAGATGTATCTATCGAGTACTGTGAGTGGAAGGTACCTGGCGATACGCTCTCTAGGCGGTGCTCAGCTGTTTATATAGTAGGGTAGTAGCACTTAAGGGTTTACCTTTTTGCTATAGCTTCGTTGGTAATGATAATTATCGAAGGTATTATCCACTGGCGGAGTAGATCGCAAGACACATATTTCAGACGTTATGCCCATACATTTTCCACTTGGTCCACTGCCACATAAACTGGCGCGTGTATCCAGTGACAGTGGTTACTTTCGAACCAACCTGGAATCGCGTGCAGTTTTATGCTGACATCTATTGAGCTATCGCTTCGAGTCATCACTGTTTTAAAATTTCCTCCCAGGAGAATACCTTCTTATTCGGCCCAGTGTGCGCTTTGGTCTATCTACGTATTTCGATCAATTTTTTTGGCTGGACTGTCTGAGGGTCCTTCTCCCCGACGCCTATTTTAAAGGTCACAGTGCGTACATGGCGTGCCAGTATTGTACAAAATGATAAAGAACAATTGTGGTTCAGCAACAAGGTGCTTGTGAAAGAGTAGGAGCCAGACTAGACTGGGTTAGATAATTGCTGTAAAGTCTAACAAGATGAGCTCTCTGGAGTGCACACCCATTACAGCGGGGCAAAAGGATAGTCTGGGTCGTAAAAAAATAAATAAATATGGAAGATATCATAGGAGCAGCCACGGCGTACTGACATAGCATATCTACCACGTGACCATAGGCCGATGGGCCAGTCATCCACTGGTGGCAGGGTCGATTTCGATATTGGGTCTAGCAAAGTTAAGGTGAAGCGTCTGGCCAGGATGTATCCAAGCACTACGACGTACGAGCGGGCGAAAAGCCCAAGCTCTTCATCAACCAGGTATGTGGAAGTTGCAACGTGGCGCCAGCTAACTCATCGGTAAACTCGGCGACGTCCGCGAATCGATATGGTGTCTATTCTCTACACCCTATAACCGTGCTGTTCATCTTCTATGAACTTCACTTTCCTAAGACCCTGGCACCAAGCATCTTCACTTTAGTGCGGGGCATATTGGCCAAGAGAGTGGTATTGGAGCGAGTCAGAGTCGGCAATAGTTGGCTTCCTAAGCTGTTCGTGGTGATAGATTATAGTGACTCGACGTTGACGGGGTTAGCTTGCCGAACTGTTCGTTCGGATCGTTTGTTAGACATTGAAATGACTGGTCAGAGTCTTTCCCTGTGCTGGTCCTCTGGAAACCAATGACTGCCCTATTCACCTTATACATTGTTTTACTGACGCTCTCAGTATCACTTCTTACTATACTGACACTGAGTAGATGATCGCTCCTATGCAACTCGCCGCTACTCACGCGGCACTAGACAGCTACCCCTCGGTAGTTTTAACAATCTCTCCCAAAATATCTCTGAAATCGCGTACCGGGGGACCCCTGCCATTTAGCAGCAAGCTATTACACTGTATGTTATCAACCTTCCGCGTGGAACACTCTAAGTAATACCATACGTAGCAGTCTGAACTACATGGACTGACAAACCGCTGGCTGCTGATGAAAAGAGTACCCGGCTATCAAACTGATGGCTAAATTGTTGTCTCTCACTGCCTTGACCAACCTTGTTTAAAGATGTCCATTGTCAACCAGTCGCTGGCACTGGTCGACCCGAATATCCCTTTATACGTGTTAAGCTTTCTAGGGAGCTTATCTATCATATGTATATTATGTATATATATGTATATGAGGTCATAACAAATACGTTCCCCGTGAGCCAACAAGAGCGAAACACGACGTGTGCAAAGGCATCTATCAACGTGCCAGGTTATTATTGATCGTCGACAGTGTAGTTGAAATACTGCGGAGCCGTAAAGCTGGTTCTTTTTACAGCGGTTTTCCCCATCGTACGGTGTAAACTACCTTTCAGCGGGATAGATAAGGCTTGACGTCTTCGCATCTAAAACTGTTCATCCGGTGTCCTTACCGGCTCAATAACTCTTTGCCGCGATACTGAGCAAAGTAACGCTTCTGGCGATCATACCCATTTTCAACTCGAGATTCTCAATTTTGTCCGTGGTCGGGTGCTGGCGTTGCAGTTGAATCATCCAGAAATCAGAACTCAAACTCCTTCACCACGACGACTCTGGACCCGCACGTTTTGGTTCAAGCCAAAATGCTCTACTCGGGCTCCGAAGAGTATACTGCCTTCGACAGGAGGCCGTCGTCGCTCCAGAGAAAACGTTCAGCCCCCAGTTTTGCTGCAACGCGGGAAGGTAAGGCCGCCGATGTCCCGTTCTCTGGCGACGGCCATTTCAGCAGCGCTAAGTCTTCGGTCCGCCCGCCGGAAACGGTTGAAACAAGGGAGAGTGACACTGCGATCAGTATGAACTACCCTATGGCGACCGCCAACTCCGAGCCGTATCAATATGTGGGAGATCCTTATCCAGGCTGCTTTCCACTTGCTACAAGTTCAACCGGCTCTTTTTTCGATCTAGATTTTTATTCTCCAGGAGCAAGCCATTCTGACACTTCTCACACCCTGATGAACCAAGGAGCTGTCCCGCTCACGGCCATCAATTCTTCACCCTCGCACATTCAAGCACCAAAGGACATGGGCCTATATCATAACTCTTCAAAGCTAGACAGTGTACCGAGTGGCCGCGTAGTTAATGATTCGCACGACTCGAGCCCCAGGATGCCAGCTAACTCATTTACTCCAAATGGCTTTGATTCGGCAGGTAACTATCTTCATGGCCCTCCGTCGGTTTCGAATCGATCGCTGAAGGACTGGGACTTCCCGCAGGCGGGCTACCCAGACGTGAACACCAACTTAAACATCAATTTCCAGGGAGGAAAGGAACACATGGAGGAGGAAGACAAAGGCGGTCATGAAGACGAAAACGGTGACGATGATCCGGAAAATAGTGATCTAGAACGGAATTCGTCTTTTCCACTTCATCGAGGATTTTCGTCGCGAACACCTTCTTCAAGTGCTTTAGCTGCACAGATACCCCACAGCTCATACTCCAATTTCAACACTAATATGGGTAATGTTGGTAGTATTAATAATAATAATAATAATAGGAAGGTTTCTGACTCTCGGCTTTCAGCTCAGGGCTTGGCCGAGGTACTGAATTTGAACTCGGCAGGGGAAGCCTTGCGCCGAGAACGGTTTATATTGGACATTTTTGAAAGGGAGCTCCATTACCCGTTGGGATACAAAACGTGGGTTCGTGACACTTCCAAGGAGTACCGTACGCGATTGCTGGACCAATTGCACCGCAGGGTGATTCAGACCTATCCCGAATACGACAAGCCCGTCCTTGAGACAATAATTAGGAGAGCAACATATTACATGATGCAGAGCCGGTTGAGAAGAGAAAGAAGAGCACGGGCAAAGATGAGCAGGGATCAAGGGAGGGGTATTATGGAGTCAGCGGACGCTAACGATATTGGCAATGCTGACGTGCGGTTCACGTCACATCCGAGTTCGTTGAGTTTTAGTTTCACAATGTGATATTTGGGCCAATATGTAGATCATATTAATTTTATGTAAAATGCTTTAAATTGGGATTCGAAAGCACGGGACCGGCAAGGTTTCGGGCGTGGCCATGAGATAGGAGGATGGGGGGTCGTAGGAGCTTTGAGGACGTGCAGCTAGCTGCCGAACGTCTTAAAAGGAACCGCTACAGGACGCCGCTGGGGAAGACAGCGGGCATATGGTCGGTTCTGGGATGTCAACATCATTTTCGTGCGAGTGTGACGCGCCGGTCTGCACTCGAGGTTCCTATATTGAGCGTCTATCTAATGTACAAATGGCTGGAACCAAAGTGGCTGAGGCAGTGAGTTTCCGGCCCTCGAGGTGTCCCCACAGAACAAGCAACAATCCCCAGGCCCCCAAGCTCAAGGTTCCCATTCGAGCTTCATGTAAACGGCAAAAGTTGCCCTCTTCGGCTCCGCCGTCCGACCCGCGCCTAAAACTTGGTGAAAGAGCCCTTCTTGCGGCTCTTGTTGAGCTTCTTGTTGCGCTTGTAGTTGTGGTGTCTAGCGTCCCGCCACCCCGACGTGCTCACTTTCTTGTCGTCCTGTTCCATATCGTCCGCTTGCACGGCCTCCCTAGCTTCCTCGGCCGACTTCACATCTGGGTTCTTACGCTGAAGCTCCTCCATCTTCTGCTTTATTAGGTCCTCCTTCATCTTGTGCGAGATCCGGTTGGCACGGGCGTCTGCGTCCACTTGGAAAACGTTCTTACGCTTTATAGACTTGGCCTTCATGTGGCACTTAGCACGCAGAGACTTAGCCATTGCTTCCTTATTGAGTGGTCAAAAGTCAGTTGTCCAGGACTAAAGTGGAGAAGCTGAGCACTGTGATGAGATGAGATGAGATGAGATGAGCTTAGAGGAGCATTAAAATTTTCCGCTACCATGGGCCACCCCTCGTTAACTATGACACTTTGTCCTCATTCATTTTTCGTGTATCATGCTATGAGCAGTCACATCTTGGCATTTACACCCGTGCATTTCTTCTTGGACTTTGAAAAATTCTTGTTGAGTCATTTTTATTTTTTGCGTGGGTGTCGAAGTTGCGTGGGTAGGTGGTGCCCGATGGTGTGTGATGGCCCTAGCTCGGCGGAGAGTCCCCTTCCAGGAGGCATCGCATTCCGCCTGGCCTGTCCTGCCGTGCCCTGATCCGCTCTGTCTACGGTTCCAACCACCCTGCCGGCTGCCGACTCTCTCCCTCTACGCTCTAGGCAGAGACGGCCCTGGTCTGGCATCATCGGGCAAAGTTTGTGGCAGTGTACAATCTCCTGGAACTTGGATAGGGCCTTTGATTTCTGGAAAATCTTGAAATTGTTGGAATACCTCTCATATACAGCGAAGAACCAAAGACAAAATGTATGTTGCAGGGCGTATTAAGTGGATTTGATGAAGTGACGATGGATGTGTTTGCAATGAGTACCGAACAGAGAACAGCCGTGAGATTGGGGAGCACTGCAGAGGCGATGGTGACAAATTGATAAAAGACTATTAGGATGGAAAACACGGTCAGGTTTTGGAATGCAGCGCGAGCCGAGTGCGAGGATTATGGGGTTTCGTATCGTAACAAGCGCAACCTTGACAGGAAGCTCGGAATCGACATTGGCCCACATCACCACACCACGTATATCGTTTCTAATAACACGGTTACTAACATTCTTTCCACAGGGCTAACCTACGTACTCAAAAGAGACTTGCCGCTTCTGTTGCCGGTGTCGGTAAGAGAAAGATCTGGATGGACCCATCTGAGACCTCCGAGATCGCTCAAGCCAACTCCAGAAACGCCATCAGAAAGTTGGTCAAGAACGGTACCATCGTCAAGAAGCCAACCAGAATGCACTCTAGATCCAGAACAAGAATGATGGCTGAATCCAAGAGAAACGGTCGTCACGGTGGTTACGGTAAGAGAAAGGGTACCAAGGAAGCCCGTTTGCCATCTCAGGTTGTCTGGATTAGAAGATTGCGTGTCTTGAGAAGACTCTTGGCCAAGTACCGTGACGCTGGCAAGATCGACAAGCACCTATACCACTCTTTGTACAAGGCTGCCAAGGGTAACACTTTCAAGCACAAGAGAGCCCTTGTCGAACACATCATCCAAGCCAAGGCCGATGCTCAACGTGAGAAGGCTTTGAAGGAAGAGGCCGACGCCAGAAGATTGAGAAACAGAGCCGCTCGTGAGAGAAGAGCCCAAAGAATCAACGAGAAGAGAGAAGCTTTGTTGAAGGAAGATGCCTAAATAACTTTTAACATCTACAACGTAAGTCGCCAACCTCTGAAGATCTAATTGGAAACAAGACCATTTGCTATACAGTCTTGACCATAAACTCTTTCCACAGTTTGAACCTTTTTTTAAAATTGTATTAGAAAATTTAAACTAACTTTGTCATTCAATCTGGAAGATGATCTGTTGCCATCAACCTGTAGAATACCAAGTTATCTGTCCCTAACTTGAGAATGTGTTTAATGAACGTAGCTTTGCCATTACGGCTAGGCTCGCCAGCCCGAGCTTCCATCGCGAATCACTTATCTCTTGACTTACATATTCTATCAAGGACTACCTACCTGTTCAAAACAAGCCATCAATTTCACCGTCCTCGTTAATCTCGACGTTCATGTATCCCGCATATGTTGAGAGGCCTGGGATTGTTTGGATCTCGGCCGCTAGAGCGTATAGATAACCCGCGCCGATGGATGCTCTGACATCGCGGATGGGGAAGGTAAAGCCCGTAGGAACATTTTTCAATGAAGCATCGTGGGACAAGGAATATTGTGTTTTGGCAATACAAATCGGCAATTTGCCAAATCCTTGCTCTCTGTACATGTCAATCTTTTTCTGAGCCAATGGAGAGATCTCTACACCTGCACCGCCGTACATTTTCTGCACAATAGTTGTTAATTTGTCTTCTACGGGTTGATCCACATCGTAGAGAAATTTGAAGTCCGACGGCTGCTCAGTAGCTTGAACAACAGCTTCGGCTAAGTCGACGGCACCCTTACCACCTTCGGCCCAGTGGTTCGTGGCAACAGCATCGTAAGCGCCGGCTCCTTTGGCAGCCTTTCTGATTGCCTCGACCTCGGCATCACTATCTGTTTCGAACTTATTTATCGCCACAACAACTGGAACACCGAATTGCTTGGCATTCGAGATTTGCTTGCACAAGTTCGCCGCACCTTTAGTAACAAGTTCGACATTTTCTTGAGTGTACTCTGCTGGCAGCGATTGGCCGGGCTTGACGTCTGGAGCGCCTCCATGAAGTTTGAGCGCTCTCACCGTTGCAACTAACACAACTGCATTGGGAGATAAGCCTGAAGAGCGGCATTTAATGTTAAAGAAACGCTCTCCGCCCATCGTGAAGTCAAAACCAGCTTCGGTGACAACGTAACCGCTCTCAATTTCAGGACCAGCAGCTTTTGGTTTGCCGACCAATTTTAGAGCTACTCTATCCGCAATGACGGACGAAGCGCCAATTGATATGTTGGCAAACGGTCCTGCGTGAACCATAACAGGAGTTCCTTCCAAAGATTGCATCAGATTCGGTTTTATAGCGTCTTTGAGCAGAGCAGTGACGGCCCCTGCACAACCAACGTCCTCGACGGTGACGGGGTCCTCATTCTGGTTAGCACCGACTACAATACGGCCTACTCTCTGTCTCATATCCTTGAGATCTCTTGAAAGCGCAAGGATCGCCATAAGTTCGGAGGCAACAGTGATGTCAAAACCTGTTGACCTGGTAAATCCTTTTTCAGTTGGAGCTTCCCCAATAGTAATTTGACGCAACATCCGATCATTAACATCGACCACCCTCTTGATCGTAATCGTCTCCGGGTCGATGTCTAAACGGGCGAACTTTTTGATCTCGTCTGGAGTCAGCTCATCAGGATTAGTTTTTTCAATACCGAGCTTTTCTAAGCGTTTTAGCATGGACTTGGTGAAAGTACGTTTTCCCTTCTTTTTTGGTACAAGTCTGTTATAAAAAGTTGCGTCCTTCTTCTGAGTACTCTCGTGGAACATACGGGTGTCGATAGCAGCAGCTAGAAGGTTGTTTGCAGCGGATATCGCGTGTATATCACCAGTCAAGTGCATGTTGAACTCATCCATCGGTATCACTTGAGCGTAACCACCACCAGCTGCCCCGCCCTTGACACCAAACGTAGGACCCATTGAGGGTTGGCGTACGTTGGCAACGGAGGGCTTGCCAAGGTGAGCAGTTAGAGCTTGAACCAAACCCATGGTAGTTGTGGACTTACCTTCACCCAATGGGGTCGGAGTAATACCTGCTACCAAAACATACTTACCGTTCTCGTTCTTTTCCAATCTCTCCAAGATAGATGGAGAGATTTTTGCCTTGTAGTGACCAAAAAGTTCAAGCTCACTGCTGTGGATACCGAGTTCTTCCGCGACGACGCTTATGTTCTTAGGGGTTTGTGCTCTGGATATAGCAATGTCAGAAGGTACAGGATCTAGAAGCTTTACTGGAAGAGGAGATATGTTTGGCAGTTTGTTTGACTCTGAGAGCTGTCTTTTGGCAGCTAGCAGAACATTTTGAACCAACATCGCAACAGTCATAGGACCGACTCCTCCAGGCACGGGAGTGATAAAGGAAGCCTTGTTTTTAGCCGATTCGAAGTCCACATCACCAACCAATTTTTGACCAGATTTCTTGGAAGAGTCAGGAATGTAGTTAATACCTACGTCGATAACAACGGCACCTTCCTTTAGCCATTCACCCTTAACGTAGTTGGCTCTCCCACAGGCGGCCACCACCACGTCGGCCTGAGACAAGATGTCGGGTAAGTTGGCGGTGTGACTATGGCACACAGTGACTGTAGCATCCAAGTTTTTCAACAAAGATGACACCGGGGTCCCCACGATGTCAGAACGACCCAGTACAACGGCGTTCTTACCCCGCATGTTAATACCTGCCTCTTTCAGTAGTCTTATGCATCCATTGGGAGTGCAGGGGATAAACATAGGCTCTCCTCCCTTTTTGGAAAGTTCGCCAGCGTTATAGCGGTGAAAACCGTCCACATCTTTGGTGTGAAGTACGGAGTTGGTGATTTTTGTCTCGTCCAAGTGTTTTGGCAGTGGCAGCTGGATTAACAGCCCATGAATCGCGTCATTGTTATTGACCTCTTCAATCTTGTTGAGAAGCTCAACTTCTGTGATGTTCTCAGGGAGTTTCTCCACGTCACAATAGACACCACTCTCTTTGGAGGCCTTCAGCTTCATACGCACGTATGCGGACGAGTCAGGTCTGGCGCCAACTTGATAAATCTTCAAAGTTGGTGTGAAAGTAGGGACACTCAATCTTATTTGTTGAATCTCGCGAAATGCTTCATCTCTAATGGTTTTGGCGACTTTTGTGCCAGACAGGGTGTGATAAAGAGACTTTGAACTGGGCCTGAGGGCCCAGCTGGAGGTCAGTTTAACAACCCTTAGCTGAGATGCATAAAAGCGTCTAAGAGGTGCTCTCTTCACAGCGCGAGAAAGCATTCTGGGCCAATCGTTAAGGGCACACCCGTGGACGAGAGCAGCGGTTGTTCTCACATTGTGACTCTTCCTATATAGTCAAATTATACCAAATAGCTGATGTAATTGGATAGAAAAAACAGTGGCATTTAGTACGGAGGAAACGATAGGCAAAACAACCAACTCTAAGGCTTCTACTAGGTGACGACTTTGTGAGCTTCCTATCGGTACCGTCTAATGCCTTTTACCGCTGTCAAATTGCAGGAGGAAGGTGGTTGGCGTCGGTCCTCTGACATTATTGTATAAAGTGATGTATACTGGCGTCTGTAAAATCAGAATGGGCAATGGGGATTCTGAACCGGAGTCAGCAAAACTTTGAACTAATCCAGTCTGTAACCAATATTGTAGGAGCAGGTGTGCCCATGTATCAGTATTTTCGTTACTCGTATAAGGAGCCTTGTCAAGTAGGTCACAATTAAAGGCCGATTTTTCTAATTTGTGCTAACACTTCCGGCCTTTTACTAGAGCCAACGAGCAACAATGTCCGTCGAAGTCTGGTCTCTATCTCCTCTATTACTCTCTGTACTGTCCGTGAAAACACGTTTTCCTGACATCTTTTCTATGATGACCTGTTTTATGCAGTGCCTAGTAGACTGGAAAATGCCAGTTTAATAACAATTGACTTTATCCCGGCACCTCGGCCGGAACAAGCTTGACCCCCCTCCCAATCCTGCGATCAGTACCTGCTGCCTTCCGTATTCTCTATTATGCTATCTCATTCAGTGTCTCTATATGATACTTTTTTAATGTAAGATATTTCGAATCGAGCTTGAGTTTGATGGTTCTTTCAACCCCGAATCATTTTCGAGAATTAGCGTGAAAGGAGGTGTCGGAACCGTCAGTCCTCGAAGGGTGATATATGGTCAACCCCGGCGGAGAGCTGTCGCCGGCCGGCTCCGGTGGTCGAGTTGCCATGATAGGCACGATAGCGTGCAGATCGAAATGGTGAGACTTCACATTATCAGGCTCCAAGCCCTCGAAATGCTGCGTCGCATAGCTTTGTTCAGCATGAATACTATCGATGAGTTGGCGCTGCTGAGCCGCAACCTGTTGGGCAGCCAGCATTGTTTGTTGATCGGCACTGCCGGCCTGGTGTGTCTCAGGATGCTGGTAGGTGTAGTCGTGCATGTTGACGGGCACGCATTTGTAGGAACGTAGATTCCCGTACACCTTGCGGGCGTAGTCCAGAGGAGTGATGGGCTCCGGCCCACCGACGCCTACCACCTCGGGGTGGCCGTATAAAAATGGCGGAGCTCCCAAACTCGCGCCGGCGCCGACCGGGAGGTCGAAAGCTGGATGGACGGGCACGTCCACGTGACCGGGTGCGGTGCCAACGACGGGGCCGTTTGTAATGATCGATTCTCGGGCACCCAGGCCAGTAAGTGACGAGTCCGAGGTCGAGGCTGAAAGAGTGGAGTCGAGCGTGCGGGACGCCTCGGGCCCATTCAGAATATCGGTGAAGGTGGCCAGAAACTCCGTCTCCTTTTCCGGCGTCTGGGGCGCGCCGTTCTCGATCAAGGTCAGAAGCTCCTCCTCGTACGGGGTGTTTTGCAGGCGGTTCTGAGCCTTGTTCATGATGGACTTCTTCCAGACTTGGATGTGCGAGGAGATCTGTTTCTTGGAGCGGTACTCGCCGATGGAGTGCTGGATGAATAAGGAGATGAGCTCGTTCCGCCCGTAGTTGCGTTTTTGGAATTTGATCTTGGCGGTGCCTTTCTTGGGAATGATCCGCAGGGCCGCGAGAAACGCATCTTCCACAGCGGCGGACCAGATGTCGGTGTTGGTGAGTGCTGCCGCGGTGGTCGCGGTGGAAGAGACCGTGGAGACGCTGGGGGCCATGGCGTCCTCCACACGCGGCCCCAGATCCAGCCTGGCGGGCCGTCCGCCGGCCGCCAGGCTGCCGGAGCGATACCGGTACCGCGGGTTCGAGACGTGCGTGTGCAGGCGCCCCGGCTGGAGCGGATGGTGTGGAGGCAGAGCCTGGTCATTGTGCACGGCTGTGTCGCGGCCTCGCAGATCCACTTTCTGGCCAAGCCCGGTGTTCACCAGCGCGGCCGCGGTGTGCGGGTCGACGTTCCAGACGGTGTGGCGGCGCTGGACCGGCCGCGCGTCCCGCAGCGGGCGTTCGCCGGGGACACCAGCCAGCAGAAACGCCTCGCGGTCCTCGTGCTCGTCCTCGCCGTCGCCCTCCCCGTCCCCATCCTCGTCCTCGTCCTCGCCCTCGCTCGCCTCGACGCTGGCGGGGCCATACAGACCCTGGTCCGCACGCTGCCCGGCGTGTTCGTGCGACATGATGTCCACCGCTTCGCACGGGATCTGCGCGCTCCCGTCGTACACGTCGAAGATGCGCGTGCTGTGGGCGCTGGCCGGGGCGCTGGCGTGGGCGGTGTACCTGGCGAAGCTCCCGCTGCGGTCCCCGTGGAGCCCGCCGCCGCTGTCCATGCTAGTGTCAGGCCTGCTGCTGTGTTTTCCCTGTCCTGGTCCCTGTCCTTGTCCGCCGTCCAATATCTCGCCCGTCGTCGCTGTCGTCCTGTCCCGTGTCCCAGCTGTAACGGCCAATGCGTAATTATCTCTGTGGCCGCTGTTCGTGCCAAGTGAACTATCGTGAACTATAGTGAACTATGGTGAACTATAGTGAACCACCGTGAATTATCGTGCGCTCCACAAGCTCTGCCCTTAAACTGGTCTTTGGCCGCGTCTGATATCTATCGCCTGCGATCCGCACCGCCTGTCCCAGTATGTATCGTCCTCGCATCCTTCCCACTCTCTATATACCTTTTTCGAAGCTGGCAAACGGGCCCAAGGCTAATTTGGGACCTCTGGCTCCGCTATTGTGCTTGCCCGGGGGTCTGCATCCCGATTAGTTGTGCATAAGCTATTGCGTAAGGCGTCCTTTCTCGTATCTCCTGCTCGCTCAGCCAACCGTTCGGGCGTGGAGCTCTACCACAAACACTGTACCACTCACCACCAACACACACGCACACACGCACGCACGCACACGCACAGCTCTGGTAGGGAAAAGCTAGCTCAACCCTACGCCTGGTGTTATCCTGCTAACGATGTGAAATGACATAAGGGAATACAGCCCAGGCAGTCGCACCGGCCAATTACGTGTGCCGCGCAGCCTTGAAGCGGGCCGCGCAGCCTGCCAGCGGCGAGGGTTACCCAAAGGGGAAGCGGTGTTTCAGCTGGGAAAATGTGAAACAGCACGTGACGGGGCGCCCGCAGAGGCGGCGCGGGTGCGCGGAAGGCGGAAACAAGCAACAGCGGAGGGTAAGAAAAAAAACAAAAACAACAGACGCGCATACGTAGTGGGGGTGTTTCGGATTGCGTCGGCGGTGGGGGGTGGGGGGTTCTAGACCAGGCGCGGGAGCGGGGCACGTGGGGGGAGGGAGTACGTGCGCCCAGCAGTCCATCACATGATGGTATGTCTCGCGCACGTGCCTCTCACGTGGGTATGTGCGCCCAGCTGCCCGTCACCTGACAATATTTCTCGCGCAGGTGCCTCTCACGTGAGAAGAACACTCAGCTGTCCATCACATGATGATATGTCTTGCACACGTGCCTCTCACGTGAGAGGAACACCACTGGTAAAGCACCCGAGTGCCACGTGAATGGTCTAATAGTATGTGAATCGTCCGCTACACGGTCTACGTACTCTACTCGCTCATGTACTCGGCGTACTCGTCCACCGACGCAAATACCGGAAGGCTCTTGAGCTTCTTGCGCGACAGGCGGTGGCCGGGCTGGGCCGCGTCCTGGGCCGGGCCGCCCTCGTCGTCGCTGGGCTCCGACTCGCTCTGGAACGCCTGTGCCAGCGCTTCGTCGTCCGCACCGTCGCTCTCGCCGTCGCTCTCGTCACGGGACCGCTTCCCAGCACCCGGCACGTGACCCGCGTCGTCCGCAAAGCTGTAGAACACATCCTCGTCGCCGTTGCTCGCGTCCGAGTCGGAGCCCACACCGCCCTGCTGTTCGTCGCTGCTGTCGTCCGGGCCGCTCGACATGTCCTCGAGCCCGTCCATGGAGAGGTCGTCCTCGCTGTCGTCCTCCACCTCCGGCCGCGACTTCACCAAGGCGTCCCAGACCTCGTCCTCGTCCAGCTCGCTTGCGTCCTCATCCTCGCCTCCACCGCGCCCGCCCTTCTTGTCCCTGGCGGCCCGCTTGATGGCGCTCTGCTTCGTCGTGAAATACTGGTGGAAGAAACGCTCGTCTGGGGTCACCTGATCCGCCCGCTTCACCAGCCAGTCCTGCGTGTTGGCCGGCACCGCGTCCGCACCTTGGGCCTGCGCGTCCGACGCCCGCACGATCAGCGCCCCCGTGTGTGAGCCGCCCAACGGTTGCATGATAGACGAACCACGGGTGGTGGGTTTTTGCTTGGCGTTCCGGTACACGAACCGATCCAAAAAGTGGGCCAGCGTGTACAGCCCTAGATCGGGTTTCGAGATGTCCTCGGTGCTGTTCACAAACGCCTCCGCGTAGCTCTGGACTGTTGGGTGGTAGTGGTTCAAAAAATTCCGGATCTCCCAAAGCGAAGTCTTGTCCGCATGCGCAAACTTCGGGTCTCTCTTGCGGCTGTCGTAAACCGGCTTGGCGTTATCCTTCACGTCGGATTCCTCCTCTGAAGCGTATTCGTCGTCCGCTGGCGTGTTCGTGAACAGGTTTTTGATCTGCGGCACAGATTTGGCCAATTGTAGCAGGAGAAACAGCATCCCCGAAAGGGCTCCCACATTCAGCCAGCTCGAGCACACTTGCAGGATTCTCTTCACAAAGGCTTCTACGCGCGCCACGTTCTTGTCGTTTTTCAGCGATTTGTACAGCAAGTTCATGTAAATGCCCTGCTTCGAAGAAGTCACAAGCCGGCCATCCAACAAACTCTCGTAAAGGGTACGGTAATATCTATCATTGTTCAAGCCTGCCTTCAGAGTGACTTGGTGTATCAGCACCAGCGCTTGAACCGCAGTGTTGAAATTAGAAGAATGCGTGATTTGGAACAAAGTATCCAAATGCGTTTCGTAGACGCTGGCCGGCATGTTGGAAAACGGCAAAGCACGGTTTAGACCCGTGAGGATAGCAGAAAACAGCTTGGAGTTTTTCTCATCGATCACTTCTTTCTCCGTTTTGTCCTCTTTCACAGACTTGCCACCCTTCTTCCCGCGCTTGAAGCTCTTTTTCCTCTTATTTTCATATGATTTATCCTTATTCTTGGGCGCATGGTCACCAGTCTCGACGTTTGAGGCGTCCGTGGACAGCAAGTATTTTTCGAAAAGTGTGAAGTATGTTTTGACCAACTGGTTGGCAACTCTGTCTTCGGACCTCTTCAAAATAGTTTGATTCAAGGTTAGCACCGAGTAGTACGTGGTGTGGTAATCGGCGCTTGGTCTTAAAGCAACGTCGACTGTAGCATCCAAGACTATGGATTTCATATTAGGGTGGGCTTGCTCCAATTTGAGCAACTGAAACGACGTCTTGGAAGAAACCTTGTTGTCGATGTCACCGAGTTTGTTGACCCCTAGCCGTAGCAGATTGAACTCCTGTTCAGGCTTGGCAGTCAGGAGGTCGAAAATGTGGGATATGATTTGCATACGCACGTAAATGATGGGATCGTGGGACAACCGCTCGATAACCTGCAGAACTTTGAAATACAGGTTTTTCAAATAGTCTTCAAAATAGAAAAGGGCCAACGTCTTCTTGTTGAGCATCATCGAAAGATTCTGGTTCTTGAAGTGTTTCAGTTTTCTGTTCGGAAGCAAGCCGTTGAGAAGTAAATCCTTCAAGGCATTCAGACTTTGCAAAGCTGAATTCCTCGACTTTTTGCTACAGTATGAGATAAGTGTATCCAAAGACTTGGTATTATGCGCTGGAGACTCCTGAATGAGCAAAGTCAGAGCCGAAATCTTATCGTTCAAAGTACCTTCGCTCAAAATTTGGGACATGAATTTCCTCTGAGAAGAATTCTTGGTGAACTCGTCATAGTACAAGGCATTGTCGGCCTCCAACGCCTCCTTACCTCTCTGGTATAACGTTTCGATCTTTTCTGTCGACAGCGGATCATTCTGTGCGTTGGCCCCGGGATCCAGAGGAATTTCATACCACGTTAGATCTGAAGGAAGTAAGAGAATATCGGAGCTGACCATCTGTGTTTGAGAAACTAGATTTTTGTCTTCCTTTTTTTCTTCAGTCTCTGCGTCTGAGTCTTGATTAAGAAACGGTCCGTCCTCTTTCCCAGAGTTTCCATCATCTGAAAGATCTGTATCATCTGAAAGATCGTCAATTGTTTTGATAAGTGCCGGTACTTCTTCCTGGCCATCCTGGTCCTCCTCTTCCTCCTCTTCCTCCTCTTCCTCTTCCTGCTCCTCCTGATCTTCCTCCTCTTCCTCTTGATCCTCTTCCTCCTCTTCTTCCTCTTCTTCTTCTAAATCTTGCGGTACAGCTCCTTCAATGCCAGAATTCTTCAAAAATTTTTGGAAATCCTGAGCAAAAGTCTTGTCACTGTCTGGTTTCGAATCCCCAAACTCTTGTTCACTGGCGTTGTCGTCGTCAGAGAGGCCGCTTATTAGATCCAAGTCCTTCTCTGAAGCGCCTAAAGCCAACGCCTCGCGGCGCAGGGCCTCCTTTTGGGAGCTGGTATCCTTGAAGCTTTCATTTTGCTGTTCCTTTGCCTTCTTATTGGCATCTTTCCCGGTCTTCTCACCAGATTCCCGCTTTTGCTCCTTCTTGGAATCCTGCTTGGAGCCTTTCTTCCCCGCTTTGGTAGGCTTTTTGTTATCGTTCAATTTCGAAGATATCTTGTCCCTCAAAGACGAAAGATTCAAGCCAGGACCACTCATTCCGAATTTCACGTCAGTAGTTGGCTTTGCTTCTTTGCTGTTGCTGTGCTAGACGTTTCTGTGCTTGAGTGATGCGATGCGATGCGATGAGATGAGCTTGGAAGGCATCGTCAATATCCAGAAAATTTTTAGAACTCCATTTCGTTCTTAATGATAATTGATGATCTTTTCGAAACCCTAACGCTTGGCAGAGTCGACGTCTGGCATCAAATTGCTCTATGACCAAATTGATTCCTAGCTCCAGGTTTCTAGCCCCCACATACTAGGTCGACCAGCTAGATTCCGGATTGCCTCCAGTAGTGATTGTGTCACTTCGTACGCAATTTGCTTCCGGGCCCGCCCGAGCAGTGACGGCGGAGATATTTATTGGGGCGAGTCAGCGTCGGTAGTAGTAGGCTGCTAAATTGCTCGTTCAATTTGTTGATGGACATCGTGTATAAGAGTCTATTGAGGCGAATCTGATTTATTTGCAGAAGGCTTACTAAATTTGTCTTGTAAGTCGGACATAGTCATTGTAAGATGAGAAACTTGGGTCTAAGGGATTCTATTTATCTCTCCGTGATTATTCTGAGCATTATAGTTGGTTCAGTTACCTGAACAAAAGCCTGCTATTTATACAATTCTCACCCGGTGACTCTGGTCAACACAATGATTAATCACCCGTTCTAGATCATTCTATTGCCCATGGATTTATGGCTTCAATGCCGTACTCTGTCGAAAACTTATCAATGGCCAATCCCACTGGACAACGGTTGTTCTCTTCGGTTTGTCTTAGCTTGTAACTCGATTTGTATGGCTCTGTGTGTGCTATCATTCTGTACCACTGTGTCACATTTTACTGACGCACATCACCATCACTTTCCTCACAATACTCCCAACATCTTCAGCTTCCAACGCTGATGCCGTACACCACTCCAAGTAGTGTTCCGATACCAGCGTCAAAATCGTACAGCAAACAAAAAGGGTCCACCCCGATTTCCCTCTTACAGGACCACTTCAAAGCGTTGTGTATGTGCTGGGGGGGTGACGAATGTTGCTGAGGTCTGCCAAGCTGTTAAATAGCATCATTTATATATCTCGATCCAGGTTCATGCTTTCAATCTCAGAGAACGGAGACGAGGCTGCTCTTTAAATATAGCACAAAAATTATGAAGTTAAGTTTCCCAACACTAGACATATTTTGAGATCCAATGGTGTAAACGATGGTCTCGAAAGCATAAAGCGCTAACGAGAGCTCAAAATGACAGACGACAGAGCTGTCATTTTCATCTCCGTCACCCCTGCGTTAATAGCGATCATAATCATTTATTACCCGGACAGTGATCTATCCAGTGCTTCCAGAGTTTCCAGAGTTTTCAGCTCACAAATATAAAAACCAACAGACCATTTTATCACCAAATCGGTGGCAATTTACTAGTGGCACCAAGTATAAAATAACCAACGAAACATGTCTCTAAAGCGTATCACAAAGGAACTAAACGATTTAGGAAGGTATGTGTCAACTTGTCTCGAATGCTTTTGAGGATTTTAGAGCGTAGGCGAAAGCCCGGGTTCCATGAGCCATCGGGAGTTTTTGCACGAATTTTGGTCTGTCGTTGAGACACAAACTCATGCTTATTACTTAGCCAGGAGTCTTACACATGCAGATCGGCTTACTTGGGGTTTTCGGTTTCTCGGCCAAGACTGTCGGTTCGCGTGAGGTAATACAATGTCTTGTACGAATCTATTTTCCCTCCATGACTAGTAATCATTCAAATGCTAACTTTTATATTGTTACAGAGATCCACCCACCTCCTGTTCTGCTGGGCCTGTGGGCGATGACCTTTACCACTGGCAGGCATCGATTATGGGGCCTCCGGACTCTCCGTACGCCGGCGGTGTTTTCTTTCTCTCCATACATTTCCCAACAGATTATCCGTTCAAACCTCCCAAGATTTCTTTCACCACTAAGATATACCACCCTAATATCAACGCTAACGGGAACATTTGTTTGGATATTCTAAAGGACCAGTGGTCTCCTGCTTTGACGATCTCGAAGGTGTTATTGTCGATCTGTTCCCTTCTAACGGATGCCAACCCAGATGACCCATTGGTCCCAGAAATTGCTCACATTTACAAGACCGATAGAGCTAAGTACGAAGCTACTGCCAAGGAGTGGACCAAGAAATACGCTGTCTAAGGCGAACTTATAAGACTTGATGAGGGCGTAACTGGTGGTGAGGTTGAGTGGTTGATGAAGCGCTCACCGCTGTGAAAGTAGGCCAAAGGTGATCCTCTATCGATATTTTTTCTTGAAAGCATCTGATATGCAAAAGTAGCATTGATCCAGAGCACAGCTTTCGCAGCATGGCAACCATCACATGAAGTAAATTACTCAGAAATATATACGCGCGTATATATTTTTTTTCTCACGTTTAAGCTTGTAGCTCGATAGGCTATTTGTATGCTTGAGTTGTTATCCTTAGGTGCTGGAGAATCATCTTCGTAGCCAGAATCTAAAATCAAAAAAAACACTCACGGTGGGGGTCGAACCCACAATCTTCTGATTAGAAGTCAGACGCGTTGCCATTACGCCACGCAAGCTTTTTCTTGATCGTCATTAACTCACTTCTGTATCACTTAGCTTGCAAAGTCATGCCTACTTCTATGACTATTGCTGAACGGTTTGTTTCAATTTATTAGCTTAAATTTTAGGCTAACACTCCCTGTTGCTCTTTGTGACATTGATTTTGACAACTTATTGACTAGCCTCATTTGTGTGTTATTTACAATTAATGATTTTGATGTAAACATTAATTTTCGAAGAAAACGCAAAATCTGGTATAAGAAGATACCCACAACAAAACAAAGTTGAAACCATTACTTAGAAAGAGACTGAAGTAATCAATCTAAGACTATTTTAACTCCATTAAATATGCATCTCTAAAGAATGTCAGAAATCTTTTGCCATTAGAGGGTATAATCCTGTAATATTGAAAGCGATCCTTAAACTAATATTAACAGAGACATCTGCTTATGAGAGGATATTCGGATTCTAGAGATGACAGTTTCTTCAACAGCACTTGTCATTGTCTTTTGTAGATTCTGTAACAAGTGGCCAAGGTCAATTCGCGCTGTCGTCGGTCAGATGACCTATCAAAATGATATATATCACGAAAATTAAAGAAGGTCGAGTTGACAGGCATCTCCGCTTGTTGGCTGAACTGAATTCATCAGACCCTATTGGGAGTAAAAGATCGGGCAATGGACAGTTTGGTGCCGATAAGAAACTACCAAAAGACGGATGCTACGCAACTACTTCGGTATACCGAGAAACTGTTCCAACATGGCAGGTTTCATCAGTTTTTAACCCCTCAACAACTCATTGTCTTGGGCAAGATCATAAGGATACAGGATCCCGCTGAAAAAGACAGGGTTTGGGGTGAACTTATATGTGGTAATATAGTATTAGAAGTGATAATAACTGCAAACGGCCGGATATCAGAAGGCGTCGGTCAACCCAATTTTAGAAATGATGCAACGGGTAGCGCCGGCTTCAATGACCAGGAAACTAGAATCGGGGAAAAAGATAACACAACCGTCAAAGGAGTAAATCAAACGGGTCAATCCAACTTAAACGCTGCATATAAAACACAGACCATCGACACGCCAAAAAATCAAGATGAAATTTCGTTAGAGACTGATTTCTCAGAGGTTGACCTGGAGAATCTGCAACAACAAATGAGTGGCGCAGACTTCATTGGAAATCTGTCATTGAAAATCAGGTATGTTCTGTGGGAGAATGCCATAGATTCTTTGTGCCACAACATCGAGCCAGGGGAAGATGATCCACCATTCCTTGGTATTACCCACAACGACGGTGGCCAGCCTGGAACCGTGACTGAGGGAGAAGAGCAAAGAGAAAAAGTTGATGTACGAAAGGTTGAAGAAGAAGAGGATTACGACGACGACTATGATGACAAAGATATCGAGGATGGTAAACCCTTTAAAGAGGTCGATCTGGAGGCCACCGAAACCCAGACGTCATACGATGACAATGGCCGTCTCATCTTTAAATTAGAGATTTCTATTGATACCCTGTCGATATTGGGCGTTACAAATACTCAAGTGATATTTGAGGGCTTCAATAGAATATATCATAACTTTGAGAATGATCGCGAAACACTTCTCAAGAGACTCAAGCTCGAAGAAAGTGACAAACTTCTGGAAACCTCCAGGAAAAGAACTTTCAATGAGACTGGGGAGTCTCCAGAGAAGGAAGGAGAAGAGAAGATGTTCGTAGACGCAGCTTCCAAAAAGGCCAAAGTGCAACAAGCCGAAAATTCGTCATTGGCTGTGAACCTCGGCTCTGCCAACCTATCTTTAAAGCACTTACTTGCTACAATTCAAGATAACAAAGCGAAATTAAACATTTCTGACTATGAGCTACGGCATTTAATCATGGACGTGAGAAAAAACAGGTCAAAATGGGCCTCGGATGACAAGATAGGTCAAGAAGAATTATACGACGCTTGTGAAAAGGTGGTGTTGGAACTTCGGAACTTTACAGAGCATTCAACTGCATTTCTCAACAAGGTCAGTAAAAGAGAGGCTCCAAATTATTATCAAGTTATCAAGAAGCCCATGGATCTTAATACAGTCTTAAAAAAGCTCAAAACATACCAGTACAACTCGAAACAAGGTTTTGCAGATGACATTATGTTGATTTGGAAAAATTGTTTAACCTACAATTCAGATCCCAAACACTTTCTTAGAACTCACGCTATCGCAATGCAAAAGAAGTCTTTATTGCTAATCCCTTTAATTCCTGATATTACTATCAGAGAGAGGTCGGAAGTAGAAAAGGAGCTCGACGACATAGACAAAGAAGATGACAAAGACGACGAAGTTGAAGAAGAGCTATCGGGAACTGGTAGAAAAGGAGGAAACGTCCGTGGAATTAAACATAACTCAGAAGAGCAGTCAGGTAAGGAAAATGACGTGAATGAGGAAGTTGAGACACTCAGCGGCGGTGGAGATGGAGAGTCAGCGGAAGGGGAAGTGCAACATAAGGTCAAGGATGCTGTCAATGGCGGCACAAAAGAAGAAGCGCACCTCAACGGAAAGGGACGGATGCCGGACCTTGAATCTGAAGGAGAAGCTCAGCATGAGCCGAAAGCTGAGAGGGACATGGACAGCAAAGTTAATCAAGCTGAAGACCCGGACGATCATTCATCTGATGTGGAGGAAAACAGTAACAATGTTAATCGGGGTGTAGAAAATGGTCAACATGATGGACGAGAGGAAAATAGCCAAAGCTTGGCGATAGCTGAGCGGGATAACGATGAAGAAGATGAGGAAGAAGATGAAGAGGAGGAGGAAGATGGTGAACTGGGATCAGATATGTATCTGGTGGAGAAAGACGACGATAAAGATGATTTGGAATTTTCAACATGGAAGAATTCAACAGCAAGTGTTCGCGCAGAGCTCTGTATTGAACGTGCGAATCTATTTAGGGGTAATGCTCTGAATACAAAGGCTCCCGCAATACTTCGAAATCCTGGAAAGATGAAGGATTTTAATCAGCTTTTGAGAGAGTATAAAGATCAACAAGAAGCCGAGCTACAGCGACGGAAGTTAGAACAGGAATCAATAATGAAAAATGGGTTTGGTACTGTCGTTAAGCAGGAGGACGAAGAAAATTCTATAATTCAGCCACAACAATCTCAACATATGCAAAGCGATTGTGATGTGGAAAAAGGCTCTTCAGAAATCGAGCTCGATGATGCAAACTTTTTGACCGAGTACAATGTCGCCAACGCCGTCCCTATTATCGGATATAAGGGTGTGGACGAGGAAAGCATGGATAAGGAAGAGGCTCGGGCCGTTGAAAAAATTTTGGCAGACGGTGTATTACAGGATAGTGCATATTTGGCGAATAAGGATAAGGGTTTGAATCCAAAAATGAACGTCAATATCCAATTGATACAGGAGATAAGACACATTTGTCATAAAATTGCATTAATACGGATGCTCCAGAATCCCCAAAATCCGTCACAACAGGGTAAAGGTGGCCCAAACAATCCTAACAATCAAATTTGGGACAGTCACAAGTATAAGTTTACATTGATAGACGAAAGTATTGATTTGGACCCCGTATCACGTCTAGCTACAAGGAATAAAAAACATGACAAACATCTGGCCCACCGCTTGATGCACAAAAACATTTCACGGATTGCCATGGCCAATGGCTTTGAAAGTACTCAGCCCATGGCCATCAATATGCTAACTGAAATTGCTGGAGAATATCTTTCAAATACTATAAAGACTATTAAGATTCATCACGAGAGTACGTCGCTAAATCCCAAGAAACCATATGAAATTCTTCAGATGTCTCTCTTCGAGAATGGGATAAAGAAACCCGATGATTTATTCTCATATATGGAAGCCGAGTTCGTCAAGAAGAACAACAAACTGAAGGACATCAAGCTCAAGCTCAATAGCTTCCTGAAAGAGCTTTTGCGTCCAACATTACAAGATCTGTCAGAAAGGAATTTTGAAGACGAGAGTCAAAGCTTTATGACTGGTGATTTCTCGAGCGAGATTACAGGTGAGGACTTTTTCGGATTTAAGGACTTGGGTCTTGATCGCGAATTTGGGGTACTGAGTAATTCTGTTCCAATGCAGCTTTTGACCTTTCAGTTCCAAGGGAAAGGGGCCGAGGACAAGATACAAGACAAAAAAATTCAACCCGAGGAGTTCAACGACGTCTCTTATGCCGACGTTACCACGAGTTCTATTCATGAAAATAAATTCTGGAATACCTTGCGGCCCCTCCTAGAAAAAGCCTACAGTCGGTTCAAAGCTCACTGTGCAAAGAACGGGAAATCGAAGCTAACAGAAGACCCTTCAGCTAAAAATTTGGATTATCAAGTTCTTGCGGAAGATGACGATTTGCCTTCGAAATCAAAATCAGGACGACCTCGATTACCGCCGACCGGGAAAATCAGCACAAATTATAGAAAGAAAAACATCTCGGATGCTTTTTTTGCACCCGATATTACCCCCTTTCCCGGACAACTTAATGAGGGAGATGCCAAAGCTGAAAACCAGCACTCACTGCCATATTCGCAGGAAAAAAGCTCAAGATCAGAGCTCAACACCGAAGGGTCTGCTCCATTTACCTTGAACCTGCCAAAAATTGTTGAAAAGTGACTTCATTGAATGCCCTCACTCTTGTGGTATGCCCTTCCCATACATAATACTTTTATTCTAGTAACGCTAATATTTCAAATGCTAAAGTTCGTCGTGTTCCACTTCGTTTTGACTGCCCCTGTCCCGCGGAGCCTTGTTTACAGGTTGTTTCTTATGGTCTGTCTGACCGCTGTTCCCACGATCCAGTATCGCAGGCCCTATATGCACTTCAAATTCCTCTTCTGAATCTCCACGGGCCATATTGAGATGCATGGCTAAATTTTTCGCAAATGCCTGCATGCTCTCTTCTTCAATTATTTTGGCATCCTTTTTGACATTTACATCAAATGTCCTATCCCGCCGAGAGCTCTCAGCGATTGTTTCAGGAAAGTCCTCCACTAGGTTCGGTTCTTGGATGGTAGCTCGCGTATATTGAATTACATTTTCGGTGATATGCGAGCTTCCGGAGGACATACGATCAAAAGTAAGCTGTGCTACAGCGTCTTCACCGACTTTCACCTTGAGGATGCAAATTGAGTTCCCCTTATTGTCAACTACCTCACTGACCCACGACAGGGTATCGCCAGGGGAAAAGGCCTGCGTACCAGGTACGGCAAGTAATCCTTTGGTCGTGAGTTCTTGAAATGCTTTGACAGCTCTTTCCAAAAACAAGTCTTCAGACGGATGCAAACCCGAATCGTCTTCTGAAAATATCACATCATCGATGTAGAGGAGCTTTGATACATTCTGACCATCCAGTACGCCACTGCCATATCTATTCTGCAAGAAATAGAAGCCTTGTCCCAGAAAGAAAGGCTGGAAGCGAGATGTTGTTAACGGATTAACCGGATTACTGTCGGCGCAAACTATGGGGTGAGCAGATTTCTTGCTTTCACCAGCAGAGAGAAGCTGAAGATGACACAAATTGGGAATTGCGATGGTCATCACATAGTGGCACAACATCACTTCTTTTACGTCTGATATAAACGCTTGGCTGGAGCCCGAGTCACACACATACTTTACTTCCACCTCACGACCCGCATGAATCTCAGTGCACATGTCTCCGTTTACCGCACGCTCACTAACGTAGTAACCTGTTACGTCGTTTAGCATTTGCGGCTCTTGTAGGCCCTCATCTGCTAATTGACCCAAGAGGAAATGCAGACCTACTTCTTGGGCCGGCATATTTTGATCCTGAGTGATACTCTGGCCGTGACAATATGTGTACCTCCAGATTCCGCTAAAGTAATTGAAACACTGGCCCTCCAAGCTCTCTTGTATAATTTTAGTGCTTTGTTGCAATTCTTCTTGAGCCAGAAGTTCTAATTGGCAAGAGTCTGAAGCAACCTCCTCCGGCCGTATATGTGGTTTATAACATGTTTTAGCGCCGCTATTTCCCAGGTCGACAAGCTCGCCATTCTCTAACATAGCATTATTATTCAATATTGTCCGTTGGAAAATCGTTGGGCTCACATACTGTATAGAGTATTTGGGCAAAGTGAATGAGTCGTCCAAGGAATTGAACCCCCAAACGAATGCTGTAAGCATTAGCACGACGGAGCCTCTAACGGCGACCATGGCTTCTTGTCGGGGCTTTAATCAATGTTAATAGCTAGTTGAGAAGATCATGCCATAACGACCTTGAATTTTTTAAGGTGAAATAATGTGACAATAATTGTTAATACACCAGAATCATCAAGGTCT
The DNA here is from genome assembly GCA_900074725.1 of Lachancea dasiensis. Classification (NCBI taxonomy): domain Eukaryota; kingdom Fungi; phylum Ascomycota; class Saccharomycetes; order Saccharomycetales; family Saccharomycetaceae; genus Lachancea; species Lachancea dasiensis. The sequence goes on from LT598454.1 coordinate 259,069, forward strand.
CAACTATAATACTAGACAATCTCGTTGAAGCTTCACTGATCCCAACAGTTGCGCTATAAAACCTTAGACATCTACACGAAATAAAGAATCGAGGACCGTGACTACTCACCATGAGAAACTTAGGTGTCGTGGCCTTTTTGCTTGCTCTGACCGTTGGCGCAGAGGTGCGCATGCCGCTTTTTGTGCAAAAGCCGGGGGATGCTGTGAAGGCCCCACTTGCCACCCTGGTTTACGACCGAGAGTCAAATATCGTTAATGTCACCGAGGTAAATGAGTCGCTACAGGAGGACTCGTACTGTGTAGGTGCACAAATGGATGAGAACTACTACTCATGTTTCTCCTACGTCAAAGTATGTTAAAAAGAACCACAGGAACCGCCAAACATAACACCTTTACTAACCTTGGGGCCTTTATAGCTGAGGTACCCGTTGCACTATGACCTCTACCTGGATACCAGCCACAATACACACCTGTTGTATAAGCTAAGTCTAAAACCCAACCCTCGGGCTAGAGGCATAGAGAGCTGGATACGAGACCCCGAACTGGGGCCCGAGGCTCACCCAGTAAAACTTCGGAGGGTCACCAAGACCTACGATGACAAAAAAAAAGCGAGTTTGAAATCGGGCAGCGCCTCGTTCGAGGAAGATATTGACGTGGATGAACGATCGTTTTTGCAGAAAAACTGGAAGTACATCGTCATCGGACTTGTTTTGTATGCACTTTCCAGTGCCGGCCAGCAGTCGTAAGGGTCTGGTTGGAAGCTTCATAGTTGAACTTGAAAAAACTGTCATTCAACGCTACAAAATCTACAATATAGGAAAGTTCAAAAGCACGCACGACTTGTTAGAGTTGTGTCCACCCTCAGCTGAGCTCCAGATCGCATTTTGTTTTCTGGCATCGCCGCTCACGATATAACAAACATTATATATAATAAAGGACTCAAAGGCATAATAAGTATCTCGACCTCTTACAACCACACTTCGACATACAACAGGCTCTGGAAGATCCGCATCTGTTCTTAAATACGCAAATGGAAAAGTTTGGGCTTTCAGGAAAACTTCCTTCTTTTGCTAGAGCAAACCACAATGCTGCTCCAAACATGTCAGGAGTGGACATGACACCTCGTCATTTGGCGGTATCAAATTGCCCAAACAACTCATATGCGTTGGCCAATGTGGCCGCCGTATCGGCCTCCGATTTTCCGGACAATATTTATGTGCTGGTAGATAACCTGTTTGTGTTTACAACTAGGCACTCAAATGAGATAGCAGCGGGCGTGATCGGGTTCAACGGAAACCAAAGAACTTGGGGCGGTTGGTCTTTAAATCAGGCGGTGCAGGTGAAACCGTTTGACCTCTTCAAGCACAGTGGAAAACAATCATACTTGGGCACTCTTGATCTAGAAATTAGCTTCAGGTCGAGAGGGAAAGTGGTGGATACACCTTTTGACCAAGATGACCTAGCCAAGCATTTCCTTCGCAATTTCGAATCCCAGATATTCTCTCCCACACAGTGTTTGATTTTTGAGTTTAAGGGTCATATCTTTGACCTTACTGTTAAGGGCGTACAGACCATCGATCTAGGTGACGTTGAAATGGTTACTCCCATCTCGAACGGCATTCAAAGTAAAGGTATACTAATCAAGCAGACGCAGATTAATTACTACAAGGGTAGAGATGGGCTCGTGAATTTGAAATCCGCAAACTCGCTCAGACCTAGATCAGATGCCGTCATCAGACCTGATTTCAAATTCGAGGATCTAGGCGTCGGAGGGCTTGACAGAGAGTTCACGAAGATTTTCAGAAGGGCTTTTGCTAGTAGAATTTTTCCCCCATCCGTTATCGAAAAGTTGGGTATATCGCATGTGAAAGGTCTTCTGCTTCATGGACCACCTGGTACAGGTAAGACTTTAATTGCCAGGAAAATCGGGACAATGCTCAATGCCAGGGAACCAAAAATTGTAAATGGTCCTGAAATTTTGAGCAAGTATGTTGGTTCTTCGGAGGAAAACATTCGTAATCTTTTCAAGGATGCAGAAGCGGAATATAAAGCAAAAGGTGAAGAATCGTCTCTACACATCATTATTTTTGATGAGCTAGACTCTGTATTCAAGCAGAGAGGCTCACGCGGGGATGGCACTGGTGTGGGTGACAACGTGGTGAATCAGTTGCTTGCCAAGATGGACGGTGTTGACCAGTTGAACAATATTTTAGTCATTGGTATGACCAATCGTAAAGATTTAATTGATGCGGCGTTGCTTCGTCCTGGACGTTTCGAAGTACAAGTCGAGATTCAGCTGCCGGATGAAGAAGGCAGACTTCAAATTTTGGAAATACAGACCAAGAAGATGCGGGAGAACAACATGATGGCCGCAGACGTGGATCTTAAAGAATTAGCGGCCTTGACCAAGAACTTTTCGGGTGCAGAAATCGAAGGCTTGGTGAAGAGTGCTAGTTCTTTTGCCATCAACAAGACTGTCAACATTGGCAAGGGGACAACAAAGTTGAACCAAAAGGATATTGCAGCCATGAAAGTCACCATGCAAGAATTTTTGAGTGCACTAGACGACGTTACGCCTGCATTTGGTATCAATGAAGAAGATTTAAAAACTTGTGTGGAGGGGGGTATCATTAGGTATTCGTCTCGTATTGAAGAAATTTTAAAAAACGGTGAGAGATACGTCCGTCAAGTTCGGGAAAGTGACAAGTCTAGGTTAGTGTCTTTGCTGGTACATGGTCCGGCTGGTTCGGGAAAAACAGCTCTTTCAGCTGCGATTGCTTTGAAATCCGAGTTCCCTTTCATAAGACTAATTTCGGCCGACGAAATGGCAGGGATGTCCGAGAGTGCCAAGATAGCGTACATTGACAATACGTTTAGGGATGCTTATAAGTCTCCGTTGAATATCCTGGTTGTAGACTCCCTCGAAACGCTAGTTGACTGGGTACCAATTGGGCCACGGTTTTCAAATAACATTTTGCAGACGCTAAAGGTATATTTGAAGCGGAAACCACCTAAAGATCGCAGATTACTTTTGATATCAACTACTTCTACTTACTCCGTCCTTCAGCAGATGGACATGCTAAGCTGCTTCGACAATGAGATTGCCGTACCTAACATTACCAATTTGGATGAGTTTAACAATATCATGATAGAATCTAACTTTTTGGACGATGCTGGACGTGTGAGCGTGCTCAACGAATTCGCAAGGCTCAAACTGCAATTCAATGTGGGTATTAAGAGGGCGTTGACGAATATTGAGACGGCACGGTTCGACGCTGAACCTGCTAATGAAATTATTGAGCTCATGGCCCAATCGGTTTGAATTAAACGTTGTACATGTGCTGCCCCGTCGTGTCTATTTTTTAATCAAAATAAGAACCGTGTGTTTGGTATATGTACTTAAATCTATCACATAAGCAAGACTGTCGACATAATGGTTCATCGCTATCGGACTTCTCTCTCCTCTCTCTTTTTTGAGATCTTTCATCGTTCGAAGGGCTATATGTATGAAGCACATATTTTTTAAGCTTGATTTCAGTAACTGAAAATTTTAACAGTCTATTAACGTCGCATAACTCTAGACATAGATCACTAATCTGGATATAGCAAGATGGCGCCACCAGTTTTGCGTCCTGAGAATGCTCTCAAAAGAGCTGAAGAGCTGATTTCGGTTGGCGAGCCTTTAGCAGCGCTTCAATCGCTCTATTCGTATCTTTCGATGAGAAGAATCCGTTTTGCTCAACCTCAGGCTCTAGAACCAATTGTGTTCAAGTTTCTCGAACTCGGTGTGAACCAGAAGAAGGGGAAGATCATCAAGGATGGTTTACATCAGTACAAGAAGAACATGCAGATCAGCCCTGAGGGTTTGAGCTCCGTTGGTGTGGTTTCTCGTAAATTTATCGACCTTATCGAGGCCAAAATGGCCGAGGAACAGAGCAAGGCTGACGAATTGGAGGAGAATGATGCTGATGATGATCTTGAAGGTGGTGTTACCCCGGAGAATTTGCTAATTTCAGCTGCTGAGGAAGAACAATCGGTGGCCGGTTTCAATGATGAGGCCCTAACCTCGTGGTTGAGGTTCACTTGGGAGTCCTACCGTGCCGTTCTAGACCTTGTCAGAAATAACTCACAATTAGAGCTCACATATTCTGGTGTTGTGAACAGAACTATGAATTTCTGTCTGAAATACAACCGTAAGAACGAATTCAAGAGACTAGCTGAAATGCTGCGTCAACATTTAGACTCTGCTAACTATCAGCACAAGAACAGCAGCTACACTGTTGATTTGTCTGATGCGAGCACTTTACAAAGATATTTGGATCAGCGTTTCCAGCAAGTAAACGTTTCTGTCAAGTTGGAATTGTGGCATGAAGCTTTCAGATCGATTGAGGACGTTCACCATCTCATGGCTATTTCTAAGCGTTCTGCCAAGCCCCCTGTGTTGGCAAATTACTATGAAAACTTGGCTAAGATCTTCTTTGTTTCTGGTAACTTTTTGTTAAACGCTGCTGCTTGGGAGAAATTCTACAAACTCTACCTGACCAACCCCAAGGCCACTAAGGAGGACTTTCATTTCTATGCTTCGACATTCATGCTTGCAAGTTTGGCCATTCCTGCCGATGAACTACCAGTAGTAGGCTTCGATCCGTTGATTCGTCTATGCAACTTGTTGAGTTTAGAAAGCAAACCCAGCAGAAAGCAACTGATTGATGCTGCCACTGAAGAGTCTGTATTTGCAGAAGTTGACGATGAAGTCAAGCAGTTGTACTCTATTCTGGATGAAAAATTTGACCTACAAACTATCAAAAGCGAGTTCTCTAAGCTTCTACCATCTTTGGAGGCCAAGCCTTACTTCCAGCAATATGTCACTCCCTTGAGAAATGTCATCATCAGAAAGTTGATTGTGGGCATCTCCGAAGCTTACGAAACCATCAAGTTTGAAGAGTTAGTTGCTTTAGTTACTTTGCCTGGCCCCTTCGAATTGACTGCTTTGCAGATTGAGAAGTTCTTGATGCAAGCTGCAATGGAGGATTACGTTACTTTCACCATTGACCAAGAAAGTGGACTAGTCGCTTTCAGTAAGGATCCATTTGAAACTTTGACCGCTGCTGGTAGCGTGACTTCACCTACTGCTGAAGAGGAGGAAGAGGAGGAAGACGTCGAAGAGGCGGTTGAGACTCCAGAAGGGGAAGACACCGAGGTTGAAAACGAACCAGAGCCAGTGGTAACGCGTAACTCTGCCATTCGCGCACACTTGAGCGATTTGGCTAAACTTTTGAAGGAAGTCGAAGGTTTCTCGACCGGGTCTTACATGTTCAAGGTGAAGGTTGCCCGTGAAAACTTGATTCAACAATCTAACGAAACGATTGCTCGTGAGAGAAAGGCTGCGGAAGAAAGAGCCAAACAAATCGAGGAAAGAAAGCGGGCCGAGTCTGGTAAGTATATGACAGCCGAGCAAGCCACTGAAGATCGGATGAGACGTATGATGGAAGAAAAGGTTGCTGCTGACACCAGAATGGAAAGCGAGGCTAAACGCCGTGCCGAAGAAAAGTTGGAACGTGAGAAGGCCATGGTGAGAGAGGCGGAAATGGTGAAATTGATCACTGAAGTGAACGCAAAGGGTATTATTCATATCGACCTAAAGGAAGCGAAGACCTTGACTGCAGAACATGTTAGAAGGATGACAATCGAGCAGCTATCCAAGGACAAGAAAGACTTGGAAGATCGCATGAAACACGCATTTAAGAAGATGGATCACACTGAAAGAGCTTTGAGAAAGGTTGAACTACCTGCTTTGGAAAAAGACGCAGAAAAACAGGAGGCTAGGGATCTAGAGGCTTACAACAAGGTCAAGACAAAATTGACAGAAGCCGCAAGAAGGGAGCACTCTGAGAACGTAAAGCTTCACGAACGTCTATCTAAGATCAACAGCGACTACAAATCTTACAGAGATAACATCCTCTCCACAAGAGAAGCTCACTTGGCTAAGGTTCGGGCAGAGAATTTGGCTAATTTCGAGGCCGCCAAGAAAGCCCGTATTGACGAAGTTCGCCAACAACGTTACGAGAAACTTGTCGAAGAAAGGAAGGCCGAGATCAAGGCCAGAGAAGAATCTGCTCGTCTCACCAAGGAACGTGAAGAGCGTGCCAGGATTAACAAAGAAAAAGACGAGTTGTACCTCAGACAAAGAGAAAGGGAAGAGGCAATTGAGAGGCAACTTGCAGGTCAAAGGTCTGCTCCTCCGTCTGCATCGCCAGCAGCAGAACCGGCTGTTCCAACTGCACAGCTTTCTTTCGCTGAGAAGATGAGACTGAGAAGACAAGGTATCCAAGTTCCCGATGAGGCACCCGCCAAGGGGGCTCCAGCTCCAGCTCCAGCTCCAGCTCCAGCTCCAGCTCAAGCTCCAGCCTCAGCCCCAGCTCCAGCTCCAACCTCAGCTCCAATTGCTGAAACTGCACCAGCCCCACAGAAGGAGTTGTCATTTGCCGAGAAGATGAGATTGAAGAGAGCTCAAAGACAATGAAGGCCAGACCTAGCTCGACCAATCTAGTGTACATAATTTAAGCTGAAATTTTTGCGACAACTGATGTACATTCATCAAGTTCTATCATTTTATCAGGGTTTTAAATGAGGCCATCACTGATAGAGATCGGAAGATCGTCATTGACACCGTTCTGGCCAGATCTTTGATTGGGTTTAACATCATTGTGTACGCAACGCCAAAAAATCGTAAAGTAAAGGCTCGCTAGGCTTGGAAGATAACTTACCAGATCGTCAAGCCCACATTTGTTTTATATATATTTGGCTAAAACCTTCATTAGCTACCGCCATCACTTGAGTAAGCTTAAATATAGCACCGCGATACCTACCCACATCATGAGTACCTTTTTTGATGAAATGAAGACTTCTTTTGAAGCTGTTCCTGTGGAAGAGTCGAACAAAATCACCACTTTAGCTTTCTTGGATGCCTCTGAGTCGCTAGTCAAGCTATTTGATCTTCTAGGAAACTCTGCCTTTACGGTGGTCCAGAAAGATCTGACTGGTAACATCGCCAAGATTCGTAAGAGATACGCCACGGCTCCTGCGGAATCAGCTACCTTGCAAGATTTGGTGACGAACGAACGTGGCTCAGGTCACAAGAGTGCTTCTGAAGGTCTTTTATGGCTCAACAGGGGTCTACAATTCACGGCGCAGGCGTTGCGTGAAACCGTTGAGAACCCAACTGCGGAATTGACCAAGACCTTCACAGATGCTTACAACAAAACCTTGATCAAACACCACGGTATTTTAGTGAGGCCTGTTTTCAAGCTTGCCATGAAAGCCTGCCCTTACAGGAAGGACTTCTTTGCCAAGCTAGGTGCAGATCAGGAGAAGGTTAACGCGCAGCTGAAAGTGTGGTTGGAAGCTTTGGAAAATATCGTTCAAATCTTGTTGGCGTTTTTGGCCACCACTTGCAAGGACTTATAAATCTAGAAGGAAGTAGATGGAGACCTTGTAGCCCAAGTGAGCCGCATGCAAGTGTAGATTCGAAGAAAAGCTATTACATATAATGGACCATTTAATTTACAACTTATAGTTTGCGTGTATGTATCCTCGATGGGTCTTGTATGGATTACCGGCCCAAGCAGTAAATAGGTTTACACGGTAGATATTTCCACTCTCAATTATGCCATTCCAAAAACACGGACGAAACGTTCCACGCTCGAGCCACTTGCGACTTAAAAGATAATTAATTACAATTTTAGAAACTATGGAACTCATCAACAAGAAATAATCCATCCAAAGCCTTCCATTAGGCTATTGTATTAAAGCTAGTTTCAAGTTCTCGAGACCGCCGTAACTTGTTGCATGTTGATGAGTCCCAAACCATGAGAAACTGAAAGCGCCAAACCGACGGACGAGGCAGAAACAAAATTTTGGAGGACAATAACTTCTAACAATACCACCACCACCTATGTCAATGTAAGAGGGTTGGCATGTTTTAGGATACTTGTCTTATAATTTAAAGAGGAATTCAAAACATATGTTTACCTTCCGCTTACAACAAGGCAACAGCGACGGCAGCGACAGCACCCATGAAAGAAGAAGCAGGAACGATTTGACCAGCAACAGCACCGTTGGAAGATTTGGAAGCAGAAGAAGATCCAGAAGAGCCAGATGAGGTGGCAGAAGCACTACCAGAAGAAGAACCGGATGCGGTAGAAGATCCAGAAGTAGACGACAACTTGATGGAGGTAGAAGTAGCACCGTTCTTGCAAACAAAGGCATCACCTTGAATACCACCGCTCTTTTGCAGTTTCTTCAAGGAATCACAAGTGTAGTTGGAAGACTTGGTTTCAACGTCACAACCACCCTTGACGGACTTCAAGGCGCTCAACTTCAACTCGGAGAAGTTACCAACAACGTTCAAGGCAGAGCCAACGGTTTTCACGTTGTCGAAACCATCGATGTTAGACAGTCTGGTGTTGTTAGCGATGAGCAAGGCACCACCGATTTCGGTCAAGTTGGAGAAGTCGGCGTCGGTCAATTGTTCGTTGGCGACAAGGGACAAAGTACCACCGACAGAGCCCAAAGAGCTCATGTTAAGAGAGTCGAAGGAGTTGTCAATGAAACCTAGAGAGGCGTTCACTTTCTCCAAGGCGGCGAAAGACGCAGAACTGACGTTACGCAGAGTGATGTTGTTGGCCCACTCCAGGCTGTCGAACTTAACATCGGCGTCGTTACCGTTGAAACTGACTTGCAAAGATTGAGCGACCGACTTCAATTCGGAGTCGATGTGAGCAAGACCTCTGTTGTTGTTGACGTTGAATTCGTTAACTCTTTCCAACTTGTTGAAACCGTCGATAGATTCCAAGCTGGTGTCGGTGATTTCGATGGAGTTGACGCTCTTCAAGTTACTGGAGATGGAACTGATGGCTGGCAAGGTTTGGAACAAAATCGAGTCCACTTCTGACAAAGAGCCGAAAGAGGCAGATTCCAAAATGGTCAACAGCTTCATTTCCAACGATCCCGAGATCTTCTCTAGGTTGTCAGCAGAGAAAGACTCCAACTCGGTAGCGTTGTTAACAGACAGAGTACCTTGAATTTCCTTGACGTTGGCCAAAGAAGCAGACCCGGTCAACGAGTCACCGCTGATGGTCAAGTCACCAACCAAAGTCTGACATCCGGAGTACTTGTCCAAGTCAGCTTGAGCAGTGACAGTGGCACCAGACTTGACGCTACAAGAAGAAGGCACACTGGAAGTGGAGTCTGCGGGGTTAAGTTAGTATTCGGACTGCTGGTCGGGACTGGACATCGCAGTCAAGCACTCACTGGCCGTGGAGTGTGAGGCGATCACGACATTGCGACGGTTTTGACAGAAGTGATGAAGCTCGAAGCTCGAGCCTCAATATAAAAATAGTCGAGTTTGGGGATCTGGGTTTGAAATTTTTTCGTGGATGTCCAAGTTTCGAGGCTGACAACAAAAGCGGTATGTGTAACAATGGATCAATAGATCAACCCATCACTGGAAGATAACCAAAAGTCACAAACCACCCTCAGAATCTCAATAAGTCTGGCCGCACTGACTGGCATTGACCTCACGTCCAGTCCTCGTTATCAAATAAATTCATAAATATTCCACATACTGGCTGCGAGCGCAGTGGCACTTAGTAGAGCACCGGTGGCAAGTCCCGTCTTGATTTGCATAGCGAATGAATAGTTTTAGTAAAATGTGGAAAGTGGCTCAGCAAGAACAACAACAGCAATTACAACGGATCGTGTAAGTGAAAGGTTCTCGGAAAAGTCTCTTTTATTGAAAAAGTTATGAAGCTCTCAAGATATATACGCAAATTCGTCACAGTCCGGAACGGGACCAAGGAAATAGTTTCGCATCTTTAAATACTCTCTTGATTCTCTTTCCGCGCCACCCCCGCAGGCTGGTCTAGTCTGTAAAAAATTTTCTCGTACCGTGGTGGTGCGAATCAGAGATGCACATGGTTGGTGCGGCGGCTTGGATCCTCTCAACACTGACATTTCCTCGCTAATGCCGGTAAAGAAGGTCGCTGGTTGGCATGGGACGAGATAGCACGAGTGACAGATCCGACCGCAGCGATAGCGACTTTATTTGGCACTTTCCGTTTGCAGTAAAGTTGGATCTTGTTTACCTCTACCCGGACTAGTCGCCCGACCTGAAAAAAAAGGCTAGACCAGATGCGATGCCAGTGGTGGGAGAGCAGTCCACCGATGTGGTAGGTTGAAAACACTGGATCCAGAAACGATGCAATGGTAAAGGGTCTACATTACTGTTAGCGTTGAAGCGAAGAAAAAAGTTGTAAATAAAACGTAACGACAAAAGAGTTAATAGATACCTTGTTCGGGCAGGACGAATGAGACACCGGGACATGCCTGCGAGCCCTTTGGGCTTGTGTGGTTTTACTTTCTCGAGGACGATACGATCTGTATGTTGTTGTTTCTCAATTTCCGTGAAGGATTGATGTCAAAAACGCCAAGGGCGTTGCGGTGCGGGAAAGATGTTGGAAACTAGTGATTTACGCCGCTGTGCGCTGGGAAAAGGCAAAGATGAGTGTTACGAAGGAGACTGCCTGGGTTGGTATACTCTTGGACAGAAAGGTAAAGAGTGATATGACGGGTTATTGTTTTCGTCCGGGAAAATATTTCAATTCTGACACATGTTCCCAAAAGCTATCATTTTTCACAGTCTACAACCCGCTTTGGAACCCGACTATTGCAACCGGATCACAAACGTGCGATGCGGATCCACCCGCTGTACATATGCAGCGATGACTCGGGGCCTGATCGGTGCCTCCGGGATGGATCAGTTATTGGGCACAATTATGTTCGGTTTTAAAACGTTGACACTTATTTATCACTTTCTCCAATAGTGTCGCAGGCTAGTTAAGATACGCCGCAATGGGCTTAAAATGCTAACGGCAAAAAGGCTTGTAAGACGATCAAAGTTCGCTATCACTTGCATGTAGTGAATATACCTGGACGAACTGCCCCCGACTGCGACGGTGCAAAAATGTTTGGCACAGGATGTGGAGATTGGAAGGACAATGACGCCGGTAACGTCAAAGGCTGCTATTTATATACGCAGTTATGAGGCACCACAGGGAAATTGGTGGTGGAATTGACAACTTCCAGGAGCCAGCGATGGGGCACCACAAGGAAATTGGTGGTGGAACTGACAAGTTTCAAGAGCCAGCTATGGTATGTAGCATGACTCTCCAGTGTTCTTGCTGATTGTATTTTTCGAGCATTATTGTAAACGAGGTCACATTTATGCAAGGTATTTGTTGTGCTAGAGGGCGGTAGACGTTTACACCAGATCACTAAGAGCTGCAAGAGGACCTTTGCTTACATGTGTGGAGGGTTAGGATGTCGAATTACAGGAGTTGGGTTTTGGATGTTTGTGCTACGAGTCAGGTTCTCGGATTACAGGAGTTGGGTTTTGGATGTTTGTGCTACGAGTCAGGTTCTCGGATTACAGGTGTTGGTCACAGATGTTTGTGCTACGAGTCAGGTTCTCGGATTACAGGTGTTGGTCACAGATGTTCGTGCTACGAGCCAGATCAAGAGTTTGACGCCTCTTGTGTTCAAATCATATGCATCCATGATTACTTAGCTTACGTTGCCTCCACGCTGGACTCTACCCTTAAACACATCAGATACACAATTCAGCCAGATCAACTTTCGACATGGACTTGCGATCTTAAGTTTCGTATTCTGATACGAGAGCAGTAAACTGTAACGTAGTGGAGAATTGATTGGGTCTAGCTTGCATGTAGCCGCTCTTGGATCTCCATTATATCTCTGAGACTATCACATAACGTATTACAAATTATCCACCATCAAATTAGAACTGGAGCAGCCCCCCAGACTGTACGTGAGTGCACTTAAGAGTGTACATAGGTAAAAATGTCTCTATATCTCAAAACAACTGTGGTATGGCGTGTCCTTGTGAGTATGGGGTACCTCAGTTACCGCCAGTGCCGCCATCCTGAAGAGGCTCCAACGAGAAGCAGGATGGCGGCGCATGATCAAAACAACCAGGCGACAAACAGGTGACTGGATAAATATGGGTTTGAGACCCCGGGTCATTGAAGGAAGAAGAACCACGTTGGCGTGGGTTAGTGTTAGCGGCAGCGGTGCTAAGTTGTTAAGCCGTTAGGTAGTTCAGATCTATGGCGGATGTGGTAAACTTTTCTCTGAGGATGTAGTTCGGTATCTAAAGGTCTGTAATGGCCTTCGAAGGCGTTTCTGGGGCGTACAGCCGGAATGTCTTACAAAATTCTACAGGAATAGTATTTGCAAGGACCCAGAAATGGAAATGAGCTGTAACCCACTCCTTTAGATCCCTGGGTAGATCAGGCGAGAGTCCTTATTTTACTGACGTCGCCAATATCGTGTCGTACTACAATGGCCCCATGTGCATGTCCAAAGTTATCCAACCCAATGCGCGCCCAATGAGAACTAGATGACTACCGCCTGGTGTTTCTTAGGAGTCTACTTACGATGAGGTTTGCGAGGCTGGTGATCAAGTTGCCAACCAAGCGCATCACAAACTGATGTTCATATCGTCTGGGGAACTACGAGCTGAATCTCGGGATACTGTCGAGAAGAAACGAAAGTCGACTGGTGGAGAGCTCAAAAAGCACCTTTCGCCCCCGTCCAGATCCGCGAATCCGGGACAGCGTGCGTTATTTCGGCTGGCTCGCGAAAACGGGCACGAACATGGGCTTACCACGCGCTCCAAACAATTTCTCCTTTGTCTCCTGCAGGGAATTTCGTCCTGCCCCAGCACACTCGGTCCTGTATTCGATTTCATTCAACACTAGCGCCACTAACGGCGAGGCGTCCACGGGCAGAGCAGCTGCTGTGCGATCACCATGCAAACGTGCGCGGCCACGCGTGCGGGCAGCTACATCACGTGAAAGATACACCCACAACCACGTGACTCTGTCACGTGCACCCAAAAAAAAGCGAAAAAACAACGCCGCCTCGAGCGCGCATTTCGCGCCGCCCCACACGACTGCACCCCCTTGCTTGAGTCTCTCATATTACATTGTATTACTGCCATACAAAAATACACTTGCGAAAGTCGCTTTTAGATAATTAAAAAAATGTCGCGGTCTTCATGTAAGCTCCGGCACGCTTCCGCACGCTTGCGCACGCTGCGCGTTCCTCCTCCTTACATCAACAGAGCCACGGCACCAGCCACGGCGGCTCCCAAGGCGGTGTAGCCGACGGCGTTGGAGCCGGCAGCTGGGGCGGCGTTGGAAGAGCTGCTGTTGGAGCTGTTTTGGGCGCTGGCGGCAGCAAAAACAGAGGCGGCGGCGATAACAGTGGAGAATTTCATTGTTGGATAAAGGGTTGATTGGCGGTTTTTCGATGTGCTTCGTGAATAATAACCAAACTCTCTACAGCCCACTCCCCTTCCCTGAGCTCTGCTTATCCCTTTATATACTTTTTTTGGTGTCCCTTTCCGGGCAGTCTGCTCTCCCCTAATTCTTGTTGGTTGTGGGTATACTAAAAAAAGGCCACAGCAATACCGCTCCCAACACTAGCCACTTCTGGCTGGCTCCCACGGGCCTCTCTGGCTCCAACCCAGCCCTGTCGCCCAATCGGGATATAAGATGGGGTCTAGAAGCCCCGCCTTGTGTTGTGGCCGGAGAAGGCGCCACGGGCCTTTCTGAGCGGAGGCTCGACGACCGGAACAGAAAACGGAGCCTATTACGTACGACGAGCGTAACGCGGGGCACGTGCCCGCTCGTGCTCACAGCAAACGCGTCAGCGTTTGCTGTGGGACCACGCGTAAGGCAAAGAAAAAGGGGTTTATCGGACCGCGTGCGCGCAGTGTGTGGCGTGTGCGGTTTGCTACGGCGATAAGGGGCGGCCGACGAGTACGTAATGAGCAGCGTGGGGATGCGTTTGGGCTCGGCGCTAGGGGTCGGAGCTCTTTATCCCAAAGGGGTAAAGGGGCAGCCGCAGGCTAAGGGTGACGTTAAGTGCAGCGTGATGAGCGAGCGCGTGAAAGCGATGCCGCAGTAGGAGACATCGAAAGATGCGGTGGGATATCTCGTACGAAGGCCTGGGTGACAGTGGCGGTTACGCGTTGTGCGTCCACGTGACGAAGACTTTAGTGTATGTTGGGTATTATTACCTAATCTCTGTCAATAGTCCGGAGCCGGCACCATTCGCTGCGTCTTTAACAACACGACATTGCGAGCGATTCTGTAGAGCCTTGTGATTCTTGGCTGGCAGCGTCACAATGACTCCTTGGCATAATCAAAGGTTCTCGGTTGTCTAAAAGCGACCTCTCTAGAGTGCTATTCGGCACATGCTTGGTGGCACTGAGTGATGCAGACTTTTTTGACGACGTTCTCGACAAAGCCTATCTACGCATCTCGTACAGGGCGCCGGTTCCTGAGCTTCAAATCACTTGGTGGCCCCTACACTGGGTCCCAATTGTCGGGTGGGGTTGCTTGGTCCTTTGAAATACATATATACATGTATATATATATATATATATATAGCCCCCGAGTTTCTGGCTAACCTAGCGTTACCACGAATTTGCCCTCCCTGCAACATTTCACAACATGTCTAGCACGTACCTCTATAGTTTTTTCTCTTGTGGTGACTTGCTTCGTCGTCCGCGGTGCTCTCGGGAGATGCCAAGATCAGCATCATGTTGTAAATCGCATCCCTGCGCTCACCCACACTCAGACCTTCTGGAAGTGAACTGCTACATTTGATCAGTTTCTGGACCGTCCGATGGATGTGGGTTAACAACAACTGCACCAGATCCATGCTCATCTCGGATCGGAAGACGACTCTCAACACTTCCCATTTGTCAGACCCGTCGGTGGACTGGGGAAGAGGGTAGTTTGGCACTATCCAGCCCTTAGTGCGCAGGAGCGAAGAGACCATGGCCTGTGGAATATCCGGGTACGTCTCCTGGAACTTTTTCGACAGTTTGAAAGCCACCAATGGAACGCCAGGCTTGAAACTTTCTGGCTCCTTGACAAAATCTTGTAAATGGGGTTTACCATCATCTAGCCGCTCGTGAATGCTACTTATGATCTCGAAATTGCCCTGGAATTCGTCGCTCTCCAAAAGCGCCAAACTGAAGTACCTCGCAGCAAACAGAACGTAACGCCCGGCACGTGCCCCGCTCGTGCCCACAGCAAACGCTGACGCGTTTGCTGTGGGGGCCACGCGTAAAGCAAAGAAAAAGGGGTTTATCGGACTGCGTGGGCCCCGTGTGTGGCGTGTGCGGTTTGCTATGAGGGGGACAGCAGCGATAAGGGGCGAGTACGTAAGGAGCAGCGCGGGGATGTTTTTGGGCTCGGCGCTGGGGGTCGGAGCTCTTTGCCCCGAAAGGGTAGGAGTGACGATAGGCACCACGTGATTTATTTTTGAGTATATTCTGGGTATTACCTAATCTGTGTCAATAGTCCGGAGCTGGCTCCGTTCGCTGCGTCTAGCAACACGGAATGGCGAGCTGGTCCTGACTGGCACCTCCACAATGACTAGTTGACGTAATTAACAGTTCTCGGCCGCGGCCTTTGCGGAGGGTGTTGACACTGATTGAAGTTTCCATACATGAAGCCTTCACATAATCTATTCACAGTCTTACTGTGCACAAAGCATTTTCACCTGAAGCGTCGCTTTGCGTACACCCAGACACAGTCTCTCCGCGCCTCTCATCCTGAGCTTCAATTCACCTGGGCTGTGGTTTCTTAGTCCTATGATATATATATATATATATATATATATAGCCCCCGAGTTTCTGGCTAACCTAGCTTGGCCGCGAAATTGTCCCCCCCCTGCAACATGTTCAGCACGTACCTCTGTAGTTCTTTCTCTTGTGGTGGCTTGCCTCGTCGTCCACGGTACTCTCCGGAGAAGCCAAGATCAGCATCATGTTGTAAATCGCATACCTGCGCTCACCCACACTCAAACCTTCTGGAATTGAATTGCTGCATTTAATCAGCTTCTGGACCGTCAGGTGAATGTGGGTTAATAGCAACTGCACCAAGTCCATGCTCATCTCAGATCTGAAGACGACTCTCAACACTTCCCATTTGTCAGAGCCGTCGGTGGACTGCGGAAGAGGGTAGTTTGGCACTATCCATCCCTTAGTGCGCAGGAGGGAAGAGATCATGGCCTGTGGTATGTCGGGATATGTTTCCTGGAACTTTTTCGACAGGAGTCAACTTGTTTTCCAAGATCTTGAATCCAGATGGGGTTTTATGGGTATACTATATGGTTAGAAATATATGGGTTGCTCGAAGATCTGTTCTTATAACTGGACCATTGGATGACAAAATGTGCATCGTGTGCATGGAGGATTTATCCCATGCGGACCATATTACAAATAACAAATTGAAACCCAAGAGACTCCCTTGCAACCACATGTTGCATCTAGGATGTTTGAAAAGCTGAAACCTAGCTCGCAAGTAACCTCTTGGGACAACTTGGGCGGTGCTGCAAATTCTGCAAATGAGATACACACGCCAGAAGTGCATACGGATTCGCCACAGGGCAATTCTTTGCTGGCGCAGGCGTTGGCCATGAAGTCTGAAGAAAAAATTGCACCGGTGATGGCGGCAAGACTCTATTGGAAGTTTGTTGGGATGTCTCACAAATGGACAAAAGAAGTTGAGCTGCTTAGCCTGAACAGTTGAATCAGCCATGGCATTTGGTCAAATCGTAATAGGGCCCCCGGGTTCTGGGAAATCCACTTACTGTCACGGTTGCATGCAGTTTTTTAATGCGATTGGACGACATGCCCAAGTTGTTAACATGGACCCAGCAAATGACCGCTTGCCGTATCCCTGTGCCGTGGACATCCGCGACTTCATCACATTGGAGGAGATCATGGCAGATGCCGGAGTCTCGAGACTCCAGCGAGGACGACAGACACGCAGCGAGCTCGTCAATGTCGGTCTCGCCGAGCTTGCCCATGTCCTCTGTAGCGGTGCATCCCAGCGTCTGTTGCCGCGTTCGCTTTTTGGCGGCGCCGTTCGAGACAGACAGCAGCGGCCCGTACAGCACTGTGAAGTCGAGCTCTTTGTTCCAGTTGTAATTACGCCGTGGGTTGTTTTGTCACCGCGTTGGTGCTGAATAGGCTAGTGGCGATGGGCGCACTAAGATCCCCGTCTACTGTCGTGCGGCTTCCGCTGTGGTCGCGAGTTTCCCCAAGGTAGCTTGAGATAGAGGTTTCAAATTATTTTGAGCACAGCATGCAGCATATTGGGCAAAAATACGACCTCTTGGCACAAAGCTGTTTTTTTCCTCCACACAAGTGTCCAGAGGTCAAACGAATCGACTTACCACCTAAGACAAGTCGAAGAGAACGACTAGCGTCCAATGGGATTGGCGATTGATAACTTATCAACTTAGAGCCGTAATCCATTGGTCATGGAATGAATTTTTTCCAGGATAGCACGGCAACCTCATCCTTGCAGCGGAGTATACACATGGTTTTAGAGTTTGACGGCAAACTCGCCCAGGTCAAGCAAAGCTATGTGAAGGCACAAAGTTCGAGTTGCGCGGTGGAGGGGCACCGGATTGAGCCAACCTGAAGATAGACTTTGGGTTTTGATAATTTATTGTGTTTTTGGGTGCACCGCTTCAATTTTATGGGGTGTTGGGGCATATTATGAAATCCATTGGTTCGGCCTCGTATTTGGGATGGGTCTCTTAGGTGGCTGCGGAATTTTTGGAATAGCGTCCTCTGCCACGTATGTTGTTGACACATACAAGGAATTGGACACGGAGGCGATGGTTGTAGTCATTTTAATTCGAGATGGTATGCTACAATTCCTTCGTTAGGTGTCGATGCCAGTGTAGAAAACAATCTCCAGACGGAAACCAATAGAGTTTCCAAGACTTTGCAAAAATTCTGGAAAGTTGTTTCAGCACGGGAGTCAGAGATAGGTATCACGCTTGTTTTAGATAGTAAGCCAATTAGGACGCCTCTTGGAAACAATTTAACGGTTCCCAAAGTAGCAGAGCAAGTTTCTCCCCTAGGGTGGTCCGTGATTCAAATCCAAATGTCGAGTAGTTTCAAAGGCTGGGGTCTTTCGTCCCTTGACAAGGACACCAAGGAAATCAACCAGCTCGTGGAATATTTGCGGTCCCCTGAGGGTGGCTCACGCGAAAAGATTGTCCTTTTTGGACACTCCACGGGCTCTCAGGACACCATCCACTATTTGCTCAATTATGGGGACTCTGTAGAGGGTGGCATCATGCAGGGGTCGGCCTCCGACCGCGAGGGCTTCTCACAGAGTGTGGATCCTGCTCAGTGGGACAGATTAAATGCCAGGGCCAAAAGTCTCGTCGACAACGGACAAGGAGCTGAAATTTTGCCTTCGGAATACGCGAACTTGATGATGGGTACCCCTATTACTGCTTACAGATGGTGTTCACTGGCTCTGCCTGGTGGGGATGACGATTACTTCTCATCAGACTTATCGCCTGAAATTTTGAAGACTACATTCGGCAAGATACAAAAACCCTTCCTGATGGCCTACTCAGAGTTTGACCAGTTTGTTCCAGACTATGTGGACAAGCCCAAGGTTCTGGCTAAGTGGGCTGCATGCAGCAATCCCAAATTCTTCTCGCCACACTCTGGTCTGATTAAAGGTGCTAACCACCAAGTTGAGCAAGAGGATGCGAGGGAATATCTCTTTGGTATGGTCAAGAGGTTTCTACGTGAACTCGAGCTCTGATTCGGCTGGCAGATATCATCTCTAAACCCCATATAACTCATGCTGGATTGTGGGCATATCCTAGTACTTTTAATATTGGGATTAATATTCTATAGACAGCCTGAAATAGAAAGTGGATCCGCTGGAATGGGCTCGGATCCGGCGAATCCTATTGTTCATTCTAGGGTCGGATTCTTGGACCGAGGTTACCACAATTTTTTTCCCTGACTTTTGAGGCTATTACTCTAACTTAATGCACATAAATGCTTCATTGTTTGGAACTTTCTCAGTTCTCAATTACAAGTTTGGTAGGGCGACCAGAGCAGAATTCGTGATGGATTCCTTGGTCTCTAAAGCACATTGTACACACTGTTTCCATTTGCTGAACACTATGAACGAAAGTACTCGCCAGATGGGTTTCATGATTTTTCCCAGCGGTGCGGTGATGTCATATATTATCATGAACAACGGATAATCATCATCATATAAAAATCCATCAAACTTGAATCACTACTCCGAGATGTTTTCTCCTTGGTATTTATCTTACCACAGCTAGAGTAAGCAAAGCCAACCATGTACCACAGAGGTTTACTTATTTTGTTATGCTGCGTGTTCTCTACCATGCGTACAGCTAGCGCTCTAACCGTCGGAGTTGGGTCTGCTAACTTCTCGGTCTCTATCCCTGACGGATTTGACGGTGTGGATGTTATAGAGCACAATGCCCAGTTGATTCCTTTATTCCAACACAAGATTTATGCTCCCGACTTCGACGGTGTGCCAATCAGAGAAGTGGTGGCTAGTTTTTTGAGAGATGCCGAGAGCAACATTGAAACATTTATCGCTCTTGAGGACCTTCTTCCTGCAGGAGCATTACCGCTCGACGTGAGCGAAAAATTGTTATCCCACGGGCTAGCTCCGAAAATTGAAAATGCTTCTGAATCTTCGGAAAATGCCCCCTGAGCAACTAGAGAAGCGTGCTGGAACTCAAGATAGTGGATATATCCTAGGTAATTGTGTATAGATCTCCTGAAGTTTAACCAGATCGACTGCATGCAACGACGAAGGTGCGCTGTAGCTAAAAGTTCATGCTCAAGTGTGATGGTACATGGTAAGGTCGAATAATAATAATATTGAAAAACGGGCATTCCGGACAAGGAGGTGGGCTAACTCGCATTTAGTTTTGCTTACGCATGGGAACACTTTGCTTCGAGACACTGGTGGTTTCTAAGGTCAAATACTGAGTATGTCTATATATGCACATGCTTCATGCGAAGTAAGTCATGACAGATAACGGGTGACATATGACTCAAAGTCCTGCGGAAGCGTCTCAAACAACTGCTACCCAGAAGACAGCCTTTAACAATTAATCGACTGAGTACTTTCTACGTACCCACTGGTCTGAACTGGCTATTAGAGTAAGCATCGAAGCTTACAGCGCAACGTACCCCCTATCCTTATGTTTAGATTTCAAGATGTGCAATCTAGATATGAAAATCCTCTACTGCAAATATAGCGTTTCAGTATCAGGCTAGGTAGTTTTGAGTTACTTTGAATAGCATGGTCTGTAGCATAAGCTGAAAATCGAGGGACGATCCACATGGACGCGCGGGCAGACTGGTAAATCATTGCCTAGTGGTGAGAGTATCTCGGACCCGATCATAGGTTTCTGAGATAGTTACTTTTTAGATCATATCCAGGAGGGGGCGATGCTATCTCTATACATCGCTGAAGCTGGATTGGTGATTCATACTCGCCGCTTTCGAGAATCTGCCACTTATAAATGGGACATTTAACAACAGTATCTCGGGAAAATTAATGTGAATGCTCCTGGCAAGAGACCAATAGTTGTACACAAAAAAGATCAACAATGTCCCCCGAAGTTTACTGTCTTTTCTATCTTGTGTATTTACTGCCATGAGTGCAGTTAGCGCGCTGACCGTCGGAGTTGGGTCTGCCAACTTCTCGGTCTCTATCCCTGACGGGTTTGACGATGTGGATGTTATAGAGCACGATACCCAGTTGATTCCTTTATTCCAACACAAGGTTTATGCTCCCGACTTCGACGGTGTGCCAATCAGAGAAGTGGTGGCTAGTTTTTTGAGAGATGCCGAGAGCAACATTGAAACATTTATCGCTCTCGAGGACCTTCTACCTGCAGGAGCATTACCGCTCGACGTGAGCGAAGAGTTATTATCTTACGGTCTAGCCTCGAAAATCACTTATGCTTTTGGAACTTCGGATGAATCTTCAAGGGCTGTGACGCGCAGCAGACCATACTTCCAATTTGGAAAGGATGAGGGCTGTGACGAGTGTGGCACACGGGACCAAAGTGCTAATGGTGACACTTGTTATAACTTGACTAGCTGCAATTATTACAAGAGTTTCGAGGTGTCAGTAAACACAAGTTGGATATACTTCTACGCTTATCTTTCATCAAATTGCACCGGGACCGTAAAAAGCTTCTCATTCACAAGTACCTCAAGTTGTGTTGGTTTCTCAGCCGATTATTACAGTTTCGAGTACCACGTTAACTAGACAGAAGTTTCTATAAAGGACCAATGCCATGGTTTTCATACATGCTGATTTGGACAACAACTAAATACCGCATGACAATATGACAGTACTATTATGACGGAAAAAAAAACAAAAAACAAATACATTAATAAACAAATATACCTTATATATGTGTATAGATATATCTTTAAAAGAGAAAAAAATTGGCAGTCCGAAGTTGACTTCCTCGATGAGAGTCATTCCCATCAGCCAGAAAGCGTAATTGTTTCGATGCGAGTCTGATTTTTCTGTAGAATGTTAACGGCGTTAGTTTTCAAAACATATATTGTGACATGTGATGTATTTTGTAGACTTTATCAAAGAGTTGCTTGAGTACTTGATATGTGTTCACCAGGGAATCCTTATGACGAGTACGTCTTTAACTAGCTGGCTACTGTTGTGTGTGTGTGGGAGGGGGAGGTTAAGTGGTAAGATGACTCAAGTGGTTTCGCCTACTTCATGTCCACGTGCTCACTTTTGGAAAACATGAGTATCTCTATGGTTTATCATGTTGAAACAAACGAGCTCCTGACGAATATGTTCATGATGGATTATTATAGCTGTTAGGCCACCAGAACACAGTCCACATATCCTCTTAGATCTCTTCCTCTTGTAAATCACTCATGATGGGTTATGATCTTAGCAAGGATTATGTTGAGCCGAATCCGGTTTTTCAGTTGAAGGATTAGCATGTTAATCTTGTTCAGTCATAACGAGGTCTACTATTAATAGCTATGAAGGCGACCTCATTTAACTTCCTGAGATTCTTACGATCTCTCTTCGTGGTCAGCTTGCAAATGGTGTTTGAACTTGAGGCTTATAGTATGTCATTTCTCACCAAACTGTCACATCATTCGTGAGGCTAATTCTGCGATCAGCCGCATACCACGGTCACCCGCTCTCTCTCTGTACCACCTGTAGAAAACTGGTACTCTTGGAACATGTTTGGTCAATGAATAATCAACTCTTTTCCATCTTTAATGTGATGAAAATCCGTTGGAAAAATTAATCGCGAAGTTAGTCCCGTCTTGGAAATCAAAAAGACAACCTTCATCATCTATAAAAGTAGTCAGCTATGATTCGATCAATACACCTGGGTTAGCGGTTGAGGCGGGGTAGCATTGCCACATACACAAAATCATAATGATTTCTGAACTAGCTAACGGCCCAACGTTCTTCCCACCACTGCAGGATATTGAGCCACTTCAATTTAGGCTACTTGGCTCCGGAACCACAGCAACGGCTTTTCCCGTGTACTCCTCTAAAGACGTCCCGGACTCTCTTATTGACTACATGCATCAGCAGTTCAACCAGGAAGTTGAGGATGGCTTGACGTATCCTTTCCAGGATCCCATGAGCAGAGAGGAATTTGTTGGTTACTGGTTTTTGTCTTTCTGTGCGATTGTGCTGAAAACAGACAAGACAGACATCGACGCCAGCTGGACGAACTGGGAAGAGTTACTGCTAGGAACGTTTTACGTCAAGCCAAATTACACCGGAAGATGTTCCCATAATTGTAATGCTGGGTTTTTGGTAAACTCTGCCCAAAGAGGACAAAAAATAGGAATGCGCCTGGGCCAAGTATATTTGAAATGGGCTCCTTTGCTAGGCTACAAGAACTCTGTTTTCAACTTAGTTTTTGTGACCAACCCGGCCAGCTGGAGGATCTGGGACAAGTTACAGTTTGAGAGGATTGGGTATCTCCCAAAAGTGGCCGTTTTGAAGGGCCACGAGGAACTGGTGGATGCCATTATGTTCGGAAAAGATTTGACGAAGATCGATCCCAAACTAACCGAGGACTTGCATTTATAGCGCTAATCTACTAATCCCTGGAAGGGTCCTTTTGCGAAACATATCATGACGGGTCTAGAAAGGAAGATCTAATGGGCAAAGGAAAGGTTTATAAGATAGATAGAAGTCTCTACAAAGGGACGAGTATACATAAACAGACCAAACTACTTTTGACTGCTCGCGGGGAGAGTGAGGGTTGCAGGAAACGATACTCTGACATTTTTTTGAACGTTTCGGCGTCGATCTGCAAACTGGTGAAATCGGCTGGACCCTCTGACCACGAAATTTGATCAAGACTATAAAATCCAAGCGCTAGTACAGACAATGCCCAAGGCGTGAGATATGGCTCTCGGGAAGTCTTCGGAGCGGTTGAGTCGAATACCTTCGGAAGACTAGTGTTGGTCACTAACCACGTGAGCAGACTTAGGAAAGTATATAACGTCCTTTGCTTCTAGCCCATTTCTTGACACATCGGAAACCCGACGAAAAGGACGTTACTTCCGGAGTGAGCTCAATGTTCAATGCCGCAAAGTATTATACGTGGGATAAATCTACGAAATGAAATAAAGGGTTTCTCCAGCAGTGTTTTGGGGATCGGAACGGATGTAGTATATCTTCCTAGATTCCAGAGATTAATACTCAAGTATGGGTCTCCTGGGGATGGTAAACGGCTGGATAGAATCATGAGTAAGTTCATGCATGCTAGGGAACTATCGAGGTATCAGGAATTACTTCAAAACCACAAAAGCAGTTTGCCGCTGATCCACTATGCAGCAGGTGTGTGGGCTACAAAAGAGGCAATTTACAAAACCTTGGCATCTCAGGTACCTGTTAATATGATGCCTCCGGCTCAAACGATCTACACCAAACTTTGTTACAAGCTCAATGGCTCGACGGGCGCTCCTAAAATTGAGATTGATGACACACTGATGACAAAATACCCGAAATTTATGCTTGAAAACATTATAAATACAAAATTTCTTGTGAGCCTGTCTCATGATGAGAAGTATTTGGTTAGCTTTGTTTGCCAGTCGAAGATTGGTCCTCCTGAAATTGCCAAGAATTGCCCTAAGTAAATATGCCAAAGACCTACGAAATTGGAGGAAACATCCTGCAGAAAAAAAGGCCATCACAAAACTCAAATTCAATTCGACCTGAAAGCTCAAACTCAAGCTTCTGTAGTCCCAGTACTCTCAAGAAACACGGCCCCCGGTTGTTGGAAGACTTCAACCCCCTCAGGGTCTTGGGCCGCGGGGCATACGGGAAAGTACTGCTGGTCAAAGACTCCCACACTGGTCGCCTTTACGCCATGAAGCAACTTAAAAAAGCTGAAATCCTAATTCACCAGGAACCTGACATTTCCATATCTCCAGAGAAAGCCCTAGAGAAGCGTTTAGAGCGGACGTTCGCTGAGAGAACCATTTTATCTGAACTGGAGCATCCAAATATTGTAAAGCGATATTTAGTATTGCTCCGATCTGGGTTAATTTAGATTCCATGTATAATACTGTACAGCTTGAAGGGTTCTGTTGAATTTGATCTTTCGATGAGTTAGGACGTTAATACCAGATATTGTGGAAGGTTGTCGAGAATGTGAGGTGTCGGAATGCAACTGCGAAGGCGCCTGGGCAGCTATCTCAAGGACACCTTCAGAACGGCGTTCTTGCTCGCGAGAAACGTCCTCGGTCGGTGCTTCTGCTGTAGGGCCCTGATACTGGCTAGATTGGGAGCCTTGGCTTGTCACGGCGAGCAGAAGCAAACAAGTTGATGTTATTCAAGGACTGACCGACAAAAAAGGTCTTACCCGGATTAGAACCGGGGTTGTTCGGATCAAAACCGAAAGTGATAACCACTACACTATAAAACCTACTATCAAGAGCTTTATAAAACTCTAACGATTATATCCTGCTTTAGCCAACCTCGCGTGTCGTCAATTTGCCATATGAGCTTAAAACGGGCGTGATTGGGTGTCTTAGGGCCCTT
The DNA here is from genome assembly GCA_900074725.1 of Lachancea dasiensis. NCBI lineage: Eukaryota > Fungi > Ascomycota > Saccharomycetes > Saccharomycetales > Saccharomycetaceae > Lachancea > Lachancea dasiensis. The sequence continues at coordinate 284,115 of LT598454.1, forward strand.
AAAGAAGCCTTTATTTCACAAGCATCAGAAAAGAACCGCGTTAATACAAGCAAGACAAGAATGGTGACTTGACTTCCTAATAGCGTGCGGTGGAACCACAGATCTTCGAACACCTCTTGGTCAACAAACTGCCAATTTACGCTCCATCTGTACATGAATTGACGGCTGAAATCGAACGCATAATTCCAGAATCCATGCAAGAAGAGCTCTTACAGGAACAAAAAGAAGGATGCCCAGAGCATTATGTAGACTCGCTGCCTCGCGTAGATCGAAAAAAGATCGGTGAACAAGAGGCTTGTAGTATTTGCTGTTGCAATTATAACGAAGATAAATATCCTTTGGTCGTTGAGTTACCTCACTGCGGCCACCGCTTCGATCTCGAGTGCGTTGCCGTGTGGTTGTCCAAGAGCGTCCCCGGCTTCCTCCCGCTTCCCCCGGCTTCCCCCGGCTTCCCCTCCTTCGTCGGAAGTGCGCGCCCTCTCGTTTTTCCTCGCGCGCTCTTTTTTTCTCGCCCCACCGCCCGCCTTCGCCCCCCGTCACGCCAGGCGCCCGCCTCAAAGTGGCCCCACCGCCCTCGGTGGTCCCATTGCGTATGGCGCCCGCGCTCCCATTGCGTAAGGCCCCTCCGCGCGCACCGCAATCGCCAGCGGCGCAAAATCCTATATAAACAGCGCGCTTTCCCAGCCGTTCCCGTTTTCCCTCTGCCTCTCTCTTCTCCCCCCAAGCACACACTCCACCAACCAGCAAACCAACACCCAGAGTGATGGTATCGGTTTTCTGAAATTCTGGGAGAGTCTTCGCAATTTTTCTGAACAAGTTTTTCACATTGAAGCCAGCTTTAGTAGAAGTTTCCACGAATTCGTAATCCACTTGGTGAGGTATGCACAAACTCCTCCCGTGGCAAATATAAGGAATGCGGTAAGCACCAATACCCCTACTTCTTTGATATCTTTCGCAGAAATATTACCCACAATTTTGTTAAATGTAAGGCATGGCAGAATTGGCGAGATTGTGAGATTTGAGCTGGACGAGGTTATCGGTCAAGTTAAAGCCGAGTTTGTCACGGAAGAACTTGCGCAAAAATGCTGCAAGATGTTGCATTGTGGTGGTTCTGATTTATGTAATGATCCGGAGTCACTTAAAAACGCCTTATAGATCGTTGATCAGAACTGGGTATCGGGCACTATTTGGGGCCGACGAGAACAGGCGAACTCTCCCAAGATTTCAAAAGTACTTAGTTTAGAGCTCTTTGCAATAAATTCAAAATCAAGTCAAATTCGGTCCTGAAACTTTTCCCAGCTGGTTTTCAAACTTCAGAAAAAAACGCCAAGATAAAGCAAACGCGTGGAGCAAACCAACTTAAGGATCTTAACGACACAGCAGAGAAACTTGTTCTTAAACGAGTGGCTCATGAATCTGGATAAAATGGACCAGGTCCACAGAATCGTGGACAACAAGAAGCAACACTACTCAGATGTGACAGTAGACGCTGGCATGCGGATTTATAAACTAAGTGAGTATCTTCACGAGCGTGGATTGGCTATCCAAAACCTAGGATCGATCTCAGAGCAAAGTGTGGGAGGAATCATCTCCACGGGTACCCACGGCTCATCCCCCCACCACGGCTTGATTTCGTCGCAGTACGTGGACCTGACCATAGTGAACGGACTCGGAGAAGTGGTATTTGTGAACTCCGAGAAGCACCCAGAGATCTTTCGTGCTGCCTCATTGTCCCTGGGTAAAATTGGTATCATTGTTCGTGCGACCATTAGGGTAGTTCCAGCGTTCAAGATCAAATCAACACAGGAGGTTATCCATTTTGACACCTTACTGAACCAGTGGGATCTCATTTGGACTTCTAGCGAGTTCATCAGGTGTTGGTGGTATCCTTACAGCCAAAAATGTGTTTTGTGGAGGGGCACCAAGACCAGTGATAGGTTAGTAACAAAGACAAGGCGCTCTTGCTCCGATGGAATTTCAGGTGGGATTGGGAAACAAAACTGTTCGTGGGCACGAACGTGAGAAGCATATCCACCTTGGGAGACGTATCCGTCTGGGTAGAAGCTGCAGTAGGTGCCGACGGACTGAGCGCTGTTTTGGAGTCTTCCATAGCACTAAACAGCAGACCACAGACGTTACAGCGCAATACGTCAAAATACTCAGCCTCTCCACACTTGGGTTCTTACAACGGATAATTTCGGTCGTACTTACTACGTAGACCATAATACCCGGACAACAACCTGGAAGAGACCTACTTTAGAACAAAGTGAGAGCGAACGTGGCGATCAATTGAATGCCAATACCGAGCTCGAGCGGAGACAACATCGGGGAAGAACTTTACCAGGAGGAAGCAACTCCGAAAGCGGTTCTTCCATTGCTGTACAAAGCAATGTTAGTTCTTCAACCCCAACAGTCAATGGCTCCGCAGCCGCGGCTCTAGCTGCCACGGGTGCTACGACTTCAGAAAACTGAAGAATGCGGTGTTCTATTGTATTTCTGTCTATAGATGGTTAATCATACGTACCTACTGTGTCCCCGGAGTTTAGACTTTGCACGTAAGTTGTAGTGAGAGGACCTTTTGTCACGCTCTGGCATTTTCATGAATGCGATAGCATCGGGTCTCACTTTCTTTTCAGCAGGCTTGAACCGTTTTTTGTTCTCCTCAGCCATTTGTGAAGCATTACGCTTAGTTTCCGTCAACCGTAGCTTGCTAAATCATTTTCGAAGGGTTTTAAATCTTAACATGTCCAAAAAGCTGAATAAATAACGAAGATTGAAACTTTCTGGCTCCTGGACAAAATCTTGTAGATGGGGTTTACCATCATCAAGCCGCTCATGGATGCTACTAATGACCTCGAAATTGCCCTGGAATTCGTCGCTCTCCAAAAGCGCCAAACTGAAGTACCTCGCAGCAAACAGAACGTAACGCCCGGCACGTGCCCCGCTCGTGCCCACAGCAAACGCTGACGCGTTTGCTGTGGGGGCCACGCGTAAAGCAAAGAAAAAGGGGTTTATCGGACTGCGTGGGCCCCGTGTGTGGCGTGTGCGGATTGCTATGAGGGCGGCGGGACAGCAGCGATAAGGGGCGGGCGGCGAGTACGAAAGGGGTCGGAGCTCTTTGCCCCGAAAGGGTAAAGAAGGGGCAGCCGCGGGGCGGGAGTGACGTTAGGCACCACGTGACGAGCAACGGAACACAGGCGGTACACGTGATCTATTTTGAGTATATTCTGGGTATTACGTAATCTGTGGCAGTAGTCCGGAGCTGGCTCCGTTCGCTGCGTCTAGCAACACGGAATGGCGAGCTGGTCCTGACTGGCATCTCCACAATGACTACTTGGCGTAGTTAACAGTTCTCGGCCGCGGCCTTTGCGGAGGGTGTTGACACTGATTGAAGTTTCCATACATAGAGCCTTGGTATAATCTATTCACAGTCTTATTGTGCACTAAGCATCTTCGCCTGAAGCGTCGTTTTGCGTACATTCAGACACAGTCTCTCTAGCGCCTCTCGTCCTGGGTTGTGGTTTCTTAGTCCTATGAAATATATATATATATATATAGCCCCCGAGTTGCTGGCTAGCCTAGCTTTGCCGCGACATGTTCAGCACGTACCTCTACAGTTCTTTCTCTTGTGGTGACTTGCCTAACTTTGCCGCGACATGTTCAGCACGTACCTCTATAGTTCTTTCTCTTGTGGTGACTTGCCTCGTCGTCCGCGCTACTCTCCGGAGAAGCCAAGATCAGCATCATGTTGTAAATCGCATCCCTGCGCTCACCCACACTCAAACCTTCTGGAATGGAATTGCTGCATTTAATCAGCTTCTGGACCGCCAGGTGAATGTGGGTTAATAACAACTGCACCAAGTCCATGCTCATCTCGGATCTGAAGACGACTCTCAACACCTCCCATTTGTCAGACCCGTCGGTGGACTGCGGAAGAGGGTAGTTTGGCACTATCCATCCCTTGGTACGCAGGAGGGAAGAGATCATGGCCTGTGGTATGTCGGGATATGTTTCCTGGAACTTTTTCGACAGCTTAAAAGCCACCAATGGAACGCCAGGCTTGAAACTTTCTGGATCCTGGACAAAATCTTGTAGATGGGGTTTACCATCATCAAGCCGCTCGTGGATGCTACTAATGACCTCGAAATTGCCCTGGAATTCGTCGCTCTCCAAAAGCGCCAAACTGAAGTACCTCGCAGCAAACAGAGCTTTGTCAAACAAATCCTTGTAGCCCTTCAGGCCGAGGTTCATAAAGTTGTAGTACTGATGGATGACTTGGAATCCAGGCCTCGAGAAGTTGAGGTTGAAGGTCTCTTCCACTCCCCCCAAATACGTCAGCTTAAATCTCAATTCTGGCAGCAAATAACTGTCCTCTTTCCAAACAATCCAGCCTAGTCCAGGGGTCGTCAGTCCAAACTTGTGCCCCGATGTGTTGATACTTACAACTCTCGAATGGTTGAACCCCCACTTTGGAAGTTTGAAGTCCGCCATTTGAGCATCGCTAAATGCGAGCGGAACAATGAACCCACCAGACGCACCATCGACATGTATTGGGATGGTGGTGTTGCTCCAGTCCGGGTGTTGTTCTTCAATCTGCGACAATACATCTGCCACGGCCTCGACATTCTCCAAGTGACCGGTATATGTCGTGCCCAGTATGACGAAGCAACCAATGGTGTTCTCATCCACAAAGTCCCAGAGCTTGCTGGCATCTAAGTGGTGGTTCGAATCGTGCGAAACAGGCACCAAACGACACTCCACATCAAAATAACGAGCGAATTTTTCCAAGGCCACCTGCGCAGCACTTGACATGATGATGTTGGGTTTCGAAAAAGGCTTTTTTGCCTCCCGCATGCGTTTTTCCCATTGACGCTTCATCGCAAGCCCTCCCAGCATGATTGCTTCGCTCGAGCCCGTTGTGGCGCAGCCGAGGGGCTGTTTTTGGGGGTCTGCTTTCCACAGCCGTGCCAGCATCGAGACACACCTCTCGGTAATCTCAATCATTTGCGGGTACTCGTCATTATCCGCTAGGTTTTTATCGATATTTTCCATGATGAGTTTGCGAGCAACCTCAGTCGTCGTTGTGTTGACGAAACTGGCCAAGTTCAGATGCGGGTTCCCATCCAGAGTTAGTTCATTGCGAAGGAATGTGTATGCCAGGTGCGAAGGAAGCCCAGCCTCCGGAATCTTGTAATGCTTATTTGTCACAATGTGTTGCTGCGAGCCATCATCAAATTCGCCCTTCAGGGTCAATTCTTGCAAGTTATCCGCCAATAATTTGTAACTCTTAGAAAGGACGGTCTGATGGCCGTGTGCCGTCTTACTAGTGTCTTCCGAAATATGTTTGTGTAGCATTTTTTATTTCTTGCCAAGACTTTAATGCTGCAGATAATATGCAACCTTTAGAGGTCACAAAAACAGCCGAACAGCAGTCTCCCATCGTTCCGTTTTCTCTCTTATATAACTTGACAACACCCTTACTAGTCAAATTGCGTGGGCGGAACCGCAATCACACGCCTGGGCTAACCTGTGTGTATTGTCCGCAGCATTGCGATAACTGCTACAAATTGCTGAAGCAGAACGTCTGCGTGCTGCGGGTTGATCATCAGACCTGCTACACATATTGTGCTCAAAAAAATCTGCTTTGCTCATGTCACAAGCATACTCTCGTGGCCAAAGATATCTCTCGCCTAATCATTTTGCAATTTGGAGTCGTCTGTCTAGCGGCCAAATACAGAAACACGCCCGGAGTTACTAAACTGCGTTGATCGTCTTCAAGGTTGGTTACCAATTCTGTTCATCAGTTGCGCAAGCTTGAAAAATTGTTCTGCTCTTGATCAATACTATATACATATGCCTCGTGGCTGTCCTTTTGCATTGCTGCAGCTCAAATTCTATTTTTGACGTAGTCTCCGGAAGAACTGTAGTAAGCCCTTGATTGACAGATTAGATAACATCCTTGAGGATGCTTGAAGTTGTTGAATGTCTCTACAGTGAGCTCTGCCAGTTGGGATAATGTTCAATATATGATTTTCACACAAAATCAGCGTGGGTGAGCCCCACAGCTTATAATGCTGCTGGTCAAGTCCGAGAGAATCTGGACCTCACCAGCAACAGAGTGAACTGATCGCCCTGCCGTCGCTTTCTAACCACCATCATGCATCTTTGTTCAATGATAATTCACCACGATGCGTTGCAACTCGGGCACAAGCTCTTTTGCGGTGACCATGTGAGACAACATATATCGCCTATTACAAACTTGTATGGTGTCTTTGCATAACCGTTGAATAATCATAATACTTGTTTTCAGCCCAAGACCCATGACACAAAAAAACTTGAAGTGGGTTAGGCAAAGTCGCGCTAATTATGACAGTCGTATAGTATGCATCGCCGCCACAGTCATTCTGGTTTTCCTCCCCTGTTGAATGGCATTTATTCAGAGATACGTACATAAGAAGCTTCAAGTATTAAGTTTTACGCTCAAATCTCAGATACAGCAATTGGTAATCATCCAGATCGTAGACAATTTTATCCCTACGGATATAATTTGACAAATTTTGAGTGTGTTTGCCAAGCTTGTCAAAGTTGTCGTTAGCGAAGTCACGCGAAAAGAAGGTCAAACAGAAGTCAGATGGTTGAAAAACTCCAAGCACCCGCTCCATCACGTTCACGTTATCCTGAGTACCACAAGACATGTCTCTCACGGGCACGTTGCTCTCGAAAGAAGCGTAGGACCATCCAACTTCCGGGGTCACGTGAAGGGTATAAAAGTACTCATGATCTAACACGAGGTTGGAGGAATACCCACATGGCGTAAAGGCGAAGGCGTCTTGCTGAAACGAGACATTTTTGACGTTTTCGTAAACCTGGTCCAGCTGCGTTTGCTGTGTGACCCGAAACCCAAGATCATGGCCCTCGTCCTCCCCATCGCTCTCTACGGGTTGGCCGGGCTCCCGAGTGGTGACGAATTGCGCTGCCTTGGCAGGACCAAGGCCCGTCATTAGAATCTCCAAAGTTTCATCGTCCTCTTCTTCATTTGTTCCACCATACTGGGCCTCTAATTCCTTGTTGGTCTCAGTCACGTACAGATTCCAGTGGCTAGTTTGGCCCAAGCGTCCTACCAGGTAGCTTTTGCCTTTGCTAAAGAACTGATCCAAATAGTGCGTTTCGTCATCCCAGTTTTGGTGAATGCCTTGCTGTTTTTTGGGGAACATGAAGCAGCGTCTGGAGTAGAAGACTTTGTAAGGGTTGATTTTCCCTTGTAGGCAAAAATTCCATCCAAGATGGTCTCTCACGGTGCGGAACAGTTCTTCTAGGCAGAAGAGAGTGGTTGTTGTGCCACAAGTTTTGAGGGTGAGCTTGTGATCAAATACAAACAGGGACGACTCGCTCAATAGGAAAGCATCCATCTTTTCTGTCTGTTTCATCGACAGAACCTGGCATTTCACCAGTTGCAATAGACGCACCCAAATTTTGAACTCAATCGACCGCAACGTTTTCGACTTGGGTGGGATCGAGTTGGCATTCTTGAAAAACCATATTTCCAATAACTTTTCGGGTCCCTCAAAGGCGTCAGTTGAGTCCAAATTGGCGGAGAGCTCACGGTCGATGTAAGTATGAGAGGATTTCTCATCCATGGAAACTGTCATCTGGCAACTGCTGTGGAAAATAGACTCGTCTGGGATGCGAATATTGAAATCTGATGCGCACCTTCGCTCAGCAAAGTTCGATCAGATGTGATAAATTCAAATATAGGTTAGAGTGGTGGCAAATTCTCACGTTGGGCAACGTTATCGTGGTTTGGCTGGTCTGTTGTAGAGGAATGATATATCCCCACCTGGCATAAAGTGTTTATGGTGAAAGTGAAACTTGTTTAACCGCGACAAAAGAGCTGGAAGTTCACTTTAATAAACGGTGTGCGGATTTAGAGGTGCTTACTAGCGCCAATTGTGTAAACTATTGAAATTGATTTGTTATTCAAGTATCACTGGAAACAGTAATATTTGGTTTAGGTCTTGTTTTTGTATCTCGCTTGTAATAAGCGATGCGATGCAATTGCGAGTACACTTGTGTGAACAAAATTTTTTTTCACCGTCTGAAACAATACCCGATTGCTGATCTTATCCATTTATCCAGCCGTTATTTGGACCCGTTGACACATGTATTTCTACTTCAAATATACTCTAAATGCGCCGTACATCCTCTATGTTAATGAGCGTATAGCTCTTTCCTCAAGCCCTGGACTTGACGGTTTTCCATACTACAAATCTTTTACTACAAATCTTTTGAACTACAGCTTTTGAAAAAGTCATAAGTCAAGAAAATAAAACAAGCTACACTTCAGTGATTAGCTACACGCCACACTGAAAACATGTCCCCCGAGTATGAAACTGCAAGCTATTACGGATATTCAATAGATGAGCGATTAAACGGGTATTCGGTCTATGATTCGACCAAGACTCGAAAAATGTCAAGTCAAAAGGGATACTGCATAGAAGGAGAAGTCACACCTCTAAGCCGCGCATTACACCAAAGGTGAGGGCCATATTATGGTGGGTATAAGCAGCACAGTTCATACGACAAATCCGCTTGAAAGCGGGCCTGCATGTGGAATGGTGAGGAAAGGAAACAGGGCCAGTTGGAGAACTCCGAGACGGTCTTCGGAGAAAACATACGATGTACAAACGAGCGGATGCTGTACTCTCTCGTAGCGCGAACTCTGCTATTTGAACAAGAAAGCCGACAAGGGTCGGAGGGACAAATATCGATGTCAGATCCGTTCTCCGTTAAAAGCTGTTCCGCAACAGGGCACACGCCTTTCATCCACGATTCAAAAAGCTTAGATGCCATACTATATGGGGGTGAAACGTATGAAAACACCAGAAACTTCTCGAACCACCCGGCGATGAAATACTCATCAAGTGGGCCACGCAGGAAAAAAACGAGATATCCCCGATAACGTCCCAGTCTCGAACATTTGATAACAAATTGAACCACGACAATACCTCCCCGACGCTAACGACTGATCTGAAACCAATACAGAATCCTTACAACATACGTTCAATAAGACCGCTATATTGACCCGGCAAACATCTCAAAAGGAAGTCTCCGGAAAACCTCGTACCCTCCGACAAAATTCACAGACGCAGATCACATCTTCAAACGTTTGACTTATCAAAAAACACTTTGAGAGAGATTGCACCGGATATACCACATTTCAAATCTTCACAATGGTAAAGCCGAAAGCTACCCAAGCAATAACCTCCACAGCTCATGAAGTGTAACGTTGCGAAAATCAGAGATGAACATTCTACACCCCTTATAAGTGCCCCTTTGATGCATCTTTCAAGCTGGTCAGTGATCAATGTGTGTTTTTAAACATGTCAAAGAAGTTGCACGTTCTACCATTTCGTATCGCTTTATATAGACAAATTTTTTGATGTACGTCAAAGGTGATAATGAGCCAAACTTGGTACCGAAGTAGGGCATCTCATCGATCGATCACTCGAGTGACAGACGTTGGGTACTGCGATCATCGCCACCAAGAGCACGCCAGCAGATGAATGGCCATAACAAGATACAAGAATTCACAGTATATATAGGCAATGTGGCACCTGAGGTAACTAAAGAGGTGATTTATGAGCTTTTTCTCCAGGTGGCTCCAATTAAAAGCATCCGATATCCAAAAGATAGAGTGCTGGAAACGCACCAAGGGTTTGCTTTCGTGGAATTCTACAATGCGGCAGACACGGAGTATGCATGTAAGTGTTTTAATAACGCTGTAAAATTATTTGGTCGAATACTAAAGGTGAGAAGAGCCAATGCAGGCGGAGGGGCCTCTAACTCGAGTGCCGAAGCTAGCAACCTGAGCGGACTGCACGGCGGAGCAAAATTGTTTGTCAAAAATGTCGACAAACTTGTAGACGAACAGGCTTTAGGGAAGATTTTTGCAAAATTTGGTCCATTACTTAAGGCCCCGGAGATATTCCATCTTAAACAGAATCAGTTGAGATGCGCCTTCGTGTACTACACCACATTTGAGCACTCAGATAAAGCACTAGCAAAGCTCAATAATCAAATGGTGATGAATAGTTGCATATCGGTGGATTATGCTTTGAGGGAGGACAGTCGTACGGAGAAACACGGCGACGAAATCGAACGGCTACTAGATGCGGAGGCTTCAAGGCGCCAGGTGAAATTGGACATTTAATTTATGCATTCATGACTAATTTATAGCTGGCAAATGTACCTAGAGTCCCAGTAGTCTCGATAAACCGAGTTCCAAACTTCGCACATTTCCTTCTCCTCGTCCGCATTAGTTTCGGGGTGACATTCAAGTTGATCAAATTTAGCATAAAGCCATGGTTTGCTCACAGGCCAATCTGAGTAATGAATATATTTTGATTTTTTAACAAGTTCTTTCCATGACGATTCAGAGGAAGCTAGCCCCCCCTCATAACCTAAGAGTTCGTTAGCGAGCAACTCATGGTGCATTTTGTTCTTAATGGAACTCGAAAGAAGACCGTATTCCCTAAAGGGTAGGACCATCACCTCTGGCGTGAAAGCGGATTTGAGTTTGCGAAAAAGCAAAAACTGCTCATGAATTATCGCTTTTAGGTTGTATAGTTTATTGTTAATCAAATCAATATCGTATTGGTCCTTCTGCCTGCTTGCCACAGGAAGCAAGTATTGTACAATACTATCAAATGTGCCAGTTTTCGGAGTTATCACCATCAAATTGGATGAAAACCTCACTTTTGCTCTGCGAGTGCCACTACCTAATCTGAATAAAGGTGATGCTGAAGAAGTGGAGTCCAATATTTCCTTCCCAACATTACTAGAGTGAAATACCAAGGAAGAGGGCAGAACTGGCAAGTGATTGTAAATCTGTTGACCCTTTCTAACCCGAGTATTAACACTATTGATAATGTTCTCCAATTTTACGGTAGCCTTATCGGCAGCACGGATCTCAGCTTTAGCTTCCTCCAAGTCTGAGTCTGACAAAAACCAGTAGGTCAAAGGGGCAGCAAAAGTAACATATGAGGGAAGGAAGAATAGCTCATCCATGTTACTGTATACAGCAGCATCGCTGTCGAGATAAATTATACGGTCAAATTCAGTCTGGTTGAAAACTAGTAGCTTTGTGAGACTTTTTTTCCAGGGCGACGAATCCTCGGGTTTGACGATGTTATCAACAGTCTTAACAATCACTTGCTCAGGGGCTAGTTCACTCAATTTGGCGATGAGTTTTTCAGCAGTTTGGCGCTTGTCTTCGTTTTCTGATTCGACCAAGTCTCTAGAAATTAAAGCGACAAGTTTAGCCTTAGTCTTTAGTTCTTTGAGTCTTTTGAATTGCATGACAGTGTTACAGAGATACTCCGGCTCTGTCACATAGTTGACGTACGCATAATTGTCCCACGCAATCGTGCTTTTTCGCGAGCTGCCTTCAGCCTTTCGACTCTCATATAAAGCATTTATTGTCTCATATGGAATTTGTTTGATGCTCAATGGATCGAATATATCGTGAATGTTGTCCTTGTGCGTTTTAAAGAACGTTCTATAATGTTCAATTTCCTGTCCCAACTGGAACTGCACAACAGCTCTAGCGCTCAAAGAAACAAGCAGGCCAATCCCAAGCACAAGAGCAAGAATTCGCAGCCGCCGCTTAGAGATGAAGAGCATTATGCATTTAAGGTGAATGTTTTGTCGGCTCTGCTTATGTTGAACTCTTTTTGAAGTATGTCTAAATTAATGAAATATAACCGCTACAGCTATAAGGTTGAAAACAGCTATTAAGGTACAAGAAAATACATGGAGCTAATAAACTTATTCAAGTATATCATAGCCGTAGGCAGGACTTAATCAGTGAGATTTTCATTTATGAAAGTGTGTCCTCCCTCTTACTTATCTCCGGAAGGGAATCTCGCTACGGCAAAGGGGACAAGTATTATTGCCCGATGATCTAAACCACTTGTAAAGACAAGCGCCGTGAAACCTGTTATTACATGTAGGGCAGACCTTTGTGGGTAGCTTACGGTCGACAGCATGCAGAATAGAGTAACAAATGGCACACTCCTCGAATCCAGAGAAATGCAGGTTTACATTTTTGGTGAATAGCTCCAGCGAGTCCATAACAGAACCATTCATCCCTATTATAACTCGCTGTGCAGACAAGATCCACGATTTCCACTTTTGCTCATTGATACCGACTCGCGAAATTCCATGAACTTCGATATTGCTGAGAGGATAATTAGATGGCAATTTAAGGGAAATCTCCAGCTTCTGTTCATCGACCAGGTAGCCGGCCTTAATTTCGTTAGTGACATGATTTACTCTGATACTCAAACTGTCGTCGTGATCGGTAAGGTTTTTAGCTTTGTCCCCCACATTGTCGAGTTCCTGCTGGATCAAAACTGGCGAAATGTGGGCAGTGACGAACTTTTCGATCTTCAATTGCAAGTTTCTGTCTTTAAGGTTCAACCACCAAGAGCTAGTTAGAGAGCCCATTGTGGTGAAAAGCACGTAGAGCAAATGCAGGAGAAGAAACTTGCATTCCTGAACTATTGTACCCTTTGTCGAAGAAAACCCAAGCCCACTTATATCGTAAGTTAGTAACGAAGAGGAGTTGGAAGGGGCCCAAGATTTATCCTCGAGGTCCAATTGATCAGCGATAAAGTCGAAAAGTTTTGTGATGAGATGTTGGTCCCTCAATTGACCAATATAGTTTTGTCGCAAGTTGTAGGAAATCTTTTCGAAGTAGGTAAAGGTCAGAAAGCAATCCCAGAGATATTTCAAAAATTGGGTTTCGTTTTCATATTCCAGGTACTCTTTTGGCATGTCGTGACTGATCTTGTCAAGTAGAAGGGAGGGTAGTTGAAACTGTTGGTCTATAACATCTTCTGATCCGACTGAAGAGTTTTTCAGCTCATATTCGACTAGCAACTCTTGTTGCTTGAGAAGGATCATTTGCCTTAGCAATGATACAATTAGCCTTGATTGGTCAAGATTGAGTGAATCAGAGGCTGCGTTCGCCTCCATAAGCTTCTCCGCGTATCCTAAAAATTTGGTCTTGGGGACTGTGTGTAGAGCCGAGGACAGCGACTTGTAGAACACATATGTAAAATGGCTCTCAGCATCGTGATCTGGTCTCAAAATCAAAGTCTCAAAAATGTTATCGAAAAGCTCGTCAGCAGCTTCCGTGGTGTCCTGATCCTTCTCATGATTATTTAGTTTTTTTGCGGTAATTCTCCTGAAAAGCTCAACGGAGCGTAGTTTTAGCTCGGAGAGGTAAGATTCTTCATTCACATTGATAATGTCGACACAATCTCTCAGAATCCTGAAGGATGGCCCGATAAGTGAAGTGACTTCCAATGATGAGAAGGTCAGGAGTGCACCAAAAAACTCAAGCAAAGCCATTCTCAAAACTGCACAACAATCTTCGTACCATAAATCACTTTCGATCCACTTGCCAATTTCACTTAATATCATATTCAACCTTTGAGGGGCAATAGGAAAGTAACTTGGATCGATTACAACATTTGAATCAAGTTTCAACATATTGTTCAACAAAATTAAAATAATTGGCACGCGTGTAGTCAGTTCTGAGCCTCTAGCGCCTATTAATTCCGAGGCTAGATAATTTCTTATTTTGGATAGAGGCTCGCAATTGTTAAAGCGTACAACGGCAGCAAGAAAAGTGGCAACTTTCATGAGCCCTCCAGCATCAGACATATTCTTCCTGACTGTCGTCATGATGTATTTCTCAATATCAGCGGTGATTACGGTAGGAGCTGCACAGTCGATGGCATTGACCAACATCTGCTTTAATATGCGAAAGTTGAACAGCAAAGCAACAGCAGACAGCCCCTCGGTTTTTGTGAGTAATTGCATAATTCTAGACTCAGTATCATGATCGCTTAGTAAAGATCGAATAATAGTGTGGGCCTCAAAGTCATACTTGCGAACCTTGAATAGTACGCACTCGAAGTCTTGATACTCGTCCAATGGTTCTGGACTGAAGTAATTGAAATCAGAAGCCAACTCGCTGATGAATGTTAGGTATAATACGATGTCATCATTCAAATACTCAGGTAGACCGGTTAACAATGTGTCTAAGAATTGTGCCTCTCTAATAGCTGGTTGAACCATAGACCAATCGATGCCCTTACAAGATGGCTGAAGTAAATGAACATTGAGGTCTAGGGAACAGCTCATAGCCATTTGATAGCTCATTTCTGGGAGAACCTCATCAAGTTTAGCGTGTATATCGCCCGGAATGAGAACGTCCAGGAATGAGGTATTAGCTTCCAATTGCTTTCTTACAAAGTCTAAGATATCTCCTTTCAACGGGGCTTGCGAGAGTCTTACATGCCTGGAGACAGCTAAGCCTGCTTTTGCCGCTACTTCGTCATTATCCTTCGATAACTGAAGTACTTTCGCAATCATTTCACCATTTTCATCACTAATAAACAAAGCATTAACGATAATATCGCTGTTTAGAAGCAGATACTCAAGAAGCTCAGGTTTATGAATACTGCAATAATGACAAAGTTCGGAAAGTTTTGATGCTTTCATTGATTCTTTGTATAAATACAATACGTTATTCTCATTTATCAATTGGCTCTTGAATAACGCTTCGTCCGAAAAGTCAAAATGAACAATCAGGCCATTTTCGAAAGTCTGAAGGGACTGGGAATGTCCCATTAGTGGCGCTAGATAAGTTTGATCAAGTTGGTCGAGAAATGATAGCTTCTCGCCACGCGCGATATCCAGAGAAAGGAAAGAATCAATGAATCTCCCAAAGATATCCAGAATGCCAAGCTCGTTGCCAGGGTCGCAGGGAAATACTCTAGAAAAAGTGATGAAAACTTTCGTAGCCCCTTCAAATGTCTGTAGGGTTAGATGTTGGGACAATAAATTTAACAAAGGCAGAATCTCCAATTTACAAGCCGACTGCCTTGCTTTTATGAGACGGATAAAATAACTGTAGCCGTAATGTGAATGGCAAAACTCATGCTCTTGTAGTGACAAAATCATAGATTGCGAAATTTCATTCAAAAAGGGTTCTTCCGAAGCTTTTGCAAAAGCTATACTGATGATATTATCGATGTAACGCCTATCTTTGTGGCTTTCACTACAGCCAGTTGGCATCAACTTTTGTATTTCCTTTTTGACATCGTCGCAGTCTAGAGATGCTGCAAATAGTCTGATTGTATCATCGGGAATATTAAGGGACTTTTTGCCTAAGGTCACTAGGATGTCTTTTGTTCCAATGGCCCTTGCTTCATCTCGAAAACCTTCAGGAGCGAGAGACAAGAAGGTTAGGTAATTTTTCCATAATTCATGCAACATTAAACTGCAGTTTATAGGAACGCCACGCCTATTACATTCGTACTCTACGCCCTTTTGCCAGATTTTTAGGCAGTCTAACTTGTAGTCTAGATTCAGATTCTCACTGTTCTTCTTGAAAAAGGATAGAAGTAGACTGTAATAGGATGCATCTGCATTCCCAGCTCCTAAAGTCAGAAAATTCAGTATGATTTCGCGAGAAGATTTACTTAAGGACAGGATTTTACCGTTTTTGTATTGAATTAACCGTGAGAGCTGAGTGAGAATTGAAGGGAATAACGGAGACATCCCGAGAGCATTCTTAGGCGACAGTTGGCCCATGGATTTCAGTAGTCTCTTGGAAGGTAGCTTAATGATTTCTTTAGAGGATTCCAAAAAACCTGCATCCCAAAGTGTTCCTATTAAGTTTAAAAGTGCCCCACAGGCTTTCATATCATGTATGCTTTTCAATGACATGAGGCGCCATAGATCATCGCTAACTAGAATCCTCATGCAGGTTTGATCTTCAGAAGAAAGAGCAGCTGGGCATTCTTTAACTAAGCGGTCAATAACGCAAATAGCACTGGTAGCAATACGGGTGTATTTGAGTTCCGCATCTTGCTTTGTTACGTAGCGCACGTCGGAAAGAGATTCCGGAGTTTCCACTATTATCACCTCCTCTATAAATTTCAATATCTGACTCTGGAAAATTTTCCAGGTTGCACGCACTTTTGCTGGATCGTTACCGAAGCACTCCATCAGTTTTTGCAAACACACTTTACTCACTGCAGAATCATATTCATAAGTCCCTGACAAAAGGAGTGGGACAAAGTCTTTCAGATACCTGCCACCCTTTTTTCCCAAAAGTTTAATCAAATCTGTTGTGATTGTATGCGACAATATGCGAATATTTCTCGACTCATTGGTCAATAGCTTAGCATAAATCTGAGACCAACATAGTGCAAAACATTCATCCTCGAAAAGGCACTTATTTTGATCCACATTAGCAAGTAAATCGGAAAGATCTAGTAAGGCCTTTTCTTTTGTTGTTTCATCCCTTTTGAGCAACGATTTGAAGATCAATTGTAATTCTGCTGACCCCAACGCGCTTAGCAAGCTTTGTTCGATGATTCCGTCGAAAAAGTTCAACGAAATGCGGACTCCATTATTCCCTAAACCAAAATCAGATACGAGGGCAAATGACATTGAAGAATGAAGGTTCAGGATTCAAAAATCTGTTTTCAAACTTTCTTAGCTATGTTAGGTCTGAGCAAAGTATAGTTGTGCAATACAGACTATGGTTTTTTATGTCGAAATTGATGTTAGAATGACGGGAAAATATAAAGTGATAAAATAACGGTGACGACACAAGTATTTAAGTAAGATCGCTGTGCTTTGTGCTTTCAGCCCAAGACACGATTCAGTTGCATTGAGTTTCAACCGCTTTCTACGCAAAGAGTCATATTCGAAAGCCATGTACTTTCTTTTCTTGCCAATTCTATGCGAAACAATTGCTCTGTTTGACCATCTATCTGATCAGCAATGATAAAGCCAAATGTTTCCTGGCCTGGTCCCAACCTCTCAAAATCACGGGCCAATGACACAACTTTAACAATGAATTCATCAGCGTAGGGACCAAAAATGGAATAAATACTCTGGGCAAATTCGTACGCCTGGAGATAGTGCTTGAGTATTTCGGCATTCTTCAACGGTTGTAGAATCCTCGGAAGGGCCTTCGGAGGCAACTGTGTACATCTTGTACCGCTCACCGCATTAAGGAACACTTGCGAAAAACAAACGGTTTGTTGATAGGCCGCCAAAGGGTAAGAGCTTCCTCCTGCTTCATTGGTAGATAATACAAAGCAGTAATCCGGATGAGCAACGCCAATGCTATTATGTACGGTTCCAAGTGAGAAATCAATGGTAGTATTCAACTCACGGAGTGCGGCCGCTGTACTGCTGCTAGACCAGTCGGACCAATCGGACGAAAGTGACTGATTGCCTGCTATTGCAACATCTGCCACCATGGAACTACCATCGCGCTGCCCAGCAAATCGTAATCCAGCGCTGTGGAGAAACACCAATACTGGCTGAGCAATCTCATCACCGTCATTAAGCAGTCCATCGAATAATTTCAAAGTCAGTGCTACAATGGTAACGAATGCAGCCACTGCTGATAGAGTACATACAGGAATGCCAATTCCGGTTAGGCCGGAGATGGGAAAACATGCTGCGATGATGCCGCCAGTTTGTACAAACAGTTGGAAAAGATTCCACTTGATATCTTCCTTGTTTCCTAGCGCTTCCACATTTTCTTCCTGCGCACGAACAAAAGTCAACACAATCGTCAAAGTCAGTGCGACGTAATACTCGAACCTCATTTGCCTTTGAACAGTAGAAATGATTGGACTATTGAGTTTGCTACAGAAATAGTCACCCAGTTAACACCATAGAGATTGAAGGCATTCCTTTTATAAGGTGTGTGTCGGTAGTAGCGAATTTGTCTCTCAATTTCACTTTCTAAGAGTTTCGCCAGACCAGGTCAACTACAGCTTTGATGTTATATTGATATAGTTCGAAACATGACGAAAAAGAGCTTAAACAGTCGTGATGGTTTTTACAAAATGAGGAAACCCGTCGGTAGGTGATGTGAGCTAGACTTTACTCTTTTTTTGTGTCAGTTGATGGAGAGCTTTGATGCTTTCTGTGAAATCAAAAATTTACATGGTTTGTACGAATCCAACAACAGCAGACAACAAGAACTACCTGAACTACGAAAAGCTCATTCATCGTTGAATTTGAAGTAAGCTGAGATTGGGAAACTGATATAAATTATAAACGTAGCTCAGGGTCCTCATAAAGGCTATGATTGTCATTGTGTCTACGCTGACATATTAAAGCTAGAAGACATCTAAAAATTTGACTTATGGCGCTGGATAGAGTAAAAAATAATAGATGGCTTCCACTACTGAAGTCAGGTAGCTATCTTCTGCCGAGATGGCCTCACAAAATTAGAAGCGGGTCACTTGTCGGAGCAACCAAGAACCGTGTCGGGCCGATGTTGGAACGAAGGCCCACGCCGCCATCTGCGATTCCTCTTCAAAAGATTATCTCGAGTCTGCCTCGATTGTTCCCTAGGTCTATAGAACAATCCTGTTGCGATTATAGAGACTTCAAAGCCGATCCAAACGACTTGCAGGCACAGCTCCTTTCGTCTTTGCCTTTCTTCCCAGTGGCCAACGACGGGAAAACGGCGAAAATAGTGAAAACACCCGTTGACGACCAAGGCAATTACATCAATGAGTTCACAGTATACCCTACTCATCCTAATAGCAGTACACCAATGAAGCACTTGATTCTGGTACACGGATATGGGGCGGGTTTGGGTTTCTTTCTTAAAAATCTAGAGAAACTCAAACTTGGGAAGAATGATTGGACTGTTCACGCCATTGACCTTCCGGGATACGGGTTTTCCTCTCGCTGTAAATTTCCCTTTCGCTTTGCCCGGGATCCCGCGGAACTAGTTGAACAATGGTTCCATTCAAGGTTTCGTAGCTGGATGGAAACTAAAGGCCTTCTCAAAACTCCGCAAAATAATATGGTAGTAGCGCACTCAATGGGAGCATATTTAACAGCTCTCTATGCGAATAAATTTCCGTATGATTTCCGTAAATTGGTTATGTGCTCTCCCGCCGGAATCTGTAGTTCAGACCCCATGTTGCGCAAATCACACCCTCCTTGGTGGTTTCAAAAGTTGTGGGATAGAAATATATCCCCATTTTCGTTAGTTAGAAACGCCTTCATATTTGGCTCCATGCTTACCAGCGGTTGGTCTTACAGGCGATTTGGATCTCTACTAGGAAGCAAGAGTAGCACGGGCGCCCGTCAATTCGAAGCATTGCATAGGTATGCTTACGCTATTTTCAATCGCCCTGGATCTGGTGAATATTTGTTACCGTTTGCTTTGAAATGTGGGGGTGATCCGAGAGTCGCATTAGAAGAGAGACTTTTTAATTTCGAAGACCATTTCAAAGCAAAATGCGATTGGCTCTGGCTGTATGGTGACAACGATTGGATAGATGCCACGGGCGGCGAGAGAGTCTCCAAATTACTTGGGGAATGGAAGGGGCCAAAAAGTGCATTTAATTTGATAAAAGATGCAGGCCATCATCTTTATTTTGACAACTATGAGCAATTCAATTCTATTCTTGAAAGGGAGATGGCTAAATGGGATTCCTAACTTCACACTTCTGCAAAACTCAAAAAAAAAAGGGAATGGACGACATGCACCAGAGTCTGAGTCGCTTGCATCGCACCCTAGTGGGTACGAGATGTCCCCAATGCAAATGCTCTCTCAAGAGAGGTTGAAACTACGCATTTTCCATACACAATCCCGTCTGCATCAGTCGAATCCCAATGAGTGGCTGTAGGCGCGGTATAATCGATATCATTACTAGTGGAATCTGCCTCTTCATCTATCGGTGTCACACCCTTCCACAATAATCTTTGAATCGTTGCCAGAAAGTAGCCTCACTGATGTCGAGCAGGGGCCAGTAGTTGAAACTATGTGCCTCGGATTTCTAGGCATTTTGTTGTAGAAGATATCACCAAATTATCAGAGACTGGCACTTTTGACCCCGAGTTACGAAGATGATTCTAAAATCGTGATTGAGTGCGCGATTGCCGAGGATAGGCATATTGCTCCGAGGGATATACAACCGGAAAAGCACTATCAATACAGTGAAGCTACTCGGTTTTTGGTGCCCTAAATCCATAGTAGAAAAGTAAAGTTATTAATTAGGTCAGACCTTTTAGTACACACTGCATAATGCGGCTTCAGAAGTTTCAAGCAACGTATATTAGACTAGAGAATTACTTTATTGATCGGCATACACTTCGTCAACCTGGTCTTTAACTGCTTGTAAGATTTTCTTCCTTTGCAGTTTTTGCGCAGAAGTAACAAATCCATTTTGAGGAGTCCACTCCTCGTCAAACATGGCAACGCCTTGCAGAAATTCGATGCCTGTTAATCCTTGAGATTTACCGGTTTTGAGCAGCTCGTTTAATACAGCCCTCCGAAGTTTCTTATCATGTATGACATCCCGAACATCATCGGGACTCTTTATCAATCCCTGCTCAACCGCGAGATTCCCAACAGGGCCCTCATTAGGTACAACGACGGCCACAGGTTTCACCTTCGATTGATCGGCATAAACGCAGATATTTTGAACAAGACCATTGGATCTGTAAACACTCTCCAACTTTTCAAGGGCAATGTATTCACCGTTCATTGTTTTCACTAGGTTCTTTTTACGGTCGATGATCCTTAGCTGACCTTTATGGGTCCATTCACCAATATCTCCGGTTTGAAACCATCCGTCTTCGTTAAAAGCGCTCGAGGTTTCCTTGTCATTTTTGTAGTATTCGGGTGTTACACCGTCACCTTTAATCAAAATTTCACCTTGATTGTTCTTGGCAAAGTAACCCAATTCATCAACATCAACCAATTTAACTGTAACCGCACCATTCAAATCTCCTTGAACTTGATAATCAAAGTGCGATGGAGAAAGGATAGTACCACCAGCCATCGTCTCAGTAAGACCATAACCAAGCAACATAGGGCATATTAGAGTTGTGATGAATTCTTGAGTATCTCTACTAATGGGGCCACCTCCATTTAATGTTAGTTTTAAGCAGCCACCTGTTGCCTGACGAATTTTTTTGAAAATGATGTTTCCCAAGGTGTCACCGCCAGGAACGTGAAACCTTTTCATTTTCAATTTCATGTAGTAGGCAGTCCAGAAAATCTTCTGGCTTAGAGAGGGCAGTTTTTCAACTTGGCCCATTATACCCTTCCGAATAGATTCCCAAACAGCGGCCACACCAACCATAACTGTAGGTTTAAACTCCTTGATATCACCGCTACATTTGCGAACAGATACATCTGACAAAGTTCTAACATTTGCATACCCCAACGTTGCACCCCAGTAGAAACTTATGAGCTCAAACGCTAGTTCGAAAATGTGAGCGAGTGGCAAGAAAGCGATCACACGGTCGGCCCCATTGACAGTCTCACGGCCGATGACCACAGAAATACCACCAAGACCTGCAACAATGTTAGAGTGTTTGAGAACCACACCTTTGGGATCACCCGTGGAACCAGAGGTGTACATAATACACGACAGGTCTTCGGGCTTGGGACGGTGAATTTCGATGCTGGAATCCGAATCTTTACCCATTTGAATGACGTCATCCATCGAGAGGATTTTCAAATCTGGACGAGCTTCGCGAATCTTGTCCAAAGCGGCTTGGGCCTCCTTGTAGAATTTCCCACCGTTACGCTTATCGGAAGGATCCAAAACATCGGCGTGGATGATATACTGCAATTCCTTGGCGCTCTTCACAGGATTCACTAGACGCTGCAACAGAGCATTGTCCGTGAACACCGCTTTCGTTTCAGTTTGAACCATAGAGTGGATGAGACCTTTTTCACCCAGCGTGTCGTATGCAGTAACCACCGGGATGGCCTGCGATTGAGCGGCCAAAAACGTCTTCATCCACTTATGAGAGGTCGCAGCAAAAATGTGCAGTCTCTCGGTGTTTCCAGGGCGCAAACCCATGGCTACCAGACCCTTACCGTACGTATGCATCACCTGTTCCATTTCGTCGTACGAATTGTACTGGTAAGGACCCAGCTCGAAATAGCTCCATGTTTTGTCCACCTGCTCATTTTTGCCATCAACTTTCTTGGTCACTTTCTTGGTTTCTTCGTGTACCTCTACCGTTTCACGCCACCCTATGGCGTTACGCTTTCCTCCCTTTTTCACGCACTCCAGAAAGTAGTCGTAAACCGTGGTGGCATTGGAGCCCAGCGGACGAGTTGCTGCGGCATCCTTGACCTTTGCGTTTCTCCTTGGTGCTGTTTCGTGCTCATTAGCAGCTTTCCCAACTTCAACAGAGAGATGCATTATTTGACAACTGTGATCCTTGAATCCGAACTAGTCAATTTCCAAATCTGCAACTATAACAACGAGCTTCAGTGTACTGGGCCGTCCTCGTACTCTTGAGACTTCCAGTGATTCTAGTTCCTTTGTAGAGTTGGATAACACTACCTTATTTATACGAGTGTGAGCGCCACCTGGAAGGATGAAACTTTTCCGCAATTCTAATGTCAAATAGCGCCCCTACGTAAAGGATGCTCTACGAGATGAGCAAAACAACGCAAGGAAACTGTAAAAACAACCAATCACATGACTAACACGTGAAGAGAAACTCTGATCAAATGTAGTCACGTGCTTTTTATATACCCTACTGGTGTCTGGGTCTGGGAGCGAGCTTTCGCGGTGCACGACGTGAGCAGGCCACCTGCTTGGTCTTGAGGCCACTACACTAGGGGCCTCGGAACCGCTCACTTGCGGAATGATTGCCGCTGTGCACTCACCCAGCCCGTTAGTGTGTTGAGAACATGATATGAGACACCAAAGTGTCCTAACTGGTGGTCCCCTTCAGATTTGCCAAGCTCGGAATTGATGCCATGTTATGCATCACCGGTGTGTAACTGCACAAGTATTATGTAAAGCCACATATACACATGCACCTGCATGATGGTTGCTATGCAAAAAGTCACAGGATACATACACATAAAAGAGAGTTGGCGTCACGTTACTGAAAGAAATGAACGCTGATTGTACCTGTGGTCGTCCACAGCTCCAAGGCCGATCACAGGGTTGGCTTATTGTATCGGTTTCCTGTTCGTTTTGGCCTCGCTCCTTGTTGCAGGTGCACTCCGTGTGTTGTCTTGGCTTGACTACTCTCTTAAGCTCCAACTGCGGATGTCTACATGCGTGATGACGGAGATGAAAACGAGCCCTGACTTCCTGGAAAATCTCGCGTACTTACTTTAAATTATAACGAGCCTACCGAATGCTGCCAACTCTACCCGGCCAGCTGGCGTCTTCCCAATATCAGTAATCTATATAGTATATCAGTGCTAGCCAAGCTAATGCTATCCTTGCGTCTATCACGCGATGGCCTTTTCTGTCCCCTACGTTCCCGTGATATCCGTCCTGCTTCTTCTTCCCAATCGGTCCAATTCTCATGTTCACCAGATAAGATTGACCTGCACGGACAAATTGGTTAGTGTGCCCTTGCAATTCCCCCAAAAAAAGGCCGAACGGAAACTCAAGGAGGGGCGGGGGGCCTAGCACCGTCTTTTTGCCTATATAAGTGGACGTCTAGTTTCTGATCTACGTGTGAAGCTCTTGTTAGTTTCTTAGGGTAAATCTAATTATACCGTTTTAGTGTCGTTAATTTTAGGTACCCATCCGCCACGCCCACATCAAGCACGCAAAGTAATAACCAGCTCATCCGTGTGTATACATAGCTGCCACTAATTATATAACTCCTGTTAGTAGTCTCTGTATTTGCGATGAGCAGCCATTCTATCATTGTCTCTAACGTGCCAGCCGATGTTGGCGAGGGAACACTAATGCGTTACGTCCGTGAGATGACGGAAGAAGGGGCCTCGGTTGTGCATATGCAGCCTTTCCCGGACCAGTATCATTTCATGAACGACTCGAACAACACTAAGACGTGGCAATTGTTTTTCGCTACCTCCAGTGAAGCTGCAACGGCAAACATGTTGTTCCAGAGCGCCAATGCCGAACACGATCTATCCACGGTTCACGATACTTTCAACCATGCAGACTCCAGTTCTCACGTGCCTCGCACTATAACTCAGGTTGACACGTGGGACGACAGCGGTAAGCAGGAAGCCATGCGGAACAAGGGCCGCCGGATCAGTGTCACCATGATTTGAGAACGGACAGCCACGGCGGCAGCTCCCCTCCCTATTTTGCAATCAAATAATTTCTCTATACGTACGAGTGTGCTAGCTTAATTTAAAAACTGTATTTGCCGTTTATTGCTTCCTCACATTTACTCTTTGACCGCCGTTGCAGATTTGGTGAGACCTCTGCGGACCGCCAGCACGCTGTCGACAATCACGGCGTCAACACCGGCATTCATTTCGATCTGCGCCACCTCTGGATCGTTGTTGTCCACGCCGTACGTTACGCACACTAATCCATTGGATTTAATCACTTGGGCGAGACGTGGGGCCTTTATAATGGGTTTTGCAGCCGAAACAATTCCCAACAAATCCCAGGTACGTGCGAATCTAATTGCATTTTGGAGCGAGGCAGCACGAGCGTCAATAGTCTTCTTTGTCCCACCTTCGGTTAGATACAAAATTGGGAACGAGGGTTGTTTCAAGGACAACATGATACATATATCAGGGTGAAACGACGAAAACATGATGTCACGCCCGTTAACATTGTCGTAAACCACATTCAAAACAGTGTCACACCAGTGGTTAAGCTCCACAAAAATATGACCAATGTCATCCTCGATAGCTTCGTCCAACATGGGATATTTGCATTCAACGTTGAATCCGACATTGGAAGGGATCTTCTTGAACAGGTCCTTCAAGGTGACAAACGAGCTAGCAATCGAATGACCACGAGCGTTACCCTTGTAATTATTTTTTTTAAAGGTCTTAGTGAGACGCATTCTATCTTCGAACATCTTGGCCAGAGGCGTTTTCTTGTCTACTGAAGATTTTTCGGTGCTAGAGCCGATACCCTCTTTCTGTATATGGGATGAACGGTTAAGAAGGGCTGCGTCAGTGTCGTCCATCGAACGACCATTGCTAGTCTTGCCAGGTCTATCGGCGTCATTCAAATCCAAGAATTGTTCAAGTGTCAGTTCGTGCATTGGAATATCCACACCAGACTCTGCCACCAGAAAATCATGATAGATCACAGGAACATTGTCTTTAGTCAACTGTACATCAAACTCGATATACGAAGCACCTAGCGATGCAGCGGCGATGAAGGATTCGACGGTGTTTTCACCCAACTGTAATGATCTGTTTGTGTTCATGTTTTTGCCCAAGCCTCTGTGACCGATTACTCTAGAAGCCACCAAAGATTTCCAAAAAGTTTCTCCCCTACTCAAGGATACGTTTGGATGAACAAAAGGTTTCACAACCATAAATTCATACTTGATGGAGCCTAAAACCTCCAAAGTCTCACTTTCGATGATAGGTACAGTCCGAGTATCTGACAGCGAAATCCGATTTGGCCCAACAGACATTGTTTCCCGGTGGAGTAATGCAACCGCGCGTCCCAAAATTCTGGAGTGCTCAGTCTTCGCATGGGTTATCGAAGTGCCCGAGTGTATGCTTCGAGTTTCACCCAAATTGTTACCTTGTCCGGGTTCTGAGTAAGGGTTTGAGGACCTTTCTTGGGAGGTGTTCATAATTTTCATAGCATGATATCCATAGGTAGGTACGATGTCAAAATAAACTGTGTGCGCAGAGTCCTCTTTGAAAGGAACAGTAAAATGAACAGGATCCAGGGTATCATCAAGGGGCAAATCCAAAACCGCAGGTGTATTGTTAAGGTCACCGGGACAGGTGATCACTAACGATAGGGCGGTATCAAGTTCGGTAGAGGATACTTTGGACAGAGGGACCTTATTGAACGAAACCGCATTAGTACCTTCTTTGGACCCCAAGGATACCAATACAATGGATTGGTCCTTGTGGAGGTAATTATGGCCAAATGATTTGACTAGGGGAGGAGACTGACGAGAATTTTTGGCCAAAAAGTTCTTCGATCCGCCATTGACAGAGTGCTTCAATAAGTTATGTTTGGTAGTATTCTTGAGATTCGTATCTGAACCCCCTGAAATAAAGCTTTCAGAGCCTTCTGAGTGCTTATAAAAGCTTCCTTGGCTCGAATGAGATTCTGATGTGTTTGTTGAGCGACTAATCAAGCTCGGCCGCTTATCCGCACCTTCGTCTTCTTCACCTGAAAGCTTCGTGGCAAGTTTAGGCTTTGTGATAGCAGGGTCATCAATGGTTAGAAGCTCCGCAACATTTAAGTGCCCCCTCAGCACCGCATGTTCCATGGGGGTCCACCCGCTTTCATCGAATTTTGCGAAATCAGCACCATGATCGGCGAGAGATTTCGCTAAATCATAAAATCCTTCTGTGGCAGCAACGAAAATTGGTGTCCAACCGAAGTTGGCTTCTCCAATTTCTGTGTCAGCACCCATTTCTAGCAGGAATTCTGCAGCTTGACTTAAATTTAGCTTAGCTGCGATATACAAGGCCGTTTCAGAGGTCTCTGGGTCTGCATAGTCAATTGAAAAACCTTTCACCGAAAGGAGAGCCTTCAACAATTCGGGAGAGTCTAACTTTGTGGCTAGATGGAGCAAACGCTGAGATTGTATCGTAGTGCTTGCGTTACCATAACCTGTTAGTGATACCACAGTTCTGGGATGAAGTCCAATTACGGCTAAATGTAAAGGTGTGAATCCTTCGCCATCCCCCCAAATTTCTTCATTATCTATGGAAATGGCAGGATCCCATGCGCCCCATTCTTTCAAACTTTCGATGATCAATTTTGAGACTGCGAACAATCCGTACTGTGCCGAATAGTGCAAGGGTGTCCTCTTGTACGCATCCTTTTGCAAGAGACTTGATCTGAGGTGGGGAGGAAGGCGGTTTAAAATGTAGAGCAAAGAAACTGGTGAGTCATTGGAATTGATTCCATCCGGCCCATACGCACCAACTAATCTTGAAGTTTGATCAGGTAGAATAGCAGCCTCCACTTTTGGTAAATTAGCCAAAGAATCCCCAGAATGTGTTTTGTCGCTATCCCGATTGGAGTTTGGTTTGGCTCCGTTAGAAGCTTGTTGCTTGCGGCCCTTGCCCAATGCAATAACGTGGTGATGAAAGAAGTTACGGCCACTGATATCGGAATGGTCTCCTAAAGTAGGTATAATCTTCAAAATCTCGTCAATACATTTAAATGACTGTGACAGTGCAGCTTTATTAAGCAACGCAATCAAGGTCCTCTTGGGTATAAAAACAACTGATCTGTACATTGAGACGAGCTCATTTACGAGGCTCCTTCCGTCATCCTTTTTTATGAGATGAGCTACAACATTAAATGGAGAAGATACATCGTTAGAAGTCAGCTGTGGCTCCTCAGTATCCGGGTCCTGATTCATGGGCTCCTGTAGATTTGGAATAGAGGGAAAGAACTTGTCCAAAGTTTCGTTGATGACGTTAAGCTCTTTTGTGATTTCAGCGTCGTTGGAGATACCAAGCGGTAAGATCCGATGTTGTAGGTAGGCTTGCTGATGATGAGTACCTACTTTTTTATCAAGCTTTTTGAGTATTTTGGCAAAAGCCCGCTTGTTGAGTTCAGCAAACCACTTCAAATTCCGAAAGTCAGAGCGCAACTCGACCAGAATTGCCCAAATTTCCGCATAATCCTCAGTGGTGTCCGAAGCCAACGGAGCAGCTTCCGGATGTGGAATAGTGGTATCCAGCTCAGACCTATTCGTCTTGCTCAATCCTGTCAATTGAACGGAAGACAACAGCCTCCGTAACCTTCGGTCATACTCCAAATACTGACTGTTGTAAAACTCGCTGACCTTCTCGATATCTCTGTCTAGCGCAAAGAAAAACGTTGCCAGCCGTTTTTTTACAAGGGTATCTTCGAAAAAGCTATCATCCAAGCTAAAGTCACCTCTCACCCTTCCGGGAGTACTGGCTACACCAGTGTCTTCCTTCCTCTGCTTGCGCAAGTTCTCTTGAACGCACACAATCTCTTTGATAAGCTTTTTAAGGTTCTTGTAATTTACGTACCGATGGGACCATTCTGGGACCTGGTGATTTGGAAATGTTTTCCCGAACTTCATGAACCTGTTACTCTTGTGATTTTGGCAATTCTACCATTCGAGTGCCACATTCATTTGATCCTTTAGTATATGCGATTCTGTATCTTGATGCTGCTTTATATAAGGGCGGTTCCTATGGAACTTCATTAGACACGTGGAAAATGTATTCACATCGTGGACTACATCTAATAGCTCGGACATAACTGATCCGTCTTCACAAGATCGTGCATCTGATAAAATGATAACGTTAGTATATGTATTGGATTCCCCTGTCACCTTTATTAGAAAGAACTCACATACCTGCTTGACTGACAAATTCATGAACTGGCGAAGTTCGAGGCCAATCCATATCTTCCACATGGACAATGTATCTACCTCTTGTAAAATGCTTCTCCCTTCGCGTTTCATTCCAAATTCTCTTAGAATAGGCAATGAGCTGTTTGTTGGTTGGAGGTTAGTAAGTCATTATTTATCGAAACCGTTGATCGTGGCGAAATATACGAACCTTGCAAATAAATCCAGGTCTGGATCTAACTGTCTACCGATACCCTCCAGCAGTAAAATAGCCACCACTACTGACACAAAGTCACCCTCCATACGCACATGGTGGCCTCTTACCATACCAAGCATTTGGTCCAAGAGGTCGCCGATGGACACAGTCCCCAGCGTAAATGTTCGTTTTTTTACCTTGTTCACCAGCTTTTCAACCTTCAGCGCAAAAAGTTCCTTGTCCACCGCTGTTTCAGGGGTCCTGGAGCGCTCTATCATCAGCTCACCTGCACGGTACCCATCAAACCTTGCTAATGCGTCGAAAAGGGCAATGAAGTTCGTTCTATTGCGTTTGTTAAGCTCTGTGACAAGCCCTACATCAATGAAGCATATTTGAGGTGTGTATTGACTGACAATCTCATTTAGCTCTTGCGCAAACGAAGAATCATCGTCCTTTAACTTGGATTTTAAGCGGTGCACCAAGTCATAGCAATCGGCCTCTGTTGAAACAGATTTCGAGCCATATTTGTCGGTCTTCAAAAATCGTACCATAACGTTACCGGGATGAAGGTCTGCGTGTATGAAATCATCCAGGATAAGCATTTGCAAAAAGGCATCAATGAATGGGTCGCTGACTTTTTTACTCAAACTGGGGTCTTTTAACTTGTCCTTGGCCCGCAAGAACTCCTCCATAGGAAATCCGTAAATGTACTCTTCAAACAAGACTTGTCTGGTCGTTAGTTTTTGGAAACCACGAGGAAACTTAACTTGAAAGTTGTTTTCGAAATTGCCATTGAATCTGGTCAAGTTCAGGCACTCTATCCTGAGGTCTAGTTGAAGGCGCATTAAAATCGCAAATTGCTCCACCTCATTAGGCAAAGATAACCACTCCATGGTTGGAATCATGTCGATAGTTTCAGCGAAAAACTTCATGATTTTCAAGTCGCGACTGATTTGGCGAGCGGCGTGCGGGTGTATAATCTTTACAGCACACCATCTGTTCTCTTCTGGATCTAGCTCAAGTGCACGTTCACTAACAAAACCTGTCGACAATTTGCCCACGTAAACCTGAGCAATAGCACCTACACCCAGCGGTGTCTCATCAAATTGCTCAAACGCTTCCTCCAGGTCGGAGATATCTAGAGCCTCGCATACCTGATTCTTAGTGTACCTCAGTGAGTGTTTTTTCGCGTTACTGTGCAAGTTGCCAAGCTCCACACACAGTCCCTCTGAGAAAATGTCGGTCCTGGAACCGGCCCATTGACCCAACTTAATAAAACTGGGACCTGCCAGTTCCAACACATGCCGCAGAAGTCTGTACCACAAAAATGCTCCAAACGTGGTCTTCACTTTCTGGGTAGAATCCGAAACTTTGACGGTATGTCCGAAATATGATATGGGATACATTAGAAGCACAGGTAGAAATAGAATAGACAATTCCACCATGCGCCAACCGGTAAGAACCGGTTCTAAGATACCATCTTTGAACTTGAACCAAATTTGAGAGAGCCATCGAGTCAACCTTGATCGACATTGTGATAGCACTTTCGATCGTTTTTCGCGGATATGTCTGGCCAATTCCTTCTGTGAGGCCGTGTAGAGACCCATTTCAAACGTATCACCAGCTGGGTCGGGTTTCAGCGTGTCATTGTGGAGTTTGGACTTGGAATAAGTAGTAGTAGCAATTATTAAAGCTGACGGCCAAATGAAGGCGTGCAGAGGTCGAGAAAAGCCTGAATAATGTGGCCTAGCAAACCCAATTCGTTTGAAGAAATGCCAGCCATGGTGTAAGCGGAAAGCCCCGTTCATGAGATGGGTTTAGATTTATACTGGCTTTGCAATTGCGGCCACCGTCACGATTGTCACTTTCCTGGCCCTTGACCAATACATTGTTTGCTCGTGCTATTCCACCTTGAAATGGTAGTCATGATTTACGTATATATGCTACGGCCACTATTGATTACAATTGTTCCTCCCGAACCACATCGATCAGCCAATCGAGGCCCTCGGATATTCCGTCACCTTTGATAGCGCTGGAGGCTACTATGCTCCAACTGCGGTCCTTCAATTCGACGAGATTGAGTTGTTTGGACACTTCCGAAGCGCTCAAAGCGCCCGCCTGATCCTGCTTGTTGGCGAAGACTAGCAGCGCTGCGTCTTGCAGTTCTTCCTCTTGCAGCATCATATGCAATTCTTTAGATGCAGTAGCCATACGATCTTTGTCCGTGGAATCCACCACGAAGATAACTGCGGCAGTATTGGAGTAGTAGCATCG
The DNA here is from genome assembly GCA_900074725.1 of Lachancea dasiensis. NCBI lineage: Eukaryota > Fungi > Ascomycota > Saccharomycetes > Saccharomycetales > Saccharomycetaceae > Lachancea > Lachancea dasiensis. The sequence goes on from LT598454.1 coordinate 314,962, forward strand.
CCAATATGGTCTGATACTGGTCTGGCCACCAAGGTCCCACACATTCAGCTTGAGATTTTTATACACTAGTGTTTCCACATTGAATCCGATGGTAGGTTTCGTAGTTACGACCTCTCCCATCTGTAACCGATATAAGATCGTTGTCTTACCAGCGCCGTCCAACCCCAGGATCAATATACGCATTTCCTTGTTTACGCCCCAGAGGCGATCGAACATTGAGCTAAAGAAATTTCCCATGATTCTCAACTTTTTGTTCGGCGGAAAAGGGTCTTAAAATGTGTCTTGTAGTCGATTTGTAAGTGAGTTTTTGGATTTTAGGTATAATATATTATACATAACATGCCTTTTGGATATTAGAAAATTGTATATCCAAGAATATCAGACGAAACGTATACAAAATTGAGACCAACTCCATAAATCTATTCCCGACTATTGAATGTAGCTTCTGTAAAGCTTTGGGTGAGGATTGACGTTTCTTTCGCCAGGCGGTAAGTTTGCCAGGCAGCTGCGTCACAATAGTACAAAGTGACTTAGAGCTTCTGGCGATCACAAGCGTTTCACCTCAGAGTACAACCATTAGCCGTAAAGGGGAATCTAACGTCTGATTCAGATGTCAACGTATGGTGGCAGGCTCAACAAATACCAGGGCTACTTCCTTTTGATCATATGAAAAAATGGGGGACCAACAAAATCAATGAGACTTTAAACTCAAACAGACCAGCTCAAGGCTAAATACTGACTAAGCTATGTAGAAGCTGGTGCTACGACGGCGATGAAGCTGGTGCTACGACGTTGTGAGTATTTTTATCCATTACTCACATGTCGTGTTCTGTGACAGAAAATATGCTAGAATTCAAGGTTAATCAACCCTCCGCAAGTCTCATAATTACTACTGTCCATAACCTCGGCAGGTTTGGCAAGCCATCTAAGCAGCAAGAGGCACTTGGACTGAGTCAAAACTCTTGCACATCAGACACCCTTGAGCATGATTTCGCCGGTTACAAGGAGATTATTAAGAGATTGGAAACGACTTTGGCACCAACAAAATACCCGATACCACATCCGACCTCAGGACTCCAACTTGCATTTGTGGAACTTTGCACTGACATCTAAAGAAGCCGAGATCTATGGTGTCTTTTTTATCGGTGGCTCGGATACTGAGCCGATTATTGTGATGCGCGGTTTCACCCCCAACCATTGTTTTCCCGCGAATAAAAATGTTAACCTTACACATTTAGCGCCAATATTGTTGACCCAAGGTCTCTCCGGATTTTTGGATCAGCTTTACCGCATGCTTGATCACACATCTACTGTCGGAGGTATCAGATTTATGCAAACTTGGAATAGGCTGATGATCAAAGACTTCAAAGCACATTTCCCAGAGCTACATGCCAGTTTTTCACCAGAACCACAAGATTACGCGCTTGTACAACAAAGCATAAATTCAACCGCGAAGCACGATCATCCTCTCCAATCGGGCTTCAAGTTCAGGGATTTATCGCCCCTGAGCGACACCATTGCATGCGATAATGACGACAAAGGAAAGGACACCAAGAGACGGAAATTGGATGTAAGTGGTACCGCTGCTACGGAAGGCGAGAGAGAGAGCGATAGCGATACTGAACTGCATAGAAAACGGAGGGCCTGATACGGAATAATGGCCCATTTACTTGTAACATCTGCATTACCTGTTTTTCATCTTATGGAAACATAGGTATTAGTATATATATACATATATATATATATATACGTTCGTATACATAATGACAAAAGTTAAGGACAAAGGACTACCATCCTGGGTAATAGTATCTAGTCGGATGTTTCGTATGCAAACCTATGTGCTGTTTTCATCGCAATGGCGCAAAATCGTTTTGATCATTTCATTGCCAATTACGTTAGCCTCAGGTAACATTGGTTTGAAAAATTCTTGGACTTCTTCGAATTGACGTTTGTACAAATCATAGCTTTCGAAAGAAACAATAGTACTCCAGGATCTTGCTGCAATAACAAATTCAAGGTCGTCAGCTCTGAAAGCATCTCCATTTATGGCGGCATCGATGGTCGTTGCCAGCAGATCGGGCGTCATGAAGAGATATTCCGTAACGCCAAGAAATATCCTGAATAACGGGGTCGAACATATGATGTGGTCGTAAGGATTAATTTGAAGCTGATGCCAGCTGTCGACAATTGCTAGTAGTGATAAATGCGAGTTTGGAAGGGTTTTTTCACCTTCTTGTGGTTCATGTTGGCTTAGAGAGTATTTTTCCAATATCGAGTCATCCAGAAGAAGCGGCCGCTCTTGTTTACCAAAAACAAATTTCCTGGCTGCAGATAGTCTCCTCGTCAACTCATCCTTCCTGTTTTGAACGAAAAGCTCAAACAGCTCTGTGGCACTTTTCGCGTACTGCATTATTTGTTGGTGGGCGGCAGGGTTGGTAATAGCCAGTCCTGCGTAGACGTGCCATTTATTGGAAAAGATTCGCAGTGAGATATTAACCTTCACATTTTCAAAGCCGCCATACCACCGATTGACTCCGATGGTCCAAGGATATAGCTGCTTTTTGTACCAAGCCACACCCATACTTAAAAAAGCAGCGTGGGTGACCGCCTGAGTGTCTGCGGTGATTTTATCATGCTCTTCATGAGTAAGATAAACGTGTTTGCTCTTCAAAGATGACATGACTGTTTCTACAAACTCAAAAGATTCCTCACGCTGACACCTGTGTTTGATGAGCACCAAGGGCTGACCTTCAGTGTTCACTTTAGGCCCATGCAGTGAGTGCACCGATACAATGTCAACGTCTGGTGGTAAGTGTTTTTCAAAAGCTTTGATTTCGGGGCTCTTGCAACTTGTTTGGCCTCCAACAATGGCTCCAATCTTTGTGGACGCACTGTACTCGCCCACGATTTTGTCTATAAGTTTTGCTTCCACACTGTAAATAACATAATCACTAATTCTTGAAACGAAATGGCCGTTTTTTAGCACTGTGTATCGTTCGTCGAGACAGTTGTTTTGCAATTTGAGGTAGTTCTCCTCGCGATCACAGCATACTACCTTCCATCCATTTTGGGCGAATTTTCTAGCATACAACTGGCCCATATCGCCCATGCCGATGATGCCTATCGTCTTCGTACGTTTCCATTCTTCGATGAGGCCCTGCTCCACCATGGATGATCGTATGGTGAGTTCTTTTAGCCTGGGCACTTGTGTCTTACAATGTTATTCGTATATACTTAATACAGATAACCTTACGATGAGATTCTTACTACTTAAATTACATATGAGATAATCATATCAAATAAAAAACCAAGGTAGTACCACTAACCAACCCTGTACCCTGGTATGCACTAAAGTACCATTATAAATGTCTTAAGGGATTTGGAATTATGATCGGCAGCTTTGGAGCGAATATTGTTAAATGTAGTCCCTTATCCCGCATTGTATGACGCGTGCTCGCTTGCAAGAGCATAGAAGGTAGATATAGTTCTTATTAGAGTAAATTGCTTGATTCATTTTGCTCAACGCTCTGATTGATAGGTTGTTATGTCCTCCTTGCTATAACTGCTACCATTCTTTTGCTGATATGCCGGCCTCTGGTACCGCGTTGTTCTTAAACCATGATCGTTACTAATATATATCAAGTTCAAAGACCTAATATACAACTTAAAAGAGCATACATACCTGGTTCTTAAGAATCCAGGTGTTTTGATAGCCCAAAACCCTAAATCTGAGGGACTGAAGTACTAGAGATGTTGACTCTTGTGGCCGAACCTTTGACTATTGATGGTTTCAAAAACTACGGATCGATTGTGTCTCCCGATGAAGAAGTAGCCAAGCTTTCAGAGGCATCAAGGGGCGCCAATCAAGGAACCGCAATCAAAGTTGTTAAGGTCAGTGCTAACCAAAATTTGTTCCCTTCCCAATTGGGGATCAAGGCATCTCATTGGAATCTGTTCCGCTGTTTCCCACAACCACATTTGCACAGAGACTTTCTTCCGGCCCAATCAGGCGAGATGGTGATACAGCACGGCATCAAAGTGCTAGAAAAGCATCCTCATAGTTCTCAGACGTTCATTCCCATGGGCCGCGCATCTAAAGAGCTTGCGTATTTGGTTGTGGTGGCCGTGGCCGACGACCATGGAGAACCAAATCTTTCCACTTTGCGTGCTTTCACTTGCAACGGTAATCAGGCCGTTACATACGGGGCTGGTGTGTGGCATGCTCCTATGATTGTTCTCGGCTCACAAGAATACCTAGATTTTTCGGTTGCCATTTACGAGTTAGGCGACCAGACAAGACCGGAGATGGACTTGGCCGAAAGATTCTATGATGAAGACCAAATTGCTGTCAAATTGACGGCAATGAACTAACTTTCCAGTGCTATGGTATGCGATGTCCAATGCTGTGGCCTTGTAAAAGTGCGTCGAATTAAATATATATACACATACAAAACACACTTAGCTTCTGACAGCCCAGGGACTCATTGACTCATGTTATGTGAAGAAAAGGCACTTCTTTCATAAACCCACGCTTAAAAGAGTTCGTAGGTTCTTAATGGTGAGTACTAGAAGAATATTTGACCGGATTATTGAAAATCTAGAGCATCTCATCGCTCTAAGAAAATGTTAAAAAACTCAGGCCAAAAAGTCCCCAAGATGCTAGCTCAAGAGCTCGAAAAGCTGCACATAGCAGCAGCAGGTACCTTCATTCTTTCCGAGGCGCCCTCAGAGACGAAGAACGGCGCTGGAAGGCCTAATCAGGCCGTTACCAAGCCCATATCTGTCGATCCCGACACCGGAGAAGTTATAGTTCGGAAGTCTACTGGCAAAAGCAAGATACGGAAAGGCCAAAGCTCCGACGAATATGAACGGCAAAGGGATCATTTTTTTAATGTCGAGAAAGGCCCAGTGTGGACACCGGTGGGTTGGATGACCAAAGAGGATCCACTGGACAGGCTGGACAAGAATCCTGAATCTGATATCAGACTTAAACAGACGCGACAAAAGCTTATGAGCCATTGTCATCTACTTTATTATCGGAAGCAGTATGAAGATTGCGCTCAAATATGTCAGACGCTCATTACCCGCTTCGAGGTGCTGGAAAGCCGAAAGAAAATTCAGAAGGAAATCGACGAACTCGCACACATCCTTCAACGGTGCAGGGCAATTGCTCAGGCTTAAAGCGATGATACTTTCAGCCGTACTATTAACTCAACTCATATCTGTAATACTAATTTAATGCACTTATATACCACGAGACACCCGGAAGTTATGGGTAAATCCGGATCTCCACGCCAGTAACAGTTCTCTTTCGCAGAGAAGTTTCCTTATCCTCATCATCTATTCCTTCAGGTTCCTCTGTCGTGTCACCATTTTTTACGACTTCGTCCAGAACAGCAATGCTCTGAGTTATAACTTCCACTTTCTTGCCCTTTTCCTCTTGATAATGACAAGCTATTGACAATGTCTTTTCAACCGCTTTTCCCATCCCCATTATACTCACATACTCCGCTCCATGACGTTGTAATCTTCCCAAAAACTTGTTGACTCTCTTTAACGCTGATACGAATGGAGTTTGGGATTTAATGTAAATAGTTGTTTTAATTTGCTTGTGAGATAGAAGCTTGACAGAAGGGTGTTTCGTCAATATTCGTTGGTTAGACATGATACAATTAAGCTCTATGGTATGCCTAGGATCAAAAGCGATATGTAGTTTAGCCTTGTTAGGTCATCTCTGGTAATTAAATGTTTTTAACGGTCAATTACAGGAAAGCCTACTATCTAGAAAATTACAAGATAGCCAAAGCATCCATCGAGTGCCCAGTCAAGCTTAACGTTGAGCGCTCATTTTAATGCTCGCTGTTACATTACATTGATGCCAGAAAATACCATTCTCTTCCGCGCTAGACTAGTTCAGAAGCACGGGCAGCAAGAATCCTTAACCTTTACAACAGCCCCTCAGGTTTCATGGACGTTACACAAACTTTACCCCTTCTTACTAATTCTGGATGGATTTCTGAATAATTTGATGTGGTGCTGCGAGGATGTTTGCTTGCCTTTTATATATCTGGTACTAATGATCCTGGCTGTGAATCTGAGCACAACTCCTAATTGGCAGGTAGGCTTTTTAGCAACGGTTATTAATACCTGGTTTGGTCTAATGAGCCTCGCACTGCTAGTTCTGTCGAGCCTATATTTTATCGTTAGCGTACTGCGGGAACTGAGGCAAGACGAACCCCCTACTTTGGATGATATTGTGGTGACCATGGAAAATGTGAACTACAAGCTGGATAAAATACGACAGGACGTGGCTGCATTATTTGGTCTTCAGCGCAGGAATATTTCGGCACTAATACTGGTCTCAACCCCCATCCACTGGGCAGTTACAAGTTACGTTTATTCTGCTCATCGCTACATCCAGTGTTGGGTGATCGGACTGTTTGTATTTCATTCCAGCTGGTGCCAAACTACAATGCGATTGATATGGAGAAGCGTATATGCCCGGCAGCTGTGGTTCCTGGTTTGTGGGCGCCAAGGTTTTGCGCCCTACTCGGCATCAAGCGCAATAGGGGAAGGTCGTCAATACAAAATAATAAAGGAAGCTGTGTCAATCCCTGTGTCAAGAGATGTGGCGCGGCTGCCAGATTCCCAACTCGGCGTTCAGTTGAGGCTCCATATCAAAAACAGCGGAGTCGATGAATCCATCGATCCAAATTTAAAAAGTTCTGAAAGTACTGAAAGTGCCGTCACTGTCATGATTACCGGCTACGAAATTGACGAAAACCAACGCAAGTGGCCGCTGGACGGTTGGACTCACAACCTCTTGCCCTACGAAAGAACGAAATTTACACTCACAGCGGGCCCGTGCTGGCAGGAATGGGTGTCGCCATGGGAATTCCAGGAATCTTTAGAAAAGAGCTGGTTTTGGCTAGATGATGGTTGGACGCCCCATGAGTGGAAATATTGCGATGCTAACTGGGTAGGTGTAGGATCTGACGACTCTCTTGCCTGTTACACAAGAAGCAAGTGCTGGACAAGACGAGCTTTCCGCATATTAAAAAAGGTTAATTAGGCGAGCATCCGCTTTCAAATTGTTATTCAGTGAAGTTTGCTGTTGTGTGTTGGTCAATGTAGCTGATCGATGTAGCTTCTTTACCTGCCTGTATATTCAAATAAATGAATTTAAGTCCTCTCATGTTATAACGCTGAAATATCAAAAATGCAAACTTTAGATAGCCAACTTCGTTTGTAGCTGCTGGACCTGATGCTTACCCGAAACTTGTTGAGAAATGTACAGCAGCGCTACTTCCAAACCTCCCGGAGGCTTGCAATCACTTTTGAGGGAAATACCCGTGAGGACCTTGGGAGTGAAGAAGAGAGGATGACCAACGTTTTTGGAGGTAGGATCAAAGGTGACTCTCCTCGATCAACCAGCCGAATAATGAGAGGACTTCCCAGAAATATTGCCGGCGTGCTAGTACCGGAACGACCTTCGGAACCAGACAACTGCTGCATGTCAGGATGCGTTAATTGCGTTTGGGAGATATACAATGAGGATCTCAGAGACTGGAAAGACAAGCGTAAATTAGCCGCTAATAGTCTCAAGGGGTCTGATAAAACTTGGCCGGCAGATTTCCAACCGCCTTTGAATCTTTTGGAGTTACAAAACGTTCCTACAAAGTTAAAGACTGCCAAGATCAAGCTTGATAAGCAAAAGAGTCGAGGAACCGCGGCTTTGTTCCCCCCCAGGGAAGGAAATTTGCCGCAGAGCGTCATAGATGCAAAGAAGAGACGACAGGCTGAGAAGGAGAGTATGCAGGGCGGAGATGTCGACCAGGATGGAGATGAGGGGTGGGACGATATTCCGGTTTTCATAAGGGTATTCGCCGAGTTTGAAGGAAGAAAGAAACATGCTCGCGAGAGCCACACTAGCTCCTGACACTTCAGTAAAAAGCGTCCTTCAAAGGCGTGAGCATATACTTTTCCAATATTGCAAGGCATTCTTGGACACAGATTGTAGTAGGTCATTTTATAAACAGTAAAAATCATACTCCAACAAACAAGCACTGCATTTCTATTATCTTAAATGGTGCGTTTATTCAGGCTAGCAGTTTCTAGTAAGGTCATCTCTAGAATATCATGCCCAACTTATTAAATCTTCATTTGCACTGAGTTATAATATTTATCATTATGTACCGGGGTGAATGCATGAGAGGTTAGCCATTATTCCAATGTGTTCAATCCAAATCGATATCACCCTCAGCGTCAGGCTTGACTTCTTCTTGCTTCTCATTTTGCTTTTCTGCTTCTGCCTTTCTTTGAGCAGCCATCTTTTCAGCCATTTCAGCCATCTTTTCGGCTTCCTGCTTTGATCTTAAGGCTTGTCTCTTTTCTTCCTCCTTAGCAAGGTATCTGCCTCTGATCATGTTACCCAAAGAAGCCAACTCTTCGTATTTGGCAATGTACCTGGCCTTGGTAGAGTCAAAACCGTCTTCATATAGCCAATCTTCAGCCTTCGCCAGCATATCTCTTAGTTTGGTCTTCTCGTCGTCGGAGGCAAAGCTGGCATATTCTTCATCTAGCTTACCACGCAACGTGTAGATGTATTCTTCCAAAGCGTTTTTGCGATCTTCGGTTTCACCAACGAGCTTGTCTTGGGCAAAAAGTTCGTTTTCCTTTTCGATCAATTCGTTCAACTCGGTTTCCGTCAAAGCAAAAGTGTGACCAACAATCTGTAGGTCATCCTTCTTGACGGTCTTGGTAACCTTTCTGTACTCAGGTTCGGCGTCCTCTGGGGCATCGGCAGCACGAGGAACTTCTTCTTCAACCTCGATGTCCTCCACGGAATGAGCACTCTCGATTATATGCAAACCAGATGGGTCGACTCTCAACTTGAGCTTAACAGGCACAGAAGTTTGGCCAGTTGGAACTTTGACGCCGGAGATCTCCCATTTGGCAATGTGAGAAGCGACACCAGTAGGCAATTGCTCGGGATGGGTGTACTTGGCTTCCATGGTGAAGTCGCCAGTACGGTGTAGAGTGATCAACTTGGTAGATGGGAACTGAGAACCAGCGGTGAAAACTTCCAGATGATCCTCATCTTCTTCTTGCTTGTCCCAAGAGTAGGAAACGGAGTAAGCATGAACGTCCTCGAACTTGAATGGGCGCACCCTCATGGTTGGAGAGTGAATAGCGCAAATGAAAGCAGCACCCTTAGCGATAGCTTCATCTTGGTTCAAAGTTGTGGACAATGGCTTGCCGAAAGCTTCAGAGATGGCATTCTTCAAAACTGGAATACGGGTGGTACCACCGATGATTTCGACAAAGTCGACATCTTCGGTCTTCAGTTGGGCTTGAGCAAGAGCTCTGGTGACTGGCTCAGTGACACGTTCCAACAAAGGCTTCACCAAGTTTTCCAGTTCTTCACGAGTCATTTGAGAAGCAACGTCCACATCGTCCATAACAGACTCGACCGAGAAGGGAGCAGAAGTGTTAGCTGATAGCACTTTCTTCAATCTTTCGGCACCAGTGATGACTCTGTTGTAAGCCTTGGGGTTGGTTCTAATGTCGATCTTGTATTTAGTCTTGAACTCATCGGCCAAATGCTCGGTGATGGCGCGGTCAAAGTCTCTACCACCGAAATGTTTGTCGTAAGCGGTACCCAAAATCTTCATCTCACCTCTCTTGAAAGCACCAATGCTACAGGTGTAGGTAGAGTGACCGATGTCCACGAAAGCCACAATTCTTGGCTTTTGTTCGCCTTCTGGCATTTCGCTCTTGAAGACACCGTAAGTGACAGCAGCGGCAGTAACGTCGTTCACAACTCTCACGGGGTTGAGACCGGCAATTCTGGCGGCATCGGCAACGGCATAGCGCTGTTCCTCCGAGTACCAGGCTGGGACGGCGATGGCCACGTCAGTGATGTTACCCTTGGTTTCATCAATGACCGTGTTCTTGACCTTGTTGATGAACATAGCCACCAGCTGGGTAGCGGAAAATACAACTTGCTCGCCAGCAAGTCTGACTTGAGCACCGATCTTGCCGTTTTCCATCTTAACCAATTTGGAACTAAAGTACTTGTTTTCAATGTCGAAATCAGCATCGTCGTAGTTCAACCCGACAATACGTTTCAAGCTCTCTACGGTGTTTTTGATGTTGGAAGTCTGCTTGTTCTTACCAGCTTCACCCAAAAATCTGTTCTTCTGGCCGAATCCCACCAGCGAAGGTGTGGCACGGTTCGACACCTCGTTGACAACAATGTCGATACCTCTGTTTCTGGCCACAGCCAAAACACTGTTGTTGTTACCTAAATCTAAACCAAATGGAGTACTCATGATGGTGTGTCCTTAGTCGTTTATAGATTTCGTGGTAAGAGAAAGAGTGTAGTTCAGCAAGAAAGGCCACTTTCAATTTTCAGGTGAGCTTTATAAAATTTTCATGCTTCAATGACGGATTCCGCAAAAGTGATAAGCTAATTTCTAGAAAGTTCTAGCACTTTCAACAAGAACAATAATGAACCTTGAACCTAAGCAAGCTTTAGTCGTCACTCTCTGATTGCGAGTGAATGGAAAACTCAAGGTCAGGACTGGTGTTTTTGTTCTTGCACCTCGCTGGTCTTCTTCGAACGGCCAAAATCGGATTGCTTCGCGTGTAGTGTACTTTGGAAGGAAATTTACTACCCACCCGGAGTGTGTGGAGTCGTCTTTTTAGTAGAAATCAGTCTGGTGCCTTGTCAGCTCTAGGTTTGCTTACATGCACCCAACGGAGCTGAATTCAATATCGCTAAGCAGATTCTTGCAGAATCATAATCAACGTCTGCCACTCCGGGGAGTCTATTAGCTGATATAGAGCACTTTGCTCATTCATTGTTACTGCATGGCAAAGCAATCCCCACTCTTTGGTACCCAAAATTTGTAGTGAATTGATGTATAGGAGCAAGTGGAAATTGGAAAGCTTTTTGAGCAACAGATCGAAATCACCAGAGGTGGCAGCTGCGTACAGGTAAGTTTTCAACTGCGCGTAATCCTGAGATTGGCCCAACATCTGGCGATTAGTCCAAGGAAACCCGGTGGTACTAGCGAAAGTTGGTTTGGTTGGCGCATCGGCAGTAGGGAACCCGTGAGTCAATGATACCAGCAAGTAGTCCACCGGGAACGCGGGTTTGGCGTTCTCCTTCACCACAAGTCCATATTCGTTGGTCCTCATGTAGAAAAGCTCCGGTACGTAGCGATCTTTGTTTGTCTCGTTAATGAATGTCATCGAAGGGTGTGTCGATGCGCTTATCATGTCTGCCTCGACTAGAGCTTCCGCATCGGTGGAAACCTGATACGTCGAGATGTCGATTTCGCCTTGGGTATTTCCGGAGACAACACAGGTGACAAATTTTGAGGAGTAGATCCCCTGCTCGCTGAACTTGCAGATATTTGGTTTTTTCATCTGGTGCCGGGCAGCCATGATGACCTCCAACGACGACATAAAGAAAGAATCCTTATGACGCTTGCAAAAAACCGACCCGTCTCCATTTCGGGCATCCGTCAAGTCTGTGTAAATCATGCCAATGCGAGCGAGACCCAACTCGAGAGCGATCACATCAATCTTACGCATTTCCTCTTCCACCATGGCCATATCCATGGTTAGCCCATCTTGTTCATCGTGTTGAGGGGGCTCGTAAATGGCCTCTGCCTTGGCAATTATTCCAAGAGGGGTAGCGTCATAGGCCGCGTATTTGCCATAGATGTAACCAAAGCGCTGCGTTCCCGTGCTCCTCCAGCTGTCTATGAATTCGTTAATCAGATCACTTGTTTGAAATTCAACATGGTCTACCATTCTAAACTCCTGTTGCTTCAGGGTGATTGCCGAAGGTTGACATTTGGAGCAAATCCCACGCGGCCATGGCTCGTGTCCGCCCGAACAGTTTTTATTGATGCGAAAATCTGGTTGTGAAAGAGGAGGAACATAAGAGCCCGCACTTGACCTCTTGTTGGTCTGTTCGTTGAGCTGTTTGAGGTGCGCGTGGAAGGAAATATGCTTTATATTGTGTTCTTTCTGGTAGCCTCGGTCCCAAGGTGGAAGCGGGCTACAATATTCGCACATCCCCTTATCGCCATGTTTGCACAGAGAAGAACGTGTTCTGGCTATCAGCCCATTTAACTTTTCCAATTGCTCGTCGACTGGCAATTCTTTGACGTCCAAGGGCCCAGAAACATTAGCTGCTTTTATCTTCACACTCTCTCCTCGAACAGGCAGACCTGTAACCTGATCTGGCACTGATTTGGAGCTCGGTCTCTTGCTGTACGCCACATTTAAAAGCATACCATGCTTGAATCCAAGCTCTCCAACAGTTCTCTCACACATATCATTAGCGAGTTCCATCTGATTGGGCTGCACGCCCAACACTAAAGTACTGAGGTCCATCTCGGGACTCAACATGCGTGCTAACTTGCCCAAAACTATATCGAATTTGTCCACTTCAGTGCACTCAACGCGGTGCATGCCTTCCTGGGATCTGAATCTAAGAATCATTTTATTTCAAAACCTATTGCTGAAGGGTTGAGAGGCTCGGTCTTAGGTATTCACTTATGCTCAGAATGGACGCTGTGGCAATTACTTTAGTTTCAATATGTACATAAAAAATCTAGGAAGTTCAACAATACAAACGTCGAATCAAGACTTTCGAAGAAAAACTGGGCCAATGTCTTTTAATGAAAGCAATTTCAACAGCACGTTCATGGAGGACGATGCTGGAAAGATTGAAATGAAATCGGTGTCGTTTTACACCCCTTTGGTCTACGTATCCATTTTGGTGATATCGTTGGTTTTATTTGCATCTCATTATAGGAAGAAAACTGTACAAGAGCTAACCGAACTGCCTTCCATGTTCGACGAAAGTATCGCCAGAGACATATACTTTGAGTTGAAACTGATGAACGAGTCGGGAGACACCAAAGTGCATGACAAAGTCTTGAAAGCGGCTCTGCTAAATCGTGGTGCAGAGGCCATAAGAAGAACGCTAAAACTGAAGGAGTCCGAACCGCAGATTACAATGCTGTACAAGAATGGCTGTGTAGGCGAAGAGTACTGGAAACGATATCAGAATGAGGTAAAGCTGGTGGATCTGGAATTTAAAGAAACTATTCAAGAAGCTGAGTTAATCCAACCCGGCTGGCCACAGCTTTTTGTTCTTGTTTGTAAAGAGATTTGTTTCAACCAGGCTCTGAAAAGGCGTTTTCAGGCAATATTGTTGCGTAAAGACGTCTTTTCTAAGCAATGGTGTTTGAAATTCGACGACTCCGGGAAATTGATCGAGTAATAGACTATCTCGCAAGTAAAGAAAATAAATTGCAATGTAAATAAGTCTGACTGTCAGAAGGCTTATAGGACATTGAACATACAAATGGCAAGCTAAATGCAAAATATTTTTTGACTCTTTCTAAAAGGTAATAAAAGAAATACACGTATCTAGTCTCTTAGCAAGCACTACATTAGATGACAACGTTACATCTAGTGCTTTCTGTTTTTCTTCTTCCCTACAACTTGGAATTCCCAGTCATCAACGTCACCCTTTGGCATGGTGAGTGCTTCACTCCATGTTAATGAATCAGTGAGCTTACTCTCGCATTCAACACGACGCTTTATGAATTCACCCGCAAATCTCCTTCCATCCATGGACACACTATTAGAATAAATGGTATCGGCAATTATTTCCTTGGACTCAGGGCCAGCTGGTAAACTGAATAATACCTCTAGAACACCGTTTGCGTCCACTTCGGGAGATAATTTCATTTGCGATTTGCACCACTTCAAAAATTCCTGACGAAGAGACGTAGACGCATTGCCCGTATATGCGGAAGGGGTTCTGGACATAGCTTTGGCTTTTAGAGTTGGGATGCTAGTAGAGGACCCGATTTGTTTGCTCGACGTGGCGCTCATTGACCTCAACTTTTCCGGGCTTAGGAATGTTTGACTTTGGTTTAAATGCTTCGCACTGCCTGTCTTGGTTAAAGCGGGTTGCTTCTTTGTCACTGTGGTCCATTCGTTTCCGCCACTATTCAAATTAGGAGGGCTAACCTTTGCACTTTTTTGAGCTTCTTCCCAGAGTTTTTTCTGCTCCTCTAAAAACTTTTTCTGTTCTAGTTGATCTTTCTGGATTTGTTCAATGGTCTTTACAGGCGCTTTTGGCCCGTCTAAGGCGGGAGAGAGGTCTTTTTTGCTTGCCCAAGTGGCAATCGAATCAATTCTCGGCCGCTGACTCTCTTCATTCAAAACTTGCTGCTGTAATTTGGCAGCCAGTTCACGGGTTTGTTGCTCTTGAGCTTGCTTACGCTTGGCTCTTTGTGCAGCTTCCTTTTGTTGGACATCAGCTAAAGATGGAACAGCGATAGCAGATTTTGTTTTGTTGGCCCATGGCGCTGGCTTGGCCGATAACAAACTTTGACTTGAGCCGCTAGGAGTCGAGCTTTCTTTACGCAATTTCTCCACCTCTTCCCGCTTATTGAGATCCTCTACCTCTTGCTGCTCACGCGCAAGTCTGGCTTCTTCTTCTAGCAGCATATTGCGCGCCAGCTCATTAGCTTGTTTTCTGCGCTCATTATCCTCATGTAATTGTCTTTGTCTCTGTTTTGCAATCCCTTCCGCCTCCAAATGTTGCTGTTTTTGCTTCGCCATTATCTCTGCCTCTTGTTGGCGTCTTTTCTGCAGCTCCATAGCGGCTGCACTCTCGGCGATATGCTGCTGCAGCAAAGCCTCTTGCTTCTGGGCTTTCTCTTGATCCTTACGCTGCTTACTAGCTAGTTCGAACTCACGTCTTCTCTGTACAGCGTCTTGATCAACCAGCCTGGTTTTGAAACTAGAAGTATCGAGACTTTTCAGAACGGCTGCATCACTCTCTACAAATTTGTCAATAGGGATTTGAGAGATTGTCTCCTGATAAAACCCACCGTCATCATCACGCAATTGAAGTAATTGACCGTGTGTGTAGTCCTGAGACTCCACGTTTGGTGCATGGCAGGCGTTCGAAGAGCCATCAACCGTGATAGCGTGGTCGGCAAAAGGTACCTTAGAGTCCACTAGCACGCCGGACAGGGACTCAAACACATTACTTTGCTCATCAGCAACCGGCGGCAAAGTACTACCCGGGTGCTGAAGGGGTGTTTGCGCCTGAGTTTGGGTCACAATGATATCAAACTTTGAAAAAGGATCGGTAAAGTCGCCAACTGTAGCCATCAGATCTCCCAGAGACCCAAAAGTGTCGTTCACCCCGAATGGCTCTGGAGTCGACGCCACACGCATTATTTGGAGAGAGGCCTGAAGATATCCTGCCTGGTACCAATTTGTCATAGATTGCGACGGGAAGGGGCCCTGAATCATCCCTTGGAAATCAACGTATTTCCATTGAGACTCAACCACAACCAGCTGTGGCTGCGCAGAGAATACACCTGGAGGTAATGGCGGTGCAGAGGACGATTGCTGTTGATTACTTGATCCAATTGGAGTAAAAGAGTCTCCGCTCGACAGCCCGAAAAGAGAAGAGTTCCCAGGTGCCCTCTGAGACCAATTGATAGTGGCAGAAGACGAAGACGGAGTATCTCGCAGCCCAACCGACGCCTGATGAGGAGTCTGTTGAGCAGGCTGCTGGCCAACATACATAGGATCTCCTATGGCCCCATTTCCATTGACAAACGGAGAATGAGCCCTCTGAATACCTATGTTATTCAAGAGTGATCCCGATTTTTGCAATGGTATCGAGCCAGAGTCCAGCAATGGAGTTGACGTTCCACTTAGTGACATTGATTGGAATTGCGGCATCACAATCGATCCCAAAGGATCCTGGAGTATTTGCTGATTAGCGTTCATCGTATTACCAAATGTATTAAAAGTTTTAAAGCCTGCTTTCTATTGCAATTTGGCCACCTATTTAAACTGGTCAAATCGTAATCCTTTCAAAAGGTTCAAAATTCACACTTACAGGTGCTTAATGGGTTTAAAAATTTTTCGGGCATAGGAAACTTCATGGAATTGGCGTTTGTCGTTGTACATGATCTCTAACACAACCAACCCGAAACGCTCGAAAGCGTATGGTCGAAATGAAGACCTGACGTGCGCTTATGCAAGTGAACCATTGTATCCGAGCCTGTTATACTGCACAATTATAGGTCTTTGCTCTTGTAAGACACACGACGAGCCAGGCCTCGCTTCCAATGTTGGCTGAACATAGAAGTGCCAACATAAGCATTGGACATCCATGACCGTGAAACTAGAGTCACTATCCTCTCAATGGGTTCCTGCCGAATAAGCCGGGCCCACAACTTTCTGGAAGATGCAACTATGGTGGAAAGCTGGAAAAACATATCCAGGTACGGTGAGCTTTGTATGACAGACACGGTGAGCATTGTGCGACTGTGAACGTCATCAAAACACGAAAACTGTCCTGTGGACCCTTGATTTCGGCCACATTTTAAATGCCCAATGATTTTTCGATTGAGCCGTGGACGTCCATGCCCATTGATACCCCACCGATGATCCCCGAGCCGGGATACACGTCTTCCCAGTCAACACAGGCCTCGCGGTTCAGTAGGATGTCTTGGTGCAAACCCGATCCAGCACGCTCTGAAAGGGGGTTGAAGTCGGTGTTCTGCACAATTGCCAGTTCCATCTCGCGTTTCATAGGTTCGGCAATTCCAAAGACGCGGCGATATTGTTCGAGGTCCCTGTTCCGTTGGGTCTGATCCCAATTTTTTAGCTTGCTCTCCAATGGATGCTTCCCGTTTGTTTGGGTACTGAGAGGCGTGGCGCCTCCGTCTTGACATCTGAACGTATCTGGAAGCGCTGAGACAACGGATGACGAAGGCTTATTTTGAGAATTTGTTGATACACTAGTTTTGAAATCTTGGGTTGGCACGACACTCATGGTTTAAGTAATGGTCAGGACTTGGCAAGATTGTGATGGTTTTCGAGATGGGTTGGTTGAGGTAGGGAAATAGCCATTAATTACGTTTGCCACCCAATGGAGAAACAACGTACCCTTATACGGTTGAAATTGCAAGCAGTAGTGAGTGCTAGAGGCAACATAAATCACATAGGTTTACGTTACTGAACTTGTATGTAGGAGCTGGCGTCCACGAATTAAAGACTTTAACCATTTTGGGAGACGTACTGCAGCAGCACACAGTCTTTTATGGTGATTATATACTGGTCCATAAATTGACTCTCGTCACGTGACGTTGCTAACAACAGCTCAGCTGCCTTAAGTATGATTGAAGTGCTATGAAGGGATATTGTGCATTGGGATTAATCTTGGTATGCTATATGCTGGATGCAAGGCTGCCGTTAGTGCTAAGCGCACCTCAGAAATGCCCTCATTCAACGACAATTATTGTATCATTTCGTACTATAAAGACATCTTGAAGTTGAGGGTCTAACCATTACATAGTGACGGAAACTAAACGAATGCAACTGGAGTAGGAAGATCGAGATTTTCATTGTTGAATGGCTCAATTTCAGCTACTAGGCTGCTTGAAACAAGCACGCGAATCGACCGTACCGCACACTACTGCCAAATTATCGCCCGACGGTCAACATGTAGCGTTATGTGAGGAAACAGACATTGAGATCTACAATGTGAAGGGTCAAACGGAAGTTTCTTTATCTACATTACACTCACGGCCACTGTCAGATCTTTGCTGGTCACCCGATTCACAATGTATTGCCACAGCTTCGGATGATTTCACGGTGATAATCACTCACGTCAAATATGGCGAATTGCATCGACTTGTAGGACATACTGCGCCCGTCACAGCCCTGAAATATACTTCGAAGGGTAATCTTCTTTGTTCGTGCTCTATGGACGAAAGCATAAAGATATGGGATACACTAACAGGCACCCTCCTGCGGACACTGTCGGCACATTCAGAACCTGTAGTTTCGATAGATATACCGCTTTTTGACTCGAGCATTTTAAGCTCTGGTTCTTACGATGGCCTGATTCGAATATTCGACACAGCTACGGGGCATTGTCTCAAGACCTTGACCTACGATAAAGATTGGCAAAGTGAAAATGGAGTCGTGCCTATATCACAAGTCAAGTTTTCACAAAACGGTAAGTTCCTACTCGTCAAATCACTGGACGGCATTTTGAAGATCTGGGACTTTGTAAGGGGTAAAGTAGTACGCACGTTTGTATCGGAGCAATCTAAGTCTCTGCGATATTCTTGTGGGATGGACTTTCTCTATTCGGCGGATGAAACCCTTGATCCTATTGTTGTGAGCGGGACAGAAAATGGTGAAATTGTTTGTTGGGATTCGCAAACCAAGCGCACTGTCCAGCGGATTCAAGGTAAACACGCCGACAGCCCTGTCATGGATATCAGTTGTAATGGTTCTCTAATGTGCTCTATCTCCTTAAATGGGGAGTGCAATCTTTGGAAGTGGTCCGCGAATTAGCATACTATATATACAATTGACACTTTGGGTTTGTCGGTGCGTTGTATTTTGAGCCAAGAGTACCAATGATTTATACCAATCAATCAAGTATTGCATCAAATAATAAGATAATTGTGTTAAAGAAGTTGTCACTATTTTAAATATACGTCCACATGTTAAAGCACCAATTGAGACTCATTAGTGGCTACAGGAGGAATCACACCGCCCCGTCATTCGTAGACGGCGTCAGGCAGAGATTCGACTTCCGCGAAACTACGCTGTGCATTAACAACTTGTTTCATTTGGATACATCGACCAAGGTCATTTTGAATGGATGGATTGACAAGAAGCCCAAGAAGATCGGCAAAAATTTGATTTTTGGAACACTGAGAGATACCAAGGGCGACCTAATCCAGCTAGTCGACTCGGATGCGCTATTAAAAAGTTCGAATGTCGAAGATGTCGTCCAGATCGAAGGCTCTTTACGTTTGAAAAAGAGTAAAGAAGATTCTTCCAATCGTCAGCTTGAAATCCAGCTCTCCAGCTTGCGGACATTAAACAGTGCTGGCAAGAAACCTTCGCAATCCCTGGACTTCAAAATGCAAGGCAACTATCCTCCTGACTTGAGATATCTCCAACTTCGACATCCCAAATACCAAGGCTTTCTCAGAAAGAGACACGAAATTGTACGAGATGTGAGGGAGCTTTTGAATTCGTTTAGTTTCACTGAAATAGAAACTCCGATACTATTCAAATCCACCCCGGAGGGAGCTAGAGAGTTTTTAGTGCCTACAAGAACTGTACAAAATGAAAAGCCTGCATTCTACGCACTGCCACAAAGTCCTCAACAGTATAAGCAACTTTTGATGGCGAGCGGTGTACAGCGCTACTACCAGATAGCGCGATGCTTTCGTGATGAAGACCTCAGAAGTGATAGACAGCCAGAATTTACGCAGGTCGACCTTGAAATGGCATTTGCATCGGCCAAGCAAGTGATGGATGTTGTGGAAAGCATTGTTACTAACTCTTGGGACAAGCATTCTTCCAGCGGGCCACTACGTACTCTGGGTCCCGGCAATAAGATTGTGCAATTGACGGACGCACAAAGGATTACCAAGATTACATATGCAGAGGCTATGACGCTTTATGGAATTGACAAACCCGACTTGAGGTTTCCAGCTTTGAAAATCATTGATATGTCTGAGTTCAAAGCGTATGGGACCGAAGACAAGGACTTTCCAGTGTTCGAGATAATGGTTCTACGTAATGCTTTCAAGGACAGAAATGACTATGATGAAAACTGGCGTTCACTCTCTGACGAAAATCAGTACAAGTTTAGGGCGCCAATTGTGGTGCCTATTGACAGCAAGGCGATGGAAACTAAATGGTTTGAAAAGTATATGGGTGTTGCCAATTTCGAGAACCCGACGTTGATGAATCGCTATTTGAATTTGAAAGAGGGAGATATAATATGTGGTGCGACTAGAGAATCGACCCGAACACTCTTTGAAAACCCCACCCCGCTGGGTCGTCTAAGACAATTGGTAACCCAGAACAAGCGTGGTCTCGAGCTATACAAAGAAAACCACAGTGATGTCGGAGTGTGGGTTGTTGACTTTCCTCTTTTTTCACCAGTGGAGAAAGAATTGGTAACCGCTGGTAAAAAGCATCGTTTCCCGAGCTACAAAACGGGCGTGTACACTTCCACCCATCACCCTTTCACCATGGTCCAATTGAAAGATCTCCCAAAGTTACATACGAATCCACTCCAATGCCTTGGACAACATTATGATTTTGTTGTGAATGGCACCGAGCTTGGTGGAGGGTCAGCTAGGATACATGATCCGAAATTACAGGATTTCATCTTCAAATCTATTTTGGGAATTAAAGAGCCCGCGAAGCTCTTTGGGCATCTCATATCCGCTTTTGAGAGTGGTACACCACCACACGCAGGGTTTGCTATCGGTTTCGACCGCATGTGTGCAATGCTATGTGGAACAGAGAATATCAGAGATGTAATCGCCTTTCCGAAGAGTGTGAGCGGATCTGATTTGGTGGTAGGAAGTCCGAGCAATGTACCCGCGGAAGCGGTCAAGGAGTATAACTTGAACTGGAAGCATGCGGCTCCTCAAAGCTAGCACGACGAATGTTGATTGGAAGACTGTTGCAACCCTTCGCGTTTACAAGTCACTTTCTCTCATTGGCGTTGAAATATGAACGCCAAACATTTCACTCAACGTATTGCTTACATTGAAATATGCCAACTACAGTGTTCCGTCATCAGGTGGTAATGTGGTTTTTATACATACAAAGCATATAAAGTAATTTCAGATTTTGGGCAGAAGGTGTAACTCTCGATTAAGAGGTTAATTCATTATAGGCACTCTTGGTTGAAAATGGGGAAGTATAACATAGACATTAAATGGTTTAAAAACGATGACAGTATAGCAATCACTTGCATATATGACATATTATGTGTCATATATATAGTAGATTGATCAAGTAGCTAACGGATTTTCCGATATAGTGTAACGGCTATCACATCACGCTTTCACCGTGGAGACCGGGGTTCGACTCCCCGTATCGGAGCCTACTTTTTGCACCTTATACACAATAATGCACTACAGACATCTCCAGTGCTTGCATGCTCCTTTTGAAATTCTATCTTTATCCCTTACTTGAATTAAATTTATCAACGCTAAAACTTTACTCTTTGCGCCCCAACTGCCAAAAATCGAGTAGCGACATAACAACCGCATCCGACGAATGTCAGTACCGCGCAGTATACAATCAACATGTTGTAGTCTCTTGCAGTGCCATCGCCTAGTATTGCTCCCCCAGTTGGGAAAGCCCATAAACTTGTCAAGGCAGTCATAAAGTACATCATGCTAAACTTTCTCCCAAATTCTTCAATCTTGCAAACTTGGCCAACGCTGGCGGGGACCATGGACAATATAGATGAACAAAAAACACCATAGACAGCTGAAAAGACGTAAAGCACATTGAGATTATGCCCAAAAGGTAACCATACGACGAGCGCCAGCACTGTCATCAAAAACAAACAGATGGTTAGAATCATGATGAGCCCCACGTATCGATCAGCAAGGTACCCAGAGGTACGACCCAAAAGCCCGGCTGTATTGACAATGGTAATCAAGGTGTATGATGTACTTTCTGAAATTCCTTTCGAAAGAGCATAAGAGGGGTAGTATGTAGCAATAACCATTAACCCATTCTCGGCAAAACAGCATCCCAACGCGCAAAATAGAAACTTCCAGTCCTTCAAAAATCGAATGTCAAAACTGTGTTTAGCATAAATCAAGGCAATTTCCTTAAAAGAATGTCTCCTGGTATCATATTTCATGACGTCTGGGTTCTCTCGAGCGAGCAATACAGATGGTGTTGAGCATGCAGTCAGAACGAACGCCAGAATTCTGATTGCCCATTTGTAGCCCAGCTGCGAATATAACTTTCGCAGCATAACTGGAAACACGATCCCACCTATAGACCCTCCAATGGATGCGATCGACAGAGCATTGGCACGGTTTTGCTTGAACCACGTAGCCACACTTGAAATGTAACAAGTCATTAAAATCCCTGAACCCGCGCCATACAAGACACCGAGGCATAAAATGAACTGATAAGTTTCTTTGCACTCGGCCAAACAAAATATGCCCACTGTTGAGAGTACAAATCCAACCCACTTGGTAGACTTGCATCCATTTCTGTCAAAATAGCAACCAGAAAAGATGCTAGAGGCATATACGAAAAATACGTAGAGTGCGAAGATCCACGAAATTGTCGAAGACTCGACGGCGTGCAATTGATGATTCGAAATATAGGCCTGTATCGCCCCCACAGAGTTCATCATCCCGAAAACAGAGATCAGTCCAAAGCACGATCCCGCAACCACAGAGTACGCCCTCCATCCGCCATCTGCAAACTGAACTTCGGCATCTAGTTGAAGAACATCAACAGATTCTTTTTTTGGTGCTAATGACATTATAAGTGCATACACCAAGGTATTAAATAGCGACTTATGATGGCCAATATTGACTTACAGTGACTTCCTAAGCCTTGTCGCTCTTGGCATGACTTGAGATTCGAACTCTTTCTTTTGAAAACCAGTTTAAAAAATGCCTTCCAATGTATCCAAAGCACCCTCCCGAAATGAGACGACCAGGCCAAGGGTTTGGATAGTAAGCAACAAACGAGGGCATTCAGAGCACCGGCAACTCAACAGAATTATGCTTGCTATTCTTTTTCGCCGCAGCGTAGAGAACTCACCTAGACCAGCATGACAATTCCTTTTTATTATTCTAGCACGTAGCATAAGACCGAAAGGCGGGAATGTCGAGCTATGAGCCCAGGACACACCATATTACTATTTTAAACCTCTTCGAATTCAGAAAATAAGTAGTATTCAGTGTTCCACTTGAATGCGTCCCTCATTGGCTCACGCATGACACATTGAAAAGTCTTGGCATTTGCGAATTGAAAGCCTCAATGCATTTGAATCTGCGCCATAAAAAAAGCAGGTGGAACTAGAGATTGTTAGGGAAGACATTGTTTGTTCTTCAGCATGCAACTAGCACTATGAATTTGAGGAAGGTTTAACTATATTTTATTTTTGGCCAAATAACGTAGGTACTCAAAGCACTTGTTGTAAAGTAAACGGTGGCGAATGGGGATCACAATTTCTTTCATGTTGAAAGCCAGCTTTCTGGAAGTGCTGTCAATTTCCAACGATATATTCTCAATGGTTGACAATTTGATTCCCACAGCTATAATACTATTCGACAAAATGACTGCTGGTAATGTGTCTCTGACGAATATGCAGACTAAAAGATTCAAAATTCGAATTCAAACAAGCTCACTGTTTAGGAGGTATGGTAAAGTAATATGAATGAACTCTGGAGATTGGTTATAAATTTATCAATGTGCAACGGAATTATATGTCACGGTAAAACAACAAGAACCCTTTCGTATGCGCAGGGTATCCTAAAATTCAAGAAATTAGTCGGCAATGATAGGAACAATTGTTATGCCTTTTATGGAGGTCTTCGCTGTATGTCTTTGTAAAATCATTGTCTGACTCTCTTCAGCTTGCAATTTAAATGACACCGAAGTGACTAATGTACGAACGTTCTACAACGCCTGGGAACAAGATGGTGATACACAGGGAACTTGGAGTACCATACATGCTTCGAAAACTTCCAAAATATTTATCTAAATGCTACTCAAGTTATCCGATGGGGGGTGGTGTAGTCCGTTCCAAGACAATTACAGAACTTAAGACCAAATATCATGCTCAAGAACCCATTACGATGATCACAGCTCATGACTTCATAACTGCCAGCTGGGCTCAAAGTGCTGGATGTGATATGATTTTAGTAGGTGATTCGTTAGCAACAAATGCTCTAGGATATGAATCAACAACTCAAATAGGCTTGGAAGAGTTCCAATACCACGTTCAATCGGTTTGCAGAGCCCAAGGAGCGGCGTTCATCATGGCCGATATGCCGTTTGGTACATTTGAATCGAGCATAGAGAAAGGTGTAGAAACCGCAATTGCTTTAATGAAAAGCTCTCCGAAGGTGGGTGGTGTGAAGTTAGAAGTCGGGAGCACTTCAGGCGCCCTACGGGAGCAGGATTATAGTCTCAAATTGGCAGCAGCTTTGTGCTCGAGGGGAATCCCGGTAATGGGTCATGTAGGACTAACTCCTCAACGTGCACATGCTTTAAGTGGTTTTAAGGTTCAGGGAAGCAAGTCTGCCAAAGACGCTGCAGCAATCTACCAAACAGCACACGAATTGCAAGACTTAGGCTGTTTTGGTATTCTTCTGGAGTGCGTGCCACACAAGGTATCAAAGCATATCACGGAAAGTCTAAGCGTCCCCACAATTGGCATTGGGGCTGGCAATGGAGTAAGTGGACAGGTGCTGGTGCAATCTGATCTTTTGGGCATGAACCTGGGCAAAATTCCCAAGCTGGCACAGAAGTATGGTGACTTACATGAACAAAGTGTTGGATTTATCCAACAGTATCTTGAGGACGTGGCTTCACAGCGTTTTCCAGATAACGATAGAAATGGGTTCAAGATTAAGGACGATGTATGGGGTGACTTCCTGGATCTGGTGGGCAATAGCTCAAAGTGACGTGTGTCCTCTGATATCTTATATGTAAATAGATCGTTGCTATGCATTATTTAATCGTGACAGTCTTGCCTAACTCCGGGCAGTAACAACTATCCTCAACGCCCTCCCATTCTGCGAGCATTTCCAACTTCTCCTTGGGCTCACGGAAATACTCCCCGCTGAGAACAAAAGTTCCCCAATGTACTCCAAGTACATGTTGGGCCTCGAGATCCATCTTGATTTTCAGTACTTCTTCCGGGTTGATGTGTCTGGGTTTTTGATGCCATGAAGGACAATACTGACCACAAGGAAGTAGCGCTAATTTTACACCTCTTCCAAAGCGGTTGCTGATGCGTTTGAATAAATCCCAAACGTATCCTGTATCGCCTGCATGGAACATTATTGGCTTGGAATAATGCGAAAATAGGAAAGAACACCAAAGTGACCGATTGGTATCCACTAACGACCTACCAGACCAGTGCATCGCTGGTGTGCAAGAAACGTTGTAGATGGAGTCAGCTTTCTTTATTTGCGCCGTCTCCCACCATGAAAGCTCAATAACGTTGTCAACATCGTGATCTTTCATGAACTCTGCCATACCTTTGGGAACTATCCACAGCGGACGAGAATCACCATTAGCTCCCCAATATTCCATGCTTCTGAAATCAAGATGATCAGGATGGTTGTGAGAGACCAATATTACATCTGGCGTCGGCACCTGATGGATCTGCGCAGGCATCTCGGTGATTCTCTTTGGACCCAAGCTTTCATGAATCAAGTAATCGGTAAATATTGGATCTGTCAGTATCTTGAACCCGTTATATATCACAAAATTGCAAGACTGGCCCAGCCATGTAGTATATACCGGCAAGTCCGGTTGAGAGTCCCTAGAAGTGTTTGATGCGAGAGCCCGGTCAGGGCTTAGTATTTCCACAGTAAGTTCCTCTCCAATATTTAAATGCAACTGACTTTCTTCATTAGTCCATGTTGGAGTGTGAATGGGCATCAGCTCGCTCATCGACCGCCTAGATGTTGGAATCCCACCTCGATTTCGCTGGAAAAGCTCGAGAACTCTGTTTAGTGAAAATTCAAATGCGGTAAGCACTCGGTATTCTTTAAAAGGGTTAGCAAAGCGACCCAAGATTTCCAGAGGGGAGTATTTTACCAGTGTAGCATTGAAATGTTTCCCATCTTCGTGTTCTCTCACCTGCCGCTCCCGTTCGGTTATCTCTGCATTGGCCTGCCCAATGACATATAGAGCGTATCCAGAATACGGCACCAGTACTGTTAACAGAGCTTTCTTGAAATAGCCACCACCACTCCCAGAGTTTGATTTTGATGTTTGAGCACTCTTTGAAGAAGTATTCTGGAACCTTTGAAAAGAGTTATAAGTCCTATACCGCCGAACTGCCGCATTATGTTGCGAACTTCTTCGAAGTCCGCTTCTTAAACTTTTCATAACTGCAGTCGTCACGACAGCAATGATTAGCGACTAGAAACTTGCACGATGACTACTTCTTCCTGATTTTTCACCAGGTAATTATTAACAAGTCACAATGCCCGAAAGAGCTCTGAATGCTAGTCTTTAGCTATCGTTCTCGGTTTTCGGTGATTTACTTGAACTGGCTCTTCTCAATTCGATAAATTGGAAAACTATTGTAATGTCGACAAACTGTAATCCAAAAAAAGCGTACAGACAAGGTCAAGAGATCCTTTCAAAGCAGCTCACTGGGACTAGAGAAGCTGGAAATTGATCAGGCAAGACTTTGAACCTTTCTTTGCCACATTTTGATTCGTAATTTGGATAATTGTACAGACAGCCTGACGAGCTCCATCTCATCGCAGAATTCAAGAGCACAATGTCTTTCAGAAAAAGAGGCGAAGTTTTAGGTGGCCCTGGTGCTAACAGAGTCCCAACTTTGGGCACGGCTCCGGGGAGGCTGCCCTACCGGAGAACTCCTGGTGCCGATGAGTTAGGTAACATGACCGATCGGATGGGTGGTCTGTCGATGAGAGAAGCTCATGGACAGACAGACTCCACAGCAGCGACACAAGCTCCCCAGATTGATGCAAGCCATCCAGGCGTAAGACCTTCTCCAGCAACATCGCAGCTGACAACATCCACTGGATGTCAGGACTTAGACAAGCTGTTGGGCCACATGGGATTGCCTCTGGGCCAAACGCTGCTGATCCAAGAACAGAGCGCCACGGACTTCAGCTCTGTTCTTACCAAGTTATTTGCTGCCCAAGGTGCTGTACATAACAGAGCCGATGGTTCTAGTGCATTTTCTAAGGGTAACACCCATCTAGTGGCCCTTACATTGAATCAATCATTCGCTAAGGAACTTCCAGGGGTTTATCAGGGCTCCAAAAAGGACGTTAAACGGTCCAAGGTTTCCAATACCGAGTCAAAGATTACGGTCCAAAACACGCTTGAATCGGCAACTTCCTCCCAGATAGCGCCCAGGGACTTGAAAATCGCTTGGAGATACGGATTAAATGACAAGTCCAAAAATGTAGCTCCTTCGAACAGTGACATTGATCTAGAAAACTATCCTAATTATGCACATCAGTTTGATATTACGTCACGGTTAGTCCCGGCACCCACTTCTGCGGAACTGACGCTTATATCACCAACTCAGCCATTGCCCGCTGTTTTGACCCAATTGCAAAGTGTATTCCAGAAGTATCCAAAGAAAATCATTCGGATTGTTCTCCCCAACTTGCTGCACCCTGTCATGTATCCACCGAGTTATTCGCAACTTTCTGAAGTAATATCTTTACTGCACGGAATTCGATCCATTGTCAAGCAGAATGCTGAGCGTGCGGTACTTATGAGTACAATCTCAACAGACCTTTACTCTCAAACTGGGGGTCAGGTAATCACTACTGTCGAAAATCTGTTTGACTCGGTAATTGACCTGGAGCCTTTTCCACAGGAAATGTCGCAGTTTTTGAGCCGCGTCTACAAGTCACAGCCCAACAAAATACAACACGGGCTGGTGCATGTGCTGAAGCTACCTCTGCTAAGCGACAGAGGTGAAATGCACGTTATGAGATCCGAGTACGCCTTCAAGAACGGTAAGAAGAAGTTTGAGATCGAACCTTGGGGCATTCCGATCGATGATACTGAGGTTCAGGACTCCAAAAGTACACCAGAGACTTTAGCAGAGGAGCACAGTCACACTCGCGTATCATTGGACTTTTGAGCGTACCGTGGTACTGAGATTTGATGAGCTTTCTATGTGCTAATCGTCATTCGTTATATCGGACTTAATCATATGTGAAATTCATCAAGTCATCCTCGGTTTAAAATCAAGCTACGACTCTGCTAAATTAGCAAGGCTTTGGAAGTCAAGACCCGTGTCATTGTCACCGAGCATCGCAGCGAGATGCGAGCTTTGCGCTTCAATCAGGATGCTACTTGTTGCTCAGTAGCTATGTCTCCCAGCTCGCTTTGTATTTATAATTGCGATCCTTTCGGTAAATGCTTTGAGCTCGAAAACGGGAGCCGAAGTAGCAGCAGGGAAGACTTAGCCAGCCTTCAGCATTCGTCAGAGCCAGACTTTATAGTGGAGATGCTATTCTCCACTAGTTTGATCGCAGTTGTGGACAGAAGTCAGGGCTCACAGAAGAGTAAAAAACTGAAAATTGTCAACACTAAGCGTAAGTCTACTATATGCGAGTTAACTTTCCCGCATGAGATTCGAGATGTGGCCATGAATCGTAAGCGCATGTGTGTTCTTCTAGCAAGCGATCAAATTTTCATTTACGACATTTCGTGTATGAAGTTGCTCCAAACTATCGACGTATTGGAGGGGAAACTAGATATTGGCACTCCCTACTCAAAACCGGCCGGCTCCAGCGCCGCCGAAGGGCAGGAGTCTAATGTACGAATGGCACTGAGTAGCGACAACAACAGCATCTTATGCTACAGTACGTTTTCCCGGTCATCTAAAGACCAAAGAGTCTTTAACGATGTTGTAGTGTTTGACGCCTTGAATGTCACACCCGTTAATTACCTAAATTCGGTCCACAAAAGCAGCATAAGCTGTTTGGCCGTCACCCATAACGGAAAGCTGGTAGCCAGCGCTTCGGAAAGAGGTACCATAGTCAGAATCTTCCAGACGGGCTCGGACGTAGAATTTGATGGCAACATGCCCCTACTACGCGAATTTCGTCGAGGGACGCGGCCGGCAGCTATCTACGAGATGAAATTCAATTCGACCGCTGCGCTCCTGGGCTGCGTAGGAGACACGGACACCATTCATGTGTTCAAACTGTCCGAGAGTCATGAAATGGAGAGCAGTCGTAGCTCTGACGGCCGAGATTCATGGATAGAGTCCCGGTTGGCCAAAGACTCTCCCAAGCAGTTTGCGAGTTTTCTGTCTAAAAAGGTCATTTCTCGCATCCCCAGTCAGAGCGTAGCTCGGGACTTTGCATTTATGAAAGTGGCCGAGGAGGTCAAACATTGCATAGGGTTTCCAGAGGAGTTTCCCAACCAAGTTTACGTTGCCGGCAACGACGGAATTTTACAAATTTACGAACTGCCGACAGAACACGGAGAATGTATACTGCTCAAGAACAGTAAGTTTTGAGCGAGAGTATTTGAAGTGAAGCAAAGTAAATGATCGTCAAAAATACATGTATCTTATGTAGGTGTGTTACAAAGTTTACCTCAGTTTTTAGACTTAGACTTCCACTCATGGCATCTACCAAAGCCAGGCTAGGTACCACTTTCGGGACTTCTGCGAACGCTCCTGCTGGAGATGGGTTGAATTTTGTACAGCATCTGGCATTGAGTTCCTCTGTTCAATGGCCTCATCCAGTTCTTTCCGCAGCGCTTGAACTTCCTTGTCCAGCTCAATCTCTCGCTCGTCATACTCAAGCTTCCACCAAATCCAATGGCCTCCCAGATACACGAAGGAACTCATCAGTAAGAATATCCACATGGGTCTAACGAACTTTTGCAGGGCCATTTGTTGCTGTTGTTTTTCCTGAGACTGAATCTGCTTTAGCATATCAAGCTCATTCTGGGTGTTTAATTGATCTGTTCTCTCGTTAATCAGTCTCCTTACCAGCTCCGGATCAACATCGTCCAATGATTTCAGCTTCGCCAGCTCTTCTAAAGATTCAATGTCAGACTTGTAACTCTTGTATCTGCGTGTGGCCACGCCAACGGCCTTCAGGCAGCTCAAGCGACTTACAAACACCGGGGAGATAATTCTGGACGCCACAGCAGGGCTTGCTAGGCCTGTCATCGCTTTAGTCTGTATATTTCACTTCGTAGATATATTGTTATTGATTGACGATATATAAATGCGTAATATATATGTTATGTACATGTTAAACAGATCCGGGGCAAGCATCTGGCGTTCACAGACCGCTGATCTCTTTTTTGAATATACCGTACGTTTCTCTCGCCTTCCAAGCTTCGAGCCTGGCTCTTTGTTGCATGGAAATGGAGTTGTATGGCCGGGAAACCTGAGATTCTTCACTGCGAATAATGGAACCAATACTCATGAATAGACCGAAAGTAGCTGCAGAACCTGCAATATATTGTCCCAGAGTTCTGATATAGCCGTTTGGTCCAGGCCCCTGGGTCAAAATGGCGAACCCTCCGAAGAGAATACCGGTGCACACACCGACCGAGGTGCCCATCATCAACCCCATCTTGAACTTATCCCAATTCGAAGGTTGCTGCTGCTGACTGTAAACTTGTTTGACGGGAGGCATTTCTACAGATAGGACAAAGGCTGGGATTGAACGAGCTTCCTGGAAGGCTGGCCTTACTTGACGTATTGAATATGTTAAGCTAAGCTAAGATGTCAGTAACTCTGAAAAATTTCTTAAAATGTTAAGAGAAGAGACAGACTTGCCCAAAGACTAAAATGTAAATAAGAACCAGCGTAGCAAAGCGTAGATCGGGTATATGAGACGTCAGTTTCTGACCAGCGGATAAAGAAAATGTAGCTTATAATTCGAGTCTAAATAAGGTCCAGTTAAGCAAAGTGAGCTAGCTGAAATCAATAATACTTTTTTGACACAGAGGCTTTGGGAAACTTAGCCACCGGTATCTCCACAGAGCAAACGTCAAACGCTCGCAATCAAACGTCCAAATAGAGGGCTTGCAAGATGTGGGCAACAAGTTGTGGAAACCTATATCTTCCCATACGATGAAACACCAATAACTTTGATTCTGATCTGGAAAGCCACCAAGTCTGGAAGCAGGGACTTGCGGCCAAAGCTAGAGCTTCTTACTGATTCCTTGTCTTCAATGCAATGCTCAAAAATGCTCTTCTCTTTAGGCGAATAGCTGGTAATTGGCAGCATTCCAGAACTGTCGGCCGGCGTTTTCTGAGTAGTTCCAATGGTGCAGGTGCCAACGTTCTGCAGACCCTCAGAGACCGTGGCCTGGTATCGCAGGTTTCGCAACCTGAGTCGGTACTGGAAAATAAACTGGTAAGTGGAGAAAAAGTCGGACTTTACTGTGGAGCGGACCCGACTGCAAAGTCGCTGCATCTTGGGAATCTGTTACCACTGATGGTGTTGCTGCATTTCTATATAGCCGGTCATGATGTTTACACTTTAGTTGGCGGTGCCACCGGGCAGGTTGGTGATCCTAGCGGCCGGAAGACAGAGAGAGCGGGCATGGCAGACTGGCAAAGACTGGAAAATGTCTCCAAGATTCAGGGCCAGCTACGCGGATTCTTTGAGTCCGGGCTCGCATATTACAAGCACAAGACGGCATCCGTGGAGCATCAGTATGGCCGGGCTACCCATACCAACAATTACGATTGGTGGCACGACATGAGGATGCTGGATTTCCTGGCTCTTTACGGCAGGCACATTCGTGTGCAGTCAATGCTGAACCGAGATTCTGTATCATCTCGGCTTGGAAGCAAAGAGGGCATTGGATTCAACGAATTCACCTACCAGATCTTACAGGCCTTCGATTACTACCACTTGAATAAAACACATGGGGTAACCGTGCAGGTTGGTGGCAACGACCAATGGGGCAATATCACTGCGGGAATCGACCTAATTAATCGAGTAGGCTGCACGGCACAGAATCAACCATTTGGACTCACTGTTCCTTTACTTACGACGTCGTCTGGCGAGAAATTTGGTAAATCTGCCGGGAACGCGGTCTTCATCGATCCTCATTTGACCAAGCCGTACGAGCTGTATCAATACTTTATTCAAGTTTCTGACGACGACGTGGAAAAGCTACTTAAAACTTTTACATTACTTCCACTAGAGCATATCAAAGAGACAATTGACGCCCATGCATCCATGGCCCATGAACGTGGCGCTCAGAGGCTATTGGCGCGTGAGGTGGTAGATCTGATACACGGTATGGGAAGCAGCAATGACGCAGAAATTGTTTCCGAAGTATTGTTCGGTGCCCACGATTTGGGGTCTTCGGCCACTGAGTTAATAAGACTATTTCAAGATGCCAACATTTTGTACACTTGTTCCCGAAACCTTTCCCTGGAACAAATCATCACCCAGGTAGCAAAATGCTCCAAATCAGAAGCTCGCCGGAAGCTCAAACAAGGAAGCATCTATGTCGGCCCCCGCAGAACGAAAGTTGCCGAAAATAAAGACGACGTAGCCCAATATCTCATCGATGGCCAAGTGTTGATTTTGCGCGTTGGCAAGCAAAAATGCTATGTGATAGAGGTCAAATAATGCAAATTAGTCATTACAATATTGTAGATAGAACTATATAAAATTACAGGTATTCCTGCACAGGTCCTGCCTGTTACTATACAAATTGACTTTCAAAATTCAGAAGACAAAAAGGTTTCAAGCTTTTTCAACCCCGCCCTAGTTCCATAGCGTACTATAGGTTTCAATCTCTCTTGGCGTTAGCGAATATTTGAGAGCCAGTCCAAGATATCACGCTCCAGAACCAAAGTAACACTGGGAAAAGTAAGACAGCGTTCCAGTAGTACAGCTTCGAGGAATCATGGCGAAATTTCCATAAAGTTACTAATGCAACTGTTATATATATATATGAGACTAATACAACACTCAAATAGGCCTTTTCAGGTTTCATTAGTTTCCGATGTCTGTTTGGTACATTAGTGGACTAATAAAACGTAAGATGGAATTCAATACACCACAGCCTTTCCAGAAGAAAAAGGCATTGAGTAGAGTAGGGTCGTAGAAAGATGAATGAAAAGGCCATGTTTGATCATTTTGCTTCAAGATTCATGGCGGTATACCGCAAGAAAATCATTGATAAGTACCGAACCGTGTCTGACCTTCAAAGACTACAAACGCTGTTACAAACCAATGATTTTGCTCGGTCCATATATGGAATGAGCCAAAATCTTTGCACTAAGTATGATTCAGACGCTTGGCAAGCTAGCGTGCTGGATACCATTGATTTGGATACCATCTACACAAATGTAGAGGCCGTAGAAGGTACTCCGGAAGACTATGTGGATCGGCTAGTTAAAGAACTGCTGCGATACTTCAAAAAGGACTTCTTTAGGTGGTGCAATAAGCCTGATTGCAGACATTGTAGCTCTCCCGGTGAGCAGATGACGCCTGTGGGGCACCAGCCCCCAAATGACGAAGAGCGGCCATATGACTGCGGGGTGGTAGAAGTGTATCAATGCTCAAATTGCAAGCATCTCACAAGATTTCCGCGTTTCAATCATCCCGTCAAGCTACTGGAGACTCGCAGCGGCCGATGTGGGGAGTGGTGCAACTTGTTCATGTTGCTTCTGAAATCATTTGGCATCGAAGCGAGATATATATGGAATCGCGAAGACCACGTATGGTGTGAATTTTACTCTACTAATCTCAAGCGCTGGGTGCATGTTGACTCTTGCGAGCAGAGTTTTGATGAACCACATATTTACTCAGTCAATTGGAATAAGAAAATGAGCTATGCCATCGCCTTCAACAACACCGGTGTTGTCGATGTCAGTAAACGATACATTATCCAGAATCAGCTTACCCGGGATCAGATATCAGAGCAAGATCTTGTGTATCTGCTCGAAACTGTAACTAAACGACTACGGGCAGGCTTGGGCGACCACGACCTTTATAAACTTGCTTGTCGAGACGAGCAAGAAAAACTAGGCTGGGCTACTGTAAGCGATGACTCAACACCCACGAAAACGGGCAGTAGTTTGAAAGGCAGGGAGAGTGGCTCAGCGGACTGGAAGAATCAGCGCGGAGAAGACGGTACTTAATGAATGTGTATTGAAGCTATGGACTCGATTTCAAATGTTACCGGCCACTTGCTGGTCATTTAATTAATTGCTCGAACTTATCAAAGAAGTGGGTGATCTGAGCTGTTGCCCAAGAATCGTAATTCTTATCTAAGTATGCCAAATGGCCTCCCAGGTCCGAAACGCACAGTGTGACATTGCTATTTTCTCTCGCACATTCGTAGGGAATGGATTCTTCGCCTACGACAGGATCGTCCTTAGCATTGATAATAAGCGAAGGCACTCGGACATTTGGAAGTTCGTGAATGGAAGAACAGGCTTTGTAGTAGTCGAGAGCAGAGCTGTAACCCAGACAGGGCGCAGTGAATACGTTGTCAAACTCCTGTGTTGATGTGAAGGAACCAGCCTTCTTGAGGTTTTCTCGAGTAAACACATGGAACGACGGGTTGGATCTAGAGGGCGCAGCAGCAGGCTTTTCATCTCCTTCTCTAGGTTCCAGCTCATTTATGTTTACTTTCACCAGTCTTGTCAGGAATTGTGCAATCGCCTTGGAGAAAAGTGTACGAGACCACCAGTCACCATTCATTTTCAGAGCCGATTGGTAAAGGTCCCATGGGGTGCACAAAAAGGCTGCTGCTTCTACCGGCGCGTTGTCGCCCTCTTCGCCCAAATAATTACTTAACATGGTTCCTCCAAAGGAGAAACCAACTGCATAGATTTTCCTCGAAGGGTGGCGAGCCTTTTCCCTCTTCAGGAACTCGCGAATGTCGCTGGTGAATACGGCATAAAAAAGCTTGCGAGTCGTGATCTTAGACCTGGCACATCCTCGACTATTCAAAACAACAACATCAAATTTCCCCTCGCCGGCCGTTGACAGATTTTGGGTCAACGATCTGATTATGGGCTCATGGGACCCTCCGGCCAGCCCATGGATGACAACTACCAAGGGCTTTTCACTCTCGTGGACCACCATTTTCTCGTCCTCCGTCAAAAACCGAGTTCTTGCCTGCAACCGTGGCCAACTCTTGGGATGGGTGGCCTGCTCATCGTCCGTAAACTTTGGTAAGTCGTACGTCTGAATCCTGGTATCCAAAGCGTACAGGTGTTTCCAGTTGCTCATAACCCAATCGGCGCTGCAAATTCCCCCATCCGAAAAGTCGACTATTTCTCGTCCATAAAATACAGGGTAGCTTTTCGAAAAATCTGCTGAACCCAGAAATATAGTCTGGAGATATCCGGTGAAGAGAGCAGGGTGTAGCTCGAATTTGGAAAGGTCCTTCAATCCCGGAATTTCTCGAGAAATAAATTCGTGCAATTGAATGGTCTCATTTTCATCCTTCAATTTCAAAGCAACTGTGCCCTGTGGGTGTGAAACCTGTTCGATTGTTCCACGATAGCCCCAATGAAATGGGTTCAGCAACGGTAATGGCATTGTTTAGATAAGAACAGTGAATCTGTGGTATAATTAACAAGCAGAATAGATCAGATTCAAACAATAGACGTGGCACCAAACAGTTAAACAGGTTTGCCAGAGCCAACAGCTATGTTTAGTTGATATTTAGGTTCCGGCTAGTCATCCGGCTCACTTCCGCCTATGCATTTCTGAATGTAAACAGTCTTAAAATTTTTTAACTCGGGCATGCCACGAGATGACAGAAATAAAAAACCCGCGAAGTGGGAATGACAGTTTTCAAATAAAATACAGGAATACTCTCTGTGCTCGAGACTAACTGACGATAATAACTTAACGACAACCTGTTCGTGTAGTTTGCGAACTTCAATCGACGTCAAGATCTATCTCTTCAATCACTTGGGCCTGAGCATTAGCGCGTTCTGCCAAATTCTTGAAAAACTTGAGCGAGATAGTGTTGTTGTGGAGTTTGGCTTCGATATCACGTCTAGCGGTTTGTTTCTTACCCAGTAGAGTTTCACATGATTTTACAACCTCCCGTGATGGAAATTTGAGAACGTCACGAACTTCGTCAGATATACGCTTAGCGTTGCGGTGGGAGTAATCGATCTCCGCCAACTTAGAGCGATATTTATAGGAGAGATTGAGCGGCAGAGCTCGTGGTAAATCGTGAATCAGATAAGAGACACCGAGTACGGAGGACACAAGGATGATCGAAGTCGAAATACGAGAAAAAGCTTGCCACGAGAAAAACCTAGATCCGTGAATCATGGCAGTGGTCAGAACCCTTGTACCACCCCAGGAGTACACTGCAAGAGCGGGAATCTTGGAAGTAAACAGCAATGATGGGTTTGTCCAGTATTTTGTCACTGAATAGTGGCCTAGTCCCAGAACCGCATACCAGCTTTGGTCGATTTCCGGTTCCACAGGCTCTTCAAGAGCCGATTTGTCACGGAACAGACCCCAGCTCAAGTATCGGAAGAACCCTTCCCACGAAGGAGAGAGCAAGTCTGTAACATCAAAAGACACGCGAAGAGCTTTCAATGAATTATGTTTCTTTTTTGTAAACATGAGCTCCTTTTGAAATTTGCGATCCGACATAAACTCCTCGCCCAACTCTGCTTTCCCTATTTCATTGATAGACTTGACGCAAACGGAAGTTTCGTTTTTGGCCTTGAATTCACTGGTTTCCACGCTTTCCTTGATCTGGTCTAGTATGAACTGCCTGGAACGCAGCACATAATCGTATATGGTTGAAAATCCTTCGTATGGAGGGAAATCCAAAAGAGACAGTTCCAGTGAGATGTTTATTTTATGCTTGGTAAATTCGTATACTTCATTTACCACTGATTCCACAAGCTTATCCACATGATCTGTCAACTTATGGCATTGTGTATTGGCAGCTTTTATTTCTGGAGTCATCTCGTGCAATTCATTATTGAGCTTATCGTTCTCTGACTTGTACAGATCCAAATTCCATTCTGTGATGACACAGATATCCTTTAGTAATTTAGTCAAGTAAGTTTTAGCAGGGAGCAGCTTCGATAGTGATCTCTTTTTCAACACAAAATTGCGCAATGAAGTCTCCAATTTGTCGAAGTCCGGGTCTTCAAAGTCAAAGCCATTATCACCATCATCTCCATCATCTCCCCCAGGGCCATCGCCGTTAGAGAAAGACGGTTTTGAGCTGCTAGAAACAAAATGAACAAACTCATTTGATTGTTTATGAGTCTCCGGCGACATTTTTTTGATTTGATCCAATATGAGTTTTTTGCAGCGATCCTTGTTTCTTATTTGATCGAACTTATTAACAACAAAGAACATAAGTTTCTTTTCTCTCGATGCGACTTGAATAAATTCTTGACCTGAAAGAGTTAACTGGTTTTCGGAGTTCACAACAAATATCACCATATCAATTTCCTCCTGACGCGAAAGCACTTCAGTAGTCTGGATGGAATCCATGTTTAGACCAGGTGAATCAATCAACGATATGTCGACCGCCCCGTTACGCAGTAAACTGAGTTCGGCCGGTTTCTTGTCGTCATTGATATAGACCTTTAGTAAAGAGTAAAGTTCCGATTGGTATACAAGGTCTTCTAATTGGCTGATGGGGAAAACCCGATAAGTAGATTTATCGCGTATATTGTATGCCTCAGTAGCTTCTTTGACGGTAGGAGCTATCGCCAGGGGTATCGCGTGCACTTCCTCGGTTCCAGTATACTCTCGGGCTTCTAATATTTCACAAAACACGTTGGTGCAAGGCAACTGATCTACAGGCATGAGCCTACGCTTCAACAGAGCGTTGCAGAAAGTGGATTTCCCGGCGTTTAAATCGCCCGTAATGAAAACTTTGGAGGAGGTGTCATCAACACGCTTCTTGAGAGACTTGAGATGCTTTAAAGCGGCCGTTGTACGCACGGAAAACAGCTTGGAGATTGCGTTTTTGTCCAGATCAACACCGTTCGAGTTGTTTCCCCTAAGCTTGAAGTCAAGGTCCAAGATGTGCAAGTGGGAGCCGTCTGAATTCAAAGGCACATGAATTGGACGGGAATGGTTTTCTCGTGTCAACAGTAAAATAAGTTCCTCGGAATTTTGTATTCCTCGATTGAGACCCACTCGGTTGTTGTTGTAGTTCCACTGGCTTAAATGTAATGACAACATCCTATCGTTAGAATGGCGGCGTTTGTGAGTTGAGTCGTGGACAGCCAAATGGTTGGTATCATCAGCTACAGTTGTTGCGTCATCACTTGTAAGGTGGTGGGTAGGCCGTGAGTACGTTAAACGATGTGGCTCTGACGAAACAGCCGTTGAGCTGTCATCCAAATCAAGCTCTTGCTGATATTCATCCTCGAAATTGATTGACTCATCATGAGAGTCCGGAAATAACGCTTTCTGGGACATTTTCAGGCTTGTTGGCGACCCTCTACGTTAACTTGATCTAAGCTCATCATCATCGCATTATTAAAAACAATAATATAGACATACCTACAGTACCGTTCACAGCGATGTCGAACTAAATGGGCCGGCTAACGAACGATTTGGTCCATTGGGCTGACTAGCGGCATTGAGCACAGTCGTGTTCAAAATTGACTGTTTCTGAGTGTGCAAGTTTTCAATTCTTTTCTTCGGTTCCTTCACTGCGTTTTTTGGGCCGTTTTACGCTTTCTTCTCTTCAACTTCTTGAGATAACTGTAACATTCAAGTTCGCCAAATCCGTAGAGCGGTTTGAAGCTCTCGAGCACTCCACAGTCTTCGAAAAGATTGGGAAACATCCAAAATCCACCTTTTTCGCTGCATACTGCCAAAGAAAGTAAGTACACAAAGAATCGCAGAATCGCGATCCCAAAGAACACACCAATCAGCGCTAGAAGTGCGAGGGAAATGTAGTACACCACCCGTCTCATGGAAGCCGGCCATAGCGGGTAGCACACAAAGGCCAGGATTCCTACAACGATACCAATCACTAACAAATAATCTGTGAAAGTCTTGGCGTTGAAATTCCAAGTGTAGTACTCATCTGGCTGCAGTGTAGCTTTATCAGACAGCAGCAGATTGGGGTAGTCTTTGTTGGGTTTCACTCCATGGTCTTTGCACTCGGCACTGTGTAATTTTTTGCAGGGAACCACCAATTGGGTCTTGATGAGCTCAATGAACACTTTGCGAGCGTCTTCGTCATTGTGAACTGGGGGATACAGATCTGGCTGGTTTGCAGATTTGGAAGTGTACTCTGAGGAATTAAGGGCCCTGACAAAACGCTTGTACCGGAAAAAATCCACATGTCTGGACTGAAATAGGCCTTGTCTTTGCTTCAAAAGATTATGGTGGCGCAGCAGAGAAGCTACCGCCACTGGAGTCTGTGGATTGGACATCGCGCAAGCACGTTCCTTCGATACTGTAGGGTTTGGAATAGTTGTGTTAGAAGTTGCCCGAAACCTTCGGAGGATTCTTTGTAAACTTGACTAAAACTATATCCCAAGTCATTATATACGCGTTGCAACGATCGGGGCACAAATAATGCTCGCAAGGAGGCTGTGAGAGGCCTTGATCTCCTCGTGTGACTAGACCTCTGTTCAGGCCTGGGTTAGCGGCGGTGCCAGCTGCTGTTACCAGCGGTGGTTGTGCAGCTCGGTTCCAAAAAAAATAAAAATCTAAATGAAAGACACCAGGTCAGCGGTGGTCCATAAACTGGCCTCCGTATGTCTGCGTCATGGTCAAGAATACCAGGTATCTCGTCGATCCTACTCAGGACTTGTTTCGTGTCGAAGCTTCGCAGCGTGGTCGTGCGGCGCAAAACTGGCACCGCGTATCATTCTCGCCCTTGGAACAAACTTAAGTACTGTCGTGCAGCTATAGCACTTTTGGCGCGTGGTCTTGAGGTCTCGCATACCACCATACTTCATCTATGAACAGTTTAGCTGAATATATGCGATTCAAATCACTTTGTACTAATCTGACATGCTAGCGGCATCTGACAACTGTTCGTTCTTGACTCTGAACAGCCAGGAGTCCACCTTGGCCCATGCCGCGGTGGCAGAGTAGTCCACATGCAAGACTAAATTGGCGTCGGTACAACAAGCTTTCAAAAGAACACGAGGAACCAAGAGAGGGCAAAATACATTACACCTACACCTAAGATCGCCCACTTTTCCCTAGTATTCCCATCTCTTGTAGCCCGGTCTTTGGCTCGTCCCTCATCCTGACATCTAATCAATTTCTTTGCTCCGGTTATCTCGCTGGATCTGGGCCCATTCCATGGTGACAGTCTGGGAAAAAGTGATTTATAACAGCCGCTGAGAATTTGATGCTTTCCTTTTTTTTCATACACAGCTTTTTTTCGCCTGTTGAAAAATTTTTGGTGATGAGATGGGATGCGATGAGCTTGGAATATTTTAATCCAACTACATACAGGCTTGTCAAAGATCAACCAGTGTCTGACTTTAGAAGCCTCCAGAGACGTAAGCTCAAGATTTGGTAACTGTAGTTCCAAAGTTAAAGAGCGAGTTGTTTTTAAAGCCAGAAACTTGTGGTAAAATATCCTCACTCTCGCCAGAAATATGCAGTTGTCCTGGAAAGATATCCCATCCGTGGCCACATCCAATGACCTGTTGGACATTGTCCTGAATAGGACGCAGAGAAAGACGCCCACGGTGATCAGACCCGGCTTCAAAATAACCAGAATCCGTTCGTTCTATATGCGCAAGGTCAAATACACAGCGGAGGGTTTTGAGGAAAAGTTCGAGGACCTTCTAAAAGGGTTCCCAAACATCAACGATGTGCATCCATTCCACAGAGACTTGATGGACACGCTGTACGAGAAAAATCATTACAAAGTGTCGCTAGCTGCCGTGTCGCGCGCCAAGACCCTTATCGAGCAAGTTTCGCGCGATTATCTGCGTCTGTTGAAGTTTGGCCAATCGTTGTTCCAATGTAAGCAGTTGAAGAGGGCTGCCCTTGGTAGAATGGCCACAATTGTCAAGAAGTTGAAGGATCCTTTGGTGTATCTAGAACAGGTGCGTCAGCATTTGGGCAGATTGCCTTCCATCGACCCCAACACCAGAACCTTGTTGATCTGTGGGTACCCCAATGTAGGAAAATCTTCTTTTTTGCGCTGCATTACCAAAGCCGATGTCGAAGTCCAACCTTATGCATTCACCACAAAATCCTTGTATGTGGGTCATTTTGACTACAAATACTTGAGATTTCAAGCTATCGACACACCAGGTATTCTGGACAGACCTACCGAGGAAATGAACAACATCGAAATGCAATCTATCTACGCGATTGCCCACTTGCGTTCTTGCGTGTTGTATTTCATGGATTTGTCTGAACAGTGTGGTTTCACGATCGAAGCTCAAGTCAAACTGTTCCATTCCATCAAGCCCTTGTTTGCCAATAAATCAGTCATGGTTGTCATGAACAAGACTGACATCATTGCTCCTCAAGATTTGGACCAGGAACGTGCTGCCATGCTGCAGACTATTGCAGAAATGCCAGGCGTGGAAATGATGACTGCTTCTTGTACTGAGGAAGACAATGTCATGGATGTCAGAAATAAGGCTTGTGAAAAGCTTTTGGCTGCTAGAATTGAAAACAAACTCAAATCGACTGCCAGGATCAACAACGTTTTGAACAAGATCCATGTTGCAACTCCTCAGGCCAGAGACGATGGTGTGGACAGAACTCCGTACATTCCAGATGCAATCAAAAACATGAAGAAATACGACGCTGAAGACCCTGAAAGGAGAAAGCTGGCCCGCGAGATCGAGGCCGAAAACGGTGGCGCTGGTGTCTTCAACATCAACTTGAAAGATAAATACTTGCTAGAAGATGACGAATGGAAGAACGACGTGATGCCAGAACTTTTGGATGGTAAAAACGTTTACGACTTCATGGATCCTGAAATCGCTGCCAAGCTCCAAGCTTTGGAAGAAGAGGAAGAAAAACTCGAAGCTGAAGGTTTCTACAACTCTGATGAGGAGGAGGAGACCTACGACGGCTTTGCTGCTGAAGACGTGTCCGATATTAAGGACAAGGCTGCTTGGATCAGGGATAGACAAAAGCAAATGATTATCTCGGCTAGAAATCGCAAAGCTCTAAAGAATCGCGCGGTCATGCCTCGTTCCAAGTTGTCGAAGTCATACGGCGACATGGAAAAACATATGTCTTCTTTGGGACACGATATGTCTGCTCTTCAAGGTAAGCAAAAGACCGCGGCCCAAAAGAACAGATATGTTGAAACCGGTGCGGACGTCGTTTTCGGCGGTGCCGAGTCTGCCACTACTTCTTCGAATGGTGGTAAGCTGAGACAATCTGACAGACTGCTGGATGGTGTTGCCGATGGCTCTATGAGATCCAAGGCCGATAGATTGGCCAAACTTCAGAGAAGAGACAGAAACAGAGATGCAAGACAAGGTGAGTCCGATAGACACTCGACCGCTGCTCTGGCTAAACATCTATACAGTGGTAAGCGTGGTGTCGGTAAGACCGATTTCCGCTGAACTGGTTTTTTTTGTGTCAGGTTTATCTTTGGAAGTCTGACATTCCATTTTCCGGGTGGGTAATTTGGTGTGGCATCATCTAAATAACTATGTATACTATTTCGCGGCCTATGTAGCCATAAATGCCATTAAACGTTAATATGGGTGCCTCTGAGTTTAGTAATTTCACTTGGTTATAATAACTTAAAGCTAGCGTCACAAAAATAACTTTTCCGTAGAAGTAGGCGAAACTAGTTGCTCCTCTAAATTCTGATGTATATAAGCGCAACTGAACTTAAACACTACTATGTCAAACTTTCAG
Organism: Lachancea dasiensis; assembly: GCA_900074725.1. Classification (NCBI taxonomy): domain Eukaryota; kingdom Fungi; phylum Ascomycota; class Saccharomycetes; order Saccharomycetales; family Saccharomycetaceae; genus Lachancea; species Lachancea dasiensis. The sequence continues at coordinate 357,420 of LT598454.1, forward strand.
TCTCGCAAAATTCGCTATACATCATTACCTTATGACCTTTCAAAACTCTCAAGAGTCTTTCGACTCTACGGCTGAGCAGAATGTAACTAGAAGCATACAAAGGACAAAATGCATAGATGCACAAATTGGTTCTGAAGATGAGCAAATATGCCCACCCATCATTCGTAATAACTTAGAGAATGGCAAATTTCCAATGACGTCGCCAGGTGTCAAACAATCTGATGATCCATCGAACCTCACAAGGGACGCAACTCTCGATGAGGTCAAAACTCCACCGTTCGCCACAAACAGCAGAGCGTGTGATAAAGAAGAGGATGAGCCTCCTTACACCGCATTTTCCCATCGTCAAGTTATACTAATGTTTGTTATCATCGTTTATATTGGATTTTTAGGCCCCCTCGCTGGAAATATCTATATTCCAGCTTTGCCCATATTGCAAAACGTGTTTGGATTGTCGGCCACTGCCATAAATGCAACGGTGTCGGTATTTATGGCCGTCTTTGCAGTAGGGCCCTTATTCTGGGCAAGTTTCGCGGACTTTGGTGGTCGAAAATTACTTTACATGATCTCTTTACTGTTGACTGTGGTGGTCAATATCCTCCTGGCATCGGTACCCGTTAATGTTGGCGCATTGTTTTTCTTGCGCACCATGCAAGCCTTCGCATCTAGTTCTGTCATGGCTCTGGGGGCAGGCACTGTTAGTGACATCAATCCACCCAAAGGGAGAGGAAAAGCGATCGCTTACTTCATGCTGGGACCTAATATGGGTCCAATCCTAGCACCCATTATCGCTGGTCTAATCTTGATGCATGGTTCTCAGTGGAGATGGTTATTCGGCCTTACGTGTATCTTGTCCGGAGTTGGTCTGATTGCCGTGATAGTTTTTTTACCGGAGACTCTACGTTGTATCGTTGGGAATGGCGATTCTAGGTGGAGCCAGGATAACGGGGAGACATCGAAAACGCTGATAAAAGGGTTCACAAAGGCCGGTTTTAGAATCTGCAGCGACATAGGTTTCTTGAAGCCTGTGAGTCCATCGCCAAAATTTCAGCAGTTGTATCCAAGGCCACCGAAGCCGAGCTTGACTGTTTATTGGGACCTCATATTATTCCCTCCTGTTTTTCTATGCTCAATCACCACCGCTATATTGTTTGCGACATATTATGCATTCAGCGTGACACTTTCGCATTTCCTGCGTGAGATGTATCATTTGACTAATTTGCAAATTGGCGCATGCTATGTGTGCCCTGGTGTGGCTCTCCTCTTAGGTTCGGTAACCGGTGGCCACCTGTCCGATTTCTTTCGCTCAGAATGGATACGCCGACACCCGGGACAAAAGTTCCCTAACGAGAAGCGACTACTACTACAGCTCTGGGGGTTACTTCTCAACATCTGCGGGTGTATCGGCTACGGCTGGAGCATATACTTCAAACACCATTTGGCAGTCGTCCTAGTGTTCTCATTTTTCACCGCTTTTGGGATGACCTGGTTTTCTAACACTAGTATGACTTATCTGACTGAATGTATTCCAAAAAGAGCTGCAGGCACTGTAGCAGTGAGCAGCTTTTTCAGAAACTTGGCCGCTGGAATAAGTTCTGTGGTAATTATGAAACTTTGTGACAAAATGGGTGCAGGGTGGTGCTTTACAGGGTTGGCATTTTGTGACCTTGCCTCGACGGCAGGGATCGTCTACCTAATCTCCAATAGATCGAAATGGAGGCCAGATGCGCATTAGATTGTGTGAGTTGCAGTGCGAGGAACATTTAACGATATTTGCCAATACGCTTACAGGAATCAGTTCTTTCTATAGTCCGTATGTATACCTTACTGAAAAACCTTTGAGTGCGCAACTTGCTAGCGGCCAAACAGGAAGCACGATCAGGAAGCCTTTTCAAACCATTGGACTTAGCAACTGATGGTAGGAACCCACGGGAGCTCAAAATCAATACAGACTGTCGTAAAGCGACGACAAAAAATAAAGGCCTAATCGCCTGCAAAAGAAACTCGATCTAACAGAAGTTTGCTAACATTCTATTGAGTTTTCTATCATTCAAAGGTAATCTTGCTTGTCATATTGAAGTAGAGGACTCATGTCAAACTCAATTCGAGCATTAGTGTAATTACATGCAATTTTATGATAGGATGCTCATCTGAAAATGTTGATGAGATGAATATGTACACCCACCAAATATCTAATGATGAGTAACACGACCAAGGCTAAAACGAAGCCAATCAGCTGCTAGCTCTGTGGAGTGTATAAATATTGTAGAACCTAGACATTAGGCTCTAAACAAGATATCTATCGTTTCACTAGGCATTTACATGAATACGAGAGCCAGTTGCTGAGAACAAGTTAATGACGGACGAAAAACTCGATGACAGGAAACGCAAATCCCTGGATAGCTTCAGCCCATTTTGGTATATATCCGTAATGGGTACAGGTATTTCGTCAGCACTTCTACATTCATTTCCATATGAGGCCCGTTGGCTCCGAAATTGCTCATATATCATGTTCACTTTGGCATGTCTATTGTTGCTTTCCATAATGGCCGTGCTAATAGGCAACATTATTTGGAGAGCGCGGCAAAAGTCTCTCCGTGGCTTCGCGAGGAGATATTTTTTTGACAATTCGCAGAACGTTTTCTGGGGTACGTTGCCGATGGGATGGTCAACAATCGTCAATTATATATTTCTGCTGGCTGATAACGAACTTCAGGGCAAACAAGTTGCTAACCGTATGGTAATTTTGGTATATGTTTTGTGGTGGATCAGTGTGCTCCTGGCGCTTGGAACTGCCTGGGGTATTACTTTTTGTATATGGGACAAGCAAAATCGGTTCTGGGACCTCAGTGTGGCCGATCCCCACAACAAAGCTCTACGGCAAGATTTGCAGGTCACGATTCTTCTTCCGGTCATTCCACTGGTAGTTACGAGTTCCAGTAGTGGGACGTTCACCATGTCTCGGTTATTTGTGGAAAACACAACTCGCAACGTCCAGCTTCTTACGCTCTGTGTAACGGGATTAATTTACTTCAATGCACTCTTCTTTGTGAGCTTGATCATGAGCACTTACATTTGGCACCTTTACGTCAATAAGCTGCCGCGGCAGCGTAAAGTTTTTACGTTGTTTTTGCTCGTGGGACCTATGGGCCAAGGTGCTTTTGGAAGTCTACTATTCAGTAATAACCTCAAAACCTACATCGAAACTTACTATCCGACCTCCTCTGCTGACGGAGATGCACACATCATAAGTTTGGCTGCTCAATGGTCTGTCAAGCTATTTGGGATTCTTCTGGCCCTGTTCCTCCTCGCCAATGGTATTTTTTTCACATTGTTGTCCTTTGGTACCATACTTTCATTCTTCTATACACTGCTGCCCTCATACAGAGGACCACGGATAAGCTCTTTCAACAAATCCTGGTGGTCTATGACTTTCCCTTTGGGGACGATGGCGCTAGGTACTCATGAATTGTATCAGCAATACAACCCTTACGTCCCCATTTCTGCTTTTCGCACTGTGAGTGCTATATTTGCCTCAATGTGTATCGTGGCGACCATTGTCTGCTTGGTTGGGACCGTTTGGCTCTATTGCGAGCCCTTTTTGAAATTGTTCAGGAAAAGAAAAAGCCCAAATGAATCTAGTGATACCTCACTATGCTAATTTTACCGCCATTTTGGTTCATCGGCTCCATCACATTGATAAATTGCATTAGGTCGGTAAGTGCATGACATAGGGCATGGCCCTTTTGTTCTTTTCCGTCCGAGGAGCTACCGACAGGTTTGAATTATTCAACCGAGCTTTGTTGAGCCCCAAAGCACCCCCAATTACAAACTTAGGGGCAATCCTTGCTACTGAAAGTGAAGCATACAACTCTGCTCATCGACCGGTGCTTGATGGTACTTTTCACAAATTGCAGAGTGGAATTAACCAACAAGTTTTCAGTCTAACTTCCATTTTACGCCTGGTGCAATAACCTAAAAGCCCTCATCAATGTATTTAACTTGTATTTATAGAGAAAATATATAAACTGAATTCAAGGGTGCTGTCGTAAGGACATTCTTGTGTGTTAGGAGGTACGTCTTTTGGCTAATTCTCTAAATGGTCTGTTAGTCCGGTTCCTCGTGACTAGAAGTCAATATCCAGATCCACACAATTCATGAATGACAAATAACGTAAGTTACCATCTTGAACGCATTTAATGGGCAAGTGTTAAGGCTTTGTACTTATTTTATGCCCTTGAGCAAGCAAATTGGTAAGCTTATTTCGATCAGAAAGATGTCATCTGGTGTTAAACATTACGATTATCTGGTAATTGGCGGAGGCTCTGGCGGGGTTGCTTCAAGCAGAAGAGCAGCTTCTTATGGCGCCAAGACGCTGCTAATCGAAGCAAAAGCCATGGGTGGAACCTGTGTGAATGTGGGGTGTGTGCCCAAAAAAGTTATGTGGTACGCCTCAGACCTAGCTACTCGCTTAGCTCACGCCAATGAATACGGTCTCTTCCAGGAGGCTGATTTGGGTCGTGAAAAATTGACGTTTAACTGGCCTCAATTCAAGGAGAAAAGAGATGCCTATATTCAGCGCTTAAATGGAATCTACGAACGCAACTTGGCCAAAGAGGGTGTTGATTTTTTGTACGGATGGGCCAAGTTCAACTCAGAAGGTCAGGTGGAAGTCACCAAGCATGACAGCACTAAAGAAGTCTTCACTGCTGACCACATCTTAATTGCTACAGGTGGTACTCCAATCAAACCCGATGGCATTGAGGGCCACGAATTGGGCATTGATTCCGACGACTTCTTCAAACTGGATAAGCAGCCCAAGAAAGTTTTGGTGTCTGGAGCAGGCTACATTGGAGTTGAACTAGCCGGTGTTTTCCATGGTCTGGGCACGGAAACGCATATGGTTATTAGAGGAGAAACTCTGCTGCGTAAGTTTGATGAATCCATCCAGAACACCATCACAGACCACTACATCAAGGAAGGTATTCGCATTCACAAGACTGCTAAGGTCGACAAAATTGTGAAAGATGAAAGCACCGGTAAATTGAACGTTCATTTAGACAATGGCGATTCGCTCAAGGAAGTTGACAGCTTGTTGTGGACTATCGGCCGTAAAACGCTAAGTGGCATTGGTTGTGACAAGGTGGGCGTTGAGATCAACGACAAGGGACAAGTTATTGTGGATGAATACCAAAATACCACCGCACCTAACATTTACTCTTTAGGTGATGTTGTTGGTAAGGTCGAATTGACCCCTGTGGCTATCGCCGCCGGGAGGAAGTTGTCCAACAGACTATTTGGTCCCAAAGAGTTTGCCAATCAGAAGCAAGATTACGAAAATGTCCCAAGTGTTGTCTTTTCCCATCCAGAAGCTGGTACCATTGGCTTGACAGAACAGGAGGCCGTGGAGAAGTATGGTAAGGAGAACATCAAGATTTACAATAGCAAATTCACCGCCATGTACTATGCTATGTTAGAACACAAGTCTCCAACCACTTACAAACTAATTTGCGCCGGCGAAAATGAAAAGGTTGTAGGATTGCACATTATTGGCGACTCCTCCGCAGAAATTTTACAAGGGTTTGGAGTTGCGGTGAAGATGGGTGCTACGAAGGCTGATTTTGATTCTTGTGTTGCCATTCACCCAACTAGTGCCGAAGAGCTGGTAACGTTAAGATAAATAGTTAGTCGAAAACTGCTGAGGTTTCTGGCTTTAAAGAAGCTGTTCTCGGTCCAACTTAGTTTCCACGATATAGAGGTTACACATTTGTGCAGTAACAATTGAGAAACTGGAGATATAAGTTCACAGTATTTTAAACTATCAAGAAATATACACACCTTTCCGAGATAAGTACATCGTTTATTCTGGTCGGTTTCGAGATAATGGATTTGGCCCCGCTATAAAATGCGCGCAGGTGGAGTTGAAATGGTGGTTATTAAGAGGAAATTAGATCACATCACGAGATGAAATCTGAATTTAAGCCTTCAAAGAAGAGGCTCTTCTCTTTCTGACCTCAGCCTTTTCGGCCTTTCTTTCGGACAATCTCTTGGCCAACAATTGAGCGTAGTCAGCAGCAGCTTCTCTTTGGGCTTGAGCGTTCTTGACCTTCAAAGCTCTTTGTTGTCTCTTTCTTTGCAATCTTTGAGGAGTGACCAATCTTTGGATCTTTGGAGCCTTGGTGTAGGTCTTGTCACCCTTGGTGACTTCTCTTCTGATGACGAAGTCACGGACATCGTCTTCCTTGGTCAAACCAAAGAATTTTCTGATGTGGTTGGCTCTCTTAGGACCCAATCTCTTTGGAACAGAGTCGTTGGTTAGACCTTCCAACTCTTGTTCACCCTTCTTGGTGATGACCAAAGACAAGACAGCCAAATCAGGACCAACGATGGCACCTCTGACGGACTTTCTCTTTCTTTCACCGGTACGTCTTGGTCTGTAACAAGAGTGACCCTTGGCCAACAACAACTTGACTCTGGTTGGCAACAAAACACCTTGCTTCATTGGGAAACCTTGCTTGTCGTTACCACCGGCAATCTTGAAGACGTAACCCTTGAATTCGTCACCAACAGCGTCACCGTCGACTTCTTGGCCGATACGCTTGTCGTAAAAGACACGCACACGGTGCTCGTCGTCGATTTCGATGCACTTTTGAGTACCGTTGACTGGGTAAGAAATGTTAAACTGAGGAAGAGCAGAAGTTAGTAAAACAGGTATCGAGAGAATGGAAAAAACATTGGTAGACACTGTGATGAATCACCACTTGATGGGAGCGCCGGCACACGGCTCGAAAATATTAAGTTATCAACCACTAACAGCCGCTCTTAACATGTAATCTCAAGAAGGATTGTACCATGCAGGCAGCACAAATCCCACTTCTTGTCTTTTTCCCATTGGCCATCATTCAAACTTGTATTACGCCTGCGGATCAGCAGTTTGGTCTCGGAGCTTCTTATATCACCACCATTAAGCAGAGTTCATCGCGCAATACCATTCTTGTAAGCGTTTAACACTTCACGCTACTGACATACCTTCATCTTGGCTTACTTGTCCTTAGTCTTCTGATAGTATTTCCGAAGTTGTGAATTCAATTGATATTATTCACGATTATTGGTGATTTTCCACTAAGGCAGCGAATAATTTTTCCCACCATCGTTGAGCCCAGGCAGAGCATTCGCTGAGGCCAGCTGGTACAACCCACCGCTAGGCAGGCGCTAACGCGTTGTGGTGGTGGTACCACCAGGCAGTGTGGCCAGAAGGAGTCCCCTTCCGAATGCGCAAGAGCTAGCACCCGCTAGGCAGGAGGCAATGGACGCCCCGCCTAGCTCGGCGGCAGTAGGCTGCCGCTAGTTAGGCCGGTTTGCGTACACTTTGGGCGAGTCGCTTTCACGTAGACGGCGCGTGCTCTTGCTTAAGATCAAACCGACTGACTCAGCGCCATTTTTTCATTTTTCATGGTTTTTGAGACTGCTAGGTGTCTGGGTTCTGGAAGGAAAAACAGTCACATACGTGTAGGGTGAGGTTTGCCTTAAATCATGTGACCTGAGTCAGAATATAAACGCTATTTGAATGGCGCCGGATGTATACCTCTCATAGTCCCTGTAAAGGGCGTACTGGGGGCGCGCATATCCCACCAATACCTTCATTATCAAATGAGAGTCCCTTAACCTAAAACGACCAAATTACTAAACCCTATGTACAAAAGTGCTATTATTACTCACTGCTTATTCAATTAAGACTTCTTGTTCTTGTCGTCATTCGGATCCCCGAATATGAAATACCTGCCCGATAACGGCGTCTGATTGACGTTGATATATGGTGTCAGCCCACTGCTTTCGTTGTTCGTAGCATTTGGCGGGACACTTGTGTTCGTGTCGGCCAAATTTCCGGCTTGTGCAGCCGACCCAGGTCCACCGGATGGGCGCCCAAATCCCCAGTCTTGGAACATGGCCATTGAAGTCGTTGGGGAAGCCACTATCAAGTCATTGGCGAATTTTGATGGCAACGATCCGGTAAAGGGCCCTGAACTGGACTCTCCCGCTGGACCTCCTGATGTAGAGGACTGTGGCCGCAAGCCTTGGTGCTGTTGGGCTAATTGAAGGTGTCTCTGCATTAAAAACCCATGTGGATGGGACACCTGGATCCCATTGAGCCCCGCCCCGACCGTTACGTTACCTCCGGAAGGGTTTGCTTGCGTCGGAGTAGCAAAGTACTGCTGTATAGAGGGTGAGGCGTTTAACGCAGAAGGCAGCCCGTTGAACAGAAACCCATTCCCCAGTGTTCCACTGCCAGTCGCACTTGATTGAACATTTTGGAACTTGTCGCCCCCGTGTAGAAGGGGAGCGTGTGCTGACTGTGGGGTGCTATTCTTGGAGTTTGCTGGATGCGGCAGCTCGATATGACCAGCGTTAGTGCGAGAAAATTGGGATGTTATATTGTTGGTGCCGCGACTTGGAGACGATGCAGAGGATGGTTCACTTTTTATTGCCGTCCCTGAACTTGAAGGTATTTGAACCCTCAGTGAAGGTCGAGTCATTGTGACGCCGCTATTGTTAGTGCCCGATTGTGAGCGAAGGGGAATTGACTGAGATCTTGAACCCAGTCCTTGCAATTCCGTTGTTGTGCCCACTTTAGGCGCCGCTGTCGGATTTGAATCCCTAGTCTCTGTGCTCTCTTTATGCTTTAGCCCTAGACTGACAGGGATAGAATTCGAACGCAGACCCGTATTGGGACTGGGATGTACCATAGCCGACCCTTCAATCTCATTTTTCGGCATTGCACTAAATCCTGGAAGAAGTGCCTGTGGCGTCTGAGAGTATACGTTGGGTAAAGGAGTTCTAGAAAATGAGCCATTTGGTTGTGTGTTGAAAGGCGAAAAATTGGAGTTTGTGGCTTCAGGATGCGACGCAACCGCATACAGGTTATGGAACTGCCGTTGAACTTGCTGCTGAAGTGAATTGAATGTCGGGTGAGGTGATGTTCTGGGAAAGGAGGCGGCTGACGTTGAGGGGACACCTTTCTTGAGTTTTTTCTTGGCGGGCTGCATGTGTGGCACGCTATTTTCTCCCGTCTCAGAGTCTTCATCCTCATTCTTGACACCTCGGTGACTCTTGGATGCCTCGTCTTCATTTTCGTTGTTGTATTCGTCTTCATCCTCTCCTTCGTCCGGCCCATTGTCATCTTCTTCCTCTTCGTCTTCACCTTCGACGTGCAGCTCGGGCGAAGCGCGCGCTGTTCGTTTCCTAGACTTATCGTGCATAACCACACGGTCTTTCTTGCGATAATTTCCATAGTTCGCAGGTCCCTTGACATCATGAGGAAGATGAGAATTCTGGTAATGGTCGATTAGGTCATTTGTATCAACCGATGAGAACTCGTAAAACGTGTTGTTTGAACCCAAAATAAGTACAGCCACGTCAACTTGACACAGCACGGCTAACTCATGCGCTTTTTTGAACAGTCCGGCTTTCCGCTTGATAAACGTTCTGTTTACAATCCCAGATAAACAGGGCCCAGGTTAGTACATGTTTGAATGATAATATTATTTCGAGCGATTGGTGGGCTTCTCAATTTGCAAGCCTTGTAGCATATAACTCAGTAACATACACGGTCCTGTTTCGCTCATCCGTTATGGGCTCGATGGCTATTTTTCTACGTCCCATCACTGCTTTCTGGTTTTTTTAGAAAGTTGGCACAGTTATTTTAAAGGTTGTACGGTAATATCCTATAAATAAATTAACGGTCTTTGTAGAATCTCACGAAGGAAAACTGATTTATGTCACTTTTGGAAAAAATGATGAATTTATGAAAACGAAGTAATAGTTGATATGTTGCTCTCCGAAATTGCTAGGCTAGGCCGGCTTTGGGCCTCGGGTCCTGTAGCAACTTAACTGCCTTCGATTTGTTTTTAGTTATAATCCAAGGATGTTCTCAAAGCGAAAAATTGCGTTCTTTGGCCTTGCGCTGATTTAGGCCAAATATGAAATACTGCAACTCGTATGGGTGACAATAAGCTGAACTTCGGATCTAGCATGCAGCAGTGGGTAAGAAACGTGTAAGTTAAACCACAATACAGGTCCAAAGGCAATTGCATAGCTGTGAAAATGAAAATGTTGGGAATAATGTGAGTTACTAGGGAACTGATGGTGATGTGCGCCTAATCGCATAATCAGCGTTAGTAAGTATGTGACACAGTGGTACAGAATGATAGTACACAACAGAGGCCATACTAATCGAGTTACGAGCAAGGACAAGCTGAAGACAACAACTGTTGTCCAAGGGGATTTGCGATTGATAAGTTATCGGCATTATACGGCATTGAGCCGCAATCCATCGATAATAGAATGAACTAGAACGGGTGATTAATAAATGTGTTATTGGGAATCACCGGGTGTCCAAAATAATCACTAAGAGATGAATAGCAAGCCCTAGACCCAAGTCACTCATCTTACAATGACTATAACCGACTTACAAGACAAATTTAGTAAGCTTTCCACTAATGAGTCAGATTCGCCTCAGTAGAAAAAGAGAAATAGCAACTCGGCATCTTATTTTTGGCACTCCAGCAGTCTCTGTATCACAGGTACCCGTATCCCTTCATGGTCTCTATTTTACGCGCTTGGAATACGCATGCCGGCGCGAAGAGAAAGGCGACGACTGTGTTGTAAAAAGTGATTTCTGAACAGACAAGCAAACGGGTCCTGACATACCTCAGCTGCAAATACCACATGTGCATCAACCTTGAGCTATGACCGCTGGAGTCGTAAAAGAATAAACGTCTGTTTTGAGGCCACTCTATACGCCTACTGCGCGGTGACGCTACTCAATACCAGGAGCAAGTGGAAAATCTTCCGTCCTCATGCAAAAGAAAAACAAATGCTTCTGCCATAGACGCTATGCTAGTTTATGTGCCCATGATTCTCGCAGTGCCATGGCGAACAAGTATAGGTTATCCATGCTTTTCGCCCAAACATCATCATGGAACACCCCGCTCGTCAAGATGAATAGTTGCAGCTCAATAATGGGGCGCCAGTCCCCGTGAGATAAGTGCAGCTTTTGTCCGGAGAATCAGCAGATGTCTTAAGGAGCCCAGTTGTGCCAGTGCACTATGAATACAATGGTAAATCATATGTCTACATAGGAAAAAAAAAAAGGAGGAACTACACACTCTCACAAAGGGGAATCGTTGAAGCGTCCCCGGTACTGTGGTTTAGCCTTTGGTGGTGATTTTTTAGGCGACAAGGACCCCTTCCTGTCTTGGCTGCAGCCGAATTTGATCATTCGTTGATAATTGGACGATCTGTCCCCACCTTCAAAGCTTCTAGTACCTAATACAAATAACAAAACTCGCCGATTTAGCCAATCTCCAATCAACGGTCTGCCGTAGAAGTGCTCATTCAAATTTTGTTCGGCCATCATAGCTCCCAAGGTACGGGTACTTCCCTTAACGGAAACAAGGCAGTGTCACGGTAATTTTCGCTGCACTCAGTTTTATTATATGCGGGGATCTTGAAAGAAAACAGGCAATGAGTAGTCCGTGATCGCGGGCAGATCTACTTTGGGCTTCCGAGTTCTCCGTGTTCAATAATAAACGCTACGGTGATAAATAGCGGGGAGAACCTCATCAATCAGTGAAAGTGAATTTGTCCTATATAGATTCCTTAAGTAGCCATAGTGTTGAACTAGAAGCTATTGAAAATAAAATACTGCCAAGATGGCCAAGACTTTCGCCACAGGGCTGCCAATCCCCCAACCTCACCCAAAATTGCCTAAAAATGTTATGGATATGTTTTCGCTCAAAGGTAAAGTCGCGTGTATTACAGGAGCATCTTCTGGTATAGGTGGGGCCGTGGCAGAGGCCTTCGCTCAGGCCGGTGCAGATATTGCGGTGTGCTATAACTCAAACGATGGCTTAATTCAAACTGCCAAGGAACTCGCAGAAACCTACAAGGTGAAGGCAGTCGCTTACAAGTGTCCTATGACTGACGAGCAAAAAGTTCAAGACACCATCGAGCAGGTGCTTCGGGACTTTGGAGGCAAGATTGACGTTTTTGTAGCCAACGCAGGTGTTCCCTGGACGGAGGGTCCGCTGTTGGAAGCACAAGAGCGCGGAGTCGCTTCGAAAGAGTGGGAAAGAACCCTTCAGACTGACTTCCAAGGAGTTTACTATTGTAGCAAGTACGTGGGGTCTGTTTTCAAGAAGCAGGGCCACGGTTCTTTGGTGATTACAGCGTCCATGTCTGGCCATGTTGTTAATGTTCCACAATTGCAGACATGTTACAATGCAGTGAAAGCCGGCGTGATTCACATGGCCAAATCCCTCGCCGTAGAGTGGGCTGGCTTTGCTCGTGTGAACTCTATTTCTCCAGGTTACATTGTAACCCCAATCAGCAGTTTCACCGTTGAAGCCACCAGGCAGAGATGGTTGGAGTTGACACCCCTTGGCAGAGAGGGTTTGCCAGAAGAATTGGTCGGGGCCTACCTGTATCTCGCTTCGGACGCTTCTACTTACACAACGGGTACTGATATCATAGTTGATGGAGGTTATTGCTGTATGTGAAGCAGGTCGCGCCACCTTTTTGCTAGGTGCATTGCGCAATAACTGCCCAAACTCAGATCAAAATTTCATAACGAAGTAGCACTTATCAAATTCATTTTAACAGCGCCTTCCATCTAAAAAGCATGAGATAGCGTGAGAGGGCTTACTATTCAGCTTTGGGTATTGAATGTCCCGAGCGGTTTGGTTCTTGGCACAATTCCAAGATACAACAAAGGTGAATAAAAGTGAGAGGAAAAGCCCAGATGCATCAATGAGTCTGACAAAATATGTTCATGTTGTAATCCAAAAAGTAGCGACTTTGACAAGTCTAACTATTCAACTTCTCTCGTTCAGTCGGTGTCGTTCCTCGCTTTACCATTGTTAATTATCACTTTTGTCAACAACGTCGCAGATCATGCTCTAATTTTTAACAATAAATCCCTCTCATTAGCAAACGACCGCAGGCGAACTCCGGCCCAGTTTGCTTCTTCCTTCTACTTTAACGACCACTTATTTCCCTATATAAATATATCTATATATATATGTATGTATATATTGAGTAAATCAGTTACTGTGTACCACGGAATCTAGATTTATAATCACCATTCGTCAAAGTTCACCCTTGATTCTGTTGCCTTACCATTCCGGGCTACACAATGCTATTAAATTGGATCTTTAGAAAGTATCCCGATCCTTTGGATGTCGGGTTTTGGGGAAAGCCCACATCTACGATCGACTGGTGTGAGGAAAACTATGTGGTATCGCCATTTGTGGCAGAGTGGTCTAATACCATCACCAACAGTGCTTTCGTGGCGTTAGCCATGTATGTAACCTGGTCTGCATACTACCAACGGCTAGAAAAACGATTTGTCATGATAGGAATTGGTCTCGGAACAGTTGGAGTCGGATCGTGGCTCTTCCATATGACTTTGCGGTATGAATACCAACTACTCGATGAACTGCCCATGATCTATGCCACTTGTATCCCAGCGTGGAGTATATTTTCTGAAGAGAAGAGCGTTCTCGGGAACAGGCACCAGGTGCCGTCGATGCTCAGACAATTAGTAATTGCAGCGATAGTCTTCGGTGCTGCTGCCATTCTGACAATAGTGTACCTGGTGTATCGGGACCCAACTATCCACCAAACCGCTTACGCGATTCTGAACGTGATAGTGGTATTTTCTGCAGGGTATTTGGCATCAAAGTACGTACATGACCCCTTGGCGAAGAAAAACCTGCGCAACACCATGACATTGAGCATTGTCATTTTCCTGACTGGTTATGCCTTGTGGCAACTGGACGTGCACTTCTGTTCGTTCTGGATCTTCGTGCGCAGAAGGTTGTTACATCTGCCTTTGGGGGTGTTTTTAGAATTGCACTCCTGGTGGCATCTGTTGACCGGCTCTGGAGTATATTTCTACATTGTGCACCTGGAATATCTGCGGATCTTGACGCACGGTCGGTCTGAGCAATATACCTTAGCTTGGAGGTGGAAGGTGTTCCCAGAGCTTATCCATTCTTCCCATTCCATCAACACCAAGTACTCTTTAGAGTTTCTCGGACCCTACATCGAGCCCACCAAAACCTCGAAGCCGGAACACACAAAGAGCCAGTGAATTTTGATGACAGAATGTGACTACATTTTGCGCTAAATGACTTCAAGTGATAGTGCCAGCTGCTTCTGGCGCAAGGAGGATATGTTGGTGATGTCGCAAGGCGGTACAAGAGTTTTCGCTACCAGTGAGACCAGGATGTAACATCCAAAGCTCATATCAAGAAATTGAGCGTCACAATCTCAGGAGCTAAAGTTGGAGTTGAAAATTAGCATATCGAGACAGCTTGGGATCAGCTATTGCTCGGTGGAATTGTCATTATTTCAAGAGCGATGACCCGTGCCTTATGATGTAAATGTCAAGACACCACCTTACATAGAGATGACCAACTAACTACAAAAACGCCATTGGTATGCAGTCCATGTACATTCATCATCAGGAGCCCAGAATCTTAGCATAGAAAATCAAAATGTCTCTTGTCCCCGAATACAATTCCTCTTCTTTGGACTTTAGGTCCGATACTTTTACCATTCCTACCCCTGAACTCTGGCAAACAGTTGCCGAGGCTTCTCTGGGTGACTCCATTTATGAAGAGGATAGGGATACGCATCTGCTCGAACAACGAGTCGCTAAAGATTTTTTGGGCGGGAAACTATTCAGTGGCGCTGATGCTCGCGGTCTATTTTGTGTTTCCACCACGATGTCGAATCAACTGGCCATTCGTACCCACCTCAATTTTGCTCCTCCATACAGTGTACTGTGCGATAAAAGAGCACACGTTTACGTTGATGAATGTGCCGGAATAGCAGTATTATCCCAAGCTTTGGTTATCCCGGTAGCAGCCTCAAATGAGCGTTTTCTCACTTTAGAGGACATCAAGGAAAGCTATATCCCCGATGACGGTGATGTACATCTGGCACCGACCAAACTAATTTGCCTTGAGAATACATTACACGGCATGTGCTTTCCTTATGATGAACTCAAGCGCATCAGCGATTGGTGCCATGAAGAGGGTATTAAACTTCACTTGGATGGTGCCCGATTGTGGAACGCGGCGTGCGTATCCAGGGACCTTGACCCTAAAACCTATCTACGAAATATTGCGAAACTCGTTGATTCAGTCTCTTTGTGTTTTTCTAAATCCTTGGGAGCGCCGATCGGATCCATGCTTGTGGGTGGTTTGAAGTTCAGAGAGAAAGCCCGCCACTTACAAAAGCAACAGGGCGGTGGAATTAGACAAGCAGGATTTATCACTCGGATCGCTGACCATTGCTTGAATGTTAACTTTCCCGCTACCGTGAGCGAGGTTTGTAGGCGCACCGAAGAGTTTTGGCTGGATTTACATTTCAATTTGAAGACGAAGCAAAGAATGGAACTTCAGTTGAGTCATCCAGTCGAAACTAATTTTATTTTCCTCGATTTGCCAAAATCTGGAATTAACCTGAAAATCTTGTTGGAATATGGTGAAAGAAATAATGTCAAACTGTTTGATGGAAGACTTGCATTTCACTACCAGAACATCAATTCAGAAAGCCTCGCTGTTCTGAAAAAAACTTTCATTGATATCGCATCCTACTATCAAACACACGAATACCATTCAGAGGAAATATCGGCCAGAATATATTAGCTTTACATTTCAAAAAACCTTATTTAGCCCCTCAAAGCTTTTTGGACATATATGGACCATCAAGCTCGTAACCTAACTTTGCGTAGTAGTTCCTGACACCAACACCGGATATGACAGAAATTTTTTCTGAGCCATGTTCCTCCTTGGAAATTCTGGCAGCTTCTTCCATCAAAAGGGTACCAAAGCCTTGATGTTGGAACTTACGAGGGTCTCTAGAGTGAAGCGGTACGACAGACCCATAGACGTGTAGTTCTCTTACAATAGAAGTCCTTTGGGATGTAAACTCTTTTCTGTAGGTGTACTTCTTGGAGGCCTTTCTTAGTCTCAATAAACCGATCAAAATATCTTGTTTGGGATCTTCATATGACAAAAATGTTTCCCAACCACCATTGGCATAGTAGTCTCTTCTGATCAATTCGACTTGATCCGGTTGTACCTTGTGGTGCACTTCTTGGATACCCACCTCTCTAGTACGAACGTCTCTACAAGTAGTGCCGAAATCCTTCATTCTCGCTAAAGCCAATTCTCTCAAATTACCGTTGTCAACTCCTGAGGTGACTAATGGCATTGGGATGTCTCTTTGAACACGATAAATTCTGGTCCAAGGTGGCACCAAAGCCATAATTCTCGCCACTAAGTCTACAAGGGCATTAGCATTATATGACTTATAACGGCCAGTTTTCCATAGCTCATATAGGCCAGTGCCCCTAATCACTAGCGTGGGGTAGATTTTCAACCCATCGGTACGAAAAGCAGGATTTTCAAAATATTCTTTGAATTGCTCAATATCTCTCTCCATACCAACATTGGGCAGATCTGGCATCATGTGGGAAACAATTTTGTACCCTGCATCTTTAGCCACGCAGAAAGTTTCTGCAACAGAGCTTACTGTGTGACCCCGGTTCGTATCACGGGCAACATCCTCATAGAGAGATTGGACACCAATCTCTAGTCTGGTACACCCGTACTTCAACATATCATCCAAATGCGTTTGAGTGCAGTAGTCAGGCCTCGTCTCGATGGTGATACCAACACATTTGGTTAAACTCTGCTGTGAGTACTGAATGGCCTCATCGATGTCAGTACCGTTGAATCCTGAGAGGGCATTGTGTAGTTTTACGATAAAATCTTCGCGATAATCCTTGGGCAAAGACATAAAGGTTCCTCCCATGATAATATATTCAACTTTGTCAATGGAATGGCCAAGCTGCTTGAGTTGCTCAACTCTGCCTCTAGCTTGTTCGTAGGGGTCATAACGAGCTCTGATCGCCCGCATTGATGTAGGTTCGTAACCAGTGTATGATTGGGTGGAGTACTCAAAATCGGAGTCCGGCCCCCCAGGACAGTAAACACAGATATTTCCAGTGTATGCAATATGTGGACAGCGGTGAGGTTTGCACATGACGGCAACCACGGCGATACCTGACGCCGTTCTGACGGGTTTGGCTTTCAGCTTCGGCAGTAGGTATTTTTTGTATTGATCAGGAATAGAATTGATAATATCAGTTAGCCGTGGCTGTTGTTTCAGCTTGTACTTCTTGGAATATTTTGTGATCAGGCCATTTAGGTTGATTTCCCTAGAAGTGCCGGACGTCAAGGACGTCGTTAGTTCAAGTGTGATATCCGAACAACATTGAATGAAACGCTCCTTTTCGGGAGCCAGTTTCTGCTTGTTATTTTTCGGACCGTTACCACGTCTACCCATCGTTGGATATTAATAATAGTATGGGACAGCTGCTCTCCAGATCTGCTTTTCCAACGGGGTACGCTAGCTCATCGCCTTAACATCTTAAATTAAAAGTTTTCAACGCTTTAGGTGTATCATACTATACGATTGTGACGCCTAGCGAGAGATCAACTGTTTGAGCCAGTCCTGGTGCTGTTGAGCACAATAATATTTGACCACGGTTAAATAATGAAATTCGCACAGCGTCGCAGGTCTGAGCAATCAAGTATATGTATAACCACTACGGCCACATACTTTTATTGCAGGGATTCTTGACGATGGAAAATATCATGGTCTCAGGCATTAATAAATTCTTTTGAACAGAGATGCAAAGGTTCGATCTTTGTACTATTCCTGTTCTGAACAAATGATAGCTTTATTGTATATTATGATGTTAAAATTCAAGGTTTATATCAAAACCCACTTCACTCCACTAAATCATTAACTTAAATTTAGCAATTTTCGCAGAAGAGCAGGCTGGATTTCAAAAACAAAGGTCAGAAGCAGGCCAATATAATAGAATGGACTCAAGTATTTCCTTTCACTCACTTCCAGGTCGTTGCAGTTATCAAAAATACCCAGATGATCAGGAAGTCTCGTGACGCCTAATTAATACCTTACACACTGAAAAAGGTGGCGATCACTCA
Organism: Lachancea dasiensis; assembly: GCA_900074725.1. Taxonomy (NCBI): domain Eukaryota; kingdom Fungi; phylum Ascomycota; class Saccharomycetes; order Saccharomycetales; family Saccharomycetaceae; genus Lachancea; species Lachancea dasiensis. The sequence goes on from LT598454.1 coordinate 375,509, forward strand.
GTAAGAACAACAAAGCTATATATGAAAACGAGATTATCAACTGCACAAGGATATCTGCAGAAAGGCTTCAATTAAAGCTGACGGGAAGTTCAATTAGCAATTCGAAAGCCATTTGAACCGAAACTTGCTTCTTTTTCCTAAAAATAATGGGTCCGGAGGCCAAGAAGAGGAAGAATCAAAAGAAGAAGCAGAAACTTAAACTGAAGAAAGCTTCAAATAAAGATGAGAATACTGTAGAAGCTAGTGAGGAAGTACCTCATGTAGATGCTCCTCCTGCAGCAGACCTGTCAGAATCACCTAAGAGTGCTACAATGGGCGGTAGCGATCTGGATCCCGTTATAAAAGATGATTCTCACGAAGAGCAATCGAAGAACGACCCATCATCGCAGTCTGGAGCTGAAGAATCTTCAAGCTCGTTATCTGTGGATGATATTCGCAAACCGAGTGAACGTGAGTTGGCTTCTCCGTACGTAGTCGAGGCCAAAGTTACGTCAGGAAACAGCGCACCTGGCGAACTAGGAAACACAGGAATGAGCATAGAAAGTTCGCCAATTGAGCAAGGTATTCGGGAGCAAAATTTTGGAGCAGGTACAGAAGTATTGGGTGATGTTGAGGGCAGTGCCGAAGTCGCCGAACCAACAGGATTGGACGCGCTCACAACGCAGTCGAGGGAAGCACAGGAGGGTGAGATGAATAACAATGCAACCAATAGTCCTAGCAGGTCGGATGCTACTGTTGAACCTGAAAGTGAACATATAGTTGAGTCAATTGAGGGCGTTGGGGCCAAAGATGATCAAGAGGATTTCGATAAAACTAGACACGACACAAGCCAAGAACATGCGGCTACACCAGCCCTGGAACCTGTTTACAATGTAGAGCGGAACTCAAGTAAACAGAAACCTTCGGGATCAAATGATCGTGGTCAAGCTTTCATCCAGGGCCCTACGCCTGAGACGGAAACTGACGAACGTGTCCTGGAATCTGTTCTGCCCTCAAGGGAACCTGTCTCACCGCCTCAGCATTTTGTTGTGAACGTACCACCTGAAGCTCGCACAGGTGATTTTGGAGAGGCTTCAAATTCAGCACTTATAGGCGAGCAGCCCGTAAAATGTATTGACACCGGCGGAACTGAGCATATAAACTATAGCGGAGTTCCTGCGAAATATAAATCAGAGGATACTTCCACGGATGCCACAGAAAACTTGGTGACGAATGAAGCTCTCATCGAAAACGTGAACGTAGTCCAATCAGAAGGGTGTACAGCTTTTTCAAATAACGACAGAGGTGTTCATGTATCTTCTAAAGAAACACACGACGATGAAATTGCTCTCAATGCTGAAAACAAATCCTATGTCCGTCCCGTCGAAGGTCACGTCGAACATTCTGCCGAGGATACAAGCGAAAATTTTAATGAGCACGCGGAGGATTATTCTGGACAATTTCCTCATGTCCCTGCTGTTCCCGTTCCTCCTTTCCAGGCTAAAGGAACGTCGTTTTCTCAAGGGGATAATCAGAAACCCTTACCTTGGGAAGAGGATCAACAGGATCAAGAGCCTTTACCTTGGGAGTCGCAGTTTTCCCAAGGGGATAATCAGGAACCCTTACCTTGGGAAAAGGATCAACAGGATCAAGAGCCTTTACCTTGGGAGTCGCAGTTTTCTCAAGGGGATGATCAGGAGCCCTTACCTTGGGAAAAGGACCAAGAGGATCAAGAACCTTTACCTTGGGAGTCGCAAACCCAAGCTTTCGGCCCAGAGTTGTTGCCGATAAACTCCGAGCCCTATTCAAATGACCTACCTTATCCTTCTGACCAAGGTGAACATAGGCCAAGCCCCAAGGAAGACCAGGCAGTAGATGAGCTTTTCGATAATAACGACGAAGAAGAAGCTCTTCCGTGGAATGTCCCTGATGATCGTTTGAGCTCTCCGCAGCAAGACTCTCATATTTCTTACCCGGGCGTTGAATCTCAGCGCACCTCTGACTCAGACTATAACCACGATACTGTGCAGCCTGAGCTAAATCTCACGGCCGCTCAAGATGGCAGTGCCCCTACTTCAAAATCAACTGGAACTCATCAAGATGAAGCAGATTTGTCAGTTATTCAGACTTCAATGGAAGCCCACGAGATGCCCAAAAAATTCTCGTTTTTGGACAACGACGATGACCTTTTGGAAGATGACGACAGCTTTTTAGATTCTGATGATGATTTTCTGGCTGAGCCGGCTGAGAAGGTTTCCAGCCATTCTCCATCTATGACAGGTTCGAACTCTACCGTAGACATGTCTGTGTTGCCGCGAGCTGGAGGCACCAAGGTATACACGCCCGCAACTCTGGAACCTCGCCCTGCCCCCGTCATAGCACAAGCACAATCTCAGCTTACAACTCCTGCACCCCCCCAGGCACCACTGAATGTTAAGTCCACTCGATACGCGCCCCCTGTAATCGATGGAACTGCTGCACAGTCAGCTTTCGTTTCGCCCATCGCCACCGCAAACTCGGCGCTTCCTACCAACATTTTGCATCGTCAAGAACTAACTTCTAGCAATGTTCCTGCTCCGAACGTTTATAAAAAATTAGACGAGGAGAAGAAAAAGTCCGATGCGTATGATTTGCCGTTGGAACTTGCTCCTCGCCAGTTAAAAAAAGCAAAACAACCAAAGCCATTTGGCGCATCAAGCCCTGCGCTTTCAGCTACTAGTTCCTCCAACACTATATCACCTTTGGCAGGCATAGCTCCCATAAGAAAAAGTTCCGATGGTTTAAGGGCTCAAGCGCCTAGGGGCCTGGTAGCTAATTCGGTTAATCAGTCTACATCCAGCGTGGTGGCGCCTGTGAATCCTTATGGGCCGCCCGCGGCTTCGGCACCCCCCAAAGTGTCGAATTCGTATGTTCCAACGACTGCAACGAATGAGACAGTTTCTATGCCCTCAAAAAGGTATGCTCCGCAAGCACATGGCGAGCCGACAGCTAACTTGGGTGCGGTTTATCAAAGCTCATCCAAGACTATGAGATCAAGGGCGCTTAGCAACATTTCAAATGGAAGTGTAGGATCCGTAGGAAGCTCCAACTCATTCGCAAATGCTCCCCCGATGGACTACAATTCTATACTTGACTCTCGTGCACCTATAGTACCTGCATTGAAAACAGTTGGACTACCAAAAATAGGTGCACCTGCACTTTCGCCCAATACTCAGAGAAGAAGCCACGCCCGATCAAACTCTAGTGTTTACGCTCCAGCCTATTCCTCGAAGTATGCCCCAACGGTTCAGCCACAATATCAGTTGTCACCACTCGACGATGGAGAACCAGCCGCCACGAATAATAGTATTTTACGCCCACCCACAACGCATGCTACCAAACCCAGAGCTTCGAAAGCACCTGGACGGTCACCAATTATCGAAGAACAACCTATTGACCCCAATATTGCATTTCAACGTCAGTTTCCCATTTTCAATTGGGGTAAGTCGTCAAAACTTGTTTATGCAGCTTCCATAGCAGTTACGGGTGGCAATTATTTTTCTTCAGCGGACCTTGGCCCTGATATCCGCGTTTCCAGCTATGACAGTGTTGTGAAAGCATCCGGTTACCTCAAGGCCTTTCCTGGTCCCTTGGTGAAAGGTAAGAGTAAAGTTAGAGAAGTTCAAGACTGGATTGACGGGGCCTGCGAATTCTTTTCCAAAGAACAACCTCTCAAAGACCTCACGCTGTACCAAATACTGAAGGTCAAGCTCACAGTTGGCTCAGGGCCGCAGGAGATTGCAAAGGTGTTATACAACTCAGATGAGCTATTACCTTTTCTCTCGCAACCTTCAACAAGAAAAAAGACCGCCTATAACGCTCAGAAGTTGTGCGAAAATGATCAACTTAGGGTCCTAGCTGCACTGCAAACCGGTAGGCAAGAACTTGCTCTCGAACTGGCACTTTCAGAACGCGATTTCTCTATGGCGTTGATTATCAGCAGTTTGTTAGGGAAGGAAAGATGGACGCAGGTCGTTGATGCCTACCTTGGCCAGGAATTCCGTTTAAGTGATGCAACGGATCACTCTGTCAATCTTCTTGCTTTGATCTTTCAAGTTTCTGTGGGCAACAGTAAACGGGCCATCGATGAACTAGGCACAGATCCAGTTAAAGGAAACTGGGCTTTGAATAATTGGAAGGTCATAATTGCAGGAGTTTTGAATAATGTTATTCACCATACAAATGATTCTGAATCCAGCCCTAGCGAGTTTCCCCATCAAGCTATGGTTTTTCTCGTGGAATTTGGGATTTTTCTATCTCAAAAGGATATGTTTTTGGCAGGAATATGTTGCTTTGTCATTGCTGACATTCCACTATCATATCATGAGGTTATTCAGAAGTCAGAAGTGCGCTTCTCATCTGTCGGCAGCGAAAACTCGTTAGAAGGCGTTCTGCTATCTGAAATTTATGAGTTTTATCACTCTGTCAGAGATCCTAAATTCGCGCGCTTTGATCATTTACTACTTCAAAAACTCATGCACTCTTCAATTCTATTTGAAAGTGGGATGGCAACTGAGGCGCTGAAATATACTGACTTTGTCGCGTTGGGTTTAAGAAGTCTTCCAAAAAACAGTTCACTCTGTGCGACAGTAGAATTACGTCTCAACAGTGTATCCTCAAAACTGGCAGGGACTAGTGGCAGCTGGCTGGGGAAACCCAAACTGAGCCAAGTATGGGGCCAGTTGGATAAGTCCTTTAATAAATTTATAGGAGGGGATAGCGAGGAGACCAACGCTGATGAATCTGGGAAAATTTTTGAAAATTTTACTCCTAGTAGCTCCAGAAACAGCTCTAAGATAGACTTAGCACAACAACCGCCTCATTTCAATCCTTCTGTTTCGATCAATAATGCCGTTCCCCCGGCGTTTACTCCTAGCTTGTCAAGAACGCAAGCTCAGTCAACTTTTTCGTCATTTGCGGGCCCAGTCAAAGTCCGCGAATCAAATGGCAACATGATCCCAGAGAACAGAGTTGATTTACCGCAAACTTCTTGGGGCGGTACATCATCTTATAAGGTACAACCAGAAGTGGTTCCAGCTTCGTTCAGTTCCCCGAACCAACCTGTTTATTTAAATTCTCCTGCCAGGACGAAAGACCAATCATCGATAGTTATGACTCCTCCGCCATTATTTTCATCTTCCTCTTCTAAAAGATATATGAGCAAAAGGGTCGGTAGCAGCGGAGAGGGCGTCTCTTCTGATTCCCTCTTAAGGATTGGCGATGAGACCACCATTCCACAATCCCGTGGCAAAAGATTTGCTAAGGACAACCAGTCTCTCAGTACTGATATGTTAGCCGAGCTCCATGTAGCTCCTCCTCCGGCTTATGGAGGCGCAGGAAGTTATTCAAGCAGACGAAATTCTACCCAGTCTCGGAGTAGTTATCAATCCCGTGCTTCCAATTTCTCATCTCCCAAACAGTCAGCCATTGCGTGTAATCCGCCGGGCTCTGAATTTTCAGAAGAGGCTGTGAGGGAGAATGAAAGCCAGGCGCGGACCGGGGGTTATGCAACGAACTCGGAATTGTCGCAAGCTCTGTTGGCGAATGATGAGCTTGAAGATCACAGCTCTAACGACCCGGCTATGCAAGCTTGGAGTGCGAAACATGAGGAGGCTTTGCCTTTCGATACCCAATTAGAAAATCCCAGAACAGACCGTGTTATGAGGTCCCAATCCTCAAAGATCCAAGGACAATCAGAGGATGCAAACGAAACTGAAAATCAAGACTTGAGAGAGTCGCAGATAAATCTTCAGCCTCCAAAAATAGCGACCACCAACGAAGAGATACCTGCACATGAGATGGAAGTCTCCAGTGCTAGTAGAAGCGACACTGAGCCGGCCAAAATGCATATACTGCCATCAACTGTCTCAAAGAACCCATATGCACCAGTTCCAACAGATAAAAAACCTAAATCGACGTACAATCCGTATGCTCCTGTTGCAGCTCAGTCCGATTCGGTGAGTATGGAACAACCTTCTATGCAGCCATTGCTTCAAAATAATCCGAGTGAAGAGCTAGATTTCTTTGCTTACGGTGGTTATAATGTGAAAGAAATCACTCCCTTAGAAGAAGATCAAGGTCGGGTAGAGATCGCGAGTGACTTCGATGCATCACATCAAAATGTCCAGGAGACTTTGAAGGACGTCGAAAATAATGATACCAATTATACTGATCAGCTCTTTGAGCGAGATGGCTACAAGTCTGATTCTGCTCCTTTGCTTTCTTCATCGAAACTGTCTGTTGAGGAACCTCGCTTTGCACCAGCCGCAAAGCTGAGGACGTCCTCGAAGGCCGCAGATGGTGATGAGATCTTCAATACTCAGGCACCCGTCATACGACCTTCTTCGAACCCAAACTTCAAGCCATTTACTCCTGCCTCAACTCCAGGCGTTGAAGACTATTATGAGGATATCATCGAAAACGCTTCTGAGGAGGATGAAGAGGATGCTGCTGAAGCGGCGAGAGCCGAACGAGAAGCGAGGGAAAAAGATGCCAAGGAAGAGGCAAGAAATAAGGAAAAGAAAGCAAAGGGAAATCAAGACAAAAACCAAAACAATGCCTCGTGGTTCGGGTGGCTACGGAAGGATCCTAACGAGAAAAAAGCCGTGAAGGCAAAGTTAGGACACCAGAACACATTTTATTACGATGAAAAGCTACAGCGATGGGTCAACAAAAATGCTACCGAAGAGGAAAAACAACAGGTATCAACCCCACCCCCTCCACCTCCTATCATCAAAAAGAAGGTCGAAAGTTCTCCTAAAGTGAAGCCCCGTTCAGGTTCAGTGGCAGGTGGTGCTTCGGCTCGAACAACGTCCTCCATTTCACCTACAACAATTTCCATGAATAAAGAAATCATTTCTCCACCCATTGGAACGAACGACATTCCTAAGAGTGGTACACCATCTATTAATCCTAGCGTAAGTCTTTCAAGTAAGAAGGCCAATGGTTTGGATGATCTGATGTCTCTTGTGGGAAACTCAAGTGGCCAGACTACTAGAAAGAAGAAAAAGGGTACTCGTGGCTATGTCAATGTGATGAACAATTTATAGTCAATTAAATGTTTACAGCTTTTTAATAGTATCTCAAAAGTTTTACCAGTTTATATCCCCTCTCGCAATGTGCTACAGTAGGTTTTCGTTTTTCACTATTATCGCTCAATGTGTGTTTGCAGGTTATAAACAAAAAAAATCAACTGATAAGTTTCTTAAGTTATGTACAGGAAATTTTATAGCCGGCTATTTGTCTTTAACGTCTACACGGTAAAGATCACCACAAGTTTTCATTCTTTGGATTGCTGTCTGCATGTTATCTTCGTAATTTTTTGGAAGTTTAGCCTGAGGATGACTCTCGAAAACTGAACCAATTAGAATGAGCTCATCAGTAGAAGCGTCACACAGAAAAGCTACATAATCTGTAACATCCCGGTCCAGATTTTCAGTCTCATGCGTGCGTTTGTTGAGCTTGATGAGTCTCTGTTTTGTCTCAAACTTATAGATGAGCTGAATATGCTCCAATGGACGACCAGGAATCATCATAACTTGCACTGAGGTGAGCTTGGGAACCTTATGAAATTTGAGTAGTTGCCAGTCAAGGTCTATAGTTTTTGGAATTTGTTTGGCTCTTGAACTTAAAGATTCCTCGACCCACAAGGAAATATGGGGCTTGACCGATGCCAGATTTCTCGCGGCAAACGCTTTATTAACCTGAACATAACTTTCAATGGCTCTGTTTTTCCAAAGAAGGAAATTAGGCTTGAAGCCCGATTGGTATCTGAACAATGCAACTTGTACCGTATTGAGACCGAACGTGTATATGCGCCTGATTAGAGCATTGCTGAAGACGACTGGATGACGAAAAAAATTTGGTAGATTCTTATATGACGGAGGAATGTACAGCTCTGAAGAGATACCCAGATGTCTCGGGTTAAAGTCTGCCGGTTTGGATTTTTTGTTAGCTCCTTCAGCTTGTTGCCAAGAGGAAGTTGTGACAGACAAAGATCTGCTTAAAAGTAACCCATTTCTGGAGGTTCGCAGTGTAGTTCGAGGAAGGGCACTTAGAAACATGCTGAACGCCTTGAAAAGAACGATTCCCTAGGACGAACGTTAGTTTATTGACAGATGTGGAGGAAGTTAATTTTCGAAGTTTTTCAACCGCCCTGTCAACGTTACGAGCATCCATCAGAAGAGCACTTCAGACGTACTACAGTTTTGCAAGAGTAATGAGGACCACTGTCGATAGTTATCCATTACGATGGGTGACGTTCATCATACTTGCTCACTACTGCTCATCTTCTTCCGAGCCGAAGGTTTTTGTGAGTAGATAAGAGAGGAACTGGTGCAAGGTGAGTAAGTGACAACTGGTCAGAAAACTAGGCAACTAACAATTGGGACACAGGAGAATTTAAAAAGCTGAATAGTCCACATAACGATTAACTCTACTTGATTTTCTAGCTTCTCAAGTTTATCTAAATTTTGTTGAATTCTGTTGTAGAGATAATCAATTAAGATGGCCACCAGAGTTTTGTCAGTGAGCAAATACCCAACCAGACGAGTAGAAGCACTGCCGCTGCAACCAACTATCACACGAATATTAGAACGAGTATGAGCTTCGGTGGAAAAACGCAAATGTGAGACGCGTCAATGCTGTAAAAAGTGATTAAAGATGGCTATTAAAATGAATCAGCCCGATGCTATTTCTAGCATGGAGAAGCGAATGGAAACACCCCCATAATAGCCAACTACGAGCGGATATCAGCTCTCAATTTCATATCAACTATCGCTTAAGATTATTAAGAACTATATGTGGCGCCAGAAATTACCATGCGCAGAAGATCCCCTGCTAAAGCTCGATATATCCAACCGGGAAAGCCCACACAAAAAGTGATAGGGCTTGATAGCATAAAATCAACTCCTAGCCCTGTTTGCTCCTACGCATAGGCGCGGTGGATTACTGTAACGCCAACTAACATTTCCACAAACCTTTTGGTCGAAGAGGCAGTAAGTATATCGCTAGATTACGAAGAAGAATCATCAGAACTGCTCGTGATATTTGCTGGACATGCTCGATATCGAACTACCACACAGGCGGTTTCCGTCGTCAAGGTATGTCAGTAATATCTTGCCAGAGGTATATTATCGTTCAATGTGAGATCAGGCAAAATTGACCTATGGAAAAGGGACAGTAGAGCATGATAGTAAGGCCGTGTTACCATAGTAGGCCGCTGTCTATCACGAAGCAAGAAGATCGACAGTTACAGTTCCTCTTTTCCACGTCTTAAGAAATTTATCTCACTGATTATGAAAACTCTGCTGCTCGGGTTTAAAATTAAAGATACGGAAAGTCTCAACTGGGGAAAAGCATTGGCTTTGTATCTAAAGAAATCCTATGGATCTTCCACTTGGAGCCAGTTTTTTGACGCAAAACTTGCTGAAAACCTAGACCATTTACGCAGTAATGCTAATGGCAATTTAGCTCCAGAGGCCCTTGTGGAACAGCTTTTCCTGTACTATAGTTTTCTCGAACAGCTACATCTTCGGTTGGGTGGGAATTCAGGTCAGCTAAATCTAGATTTTACATGGTATGATGCAGCTTACACAACAGCAAGTGGGTCACAAAAGTACACACAAAGAACTGTGGCGTTTGAGAAATCTAGCATCCTGTATAACCTAGGTACAACCCTGACACAACTCGCGAAGGAAAAGGTCGATAGTGACGTTAAAAAGTCGATTGGATATCTTTCTCGTGCTTTTACTTGTTTTCAGTATTTGAGCGAAAACTTTCTAAATTCGCCCTCAGTTGACCTTCAAGCCGAGAATACAAAATTTCTAGCCGACTTGTGCCATGCCGAAGCTCAGGAGCTTTTTTTACTGCAAATTGTTAATGGGCCTGAGGTTGCGAAGCATGCCTCACTAATAGCTAAACTAGCGTTCATGGCTTCTTCACTATATCAGAAAATTTTAGACTTTTATGATACCGAAGCCGACATTGCCAAGACAGAGGTTCCTTATGGAGAGAGTAAATGGAAAAGCATTATCACCTGTAAGTTGCATTACTACAAAAGCGTTTCGGCTTTTAATTATGGCATGGCTCTTGAGCAGCAACAGAAGTTCGGAAACGCTATTGCCTTTCTGCAAATTGCTCAAGAATCAATCACGGCAGCTTTGTCGCATAAACTTCACGTCAAGGATGTCATTGACTTGGAGTCTCTTAAATCGTTAATTGCAGCCAAACATAAAGCATTGATCAAAGACAATGATTTCATTTATCATGAATCTATACCGTCCGACGTGTCCATGGAACTCATCAAGTCCATGGATGCCATTAAGCCGCAAACGTTGACCCAGCTGTTAAAAACATACATGGAGAAAGTAGCCGAACCCGCAGATATTATGTTCAAGGGCATAATTCCTGTCGAAGTTTACGAAAAGGAGAGCATATATTCAGAGCAAAAATCAGATTTACTGAGAAGGGAACTGGAAGTTGCCGATACTGCCGATTGGGAATATACATCATTTGTGGAGTTCACAACTTTGCCTAAGATCCTGATGGACCTGAACGACAGATACACAAGCTCAAGAGGTAGCCGTCGATTGGAAAATCCACAGCTCACCATGATGAAAGACCAAATCGACGCTTGGTCTAAGTTCGTTCTCCAGTCGAAGTACAATGACGTTGAACGTCAAATCAAGGTGGTCGTCGATCTCAGGAAACAGATACTAGAATCGTTGTCTTCTATACCAGCGGAACAGACGGAGAATGCGGTCAAACTCAAGTCGTCATTAGTAGCGGCCTCCAAGTCCGATGAGAAGTTATTTTCTTTTGTAGAATCTCATTTACAAGAGATACAATTGTTAAGGGCGCCCGAACTCTTGAATCAGCAATGGAAGGAGTTGACTGCGTCAGAGCACGAAGAACCAAACCTACTAGACATGGATGATGACAAAAATGAGGAAATTAGACTGAAAATAAAAAGCGTCTCAAATCAGCATGAGGACCTCAAAGTTTTGAAAGACGAGAGATCCAGAGTTGTACAGGATCTAAAAAAATCGGTTAACGAAGACGATATCACAAGAGTAATTTTATTGAATTCCGGGGCGACTGATACTGAACTCAAAGAGATTTTTGAAAGGGAGCTCGACAAGTTTAAACCACTGAGCACTCGGATAGAGGCGACTATCTTCAAGCAGCGCAGCCTGATCAACTCGATCAAAATCAGTTTAGATGCGATTTTCAAGCTGACAGGTGTGGACGAAGAGTCTAGTAACAGCGATTCAAACTTGGCGAAACGCAATAATTTTTATGACAAGCTCAACAAAGCCTTTACGAACTTTTCTGTTTTCGTAAATGATTTACCCAAGGGATTGCTGTTCTATGAATCGTTACTTAAAATGTCAAGCGATTTGCGATCATTTGGATCTGTACCACAAAGGGGTGTTGCTCCCGATCCCGCCCCCTCTTTGCCTGGTCAATTTAGTCGAGAGTTTCAGCAACTGAGTGTCTCTTCAGAAGCTCCCAATTTTGGGCAAAGTACCGCCCCTGGTGGGCCCCCGGTGCCTCCTCGAACTTACGGCGAACAACAAGGTTATAACCAATCTGGTCCTTCACTACCAGTGATTCCTCCGAAAGAACCACCATCCGGTATGACTGGGCTGATGGTAAGCCAGTCACATTCTTATCAGACGCCCGAACAAAATCCGACCTCCTTTTACAACAATCCTTCGGTGTTCGATGAAAGCTTGTATTCTCGCTATAGTGGCTAGAATAAATATGCATGGAAAAGCTATTGTTCGTCTATTTACCCGCGCTGCGGTCCGAGCTAGTCTTCCGCTTGTTACGAGAGTTCGACTTTATGATGGGAGAACGCTTAGGATCGAACCACACCTTTTCAGAGCCGAAATCAGATTCCGTTAGGCGAACAAAGCTAATCAATCCGTCATCCATGAGAGCCAGTATAAAGCTTCTGTAGCCTTTTTTCAAACGTCTTTGCTGTTCAACGTGAGGTGCAACTGGTTTGCTCTGGCGCTGGGCCTTTCCTTTCTCTGGCGGTGTCTTACCACTCAACGACTCTGGCACGAGGCTGTCTACCTTCGTATTTAGATTTTTAAACAGAAGCTTCATCTCAGAGTAAGTCGGGAATTTGTAATCTTTGGTATTTTTGTTCACAACTAGCACTTGGAAGTCTGGCCAACCCGGTGCCTTCTTTTTAAAGCTGCCCTGAGGTTTCCAAACATCAAACGTGAACGATCGAGAGGAGTCCCCCTCCTTTAAGGTTAATAATTTCTCGCCTTGTAGATCCTGAATGGTTTTGGGAGCTACATAATGGGGAATCAGCTTGCTGAGTGCGTCATATATTTGGCCAGACGAGGTGTACCGCATCAAATGGAACTGCAACGGGTGGTAGGTTGGTGTCCGGAAAATATCAAACTGCCTTCTTGCTAAGGAGCGAAAGGATTGGAAGAGACTTGGTATCGCCTTGGGGACTTCTCGATGGGTCATTTCTTGCCTTGGCTGAGAGTTCATTACAATAAACCCTAACCTCTTCAAATGTGCGTATACGGCAAATTCATCAGCTTCCTGAGGTGACTTGAAAAGCATATACAGATCTTCTATGCTCAGCGAAGGATCTAGATCATGGTCTTGGCGTTCACTGTGCTTGAAATAAGGCGTTATGGTACCTCTTTCCGCCAGGTAGACGAGCTCATGAAATGTCAGCCAACATACTCCTTTTCTGTCGACTTTACCAATAGTATGCATAAAGCTGCCCTTGGGCTTGGGGACGAACGCAGAATGAAGCTCGGGCACATAGAAAGCATGCGTCAGATTTTTTATCACAGTACCTCTTGCGGCGTCCGAGAGGGAATCGAACATAGCTTTCCTAGCCTTGTAAAGAAGTAGTTCCTGTGCATCAGTGCCATCAGGCCCATAGTCTTTCTCACCTCTTTTCGGTACCACGACCTGGCTTTTGGAGAGCTTGGCGATATGCGACCAATCTTGCGACAATTCATCACCTTCGGCATCCGAGTCGACGAGCGCAGATCGCACTGCCGAATCTTCAACTACCTCAATAACGCCAACACTCATACCAAATAAACGGTTTGCAATCGCTCAACGTCGCAGTACGCCAAGCTACCACTACTGCCAAACACTGGGCCGATGAGCTCTTGAATTTGTATGCACCAGTGATATTACAGTACTCTAAAAAAAAAATAATTAAAAAAGCTCCGATACGGGGAGTCGAACCCCGGTCTCCACGGTGAAAGCGTGATGTGATAGCCGTTACACTATATCGGATATCAGTATCGCTAATAATGAATCTGGAAACTATACCTCCGTCAAGAGGTCACGCACTCTCCCAAAAGAGAACCGTGTACCTTTTAGATCCAAAATATACGCTACATAAGTTGCCACGCACTTCACAGCTTGGTTGTATTACAGCCTTCACAGCTGCACTTCGTACCACATTTACACCTGCTCGACGAGCCCTTGCCGCAGCAAGAGCTCGGGGCCTGCGTGGACGGTAAATTCCCGGCAGCCGACCGTGGGCCAGATTCTTTGCCAGGATTGCAGGCAGTATTGTTTGACGAGCAAGGCATGTTTGCCGAGGATAGCTATAATTTCTCTAGAACTTCGCTAGAACGTCAATGCTTTAAAGGCAGTCGATCGTGGCATTCACAAGAGTAAGCAGCGTTCTATCCATCTCGATAAGCTCTATATATAACATTTTCTCACGGGACCCGTTATCAGTAATGCCCGCATAAAAATGCCCCATTAAGCATCTGTAGCCAGATCGTTGAAGAGGACAACGAGCATTGTGCACAAAAACATCACACTAGGCCGGCGGCTATTCCTTAACATGTAGCTATCAAACAACGACGGTCAGACAGCAGAGGCGAGAGTGTTTAGTGTTTAGCGTGCAGCTTGCTAGATAGAAGAATACAAACCAGGCTAAATAGATCCGTCGCCAAGTTACTATATCCTATATATCTAAGTATCTCGAGGTTAAGTATTGTTGAGGCGAGTTGGCGAACATGAGATACCTCACCGACGTACGCTTGAAAGGGTCCACCTTTTTGATTATACAGCAGACCCTCCAAGAAGCGGAATCGCAAGGCAGCAGTGACTGCCAGGGCATCATGTCAAACGCAATCAGGCGGGCTGTGGAAAATAAGGTTCGAAAAATGCGCTTAGAGCTCGACGAGAGAAGCGCCGGTTCCATCTCGGTGAGCTCTCGAAGCTTTTTGATGGAGGGGCAAGGGTCAATCGAGATCAGCAAGTCGCCGACGGAGGCGCAAGTGAGTATCGTCAGAAGTCTGGTGAAAGTGATCCTCCACCAGATCACTAGCTTTGGCAGCTATAATCTCTTGGAAGGTCAGGAAAACCTTCTGGTGTCACTCTGCGTTGAAAAACTATATATCGAGCCTCTTGCACGGGAACCCACCGTAGGGGGAGGGGACACATGCACCGCAAAGGAGATTGCCAACGTATTTGAAGCTTCCGCGAAAGGCGGAAGCACTCGGGAAACGGCGCCCGGAGCTTCAATACGCAATAGATTCACCACCAATTGTTACTGCTGCGTAGAGGACTATGCTCCAGTCGAGACGGCCACCAATATCACTGAGGAGTTCGACAAGATTGATATCCAAGAAGAGGGAAAGTCTGGCCAAGACGAAGAAACTTTGATTGCCGTACACCCGCTGCTTTCAGGTGTGCCATTGTCGAGCGAAACTTTGGCTCAAAGTCATATTAGTCTTCTACCATCGTCTCAGTACGAGGGTTTATGGGAATCGCTGCAGTTTGACGAGAACATCAAACAAAGACTGTTTTCTTATGCCACGATATCTCTAAAACTTTCTCAATTCTCTCAGCAGAAGGTTTCGCAAGCGCTGGTGTCCAGCAATAAGATCCTTTTGGTGCATGGCCCACCAGGCACCGGTAAAACGACGGTTTGCAAGGCTTTGTGCCAGAAGCTCGCCATTCGATACCAAAGAAAGACGCGGAAAGTCTTCCAGCAGAGTGGCTACAACGCTCTGATGATAGAGCTGTCTTGTTCCCGTATATTCTCCAGATGGTTTGGAGAATCTGCCAAAAATCTGGACAAGATCTTTCAGGATATCGAGAATCTTTTGAACGACGAATGCAATAACAAACGTTTTATCTGTTTGCTCATGGATGAGGTGGAAACACTCGCTTCCTCTAGATCATCGCTGATCAGCAAAAACGAGACTACAGACGGTATAAGGGTGGTCAACACTTTGTTGACTAGATTGGATAGCCTGAAGAAATACGACAACTTCTTGATAATGGCCACTTCAAACTTATTGACTTCACTAGATGAAGCATTTTTGGATCGTGCAGATGGTGTTTTTTATTTGGGGAATCCTTCGGAACATGGCACACGCATGATATTAGCGTCCACGATTAGTGAGCTTCTCCAAACAGGGGTCATTTCCTGCCAAAACAGCCGAAACTTGCTTTACACAGATGACATCCAGAATTCAATTGGATATATTGCTCAGCAATGTGTCGTATGAATGGTGAACAAAATACCACTCTTTCCGGGACTTTACCGAGCGCAGTTCCCTACACCCAAAAGAACAAACTCCATACTAACAATTACCGAAACCTACAGCTGGCTGATATTAGCGGCCGAACTCTGAGAAAATTGCCCTTAGTATGTCTCTCGGAGCACTTGTACTCACTGCCTGTGACCCTCCGCGAATTTATGTTGGCTTTAGCGATGACGGTTAAACAGAAAACTGCTTGTGCTCAAGCATTATCCCAGCGATGAACTTCTGCGAATCATTTCATCAATATGAAGCTAATCAAATTTCCCATCGTGCTTCATAGATATTCCAACGGTTACAACCCCGTGGGCTATCTCGCTCATCTCATTTGAAACTCATCTCGATGTGACAGAAAAAAAATTTGATAACGAAATGGCTTTTAAATTAAAGGTAGAATTTGAGATCTCAACTTGACTTTGGGACCGTAATCTGGCCGCAACTAGAGCATTCTTATACCAATCAGAGATGGGACTCCTGAGAAAATCTACCTTTATACTATGCGCTTTGGCTTCAGTGGCACTAGCTGCCGATCAAGAATTTAGCGGAGACGAGGGAGAAGTCAAAGACGGCCCAATGAGATCATTTCTACTGTCAATATCCATGATTGGTGTCTCTGAGATAGGGGATAAAACCTTTTTGATTGCCGCGTTGATGGCAATGCGTTACCCAAGAATGCTTGTATTCAGCGCCTCCGCCGGTGCGCTATTTTTAATGACAATTTTGTCCGGTATGGTGGGCAGGACTTTTACGTCGCTGGTTCCCCAGCGCTACACTCAATTCGTGGCAGGCATTCTCTTTTTGGTTTTTGGCTACAAGCTAACCCTTGAAGGGCTTGCAATGTCGAAGGACATGGGTGTGGAGGACGAACTTGCAGAAGTGGAAGAGGAGCTTGCCGTCAAGGATTTGAACAAAAACATGGGACACGTGGAAGGCGGTGGATCTGCTACTTCCGATGCGTCTCACTCTGTTTGGAAGGGCCTGAACTCTCTCTACGATAAGGTAATGGAGTTAGCCTCCAAAGTTTTCAATCCCATTTCACTTCAAATTTTTGGGATGGTTTTCCTAGGGGAGTTTGGAGACCGCTCTCAAATCAGCACTATCGCTATGGCCTCCGGTAGTGATTATTGGTTTGTAATACTGGGTGCAATAGTGGGCCACGCTATATGCACAGGTGTTGCTGTAGTAGGTGGCAAAATGCTGGCTTCAAAAATCAGCATGAGAACTGTTACATTGGGTGGCGCCTTCTCATTTTTCATTTTCGCTATCCTATATGTCGGCGAAGCCTTCGTGAACCCTTACTAATGGTTTGGAAGTATTTATTATTAACTTTGGTTTTTTGATGGCAACATTTTAAAGTAGACTCTTCTCTTTACGTATCTTCTACCGTGGAGCTTTCTGTCAAAAGCCTCTGTCGTACAAGCCTCTTGATCGCCTCTTGTGTGCGATTTTCTAGCTCGTCTAGGTCGGGTTGGAGCTTCTTTTGTAAATCACTAGTTGGCTTTATCATGGTCGCGACCTTTTCGCTATTCTCGTCTCTGCTATTCTCGTTTGGCTTATTAGGGGCTTTCTCTGAGCTGTCACGATGTGGAGTATCATGCAGAGAAACAAAAGGGCTACTTGAATTTGATTCAGCTCCCACAATTTCCGCTTCGGCTATTGCTCGATCTTGTGTCTTTCGGGTATCATCACTCAGAGTGCCTGTTCGTAGGCCCTTGCTGGCCAACAGCTCAAGTCTCTTCTTTCTCTCGTTGAGTTGATCTTGCAGTGAACTCATTCGAAAGTTCCCTTCTGATTATTGTATCACTCTTTCACCTTTCAGTGGGGCGTCTGTTTAACGGAAATCCTTAATTCTTAACTTATGACTCTCATTGTTCGTAAATTCTTAAAAGGATGAGATACAGATACATACACCAGAATGGTACCGTAAATACACAGCGTATTTATACTGGTCAGTATATTACATTCAGACTCTCTGTGAGTATGATTCTATGTGAATATGATTCTATATGCAATGCAAAAGAGCGTTTCAACGCAAAGTTTTGATGAAGTTATCCAAATTGTACTCTTCTTCGTACTGCTTGGTGTCCCATAGTTCAGTAAGTTCACCAACGGCTTCCTTAGCTTTTCCAGTTAAGCCGGTTTCATTGACGATTTCATCAAGCTTGCCGTCATTATTTTTAGGCTCATTCTCTTGCGAGGGAACATTGTCGGTGTCGAACAAGTCGAGTAGTTGATGAGTATCCATAGAAGCCAATCCTGAATTTTGTTGATTTATGACCGTTGATGCTATGTTCATTTTGAACTTTTGAAGACCCATAATCTTTTCCTCAAGAGTACCTCTGGTGATTATTCTGTACACATTGACGACCTTTTTCTGACCCAAACGATGGGCTCTATCCATTGCCTGAAGGTCATTCATAGGATTCCAGTCATGCTCTATGAAAATAACAGTGTCAGCTCCCGTGAGATTTAGCCCCAGACCACCAACTTTTGTAGTCAGTAAGAGACAGTCGATTGAAGGATCTTCGTTGAACTTGCGTACCACTGCCTGCCTGTCACGCGATTCAATACTACCGTCAAGTCGCATGTAAGTTACGGAAGGCATGCATTTCTTGAAGAGGTCATTTTCAACCATGTCTAGCATATCCTTCAACTGACAGAAAATCAGGGCGCGGTGCTGGCTAATGACACTCTCTGTAGAAGGCAAAGAAAACTTTGTCTTCTTCTCTGTGTCCTGAGTACCAATGCCACACTCTAAAAGTAAATTTTTCAGGGCACCTAGTTTTGGTGCGTGGGATATGTCGTCCAAACTGAAGCCAGTTTGCTTCAAATATTCTTGGACCTGGAACCATTGTGGATGGTTTCTGGAAAGGACTAGTGACGGATGGTTACAGAGCTTCCTCATATACTGCAAAGCTTGGAAAATGTGCTGTTTGTTATCCACCTCGGATACATGCTCGATATCCTGCTCTACATTTGTTTTCTGTTTCTTTGCGAAATCTTTGTATAGCTGTTTCTGCAAATCACTCAATTCACAGTAATAGTCTTGGATGATCTTTGGAGGAAGGTCAGATAAGACGTCTTCTTTGAGTCTCCGCAACATGAATGGAAGGACCTGCTTATGCAATGCATCTAGGGCCAAAGCCCCAGCTTCTTGTTCTTTTGATGACGTCTTACTGTTCCTGGACGCGGCTATTGGTTTTGCAAACCTCTCGTGAAACATTTTTTCTGTCCCCAGAAAGCCTGGCATTAAAAAGTCAAACAAGGACCACAGCTCAACAACATTATTTTGGATAGGTGTTCCTGTCAAGATCAACCTATGGTTAGCTCTTACCATCTTGACTGCTTTAGCTAACTTGGATTGTGCATTTTTGATGATATGGCCCTCGTCCAGGACACAGTAATTGAAGTCATATTTGCCTACGATATCGACATCGTTCCTAGCCACATCATATGATGTGACAACAATGTCAGCTTCAGCCAGCTTGTTTCTGAGCGGATATCTTGTTGAAGGTCCACCAGCAAAAACTAATACTTTCAAGAAAGGGGCATACTGCATAAACTCTTGTTCCCAATGACCCGTCAGGGATGGAGGGCAGACAATTAAGGAAGGCAGCGGTCTCATTTCTCTAGCTTGCGTTTTCTCATACTCCTCGTTTCTCAAATACTGATCACTGGCAATAATGCAAATTGTTTGTAGCGTTTTACCCAAACCCATATCATCACAAAGAATGCCATGTAGGTGATACTGGTTTAAGAAGGCCAACCAGTTGACACCGTCCTGCTGGTACTTTCTTAAAGTGGCCTTTATAGCAACTGGACACTGGAACGGTTTTGCTTTAGAGGGATCCATCATTTGCTGTATAAAGTCCCGCTCCTTTTCACGACCTTCCATCAACTCCTTGGGCAAGCCCTCGGGGTCTGGGATACCGGCTTCCAGAGGAACTAGCTTGATGATGGATGCGAAAGTAGAAGTGGCGAGTGTTCTGATATCCTGGTTAGAGTCACTCATACGACCTAAGAGAGGAACAATGAGAAAGACAACATAAGGCAGAATATTGCTGCCCATACACAGCGCTAGATGGTACACCAGCTCTGTTGCACCTTGTCTATCTGTCACCGATGACGGGTTACTCGTCAAAGGCAAAACCTGTTGTATGATAAATGGAATGACTTGAATGGGCAGGGTGCTGGCCAGATCGGCCAGAGTTCTCGCAGCTGAGTACCTGAACACAGCAAGGTCTGATTTCAAAAATCCCACGAGGCTGGGTAAACGAGGTAAAATTTCATGACTCTGAACGTCACTGCTCATATAAACAACCAAGGCCCTAAGAACACCCAATGCGTCGACAATTTCCTGGCCCATTTTAGGATCGGATAGAGTGATTTTTTGTTCATGCGCAGATCCTTCTAAAGGATCGAAAATAATACCTTTGACCTGTGGCACAGCTTCTAAAACACTTGATCCGAGGCGAATAAAAAGTTCACTCAATGTATACATTGCACCCTTACGCTTAACCTGTGCTTCCTGTGCCAATTTTTTGGCCTCTACGTCAGTTTGGGAAGCCAATGCACTTTGCTCTCTGATTAGCGTCAATATACGATCTGCATATTGAGAGTTGGGAGCAAATTCTGGGACTTCAGAAGTATCAACGCACAGAAATCCACATAGGTTTTTGATAATTTTGTTAGCCACACTGGCCTTCGATTGTTTTACCAATTCCACTACCAAATTTAAGATAGCGTCACCAGATCTCCTTTGTAAAATCTCGTAATGTTCCTCTTTTATACTATCCATCAAAGACCTGATAAATGGGTTCAACTTCACAGGAAGACCACCAAAAAGCAAAGTTGCAGAAGCATAGTTCGCAAGTACATTGCAGGCCCGTGACCTTTGAGCCTCTTTAGCTGTCTCAATTGCTTGAAGAACACGATACTTAGCATCGTCGATAGGCTTTTTGGCGAGAATTTTATGCGAGTTGCTTAAATGCCGGAATAGTTTATCAGCTGTCTCACCGTATGTTTTCTCTGCTGTTTCAATCCCGAAAGCTTCAGGGCCTGCTTCTGACTCTCCTTGAACAATAATAGCCAGCTGGGGTAGCCTTCGCGGGGAAATACCACCAGCATCAGCGTATGTTGATAGCAAGCTTTGACACTGAGTCCTTAAGGCCTTGAGGCTCGGTACTAATTCGCGAAAAACAGGTAAAGTAGATGAGTCTGTCAGATTTTCAATGAATATTGGGCCAAATCCTTCGGCTATGAAGTTTTTCAATCTTTCACCATCGTCGTCAGTCGGCTGATTTGATAAGTTTGAGCACAGCTCAGATATAATAATTGCTACGAGCATGCGAGGTGTCGCATAAGGTAGCTTCAAACAGTCCAGGAGAACATTTGCGAAAAATGACTTGAGTGTGGATTCTTGAAACATTGAAAGAGTGATACCGAGGGCTTTTGCACCCAGCACTCTTGTGTTGAAGATAACTTCAGTGCCCAAAAGCGTAATGTCACCAGCGATCATCGGAGCATCGATATTCACGCGCTCACTGTTAGCTGGAGGGGGGATATCGGACTTGAGATCTGCATGCGTACTTCTTTTTCTCTCGGAAATAAGCTGGTAATGTTGAGAGGGTTTCAGAATATATTGCAATTCCATGTTATAGCTCTTTCCGTGCTCCCCAATAGGAGTTATCAGTAAGTGCAAAATTGGCGCCAAGTGCTTGCCGAATAAGTGATCCAGACTTTTATCCGGGTTCTTATTGCGGTACTCATTCAACATAGAGATGTAGACGTCAAAAGAAGACTCTAGAACTTGGGGATTTTGCTCTAATAGTATGTTTTGGAAGATTAGCCTAAAGATCTTACCGTTGATCCAGTGCTTAACAAAATCATCTTGAATCGAGAGAAAAGCCTTGAGAAGATTCAAAACAGCCTTCCTTACATTTGTAATGGAATGTCTTAAGAAGGGGTACAGCTTAGGAACAAGGCTTTTGAAAGACCACTCTTGAGGATGTGCTAACGCTTTCGACTTCAAAACGTCCAAAACTTTTTGTTGCTCACAGAGCTTTGCTAAGAGATCCATCACGGACCCGACGCTTGACGATAGATCGTCCTCAAGGTGAGTCAGCAAAGACCATATAGTGCTCAACACCAAGTCGATCATGTTTGCCTCCAGTTGAACAAACTCCATAGCGATTGGGGCCAGAATCGCAGCGGCCACACTCTGGACGTCATCGTTATGCTCTTTCAAGCCATAAAGGACAATATTAACCACATTGTCTAATAAATTGTTCTGGAACAGAAAGTTAGTTTTGATCCCAACGAAATACCTAACGCCTAATAAGCCACCGTGAGTAGCCTCCCAAATTTTGTTTGGAAGCCCCACTGTCTTTGGGTCTTGCAACACCAGCTGTTCAAGCGCTCCAAATACTTGTATACTTAAATCGTCGTCCAGGTGAACCAACAATGCGGCCAAGGTCTGCGCCACTGATTCTCGAACTGGAGCAACCACCGTGTCGTATACGAAATCCCCAAATCTGTCCAAAGCAAAAACCGTCAAGAGCCGCGTTGCCAAGTCCTCCAAAGCTCTGCGATTTCTGCGATCGTTTTCCACTTTAGACTTTCCCTTGATCCTGGCCACACTTTTGGCGTGTTTTTTAATTATCTCCCGCAGACCGAGCGCAGCTGCATGACGAATTTCCCAGGCATCATTGATGAGGCCGTCCAACAATAGTTCGTAAATGCCTTGGAACTGCCACACGAGCCCTGCAACACTATCGTGCTTCTCCAAAATTGGATTTACCATGCTTTCTACCATTATCCTTTTAGAGTCCGACTGCTCTGTGATCTCAAGCTTAGAATTGCTTAGCATGGTGGGTGACGGGGTGGGACTTTGACTAGAGTCCTCCTGTGCAACGAGATTGCGTGAGATGGAACTCTGCGATATATCTACTGGCTTCTTTATGGTAGTCTTAGCCTGAATTTTGCGTTTACGCTTGGCCATGGCCATCATTCTCGCGCTCTTCTTGGAAGCGTCCGACGTCTCCTTCGCTGGTGCTGCCAAGTCTACGTTCGGCGGCGCGTTCAAGGCCCCCTCGCTTTTTACAGATGAGCCTTGAACTTTGGGCACTTTGTTGGCATACGGGTCCGAAACTGCCAACATTGCGGCGGAATCCGCTGCAGCGCCATAGTCATCGATGCTGGCGGCCAAGAGCACTCTTCCAGACTTCAATACGCCATGCAGACTCCACTCCGCCAAGGAAAAAAGATTGCTGTCGTCTTGAAGCGTTTTCCACTCCTTGGTATCGTCCACCTCTTCCAATTTGAGCCGTAGTTCATGTTCTAACTTTACTTTTGCGGATTCCAGTTCTTCGGCCCTGACAGGACCAGAGCTCTCGACTTTCAGAGCGGCTTCGCCGCCGCTATGGCCGTGGTCCTCATCCTCGACGTCGTCGGCGTTCGGGTCCCAGGCAGGCGAGTTGGATACAATCCCGCCCACGGCACGCGCCGTTGTTGTACGTGTCTCCCACTTCTTCGACATCAGGAACGGATACACACGAGACAGCAGCGACAGCGTGTCTTCGGGATGCTGTTTGGCTAAATCGCCAAGCTGATCGGCGGCCATGTTCCGCACCACCTGAGTGGATCCCGTTTCCAGGAGGACCACTTGCCGGTCCAAACGCGATACCGGTGCTGACATGTCCCCAGTGTGTGCGTGTTGTGTACGCTATGCAATGCTATGCTGAGTTGTGCTTTGTTATGCTTTGTGCGATGGTGGAGAGATCACTCAACGCGACACTTCGGCGGCTGTGCGCTAAAAATAATCACCTATGCAAAAGCGCTGACGTAACCAGGAAATCCTCGAATTACGTAATGACCGCAAAAACGAAAAACTCCCCTGACCCCAAGGGATTGTTCGATGCTTGTGCCGCCAAATAAACCCGCCGGAAAAAAAAGATTATGATAAAACCGGCACCTGACCGCAGCCGTAATCACTGGATACGAACGAGTAAATGCCGACCCAGATCATTCTATCACCGTCCAACCTTCCACACGCCCTCTTCGTATTCTCACGTCTCTTATATAGAACGCAACGCTGTCATTGCTCAACTGGGAAAAAAACAAAGTCCAGAGCGCGCCCCTTCTGTAGAAGCGAGGTCGGGTAACAGAAAAAATTTTCCGGGCACGAGTATTTCCTCGTACATAGAGACAGACGCGTATAGAGCGACACGCGCGTCTGTCTCAAAAGCGCAAAGGGATCGGCCCAGGAGCACGTGCTCCGATGCGGCTAGACGGCTGATGGTATCATGCGTTTAAAGAATCTGGACCCCGTACGAGAGGCACGTGAGAGAAGCGTGAGATACACGTGGTATATCTTTTTCACGGTCACGTGCACATGCATCAATCACACACACACACACACACTCTCTTATATCCACAATTCCATTGGGATAATTCCATGTTGGATTCAAAAAGTTGCGGGAAACTTAAGAAACTCTGGTTCACCCACACCGTGTAGCGCCTCGTCAAGACACTAACGACTTCAATTCCAGCGCTAGCTCCATATTCTGCCAAAAGATCCTTAAAGAAATATGTCCGTGGACTCCAACCCCTATGCGCCAAGTCCGCTGGACTTGGTGTCAAACGTGAACAACTTCCAATTGATCGAATCGACGTTGAGAGAGGGCGAGCAGTTTGCGAATGCGTTTTTCAGCACCGAAAAGAAGATCGAGATTGCCAGGGCGCTAGACGACTTTGGTGTGGACTACATTGAGCTGACCTCGCCTGTCGCCTCCGAGCAAAGCCGCAGTGACTGCGAGGCTATCTGCAAATTGGGCTTGAAAGCCAAGATTTTGACGCACATTCGTTGCCACATGGACGACGCCAAAGTCGCCGTGGAGACAGGAGTCGACGGGGTGGACGTTGTGATTGGAACCTCCCAGTTTCTCAGACAGTTCTCGCACGGCAAGGACATGAACTACATCTCGAAGAGTGCCATCGAGGTGATTGAGTTCGTCAAGTCCAAGGGTCTCGAAATCCGTTTTTCTTCTGAGGATTCTTTTAGATCCGATATTGTGGATCTACTCAACATTTACAAGACCGTGAGCGCCATTGGTGTGAACAGAGTTGGTATCGCCGACACCGTGGGATGCGCCAACCCTAGACAAGTGTACGATCTTGTGAGAACGTTGAAAAGCGTTGTTTCCTGCGACATCGAGTGCCATTTCCACGATGACACCGGCTGCGCGATCGGTAACGCATATTCCGCTTTGGAAGGTGGTGCCAAACTAATCGACGTGTCCGTGCTCGGTATCGGTGAGAGAAACGGGATCACTCCCCTGGGTGGGCTAATGGCCAGAATGATCGTGGCCGCACCAGAATACGTCAAGTCCAAGTACAAACTGCACAAGCTAAGAGACATTGAAAACTTGGTCGCAGAGGCAGTTGAGGTCAACGTCCCATTCAACAACCCAATTACCGGCTTTTGTGCTTTCACCCACAAAGCCGGTATCCACGCCAAGGCCATCCTGGCCAACCCCTCCACTTATGAAATCCTGGATCCTCACGATTTCGGTATGAAGAGGTACATTCATTTTGCCAACAGACTCACGGGATGGAACGCTATCAAATCTAGAGTTGAGCAACTGAATCTACAACTGACGGACGACCAAGTCAAGGACGTTACTTTGAAGATCAAAAAAATTGGTGATGTCAGACAACTAAGTATTGATGACGTTGACAGCATAATTAAGGAGTTCCACTCCGATATTCAATAAGTTAAACTATTTAGAATTACTTTAACACCCCCATAGCGATTGTGACAGCATTTGAGCTCGTTCAGCTTCCCGAACAGCCTTGACGTCGGCTAGGGCCATAACACATATGGGTAGTTGGGTCAGTTGTTCGGAGTACCATCACCATATGACGAGTACAAGTACTCTTACACCATTGTTAGGTCAAGACTGTTAGAACCCATACATCTATGAAAAATCAGAAAGTTATCATATTTTGAGAAAAAAAATAAAAAGTACTTCGCAAATAGCCGCTCAAGTACCCACGCAAATATCATGGCAACCGACCACCTGGAATTTTTCAACCCGGACTACCTATAAAAAAGGACAGTCAACAAGTTTTCTTCCATCCGTATCAGTGTGAAGACATCCAACAAGTTAGATTCGCAATGCCAAGTACGTACCATTACCATGTTAATTAGATGTCATATCTGAAGTGTGCCACTCAAGATAAGACGTCGGAAGATGGAGTCCTTTTTTTCTAGAGAAAAAATGGGAACTTCACTTCTCCAGAGGTTCGGGTCCTCATGAATACTTTATTTGATTCAAGACTTTCTCTCAAACATCGACTGCAATTCAAGCCAGAGCGTGGATTCTGATTGTACTGAAAACCCGACACTTCAGACAATTATAGAATCTCACATTGAAGTTTCATCTTAAGTTACTGAGCCCTTGGGCGATGTTATTTAACAAGCTTCGCTGGCTTGAGTGGAGGATTCTCCGCATCATGTCAGTTCGAATGGGGGTGACATAGCTTCGCCAGCGGTTTGTTAGGAATTTCCTCACCGCGTGTCTCCCTTGAGATCATGTCTTTGGAAACTTGATAATGTATTCATGAGTAGACCCGTAGCTTATTCCGTAAAATTTACGTCCCACTAACATCTGTTATTAGGAGCCCCAAGAACTTACTCCAAGACCTACTCTACCCCCAAGAGACCTTACGAGTCCGCTCGTTTGGACGCCGAGTTGAAGTTGGCTGGTGAATACGGTTTGAAGAACAAGAAGGAAATTTACAGAATTTCCTTCCAGTTGTCCAAGATCCGTCGTGCTGCCAGAGACTTGTTGACCAGGGATGAAAAGGACCCAAGAAGATTGTTCGAAGGTAACGCCATGATCAGAAGATTGGTGAGAATCGGTGTCTTGTCTGAAGACAAGAAGAAGTTGGATTACGTCTTGGCCTTGAAAGTCGAAGATTTCTTGGAGAGAAGATTGCAAACCCAAGTCTACAAGTTGGGTTTGGCCAAGTCTGTTCACCACGCTAGAGTCTTGATTACCCAAAGACACATCGCCGTCGGTAAGCAGTTGGTTAACGTTCCATCTTTCATGGTCAGATTGGAATCTGAGAAGCACATTGACTTCGCCAGAACTTCTCCATTCGGTGGTGCCAGACCAGGCAGAGTTGCCAGAAAGAACGCTGCCAGAAAGGCGGAAGCTTCCGGTGACGCCGAAGAAGACGCCGAGTAAATTTGAAAGAATATCATTCACATGAGTTTAATACTTTCAATTTTCACGGTAATGGTTTTCTTGTAACTAAACTAACTTACAGAAGCCTGCTTTGGTTGCGTGCCTTCAAGGATGGTTTTGCCTCGTTTCAAATGCATGTTTAAGCTACGTAAAATCCAAAGTCTCGCGCTGTTGCGGATGCACCTGTAAATATAAAGTTATTTGGTTTTTCATAATGTTGATGTCGTGTTAGTCTGCGATTGACACGCTAAGAATGTGTATAATAGGACGGTAAAATAAAAGTCAGTTTTGAAGTAAGCACCAGCCAGTTTGGGAAGTGACTCTTTCAAAGTCTTGTATATAATATCTCTATTCTGCTTACAGAATTGCATGTTCCCAGGATGTAGCTCAGCTCAGTTCCAGCTACAACTAGCAGTCACAACACAGTACATAAACCCACACACCAACAAAACTTAAAATGAAAACTGAAAAAAAAAACCTGCGTGAAACTTTCTGAAAAATTGCGTCCACCTCTTTTCGCGTGGGTTGCGGGCTCGAGCGTAAGCGGCCAGCCTAGCGTAGGGAGAGCCTAGCGGGACTCTCATTGGAAACCTGGCCTGCGAGGCGCCATCGCTGAGAGAGGCTAGGCCCACCTCGCTCGGGCGCTCTCCCTAGCCCTGCCTAGCGACTTCCACCCCTGTGGAAGGCTTCCCTCCGCGATGCTCCCGTGCCTCGCCGAGTTACCGACGAAGCATTGGCTGTTGGACTGGGATGTCCCAATTCTTGGAAATTGAATAAAAGTTTTGAGACTGACAGTGCCACAGTAGTACTAGGATCAGTGTCAACACCAAAGGTCAATAAGCAAAAATGGGTAAATCGTATGTGATTTAACGGTAATGGGAGGATTGAAATTATACCACGGAGGAAGTGCTAGCTCTTGAGGATACATGAACGAATGTCCACTGGTCTATTGAATTATGTGGCGGCTCGCATTTTCGGGACTGGTGACTCTGCACTAGGGTGACGATACAATGGGATAATGTAAAACGTTATGGGTTTGATATATGCCATGAGTTTGAATGGGAAGTTTTCGAGGAATACAGTGCATGATGGATTTAGTGACCGATGTCGCGCATGATCAATCCCAAAACACCTTAGAAACATTCGACACGTTACATTACTGCACCTTCCGTCCGCTATGGTTGATTTTTGCGGAGGACGACTTTACTAACATACTTTGACAGTCACGGTTACAGATCTCGTACTCGTTACATGTTCCAACGTGACTTCAGGAAGAACGGTGCTCCAGCATTGTCCACCTACCTGAAGATCTACAAAGTTGGTGACATTGTTGACATCAAGGCTAACGGTGCCATCCAAAAGGGTATGCCTCACAAGTTCTACCAAGGTAAGACCGGTGTGATCTACAACGTTACCAAGTCCGCTGTTGGTGTTATCATCAACAAGGTTGTCGGTAACAGATACCTTGAAAAGAGAGTCAACTTGAGAGTTGAACACATCAAGCACTCCAAGTGTAGACAAGAATTTTTGGACAGAGTCAAGTCCAACGCCGCCAAGCGTCACGAGGCTAAGGCCCAAGGTGTTGCTGTCCAATTGAAGAGACAACCAGCTCAACCAAGAGCTTCCCGTGTTGTTTCCACCGAAGGTAACATTCCAAAGACTTTGGCCCCAGTTCCATACGAAACTTTCATCTAATCTGTTTTGTTGGTTCTTTGGCATGCGAGTTTTATTTCCCATTGAGATTGGCTTTTCACTAGTCTCAACACTATATACTGTGTCTCATGTAAAACAATTGTACACGTATCCGTAACTAAAAGGTGATGTAATAAAGTAAGTGGGAGCTACAGAGTGACAAGCTACTGGCCGGATATGACATGTAACAGTGGTGTGACTGGGTGATCGTTTGGTGACTTCTTGTAGTATGCACTTTTCAATTCACTGAAAAAAGATTTCTAATGGTCAAAGTTGTGGAATGACGGCCAGGAACACTAGAGATACATTTTTTGAATACCGAACCAGGGACGGACCTTAAACAAATTAATGATCCAAATTCATCAGTTAAACAATCCAATTCTAATATTTGATGAGATCTTCAGGAGATTGGATCATATACCCAGTTCAAGTAACATTAAAATGTCACAGCTCTCTGGTAAGGATGAGAAGCAAAGTAGGAAGTATAAGAGAGAGTATGACTTGTTAGGATGGCTGAGGTACCAGCTTCAATATATCAATAGTTAGCGCCTGCGTCAATAGTGACCGTTAGGTCAATTCTCCGGCGTCAGTAAAAATTTTGGTTGGGAATATCGATGAGCTATTTGCACCATCCGCTATCTGTGGTCAACCATCGGTACGAGCTGCTTCGAATATCAATTTTATTCTACCTTGAATGGCCAATACTGAAGCCTGACGTGGATTGATCGGTTGTGGAGTTTTGCGAACCTTGAATTGTTAACATTTTTGGGCAACTATCGCACTTCAAAGCTCATTAGATAAAATATCAAAATATGGGCAAAAGGACATTGCAAGATATCCAAAAGGAGGCTGAAGAGTCAACCCTATACCTAGGGAGTGACGAGGACTCCTCAAATCTCAAAAATGTTTCGTATCCTCCAAGAAGTGGTAAAATATCTATTAGAGACCCTTCTGATGTTGCGCCTTGGGTACACTTCGTGGCTGGCGGTGCAGGTGGGATGGCAGGCGCTATCGTTACATGCCCGTTTGATGTGGTTAAAACGAGACTTCAAAGTGATGTTTTTCAAACCGCTTACAAGTCCAAAACTGTTAGCGGCTCTGGCCATTCCAACTTCGTGAGCAGCGGAATCAGGCATTTTAGTGAAACCTTTGCCATTTTATCCAATGTCCATAAGCAGGAGGGGTTCAGAAGTCTCTTCAAGGGTTTAGGTCCGAACTTGGTCGGCGTTATCCCTGCTAGAAGCATTAATTTCTTCACATACGGCACCAGTAAACAGGTTTACTCTAGAGCCTTCAACAACGGAGAAGAAGCCCCGTGGATCCACCTTATTTCTGCTGCAACTGCGGGATGGGCGACTTCTACGGCGACGAATCCTATTTGGCTCGTCAAGACAAGACTACAGCTTGACAAGGCCGGGAAAACTAGACAGTATAAGAGCTCTTGGGATTGCCTGAGGCATATTATACAAAATGAAGGATTCTTTGGTCTGTATAAAGGTCTTAGTGCATCCTATCTGGGATCCATAGAGGGAATCATTCAGTGGCTACTCTATGAACAAATGAGACATGTCATCAAAATGCGATCTATAGAGAAGTTCGGCCATATTAGCGAGGGCGAGAAGAAAACTTCGGACAAGATCAAAGAGTGGTGTCAAAGGTCTGGGAGTGCTGGCCTTGCGAAATTCATGGCCAGTATAGTAACGTATCCTCACGAAGTTGTCAGAACAAGACTAAGGCAAGCACCTTTGGAAAATGGAAAATTGAAATACACGGGTTTGATACAATCTTTCCGCATCATTATAAAAGAGGAAGGCCTGGTCTCCATGTATGGGGGTTTGACTCCTCACCTCTTAAGGACAGTGCCCAACAGCATAATAATGTTCGGGACTTGGGAGCTAGTTTTGAAACTTCTTTCATGAAAGGTAAGTCTTCTCACGAAATAGTCCACCATCAACAACTGTAAGTAATCAGCATTATCCTGTATATATCCCTGCATATAGAATCAACACTCTCAAGTTATTCCTTGATGTACTGCCTTCAGAACTCCATCGACATCAAAAGGTTTCTTTGGGACACTTTTAGCTCTAGAAGGTTTGTACTCATCCACTTGCCCTAGAGAGGGATCATCAGATAATTCCTGAGCGGTGTGCAAACCTTGAAACGCATAATTGCTATAATCGTCGTCTAAAAACTTAAGAGCCCACTTAGTTACTGCTTCATCGCTCTTGAGTAGCGCTCGGAGGTCCGCTGATGAGGTTGTATTCATATCAACCCCAACGGTTTCTTTTGCATCACTGATCCAAGCATCAGCCTCGGGGTTATTTTTCTTTCGCAACAACGTAGTTAAGAGACCTTCATGGGCCGTGGTTGGGAAATTTGCCAATGGGTACACCACAGTAGAATCTAATAGTTCTTCAAAATGGTGAATAGTAGTAGTAAGTGATTGTAGCTGAGTCAAAATTACGCTTACTTGTGCTTGCAGTGAGTACCACTGAGGAAGCTCGGCCCTTGACATCTCATCTTTGAGTTTGGCCAAAGAATGCGTGAGCTGGGCAAAGCGCATTCTGACAGCATCTAACGCCTGTGCCGGAACATGTTGGAAATTGAATTCGTCTTGAGGATTAATAACACCGGTAGCAGTATTATTTGGCACTCTTTGCGCCATTGACGAATTGTTTTAAGCTGGTTTCAGAGATTTGTAGCTTAAACCTTAATATATACCGCGTTTGATATAAGATATAGAAGTAATCACCAAATAGAGCACGAAATAACTACTTCAAACTTTGAAGACGCGCTCATCCGGCGCGTTTGGCCAATTTCATGTATAGACTCGTTTAGTTTATGTATCAATATAAAGATTTGGGAACTGCGGTGCAAAGTCCTCATTACTGGAGTGGACTCGTAACCAAAGCTTTAATCGATGTCTTCCAATATTTCGTGGCAGCAAATCCCTTTAGAAGGAAAAGTGCCTAGAGGTTTTGTGGAGGGAATATTTAATTCGTAAGGCTTTAAATGCGGTTGCATCGTCGTGGATTTGCAATTATTGAAATAAAAATGCGTGCTTCTTCCATAAGCTTATTTCAAGCTGGCAAACAACTTTTCGACGTCAGCAACGGACTGTTGCAGAACTTTGTCCTGGAATTTAGGGTTGGCAAGTTCAGCAGTGACCTTTTTGATGACGGTTTCAGTGAGTTGTTGTTGTTGTAATTGACGGACAGAGGCTTCGTATCTAACCCAAGAGTCCAAAACAGACTTGGCTTCGGTGGCCAAATCAACTTTTTGCTTCAACTCAAAAGCCTTGGCCTCCAACTCAACAGTTTCCTTTGAAACGTCAAACAAAACCTTGGTGGTTTCTGAGACATTCTCCAATTCAGACACGGACTCAATTCTCTGCTTAACGGCGTCCACGTGCTTGACTCTGGAGGCATTCAAGACGTCGGAGACTTGCTTAACTCTGGAGTCAGCATAGTCCTTGTAAGCAGGGGCCAAGAACTTGACAGCAATGGCAACGAACCCAGTGAAAGTGGCCAACAAGATAGATTCGTCGTTGATCACGTATAGTTCGTTAGAGATGGCATAGATGGCAGCAGCAGTGGAAGTTGCCAAAATACCAGTTTTGGACAAAGCACTGTTGCCTGGCAAAGCACTCAAGATAGAAGAGGCCTTTTCCTTGGGGTCTTGGGGAGCTGGGGTTGACATGTAACGGGCACCGATTCTGCAAAAGACTGTTAGTAAAATTGGCTTGGCGAGAAAGCACAGAAGGAAAGAGACACAAAACATGGGCGGTGGGTGTCTGGCAGCTTCGATTTTGGTCACATTCAATCGGCCCACGGAGTTGGTGATATCGTGACAGCGTTGTTTGAACACTCCTAGGAAGGGACTCAAATGCCAAACCTTCAGTTTCCTCACAGCTGGACGATGACTAAAATCTCGCAGCGACAATTAACACCCACGATTGCGCAATTTCACTTCGTGCGATTAGGTTCTCGGTGGTTCCACATACGGGGCTTGACGGGCACCCAAAGTCATCAAAGGACGGGCAGACGCCTTCATGGTCAAAGCGCGTAAACTCATTGTTGCTCAGATAAGATCAATAACCGTGCCTTGAAACGTCTGATTGCCTTAATCTGTGGAAGTCCTCGAGTTCAGTTCTAAGAGGGTGTTTTCCATATAATATTGGAAAATTTTAGACTGCCATTCCCCATCGTCTAATATGATATGCCCTGGCACCAGGGAAATGTTATTGGTTTATGATCATGTGATCCTATATACGTATATAGCGATAAAGTATATCATCACGTTAGACGAATTTACAAATTAGGAAAGTCTTGCCGATGACGTTAATAGTGATAGTAAATTTCGGCGGCTAATTAGCCGCCTACATCTACCAGGTTTTTCGACGGACTCCATAGTTGAACGGAGTTGTCGTTAGCCACACTACACAGCATCCATGGCTCGTTTGGATCCCAGCTAATGTCGTTAACTCCAAGCATGTGTCCTCCGTGGGTGAATACCAAGTTTTGGTCTCTTTCGGCCGACTGAGAACAGTCCCATAGCCTTACCAGCCCATCATCCTGTCCTGCAGTAGCCACAATGGTAGGGTTATGGGGACTCCATTGTAGGGTAGAAACGGAGCCGTCGCCATGAGTCCAGGACTTTAGAGGCTGTGTGGAATCACGTACGTCCCAGAGATTGATCGTCCCTGCGGAGTCCGCAGAACACAGCATGAGGTCATTGTAGAGATTAAACTGACAAGCATTGATACCACCGGTATGAAACTTCTTGTTGTCACCGGGGTGTAGCTGAGAAGGTCGGTCAGTCCTGATGTCCAGAACTTGCAGGACGTTTCCCTCACCACAAGTCGCTAGGATAGAGTCGTGATTGACCATCCAAGAGCAATCATTGGTGCCTTCTGCATCAACTTGAGCTTGGAAATGTGTATCAGTCAATATCGGAGAGGATTTGTTATATTTCTCGAGGTTCCAAACGCATAGCTGACCGTGGCCATGAGTAGTCGCCAGTAACCCTTGGCGTTGCCAATTCCAAGCAAGGTTTGTTGCTTCGTTAAGGGACAAATCCACGGACGTTGCTAACTGGCAATGTATCTGATAATCGGAATCGCTGGTAAAGGCGCCAGATATCAGTTTTTGACGTGTGGATCCGTGTTTAGTTTTGTCGAAGACATACACCGATCCACTGGACGACGCAGCTCCTATGATATCTGGATTCGACGGACAATAACGCGCACGGTTGCAATCACCGGCGGGAAATTTGATACGCAGATTCTCTGCAAGGTTTTTTGGTGGAAGTTTTAACGAGTTGTCAATTTTGAATTCCATTTCGTCCATGTCAAAGTTATTCAACGAGCTCCAGCTGAGATGCCTCATTGAAGACAGCTTAGCAACATAGAGGGATTCATCCTCGGGTATCTGGGAAGATGTGAAGGATGATAGAAGAATTCGATGACTATCGCCAATAGTATCCAAGTCTGGGAAGATTTGACAAGTCAAAGACGGCCATTTCGTGCTGTTGGTGTTAAGGTATTCATAAAGGAGTTTAGAGTTTTTCTTCCAACGGGTATATCGCTGTTGTCTGAGCTCGTCGATTGAGCCACCAGTTCCAGATTCTGAATGTCCAGTCGATGTATCGGCCATCGTCGCCCACTTGTTCGTGATTTCAGCTGATATCTTAAATTCAAGTTGGGTTTAAATTTCCAAAAATGAACATGAGCCGGCAGCCCACGGAAAAGGCTATCCCATCCCCGGTAGCCCACAACACTGCGTTGCTCTAATTGTGGTTGAATGATGACTATAAATTTCATAAACAGTGTTTTAAAACTAGATATCGTTATTGAAGTTCGTCTATATCGTGGTTAATGTTCTTCTCAACTTACAACCAGGCCTTGAACTGGTTGATTAGGCTGTTGGTAGAAGCATCGTGCGCCTTGATATCTTCTGGACCATCCAATTCTTTGCCAATAACCTTGGCCAAGACTTTACCAAGTTCGACACCCCATTGGTCAAAGGAATTGATGTTCCAGATGGCACCCTCAGTAAAAGTCAAGTGCTCGTAGTAAGCAATCAAAGCACCCAAAGCGGCAGGGGTAATCTTCTGGGCCAAAATAGAGGTGGTTGGTCTGTTACCCGAGAACACCTTGTGGGGAACAAGACCGCCAGTCGCACCTTCGGCTTGGACCTGAGCATCGTCCTTACCGACCATCAAAGCCTCAGCCTGAGCGAAGAAGTTGGAGGCCAACATCTTTTGGTGCAAGTTGTTCTCCAAGGGGTTGTGGGACTGGGCAGCCAGGATGAAATCGGCAGGGATAACCTTGGTGCCTTGGTGGACAAGTTGAAAGAAAGAGTGCTGGGCATTGGTGGCTGGTTCACCAAACAAAATGGAACCAGTAGAGTAGTTGGAGAAAACGTTGCCGCGAGTCACGCTCTTACCGTTAGATTCCATGGATAACTGCTGTAGGTAGGCTGGGAATCTGTGCAAGTATTGGTCGAAAGGGGCGACCAAATGAGTTTGGGCATCATAAAAGTTGTTGTACCACACTGATAACAAACCACCAAGTAATGGAATGTTGTCCTCCAGAGGAGTCTCGGTAAAGTGCTGGTCGACGGCCTCGGCACCTTTCAAGAAAGCCTCAAAGTTGTCAAAACCAATGTACAAAGCGACAGATAGACCAATGGCAGACCACACAGAGTAACGACCACCGACCCAGCTTTCAAAACCAAACATGTTTTTCGTGTCGATGCCAAACTTAGCAACCTCTGGGGCATTGGTGGACAAAGCAGCGAAATGCTTCGCAATATTGGAAGTGTCGCCACCAGTCTTAGACAAAAACCAGTTCTTGGCGGAGGTAGCGTTGGTGATCGTCTCCGCAGTGGTGAAAGTCTTGGAGGCGATCAAGAACAGTGTGGTCTCTGGATCGCACAGCTTCAGAGTTTCGGCGATGTGAGTTCCGTCAATATTGGAGACAAAGTGGGCCTTCAAGTCTCCGGCATAATGCTTGAGAGCTTCGGTGACCATGACAGGTCCCAGATCGGAACCACCAATACCAATGTTAACCACATCAGTGATCTTTTTACCAGTATAACCCTTCCACTCACCAGAGCGTACCTGTTCCGTGAACTCTTTCATGTGTTGCAACACAGAGTCCACCTCTGGGGCCACATTGGTACCGTCCACATATAGTGGCTTGTTGGCTCTGTTTCTCAAGGCAACATGGAAAACCGCACGGTCTTCCGTGAAATTGATGTGTTCACCTTTGAACATAGCATCCCTCAATTCAGTCACCTTGGCTTGTTTGGCCAATTCTAGCAAAGCGGCCAACACCTCGTCGTCCACCAAGTTTTTGGAGAAATCAAACAAAATTTCGGAACCATCATAGTTCTTGAAAGTCTTGGACCACTTGGAGAAACGCTTGCTGTCCTTGGCAAATTCTTCCTTGACATTTAGAGTCTTACCCCTATTGTCGTAAATTTGTTGTAATTTGGCCCAGGCTGGTAGCTCAGAAGCCAATTTAAAGTCTGAAAAAGTGTTGGTAGAGGCCATTTGCAGATATCTTTACCTTCTGTAAGTTGTTCTTAGTGACAGTTCGAAATAAACCCTCTCAGTATGGTCTTTTATTCAGTCCTAAAACTTGAGTGAAGTTTCGATACCCTATCCACTAGACTCTGGAGTTGAATTTTTATTTTAAACCTGTGATATTGTCATACAATCCCCATGATCCACCGTCAACCAAACAATATCCTGATGATTTCAGCTTCCGGTGAGCCATCCGTCACCTGTCGCCTGCGTCGACCACGCGTTCTTTGGACGAAGTCAGAGAATGGTGCCCACAGCTCTGAGCCCGTGGAAAAAAAATTAGACAAACTGAGGTGTGCTGCTATGAGACGATTCAACGTGATTTGCGGTAAGCCAAAGGATCACTTGGCCGTGACCAGGGCAACCCTACCCGCAATCCGCAATGCGCAATTCGCAATTCCTTTGAAATGTAGCCGATATGCGACTCTCGCAAAACTCCATGTAGGTGCGACGGCGAGAACGAGCTTAGCACAATTGGGACCTGAATAAATGTAACGTGGATGGCGATTGCAGGAAGGAAAACCTAGCGGCCCAGCATAACAGATCTGCCTTCATGACATGTCGTGTTGGTACTCCAGACTAAGCGTACCTTTCTACTCGGCCCACCTCAATGTACTCAACAACCAACAGATGACTGGTAGATGTATCTCTTAATACGGAACTCTGGGTGGATCACTTCTCGGCCGATGGTGGTGTTACAAATACTGGTCTCCAGCTGTCTTCATGGTGTGATAATAAGCAGTGCAGTCTTACTGTAATTAACTGTACAGATGAACCCTCTCACTTTGTCCTCACTTTTGATAGTTAATCCCGTAGTCCGCGCAAACAACGGGTCACTTCGTCTACGAGCTGCATTTCGCGCTCGCTCCCACCCTCAAAGATCTCTGAATGTTCATTTTGCTCTTCTCGTCTTTTGTTCATAGTCTGAAGTAGGCTGATGTGTGCTTCGCGCAGCCGCTGCAAACCATCTTCGAATCCTTGCGGGAACTGCTCATACTTATCTTGCTCGAGGGCCATCCGCCGCACATCGTCCAGAACGTCAATTTGAGACCATAGTCTATTCTGATAATCTACATGGGGCTTAGCTTCGATCTGACCTGTTTGGCGCGGTAGTGTTCGTATTGGCGGCATAATGGGTTCCTCTGTAGCCGAAGTTCGTTGAGTTTTCTTTTCGCCCAAAGAGGTCGCTGAAAAATGTGATTCAGACGTCGAATTAGGCATATCTAGGCTTCCTTGTACAATAACCAAGTCGTGGAGTTGAATATTCACTGTGCTTCTTGTAATGTATATAAGAAATATATTAATTAATGAGCTAGCTCATCGCGTAAGGCAAAGCTATCACACCAACTTGAATGAGACCGTGAAAGAGGATCCATGAAACAACCATGGGAGAGACTACTTTGGCTAAAACAGGACTACCCGGATAACTACACAGACCCCACCTTTCTGAGAGAAGTTTCAGCGCTTCGAAAGGTGCAATCTGGGCCTCGCAGCACTTCTTCGTATTGGAAGGTGGTGAAGGACTTTTTATTGTTTTACCACCGTATTCTGAACATCGGTCTTATGTACGTTGTTTTCGCGCTGCTGTACCTTTCTGACCTAGATCCTATCTTTTTAACTGCCGTGCTGACCTTATCGGCTTTTATCGTCGCTTTAGCCCGTCACCAGATCACTCTGTCATTCAAATCGCCATTAATCATAATGTTTTGCATACTGGTGTTATCACCAGTATTGAAGTCCTTGTCACAAACCACTTCATCAGACTCAATTTGGACCATCTCATGTTGGCTCACTGCTCTGTACGCAGTAGCCATTTTTCTGCACTTGGAATCAATAGTATCTACCAACCTTTTGGTTTCAAACGTAGCTGTTCTTTCCTCCAGACTCACCTCCACAACCCACGTCTTTTGCTTTTTGCTTATTAGCATTGAACTTAACGTTTTACTTCCCCAGATTGAACGTTTGTTACTTGCTCGAGAACTCAACACTTGTTATGCCATAGCGTTTTTAGCGAACAACGCTGTCGTCTATTATTTTATCAACACCTTTCTAGGATGGATGTACACGACCATCATAGCTTTCAGTGCACTGACGTTGATATTTGGACTTCCTCGATACTTTTTGTATTGGCAGCAACATTATGCCAAGAGCAACGCTTTATTATCAAAGTGGGACGCTATGGAGCCGATCCTTGAATAGTCAATACTAATTTAATGCAACTCTAATATTTACGCTTCAGTTCTGGTTTCAACTTATTATATATACAGTTATGACTCCCGAAAGGCGCCTCCTGCGAGAACTAAATTGGTCCTTGTGAACTTTACCTTGTATACCGGTGTTTTCTTTGTGTAAAAGGACGCTACTAGATCGCTAGTAGGTACGATAGTTCTTCTCCGCCCGTATTCCTTGATATCGAGATTAACAGAAGTCGTTACATCACCAGAATAGCTGGTGAACGGCTGTTCCGGTTCAGCACCAGGCTCCGCAGTTAGTTTCTTCACGTCCCATACTCTGACGGAATGATCGGCACCACCAGACAATAGAGCATTGCCTTCTTTGCTATAAGAGAGAGAATAGACTGTATTCTTACCGTGTCCTCGCATCTGTTTGAGCCTTTTGCCTGTACCAATATCCCACACATTTATTATACCATCATCACTCCCGGTAGATAGCCATCGTCCGTCGGGGGAGACTGCCGTTGCGGTGACTGGTGCTGTGTGGCCAAGGAATAGACGAACAGAATCACCTGTGCTCATGTCCCACATACGACACGTTTTATCACTTGAGCCTGTGAACAGATATGTCCCATTTGGATGGAATGTGACAGTATCGACATCGTTTAAATGGCCTGCAAAAATTCTTAGCGGATAAATATGATCGCAAGACCACAGCCTGGCGGTTTGGTCGTGAGAGGCCGTAGCAAAATAGTGACCCAAAGGTGAAAATGCAACATCCCATATTGGATGGTTGTGACCTTTGTAGCTTACGAGTGATGTATAGGTGTCCATTGACCATAGTCTTACAGACTTATCCTCCGACGCCGACAGAAGGTAGCGATTGTCAGGGCTAAAAGAAGTCGAGTAGACAGTCCCGCTATGACCAACAAGAGTGGTGCTGTTCAAGCGCTCGTTTTGTTTAGAAGGTAGTTTATTCTGCAATGGTGTTCCATCCAGCGACCAAACTTTAATAATACTGTCTTGAAACCCAGCTGAGGCTAGTCTCACATCGTCACTGAATTCCAAAGAGGTCATCTCTGAATTTGTATTGTGGAATGTGTACATGCAAACGCTAGGCGCCGACGTTTGTAGATTTTCTAGCCGGATTGCGTCTCGAGACTCACGCACTTTTTGAATCTCTAATTTCAAATCGAGTGCAGTTTTCGAAGGAAGGGGAAGAGCCTCTTTGGCGGGTGACTCCATGTAAGGATCTCGTTTACCATCTTCTTTCTTTTCGGAATCTGCAACCGGGGAAGTACCTTCCGCTTTTTCATCATCATTGCCGGACTTCTCATCAGTTTCAATGCCATTCATATCCCTGTATTCCTCAATGAGCCCCTTCTCTTTTGTGTCTTCGTCTCCTACCTTGTCTTGTGTATCTTTTTTTTGAAGTTCAGTCTCCACTTCTTTGGCGAACTCTTCATCGACAGGAAACTTCCCCAGTTTCACGGGAACTGAGTTATGCGCATCAACGTCAACCGCACCTGCCGAAACATCTTTGATCCCATCAGTCAAAGTTTCCTGAGAGGTAATGGTTTCGACGATATTGGGGTCCAAGTTCTGATTGATGATACTGATCAGCAAAGACCCTCCCACACTCTCATTTTCGTTCAGAAAATACAAAAGGAGGTTCAGTGTTGTACGAGAGATTGTCACACGATACTTATTTGATTGAAATCCTTGTGCTAATTCGTTTTCCTTGATGTGATCTACCGAGTTGACGGAAAACAGCTTGTTGATCTCCGAAGCGTGGAACGCCTTATAGTCCACAGAAAACCTATCAAAAAAGCGCCGAGCTTGAATAGCGTCCTTGGCCACTAGTGTGAGAAACGCGTATATGAAGATCGGGTAGATTATACGGGTCAATTCTGGCTTATACATATCCAAAGAGGTGTCTACCCAATTCTTCAACATCGAGTATGCCAAGAAATAGTGTCTGGGTGAGCTGTTTGCCTGTTGTGATATGAGATTACCGTCAGAATCGCGCTTCACGTTCACGGGATTCGAAACTGGCCGTGCACCATCCACACCAGCCACTTGTCCCGGTTCGGGGAAAGAACCAGTGGCAGTGCTTCCTGGGGACTGCTTGTTCTGTGGCGTTAAAGTGCGGGAGCTTTCCGCCCGCAGCATTTGCTCCGTGCGGTGATATCCTTTCTTGTTCAGATATTCCAACACAATGCGGTTCAAGTCTGCTGCGGAGAAGGAACCAGGTCTCGACGTCGCCGTGCTCGGTGCTGTCTTGGAACCGCCATTAGCCGGCTGGGGTCGTACGGAACTGGCAGGTTGGCTCTTCTGCGGTTGTTTCTGACCCTTTTGAGACATGTCGAAGTTCGATTTGTCCGCGCTCTTGATGCTGGAAGGGCGCGCTTCTAGGATGTATTGTGCGAATTCAGACAATTATAATAACAATTGGCTAATGAGTACCTCGTTGATAGTGACTATCTTGGTAGACCAGACCTCATGTTTACGCCAAACTCCACAATATTGGTCAGGTCTAGGATTGCACGTTCCACTAAGGCGGTGGTGTAATTCTCAGCTATAGTGAGTTTTTTTTTCATAACCGCGTATCGACTTTATGCTTAGGATTTTAAAAAAGATGCCATAGACGGTGCTGTCATGACCATCATTATGCTCGGAAAGCTCAGAAGAAACGCAAAAATAATGCCATAGCATCCCCTGGAAGGTTGAGAAAGATTTGAATCCTCTCCTTTGACTAGCTGGTCATTAGAAGGTTGGAACTCTTTGAAATTTCGAAATTGCTTTAATGAATATATTGAACAATAACAAAACTCTGGCTTAAGAAAAACAACTTCCAATGGCCCTCACACTTAGGACTCCTAGGAGCAAGGAACAAACGTCAGAGTTTGTTGGATATAGCTAAGGTTGCTGTATTACTTTGTGAATGTCGCGAAAAGCGTAAAGCAGCTGGGGCGCTGCTCGCGAATGTCATTAACGGTTTAGGTGAAATAGCCGCGGAACGGCATAGGGCAAATTACAGTGGGATGATGGCCAAATGTAGTGGAGGAACCATTGGATCTTTATATGCACAAGATGGGGATGTGTGGTGTACGTTTATGGTAGTAATACTTAAAGGAGAGCTCTTCAGGTCTTAAAGTTTGTTCACGAGACACAAACAATATAAATGGTTCGCGCCAGGGTATGGTCCCAAGAGTGACCCTAATGTTTTTTGGAATTGCACCTGTCGGGTCGCCAGCTCAGTCGTATTCTTGACAAGAAAGCTGAATGGAAACCTCTAGACGATTTGAAGGGTTATATCGACAGTGTTGCGGTTACGGGCGTGTATTATACGGCGGTACTGCACCACCCCAGCTCAAGACGTCTACAAAGCCGACTGATGCTCTTCAGCCTTTTCAAGTCGAGAATCATCCTAAGATATTCCTATAAAAAAAGCGCATGTTCCGACTTGCTAATAGTATATCGACCTCGCTTTCGTTTGTGGATCTTCAAGTAGTTTGGGGTAGACTCTCCACTATCCTCACTCTGTTGTACTGCCGTACAGCTCCTGGCTCTCCACCATCCTCACAAGTCGTCATCGGCAGTACAGCTCGCCCTACCGACGCCACTTAAACGTCGACCTGAAAAAGTATGTTCCCCGGTATTCTACGCAACAGCCACTGTTACAGCTTCCTAGGGTGGCCACCTTGTTGAGCTCTCAGCTGTTTGCACTACGGAGAGTCCAAATGCCTCCTCATACCCGTTTTTCGTCCATCCCAAAAGCCTTTGGCTGTCGCTGGTGAGATCCATGTGCTCTTCGTTTGGTCTACTTAGGTTAGGCGGCTACGATTGTCGCACCATTGGGCTTCCAAACTCCTGCTTTGAAAACAGGAAGCCAGCATCCCACCTATATGTCGACTTCTTGTTGCCATTGGTTGAGAAAATCAGTGTTTTTTTTTTATTAGGGACATCGACACTTTCCAAGCTTCACCGGGTCACCAGGTGTTCAAACACATAGTAGTAATCCCAGGAACAGGAGCAAGACCTACAGAAGTAGTGTTTCTGGTATACTTTATCCACGATATCAACAATTGAGCAGACATCGCTTATATGGTGAGAGTTTTCGACTCAATTGCATGCTCTTCACAAAAAAGTGCGGATCTCTGTAGTGTAAAGCGACGAGAAGAGCGCTAAGGTGCAGGCAGAGACAAATTAGTACCAAGTGATGCCCAGCACCTCATCGAGGGCCAGAAGTAGGTCAAACTCCACCGATGTTGATGGGAACACGCACCAACCTTCGTCACCGCGTTCCAGTGCGGGATCGGAGAGTAGCGACAGTGGGAAGTTCTCTAGTGAAAATAGAACGAGCCTGCTCCCGCAGTTGTTTAGCCGTGCTGAGCTGGACATCAACGTGGCAATGAACTACGTCTTGCAACGATTTTTCGATATGAACGATGTGAGCTTAGCGCCTTCATTACGGGCAGTGGATTTGATTGTAGATCAAACATATTCGGAGGCTTTAACGCTGCGTCAACTCAACGACACCTTCTCAAACAAGCAATATCGGTATTTCAACACAACGTCACGAAACAAGAAGATATCCAATTGCCCCATATTTTGTGTAGCAGTCTACGCTGCCAATTACTGGGGCGGTCACGCAGGGGGAAGTTCCATACATTTTGACGGCTTTCAGAGTGTGCCACTGTTGAGGGACACTAAGAGTTTCGAAGCGCTGGCAGCAAGACAGGCCGCGGACATTTCACCACCCGCTGACGACGAAACCCCTATTGACTCTTTGTCCTCGCCTTCCTCATTGGACTGGTCCAAGAGTAAGGTTATACGCTCC
Source organism: Lachancea dasiensis (assembly GCA_900074725.1). NCBI lineage: Eukaryota > Fungi > Ascomycota > Saccharomycetes > Saccharomycetales > Saccharomycetaceae > Lachancea > Lachancea dasiensis. The sequence continues at coordinate 418,641 of LT598454.1, forward strand.
ATGGAACCGCCGAATGAGCTAAATTATGCAGTGTTCCCTTGGCTCTCCAAATTGCAAGAAGATCTGGAAACCTTGGATCGTACAAACTACAACCTCCACTCACTTTGTGAACTCTTCGAATACTTAGCCCGCGTACTGATTCAGGATCTAGCATATTTGAGCTGCACGAATGAACTACCAAGCCTTCTCTCAAATGTGCTTGAATACGTACCACGATTGTACACATCTATGGAATTCAAACAATTCAAAAGCGAAATGCAGCGGCTGATAAACGCCCAGCACAAGAACATGGATTGGAACGATCAAATACTCTCCAAGATTGAAGGCGGTTACATTGACATCTGCAGGCGATTTGCTCTTCACAACCAATCTCTTCACGATGAGCTTCGGACTTTGCGTTTAGAATTAGCATCGATAAAGAAGTCGATGTCTGACGTACTTCAAACCCAACGTCTCTATTTATCTGGAGGCATTCCAAATGGACCCATGGCCAACGCCAATAATGTCCAGAATGGCCCTTCCACCGACAAAAATGGGCTTCCTGCCAATATTACGAATAGTTTGGGAACGACCGAAGAGCACGGCCAAATATCTCCTTCTCTGACATCTCGCAGTATGTTTCATTCTTTGAGTGGTTCCGCGGTGCCAGAAAGTCAAGTACGGAAGCTTCCGTTACCGACGCAAGCAGGACTCACACCCCCGCCTGCAGATTCCCCTTTCAAGCGTTTCAAATTCGACGATTTGAGACCTAGCCACGGCGCTCAACCTCAACAACAACAGGGGCCACAGCAATATACAATGCTGCAACAGAGTCAGCCCCAACAATCTACACCAGGGAACATAAATGCTACATTGGATTCTATGCTGTCTCGTGGAGGGCTTAGTCCAAGGCTAGGCGTTCCGTCCTCGACTGGTGTGCCCATGTCGTCACAACTTTCTCCGCAATTTGGCTTCCCTAGCGTACCAGTACAAATGATTCCGAAAACAATCCCCAGTGGCACGTCTTCTTACGGCGATTCAGCACAGGAAGTGTTCAAATATAAGCTTTCGAGGGAAAACAAAACGATATGGGATTTATTCAACGAATGGTTTGTTGGACTGAATGGGGAGCCCTCCATCAAATCTTTGATCGATACCTATGGATGGCGCCGGTGGAAAGTTGGCGAAGATTCGCACTTTTTCCCGACCCGACGAATCATTATCGATTATATCGAGCGTGAAGTTGATCGCGGCCTGAGAACAGACAGGTTTGTAAATATGGACCGCGAATCCATGCGCAAAGTGGTAACGGATGACCTTGAAAAGTTCAGAGCTACCAACGGACTGACGCTGAATAGTATATCGATGTACTTCAGGAACTTGACGCGGAAAAACACGGAAATTTGCATATATGAGAATTTTCAAGACTGGTCAGTTCTTCTGATCGACGAGGACGAAAAGAATAAATACTGCAAACGACAGCACAACAGCAGTTCATGAGGCATGATAAATAATAATTACGGAAGTAATACTTGTTAATAGGAATGCAGACGCAGCCAGAGCTGTAGGGTTTTGACTTTAAGATACTATATCTGCAAATGTAAAGCAAGTGCTCCCTCGAAGTGAATACTGTTGGGAATAATGTGAATAAACTGATGGTGATGTGCGTCTAATCGCATAATCAGCGTCAGTAAATATGTGACACAGTGGTACAGAATGATAGTACACAACCGAGGCCATACAAATAGAGCTACAAGCTAAGACAAACCGAAGAGAACAACTATTGTCCAATGGGATTGGCCATTGATAAGTTATCGGTAGTGTACGGCATTGAAGCCGTAATCCTTGGGCAATAGAATGATCTAGAATTGGTGATTAATAAATATGTTGACCAGAGTCACCGAGTGAGAATTGTATAAATACCAGGCTTTTGTTCAGGTAACTGAACCAACTCTAATGCCTAAAATAATCACGGAGAGATAAATAGAATTCCCTAGATCCAAGTTACTCATCTTACAATGACTATGTCCGACTTACAAGACAAATTTAGTAAGCTTTCTACTGATGAATCAGATTCGCCTCATTAAATACATTTGGAGCGGTACTTTATGGGGCTTCTCGTAGTCTGTTTAGCGCCTATTGTATGTTCATGGCCTTTGGGACCTTTGGGTCCTATCATATATTACGAGTAAACATGGTTTATTATGGCTAACAAGTTGGGTCGGTATATAGCTATCGAGATGTTGAAGCTCGATATCTTCAAAGATACAAGCGAAGGATAAAGCACAGCCAAAACTAAAGGATGGTTCATGCGAAGTTCATTGTACCAGCAAACTTGACGTTGCGGCAAACCCTTATGTTGTTATTTTCAATAGTAGAGAGTCAATTTAACAACTGTCAAGAAACCATTCAACTGGCTGACAATGATTCATCTTTGCTTAGAAAGCTCCCCAAAGCGCTAGGGCAAGTGCTAACTTACCTTGAAGAGGGATTAACACAGGTTGAAAATAGCTATAAGTTGAAAGGAATCTTTGAGTTGAGAAATTCCGAAGTTGTTGACATTGTAAATGATCTCAGGATTTTGGATCATGATATTAGGATCAGCAGAGGCACAGTGGAGAAAAGACTCGCATCCGAAACTGTGGAGAGGCCCTTATCTCCCAGTAGCTCTTCTAGCCATTTTTCACTCTCGAGTTTGCTGAAAAAGACCAAGATATCCGCCCGCAAAGAGGATCAGAGACGCAATAAGGAAGTGCGCGATGCAAAGCAAGCTTTGGAGATCGGAGAACTCAAGAAGAAAAAACAAGAGGAACAAGAGCGTGTTATCAAGGAGAGGAAAGAACAAGAAAAGGCTTTAGAAGAAGAGAAGGCCAGAATTTTGGAGCTGGAAGTAAAGCGCCAAGTGGAACAGGAAATGGCCAATAGAGCTCGTCGAGAGACGAGGGAAGCTAGGTCTGTAGCCCAAAAGGAAAGAAAGCCCCAGGCCGGTGCTTTCGAAAAGCCCAAGGGCGCCTTTGAGCGTACTTCTTTGGAAGCGAGAAGGTCACCCCGGAGGTCAGCAGACCAATTGCGTCGTCGAAGTTTGGACGGAGGCGCAAGGGCCAAGACAACCAGTGGCTCCGGACATAGTCGCCAGGCTTCGGATACAAATCTAGCGGCCACTGGAAGCGTAAGCCGAGCGGCCAACTTGGCATGGTCACAAATGACACCCTCAACAGATAAAGCCAAAAAGCCTCTAACTCTTTCCGATTCAGGGCTTTCTCTCGTCTCCAAGCCCAAATATGAATATGTTAAGCCAACGATTAAGAGACCTACCATAAAGACCTCCGGACTTTCAGCTGCTCCAAGGAAGCAGCTTCCCGAGGAGAAATCTGAGAAATCAAGGACTCGTGAACGAATAACTAGAGTACGCTCACCAGTGTCTCCGACACAAACTCCCTCAATTTCCTTTTCTCCTGGTTTGAAATCGCCCAAAGCAACGACGCCGGACGTCGAATTATCGCCTCAAGAGAAGAAAATCAACCACGTAATGCAGTCGTTAGAAGGCGTTGACGAAGAGGCTTGTCAACACATCCTAAATGACATACTTGTTCTGGGCGAGAAGATATATTGGGACGATATTGTTGGCTTAAACAAAGCAAAAAACTCACTCAAGGAGACGGTGGTTTATCCCTTCCTGAGACCTGATCTTTTCAAGGGTCTAAGGGAGCCAGTCTCGGGTATGCTACTATTTGGTCCTCCTGGCACCGGGAAGAGTATGATTGCTAAAGCGGTAGCTACGGAGTCACAATCCACCTTTTTCAGCATAAGCGCCTCTTCTCTGCTTTCCAAATATTTGGGAGAATCCGAAAAGCTTGTAAGAGCGTTATTTTACCTGGCCAAGAGGCTTTCGCCGTCCATCATTTTCATAGACGAGATCGACTCTTTGCTAACATCGCGGTCTGATAACGAAAACGAATCCTCCAGAAGGATCAAAACCGAAGTGCTGATACAGTGGTCTTCACTCTCAAGTGCGACTGGAAGGGAGAGGGAAGAGGATGGACAGTCAGATGGGAGAGTTCTTGTACTAGCCGCTACGAATTTACCCTGGGCTATCGACGAAGCTGCACGGCGCCGGTTCACCAGACGGCTTCATATCCCATTACCGGAGTACGAAACTAGAATTGCGCATCTCCAGCGGTTACTGGCGCACCAGAAAAACGCATTATCAAAGCAGGATTTCGAAACCATAGGGAAGTTGACAGAAGGCTATTCCGGATCAGATATGACTGCTCTGGCCAAGGACGCTGCGATGGAGCCCATTCGAGAGCTCGGTGACAAACTCATTGACGTTGATTTTGGAAAAATCAGAGGCATCAACCTCCTTGATTTCCAGAACGCCCTATTGACCATCAAAAAAAGTGTATCTCCTAGCTCCCTATCACAATTTGATGAATGGGCAGCTAATTTTGGTAGCTACGGTGCTTGAAGGTTTAATAACGTACTACGCGGCATGGTAGTAGATTTTTGACGTTTTGTAAATATAATAATTAGAAGGCGGTTATAAGAACAAGGAATTAAGATTATCTATTTCCTTAACAGAACACATCTGACATGCACACCGAACTTAACAAGGCTCCCAATGAAACTATCTTATCAACTGCGTGTTTGATTGAAAGGTGTAGATGTCTTCGGCACCTAGACCGAAAAAGCTATGATGGCGGCTAATTGGCCATAATAAAAGTTGAGCGGAGACAAGCTGAAATTACCATGCTCGAATCAATAAGAAGTGAGATTGACGAGAATGATTGATTGCACAGAGATGCCAAAATCTCAGCTGCTTTGTGTAGGGTGGATCGCATTCATTTCTGTACACCGAGAGTCCAGATTGCTACAAATGTCTACAAAAACAGGCCCGGTCAATGCAAATTCATGTAAAGCGGACCGTCAAAGGTCCCCAGAACCAATTTAACGTCCTCTGCTATGGAAGGCAGGCCCTGACCTCAAACATTTCCATTGGAATGATATAAAGACAACTATAAAAACAAACCTACGAGAGCCCTAATGATACTTGTCTTCAAGAGGATAGGGATCTCACCGTCCCATGCAAATAAACTGTTTTAGTCTCGAAGTGGGTAGGCTCTCGGCCAGTTATGAAACGCGTTCGCTTCGTGGAACACCAACCGTCAGGAGTGCATACCTTATAGATCACGTGCAAGATACGTCATGGAGTTTCGTTGATGGTTTTGTTCGTCTCGGCACTGAGGTCGGAATCGTCAGAATGAAGTTCGGAGCTGTGAGGAAGCGTTTTACTTCTGAGTAACTCCCACTTCCTTAGATGGTATATTTGATATACACCAACACAGGCCATTATAATAACGGTAATTTTGACTGGCTTGGAAATCTTTTGCAACAACATCACAGGGGGTTTCGATATATTGGAATTGCAGCTCTCACAGCGTTATCAGTCTACATTTTAACACCAAGCTTATTCGGAAGCAGAGACAAAGACATGTTTTCCAGCTCCAAACGAAGTGACAAATATACTACGGGCCTTATCAACAACAGAAATGATTGTTTCGCAAACTCCTCAGTGCAAGCACTTTCGGCCCTGCCCAAGCTGACCGCTTATATGAACGACTTTTTGAAGCAGGCGAATTTTCTAAGAACACTGTTAGATCGCGCCAATGACAAGCAGGGAGTGAATTCTGGCGAAGATTCTCATGACACGGGCCCAGTTTCGCACGCAGATGAGCGTAGCAACTCGCTGGAGGATTCATTGGCGCCCGGCGCTGCGAGAACAAGGCCGAACCTGTTGCGCCCACAGTCTAACCTTCAAAGATTCTCTTCGACAGCAACCATCACGACCATGTCAACCTTAGAGGATGAACGTAACAGCCACAACCATGGGGTTGCTACAGGGGAGACATCTGCTGCCCACAGTGTATACAGCAGTTCTTTGAGCAAAGATCTAGAATCCACGGCTTCGAGTGAAGAAATTCCTGAGTTACCAATGCATGAAGGACTTGCTCAAATTATGTACCAGCTGCAGCAACTTGTTACTTCCAACAAATACGTCTCTGTTTGGCCATTCCTTCGCGTTTTGGAGACCATATTTGACGCAAAGATATCGTCGGGACAAAACGACGCGCACGAGTTGACTCAAGTAATCTTAGAAACTCTTGAGAAGGAGAATCTGAAACTCAAAAAGTTTGTCAAATCAAATTCCTTGAATGTCATTATACCTGACTTTCCAGTTAAAGGTTCACTTGCTGACCACTTGGTATGTCTCAGCTGCCAAGGGTCGTCCAAAGTCAACAAGCATCCTTTCACGATGTACTCGCTACCAGTTCCACAAGAAGTCTCCGCTGATCTTTCTGCCATGATAGCAGATAATCAAACGGAAACCATTGACGGTTACGCTTGCCTTTCGTGCCGCATTAAAGCAATACTGGCCAATGAGGAAACGGCCGGGGACCAAAGTTCTTCCAATGATGAAAAGTTGATCCTAGAGACCTTATCAAGGATACTTCCCGATATATTCATAAATGATGACCTGTCCGAGGACCTTCTGACCTACATCAATAACTACAAAAAAGGAGACTGTGATGCTAGCAGTATCAGATCCCGGATTGTTAAGAAGACTGTTGTTACGGAATCCCCCGACCTTCTTATTTTGCATTTATCAAGATCCGTCTTCAACGGTACTTCATACAGTAGAAATGCATGCTATGTGAATTTCGACGAAGAGCTTCACACTCAAGAACAGACTATTGAAAACAACAGATGCGTTGGAATTAAACCGGTCAAATATGTTTTGAGAGCAATGGTCAAACATCAGGGTACTCATTCTCAGGGCCATTACGAGAGCTATCGGAGGAAACCTGACTTGATCAAAGATGTTTTGTCTAATCACGTTGTAAACAGATCTCCAACCATCGACTTTGGCCTGGATTCAAATCGTGATGCTGCAGATGCGTGGACTCAAAGTGCAAACATATCGAGTTCGGATGTATCTTCGAACTCTTCTCAGGAATCTGTTTCTTCGCCCTCCGTACCTTTCAGATCCGTGTTCCCCGAGTCAACTCCGGAAATGCCACTCTCTACCCCTGTAGTGGACGATGACGACTACATTGTCGGGCGCCCGGACTCAGGCTCTTCCAGTGCTCCAAGTAGAAAGCCTTCCAGGTTGAAAAAGCTAACGGGATTTTTGTCCAGACGCTCTTCCGTGGCCTCCCCTCCCGAGCCGCAGAACCGCGATTCAATTACAGAATTCGACCCTGCCCGTGTCACAGGACGTAGCCGAGTCAACAGTGTTACATCGGTAGACTCCTCTAACTGGGGCTTTACTTCAGGGGCAGATACCAGCGCCAGTGAAAATGATGAACCAGCTTCTGCAGTTGAAAGAAAACTTAAAAAGATCAAGAGTGTCATTAACTACCCATTCTGGAAGATATCTGACGCAGCGGTTCGCGAGGCCAAGAAAGACGAAGTCCTGGGAGACACCAAGTATGTTTACATGCTATACTATGAGCGTGTTGACGAGAGTTAGAGGAAAAACATGAAAAGGAATCTTTTGAAATGGTGCTTTGAAGTACATCGAATTTGGTAGAGAATATTCAAAAGCAGAAGACACATTCACAGACAGGTGCTACATGTCACATCAAGACTAAAAAAACACCGTGGCCGACTTGATATTTTGCCAGCTGGAATCGCTATGTATGAAGACATTGTGCTTTTCGTAATAAGTGTGTATTATTTTTAGTTTCGAACTTCACGGGAAACAAGAAAATGGTGGCCGAAAGACTGAAACTCTAAGTGGGTCAGCAGAGGCCCTATTGGATTAACCATGCTTAAGGTATGTAGCAAGTGCATAGAATACGGGGCGTAACGAGGTTTTTTAGTATTTTGTTGAATTTGCCTGGAAAATCGACCACATTAATTAAAGCGGTTGAACTGACCAAACTCAAGCTTCTGCGAAACACATAGCACTGTGCCGTTGCGTTTGCGTCAACATTTACTAACTAGAAGTATGATCTTAGGGATTCAAACGTGCGGGTCGCGATGCTTCAAGTAAGAGCAGAATCACATCTGCAGACATTTCTGCTCCGGCCGCAGATCATAGTAATGCTGTGAAACACATGAAAACGGTACCTATAAGGAGTGGATCTTCGGCCTCCAGCCACTCAATGAGAGCAGGTCCAAATGGTTTAGCTCTGGAAAGAGTCATTAAAGCTCTGTACAACTATCAGGCACAATCTCCCAAGGAACTGTCTTTTATCAAGGGCGAGTTTTTTGTAGTGCGCGCTGAAGATAAAGAATGGTACGATGCAGCGGATCTCAACGAACAGCGGAGAGGAATGGTTCCAAAGAGTTATTTTGAAAGCTTCTCAAGAAGAGGGTCAGATCCTGCGCACGGTCATCCATACGGATCCGCGGATAGATCATACCCAGAGCTCGCAGAAGGTCCAGAAAGGTCAACGTTAGCTCAAAGGTCAGGCTCTCTATATGCAATAGTTCTGTATGACTTTCGTGCTGAAAAGTCCGATGAGCTTACCACTTATGCGGGCGAAAATCTGTTTATCTGTGCCCACCACAACTACGAATGGTTTATTGCAAAGCCCATCGGCCGCTTAGGTGGCCCGGGCTTAGTACCCGTGGGCTATGTGAGCATCATAGACATTGATAACGGCTACGCAACAGGAAATGAAATTAGCGATGACATACGATCGGCTAGTTTACCTACAGTGCAGGAGTGGAAAAACAATGTTGCCAAATATAAAGCTAGTAACATATCCTTAAGCTATCCAGAGATGAAGCGACTGCAGGGACAAAACGCACAGGGAAACCCTTCAAGCCAACCAAACATACCGCATCATGAAGCATATTTCCATTCTGCAATTACACGTGCAACGGTCGATTCGTTCTCTCTTGAAGGTGATAAGTTCTGGTTCAATGTTGTGTGCGAGCTCCCGGAGAAGCGAACTCGCATTCTGAAGCGGTATTACGAAGACTTTTATGACTTGCAGGTTAAACTATTGGACACTTTCCCAGCCGAAGCAGGAAAGTTGAGAGATACAAGAGGACAATGGACCAAAAGAATCATGCCATATATACCGGGGCCCGTTCCATATGTCACAGACTCGATCACGAATAAGAGGAAAGACGATCTAAACCTATATGTCACTAAGTTGATTGCGTTACCAGCGCATATTTCACAATGTGATTTAGTGAGATCTCTCTTTAGCGTTAGAAACAACAATTACGACAAGGAAATGAAGCAAGACCCCAAAATAGCTACAGGCCAGCCACCGGTAGGGCCCACGCTACACACGTCGTCTTTCTCGACGAAAGCTGAGGATTCTACTCTCACTGGCGATGATCTCAAAATGTACGAGATGATGAACGGGCTTTCGTTGAAGGCGTCAAAACCTCAATCGCGCCCACCCAGTGTTGCCCCCCCACAACTGAAGCCTACGAAGGTGAAGTTTTTCTACAAAGACGACATTTTTGCTCTTTTGCTGGACTCTAATATCACTTACACCGACTTGCGTGCGAGGATCGCGCCCAGGATTGATAGCCCAACGTTCAAGCTGTATATAAAGGTGGACAATTCTGCCGGTGATGAAGTGAGAAGTGACCACCAAGTGGCAGAAGTAATACAACGAAAGATGAAAGTTCTGGTCGAAGATGCTTAAAATACTCTAATATGAGCCATTGAAGGAGCTAATAACTAAAGGAGACGCGCTTTAAGTCGTCTGATTTCAAAAATCTATAAGCATAGGCTCAAATCCGTAGCCGTTATAATTACCCTCATTGTGAGTGTTCTGGTCGTGATATATGTCTTCCACTTCCATCTCTTTCGAGTTAGTCTCTCTTTGAAACCAGAATAGCCATGATAGATAAACTAATTTTGGTCCATCGTACCATTTAATAACCTGTAAATTGCTACTCCTGATTCTGCTCCAAAGCTGACCGTAAATATCATCACCCGCGGTTCTTTGGCCACTGACAGCTTTCCAAATCTCGTCGTTTAAAGCATCTGGGACAACTTTAGCAGTAGTAACGCCTGCTACCGGCGTTGACGGACTCTTATCAGATATGCTAAGGTTTTGCAAATCTTCAATTAGTCTCTGACGTTTGTAATTCGATATCCCCGCAGAGTCAGGACTCCGCGGCCTTTTCATTCGGAATGTTGGCATATTTCACATTAGCATAGCACTGAGCTGTAAAGGCTAAAAGGATTTCATTCAAATCCCTGAAAAATGCGCGGTTGGGTTGGAAATACTTTCCTCAGGCTGTTGAGTCAAATAATACTAATTGCACAAGTTTTTAGCTATGTTAAGATCACTTTGCTGCGGCTCAGATTCTTTTAATATAAGATCTAGAAATTCAAATTATGCTGAGCAGATGTGACAACCAAGGCAGCCGGGACTTCGCTGGAGTGTACAATGTTCCATACCCCTCCAATTAATGGATCTATAATGGAAAGTGCCCCACAGGCAATAAGGGAATCTTACCAAATTCAGATGGGAGGCTCTTCGCCTGAATTGTCCAATACTTCAAGCAATGGGAATGTTATTCTAACAAAGGAAGAAATAGCATCTGAGGTGGGACAAATTACGGAGCTTCCTGCCGAGCTTGCGAGACTGGTAGATAACTTTATTGATGACCTTAAACAACCAAAGTATCTCAAGCCGCTCAGTGTTTTACAACTTTCAAGCTTGTTCCAGAATTTCTATATGAAATTTGACAAAGCGGCGTTTCAGTACCTAAATCGTCCTCAGGATGCTACAGGGACTACGTTCTTGTACGCACGAGAGACTCTGAGCAGTGGTATTAGTGGAATATTCAATCGAAGTCGGAGCAGCAGCGACACTGCAAGGAAGAGATCATCTTCGCTGTTTAGCACGGATTCTGCCAATGGCCCCCAGCCGATGCTTACACCTGATGAAATAAACAGACATATCAGAATAAATGAGCTTAACAACTACAAAATTGACAAATTGCTGGAACTATGCGAACATGATACTTTCAAAAAAATCCTAGCTGTTGGTACATCGGTTCCAGGTAACTCTTTCAGGATGGAAAAGTCGCAAAAAGGGCTGAAGGCGACCAATCTTTTTAAAAACAGCCCGGAATTCTTGGAATTTGATCGGGCGGTGTGGGATAAAACATTGGTTATTTCAAACATGTCTGCAAATGGGAAATTGGATTTGAAAACTTTCCTATCGGTTCCCCGACAAAATCTTGACACAGCCCACCTAATGAGTTATTTAGAGAAAATGGTCAACGGACCATTGGCTCCTTACGAAAAACTGCTAAATGTGATAAATTTGCACGATGAAATGACTAGAACATTACAACATTTGAGTAATGACGATTTTCTATCCACTTTGATTTACTTGACGATCCATACCCCTATCAAGCACATGTTTCTCAATCTACAGTTCATCAAGTTTTTTCGCTACAACAAGAAACTAATTGAAAAAGACCTATACGCACTTACCAACTTAGAGGCAGCATTGACATTCATAGAAGGGCTCACTTTGACCTCTCTTCCTTCAGAGGTTGAAGTCCAGCTATCTAATGATGAATCATCAGCGCTACAGATGCCGATTTCTCACAAAATAGCACTTCCAGAACTACATGTTACCGCGAATGACTCTAATCAGCATTATTCTGGCTTACCCAGATCCAACTCATACAAAGAGTTTGAAGGGCTAAAGACCGCTTTTGATTCTTCTTTGCGCAACATATTTGGCAAAATAAGATCGTATACACCTCCTACTGGCGCACAACAGTCCGGTTTAAATCCAGATAAAGTGGCCAATGGTCCTGAAAACTTATTGACTCAAGCTGACGGCGATACAGCTAAAAAGATCATATCAATCCCGGATTCTTGGAGGACTCTCGGAAATCGGGAGTTTGAACAGCTTAAGGTAAGCGAGTTAAAACAAATCTTCGAAAACTACCAGAAATTGTTAGATGCATTAGACAACCGATAGGTATATACGACTATAATGATTACGATGACGACAAAAACCTCAAGAATTATAGTAAATCTTCCTTTCATTTTCCCTTCACTGCCCCTAAACGCTCAATAATTTTTGAAAGGGCTGCTGTTTCGTAACCACGATCTTCAAGTGAGGGAAAGTACCGAACCCGGATATGATCACTCAGCTGTGTAATTTTTTGATAGGAGTAGTCAATAGAGCCACTGGTTTCTTCTAAGTAGGTGACAAGCTTCTTTTTGAGATTCACGTCCTGCGTTCTCGCGCGAAGGATATCTGCAACCAAAGTGTCTCCAACGCTTTGACCGTGTCTTATACCATGTATTATTGGGAAGGACAGCTTTCCTTCGGATACGTCTTCAGCAAACCCTTTATTCAAGATCATTGTGGCATCCTGGAGGTTCATATAGTCGTCCCTTATCTGGTAGAGAATGCCCAAAAGGTTGCTGAGCGGCACAAGTGAGTTTTCGCCGGAAAACTTGGTTGAAAATACCTCCATGAGACGCACTGTTAGTCTGAAAAGACCGCCTGTCTTGTTCATAACCATGTTTAAATACTCTTCCTCACTGGGCACAATAAAGTTGTCTCTCCAGTAGATGTCCAACCCTTGGCCTCTGTGCAAGTTCATCATTTCTTCATTGAAGATGATCAAGACTTCACTCAGGAGACTCGGTACTGAATTTTCGCTGAGTTCTTGAACACATTCCATTGCGTAGAAGTACATATAGTTTGCTGTGTTGATGGTCATGGGCATTCCGTACTCCAAATGAGCCGCCTTTCTCCCTCGCCTCCATTCAGAGCTGTCCTCAATATCATCTATTAGTAAGCTCGAAGTATGTAAGATCTCCACTAGTCGGACGATAGTCGAGACCTTCTGCTGGGAAAGCTCGTAAAAACCATTGAAGGTCTCAATGAGTCCAGTGCGAAAATCGTGGCCGGGATTCGATAGTAAATAGTTGAAGGGTCCTTTTAAAGTTCGATCTTGAGCTTTTGTCCAAACTGGGGCGCTATTAACCAATTGATCAATTTGAAGGATGTCCATTGTGATTGTTTGGCTAAAAGGCTATCTGCCTTTCAAAGATCTACTACTTATTAATTACAGATATTGAAGAACGAAATTCGTTATTAAGATACATAGCGTTAACAAAGTTCAAAGCACAGACTTTATTCTTCCGGGATGGATGCTTTACTTTTTAACCTGGCGGGTGATGTGCCAGTTGTAACAAAGACTTGGACTGCTGGCATTGTGGTCATGTCTGTGCTGACGAGCACCACCATCGTGGATCCAAATAAGACGTTGTACAATTTCGATCTAGCATTCAAAAGGGGTCAATACCTCCGGGTTTTGTATTCTTTCTTCGACTACGGTGAGCTTAACATGCTTTTCTTCTTTGGTTTGCTACTTATGCTTTCACAGCTGGCAGCTGTGGAGAAGACGGTAGGGAGCCGGGGACAGTTTCTTTGGATGATATTCGTGATGGCAGTGCTGGTAATCGGCATGAGTAAATGGATTCAACCGTATGAGTCGCTTGCTCAGGTTATACATAAGAATCTGCTGTATTACAAAATACGGAGGGACATCGAGACGATAGACGCCGCGCGAGGAGGAGGAAACGTAGCGTCCCCGCTGATGTTTCGTGTGTTCTGCGATGTAATGCAGCTAAAAAACATTCATAGTATATGGGGAATTTTGATGACATATCTCCCGGGCCATTTGTACTACTTTTTGGAACAAGTAGTGAGTAAAATATATGGTGTGGATGTATGCCAGCCACCTAACAAGTGGTTCAAATTTACCTTGAGGTCAGAAGCCAATTCTCCAGAAAGCCACGATGCAGACAATGAACACTTACAGGAATGACCGGCTGCAACGAGATTGAAGCTAAATGCTAGAACGGATGGTAATAGAGCATAACAGGGGCCGAAAGCTGTGTTCGTGCTATAAAAGATGCTAATACATGACTACCAAAATAATTTTGGCTCACCATAGGAGTGCTACATTGGCAAACGAGTCGTCACTGTCAACCGACGAAGAGGGCAACGGTTTTCTTTTCTTCTCGGGCCACCCAAGAGAATTGTCGCGCTCTTGAAACAGCATCTTGCCGATTCTCTTGTTGACATATTGAAGTTCTAGCCGATGCTGGGCGTTGCGGTCGGTCCTCGTCTTCGTTCTTTCCGGCAAAAAAGTGATATCAGCCACGTCCTGCGTGTCGATGCGGTGCCACTTGGCCACGAATTGGAGGTTCTGTTCCTCGCTCAAACTTCCGCCTGTGAGAACCCTGGCAAATGCCAGATCTCCCTGACTCGCCGAGGACTTCAACTCGGCAGAGTTCAACTCCTCTTGGATGCGTTCCAATAAACATGCGTTGGTGACCGACGTGTCACGCAATTGCAGCGTACCAACAGCCGTGGCAAACTGGTGGAACTGGTGAGCCAGTTTATGAACGGATTCATCCTGCGGTCTTTTCTTGTCTTGCACTATGCGTGCAACCTTTTCGTCACACGATCGCACAGCTTCATAATCTACAGACGGGGCTCCAAAATCTTGGTCCTTGTGGTCCCGCGGGTTGAATTGAGGTCTTTGAGGTAGTATGGCCCTTAAGTTGGAGCTGTTCGCACCTTTCGCAATCTTTTTGGCACGTTTGTTCGGGATCTTGGCAGGCGATGAAAGGGCCAACGCTTTCCCCGCGGGTTTGTTGCGAGACGAGCGTCTCAATTTCATGTTTAAAGAAGAGCCAGGTTCACCAACCTTGCTAAGCCGATGGTTGGCGCTAAAGCGATGGTGTGCAGGGCTAACTGGTGAAGGTCTCGAAAAAATGCTTCAAAAGAAACGGCAGTGCGATGAGCCGTGCAAAATGATAAGCGAACACAGGAAGTGAAGATTGTAAGTTTTAGTGGTCTAAAGATCCAGTAAGGTGTGGTCTTGTCAATTCTCAAGCTATTGCCCGAGCCGTTTGGTTTCTCGAAAGTTTCTGTAAAAGTTGTATATCATAAGGGTCTTGGATTATTTACCGTCTTCAACCGGGCGGAAACCGCTTTCTAGCATTTCAGTGATGCAATTCACGTCGGGGGAATTGACGAGGAGGTGGATATGCGAGATGGTCTTAACACTCTGCAAGTGTGGGTAGTTGATAAACCAGGCATAAGTGCGTACGCGGTACCGTTCGAGATTCGTGCGCAAGAAGCGCTCGATGAGGTCTCGGACGGCTGGCACCTGCTGCCGGGAATTGGCCACGTACAGCGGGATTGGGAGCTTGCTCCACAAAACCAAATGATGCACTTCCGAAGGGAAGTCGTAAGGGAAGTCATTGGGAAGCAAAGTGTATAGCGTGGGACTGGATAGGATCGCCGTGGGCGTGTCTTGGTGCTGGAGGGCCAGCTGGCGAAGCAGCTCGCGGTCCCATTGTAGTTTTTCGTCGACCACCACATCGACGACCGTGGTGTTCCGCTGTAGCAGTTCTTGCTTGTACTTGTGGTACCTCTCGGTAGTCTGGGCTGTTCGCTGGAGCAGCTGCAGTTCGCCCGCCGCGATCAGTTGCACGATTTGGTCCCACGAATGCATCAACGAGGTCAACAGCACAAAAGCGGCCCGCTGTTACTGAAGTAGATCCTCGACCGGGCTGTCTGTGTACGATCTTCCACACCAGTATGTCTCCCGTGTCGAACAAAGTCATATTAAAGCTCATGACAATAAATATTATATATAATTAATGGTACTACTAACACCAACGCTAGCTTATACGAATTAAATGCCTCAATGTTTCCAAGCAGCTCGCAATCAAACCAGCTTCTGGAACACGCTGCGGGGATTGTTCCTGCCTTTGACGCCAGCGTCCGGATCCCTACTCGATTCGCGCCACGGTAAGGCAAAGGGTAACACAAACCCGAGCGTCAAGTAGAACATGTAAATCTTGGAAGACGTATTCAGCGGGCATCGCGTCGCCGCCGCCGGCTCCTGGTACGTGGTAAAGCGTCTGCGCGACAATTTGCGCGCTGTTTGCTGTGCTGTTCGTTGCACCGCCAGTTGCACCGATCCTGATCTCCGCAGCAGCGTATAATAATGGTTCATGGGTGCTATGCTATAGTGTATGCGTATATCTTTGTACTTGAGAGCAATGAGGACTGCTGTCGGTGCAAGGCGAAATCTTAGGATGCTATTAGTGCTCTACTTTTATGTGATGTGGCAATTACTTCAAGCACCTTTCAGGTCTACAAACGAGCACTTCCCGCTCGCTACCTACGCCACCGCAGGGTTTATAAATGGTGTCGTTGCTGGAGTTCTCGAGACAGAAGTCTGGAGATACATCCTTACTACGCGGAATATATCGCGAGTTTGCCAACAAACGTATGCGCTTATCTGTGGGCCCTACGCATGAACTTTTCCAACATTCACAACAGCTCCAGCGGCTCATCTTAGGGCGTGAGAACCCACCAGCTACCTCACTGGCCCGAGACATTGAGGTCTGTCTCGGACTAGAAGGAAAATATCACACCATGTTGAAAAAAAAAGATGCTCTCAATCATACGATGATGCGAGTCTCGGAAACGGCGAGCCAGGACAGAATGAGACACAGGCAGACGAGGAGGTGTGGAATAAAGCAGAAGCGGCGCAAAATGCCAGGAACGAGCAAGCCACCGGTGAGATGAGAAAGTGGCATAGAAAGAAGCCCGCTCGTGTATAATGAAGAAACCTTGTATTCGAGATGAGAGTCTCGTGAAGCACCGGGGCGAAGCCAAGTGAAGGGCCCAGCGAGTGGTGTATCCAGAAGGCGGGAAAATGGGCCATGGGCGTGTGAGTTGCCGGGTTTAGTATGTAGCAGGGTACATCACTTTATACTATTCTGACGCACCGGGTGGTTTGATCGCGTAGACAAGGCTCGGCACCAGAGCGGCGACCAAGGGGCAGTGAGGGAGCCCAAACATTAGTAAGGGTGCGGATCTGCGTTAAAGATTGGCTTCAAAACGTTGGGCCCGTCCAAAATCTTCCGACAGATGGACTGGGCCGTGGGACCGGCGAGGCTATTTACTTGGCAAGGCACTGGCACCTGAGGGCGTTTAAAATGTAACTTGAGGTGGCCCGTTGGCGGTGGTTTTGTCGCTTTAGGAGAATATCCGCGTTCTAGCGCTCCAATTGTAAAGTGGAGCCCAGATAAAACCCTTTTAGAGCTCTGGAAGAGCGCAAGCTCTTGCCTCAGACTATCACGAACTCGTTCAAGCCCAAGCGAAGGCTTTGGGACGGCGTCGTTTTACTTTGACTCTCGTTCGGATCGCTTTGTACTAATCTGACATCAGATTTTTACTACTCGAAAAGGTAAACATAAATTGGTATCATCTCTAGAAACCTAACCGACAGCATCTATAATCCGACTAGCGCAGTTGTAAAAGCTCTCTTCCCACCTTCCAGGCATCTACTCCCACCCCCAATGAGTGCGGCACTTCCGTCCATACAAATTCCTGTGGACTATGCTCAAATTCAAACCACTCTAGAAGACTTTCTGGTGCATTTCAAAAACAACACGTTCTCGAGCGCGACGGCCCAGGACGAACTCGCCGATGAGGACATGGACGTTGGAAGTGGCCCCAAGTATATGTCTTTGCTACAGAAGGTTGCGAATCGTGAACTTCACACTTTGCTTATCGAGCTTGACGATCTGCAGAGATACGAGAATGAAAAACTCCTGACTTCCGAGTCCGCTTCGATGGGGATAGTACAAACGCTGCTCCAGAACTCGTACCATTTCATAGAGCTCTTCAGTCGTGCTGTCGACAAGTTGCTCCCCCCTCCAACCCGAGAAATCGACTATAAGGATGACGTTCTAGATGTGATTTTGTATCAGCGGAAGCTGCGCAACGATAGACTACTGTCAGACAGGCGTACAGAACTCTCAGCAGAGGCTCCTGGTGAGTTTCAAGACGAGAACCTGATGCGTGAGATTGCAGAACAAGAGTCCGATCTGTTTCCCGCCAAACTAACCAGACGCTACAACCTTTACTTCAAGCCGCTCAGCTCCATCTACAGTCCGAAATGGCGAGCTCCACTTCCGGTGCGGGAAATAAAGGGTGATCGCCTAGGTCAATTGATCACTGTGAGCGGGATCGTCACTCGGGTTTCCGACGTTAAGCCAGCTGTCATGGTCAACGCTTACACCTGTGACCAATGTGGTTATGAAGTCTTCCAAGAGGTGAACTCTCGTACTTTCACACCTCTAGTGGACTGTACCTCTGAACAATGCTCTCAAAACCAAACAAAGGGTCAGCTGTTCATGAGCACAAGAGCGTCCAAGTTCAATGCCTTCCAGGAATGCAAGATCCAAGAGTTGTCGGAGCAAGTGCCAATTGGGCACATCCCCAGGAGTTTGACTATTCACATTAACGGCGCTCTGGTCAGGAGCTTGAGCCCTGGCGATGTGGTAGACGTCACTGGTATTTATATGCCTTCTCCATACACAGGTTTCAAAGCTCTTAAGGCTGGTCTTTTGACAGAAACCTATCTGGAGGCACAACATGTGTTTCAACACAAAAAGAAGTTTGCAGCATTTGAAATAACGCCTGAAACAGAAGCAAGAGTGATGTCCATAGCAGCGCAGGGTGATGTTTACAACAGGCTGGCCAAATCAATCGCACCTGAAATCTACGGAAACCTTGACGTTAAGAAGGCGCTTTTATTGCTGCTAGTCGGTGGTGTGGACAAAAAAGTTGGGGACGGCATGAAAATCAGAGGTGATATCAATGTCTGCCTAATGGGTGATCCAGGTGTTGCCAAGTCTCAATTATTAAAGTCTATTTGCAAAATCTCACCTAGAGGGGTCTATACCACAGGAAAAGGTTCCTCGGGTGTCGGCCTGACTGCAGCTGTAATGAAAGATCCTGTAACGGATGAAATGGTGCTTGAAGGCGGTGCGTTAGTTTTGTCAGATAATGGTATTTGTTGTATTGACGAATTTGACAAGATGGACGAAAGTGACAGAACTGCAATCCACGAAGTTATGGAGCAGCAGACAATCTCTATCTCCAAGGCAGGTATCAACACAACTTTGAATGCCAGAACTTCCATCTTGGCCGCTGCCAATCCTCTATATGGTAGGTACAACCCTCGGCTATCACCACTTGAAAATATTAACCTGCCTGCTGCGCTGCTGACCAGATTCGATATTTTATTCTTGTTGCTGGACCTGCCAAATCGCGACGATGACGAAAAGCTTGCTGAGCACGTAGCTTTTGTTCATATGCACAACAAGCAACCTGACCTGGGCTTTGAGCCATTGGAGCAGAGTCAAATGAGAGAATTCATCGCTTACGCCAAGACAAAGAGGCCTACCATGAGCCGCGAGGTCAATGAGTATGTGGTACAGTCTTACATCAGGATGAGACAGGATTCTAAGAAGGCCATGGACTCGAGGTTTTCCTTCGGCCAAGCTACCCCAAGAACGTTACTGGCAGTCATTAGAATATCACAGGCGTTGGCCAAACTGCGTTTCAGCGAAAAAGTGGAATTCGATGACGTTGAGGAGGCTCTCAGACTTATCCAAGTTTCGAAGGAGTCTTTGTACCAGGATGGTCGCAAGAACGCCGAGGACGAAAATCCAACTACGAAAATCTACACTATCATCAAGAACTTGGCCCGCGATGGATCCCAAATGCAGCGCAGTCTGCCTTTTGATCTTATTGTGAAAACTACCAGATCCAGAGGTTTCACTATGTTGCAGCTGAATAGCTGTATCGAAGAATACGCCTACTTAGGGATTTGGAGTTTAGTTGACGAAGGTGCTACTCTGCAGTTTCTGAACCAGGGTGCGGACGATGCTGGTGAGTTCAACTCGCAAGGAACCTCTGTGTCTACCCCTGTGCCGGCTATAGACACCGAGCACAGTGATCTGGACATGGGTGAATTGTGATGGAGCAGGAACGGTTCTTACGCCCCACTTCCGGAGCAGGCTTAAGGTTCAATAAGGGACGCGGTGATCGATGACCATGTATAATGTTACATATGTTTTTGGGCCCCATAAGGCACCGCTGTAGTATATCAAAGACTCTGACCATCAGTTGGTTCCTGGAAAAGCTACTTAAACACGCAGTCTGTATGAATGCGTGTTGAACCGGTAGTGCACATGATCGCGGCCCACGAGATTTGGCGGTTCTTCGCGCGTTATGGTGTTCATGCCACTTTCGAACAGTCGCAGATAAGCAGTGGTGTCCTGTATTACAACCAAGCTCTACTGGTATGACACGACCTGTCATTTCCCTCAAGCCTAGTTATAATTCCATTATTAGAGGGTGCCCCGGCTTGCCGGAAACGTTGGTATGTGTTAAAGCATTTAACCTTCCAAAGTGAATTCATTTATACTGACCTGAACACTCATTGGTATCAGCCAAGGCTGGAATGCGAACTCCGAATAAGGTCAAGCGATGGGAGGGCTTTCCGAATCGAAGCTCTAGAGGTGACTTTAAAGACAACCGAGGCTCTCAACAGCTCTAGCCACAGTTTTACGTCAAGGACCAAAGTTGAAAAGGTTGTTACACACTATAGGAAAACTATCACGGTTTCGAGCAAAAAGGTGATAGGGGTGGATGTCCCACTCACCATAGGGGTTCCTGACGATATTAAGGAGACCAATTATAATCATCGGTTTGGAAGCTGCTCCACCGTCTTCGAATGCAAAGTTACTTATTTGACAGTCGAAGGTAATCCTCTAACTACAAGCTTCAATACTGCAGTTAATGTTGAGCGCTATGACATTTTGGCATCCTCGAAGTTCTCACAGCCTCTAAGTCGGAACTATCTATCTCCGGATAAGAAAGTCCAAGTCAGATATGAGGTACGAAATCCATGTGTGACCACCGACGATCTGCTTCATTTGAAGATATGTGCCACACCTAACCTGGCAAATAACACCTTCAGTGCTAGCCCAAGAAGATTTAGTAAAAAGTTGAAGTTGAAGGCGATCGTGTTTGAAGTCAAAGAATACCTAGAAACATTTGATTCCCATGTCGACGCCAAGGAGAACATAATCCACACAGTGGCGAAGCCTGTCGATGAGACTCTCCCAGTGTCAGGCTCTCAATTTGATTGCGACGTTCGAATTTTGACCAAGAACTTGCAATTCAAGCAATACGAAATGTCACTCAATGAACCCGCCGTTCTGTTTAGACTGCCAGATCATCCAGCGGATTTGACAGAAACACCACCCGAGACTGTTCTGCTGAAAAGCAAAAAATATTTGCAGCCTTTCCACTACCACACCTCAATTAGTACGCGAGGGCGACTCTTTTCCGTTACTCATGGTGTTACAATGAGGTTTAAATTTGGCAACGCCAAAGACTTTGAGATTCACCAGCCGATTGATATCTCCCCATGGGTTAGAGTGCAGCTAAACCACATCGACAACGTTATCAATCGAGAAAGAGAAGTTGCCAAGAATGCAAGAGCATTTTACGAATCCTTTGGCGGAATAAGAAGACGAAAGAGTTCTGGAGAGCTAGAGTACCCCTCCCTTCCGCCAGTTGTTTATTTGCCGGACAAAGAAACTTTGCAGGAGTTAGGAATACATTACGATGCAAGCTTCAAGAGCCCGAAACGAGTCTTGGTTATCGAGTAGCCAGCCAAGCAGTGCCATAGCAGGCGTCGCGATCGTGTAAGTAGGATCCATGTAACTAAATGTTGATGCTTTTCACAACGTCTAACGTGACCTCACTCATGTGAAGTTGGTCAAGATATCCCATAATTGAAGCAAGACGCTACCTTAACTCATTTCAGGGTTAAAACCATCCTCTGGACGTTGTATAAGCGGTCTTGACCAGGTCCGAAATGGCTAGTCACAAACTCCTTCATGAAGTGCCGCTTTTCGACCATTTTACTACTGCTCGACAACGCGAGACCTCAGAAACGTTGGCTGAGATTTATTCCTTGGTAGTTGTTCTTGACCAGGTAGAAAAAGCGTATTTGAGAGACTGCCTGTCGGGTAGCGAATATACGACTATCGTGAATAAGCTTTTGGCCCAATACAAGACGTATTTGGACAATGATGACGTGCAGAAGGAATTTGGAGATTTACGAACCTTTAAAGAGAAATACAACATCAGCGCATCCAATGCTATCACCAGGATAGAACGTGGAATGCCCGTGACCGTGGAGCATGGAATTAGAAGTGAACAGGATACTAGTGCATCGCTCAGTGGGAGTGCTCAATTTAGCGGAAAGGCAGTGGCGGAGGCCACTGGTAACTTCATAACAGTCATGGATGCCCTCAAACTCAATTACCGTGCAAAAGACCAGCTACATCCTTTGATGTCAGAGCTCCTTCTGAGTATCAACAGAGTGAGCTCTCAGGATTTCGAGCATCGCCAAAGCCTCGTGGACTGGATTGTCAAAGTGAACAAGATGAGGGTCGCAGAAAAACTGACTGAGGATGACGCCCGAGAACTGCTGTTTTGCTTGGAGTCTGCTTATAAGAATTTTTACACTTTGCTCGAGTGAAATGAGCAGCGGGTTTCAATTCTACGGTTCCGCATCACCAAAATCGAGATGATGCGACGTTATCGAGTTGGGCTGCGATGATCGTTGCTTGAACTTTGCGAGCAACTCCAGAGTGTCGCGTTCGCGCTTTGAGATGGACGTGGACCTGTCGTCTGCTGCATGTTCCGCAGGTCTTTCTCGGAGTGATGGACTCGACTCATGTTTCTTTTTTTGCAGGCCCTGATCATCCTCCGATAAATCGAGAGTGTCTTGTACTCCCATGTCCTCAATGGTCTGCTCTCCGTTTGTTAGTGCTTCGTTGTTTACAAGGCCGGGAGCTGCCGATATCTTCATGTTTGCTGTTGCCAGTGTCTCGTCGCCATCGTCCTCTTCCTCCTCGAACTGGAGAAGAACTTTGGAGGCCTTTTTTGCCCGCTTTGGCTTCACTGGCAATTCCAGCGGGGACTGACGTTTTGAGTTTTTCACTGTTCCCTGTTCTACTTCGAAATACGGTTCGTCTAGTAAAATACTCTCAATTGTTGCCGGATATAGAAACTCTGCTGTCTGCGATGGTTCCGATTTCAATTCTTTGCTAGCAATTTCCAATAGGGTATAGTATGAATTGTCTACGAGTTTACCGATCACTGTCACTTTCCCATTCAAAGCTGTCGTTTCCCGCAACGTCACGAAAAAGGCCCCTTTTGAGTGCGATTCCACGGCAACCAGACCTCTCTGATCCATTTTGATACGAGAATTCGTTTCCAGAGCTCCCCAAGTGGGTTGATCAATCTCGGCCGTTTGAATGGCCGCATCAAATACTTTACGCTCAAAACTCACACCGTCATAGCTGCCCTTAGCGCAGTTCTTCAAAAATCGGGAAACGGTCTGCGGACATTCCCTAGCCCACAATCCTAATTTCAAAGGGCCCACGGACGTACAAATGGTACATTTTGCACTAGTCTGAGGCTCCAGACTACTCATCTTTAACTGCGATGTCCTTTCCAAGCTTCCGGGTAAATATAGTTCGAAAATTTTTCAGATTATGGGTTATTAAAGACCAAGAGTTGATGTTGAAGTTGAAAATCTTGAAGATCGTACACCAGAGGAAAGGGTCAATATTGAACAGATGATCAGAAATTTGGGTCGCAGCTTGGGCTCTACCGCGTCGGTAGCCTTGAGGAAAAATTTAGCTCCAAAAAGAGCTCCCCTAAGGTCGTTTTCGGGTGGAAAGTTCTTGTTGAATAGCAAGAAAGATGAACCCAAGGCGAAGTCCATCCTAACTGAGGACTTGCTCGCTAGGGCTGGTGTGGATGTGGAAGCCCCAAACAACGGCGAAAAAACGCAGCGCAAGACAGCCGATGAACCATTAGAAAACGAAGGCGAGCCAGCGAAAGACAGCTCTGGGAGACGCAAAAGAAGAAGGCAAACATCTACCGACATCAAACGTGAACGTTACGCCAACTGGTTCTACATTGGATCGTTCGCTGCTCTTGCTGGTGGTGCTGCTTATTTGGCACGCGACTGGGAGGACAGTGAGGCGGAAGAGCTGAAACGGGAGGCGGATAACGGATACACACCAGAGTTGATGTACAAGAGGTCGAAGGCCCGCTTCAACTCCTTGTTTTCGTATTTCCAAGAGCCACCCTTCCCAGACCTCTTACCACCCCCTCCTCCTCCTCCTTACCAAAGACCCTTGACGTTGGTTTTAAGTCTTGAAGACGTGTTAGTGCATTCGGAATGGACCAAGGAGCATGGCTGGAGAACCGCCAAGAGACCAGGTTTGGACTACTTCTTGGGGTACCTGTCGCAATATTACGAAATTGTACTATTCTCTTCCAACTACATGATGTACTCCGAAAAAGTGGCGGAGAAACTAGACCCAATCCATGCTTTCATTACCTACAATCTCTACAAAGAACACTGTCTTTACAAAGACGGTGTGCACATTAAGGATCTTTCCAAGCTGAACAGAGACTTGGGAAAAGTTGTCATTGTGGATTGTGACCCCAACTCTTACAAGTTGCAACCGGAAAACGCATTGCCATTGAAGCCATGGGATGGAAAGGCTGACGACAACCTTTTGAAGCTGATTCCATTCTTGGAGTATCTTGCCACCCAACAGATGGATGACGTGAGACCCGTCCTCAATAGTTATAGCGACAAATACCAAGTTCCCCAAGAATTTGAGCGTCGTGTGGCTGTCCTCAAGGAGAAGTTCTACAAGGATCAAGAAGTGAAGGCCAGTAGCAACTGGGCTTTGAAAGCGCTCGGTGTCGGTGCCGTGGGAAGCTCCAAGGCCAAGTTTCCTCTCGATTTGCTAAGAGAAGAGGGTGAAAAGAATTATGTTCGTTTCATGCAATTGATCGAGGAAGAGAAAGAAAAGATCAAACTCCAGCAGGAACAAATGGGGGGACAGACCTTCACGCTCAAGGACTACGTGGAGGGTAATCTACCTTCACCCGAGGAGCAGATGCAGTTGCAGATGGAAAAGCAAAAGGAGTTTGAGTCTCAATATGAACAGAACAAAGTCGCCGCCCAGGCATCCGCCTCTCAATCCCAAAAATAGATTTCCACGCATGCTCTCACACCACTAACACCCTTCCCACTCGATCAACGCATTCCATCTTTCTTTGCCTAATATCAATGCTAACGACCTTCCGACATGACCTATGTTGTTTTTTAAACAGCTATACTGTACATAAATTTTAATTTGAAACTGACAGTTTTTGATCCTCAACGTTACCACATATCTAGTGCGCTCTTAATGAGTTCAGCGCTGCGTTCAAATATCTTGATGCTGTCTGTCACTTTTGACCCTCAATTTGCTGTCATTCTATCAAAACATCCCCCCACAATTTAATCTTATCTCTCTAATGCTCACTTGATTAACTGAAGAGAAAAGGACAGCACCATCAATAAGATCTCAAGTTCCGAATTTGAATATCGATCCTGGCACCGCTCTCTTGAGCTTTCAATACCTTACTAATATCCAGCGTTGTTGTGGGTGAATTTGACTGGGTGAGAATTGTTGGATTTGGATCAAAAACTGATGTCAGGGAACCCACATATCAATATATTGAGCTCTAATTATAACCGGTATGGAACTTCAGTGTTTCAGACACTTTACCACGACGAGAGAGCTGATCGTAGTGAATTGGATGGTAGCGACAGACAACGGATGTCGTCAGATGCACGATCTATGCGAAAGCCCCCTGGAAGTGGGACCGCAGATGAAGCTGACAGAACGAGCTCAAAAATCAAACGTAAATACAGATCGCTAGTACAAAGCTATGGTGGTAATCGATCTGTAAGGGCCAAGAAGTTCATTGGCAAGCTGCACGACCACAGTTCCAGCGATTCGTTCTCCATCTTTTCGCTCAGAAGCTCGTACTCTAACCGCAACCTGGCCACCGCCCAGCCGAAGACGGCAAGTACCGGGACGGGAGCTCAGCATGCTGCGATATTCGAGATATCTAGACCTTACGATGATATCAACGCACTTCCTGTCGAACTCCTAGCACTAGTGATGCAGCAGTTCACGGCTGGTGCCTGCTTAGAAGACCCGAAAACGCTAGTTATGGGGTTATATGTCAACAAGAAGTTTTATGAAGCCACGAAAAACGAACTCTACGAAGCTCCCTCGTTCACTTCAACCTACAGAGTCGCCCAGTTTGTCACCAGTCTGCGGGTGAGTCCCAAAAATGGGCTGTTGGTGAGACACATCAATCTTTCGGAGCTTAGGAACGGGCTTATGGATGGATGTAGAGACAACGCTAATGAGCAGTCGCGGTCTGAAGATGAACATCGTTTTGCTCGTGAGATAGCTCCGACACGCGAGATTTTACAGGAAGAAAGAGAAGACGGGTTCGACGATGACGACCAGAGGGAAGGTACTGATGTCAATGGGGATCGTCATGACCCAGAAAGTGGGAGAGTCTTGACACAAATAGAGGAAGATCTTCCAGACGTTGCCTTGGCTGGGTGGAGGGATTGGAGGTATAGGTACGATCCTCTGTATGGGAATCATCTGCTCAGCTGTCATAATAATCTGCGAAAAGTGGCTTCAAGGTCATCTTCAATTCATTCAACGGCAACTACCGGTACGGGCGCCAACACAAAAAGGTCTCACCGGTCAAATAGCTCCGTCAGCTCTTTCACCTCAAGTATAATGTCGTCATTTTACAATTCTTCGTCATTTTCGTCGCTCAGCTTGACCGCGTCTTTTGATTCCAAGACAGGCGTTGAACAGGGCAAGTGGTTCAGCAAACTCTTTAGCTCTAAAAAAACTGCTAAGCAACGTCGTGAAAAATTCGTCGAGGCCCAGCTCAGAAATTACAACAATATCGACGAGTCGTCGGTGGACCACAGCAGAGGAAGCTCTGACAACAAAAACTGCGTGAAATTCTCTATTCAAACCAACCTGAAAGACCAACCATTTAGCGAGCGGCACCCAGTGACGAATAAATTTTTGCTGAAATATTCTCTTTCGAAGGATATCCCACTGGGCTACCTTTTCCACATTGTACACCATTGCCCGAATATACTTTCTCTGAATCTGGCCAACTTAGTCCTCTCTGCAGATTTCCAAGTGCATTTGAGAATGGATCCCGCTAGAATGCACCGATCGTCGTTATTACCTGACGTCGAAGTCGCGACATCTAGCGAGGATGCTTTGTTGGGCAAAAATTTGGAGCCCGTCTACTTCACCGACTCTAGCAAAGGGCACGCATTTTATGGCGGAAATACTAGTGCGAAGCTGAAAGTCCTGGACGAATTGCATTTTGTGTCACCTTACACCATGCTAGGAGAATCGTGGATCTCATCCAAATATCCACCACCCATAGACCAACACACCAAGATCAGAAGTCAGCGGGTCCGGAATCGAAGAATTCAAAATTACAACCTCACCAAGCTTGAAGTTCGGGATCTATTTCACTTGGTGTATGAAAAGTTGACGAGACTCACACATTTACAGATGGATAATGTAGTTTGGTGCAATCAGCCAGACGTGAAGGAGTTTGTCTTCTCGTCGCTGGAAAAAAATGCCGACCTCAATGTCTCTTTTGCCCACGCAGGCATGGGCAGGAACCTATCGTGGGCATCAAAGGGGAGCGTTTCCCAGTTTGTTGCAATTGTGCTGCTAGGAGAGATACTTGACCGCGATGATCTGTATCTGGAAGATTTGTTCAATGTTCGCACTGAGCGTTTCAGTTTCAACGCAAACCGCGATCACCTTCTACTGGGCCGTTCAAACAAGCTTCTAGTCCATACTTACAACCAGCAGACATTACAATGTACGCTACTACTACGCCGTAGTTGTTCTTTGGGTTTGGAAACCACTTTGGCCTCAGACTCCACGATTATTTGTGAGATAGCGTTGGGAGGTATGCCACCTGACTGTGATGAAAGCTTAACTAGAGTTCACGAGCTCGCGCGTGAGCTCTTGAATCGTCTCGAGAATTTGCGTACAGCTAATTTACACAGACACATTGGTGAGAATCAGTATATCTTCCATTAGGGCTGTCAGCGAAAATGCATTGTGTTGTCGTCCTCAATTAGCGCCCTGAACTTGCATACCATATCACGCGGTGGACCTGGGCACCGACGCCTGGAAACGTTTCCCGGAATTGCGAGGACAATCGAAAAGATAAACGACCTTGGATGGCGGATGGATTGCGTTGTCATTTCCCTAAAGGCCGGTACCGGCACTTTTTTCTCAAATTTTACTCATCGATCATGACACTTCAAGTCTTGATCGATAAGTAATGACATCTCACAGAGCCCGACAGGGCCAGAGCTCGGTAGCTATGCAGCGCTCGGTTGCTGCCAAGCTGATCATTCAAATTTTAATCCGCAACAGACTGTATAGGCGTTCTCATCACGCTTGAGCACAGGCTGTTAGCACTTTAATCCTGTTTATTTTTTTTTTTTTTTTCCTCTCTCTCTCAAAAGTTGGGCTACGATTGAAGTCGATGGTAGCGAAACCGCCCAAGCTTCTTGGATGTGGAGCGGGTGTGAACCATTGAGAATGAAAATATATGCGTTTGCTTACTTGAGCAAAAGGTTTGAGTAATACCTAAAGTCCAATGTTTTTGCGGAGTTCTGTTTTGCACTTGGTATATTAAAAGTTTTGTGATTTTAAGTTGGTTCAGAGTTTTCGTCCAGTCTCAGTTGTAGTCAAGCTTGTGCGTAACCACCGAGAATGAGTGGATTGTATTTGAAAACGGCATCCTCGTTGATGGGCATGGCTAAAGCCGCCCGCAGTGCAACGGCGGGGGCCAGATTTATATCAACGAGAGTGCAAGTCGATTCCGTCAGACTCACGACGCCCAACGGGTTCACATACGAGCAGCCTACCGGCCTCTTCATCAATAATGAGTTTGTGAAGTCACACAATGGAGACACTATCAGTGTGGAAGATCCCTCGACGGGCCAAAAGCTGGTGGATGTGCAATCCGGAACAAAGGCAGACGTGGAGTACGCTGTGGAGTGCGCAGAAAAAGCATTCAAGTCGAGTTGGTCGACAGCAGACCCCAAATTCAGAGCCCAAGCACTGTTGAGACTTGCGGACTTGGTGGAACAAAGGAGGGAAATGATTGCATCGATAGAGTCCATGGACAACGGAAAAGCGCTTAGACTGGCGCGAGGCGATGTTGGGTTGGTGATTGATTTCCTACGTTCCTCAGCTGGATTTGCAGACAAATTGGATGGCAGAAGTATCAACACGGGCGACGGGTATGTGAACTATACGGTTAGAGAGCCCATCGGCGTCTGTGGCCAAATCATTCCTTGGAATTTTCCCTTGATGATGCTTTCGTGGAAAATCGCGCCAGCTCTGGCGGCCGGCAACACGGTCATATTGAAGCCCGCATCGCCCACGCCATTAAACGCACTTTACTTTGCGTCGTTGTGCAAAGAGGCTGGAATACCGGCCGGTGTGGTCAACATTATCCCCGGGCCCGGGAGGGGAGTCGGGGAAACACTGTCGACGCACCCCAAGATCAGAAAGATTGCCTTCACGGGCTCTACTGGCACGGGCAGAGGCATCGCGGTGAAGGCGGCGGAATCCAATCTCAAGAAGGTGACTCTGGAACTGGGCGGGAAGTCGGCTCACATGGTTTTCAACGACGCCGATTTGACCAAGACTTTGCCAAACCTGGTGAATGGCATCTTCCTAAACGCCGGTCAAATATGCTCTTCTGGGTCCCGGATCTACGTGCAAGAAGGCATCTACGACACGCTTTTACCGGCCTTCAAAAAATACGTGGAAGAGACCGTGACGGTGGGGTCCCCGTTTGAGGAGTCCAACTTCCAGGGCGCCATCAACAACAAGATGCAATACGACACGATCCTGAACTACATCAACGTGGGCAAACAAGAAGGCGCCAAGTTGCTCACGGGCGGGGACGCGTGTGGCCAGGACGGGTACTTTGTGAAGCCCACCGTCTTCTACGACGTGGCAGAAGAGATGCGGGTCGTCAAGGAGGAGATCTTCGGGCCCGTGGTGACGATTTCCAAGTTCAAGGAGATCGAAGATGGGGTGGCGATGGCCAACGACTCCGAGTTTGGGCTCGGTGCTGGCATTCAAACCGAAAGCCTGTCCACCGCGTTGAAAGTGTCCAAGTCGCTCAAGGCCGGCACGGTGTGGGTCAACACCTACAACGATTTCCACGCGTGTGTGCCGTTTGGTGGTTGCAAGCAATCCGGCTACGGTCGGGAAATGGGCATCGAGGCCTTCGACGCTTACACCTCCGTCAAAGCGGTGAGAATCAAACTGTAATGTTCATAATGTATAGTTAAAAAGAGTATACACCGAGTGGGCGATCCGCCTCCGCCCGGCTGGCCAGGACGGCTAGCCGTGGCGGTCCACCACGGCCTCCAGAAACCGCAGAGTGACCTGCGCGGGCTGGTCCAGGCACAGGTTGTGCGAGCACCGTTCCACCACCACAAACCGTCGCGATGGCACGCCCGACAGCATCGCATAGAAACTCCGGGCCGTGGCCAGCGGGGTCACCGGGTCCGCGTCGCCGCACATCACCACCACGCTGGCCAGCGACCGTATGTGCTCGTGCTCCCACTCGACACGCTCCCACCCGCGCAGGTACTCCACGACCGACCTGCTTTTGATCTGGACGTTGTGGTGGAACTGCCACAGCTTGCGGTACGGGTCGCCGCGGTGGAAGAACCGCTGGATGCCCGAGCTGTCGAGGCCGCGGTGCTGGTCAAAGTACCAGCGATACCAGTCCAGCAGAACCGGCCACCGGCCCGCCACAAACAGGCCCGCGCGCGCCATCGCGGTGCGCAGCTGGGGCAACTCCGGCGCGGGCGGGGCCAGGAACACTGCGTCGCGCACCGCGTAGCGGCCTCCGAACTGGGCTACAAAGTGGAGCGCCACATGGCACCCGAGCGAGTGGCCGACCACCACCAACGGGTGGCCCTCGCCCACCAGCTGCGCAACCGTGTGTCCCACGGCCGCCGCGACCGCGGACATCGCGTATCGCGGGGCCTCCGCGCTCTTGCCGAACCCAGGCAGGTCCAGCGCCACGAAGCCCTCGTTCAGCGCGTCCAGCACGCGCACCAGAGGCTCGAACTGCGTGGCATTGCCCCCGAGGCCATGGATAAACACATACACGGGGCCCTCGCCGTGGACGCGCGACAAGTTGTCGAACACGCGCAGCGCGCACCCTCCCAGCTCGCCCGCGCGCACCGGCGCGGGGCGCGCGGTCGCGCGCCAGAACTCGTTGTCGAAGTCCGGAGGGTCCTGTAAGATCTTGCGAGCCAGCGGGCGGGCCTCGAGGTATTTGGCCACCACCTGCGCGGGCGACAGCCCGGACAGCGGCGGCAGCAGTGTGGTGGCGTCCGCCACAAGCCGCGAGCGGTCCATCCTGCGTTGTGCTTGGCTCTGTTAGCGTGTCTCGAGCACGCTTTGTCTCTCTGTTCTCGCTGGCTTGGTTTTCGAACGTCGAACGTGGCCCTCCGGGAGCCACATGGACAGGTGAGCTGGCCACCGCGACGAGTGAAAGATGCTGGAACCGCTCGTATACCTCGCGAAGGTGGCGATCCGGCTGCCGTGCGGGCTGGCGAGGAGCTGGTTCGCGCACCGGTACCGCGACGTGGGCGCGGCCAAGTTGGTGGCCATCGTGTTTCTGCTGGAGTGTACCAACAGCCTGGACGCGGCGACGATGCGGCGGGTGGTGAACCCGGTGCTGGCGGCGGGCAGCGCGGCGGCGGAGTGGTGGGTGGGGGGGACGAGGACGAGCGAGCGTGCGAGCGCGAGCGAGGCCACGCGGGCGAGCGAGACCACCACGGCCAACACAACGACGACGACAACGACGACGACAACGACCACCGCCACGATCCGCTGGCTCTTCCAAGAGCCCGCCGCGCCCGCCGCCGCGCCCGTCCTGCTATACGTGCACGGCGGCGGGATGTGCTTGGAGCTCGTCCCGACCAACCTCGTGTACCTCGCCGAGCTGCGGCGGCGGGTCGGCCTGCTCAGCGTCGCGTACGTGGCCTACTCGCTGGGCCAGCGGTACCCGACCGCGGTCGACGAGGTCGCCGCCGCGTACGCGCACCTGGTGCGCGCGGGCCACCGCGTGTGGCTGTTGGGCGACTCCGCGGGCGCCAACCTGTGCTTGAACGTGCTCCAGCGGTGCGCGCGGTCGCCCTCCAGCGCGCCCGCGCTGCCCGACAAGTGCATCGTCGTGAGTCCCTGGCTCAACGTCACCACCACCACGGGCCCGCCCGCCGGGGGCATCGACTTCCTGACCTGGGACCAGCTCGCCATGTTCAAGAACCTCTACGCGCCCGACGGCAGCCACGCAGACCCGGAGCTCAACGTCGAGGCCAACTTCGACCCCGCGGTGTGGTCGCGGGTGCTCCGCTCCACGCGCCTGCTGGTGCTTCGGGGCGAGGACGAGATCCTGGGCGCCGAGATCGCGCGCTTTTGTCGCAAGCTGCGCGCGCTGGACGTCGGCGACGTGCGCACCGTCACCCAGCCCGGCGGCGTGCACTGCGAAGCGCTGTACTTCGACGAGGGCGTGGCCGGGAGCCTGCGCGCGGCCGCCGCCTTCTTGCGCGAGGGCCGGTGAGTCTACAATCTGTACATAGGTATATAGCGCGAGGGCGCGCGTGGGTGCGCGAGGGCGAGGGTGAGCACGAAGGAGGGTGGGACGCATCGAGAGCGCGAGGGCCCCGGGCCTTTGCCGACGCTCGTCGACGCTCGTCGACGCTCTCGCTCGCGCTCGCTCGCGCGCGCTCGCCGGTGCCAAAGTATTTCAACCTTTATAATTACATCCACTAAACACATCTACACTTCTCACAACACTTCTCAAAACACATCCCCAACCCAACCCACGCCGCTCCTCCTCCCACCGCCCCCCACCGCGATGCCGCCGCCCGCCAAGAAGAAGCTCACCCCGAAGTCTGCCGTCCTGGTGAAGAAATACGAACGCCCGATCCGCCTCGCGTTCATCAGTCTCGTCGCGGCCCTGTGCGTGGTGTTCCTCCTGCACACGCCGCCCTCGCGCGGGCCCCGGCCAGGGCACGGGCCCGCGCTCAACCACATCACCCCGGTGGACCCGCAGTCGCTGCTCAAACCGCACGCGGACGTGGCCCAAAAGGTGCACTACCCACCGGCCAACGACCGCGTGCGCGAGCGCGCCACGTTCGTCACGCTCGCGCGCAACTCGGACCTGTGGTCGCTGGTGCCCTCGATCCGCCACGTCGAGGACCGCTTCAACCGCCGCTTCCATTACGACTGGGTTTTCCTCAACGACAAGCCGTTCGACCAGGAGTTCATCCGCGTCACCTCGGCGCTGGTGTCGGGCACGGCCAAGTACGGCGTGATCCCCTCCGAGCACTGGTCGGTGCCGGACTGGATCGACCAGGACCGCGCCGCCGAGGCGCGCAGCCAGATGGTCCAGGACCAGGTCATCTACGGGGACTCGGTGCCCTACCGCCACATGTGCCGGTTCGAGTCCGGGTTCTTCTTCCAGCACGAGCTGCTGGCCGACTACGAGTTCTACTGGCGCGTGGAGCCCGACATCCGGCTGTTCTGCGACATCCACTACGACGTTTTCCGCTTCATGAAGCTCAACAACAAGAAGTACGGGTTCATCCTGTCGCTGAGCGAGTACGAGAAGACCATCCCGACGCTGTGGGCCACCACCAAGCAGTTCATGCATAAGTTCCCGCAGTACGTGCACAAGAACAACCTGTTGGACTTTGTCTCGGACGACCAGGGCGAGTCCTACAACATGTGTCATTTCTGGTCCAACTTCGAAGTGGGCTCGCTGGACTTTTGGCGCGGCGACGCCTACCAGGCCTACTTCGAGTACCTGGACCGGGCCGGCGGGTTTTTCTACGAGCGCTGGGGCGACGCCCCGGTGCATTCCATCGCCGCGTCGTTGTTTTTGGATAAAAGCGAGTTGCACTTCTTCGACGGGTTTGGCTACTACCACCCGGACTTCTACGCCTGCCCTGTCGAGGAGGACATCCGCATCCAGAACCAGTGCACTTGCAACATCGCCGACGACCATACGTGGTTCGAATACTACTTCTGCACCCGCAAGTACTTCCAAGCACAGCGCCTGGCGCTGCCTCCGGGCGTCAAGCCCGCGTGAAGCGAGCCCGCGTGAAGCGAGCCTGCGAGAAGCGAGCCCGCAAGAAGCGAGCCCGCAAGTTTGTAGCCAGCATTGTATATCCCAGCGCCATGTACATATCACCATCGCCACGGCCTGTCGTTATAATATATGGAATCTTTAAGCACAGCTGTGGGAAGTTGGACGCATCGCCCAGGCGCATACACACACGCACACACGCACACACACACACACACACATCCACAATGGCGAGCGTCACGTCGCGACGGCTGGCCATGGCCATGGGGCACCCGCTTCGCGCGCTCCGCGCGCTCCGCGCCGGTGCCCACCGGTTCCAATCGTCCGCACCGTCCATCACCGCTGCTCTGCTCCAGAAGAACCTCGCCCAGCGCAACCATTCCCTGTACAACGACGGCACCGACACCCTGCGGTGCACGATGCTGGACGGCCAGGGCAACGTGGGGGCGCCCTCGCTGGAGATCAAGCGCGAAGAGCTCATCGCCCACCATGGACTGCTGCCTCGCGACCTGCGCAAGATCGAGAAGTCGCGCAAGAAGGACCTGGTGCCGATCTTGCTGGTGCGCGAGAACAGCATCTTCCTCAGTCTGCTCACGATCCGCGCGCTGGTCAAGAGCGACAAAGTGATCCTGTTCGACTCCGTGGGGCTCTCGCTGGAGTCCCGGGCGCATCGCACCTTCGTGGACGACCTGGCGCTGCGGCTGCGCAACCAAGGCGGCGTCGGGATGTCGCAGGACCCGCTCCCGTACGAGTTCCGCGCTCTGGAGTCCATCTTCGTCTCCGCGCTGTCGAACCTGGTGGCCGAGATGCGCGTGCATCTCACGCTCACCCGCGGCATCCTCCAGGACCTCGAGTACAGCGTCACCAGGGACAAACTGCGGTTTCTGCTGGTGCAGAACAAAAAACTGTCCCAGTTCTACAAAAAGGCCTCGCTCATGGGCGAGATGATCGACGATCTCCTGGACCAGGACGACGTGCTTTGCGACATGCACCTGTCCAGCAAACTCGCGGGCCGGCCCCGCAACGGCAGCGACCACGCCGAGATCGAGATGCTGCTGGAGACCTACTACGCCCACGTCGACGAAGTGGTGCAAACCGTCGGGAACACCATCTCGGACGTGCGCACCACGGAGGAAATCATCAACATCATCCTGGACTCCAACCGCAACCAGCTGATGCTGCTCGGGCTGCGCTTCAGCATAGGCCTGCTGTCGCTGGGCGGCGCGCTGTACATGGCGTCGCTCTACGGGATGAACCTCGAAAACTACATAGAGGAGGGCGACTCGGGCTTCTTCCTGGTGACGTCCGTGTGTGTCCTGTCCATGTCCGCGATTTTTCTCTACAGCATCCGCCAGCTGCACCGGCTCCAGAAGGTGACGCTCTCGGAGGGCAGGAAGTAGCCCGCTGGAGCCCTGTTAGCAGGTGTGGAAACTGACGCTGACACCGCGGCGTCACACCCGTTCGCGGTGATCAATAACACGGGTCACGTGGTTTGAATTTCTCTCGCTTTGTACGTGTGACTCGTGCGAAGGGACTGCACCCGGTCAATTCCACACGTCTGCCAACTATACAGCGTCCCAGCGTTGGCGACACCACTGCGAACACTGCCACGCTGTGAGACCTACACTTGTGTTCCCAGCACGCTACGCGCACACTAGAATGGTCGAACTTGAAAGTCTGTTTTCGTTCCAGATCTTTTTCATCTTTTTGCGAGAGTCACTGGAGATCATCGTCATTGTGTCTATCCTGCTGACGGTGGTCAAACAGGCGCTGCTCTCGAATGAGGACTGCGGTGGGAATCAGAACGTGTCTCCAGAGCAGCCGGATGAAGCCGCGAGGCTCACCGTGGAGGAAGAAGAGCTGCTGGACTACGCGCATTCCAACGTCTCGTCCAGCGGCAGGATGTCTGCGTCCGAGATCGACAACAAGCAGTTGTACAAGAAACTGAAGCTGCAGGTGCTCTCTGGCGGTGCTTTGGGACTTCTGTGCTGTCTCTTGGTTGGGGGCGCCTTCATTGTGGCCTTCTATATCATCGGCACGGATCTGTGGTCTGCCAGCGAACACTATTACGAAGGTGTGTTGAGCACCGTGGCGTCTGTGATCATATCCGTGATGGGGCTCTTCTTCCTGAGGATGGGCAAACTCCGCGAGAAGTTCAGGGTCAAGCTGGCCACCATCATCTATTCCGATCGCGGCAAGATTCTGCAGGACAACGGGGCCAAAGCGGTCAAATTCAGCGAGAAATATGCGTTGTTCATATTGCCCTTTGTGACGGCGCTTCGCGAGGGCCTGGAGGCTGTCGTTTTCGTTGGCGGCGTGGGGATCGATCAGCCCCTCTCCTCCATCCCACTTTCGATGCTAGCGGCCACTCTTGTGAGCTCGGTATTTGGCTATTTCTTCTTCAAATCGTCCAAATCTTTCTCTTTGCAGATAAGCTTGGTCGTGACAACGTGTTTTCTCTACTTGATTGCCGCAGGCTTGTTTTCCAAAGGCATTTGGCAATTCGAGGTCCAACGGTACGTGAATTTGTGCAATGGCCAGGACATGAGCGAGGTGGGCAATGGACCCGGTTCGTATGATATAAGCAGGTCCATATGGCACGTCAACTGCTGTAACGGTGAGAGAGATGGATTGTGGATGATATTCACAGCGATTTTCGGTTGGACCAACAGTGCTACTTATAGTTCAGTGGTTGCGTACAATTTGTACTGGCTGGTTATTATCGGTGCCATCAAAACTTTGCTGATCGAAGAAAAAGTTGGCTACATCCCATTTGTACCACTTCGACTCCAGAAACGTCGTATCCAAAAGAGAGTTCACGCTGCCAAAAAAGCTCTTGATCTCAAGCACTTGACCCCATTTGCCTCTTCAACGCCCGTTCCATTTGATGACTCAAATCGCAGAACTTCCAAAGATAGTCAAAATAGTACTTCACCACTCATACAGAATGCTGTATCCGGCAAGACTTCGCATACGTAATATACATTCATAGGCATATCTTTCTCAGTTTAATCTTCTATCTTAGAATCTCTAATGCACGACATTAACTATATACCTTTGGGTTATTGAAGAACCACCACAACATCGCCGGCTTCAACCATATCACCGTTCTTATGCGCAATCTTCAAAACTTTACCAGCTTTCGTGGCAGACACAATCATCTCTGTCTTCATGGCCTCCACCACGATCAATCCGTCACCAGCTTCAACAACATCTCCAACAGAGACCATGGGTTTCCAAAATCTACCCGAATACTCGGAATACACCATCTCTGCGTCTTCTGGGAACTCTTCCTCCACTACTGCTGAGGTGGAGGCCGATTGTTCCAGCTCGGCATTTGATTCTTGCATCAACCTTGAGAACTCTTGAGCCTTTTCACCTCCTATAGATTTCTCGAACGCAGCGATAGACTCACTGTTTTCAGAGATCCACTGCAAATATTGCTTATGATCAAAAATGCTTTCTTCCACTTGAACAGGGAACTGACCGTACTCACATTCATTAGTGAATTTGTTCAACTCTTCTTCCGAAACCGCGTAAAACTCAACTTGGTCAAATGGCGTTAGCAACCATGGATGTTCAGTGGAGTGTGCTCCAAGTTTCAACTTGTCCCAAATTGGAATGGTCCTCCCGACCAACTGATATCCTCCAGGAGAATCCATTGCATAAATGCACATGTACATGCCCCCAATACCAACGGTACCAGCTTTAGTGTAAGTTCTGGATGGATTGTACTTGGATCCGAGAAACCTGTGTCTAGGATCCAAGGGAACGGCGCATGGAGCGCCCAAGAATACGTCACCCAGCCCTAAGACCAAGAACCTGGCGCTGTATAACATACTTTCCACGTCTTTGTGAGTGATGCCGTTAATATCCGCAATGAAGTCCACGTTATTTGGCAACCACGGAGCTTTGGAACGAATAGTTTCCTGGTAACGCTTGACACAATCGAGGGTGTCAGAATCTTCGAAAGCTAGGGGTAATTTGAAAACCTTGGATTTGATAGTCCAGTGATTGTCAAATTTGATCTCTTTCTCGTAAGCAATCAAGACTCTTAACAACTCACTTTGGCTAGTTTTATAGCCATTAAATTCCACTAGCACAGAGCGCACCCCTTGTGACATCTCCACGATACCAACAGTCTGATGTTTTCCCACCAAAGAGATGAGCCTGTTAACGCGGTAAGAGATGTTCAAGTCTAGCTCGTTCTCACCGTACTCAACCAGAATATAACGATCACCCGCCTGGCGGTAAGTTACCTTAGGACAAAACTCGGAAGTCTTTGGCAGCTGGGCCAAAATAGGCGTTTCATAAGCAGGGAGAATCAATTCTGAAGACAACGTCTTCAAACTTTCCTCGTCGAACGTTTCGATGGCTTTGTCTTGAGATTCTTTCAACAATCTAGCAGATTCATATGATACAGGGACAAATTGGATGAAATCTCCTGGTTTGACTTGGCCAACTTTCCACAATTCAGCCTCCGGAACAACCGCTTGGCAAACAAAACCACCTAGAGATGGACCGTCTGATGTAATGATAACTGGCTCGTCACCAGTAAAGTTGATAGCGCCCAGAGAATAGACATAATCATGTGCATTCGATGGGTGCAGACCACCCTCACCACCATCAGTTCTCGCCCACTGAGGTTTTGGGCCGACCAACCTAACTCCAAATCTGTTGGAATTATAGTGCACTTTCCACTTCTCGCTGAAAAATTCTTCAACAGACTCTGGTTTGAAGAAATCTGGGGAACCGTGTGGACCACACGTAACGCCAATGGTCCACTCCTTGTTTTCCGCAATGGATGGAATCAAGCTGGCAGGTGGCTCGCTAGGTTCGTATGAAGGAGCAGGCAAGTCAGAAGAAGGAAGTTCGGGCTGGTTGAGGAACAACACGTCACCCAGTTTCAAAACCCTTCCATTGTATCCTCCCATGTTACCCAAGGCAAATGTAGATCTAGAGCCCAAATACTCGGGAACATCAATACCACCTCTAATAGCCAGGTACATTCTGCAGCCTTGCGTTAGTTTGCCAATGGCTAATTGACCGCCCCTCTTGATGTAAACGGGTTTGTTTTGATCAATATGTTTACCGTCGACGGAGCAAGGCGCAACACCACCCGTTAGAGCAATAACAACATCAGTATGGAACACAATTTTGGGTCCATTGAGCGTAATTTCGATGGCTGGAGCTTTATAGTGATTGCCGACAATTCTATTGGCGAGCCTGAAAGAATAAGCGTCCATTGGACCAGAAGGTGGAACACCGATTCTCCAATGCCCAACTCTACCCGGGTAATCTTGAACTGTTGTGTACGCACCTGGGGCAGTGACTTCAAAGGCAAATGGTTGGTAATCGAAAGAATCTAAAACTTTAGTAGCGACTTTCGCGGTTTTGAACATCTCGGAAGATGCAATAGACCTCAAGTAGTCTATATTTGTAATACAACCATAAACTGACGTTTCGTTGAGGGCCTGGTTCAATTTTTCAATGGCTTCATCACGATCTTTGCCATGTACAATGATTTTAGCTAGAGTGGGGTCATATTCAGCGGATACGGTGGTACCTTTAGCGACCCAAGTGTCGACTCTAGCCCATTCAGGGAATGAAACATCAGTCAGACGACCAGGGGAGGGCCTGAAGTCCTTCACGGGATTCTCGGCGTATAAACGAGCTTCAATTGAGGCACCTGATACCTTGATGTTGGCATTTTCGAAGTCGGGAGGGGTGCCGGCAGCAATCAGCAACATCCATTCTACCAAGTCTAAACCAGTGACCATTTCAGTGATTGGATGCTCCACTTGTAGTCTTGCATTGACCTCCAGGAAGTAAAATTCATCTCTCTGTTCATCGTAGATAAATTCCACGGTACCTGCGCACTTGTATTTCAGCAACGAACCAAGGTTTTCGGAGGCCTTGCGCATTCTTTGCCTTGTACTCTCGGTCAAATTTGGGGCAGGGGTTTCCTCGATGACTTTTTGATTACGACGTTGCAGCGAACAGTCACGCTCTCCAATAGCGATAGCGTTGCCTTTGCCGTCACCCATCATTTGAATTTCAACGTGTCTAGCGTTTTCCACAAATCTTTCCAAAAAGACACCAGAGTCGCCGAAATAGGCTTTTCCTTGATGTTGAACCGTTTCGAAAACTCTCTCGATGTCGGCTTCAGAGTC
This sequence comes from Lachancea dasiensis, assembly GCA_900074725.1. NCBI lineage: Eukaryota > Fungi > Ascomycota > Saccharomycetes > Saccharomycetales > Saccharomycetaceae > Lachancea > Lachancea dasiensis. The sequence goes on from LT598454.1 coordinate 458,860, forward strand.
AACTTTTTGCAAACCGATACCACCGCCACCAGCAGTGGACTTGACCATTACAGGGTATTCCAGCTGTTTGGCTATCTCTTTCGCCTCCTGTGGGCTACTGACCAGGCCAGAGCCAGGAACAAGAGGCACGCCAGCTTTCTTGGCAATTTCTCTGGCTGAATGCTTCAAACCCAATTTTCTGATGGCATCACCGGCGGGACCCACAAAGTTTATTCCTTCAGCGGCACATCTATCGGAGAAATCCGCATTTTCCGATAGAAAACCATAACCTGGGATAATGGCTTGAGCCCCAGTTTCATGAGCAGCCGCAATAATCTTATCGATGTCCAAATAGGTTTCAGCAGCTGTTCTTCCTTTTAGGTTGACGGCAATATCGGCATCAGCTACATGTTGGGAGTACCGATCGGGATCAGAATAAACGGCGACAGCTTTAATCTTGAGTTTCCTCAACGTCTTCATGATACGGACAGCAATCTCACCTCTGTTAGCAACCAAGACAGTATCAAAGGGCTTGTTAGCATAAGCTTCCTCCGAGTTTAATTTTTCGATATACGCTTTGAAACCACCAAACTCGGTTATATCGACTGTACCTTGCTGTTGGTACCCGAATTCTTCACAAATAAACGATTTAACCCATTCTCCGGACTCTAATTCGACAGAGCCGATCCCTAAGGGCTCAGGCACCATAGAAATAAAAGTACCAAACTGATCTCTAGGAACACTGTACACTTCCAACTGTATCTTACTTCCTGACTCATCACTCGAGACCCGTCTCAAACCGGGTTTTAGAACAGGACCCACCTTTGGCAGGGCATACAGTTTATAGTTGGATGATGTCGTTGGGCTTCCTAGGTAGGTAGCGTTAACCTTTTCAAGTTGCCAGTGAAGTGGGAGCCCCTTTAGATGAGCACCTACGACAGCGAGCTTGATGGAATCCTCAGAGCTAAATGGAACTGGTAACAATTCGTCTTGAACGTTGATCGTGCGATCCGTGAATTGCCCATAAGTTCTAGAGTCTTGAGGGAAGGCTTTTTTGAAATAACGGTGAGCTAGGTCTAGTAACGCATAATCAGTGAATTTTTTACCCACCAAAGTGATTCCGTTTGACATACCATCACTCCGGAATCCGGCTGGGACAGCCAGTGCACAGAGGTCCGCAAGGTTAACAAAATTGGTCCAAGTGCCTTGCTGCGAGTTGTATGTGACCGGTTCTGCCTCCACTTGTGCGAAGGAAGGATTTAGGGGACAGGTTGGGACACAAAGCACATCTATGTCGCGAAGGGATTCTTCTACTCTCTGCAAGATTCCTTGGCGCTTGTATTCATACTTGAAGGCATCTGCGGCGTCAAACTTGGTGCCACTTTGAATAATTTGATAAACGGTTGGATCTAAGGTCTGTGGGTCGGGATTGGTACTAAAAAAATCACGGGTGGCCTCGTAACGTTCAGCGACCCAGGCACCCTCATAGAGACATCTGGCAAGCTCCAGGAGAGGTTCAAAATCGAGTTCAACGATCTGCACGCCCGTGGCACGCAAGTTGGCCACTGCTTGCTCGTAGAGACGAGGGTTTTCGCCGCTCTCTTCGCTGAACCAAGGAACCTTACTTGGCACAGCCACCCGGCAGTCCTTGCTGTAACGTTGCAGCGGGTTAGGAGGCATGCTGCGAGAATATTCATCATTGGTGGTGTCTGCTTGGGCCATGACTTGGAATCCAATTTGGGCATCCCGCAGGTTCAACGCGAAAATAGAAACACAATCCAGAGATTTGCAAGCAGGTACAACTCCGGAGCAGGAGAACAGACCCTTAGTGGGTTTCAACCCAATGAGGTTGTTTAAGGCAGCCGGGACACGACCAGAACCGGCTGTATCGGTACCCAGAGCAAGTGGAACGATCCCGCGAGCCACAACGGATGCAGAGCCTGCAGAAGACCCTCCAGAGACGTGTTTATCGCTGAAAACACAGGGTGTCTTGCCGTATGGAGACCGAGCTCCTACCAAACCAGTGGCAAACTGGTCTAAGTTGGTCTTACCCACGATGATTGCACCAGCGTCGCGCAATAATGAGACACATGTAGCGTCTTTCTCGGGCTCGTATGCAAAACTGGGGCATGCTGCTGTAGTCTTGCAGCCTGCCACGTCAATGTTGTCTTTGATCGCCACGGGTACCCCGTACAGCGGCAGCTTCTCTTTGTCGCCCTTGCTCTGTAGAACGCGCCATTGGTGCTGTAGATGCTCTGGTGTGACGAGCGAGATCCACGCGGGATCAGCAGGGGCCTTTGATTGCGATTTCAATAAATCTTGCAGCCGATCCAGAGCTTGTTGTGGGGTGGAGCGTGCGTGAAACGCACGCCATTGCTCGACACTCCAGCCCAAAGATGAGGCAGCTGGGGAAGTCATACTGATGGAGAAGAGCTGATTAAACGTGGGGACGGGCGATAAGGTATGTTAGCTAAATCAGACAGATCCCGTTTGGCGTTTGTTGTTAATCACAAACTAAAGGTATCTTGATATGATGCAGAGTTAGAACATCTCCAAAATCTCAATTCCATTACTCCCAGACAACCAGAACCGCTACCCTTTTATATATGATCCAATCCAAACGACAATGCATTGGTTTATCGACCATGAGATTGTACACCGCACATTTAGCGAGCCCAGCGCATATTTCATTTTCCCAGATATCGACACACGCAAATTTTCCAACTGCCGAAACCTTCCCCTTTCGTCTGCGGTGATTTACTTTGCGGCGTGCCAGCTATGAAGCCTGCCAAAGGGAAGCAAGCCTGGAGGAAGCGCTATGGGTCGGTTTCAGCCGCAGCCTGCGCACTTGCCTCGTCTAGCCCCATCTTTTCCAAGATGCACGCACCTCAGCTCGAGTGTAATCCAATCATGTTGTACGGCTCTAGATTCGGGCCGGCATTGTCTGGAGCGTACATCTGTCAGCCAGCTCGGTCATGCGCGTGTGTTGATACTTGAAGCCTTTCGGTGCTCTCCATGGCCCGCATTGCGCATAAGATCTGTGTCGTTGCGACACACACACACACACATTCATTTCGCGGACATCGCCAGTGGCTGCCGATAACACAGAGCAAAAATTGATAACCGTGTCAATTTGCCAGGATAAGGATGGCCAGTATCGTCAAGTGACATCAACTAGCGTCGGTTGGCTAAGATGTGGGGCACGCCACTGGATAGGGTAGAAAAAACTGTGGCTATCTCGCCCACGCAGAAGGCCGTGGCCGACCAGCGCACGGATGTGACCGAGGTTGGGCCAGCGTATGCGTGGGCATGAATAGAGAGCCAAGGGTATGGGGGATCGCCAAGGGCATTGTTTGGAATAGTTCCAGTGTCAGTGTAAGGATGCTTGAAAAGTCGAGTTTACAATCTTGTGGGATGGAAATGGTTGGAAGACGTTACAGCATGGCGGAAAGTGGTGCCAGCGCGTCAGAAACTGTAGAATTGGAATGTGAACTATGGGGTATGGACCCATAGAGAACAAGGGGGTCACTTTGTAGCACCTTGGGGGAGTGAAATGGTTGGGCTGGATGCCAGCAAATATTATTGTGGCGTCAAAATGGAACAAAGTGATATTCGCGGCGTCAGTAAAACAAGGTTGTAGCAAGCAAACGATCAACCGGTGAAGGCCATGGAGGGACGGACTGCGCAGGAGCAGCCTTATCAATCATTTTAATCTCTCAACCTCTCAGCATAATGGAATCCGTGAGTTCTAGCCCTGACCGCCTCTAAGGCACTCTTGACACAATTTTGTTCATGTACAAAGTGTACCGTAAGGTGGACCCTTCAAAAAGTCCAATTAATAACGCAGTCAGGAGTCGTTTAATCACCCTGGACAGATTATCATATGTTCGGCAGAGAGCCTGCAATGATCGGCTATTGGCAGAGAGCCTGCAATGATCGGCTATTGGCAGAGAGCTCTCTTCGTGAGGCCAGCTTGTTTTGCCCCCAAACTAATGTTGTGACGCGAGAAAGAAACTGTGACACAGCAACAGAGCTCGGTGAGGCATTCTTCTTTGGAGGAATAGGTCGAGGCTACTCTATATCCACCATCAAGAAAATCTACGAGATTTCACCTTTCTTTCACAAGTTCTAGCTCAGGCCTCTTGTATCCACTTATGTTGAGGGTGCGTTGCTCGCTTATAGCGGATTACTTTCTCACCAGGCTGATTTTGTTATATTAGAAAAGAACGAACGGTTTTTTTAGACATATCATTAGCGTCCATGCGCAGGGCTCCATCAGATGTAGTGAGCTTGCAGGCCTTGAAATCGTCCACCTGAACCGTTCCATGGAAGGTCTTGAAGGTGTGGTTAGTCCAGTTAGTTTACAACGTGTCTCATGATGTGGTGCTAAATTACAAATCCTATCAACCGTATTGCCTCTTCCCCATCTACTGAAATCCGAGGCTCACTCAGACTAGGTGATAGGAAAGCCGTAAAAGAGCAATGTTACCAAGGTATCTCGGAAGATTTGCTTCTCAGCGCGTGCTCAGACAACCCGTCTCGTGGGCGAGGTTTATGAGCTCAGAAACGAGGGAGGCCATCACGTCAGCCATCAAATCCGCACCAGTCGTGCTATTCATGAAGGGCACTCCTGAATTCCCACAATGTGGGTTTTCCAGGGCTACGGTTGGGATGCTAGGCCAGCAGGGTGTAGACCCATTGAAATTCGCCGCCTACAATGTTTTGGAAGACCCTGAGTTGCGCGAGGGGGTTAAAGAGATTAGCGAGTGGCCCACGATCCCTCAGCTCTACGTTAACCAAGAGTTTGTGGGTGGTTGTGATATTGTCATGAGTATGGCCCAATCTGGTGAGCTCGCAAAACTACTGGAAGACGCCAAAGCCTTGGTGCCAGAGGAAGAAGAGGACTAAAACGTCCCCAGAGGTGGGGCCCTGCGAGGTCCTTCCACTGCGTATTTATGTAAAATGTGTTCTCGTGCCTTTAGACTTGTAAATAATTGATCTGTTATTACAAACTCCGCTCTTTGGTTAAGCGAGAACTCACACGTAATGAAGTGTCAATTTCCGTCGTCTCTAGAGGCCACCAGCTATTGAGAAACGAGCACACGCGCTCTCTGAGGCACCCTGGAAAACAGACGTGTCACCGTAGAAAGTAGCATCGTCATCGCAATATATCACGCTTCATGCTTGAACGCACAATAATTGCTTGCACAGAAACCTAGTTTACCTACAGTGGTTCTACAGTTAAGAAGCATGCTACCGTGGCCACAAGGAAGGTTTTTCGAGAGCATATGTTTGCCCAATTTCTTTGGATCTGCGACTGGTTAAAAAGTGTTTGCCGAGGCTAGCCAGTCGCAAGTCTTGGTAATAGTGGGTATTGTTTGATCTTCGTTAAAACTTCACTCCAGAGTGAACCCATGTAGCGCTGACACGCACTAACAGGAAGAGCACACTGAGATTGGGAAGTAACGGTACGAAAACAATGCATCCAAACTTGGAAGTCATCGAGTGCTATGAACGACACTAACGTGAAAGGAACTGGACCTCAATCCGGGGGATGCAGTGGGAAGGCTACTTTGGGCGTCAAGCATGAAGGTGGTTGGGTCAATTTACTGAACTTTAGGCTTTTTTTTCTTGAAAAGCTCAAACGACCATTCATTGCTTGTCATCAGAGACGAGTAGTGAGCTTTCTCGCTGAGGTTTCCATATGGCGTCGACATGAACCTAGCTTCTCACTCCCGGATAGAGCTTCTCCAGGTCTTTTCCTAAGTTCTGGGCTTTTTCTTTGGCCTCTTTCTTCCAGAGACAGATGCTTTGGTAGTCACAGTACTTGCAGTAGGTTAAAACATTTCGTAAAGTTGGCTTTATAGGCTCAATGTTTCGCTTGCCAAACCAGAACAGGGCGCTGTCGGTGCTCTGGTGCATTAAGGCCTGTGAATCGTATGTGAAGGAAATGTTGTGAAAGTTTTTATTGCCGGAATAGTACTCTATCATCAACTCTGAGGAAAGTAACGGCCCCAAGATGTGATAAAGTTGAGCCAAGCGAGCCGCAAAATAGCGCAAAGTAACCGGAGTAGCCCAGTTGGAAAATAGAGAGCCATATTTCTGTCTTGTAAGGGGATCGGTTATTCTGCTTGTAAGAGACTCCCATGTGCAAGCTTCTGTCTTCTTGTATTGACTGTAAAACTTGTCAAAGGGTTCGAAGCCTATAGGGGAGCCGTTATGCAGTCTCACCATATCCGCCTTCATGATTGGATCCACCTCCATTAGATATATGATTTTCCCTGGTTCAACTGGCTGATCAACGTCATGCCCCCGCCTTTGTGCATTTATCAGCAACTTGTTGTATGTGGCATGCGCGTCCAATCCCAGTGTCTCCATAAAATACCGGTAGTACATAACTTGTAACTTGGCTGCTGTTATGACGGTTTGTTGTGTGGGCACAGTTTTCGTTGGGCGGGTTTTCACATCGCTGATTATTAGCTCCATATCCTCTTTCGCATCCTTCACCGAGACGGATAACCTTTCTAAGATCTTTCTGATGTCAAGAGCGTCCGCTCCATACTGATCATCCCAATCGCTCACTAGTGGTCTGGGCGCACTGGTAGATGAATCGCGTCGTCTCAGCACCAAATGATCGATGATGCCGCTAACTAAAATGTCTTCGTCGCTGGTCACATTTCCTTTCAGCAGACGACAAGACTCAGGATTCAGATACCCATGGCACAGTATCTCTCTCGCTTCGCCTGTTTTGAGTAGAGTCAAAAGTCTCGTCGTGGTTGCATACCAGTCTTCAACTAGAGTATGGAAGGCGTCGTTAGGAATAGTGACCTCAAAATTTGTCTTGAACTCTTCCACGTCTATTGGTACATGTGCCTCTTCCTCAAGCATCTGATGTACCTGCCGGCCCTGGGCAACCTGGCTGTGCTCATATATGGGTATCTGCGAATAAATATCGTACGTCTCACGCAATTCACACCACCTTTTGGTTAGCATTTTTGTTACGGAGAGCCTGGGAGTACCAGCATATTGAATAGCGCCCGTTTCCGGGTCTGCCGTTGCTCGAGCATGCGCGTCCAAATAAGGATTTTGCATCGACATGGGTAGTGTGTAGGATAAGTATTCGGCGTTACATTCGTGCTTGAAAAGTTGTCGTACTATGCGTAGTTTATTTTCAAGATAGGACTGCTTGGCCTTAGTGATCGGACGATTTGACACCTTTTTCTCTTCTTGAAAGAAAGGAAGATTATTGATGGCCTCAAGCTCTTCTGGAGTTGGGGCTAGGCTATGATCGGAAATGTCTATCCGAGGGGATCTGGCTGTCCGCGGCAGGTGGACATACCGCCGGATATTGGTAAGCGGCCCGGGTCTAGTCATTGACCCTTTTTGGGTGCTAAGGTAATGTCGATGCTGCGTTCCGGCAGCGTTGATGTTAAATTTCGTGGGATGCTAGGTTCATTACTTGACACCCAGACATCACACCGTAAATTACACAAAATGGTTAAGATACCGCGAGCGTGTCGTTCGAAATCCCATTAATTGAGCTTGACTGCTCATTGTTGGTCATCAATTGAGTTTGCAATTCCGAAGGAGTTGCCTGAAACAAGTGGTCGTAGGCTTAATGGCGATCGACGCTTTTAGGCAATTTAAAATCATGAATCAGCTCACAAACTTAAAATTGAGTGGTTGAAACTTGAAGCTGGAAAACCTCATGACCTTTCGTCACCTCTCATAGAACACCTACACGCCCCTCCTCTCTTGGAATGTATTCGTAGCATACTGAGTATCATCCTCAAATTTCTCGACCCTCCGCCGTGGTTGACTTGGTGGGTATGCAACACGTATGACATTAAAACTATACAACTACAAAGCGGTGTGGATCTATCTCTTCCCACAAAGGCAGTGTTTACAGAAATAAACTGACGAGTTCCAAAATACCGCCACCTACCAGCAGGAACAGCAGCACAGAGATCCACGTCTTGGAAAGAGACAAGGCCGGCTTGGTTTGGGTCTTTTTGGCCTTGCCTAGCTTTTTCTCGTTGCGCTTGGCAAACTTTTCATTTGCAATCCGCTGTTTGGGAGTTTGAACGGCCATTCTTCAACAGTGTGGGACAGCGGCTTGTTTGTTGAGACAGATGTACAAGTCTATGTGATTTAACACCATGTCAATATCACATTTCGGTGCGTTCGGACACTGGAAGATACACAGCGTACAAAGTGATATATAGATGATGGCCCAACTCACGGACAGATATGGGAGTTGACAGCAGCTCACAATGCTTGGCATCTAGGCATGGCCAAGGAGGTTGGGAGGGATTAGAGAGACTGTGTTATCTGGAAAAACTTCCCCTTTCTCGATAAAATTAGGTTTACTTTGCGCGTGGACTTCTCGCGTTTATATGAAAAGCTAGTTATTACAGCTTGGAAATTCGACGTGTCGAGCCCTTACATTTAAGCATACCTCAAAACTGATAAAGATGCAATATTGAGGCTAATATAGGGAGAGCTTAGGACTGGCAACAAACGTTTAATTTATCATTCACTGCTATTGAGGCGAATCTGATTCATCAGTAAACAGCCTAGTAAATTTGTCTCGTAAATCGTTCATAAACATTGTAAGATGAGTAACTTGGATATAGGGAGCTCTATTCATCTCTTCGTGATTATTTAAGGCACTAGGATTGGTTCAATTACCTGAATAAAAGCCTGATATTCATACATTTCTCGCTAGGTGGCTCTGAATAACACAATTATTAATAATTCGTTATAGATCATTCTGTTATCAATGATTGATTCTCAATGTCGAGAACTTAGCAATCGCCAGTTCCATTGGACAGTAGGTCAAGAGCCTTGGCTACAACGATATAAGGTGTTAATGAACACTGTTTTCCCCGGAACCCATTCAAATATATGTCATTATGTACTATTATGTCACTTTAATGTGGTCGCGAAGTAATCGATCAATTCAAATAAAAGCATGAGCCTCAAGGGTTGATACCATTAGGCAATGTTTCCGCCGCCGCCACAGCGATGAGAGTATTACCAGTAGGCCGCACGGTGTCGGCAGCCAAAATTGGCCGCATTGTACGGGCATGGTCTCGCCACAAACTCATACCCTTGGCTATCGGAGAGTTTGCCGCCGCATGGCGAAGTCCCAAACCGACGAGCAGCAGTCGCAATTCCTCGTCAAGAGATTCAAGAGGTCTTGCAAATGAAAAAGTCAAGCCGCTAGGCTTTTATCTAATAGGTCAGGTCTTCAATGTCAAGTGGTGGCGTGGATAACTATTTTGTTCTCCGAACAAGGCGTAGATCGGCAGACAGCATATCCATGATCGGCAATACATAACAGCAGTACTACCAGAGGACAGTGCGTTGACTACAGCCTGCGTCTTTATGGGAACAACACTTGAGTGGTCGGTTAGCCGCCGTGATGTGAATGGAGGCTCCAAGATTCTTATGGTCTCGTGATAGCTAGTGATGAAATGGCAACGCTACAACCTGCGGGCGAAAGCATAGACCGCTATCCCTCTATCCCACCCAGAGCCCCGCCATTTCAGGAACCACACTACTCAAGGGATCTACTACCAAAGGCTGCTCTCCTGATCTTTCTTTTACGAATTACGTTTCTCACCTCACAAGTCTAATTGAGCAAGCTAAAGCATCCGGAGGTTACGTAAACGGGTTGGTGCGTCTTTCCCGCTTCGAAGGCTGTAGCCTTTCTCTGAGCCTCCTGACAGCATCGCCATTGTCCTCCTTTTTGCAAAGGCTAATTATGATCGTCTCAGCCCCATAGTAGACGAGCACACCAACCGTTTCTGTACAAAGGCAACGGTTGGAAGCGCCTCCAGGCATAATAGGCACGTCTCGGCTCACAATGTCAATGTCGCAGACTCAAACTGAGCCACCTGCAACTTGACTGTCGTACTACAGACAACAAAGTGATCTTGAAGTCAACTTCAAGAGCACTGATGCATTGGGACCACTGACGATAGCTACTAAACTCGGGCAGTACGTCGCCTGTGCTCCGACTGTTGGCATGGAATGCTTTTTAGCGAGGCAGCGAAAATTCCTCACGTACCCGTGAACGAAAACTTGTGCAAATGGCTGGTGCACACATGCTGTGCGAAAAACGCAAGACAAGAAAAATGACTGCTTACGGAAGTTTTGTCAACAAACTCTGGTTTCAAACACTACGCTCGAGACTGGGCCCGAAAGACGCGAGCTTTCACATGTGTGGCTGGTGTGTTATACTCGAAAGACGTTGTCAGAGTTTCAAGGTACTCTGTCAGAGCAACGTGTTGGTTAGCTACACTTTCCACTAAGCTGGGCGAGCTGCATGTGCCCACAGCCGTCGCCCTCTTCAGCCGTTTCAAAATTGCCACTTTGGACACCTTCACTTGAAAAGCCAGCAAATAGCTTTTTCGTGGTTTTGAGTTTAAAAATCCACGAACTTTGAAGATTTTCGTTTCCACCAGCCACTTGTTATTTTCTACCTTATCCCATCTAAGATAATCTCTACGAATTCCCAGCCATCGCGCTTTAAGCCTGTTTTCGGAAGTCACTAAAAGTCGCCTGTTCTGCTTGCGCAAAGCTAAACATAGCCAACTTTTCGCACTACGCAATCTCCCACACTCCTTTATTAAAACACCTAACATTTCGCTCCTTTTCCTCGTTCACTCGTGTCTTAGAATAACTAGCAAGAACGAGACCATATATTGACGAAAACTCATCGATTTCCAACCCCCAGTCTTTCCTTTCGAGTTTCTAGTCACTGTCGCACTCTCTGCCTGATACACACATTGAAACAATTCAAAAAAACGGCTTCTTGTCTTCCTTCGAAACCCAACGATTAGCTCTCTGAGAACAGGTCGTCCCGATGAAATTTATCTCTCAGGCTTGTGCTGCCGCACTTCTATCGCTGGCCCCACTGGTTGCTGCTTCTTGTGACTATGTTGGAGGCAACTACTACTGTTCCGAAACAGATGCAGTAATCTACCAGAATGTTGGCTACTCTGGCTCGTACCAAGACGTCACTAGCATGGATGAGAGTTCATGTTCTTGCTCGCAAGAGTCCGTTTCTTTCGAGGGTTCGATGTCCCCATTGAACGAAGAGTTATCTGTTCATTTCAGAGGACCTTTGGAACTTTTGCAATTCGGTGTTTACTATCCAAGCTCCGGGAACTCTCTGAAGAAAAGAGAGGACTGCGATGTCGCTACTCGTCACCACGACCACAAGCGTGATGTTGCAGTGGCTATAGTTCACGTCACTTCAACGATGTACGTTGACGGTAACGGTGACCCAGTCGCCTCTACTAACCCATCAGCAACTGCAATTTACACCACGTCTTCAACCTTGGCTCCAGCCTCTACTACCACTTCTGCTACTGCTGATGATGAAGCCTCCACTTCGGTTTCGAGTAGCGCTGCAGCTTCGTCCGAGGGCTCTTCCTCCTCCGCCTCTGTTTCCTCTGGCTCTTCCGCATCGACTTCGTCATCATCTGCTTCAACTTCCTCAACTTCTAGCTCTGGTACAGGCTCCGGCTGGAACAGAGTTTCGTACTACACCCCCGGCTCTGCCAACAACTTGACCTTCATGAATCACCAAGGTGGAACCGCTGGGTCTGGTACTTGGTCCTCTTGCTTTGGTAACTCTATTTCTTACTGTGCTGCCGACGGTGTTTCTGGTGCTGGCTCCCCTCAAGCATTGGATCAAGTTACTGTGCCATCTAACAAAGAATACATGATTTTCTCGGGCGTCAAGTGTTCTGACACATCTTCTGGCTCTTGTGGTTACTACAGAGACGATATTCCAGCTTACCATGGGTTTGGTGGCGATACCAAGATGTTTGTTTTTGAATTTTCCATGCCTCACGACGACTCTTCGTCTTACAACGGCGACATGCCTGCTATATGGATGCTGAATGCCAAGATTCCACGTACTCTGCAATATGGTAACTCCGACTGCTCTTGTTGGGGCACCGGCTGCGGTGAATTAGATCTGTTTGAGATCTTATCTAGCGGTAGTGAGAAGCTGATCACACACTTGCATGACGGCCAAGGAGACAATGGAAACAGTCAAGGAGGGGGTGGTACTCAGGATTACTTTGAGAGACCCACTTCCGGAACTTTGAAGGCCGCGGTAATCTTTGATGGCTCTGATCAAACTTTGCACGTCGTAAAAGTTGATGGTGACTTCAGCTCTACACTGAGTGCCAGCACTGTGAACAAATGGCTAAAGGAAAGTGCTTCGGTCGCAAACTTGTCTTAAGGTTTAACATAACCTTAAGAGCAATTTATTTTAAAGTGAATTGAAGCCATTCCGCTGCTACTGGCAATGTATTATTATCTGGATTCTATTTTTGTTTTTCTCACGACTCGTTTGTAAATGTTTAGTTTTACATCCCCGGCAATGTTATTTCCATTGGTTCTTTCTCAAAAGTCAAGCAACGGCTCTTGTACGATATTTTGCATCCCTCCACACTTATTTTGGATATCACAAATGCTTGCTCGCTAATTTGAAGTTCTTTGAATTCTTGCAGTTCATGTTGAGAAGGGCCGAGCCAAAGGGATTATTAGGAGGCCTTTACTCAATAAACTCCAGAGCCTATTCGTGATGGTTATGTTTTCAACCTTTAAACCTATATAGTACATATTTATGCTTTGAACGTCTGTAAAAGTTACACATCAAACTCAAACTGTATAGAAGTAGTTGCGTTGTTGCCCGTAAATAACTTCCCTCACAGGGTTTAACCCTGCCACAATCCTTAACACACAATTACTCGCGCATCATTGGGACCGAAGGGCATAATTTCAACGAAAGTTGGTTCTAAAGGTCGTAGTAAGAGCTGGCAAAAAATGGAACACTGTTGTAAAATGTGGGAATTGAGATAACTTATCGTGGTCTCAGAACCATGCTTAGAGAGGAGATAAAAAAAAAAAATGTTGACTCGTAGGAAATTGAAGTCCTTTAGCAAGTGAATGAAAGCGTTGGACGCTTGTGACGTGTATGCTTGTCCACTTCAATAGCGATCACGAATCGCTAAGGTCGGTATAATGATCCGATGAATTGTCTTCTAGGTCTGGCATTATGATATTGACTGGCAAATTTGAATCCTTCCTCAGACGTCTGTATTTAGAACTCATTTCAACAGACTCAGAGCTACTAGTGTTGTTCGAGAGAATCCCGACAGATACCAGAGCACGCTTAAGGGCCCCACCAATACGACGAGCTCCTCCTCCAGAACACAGCCAGCAGTAGAAACAATACTCTGCATACAGGAATAGGAAAGCCACGATAAACCCAAGGACGACACAGGCCAAAATGTGGTGGGCCAAAGATTTTATGAAATTAGCATCATCTAAGTGCCAAGAAGATCCTTGCGAAATAGAGAAGAAAGAGTAAACGTGCTTCTTGTAGTCCGCAGGTTGAAGAATCCGAACAACCCCATTCTGCGGCACACCCCACCTCTTGTATTGCTTCCAAACGACGCTCACAAAAAGAGGACCGGTGGAAAACATGATGGTGATATATGGCACCAGCCAGTTACGGTCGTACTTCTTCAAAGAGTCGATTACTTTGAGGAAAAATGGATGGCGAGGCACGGAGCCCATAACATCATTGGAGATCCCGGTAGGGGCTGTCTTACGAGCAAACGCAGGAACCGTGAGCAAGGGATCTAGCTTACGCCTGCACCCATCATCGAGATCGATATAAATGCCCCCAAAGTGCGAAAGCAGGAAATAGCGTAGAGCATCGGCTCTTTCGATGGGGTAGCGGTATCCGTCAAAAGTGTCCAAAAACCAACCGTACTCCTCCTTGATAAATTGGCGAGCAGTTTCGTCGGTCCACAGCTTGTATTCGTAGTCTGGGTGCAAGTCTATACACTGCTGTTGACCTTCACGCCAGTGTTCTGGAATATCCTCGGTTTTGTAGGTTTGATGGATGATTTTGGGAATAAGCTGAGGTTTTGGAGCCGCGTCTTTGGGAGGGTTCAAATCCACGTCCAAAAGAGCGTCTTGGAAAGTGTCGTCGATTGCCAACGTCAGCAAGTCGAAGGTGAAGTACAATAGCACCACGACGATCGCGAGATGCGAATATATCAGATATTTGAGTTCTTGTCGCATGGCGGGGGTGTCACGAGAAGCCCGAAAGGCAGCGGTTGCCAAAGAAGCTTAACGTAAAGAACAAAACGAGAAGGTATTATCCCAAAGAGAGTTTCCCTGTAGGGAACAAGCTCCAAGTGGACAGAACGGTATCCAATGGCCCAAACGAAGGCAGGAAAGACAATTAGGCGGCTCTTGTGAGCTGGAGACAGCGAAAATCAAACGAAAAGACAAAGAACAATGAAGCCAGCGGTCGAAAAGTACCGTCAAATGTTCTTGCTCCGAGTGTTCTTGATGAATTCCAGGGAAACCCGCAATATAGTACTTTAATTTAAAGCGGTGAGCCCGTCGTTGAAGTTTCTCTTCGTCTTAGGTTTGACTCCGCAAGCGTTTAAAATACGGTGCAACGATTAACAAATGTCAAGCTGGAGGAGACTATGTGCGCATCAACAGCTGGGGCCTGCTTCTATTTATTACATTCTTTGGATGCCCTACTTTGCTCGTCCAAAGGTATCTAAAGAGGCGGAAGATTTTTTCCTGTCGTGTTCAAAGATAAGGCGCAAGGTGAGTTTCAGCCTCCCCATGACGATAGAAGGACGCAACTAAAGTACAAAGACGAACATTGTGACAGGGTAGCCTCAGGGAGAGGACAACGAGCGGAAGAGCAATATTTCGAGCCGATGTGTATAATGTGAACGCTGACGCATCTTCTACTATGTACGAAGATAACAGAAGTTTCGTCTTTGTGGCCAGTCCAAGTTCCAACTCGGAGTTTCGGAAAAAAAAGAAACATTGTTAAAAGAAAAGAAACTTGCCAAGTCTTACATCTTACGTAACTGACGTCCCGGTGACAAAATAGGAATCGCTCTTTCCGTTTTAGGAGAGCGGTCGCTTCTGGTCCACGAAAAAAAGAACAGAGCGCGACTCCGAAAGGGGAAAGGGATAATACCCAAAAGGGAAGTCGAGGAACAGGTGGAGGACCGGAGTAGCCCAGCAGGCGAACAACGCTTTGAGGGCTACTACAGGGGGTGGCAGTTGACGTGGGTGTAGAAGGAGCACGTCGACTTGTGTTGAGTTCAGAGTGTCTTTAGTTGATTTCGACCACGACCTTGCCCTTGGCGCGATTGGACAGGAGTCTTTCAAAAGCGTTTGTGTAATTTTCAATTTCGTGCACCGAATCAATTACAGGGGCGTACTTCTTTTGCGAAATTAGCTCACACCCGAGCTTCACGAAGGCCGCATTTTCCTGTGTCAGCACAGTCGCGTAGTTGTACTTGCGGAAAGGACCATATCGCTTAAGCATCTCCCGCTTGGGTTTAAGGGCCTCCCACTTGCTGACGTTGGTGTAGTTCAACTTCCGATCACCGACCACCGTCATGTAGTAGGAGTTCTCATTTTTGTCTTTGAGAACGTCGTCTAGTTTGGGGAAGAACGAGTCATTCCCGACAGAGTCGAAAACGAGGTCGAACTTCTTGTGATCGAGCTCACCTTCGATGAGCTCCGTGACCTGCGAAACCACGTCTTTATCGCCATCGTAAGCAACCAAGTGGTCGAATCCCAGCGTCCGGTTGTATTCAAACGACTTTTGGGAACAAATCCCCACGACGGTGCCAACTCTTAGATAGTTCTTCGCAATTTGCACGAGAGCCGTAGACACTGAAGTCGAGGCTCCTATAACCAAGATTTGAGATTCGGGACCCAACTTCTGACCGTATCCGAATAGGGCCCTGTGCGCTGTACCAAAGACTAGTGGCCACGCCGCATTTAGCACGTAGTCGCTATACTTTGGGTCATCGAAACGAGGCATCTGCTCGATCGCACACTTCTTGGTAGGGTCAAGAATGAGGTAGTCGCCTAGAGTTCCTTGCCTTCCAAAAATATGCGCGTACA
Source organism: Lachancea dasiensis (assembly GCA_900074725.1). Classification (NCBI taxonomy): domain Eukaryota; kingdom Fungi; phylum Ascomycota; class Saccharomycetes; order Saccharomycetales; family Saccharomycetaceae; genus Lachancea; species Lachancea dasiensis. The sequence goes on from LT598454.1 coordinate 474,829, forward strand.
AACCGCATACCTTGTCCCCTATCTTGAAGTTTTCGACATTTTTGCCGACCTTCACAACGTCACCGCTGTAGTCCCGGGAATACGTTTTGGGTTCCTTGTTTACAAGCCATGAAAACGCAAAGTTCTGTATAATCAAATCGACTGGATTCAAGGCAGCTGCGCGGATCTTGATCACTATCTCATTGTCTCCGAAGCAGGTGTTTAGGTCAAGTTCCTCAGAAGTGATTGCGGACCCGCTGGTGTTATTAATAAATGTAACTGTTCTATTTGCAACTTTGCTCATTGTGATTCTGAGGTGTCGCTAAGAGGAGCAGAGCGCAGACGTGAACAAGGTAAGATTTTTGGCATTTTTTGTCATTAATCGCATGTAGATCTTAGTGTTGTCTTGGTACTCGTCCTTAATGCTATTATATCTTTGGGATAACTCAAACATAAATGGCTGCCAGGGACAGCACCATCAACGTGTCTGTCAAACCTGCTGAGAGACCACAGACTCTACGGCGCGTGCGCAAAATAGATAATGCTTCATGTTGACGGCATCTGAATAATATATATCAGATATTTTTGTAAAATAGAAATATTTCAGTGAGGCTTTTGAGCGGGCAGGATCTTGTTTCTTACCCTCTCGGATGCAGCTGACTATTTCCTACACCGAACCGTTTATCAACGTAGTTTTAGAAGGCAGTTGTTTGCGCGTCGTGCGACTAAAGACGTCTTTCAAGACGAGGAGCCTCCAACCTGTCAAGGTCTTCGTTTCTTGGTTGATTACCACGGAAGATACAGAAGGCTATCTTAATCTCCAGAGGGGCCTTGGAAATATGGATGCAATACGGCTCTCTTAGCGCTCAAGCGGTTGATAGGATCATATGTCAAAAGTTTTTGCAGAAGGTCAATTCCATGGTCATCAAGCGAAGGAACCACTTGTGCTAGGTCTTTTGGATGCCATTTAGGAAACTTGGGCTTGAAGTCAGGCAGATAGACGATATCAGGCCAAACGGTTTCGCTTGGTGTACCCAGAATCCTAAAAATTTTGAAAATTTGGTCAATCTCACTGTCACCACTAAATATTGGTCTTCTATTGCACATTTCCGCGAAAATGCACCCGATAGACCAAATATCCACGCCGGTGGAGTATTGCTTCCCTCCTAGTAGCACCTCCGGGGCACGATACCACAGTGTGACAATCTCATGGGTATAGGCTCTGAGCGGAACACCAAATGCACGGGCCAGACCAAAATCGGCTAACTTCATATTGCCATCGCGGTTGATCAACAAATTTTGTGGTTTCAAGTCACGATGCAATATGCGATGAGAGTGGCAATAAGCAATACCTTTGCACAATTGCATCATAAATTTTTTGATGATGTTGTCTCCCAAAGGTTGTTCCTTTGGTATGGATTCCATGTATCTCTTTAGGTCTAGATCCAAGAACTCAAAGACTAAGTAAAGCTTGTGCGCGTCTGAATGCACAATGTCGTAGAGACGAACAATGTTATCATCCTTGAGCTCCTTCAAAAGAGATATCTCACGAATGGCGGTGCTTGGGACACCTTCGTCTTCGCTTTCGAGTCTAATTTTCTTAAGAGCTACCACTCTTTGCCCGTGCCTCAAATCAAGTGCCTTATATACAACACCATAAGTACCTTCCCCAACCTTTTCCAGCCTTTTATAATTTGCGAGCTCCGTCATGGTCCAAGGAAAGGTCTATTGAGCTCACAGGAAAACGAACAAGTGTTTTTGATGATACAAGCAATGCAGTTCGTGTACAAGAGATCATTTTAAACCAGAACTGGAGATGCCAGATCTTACGTACATAATTATATAAACAAATACGTGTTCACGTTGAAGACATCGTTGCATTCTTAAGCAGAGAGCTCGCTCAGTGTCGTCTTGATTGTAGTAGTCGGCACCTCATAGTACGAATTTATGGGACTATTACGCAACAGGTTTCTATAGCAAGTTTTCGCTTGAGTAAGGACTATCACGGCAAGTGTCCATGTAAGATAATATCTCGGTAGGGACATGAGTGCCAATTACTGCTGCTTGGCCTGTCTAGCTGCCTTGCGTAACGCCCTGGTCCTAATGCTCTTGTGCATAGTGTAGTTGATACTGTTGGCCAACTTAGAGTAGACCCCAACGGTATTTTCAATAACAAATTGATATAGAGCATGCGACCAGTAAGGAGTCATCGTACCATAGCGGCCCTGTGCCCCGGAGCGCCTTCCAATACTTCCTAGTGTAGCAGCAACAAATTGAGCTGGGCTTGGAATCATAACGGAGGTTTTGCGTATCTTTGACATGGCACTGGTGACCAAATATGATAATACAATTTCGACATCCACGTTCTTAGGCTTCAACTCGCCTGCGAGAGCCGCAGACCAGCTTTGAAGGAATGCCTTGGATCCAGAGTAAGTAGCTAGCAAGGGAGTAGGAAGAAGACCTCCAAAAGAGCCCATGGTCAATACCAACCCTTTGCAGTGAGCTGCCTTGGCCGATTCTACTATAAGAGGGGCCACAATTTGCGTAATTGCAAGAGTCGCTGTGGTGTTGATCGTGATGATATCGCGTAATTCTTTGTTCTCTGTCTCTAAGAAGGGGACTGGAATGCTGTGGCTCTGACCGACATTGTTAATTAAAACCGTGACGGGTACGTCAGAACAGATTGCCTTGATTCTAGCATAGTTCTCGGCAGAGTCCTCGGAGATATCCACAGCGAGAACACGTACCTTAACATTGTAAGTCGACTCAAGCTCCGACTTCAAAGTGTCGAGCTTCGACAATGTACGGGAGATGAGGACCAAATTAAAACTGCGTTTGGCCAATTGACGAGCATATTCTTTGCCGATACCATCACTGGCTCCAGTGATTACAGCATATGTGCCCTTTTTAGCCCCATATTTGCCAAAGTTAACGCGAGGGAGAAGAAATAAGTCGGCTATCAGGCTGGTGAAGCAGAGAACAAGAGTGGTAGCCTTCAAAACCCCTATAGCGAAGACTAACCAGAGAATGCCATCTAATAACCTATTTTCTGATCCAAGTGCAACGAATTGAGCCGTGAATGACATTTTTGGCTCTCCTGTTGGCTGATCTAAAGTGATGGTGAATGAGGTAATGATGAGCCAGCTCGATTCAAAGGATATAATAGCTAAGTGATTTATTCTTCTGCCATAATGTTCGTATGAAGAGATCACAATTGGATAGGCAAATGCTCCGGCTTAGACGCAGCTCCTGTGGAATGGTTAGTGGCTTCATCCAACGAGTCTTTTAGTGCCAGAATAATTCAAACTTTTCCTATAGTATTATTAGAGTTATATTACAATTTCGTCGGTGTCCGAGCTTTGAAATCACTTTGAAAGCAGTTGTCCCATTTATTGCATGAGCAGAAGGGCATCTAAATTTTCCTGCGTTAATCGCACATTGAGAGCGTCCTTTTCTGACTGGGTGCTCAGCAATCCCAGCTCCAGTTCGCTCTTACAGAGTTGAAGCTTCTGCTCTTCGAGTCTAGCATCTATATTTTCATCTTCTCTAAGCAGAGCGCGGATCATCGATCTTTCTTGTTCATCTTCGGCATAGTCATGGAGACCTGTCAAATGATAAATTGGAGAGTCTGTGGAATGAATCTTTGGTAAAGCCGTGTTCACTTTCGGGCTCGCCGCCGAAGACGTTGACGAATGGGTAGTGTCTTCTGAGGCTCGGTCTACTTGCCCCACGTTCAAGCCACGAGTACTCCAACCAGAGCTTTGATGGCCTTTTTCGTAGCGCGGAGAAGAGTCCGAATAACCTCCTCTGCTCACACTGCTGTAATTTCCACGCAGCGGCGGAGTATAGTAGTCTCCTCGATAGCTACCACGGTGAGGACCCGAAGAGCTGGCATAACGGCTCCCAGATTCCTCGTAGCCATATGTGTGCTGATATCTGGTAGCATGGTAGCCACCACGACCTCCACGATATGACTTACCTCGGTAGGAGGAGCCACGATAGGAATTATATTGTGGTCGGTTGCCTTGACTTGACATACAACAAACAAGTTAGTAATAACGAGAATAACGGGGCAAAATTAAAAGGATATCGCCGTTTACAGAACTTGGATGGGTCGTGCAACATGTTTTCAACATACCTTTCTCCTTGATAACTCATTGGCAGTGATAGATAGATCTAGCGTTCAACTCAAGTAAAAGCTTCTGAAGTCTCTGGCAAAGCTAATACAAATGGCACGTTATACGAAGGTTGCGTTCACTGGGATGGTCCTTCAAGTTTGGCAAATGTCTAACCTTTCGCAGCGATCTACTTCATTAAAGCTGACCTCACAATATCTAAAGTCAGGACCCTACTTTTTGTTTTCGAGGCAATTTCCTGAGAGGTATGCTCAACTTCTACCAGGTATCATGGCAAAGGGGAGAAAGTATTACGACATTATTTATTATTCATTATTAAACTTACGTTACGAAGGCACACTTTGCTGTTGTCTCCCTGTTGTTAGTCTTCGTCATCTTCATTGATCCAGCGGCTGAATGAGGCTAGAACAGATGTAGAATATTCTTGTTGCATTCTGTGTTCCGCTTCTCTCATTAGCAGTTCTGTTTGTTCCCCACCTTCAATAAGAACGGGGATTCCTTGACTCCGCTTCTCTCTGATAAAGGCCACAATTGATCGCAAATTAGTTATATGCTTGACGTTCCGAATCTCTAGCACGGATAGTTGTGGGAAATACTTCAAGGCGATTAATGTGGGTAGAGAATTGTTAGTGAGGAGATTGCAATCATTTAGCGAAAGTCTCTTGATATGGGAGCCGCGCTGCATGGCCAATTCCCAAATGCCCGCATCTGTGACATGGCACCCAGCCGCACCGATGGTATCGACATTAGTGTTTCGAGCCAAAGCCACAAGAGAAACACTGGTTATCGCTTTTCCATTACGATGTCTTCCCAAATTGCACATCTCTAGCGCCGGGCAGCTGGTAGATATCGATAGGATGCCCCCGTCAGTAACTTTTTCGCAAGCCCTTAGATCTAAAATCTTCAGCTTGCTAAGATATGGCGCAATATTCATAAGAAACTTATCATCAACCCGTTGGTTCCCGGGAAGGATCAGTTTTTCTATATTTTTAGAGTGGTGGAAGATAAAAGGGGGAGGCGAAAGCTTTGGGCAAATGTAAAGTTCAACCCATCGGAGGCGTTCTGACGCTACCACAGGCGCGATGGCTTCAAGCTCAGTTTGGGTTAGCTTATTAAGCTTATGCAAGACAAACGTGGAAGCCTTAGAGAACCGTTCCTTGACATTCGAAGGGCTTGCAACTAGTTTTCGCATCTTTCTGGAATCGGTAAAATGGAGGTTCTCCGTTATAATGGATAATGCCACTTTATGCCAGAGTTGGTTTACTAGTAGGCAATTATAAAGGCTGGGACCAACACTTTCACCATTAGAGAAATTAATCCTTGCAGCCTCCTGCCACGCTTTTTTCGCCACTTTTTCGTCCCCATGGCACATTAGGAGTGCATGTGAGAAACTTTGAGGTTTACGACGCGGACGAGGTGTCTCTCGGGGTACAGAGGTGGTAGACTCCAAGCATCTCAGTATTTGTTCAACAATTTCTGGAATTCGGAAAATCATATGAGGGCCATTTGTCGTTGATTTGGAATGAAGAGAAGCCGGCAAATTTGAAGATGAAACGGATGGGCAAAGACGGAGGTCAGAAAATGGAATATCAAGTGACGGGCTCTTCGAAACACAATTAGAGTTGTAATCTTTCTCCGATGACCATTCTTGTGGTGTCCACTTGGTTGGTGTGGCAGCTGGGGTGATTTTATCTAGAGAAAATGCGTTTGTGATCGAAGTGGATTTATCAGAAACTTCAGAGCCTGGCCACAAATCGCTTGTAAGTTTTTTTAGAGGCGGACTCAATGCAAAGGATGGATCGGAAACATCTCTTGACCTTTTAAATGAACCAGTCGAAGAAGCTAAAGGAGAGTGCATGCGATGGAACCGACAAATAATATTGATGGGGGCTAAGAAAAGGAATGGACGTCAAAAAAGTTTCGACAGATGGGGGTGAAAAGATGGTTTTTTAGTCAATGCCCAGTGCAATTGCACATTAACAGCGTTGGTGAAAGGTGTTGCCGTTGCCAAGCTCCTTGGAAGGAATATACAAGAAAATGGTATAACCGTCCAACACCATCGAGAAGCCCATGTAGCTAGCTTAAGTAGTAACCGAGATAGCTCATCGAACCGCAAAATCTCAAAATTTGTCAACCTCAAGTAAACGGACCATTGCCCCACAGATGAGCATATCACCGGCCAAAACAAATAGGGACCATAACTCCAAGACAAACAGGGACCATGAACTAACGCTGGTATAAACAAAGAGTTCATGATATCAAAGGAGGGAAAACACTTGAAAGGTAGCATATCGCTGCACTGTCAAAACGTCGCCGGAGTGTCAGACAATTGAGGCAGTTCAGCATACCCTACCAGTTCTCTAGACGGATGTTGACCTCACCGTCATGCTCGAAAACGTTGTTAGGCACACCACTAGTAAAGACGCTGGATGTGAGATGCGCACGCAGTACACTCAATCTTATTTAAGCTCTGCTCCTACTCCGTCATCTCTGTGAACATCGGTGGTAGTTAGAGTTAATGAAGTGTCTTACGTACGTCCAGACGTTACCACAAGCTTTGCGACCTGTTTTGTGCTGGTTTGTGGTTGATGTCACTTGACTCCGGTAACGCCTGCTGGTTCTATTCTAACCAGCCATGGATTGACGTTTCATGTGACTTTCTATAAAATCATCGTAGCCTCAAGCACCACCATTCCTTACTTCGAATAAAGTTTGGCTAGCGGGCATGGTTGGCATAAACAAGGAACACAGGTCTCAAGGACCACAGCTGCTTGCGTGGGATTGAGGCATCGCATTGTTGACACTTGGAGAAATGGTGATATATGTATCAGATGAGTATAAAGTGATTTGAGTCTCAAGAGCGTCAGTGTGAGGCGTCTATCCGATTGTGGACTCTTGTAATATTGACTCTAACGCGCCCACTAATTGGAGTTGAACTGAACTTGATCCCTAGTTTATTGCTGGGACTTGACGTTTCTGCAATTTTTCGGGAATTGTAACAGAAGGATTGCCTTGTACTATTCCTTATATTAATGGCCGACGTTTATTGAAACGAAATTCGCAATCAAAAACCATCCCTAAGCTCACATTAGTAGCAAGTCTACGTTCCGCTTATTCAACAAGGACTTGGACATCTTTTTTTCTTGAAGCAGCGGTGCATGAAGTTCCCATTGCTACGCTGACGTACCTGTATGGCCATCTGGGACGTTGATATGTGTGCTCGAACTCTCTAAGTAAATCTCTGCAGCTATATAGGATATTTAAATACACAGCCAGAGACACATACCTGCGTGCTGACTGCACGCTCCAGAAACACTCATCTCTAATTGACTAGAGGTGTGTTGAGAAATCTTCCAAAGAATCAACAGGATCCAGTTTTTGGTCTGGGGCATAGTTGGCTTCAATACAATCTTCTTCGAGTAATCTATCGTCTTACTATCACTGAAAGCATGAATACAGAGTTAGCCTGATGAGTCCATAACTTGATCAACGAATCCCATGAGCATCACGTTGCATGTACACATCAAATACTTGCCTCAACAACTACATCTCGTGCCCACCAGGTTGACCGGGGTGGCCTTCCCAATGTCTCGCCAAAGGTCAAGGTTACACGCCACTGCATTCCTCGATTGCCCCTGGGGTTGCAACCATAACTATCTAATCAACTGTAGATAGAGGAACGATCCTTAATTTTTATTCCTGCACCTGATAAGGATCTTGTCAAGTACTTCGGGAGCCGGTTACAACCCCAGGTAGTTCGCAGTAACTAACTGCTCTAAAGCCACCTTAAATACAAAATCGTCTTGTAGATACTCCATAAATTGGTGCGTCACCTCCACTTCAGGAAAAGTTTGATTCAGCATCATCATTTCGATAGCTCTGCCTTCAGCTGCTGATAAGAACTGAGCTAGGGATCTGGAAAGGAAAAGGAGACACTGGGAGGGATTTATTGGACAAGAGAGAGGAGCTGTTACACCCGAGGAGTAACAGAATTCTTTGGGAAGCGTATATTGCAGCTACTAGATTATCATAAGAACTCTGGCTCAGGAAGCGTAAAGCGTCCCCTGCTCGTGAAAGCTACAGAAGTCAACACCGTTTTTTGCTGGGACTCGACTATCCCGAGCAATGGCTCAACGTCCGCCAAAAAACAAGGCCCACAAGCCGTTTGTATTTGGGTCGTCGAGCAACTCTAAGCCCAGTCGTGCTGCATCGAAACGACAAGGGTCGTCGTCGTCGCCATCACGTTCGTCGTCGTCACCATCGTCACCGTCGTCGGATCAGTACTTGAAATCGGCATCATCGTCCGGATCCAAAATGGAGCAAGGCTCTAGCTCCGTGAAGTCGGATTCATCGGACGCTGGGGAGTCTCCTTTAAAGCAACAGGCGTTTTCCTTGAATCACCAGAGGGCGATTTTTGAGCACAGGCTCATAACTAAGAACTCGGCCCCACAGAAGAACTATTCGCACGTTCCCTGCCGCTTTTTTCGGCAAGGAACGTGCCAAGCTGGCAACTCTTGTCCTTTTTCGCACTCTCTCAACTCCCTCACAGCAGATGCTACCCCTTGCAAGTACTTTGAGCGCGGTCACTGTAGATTCGGATCGAAATGTGCCAACGCCCACATACTTCCCGATGGAACCCGTGTGAACCCTCCTCGACAGTATCCTAACGCGGGCCATGGAAATTATCAGGGCCATCAATACCACAATCCGAACAGGGAAACTGCCACTGTTCCGATCGCGACCGGCGAGAATGCCTTTCAGCAATCTGCCCGCCCCAATGTTTTTCCTGCTGGCGCTGGTCCTTCTCCGCGCTCTGTTCCAAATTTTGCCTCTACCAGTCCAACAATCTCGAAATCCTCCACGGGCCCTTCCGTATTTGTTGGGACGGGACCCTTCTACCCCGCATTCACTACTCCGCAACAACAAAATACAAGTGAATTCGCAATCGATGACGAGGACGACGATTTCCAAGAGATTGATGGCGAGGATTTTATTCCCGGTGAACTATCAGATCTTCTGACCCCCAAGGAGCTGGAGCGACGCAACTCCAGATCTTCTTTGACCAGAAAACTAAGCTTTACGGACCACTCTTCCAATTTGCCCTCCGCGACTACCACACTTTTGGGGTCAAGTGTGGAGCAATTTACGGGATACGAGGCCGTTCCGTCGTCTGCTAATTCCTTCACAGGGCTTTCGTTCGCTACAGAGTACTCCCCGACAGGAAGCTCTCTGGCTTTTGGTCCGGCACAGCCCACCTTTAACTACACGTATCAGCAAGACCACCACCAGGCTCGGTCCATGTGGGGCGTTCCTGAGCAACTTGAAAGCTCATTCACCAACGTCAATCAGCTGAGTACTGACCTGACCCGCGTCAAGATATATGAAGAGGACGAGGAAATCCCCGTCAAGGCTATAACGGGGGAGTCAAGGCTACAAGATGGACAGGAAAGTTCCAGTCAGTATTATTTGAATGGCTTGTATCAAGACGTGTGAGTTAAACACGTCTTGCGTTGAAAATCAAATACGGAGAGGCTGCTTTGCTTATACACACATGGGAAATCAAAATATCAGGAAAGGATGGAAAGGGATTCAAAAGATACACACGGCAGAGACAAGCACAAGCAGATGCTGTTTCTCATCGGAGAGAGCACGCCAAAAAATGGGTTTTTGCACTTTATATAAAAAAATGATTACAGGACGTTCGAATATCGAGATGGGTTTTGCTGGGTACCTCCAACAAAAGCATTCAAGAAAGCGTATATTGCCATTAGAGAGGCTTCAAAGCCCATTGAAGCCTAGTGAGTTGTAGCGTTGAGCCAAATGCTTTTTTAAGGTTTTAGACATATAGGGTTATTATTTTTTAGGTACGGATTTATCTCATTTTATACTGACACTGCGCTATTGCCCAGCGTAATAACGCTTGATCGAGCTGAACCCGTCTGCAAAATACACAGGCTTATCTGTTCACCGAATTATAAATTACGTGGCTCCCACCTAATAAAAATGGGATCACTTTAAGAGGTTGGAGTGTTGCGTATAAAACTAGGCACGGCCCTAGAGCTGATATAACATGATCTGCCACCAAAGTATTTGGCACTAGCCCACCGAACTTAGCTCCGCGAAGGATCGAGTGCCTATTGCAGTGAGGATGCCTATATTTCTTGCCGGCGTGACAGGCACCCAACATTAATCCACACCCACTGCAACCATGGGACCTGGTGTCTGGCAAAATTGACTTCCAGAAATTTTTCACTCCCGATGGTAGATACTTAACAGCTGACGCCTCAGAGACACTGTGGTAGATGGAGGGCCTGGCACGGTGACTTGGACTCATGATAATCGCCTGTAAACACGTTTAATGGTTGCATTATGGTAGTTGCAAGGCTGCAAACCAGACGTAAAATAGCAGCATGAGAATGGAGAAGGTCGCGCCAGGCTTTGAAGTTTACCTGGCAATAGTCGATCTCCTCTTGTCATAAGAAACAATTATCGACCACTGCATAATAAGTTCTCAGCCGATTAACGCTCACAGAGAATTGTATATATATGTGTTATTTCAAGCGGGGAATGCTGAGGATGTGGGGGGCAGGTTATATATCTTGTAGGCAGGCTTATTCGTTGGGAGGTCCAAATTAAGTGCCAGGATGGAGGAAACTAGGCACTACAGAGCGCAACGGCGCTCATCACAAGACGATTACATTTCAGAGTGCCATAGACAGGACGAAAAGCTGCGAAGCTACACATTTCCAGTATACCTAGAAACCCACCGTAAATGGAAACCAGTAGCCAGCGACGAGTGTGCCCCTAGTCCCAAAACCCAATACACCAGGCTGGGCGTTAGTAGTGCTGCTGCAGAAGAGAAAGATAAGCGGGCGACCGCCTGTACAGGGGGAGGATTATTTGCAGATGAGTTTTCAACCAAACCAGAGACCAGCGGGAACTGGTGCACACACAGAAACACTGCTTTGGACATTGTGTCGCGGAGACCATCGCTGGGACAGCTCAGGCACAATAGTTTGTTTTCGATGGTTTCCTTCAGCAGTAGAAGCGAAGAGTCATCGCCGACTGCGCGAAAGCCACACCACAGACGTAGCAGTGCTGTTTCGATGGAAAAGAACGTGGCCTGGCGGCTCAGCTTGCAATTCGGCGAAGGTCATGTTGGCAGTAAAAAAGCGTACACACAGGATAATAGGTCCAGCACAAGTCATGACCTCCAGTCGCCGCTTGCCCTTATGGCTCATACTTCAGAGCAACTAAGAAGGAATTCCGACTGCAACTTTAAGGCTGAGGCCCAGCTTTGGACACGCGGAATTCGAAAGTCTAACTCAGTGTATGCTGGCTTCCCCGAAACTGGCGATCAAGTTCCCAAAACTATTGAGCTCGATCTTTCTCGGCATCTTACCTCATCTGAATACAGCCCAACCTCTGTCGTAGCGCGGGCAAAGCCGGAACACGAATGTTGGCTTCTTCCACCCTTACAGTTTTCGGACTTGAGCTCGCCCGAAGAGGAAGACACCCCAAGTTCTACAGAAAACGAGTGTCTCGCTGGCCGGAATGATGATTCTGAGCTGTTGTCTTTGAAGGATTTCCTAATAAGTTCTTAACTTACGCACCTTTTGTTGGTCATGACATGTATTACGATAATATTAAGTTGTTTAGTTGTTTAAAGACGCGGGCGAGCCTGGCTCAGAGATAGCCCAGCAGTTTATTAAAGATTTCCTTCAGACTCAGAGAGTAGTCCAAACCTTCCTTCCATATGACACGATCCATTTCTCTTCGCCCAGAATCCAAGTCCACTTGCTCAATGCTATTGATCTTCGAACTTCTGACCCAGCTGTAAGCTAAATATAGGAGCAGGAACAAAATCAATGAGATGTAACTTGTTATGAAATTTTTGGTGTTCCAGTAAAAGAAGTTCTGAAAGCCATTTAGTAGTATCAAAATAACAGCCAATATAAGGCCATAAATCGATAGATAAGGCTGCATGGGAGACTTATACGGGTATTCTCTAGCATCACGAGACACAATGTCAGGTCGCCTTTGCAAGGCATAGTAGAATCGCAAATATGATATATTCATGCCCATCCACATAATGACACTTCCTAAAGCTCCAATGCTGACGAAGATGAAAAAAACGTCCGAACTATTCATGTTCATGCATAGCAAACTCAAAAATCCCAGTGCTCCACAGAATAAAACCGCCATATAGGGAACCCCTCCCCTGTTACACTTTGTGAAAATTATCGGTGCTTTCTGTTGGGTTGCCATGGAATACAAGGTTCTGCTTGAACCATATAATTGAGAACTACCCGCTGATATTCCGATGGCTATGAAAATACCGTTAGCAAACCGGGATAGAGCGCACTGGTTAAAAGATTGCAATGCTATGACCCATGGCGATTGATTCGGATTATCTATAGGGAGCATTTTTTCAGAAGAAAGTTGTTGGCAATTGCTGCCGCCTAGAACATCAATAACACTTTGATATTTGGAAGCACTGTTTCTTAGCACGGCTGCGTCATTGGATGTGTTATAACGCAGTATTCGTGGGTCTCCCGAGTAAATATTTAAGCTTACCACAAATATCGACAAGAGATAGAATATAATGACTCTTGTAAATATTCTTTTAGTCACAGAAGGAACTGCCTTTCGTGGGTTTTTGGCTTCTGCAGCAGCAATGAACCCAATTTCAGAGCCTGCGTACGCAAACATCGACGTTAGCGTCGACGCTAGACATCCCAAAATTATTCCACCGAGACCCCCGATACCTTCTTTAGCTCCCGATCCTTGATCTTTCAAATCGAAGGTGGGTCTAAAAGCGCCAAAAGTAATGTCACTAAGTGGAGATTTTTGTGAATCCCAATAGCGAAAACCAATATACCCATTCTCAAAACCTCCTGCATTCATCACAATCATCAAAATAATCAATAGTAATACTACCAAGAGCTTAAAGGCACTTGCAATATATTCAATCTCCCCGTATATCCGCACGTCCATAAGATTAATCAAAGTCAGTCCTACAACCATGGTCGACATAGTTATGGCCATCGTAGACTTGCTAGTGGCTATCTTTGCCAAGCTCTCATAGTAAGACAACATCATGGTTGATGCAACGACTTCGGAGGGAAATGCTATGGCGTAGCACAGCCAATGGCACCAACCTACGCTAAAGCCGAAAGCGTCACCGACAAACCTTGAGCAGAGACCAGATATGCCTGTTATCAAAGGAATAAGTGCCACCATTTCCGCAAATGAAAAGAGAGTCGCCAAAATCAAAGAGCCACCAATGGCAAAGCCGATAAAAGCACCCATAGGACCTGCTATGGAGAATGCTTTACCTGAGTTTAGAAAAAGGCCAACACCAATGGTAGCGCCCATAGATATCATCTGGAGATGTCGCACTGCAAGTTTGCGTTGTATCGTAGGAGATTGTGGAGCTTTGTGCACATACCAACTGTCTAACGTATCAAGAGTCACCGTTGATTGAGGTTCACATTCCTCGTTAATGACATAGACTTTTTTCATAGTGCCATGCGGATCGTCGATAGCATCACTTTCTGGCTTGGAATGGTCAATTATTGTTGTAATATTGGACTGTTGTGACTGGAAACCTTGATTTCGATTGTCAATCAATGGATGCACTTTCATTCTCCGTGCTAAAGACGCTTTCAGCTTACTACCCAAAGAATCAAATCCCAACTTGCGGCGATTACCTCTGGAATCTATTTTAGAGTATTCCCTGGTATAGAGTGCATGTATATTATCGAGCTTTGTGAGCTGCACTCCATCATTAGGGTTATTGTTTGTGATATTTTCCAGCTTTTGACGCATTTCATATTCTCTCCTCAATGTTGAGTCATATTCTTTAAAATTATTGAAGGCTATAGCTTCTTTTCCAGGATAAGCTTTGCTGGATTCCGACAACAGCATATTGTAATGCCGGGTGAGGAAAAAGTTGTCATGTCTCATTGCATCTTCATATCTCCTAGGGAGCTGATTAACCATCTGGCAGAACAGCCCAGAGTCCAAGCTCCTCGCATCATCATTTGACGATTGCTTGTTTCGTTGACTAGTTTTTTGGTTGTCATCTGGTAAGTAGAGGTCGGGAAAGAGTCCAGGTGCCCCCTTATTATTTGATTCGTAACTCATCAGAAATATCTTTAGAGTACATTAAAGCTCGGTTTAAGCTTGAACCACAGTTTAGGTTGCTTACTAGCACCTTTAGTGGCACTTAAAGTGTTGAATATATGTTTGAGTAATCTCAATTTTATTGTGGCAGTAAGTCGACTGTCACAGTCAGAGTTTCCAATGTCAGTCCTTAGTACAAAACGACATCAACACTTTCGAAGTATATACAAACAGTATATATTAGATCTGCAACCTACTTCACAGATCAATGGCTGAATGGAGTGCTATAAACACAGGGCAGCACTTATTTGGCATGGATTGGGCTGTTAAATCAGCCAGAAAAAAGACCAGATTTTTACAGGGTGGTTCTAGGTCAATTGTAGAATCATTAAACCGTTTCAACGAGGTCATAACTGAGGGTCAAGATGCAATAAGCGCGGCATGCTTAGCAAGTAGTAAATGGCTGGACAATGAGATGCTGAATCTGAAGTTGGGCTCTAAACTTGAAAGGTCTTTTGGGACGAGTGAAAAGAATGTGAATGAGCTCAAAGCAGCATTAGAGGAGTCTACACCAAGAAAATTGGACCACCATAGTTCACACGATACACCAGGTTCGAAACAGACAACTATTGCAGAACGTTCTGAATCCCTGAAGGAAAACGAAAGCCCAATCTCTCAAAATGATATGGGGGCACAAGCTAGTTCGGCGGAACTAAGCTCAAAAGCTCGCACTCAAACCCTGAAGTCATCACCTTGGTCACCTTACAAGTCCGAAAGAACAACATTTGCTACCGAGCTTGCTCCTCTGAATTCATCTAATAAAGGTACGGCCAGCTTCAATGTTATAGAAGCCCCTGATCAGAGCTCAGGGACGCAGGGTGTTCCAGACCTAAAGGCGGTTTTGCAAACTACATCCATCTCACCATCATTGGCGGAAACGCACACTGCACCTTTGCCGACCCACTTGCCTAATAATAGTTTGGGAACGTCACGAAAGGGGCAGCCCATACGTACGTCTGCCACAGTAAAAATAGATCGAACGTTGCTGCGAGATCGATCCCAGAGAAGGTCTAATATGTTCATTCCTTTGCCAGACAAAGACCCATTGATTATTCATCCTACAAATACGACCTCATTACCAATCAAACATGAGCCGATGGTGACTGCTGAGCTAAAAGGAAATGAAAATAGTGAATTAAAAAGATCAATGGGACTTAGCTATGCTACTCGGCTCGGCAACTCCAACATCAAATCAGGTATTACTAACGTATTTGACCGACTATCGTCTAACTCTACATTGTCATTCGATAATAAGGCTACTAGTAGAAGTCCGACTCGGGAAACCAAGAGAATGATTCCTGGAAGGCTTACATTCCGCGAAAACCTTGGGTCGCCAAAAGCGAGAAGATCTCCAAAAGTAGACCAAACTAACCTTAGCATCCAAGAAACATTGAAAAACATCTTTGACTCTCATCCGCCACAGCTTGGTCAGGGTAAAAGGTCAACTCGCGAAGATGAATACGAATACGAACCGGCAACCTCGGTGCCTACCGTGAAAAGAGCGTCATTAATACCAAAACTTAGTGGTCGTACTGCTGTTTCTCCCAACTCTGTTACAGATCATCAACTGAACCTAATCAATCGAAAAACCTCCAATGCGCATTTCAAAGATTTGCCCTCCGAAGCTGTGTTGAAAGAGCAGTCAAAAAACACAGAGCTGCAACCTTTGGCCACTGAGGAGACATCTCCTCTATTACTTTCCAAAAGCAAACAACGAACAAGGCGTGGAACTTTGAAGGAAGATTCACGTACAAGCAAAAATGTGCGAACAGCAATTCAGCATACCAATGGTGTCCAACCCACACCACTATCCGGTCGCTCTTTAACAGGAACTACTCCACTTGTTGAGCAGGGTCAACAAGAGATATTATGTGAAGCATCAGATGGTCGCAAAAAGCCGATCAAACATCAAGAAAGACTCACGAAGTTCCAACTTCCCCCGCTGGCGGGGTCAGAAAAGCAGGATGTTAAAAAAAAGTTAGACAAACGGCTTTCAGAAGTGATGCGAAGTCAAAAAGAGCAAACTAAGAGAAATCATGAGAAGCTCAAGAGGAGGTCTAATGTCGAAGATGATCTCAAGCAAAGAAAATCTCGCATCTTCCAGGACTCAGATTACAATAAAGCCGGAAAAAGTTTTGGCGACAGCGAGGGAGAATGCCCTCAAAGCAAGTTCAGAAACACAATTCTTTATGATTTAAACACTGCAGATCATAGGCAAATGGTAAATGGAGTTTCCGAGGAGACAAACCTTTACGACACAACACTTCCCGATATTGATTCAGACTCGGATGCCGAAGACAATTCGATATTGGCACCATGGGCCAATTCTCCTTATCTGGAGGAACAGTTGCTTGCTCAACAGAATTGGGATCCTGAAAAGATTTTTGGACCGATTCCACCCTTGCATACAGACGAAATTTTTCAAAACTCCAGATTGTCCAAACTGAAATCACGCCAATCCCTCTCAAGGCAGACAATGGAGAGCCGAAAATAGCTATATTTAACTTGTATGAAGCAGTATTGGCATTTAATGATTTATCAAATATTCTGTCTTTGGAGAAGTCTTTATTTACGCTTTTTTATGGCTTCAGATTTGTCCCACGTCGCAAGCCAATCTTCACTCAGAGTTTTTGGTACGAAATATATTCTTAGGGACTTGTCAAACAGAGGAACGACAGGTTGCTGCATTTTGAGGACCTCGTGGAAATTGACTTTCTTACCTATCTTGATCAGACCACCGCTTTCTGTCTCCGCAAATGCAAGCAGCTTCTTCGCGGTAAAATCCTTATGATTGGGCTGTTCGAACCATTCCGGCGGCCTTTGCAATAGCATGTTCAAGAGATCGTCGGGTGTGCTCAATTCTCCAACAGCACCAACAAAGTCGAACTCGTCGCTAGTAGGGTAGAAAACCATGGCTGGAAAAATGAGTTGAGATTGTACGTCGTTTCCATCTTCTAGGTGCAACTTGGCTTCATCTAAAAACTCTGGTCGGCTGGTTGTCTCTACATTTTTAAAATTGCGCAAAATCAAAGATGCCTCTAGTATAGTACTTAAACGTTCTCTCTCTTTTTCTTCTTTAAGTTTCCTAGTTTCATAGACTGCGATCTCCTCGACACGTTTGGTAATCTTCTCTGAGAGTGCCTTGAGGCCAGCATTTTCCGGTTCTATTTGTAGCCCAAAATTGACGGCTTGCTTCGCATCGTCATGTCTTTCAAGACTGTAAAAAGCCCTTGCCACGCGGTAATAACATTTAATGTTCTTAGAGTTGAATGTAAGGGCAGATTTGCAATCATCGATACACCGCCTGAAATTTTTGAGCTCAAGTTCACACGCAGCACGATTGGAGTATAGTGATTCATTGATCTTGGAATCGTTACAGTCGATCTCAACTCCTTTGGTGTACATTTCCCTGGCTTCGCGATATCGTTTTACTTTATAAAGATCATTCCCTTGATTCTTGAAGTTTTCTGCAACTTCATGAGGTTCGCCTTCATAAGCCAAAGCCTTCAAAGCCTCAAGTTCATTATTCTGACCGCCTTCCCCGTCGGTATCATCGAGAGTCTTCATAAAAAATGGCATCCGATTTAGCTCATCGAGTACTTCATCAGTGGTTTTATTCTGAAATTCTGAAAGCTGCGGAGGTAGTGCCGGTTCTCCGGGCCCGGGAACATACCTTTTAGGCTTCTGGTGCATCTCGAATGACTAGGAAGCGCAGAATCAGGATTGTTATTCACAGGTATTGGTTAAGCGTCGCTAGCATTGCATTGTCTTGACATTTTTGATCAAATAGAGCATTGTTTACGGAACTATGATCTTCAAGACGTCTGAGATAACCACAATTTCGATACACATGAACTTCAATGTCGTGGACGTTGCAGCTCCTTCAGCCAGTGAAGCGGGTTGATTTAAAAGCTTTAACCTTTTAGGTACTACAGAGTAAAATCTTGAGGTATACAGTAACGTTAGACTTAGATGTAAAATGTCATTTAGGATATCAAGAGGTACTTCTCACCAACAATTTTTTGAAGCGAAAAGCCCGCTGTTTCACTTGATCGTCGATGTACGGTTCAAGATCTGAACTTCTTCCAGCCCTCAGGCTTCGGGATTTTCTTGAAGTCGTAGTATTCGTTTGTGCAAGAATACCCTTGAAACGAAAAGTCATGCGCGGGTTCGCAAGAGCACTTGTTCTCCTGCCACAGATGTTGATCCAACGGACAGTTGTGGTATGGGTTATGGAAGTAGCCGATTTCAGGGAAGTAATGCACTTGGTCACTAGGCAAAAACAAAGCCGCAGCAATAGAGTGGACGGGTGCGTCGCCCCACCGTTCGTAAAAGAATCCACCAGCCCGGTCGAGGTAGTCGAAATACTTCCTATAAGCTTCAGATCTCCAAAAATCTAGACTTGCAACCTCAAAGTTGGACCAGAAATGGCACAAATTGTAAGTTTTTCCATGGTCGTTGGATATGTAGTCCATCATATTGTCTTCAGCAACAAACTGGGGGTATTTCTCGGTGAACTCAATAGTCGTCTTCCAAAGAGTCTTGATCGTCGATTCAAATTCCCTGATGGAGACCGTGAAGCCATACGATTTGTTATTGTCCTTCATCCACTGGAACACATCATAGTTAACGTCGCAGTGAAGCTTTGTGCTTGGCTCCACGCGCCAATAATATTCGTATTCTTCCATCAACTCGTGCCTCCAGAAGAAGCCTGATTCAAAACGGCACATGTGTCTGTAGCTCTCAGAGTCCCCATAGATATAATCGGCCGTTGCTCTCACTTCTGCGGCCTTGTCTTCGTCAATCCATTCTGGGAACGACCAATGTTCCTTTGGAATGAGTCCAAACTGGACGTCTGATGACACGACATTTTCAATGGCAGTCTTGAAAATGTCTGAAAATGGTTCGTTGTTCAAAAATACATATGGGTAGTGAAACTTTCCGTTAAACCGATCCTCCAGATTGCGTACGGTTTCCACAATCTCGACCAGATCCTCGTTTCTAACCAGAGAAACAAACACTGCTTTAACTGTTGCATTTTCAGTGCTGTCCTCATCGCCATCCACAACATCCTCATGGGGTTGCGAGGCCTCTAGCAGGGCCTTCGCCGAATCGTCCATAGGCACTTCTTCAGGATGCTTACCATCTTCAGCATCTTGTTCCGCCTGAATCCTTTGATCCTCCTCCTGCTTCGCAGCAGCTGAGTTCCACCAGTTTTTGTAGCTATCGACAAATTCTTTGGTGTTATCCACGTAGTACGTGGTTGCCTCATTACCAGTTGTGTGTAGCACTAGCCCTAAAAATCCTAGAGCACAAACCAGCATTAGCCCGACTCTTAGGAGCCTTTTGCTGATTCTGATTCCCATGTTGAAATTGAAGGGCTCGATAGTTTTGGGTTGTTGAGCTCTGACGAAAAGATGGAGAATGTTTGAATCTCGAAAATTTATTATATATAAATATATTCAATTAAATGTATATATGTGGGCTAAAATGGAGAGCCCGTACACAATATGACACGAAAATAACAGGATGATGAGGTTCATAACCAACTCGCTGAGCAACGCGTTTTAGTACGTGCCTGGCCGTTCTTTTGACGACTGGTTGGTCACTTCAACCATATTATGTATTGCGAGAGAGGAGTCTTTGTCGTATCACGCTTCTTCACTGCGTTATCTCTATGTGGGGTTGTGTGGCGTGTGGCGCTACTTGGTATTTCGTGACGCGTTGATGCGAAGGGTGCAAAAGCATAATGTGTCGTGTAACTTTTGAATTCACGATAGGCGTCAAGCGCGGGCGAAAGTTTGTTCGGGCGATAATATTGATAACGGCTCGAGGGCGATGCGAACGGAAAAATGTCTTCAGGCTGACAGCTTAAGCAGAATATTCCGGTCTCAAAATAGATGAAGCAGACGAAAGTCTTTCATCTCCCATTGACGCTAATCGTCTTTTTTTATGGTGAGTTATCTCCCCGCTATGTTCTAGCCATCGTCTCGAACCATCGCTTTCAGTAGCGCATATTGAATACCGGAACTCCTATGAATAAATAAATATAAATCACCAAAGTTTCACGAGTGGGCTTCTAAAATTTGTTCAATTACAAGGTAAGCATAGGGAACGTCTGTCGTATTAAGACAGGAAACCTCATGATGACGGGAAAATGTCGATATTCGGTTCCAAATGTCGATCCGAGGGAAGATTGAGACTAAACCTGAGAGTGGAACTCAATTATAAGTTAATTGTTGGGAATGATGTGAATAAACTGATGGTGGTGTGCGTCTAATCGCATAATCAGCGTCAGTAAATATGTGACACAGTGGTACAGAATGATAGTACACAACCGAGGCCATACAAATAGAGCTACAAGCTAAGACAAACCGAAGAGAACAACTATTGTCCAATGGGATTGGCCATTGATAAGTTATCGGTAGTGTACGGCATTGAAGCCGTAATCCTTGGGTAATAGAATGATCTAGAATTGGTGATTAATAAATATGTTGACCAGAGTCACCGAGTGAGAATTGTATAAATACCAGGCTTTTGTTCAGGTAACTGAACCAACTCTAATGCCTAAAATAATTACGGAGAGATAAGTAGAATTCCCTAGATCCAAGTTACTCATCTTACAATGACTATGTCCGACTTACAAGACAAATTTAGTAAGCTTTCTACTGATGAATCAGATTCGCCTCAATATTAATATAATGGGAACAGCCCTTCATTAGCTAGCTAGTCATGGGTGGAAGAAACGAAGCGTGATTTGATCAGTTTAATACATTTCATGTACATAATATATATTATATCTGGGCGTATCACGATGAACTCCGTTGCGAGAGAACAGTAGTACAGAGTAATATTCACCACTCTGGAGTTGTGGACCTCTGGGCCGAGCTTTAAGCCTGCGAAAGGTATTAGCAAATAGCCGTCATTGGGAGTACAGTCCTGTCATTTTGAAACCAGGCTCATTAACTCGTGCGCTGAGCAGTTCTCATTCTACACCAAACTACCAAACGTTGCTTTCGCAACCACAAAAAACTCTTCTTGTAATTCACAGTTCGCTGATTTCTCTCAATGCGATGCGGAGGCTGTTAGAATTGTTGGGAATAATGTGAGGAAACTGATGGTGATGTGCGCCTAATGGCAGAGTTGGCGTCAGTAAAAACGTGACACAGTGGTACAGAATGATAGTACACAACAGAGGCCATACATATCGGCTTACCATTCAAGACAAGTCGAAGAGAACGTCTGTCGATGGTGATTAATAAGTTAGAGCCGCAATCCAGATCTAGAACGGGTAATTAATAAATGTGTGGACCAGAGTCACCGGTGAGATTTGTAAAAGTACCAGGCTTTTGTTCAGGTAACTGAATCAACTCTAATGCCAAAAATAATCACGGAGAGATAAATAGAACTCCCTAGATCCAAGGTACACATCTCACAGCGACTATAACCGACTTACAAGACAAATCTAGTAAGCTTTCTACTGATGAATCAGATTCGCGTCAGTAAGAATCCAGTCATTTACCTTCCTGCGTGGCCCCATATGTCATTATATACGCAAATGAGCACGGGGTTTCCAACCTTAAACCTATATGGATATCTCTCTACCCAGGAAGTCCGACTTCAGATGTCCGGTGTGGTTCATCAAGAGCTCAACACAACCACTAGGCATGCAAAATTTACGCAAAAAGGAAACTCGACTTCTTCATTTACTGGCCAGTAACGATGTCCGCAGCCTTGTACAACAAGCGAATACCCAGTGTGTCGCAGTGAAATTTGATGTTCAGGATCTGATCAAGCGCAACACTGACATACGGCCATCGTTTTATTCGTATACTTTGGCGGGTGGCTGTGAAGAGTGGTGTCCGTGACACCGCAATGGAACTACCGGCTAGTAACAAACAGCTCACAGAGCTTTATTGGGATTCAATTCTGCTCACAGAAAGCAGCTTTCTAGATCCTGGCCATCTCGACTACCCCAGTTTTCAGAGATTTGTGGTGCAGGAAGTTGGTAACATGCTGACAATACTTGATAAAGGCTACAAGATGGACTCTAAGAGGGCGGGCAAATCGCCATGGAGGCACATAGGACTCTCTTACAGTATTCTATATTTTGCAGACTGGTACTCAAGCCCTATCTGGTGTAAGAATGATTCTACTCGCCTGCAAGTTGTGCTGACCAGAAATATGCACAATGTCGTTAGGCCGTTATTAATGGCGTTGCTGGAGTACGCCGCGAATTTGAATCTTGTGATGCTTCGTCTCCACGTTTCAAGAAACGTAGATGGCATCAAAGAGCTTTTGCGCAATTTAAATTGGCTTGGAGGCCGAATTGTTTCCAACGAGAATCGGTTTAAGGCCTTGGAATGCCTAACACCTCAAGAGGGTACAATGTTTTCAGACGAAAAATATGTCATTATTGAGTTTGAGTGCTAGTTTAGGAAGCCAAGGCCTGCGTCCGAAGGGCATGTGCTTTTCAGCTCAAGGCAGAAGTTCCTTGCTGCATTGTAGTTCGCGATACCTAGCAGCATGTTGCATCTGCCAAACGGCACGTTATAAAAAACATTATGAGCTCGCTATGGTCCACGGCAATACACTAGTATGTTGACTTGCAATTTAAATAAAATTATCATCTGATGGTTTAAGACTCGTTGAGGGCTGTCCTATATTCCTAACGTATAGAGTGCGTGCTTTACACAAACTAGTTGATGGGAGAATATATAGACACTGAACGTCTCATCTCATCGGTCCAAAAACCCCTCCCATGTCCTTTAATGGTATAGGTCTAAAGAGTGCCAAGGGCTCATCGACATCGGGCCACGTACAGCAATCGCTTGTCTCGAGTCAAGATCGGAAGAATGCTAAGGATTACTTAAATCGAGTGGAAAAGACTAAAGCACTGCGACCAAAGGCAAGTAAAAACAAGCCCAATCGTAAAGATGAGAGCATACTGAAGCACCTTAGCCGGCGAGAACTTGAATTAAGAGTCTCTGAGTATCGAGATAATCTGGAGGACATGCAAGAGTTAGACAAAGCTGAAATAGATGCAAAGTGCCAGGAGTACAGAGAGCAGTTGGCCGCTGAGCGGGAGGTAGAAGAAAAGGACGAAAAATTACGTACTGCATATGTTTCGCGGAAGAGAAGGACCGCAAAGGATGAAGGCTCAGAAGATAATCAGCAACGAGAATGATCGAGGAAGGCAGCTCAATCTTTTTAAAGGGCAATTTTCTAAGCGCCTAGAACACGTCTCATTCGGCTTTTTTGAGGCCAGTTTACTTTCGAGCTAAGACTCGAGTTTACTCAAGGGCAAAGCTAGCCGTTTTGGCCTACCTTTCGCCATTTTCTTCTGAGAGTTGTATACAATTGTAGAAAGCACAGAGAAATAGCACATAATTCTTTCCACGATTGGGTTACTGATTGGGTTACTCTCCAAAGGCAGTTGGATGTACAATTCGGAATATGTCCTCTTTGATTGTGCATAGATTCGTAGATATTAACCCTTCTTAAGAATTTCCATAGCTTGAAATTTGATCTCATCGCCCTCGAACAAAATTGTGGATCGAATATTTTCCCAGTCTAAGCGGCCGAGAACCAATTATTCGCTAAGATGTTCCACCTTGCCAAGGGCCTGTATGCCAACTGGAATCGGAAAGAACAGTACTCGATCTTGATATTAGGTCTTGACAATGCCGGAAAGACAACATTTTTAGAAATGCTTAAGAAGGAATACTCGAAAAACTCTAAATCACCGGACAGAATAACGCCGACGGTAGGTCAGAATGTGGCCACCATTCCCGTGGAGTCTAGTGTATTGAAATTCTGGGATGTGGGAGGTCAAGAATCGCTACGAACGCTGTGGCCGGAGTATTATCGCCAGGCGCACGGAATCATTTTCGTGATCGACAGCGCCGATCGAGCTCGTCTTGAAGAATGTTGCACGACGCTCAGATCTGTGGTTGCAAACGAAGACGTGGAGGGCATTCCTGTGCTCATGCTGGCCAACAAGCAGGATCGAGACGACCGCATGGAGGTTCAAGATATCAAAGAGGTTTTTAATAAGATTGCCGAGCATTTAGGTGCGCGGGACAGTCGTGTGCTCCCAATAAGTGCTCTAACGCAGGATGGCATCAAAGAAGCTGCGGAATGGATACTGGTGCGTTTGAGACGAAACAAAGTGAACAAGCCTCCGCTGTACAAATAAATTCCGTAGTGGAGTCTTATGGTGACGCTAAAATGTTGGTTCCAGGGTTTCGGGAACTGAGCAGCTGTAATCAGTGATTCAGGAGCTATGAGTCAGCCTCATGAGTAGATGGTTTGGTCTTTTAACATTGTCGTCGACTTCCGTCTCGAACGATTGTGACATGTTAATGGAGTGTTTTCCTATAATTACAGGACCAATTGACACATACAATTGTTGTTACCGAAAGATAGCGGAACACTAGAATCTTCTAATACGTGGCCATGGAGAAGTTGACACGGGGTCCTTATCAGGGAAGCTCCTCGAGGAATGCTTGGAAGCGCGTTTGTCACTTGCTGTTGGCTTCTGTCATCATTTGTTATGCCTTCGTCCTTCCTTTATCGCCATTCCAGGAATCTTGGAACAAGATATGGTGGAGAAAACCAGCGAAGAAAAATGTAATATTTTTTGTGACAGATGGTATGGGGCCAGCTTCATTGTCGCTTACCAGATCTTTCAGGCAATTTACCCAAAATCTCACGAGGGATGACGTTTTAGTTCTGGATAAGCATCTTGTTGGCTCGTCCCGGACAATGTCGTCCAGTTCCTTAATTACTGATTCAGCTGCAGGTGCCACTGCTTTTTCTTGTGCTTTGAAGAGTTACAATGGTGCCATTGGTGTTGACTCGAACAAAAACCCTTGTGGTACACTGCTAGAAGCCGCAAAGCTCGAGGGCTATCACACAGGACTAGTAGTTACCACAAGAATAACTGATGCAACACCAGCTGCATTCAGCTCACATGTGGATTACAGATTCCAGGAGGATCTCATTGCCCAACACCAGCTAGGAGAGTATCCACTGGGCCGCATGGTGGATCTGATCATTGGTGGTGGTAGAACGCACTTTTATTCCCAACAAGATGCGGTCTACGGATCGCGTGGAAGTCGTGCCGATGGACGTAATTTGATAAAAGAGGCAATTGGAGATGGTTGGAGCTATGTCGGAAACCGTAACGAATTTGATGCACTGGATAATGGTCACAATGTTAGTTTGCCCTTGCTTGCACTTTTAGCCGATTATGACATTCCATTCGATATAGACCGCGATGTCGCCGAATATCCATCGTTGGCTGAAGAAGCCATGACTGCAATCAACGCTCTTACGGAGGCCACGAAGAACAGCGACAAAGGGTTTTTCCTGTTGATCGAAGGGTCAAGGATTGACCACGCTGGTCATCAGAACGACCCTGCGGCACAAGTTCGTGAGGTCTTGGCTTTTGACAAGGCTTTTGAAGCAGTCTTGAAATTTGCTGAAGAGAGCAAAGTTGAAACCGTGTTGATATCGACCTCTGATCATGAAACCGGTGGTCTTGTTACTGCTAAGCAGAATTCTAAGGCTTATCCTGAGTACATTTGGTATCCTGAGATTTTGAGTAACTCTAAACATTCTGGAGAGTACTTAGGAAAGAAATTGTTAGCTTATAAGGGCAACCACAAATCTCAGTTTATTGAAGAGACTATTTTTGAGAAAGGCATGGGTATTAATGATTATAAAAAGGAAGATACCGAAGAGCTGATGAAGCTCACATCATCTGGTGAGATCAACGACAAGATCAATGGCATGGTCTCGACCAGAGCACAAATTGGTTGGACCACGCACGGTCATAGTGCAGTAGATGTTAACATCTATGCACACTCAAATCGTCAAAAAACCTGGTACAATATATTGGAGAGCCTACTGGGAAACCATGAAAATACTGAAATTGGCCAGTTCATGGCCAATTACCTCGACCTTGATTTGGACAAAGTAACTGACTTGATCAAGAAGACCAAGCATTCCCCATTTGTAGAAGGCGTTGCTGTTCAGGATATGAAGTTTGATGAGTATCATGAAGGAATCTTTAAGTAGCGTTCTTCAAAAAGATGGCTCTTATTCACTGAATAGTTTAAAGGAAGATATTAGATAATATACTATACATGCACCTTTGTTTCACTTAAAGATAACTAAAACCTTCCATGGATGCCAAATAATCTCCAGGATTTTCTGTTACTCCTCAATGTGGAAAACAAGGTAGTTTGGTAAGCCAAAAACTTCGTATCCAAGTCTCTTAGCCATTTTTGCAAATCCCTCTGTTTCAATCAGATGATAGAATGGGAAACTGGGGAACATGGCACCATCTCTGTGGACTTCTGCCTTGACTAAAGTACAACCACCTCCAACACCATCAAGTTGAGTTTCAGCATTGACAGGACCTGATTCGGAGAATTGGTAAGCCATCAATGGCCGGTAAGTTGGAATCTCTTGATAACCTTCAAAAAGAACCTCATCGTCGGCCATTTTAGCAGCCAATTGGAGAGCAATTTCGCTTTCCGCCCAGTTGTTGAAATCATAAGGACGAATGGCAGCTTTTCCGGTTCCGTCATCTGTGTATCTCTGAAAGACATTGGCAGATAAAACGGCCTTGTCGTGAGCAGTCATATCTTGGATGACTGTTGGAGGCGTTTCGATAATGTCAGCATCCATCCACAGGATCCAGGCCGTGTGTGGGCCGATAGTGGAGAACAGTAACTCGTTACGAGCTAGAGCCATTGCCGCACGCCTCTCCTTCTGAACCTTTAGTTCATGTCTTTCTTTTTCCAACAGAGAATCAAAACTCTGCGAATCTTGTCTAAGAATCGTAATTTTGGCAAATCGCTGCTCCTTCTTTCCCAGTTGGACCTTTTTTACAGCTGCTTCGAGTTTGCGAAGTGCGGTATCGCCTGTTGATGTACGGGGAATAATGAACCCCAGCTCCAACAATTCACGAGGATAAGTCATCTGCAGTAGATTATTCCAGTATTCATCGTGGAAAGTCTGCATAGGGGTCAGGATCAAGACTTGTTCTCGATTGACGGCCGCATTTGCGGTGGACTCCAACTTATTGAGATCAAAGTGAGTAATGTGGCCAGCAGGGATATTGTCCTCAACGGTATCACTGAACAACCAGTTGGATTTCTTCTTGTACGTGTACTTGGGCTGTTTGAATTTCTTCGTGTACGGGAAATAGAACGTCTTTTCGGTTTCGTGTGCCCACTTGTGGTCACTGATAGAAGAGCCTTCTAAACCAAGGAGAGATTCTTCTTTGCTGAGAAACACCCAGAGAAGTGTTACTAGTAGTGCCAAGGGAAGAACTAAAGCTAGCATTGGCGTTTTGCGCAGTCTATAAGACCACATAGCGAGAGTCATCGCGACAGAATCAAGCCAATGGTGCCGTATATGAAATGGGCGTTTTCTAGTGGATCAAAGATCAATTAGCAGCAGTTTACCACACTTGCCTGCTTTTCTGAGCCCAATGTACCTTAATATATTAATACAAAGCACCAATCAAGCTTCACGCTCTCAAATTTATAAGGCAGTTGTTGGTCAAAGTTTATAGTTAATATGTACATTTTCGAAGTCTGGAAAACTGAAAAATCGCCCACAGCCATTTCGTCTATCGTGATGCTGTATTAGATGTCCTTCGGCCATAACGACTAAAATCCATGCAATGGGGAGTTAGGAATAGTTGCGGGTTTATCGCTTTTGGTTTGGCCATCGTACTATTTGTAATAAGCTTGAGGGACCTACCATTGTCTTAAAAATTCTCCAGCTCTTGGCTCTTTGTTGGGCCATCAGGATCCGACGGACAAAATATTGAAATATCTTTTAAAAGCACTGACTTTAACAGGTATACTACCATTAGATAGCAGACGATATCACCGCGGGAGTGCCTGAAAATCGTCCCATACCTTGTCGCAAATAGACATGAACATTTTCTTGTCTGTCGCGGCTTCAAGAAGCGAGAATGAAAATCCAAAACTGTCATTCTGCAATCGCAATTCTCCATCCATTGTTGTACCAGCCATATGCGTGCTCCTGGTATCTCCTGTGGGCTCTGCTCCTTCCTCAATTGCCAAATCCACTTCCTCATTATCGCTTTCTGCCTTTGCCACGGCGGGCTTCATCTTTGATGCTTCTTTTGGGCTTCGTCTGGCAGAAGCAGCTGGGTTCATTACAGGTGTTTGACGGCCTTTGGAACCGAAAAACTCATCGCGAGCGCTTTGAGGTTGCGCTTGAAACGGCGCCCAGCGACTTTCACTATTGCCAAATAGATCACGCGTTCCGACACCAGGGTTCTGATTTCGATAAGTCTCGAAATCTTGCTGCAAAGTCGCGCCTGGAATGGAAGTATTAGGAAACGGAGGTTGTAACACGGTATATGGAACTGGAGCAATCATGTAGGGCATTTGGTAGCTATTCTGAATGGGGCCGTGACCCATTTGGTAGCCCATGGCGGTGGGGGGAGGCTGTGCATAATAGCCATATGGGGTGAACGGAGCGGCGTTGGCGTTTGCCAAGGCGGACCAATGTGTAAGTCGGGGTTTTCTCTGAATTCGTGGGTCTGATTCAGTAGGTCTGCCCAAATATTGGACTCTAGCTCTTCCTCTGGGATGGCGAGTGGTGTGCGCCGGCGCGCTCCTGGCTCCATTTTGTGCGTTCATGTGTCCATGTCCCTTGCTTGCGGTTGATCTTGATCTACTTTCGATGCCATTGGAACATATTTTGAGGGGCGGGGGGATCCTACGCCGCTTGAGAGACTTCGAGCTGGTTCTGCTTGCGTTGGCTTCTAAATCACCGGACCCGGATACTATTGCATTTGGGGTTTGTTGAACTTGTTCGAGAATCGCTTCCTCTGGAACGTCTGATGAATTTTTTATGACGTCTTTCTGTCGCTCACTCAGTCTTTGAATCGCCCCTTTTTGATCTTTGGCAATATCCCTCGACATCTGCATCGTTGAAAGCATTCGGCCATCCATATTACCCAAACCTGGAGAGACACACTGTAGCCCCAGCTTTATGAGCCTTTGACGATTTTCCTTTTCCTTAGAAGGATCTTTCTCTGCATTGGTATGTGATTCCGGGGTCTTGTTCATGTCTTAAGGCTCCTCTGATTCAGTATACGTAACATGGGGCTCCTATTCGGACAACTCATCGCCTACATATAATTTAGAGAGGTATTATCTATCACCTGTGAAGCGATGAGCTCTTTATCTCTATATACGATCATAGATTGTCGCATGTTTTCTCAAAAACGCTATCAATGGCAGGTAGGGTGTATGGTCTCGAGGCTATACTTGCTGGTGGTTTTCTAGTACTTTCAGAGCGAGTCAGAGTCGGCAGTTGCTGACTCGCTTAACAGTTTTCCAATTTGTTGGTAGACATCGTTTACAATAATCTGAGTAGTTGATACTTAATCTGAAACTTGTAAAGCAACTTCTGGTGGTCTCGCAGTGGGTATTTGGACTATAGATATTGAGGCGAATCTGATTCATCAGTAGAAAGCTTACTAAATTTGTCTTGTAAGTCGGACATAGTCATTGTAAGATGAGTAACTTGGATCTAGGGAATTCTACTTATCTCTCCATGATTATTTTAGGCATTAGAGTTGGTTCAGCTACCTGAACAAAAGCCTGGTATTTATACAATTCTCACTCGGTGACTCTGGTCAACATATTTATTAATCACCAATTCTAGATCATTCTATTGCCCAAGGATTACGGCTTCAATGCCGTACACTACCGATAACTTATCAATGGCCAATCCCATTGGACAATAGTTGTTCTCTTCGGTTTGTCTTAGCTTGTAGCTCTATTTGTATGGCCTCGATTGTGTACTATCATTCTGTACCACTGTGTCACATATTTACTGACGCTGATTGTGCGATTAGACGCACATCACCATCAGTTTATTCACATTATTCCCAACAATAGAATAGTCCACATCTGAGGCGTACACCATACAAGATTCGGGCTGTTTTTTTCTTTTTGGGTGCAAGTAGGACTTAGTCTTCGAAGAATCTTTGAGCGGTTGGATGGCATAAATTGCTTGCCAAGGCATTTCTGTGTCATCGTCGTTCTCTGAGTCCCATTGGTTGATTATCCACCTTGTACATTTTCCTTTTACTGACGTTGCCAGAATCACCTTGTACTATACTGACACAAGCTTGATGGTTACCATCTTGCAACTCGATGCTAATCAAAAGTACTATATCACTACCAGTCGGTAGTTTACAAAAGCTAAGTTACCACTAATTTAGTACATGTCGGACTAGCAGGTGTGTGGCACACTCGGTAGTCTTTTGCTTGATAGATATACCATCATGGTTTCTTGTTCGTGGGTCTAGTTTGCTTCATGCGTATCAAATGAGACAGTAATAATAGGACAGCCAAGATTCCCCTCTATATGTCCAACTTTGTCCCCACGCTAGAGAACAGCTCTTGAAAGCGCTTCAGCTCAATAATGTCTCAAGGAACACTTTACGGAAACTTTCGTGTTAGAACCTGGGTTCCCCAGGGTATCATCAAGCAGTTTGGCCTAGATGTCAAAATTGTTGCGCCTGAAGACCAGCCTGAGCAATTTGCTCTTGAATTTCCATTAGGGAAGGTCCCTGGCTTGGTTTTAGCCGACGGCTCTAAACTAACAGAAGCCCTGGCCATCCTATACTACTTGCTGGAACTTGCACCTAGCTCTCAACAAAAAATCATGCTGGTGGGCTCTACCATCGAAGAAAAGGCTCAAGTTCTCAGGTGGTTGTCCTTCGCCAATAGCGATCTTCTCGTTCCATTGGCAGGGATTTTTGGTGCTTTACTGGGCAGCAAGCCATATTACAAGCCCGCGGTTGATGCTGCAACCGCAAAAGTGGATTCTGTTGTGGAAATTTTCGAAGAAAGACTCACGCACTACACTTATTTAGCCACCGAAGAAGTGTCATTGGCGGACTTGTTCGCCGTTGGTACCTTTTGTCGTGGTTTCCAGTATGTTTTCGGTACTAAGTGGCGTAAGGCACATCCTGGGATTGTGAGATGGTTCGATACGATCAAGGAGTCTCCATATGTTAAGGAATTCTTTGCGGGTGTCAAGTTTTGCGACACACCCTTGCAGCCTCCACAAAACTCTAAGAAGAAGGAAGCCAAGAAGGACACTAAGAAGGACTCAAAGGCTAAAGCTCCTGCTCAAAAAGCTGAAATCGCCAAAAGTTCTGCTGACACCACTGACCCTGCTGCAACTCCCAAGAAACCAAAACATCCTTTGGAGCTTCTAGGCAACCCAAGTTTCGCTTTGGATGAGTGGAAGCGTAAGTATTCTAACGATGATACGAGACCTGTCGCTTTGCCATGGTTTTGGGAGCACTTTAAACCTGAAGAATACTCGATATGGAAGGTGGACTTTAAGTATAACGACGAGTTGACTTTGACATTTATGTCCAACAACCAAATTGGAGGTTTCTTCAACAGGTTGAGCGGCTCCGTCAAGTACATGTTTGGCTGCCTAGTTGTTTACGGCGAAAACAACAACAACGGTATTACAGGTGCCATCATGCTAAGGGGCCAGGACTATGTTCCAGCTTTCGATGTGGCTCCAGACTGGGAATCTTATAGCTACACCAAGCTTGACACCTCGAAACCAGAAGACAAGGAATTCATTAACAACATGTGGGCCTGGGACAAGCCTGTTCTCGAGGATGGTAGAGAAAGAGAGATTGCCGACGGAAAGGTTCTCAAATAAGTG
The DNA here is from genome assembly GCA_900074725.1 of Lachancea dasiensis. Classification (NCBI taxonomy): domain Eukaryota; kingdom Fungi; phylum Ascomycota; class Saccharomycetes; order Saccharomycetales; family Saccharomycetaceae; genus Lachancea; species Lachancea dasiensis. Next base: position 506,895 of record LT598454.1, read on the forward strand.
TGATAGGTTTTTGTAGAATGTCCCTGTGACGTGTTTTTTACGAATTGAGAGTGTATACCTAGAACCTAAGCGATGTGCGCTAAACCGTATAAAAAATACTCATGGCTGTTTACCTGTACTAAAGATAAGGGATAGTATTTAAGTATATAAAGCATCTGACGAAAACACTCAATCCACCACGTCCGAAAGGTCCTATGTACAGCTTATAACAGTGTAGGTTTATTTTTTTCATGATTGTCGTGGTCCTTGTGGGCCTACTAGCCCTTGTTTACAATTATGTGATATACCCACTATGTTTGAATGAGCTCATCAAACAGAAAATCCCAGGCCCGTTGCTCTACAAACTCTCGAGTATATTCATTCTGAATGAAACTCGCAGAGGCAAGCGAAACTCACTTCTCCAACAGCTACACCAGACATACGGCCCGGTCGTTATGATAGGACCGGGAGAAGTGTCGCTAAACTCGCTGAAACTAAAGAAAGATATCTATCTCCGAAATTTTCCTAAAGAGTACTTTAAAGATGGTGTAAAAGTTACTGGATTCTATTCTCAATTTTCAAACTTTGGCCAGCATAACATGTTTAGTACCGGTGACAATGCTACTCATCTGGCAAAGAAGCGACCTCTACAACAAATGTTTTCTAAGAGCTCGATTCTAGCATCTGAAGGATTTGTAAGAAGCCAAGTAGAAGCTGTTAAAGATAAAATTATAAATTACGGCAATAACGCAAATGTGAATGTTTACTCCCTTTTTTCAGCGTTGGCCATGGACGTTGTATCGGGAACGGAATATGGAACTAAGTTCAGCACCAATTTTGTTGACGAACTATCACATAGTTCAAAAACTTTGAAGCTTGAACGAAGTATTTTTGATGACTTTAGAGACAATACATCCCTCTGGTTCTATGTGACGCTTTGTCCAGCTTTATTGCCAATGGCGTCAAAATGGAAGAAAATCGATGGCGCTTCAGCCAGATCCGCAAGTTGGATGTATAAAAACTTTGAAAAAGCTTTGAATGCAGTGATTCAAAATGAGGACGTTAACTCTAAGGACTTCCCAATTCCTACCGTGATAGAGACAATGTTCGCGCATCGGATGCGGACTTCAGGGGGGAAGTTTCTCCCCGACGATCAACTTAATGCAATAGCAAGTGAAATAGCTGATCAGGTTGTTGCAGGACATGAAACCACAGGTATTACCCTATCCTACTTGTTCTGGGAACTGTCGCGTCCTGCTAACGCACATTGGCAAGAAAAATTGAGGAAAGACGTTAAAGGGTTCCGAGACTCCAGAGAGCTGGATGACAAACCAGTTTTGAATGCGATATTGCAAGAGACCTTGCGACTACATGCTGCAATTCCAGGTTTGGAGCCACGCTTTGTGCCCGCAGGCAAAACGCTGAATTGCAGCATAGGACAGAGAAACTTCGCTATACCCGAAGGCACAGTCGTCGCTATGCAGCCTTGGACTTTGCATCGTCTTCCTGTATTTGGGCCGGATCCAGATATTTTCAAACCCGAAAGATGGCTCAGGAATCGCGGCGAGAACGAAGAGGCCTTCTCTGCAAGGATGCGGGAAATGAGCTCCGCAATCTTCACTTTTGGACAGGGAAATCGCATGTGCATCGGCATGCACCTGGCTCTTTGCCAAATAAAGTTATGCATGGCATCGCTATTTTCGCAGTTTCAGACGCGCATAAGCTCGGATTGGTGCCCTATTATTGATCCCGGACACTCTGCTGTGAAGGTCGGCATGCAATATGGATCTACAGACCTTGATAAAATGTCCATGGCCGACGCCTACACGACGCACCCTATACACCACGAGTGCTGGCTCCAGTTCGAAAATATCCAGGATGGTGCCTCGAAATAGAGGCCGTCTACGCCAACACCTATACATCACGAATATCTCACAGCCTGCTGATCCCAATCAATGAATGCAGAGACACACAGCTCGGGCTTCTGCCGTGAGAGCCTTGCATGTATCATTCCATACTACGCTGACGCCCGCTGGTCACGTTATACTATCCTGTCTTCGGCTTGAGCCTTGCGACGTCAAAACACATTGAGCGTCCGCAGACTCTCACTCAATGACATGACACTTACACCATGCCTCGCTTAAACCTGGAGCGGGACTCCACAATCACAGGCGGATGCTGATTCACCTCAGTACTCCTAAAACAAAGCAAATTCCAATCCACATTCGTATCCAGTGACACTATTTGCTCCTCGGGTGTTCGTCTTGCTTTCTCTTATTACAGTCTATGATTATGAGCAACTTGTTCAGAGCAGACTTACAGCTCTCTCTGCCATCGCTTTGGAGTCCCGTCGCACCATCCCGGCTATATATTCGTGTTTGTATTTAGTATTGCGTATCGTGTACTACGGAGAAGCGCTTATTTTCCCCCGGAATTTTCGGCTTTAGGGTAATCAAAAACGGTTGGAGTAAGCGCCCAGCGGCTGCTCGTATAAGGTTATAAGATGACCTTATTCTAATCTCTCTCGGGTTTGCCCATTATCTGACATTGGTATATAAAGGCGGACCCAGTTGGAAGTTACAGAGCTTGATCCTGACTCATTCGAAACCAAAGCTCCTCTCTTCTTTCGCAACATCTGCCACGTATAATTGGCTAGAACGGAGTAGAATAAGAGGAACGTTTATAAGAGAGCTATCCCTATCATTCTTTTTGTCGACAGACAGGTGTTGGTTGACTTATTGCTGAGGTCCAGGACGCCATACTATAATTAAAAGTACACGATGGCCAAGGGAGATCACACTAGCACTGGCAAGGGAGATCCCACTAACACTTCCAATGTGAGATCGGACCGGATCGTGACGAACTCACAGGGAAACCCGATTAACGATCCGTTTGCCTCGCAGCGGGTCGGCCAGTATGGACCGTTGCTGCTGCAAGACTTCACCTTGCTGGACTCACTGGCGCACTTCAACCGCGAGCGTATTCCAGAAAGAAATCCGCATGCACACGGATCAGGGGCTTTTGGATACTTGGAGGTCACCGACGACATTTCAGACGTGTGCGGCTCGGCCATGTTCAGCGAAATCGGCAAGCGTACACGTTGCATGGTACGGTTTTCCACGGTAGGTGGAGAAAAGGGTTCTGCTGACACGGCAAGAGATCCGCGTGGGTTTGCTACGAAGTTCTACACCGAAGAAGGTAACCTCGACTGGGTCTACAACAACACGCCTGTTTTCTTCATTCGCGACCCAACGAAGTTCCCGCACTTCATTCACACGCAGAAACGTAACCCACAAACCAATCTGAAGGACCCCGATATGTTTTGGGACTTTTTGACGACTCCTGAGAACCAGGTGGCCATCCATCAGGTTATGATCTTGTTCAGCGACCGAGGCACCCCTGCGTCCTACCGCAATATGAATGGCTATTCTGGACACACGTACAAGTGGTCCAATAAGAAAGGCGAGTGGTTCTATGTGCAGGTTCACATCAAAACAGACCAAGGTATCGAAAACCTCAACAACGAGGAAGCGGTCAAGTTATCGGGAGAAAATCCAGACTATTGTGGCCAGGACCTCTTCAACAACATCAAGGCAGGAAAATTTCCCAGTTGGACTGTGTATATCCAAACCATGACGGAAGAGGAAGCCAAGAAGCTCAACTTTTCCGTTTTCGACCTGACTAAAGTGTGGCCACACAAGCAGTTCCCGCTACGTCGTGTGGGGAAGATGGTGCTGAATGAGAACCCACAAAATTACTTTGCGCAAGTCGAACAAGCTGCCTTCTCTCCCAGCCACACTGTTCCATACCAGGAGGCCAGTGCTGACCCGGTTTTGCAGTCGCGTTTGTTTGCTTATCCGGATGCACACAGGCACAGATTGGGTGCGAACTACCACCAAATTCCCGTCAACTGCCCGTACGCGTCAAAAGTGTTCAATCCCTCTATCAGAGATGGGCCCATGAATGTCGACGGCAATTTGGGCTCCGAGCCCAACTACTTATCCACCGCTAAAAGCTACAACTACATTCAGACTTCTAAACCTATTCAGCAACATCAGGAGGTGTGGTCAGGACCCGCCACTCCGTTCCACTGGGCCACTTCTGCAGGCGATATTGATTTTGTCCAGGCCCGTGGACTTTACAAAGTATTGGGCCGCACACCTGGTCAACAAGAGGCATTGGCTCACAACGTTGCAGTCCACGTAGCACATGCATGTCCTGAAATCCAGGACCGCGTGTTTGCTATGTTTTCGCGTGTCGATGAAACCCTTGGCGACAAGATCCAACGTGAGGCCTTATCTATTGCTCCGCGCCGCTCTACCAACTTGCAGTCCAAACTCTAAAGGACTGCTTTCTCTCTTGTGGTGCTCTCCCGGCATAAACGACTTGGCTTGACTTGCACATGCTGCCCATCTGGCCATGGGCAGCATGGCTAGCATCTATATAATTGAGACATAGCCTTATTTATAACCGTATTTATTCTTGTTAATTTAGTTGAGTTATTGTCCGCTGGTGGCGCTTTTGTCGAAAAGTTTACAAGTGGTTGGCACCATTGTCGCTAATCAATCTTTTCCATGTTTTACAATTACACGTTTACAATTTAGAAAGATACTGATAGAACCGCCGTTCCCATACACCAAACAAACTCTCATGTCTGCTCCAACGATAGAGAGTACGTCCCAATCTATCTATGATAACTTACTCTCCACGATGATCCAAGATATTGTTGCCAGGAGCACGACTCAAGCAAAAACCTTGCGTGCTAGATATGGAGACAACTCTACGACGTATTACTATGACAAATCTGGTGCCTTAGATATCAACGGTATGCCCAAGCAACAGGATAGCGCCATCTACTTTCATTGTACCCATTGCGGCAGGGACGTTTCGGCCAATCGGTTCGCAGCACATGTTGAAAGGTGTCTCAGTCGGGGGAGGAGATAGTCGCCGAGGCAAATTGAATCAAAGAAGAAGATGAGAGAGCGAACCCGTGTCATAAAAAAGTTGACATCAAATCTAGAGTGGTGTGAGTCAAGCCGAATGGAGCAACCGTCCCTAACACCTCTTGCCATTCTCGTGCTGGATCGATCTTCTTTCGTATACAATTATCGGCCTTTCATGAAGCAGCTTTAATCTTGAGCTACTACCCACTTAAGGGACTACTGTTTGCAATGTCACCATAAAACCTTGGACAACTCAGCACGTAGACTACTTTGGGAATTGCTTCAAATTTAAGCGAATCTGTGACCTGTCGGGAGTTTGTGGGACGTCAAGTTAATTGAAAAGCAAAGCTGGGCCTTTAAGAATATACCTTGTGCCGAGCATCAAAGCCCATCTGCGATGTCTGAACTTTTAGGAACCCTGGAAAGTGAGTATAACAAGTTGTTAGAGGGGGCGTCTCCTAGCAAAACACATCTGAAGAAAGTCTTGGAAGACACCCACGAGTTTAGGCTGAATGTCAAACGGCTTAAGGGCTACTTGACCAAACAGGTGCAGGAAGAGCGGGAAAAGGATACGCCGACACCAGCGACAAAGCTCGCTAAGAAGCAACAAGTGGCCGTTGATAAGCTGAACAGACTGCATAAGAACTGGGACAGCGGGATCAAAAAAAGCACCAAGCTTGCGACGCAACAATACTCCAAATTTCAAAAAAATGCTTTGAACAAGGTATACGATTTCGAACTTGATCAAGTATATACAAACAAGTTTGATCCGGGTGCTCGGGAGCACATTGAGCGCGCCATAGGTCTCCACATTTCCCGATACAATGTCAGCCAAATTCCAGAGCAGGACTCTGAAGGAATGGTAAGGTATTTGGACCATGTTTATGGCGTAGATCCCCGAGTTTCCACCAATTTCGTTCAAATGGCCGAAATAGTGGGACAACTACGTAAGGACAATTTGGATACATGTATGGAATGGTGCACAAAAGGTTCGAATCTGGAATTTGAGCTCCATCTGTTAAAAGCGATGTTTCTCCTTGAGAGTGGTGATAAACTGGCCACTTACCAATACCTACTCAAATCCATACCCGATTTCATGCAAAAAACCCAAAAAAAGTCTGTACGACACCGCGTAGCTCCTCTGCTCGCCCAACTGGTAGTTTCGACTGGGGGGGATCTAAAGTTGGAAGAACAACGCAACAACTGCGTGGATTTACTAACCCGGGAGTATTGTGATCGAAATAATTTACCTTTTAACTCCTCGTTATTCTTGGTGGTTATGAGTGGTATCATTTCTTTTCAGTTTTTCATCAAATATAAAACCTTACAGGCAGTGCGCCATGTCGACTGGAGCACCGAAAACGAGCTACCATTTCATGTCAAACTTCCAGATTTTCTTACAAACTTCCACCCCATTTTCATATGTCCCGTTCTCAAAGAAGAAACCACAGAAGAAAACCCACCATATGCTCTACCTTGTCACCATGTTATATCCAAGTTCAGTCTGGATAAACTCAGTAAGAACGGGACCTGCAACTTCAAATGCCCCTATTGTCCCGTTACAGGCGCTCGTGGTAAGACTAGTAAAGTCAATTTTGTTATGTTATAGTCTAGCATAATCAGTAGGCACTTTCGTTCAAATGTTCAAATAATCTGCAACTAGCAACAATTCCAACGACATTTCCGTCGGGACCTCAAACTCAGGTAAGTCTTCGTCCTCTGTGGCGTCAATATACTTATAGCGATATTCCAGATAGTCTGCAACTTTCTCTAGAACATGCGGGTCTATCTCCTTCAATTCGACTCTCCTCTGATGACCTTCCATGAACGCACTGGAAAGCATATTCTTCAACACGGGTGATATCGAAGCTGCTTCAAGCGATATCGTAAATTCAGCGTCGTTCTTCGAAACAAGGACGATGTCAGACATAAGCGAAAGATCGAAGTATTTTGAGTAGCTCGTTTTGTCCAAAATATTTGGTTAATTAATGTCTTTAAAACAAGTCTAGTTTGTAATAATAGGGCCAACTCAAGTGATATAGTGGAGCTACCGGTTTAGAGCATCAATGAGCGTTAAGAACCCAAGCTTAGGATGGGAGCGGCTACAGGATGTGTATTATAGAAATAGAGAACTCTGCAAATTAAGCATACCACCTGGAACGGAATTTAAGCTCAAACTAACAACCACGTTACTTGCTGTCGAGGCGGATAATTTTATTGAGATATTCCACTACGGAGGCCAAAGCCTTGCTAGGATTGATTTGAACACAGCACCTACCAAAATTATATGCTATGATTTTGATTACGAAGACGAAGGATCTCTCATAATGGCCCTTAGTGATCGAATAAGGGTTTACTACAACTGGTATCCGATGCAGTTTCGAGACTATCTTCTACCCGATCATATTGAAGACACTATATGGGATTACAAAAATCGGGTAGTAGTGCTTTCTTCATCTCAGGACCTCTATAAGTTTGATGGGCAGCAAATAGTTAGAATCTGTGAGAACAATGAACGTTTCACGCTACTGACCAAAAACCACTGGGATTGCAACGGTAAATTAGCTGTATTATTGGGTTTTGATCGTATCTTCCATCTTTCGGTTGAGTCGCAGAAGCTGGAGGCAGATAACGTTGAAGAAGCATGGCATTCAGTGGTAGTATCCCCCCAGGGCCTGGTATGCTTATACAATGCAAAGTCATACGGGTCGAGGATTTACAAGAAGGGCAGTATCTTGCCAATGGACATAATGCTAGAGTCCCATCCTGAGAAAATACTCTGGTGTGCAAACGATACAATTGCATGTTCATTCAATGGCGATGAGATCAAGCTTTATGGTCCAGACTCCTCCAGTGTTACATTTTGGTACCCAGAAGGGCTACTTGAATTGGAAACAGATTCAAGAGGACTTAGAGTGGTTACCGCCGATAAGGTTAACTTTATTTCTAGAGTCGGCAAAGAAACAGCGAGTGTCTTTCTGATGGGGTCGACGGAACCTGGCTCAATTCTATTAGATTCCGTGACCTTTTTATCAACCCAAACCCCTCGCGCAGTTGAAAACCTCAAGATAATCAATCTTGATCAAGGTGTTGCCGAGTGCTTGGAGGCCACACTTGATGAATTAGAACCATACTGGCAAAAAAAACTTCTCTCTGCGGCCGTTTTTGGTAAGAGCTCTCTTCCCAGAGAGTCCCAGAACTCCAGTCTTTTTGTTGACGCGTGTGATAAAGTTAGGGTTCTCAACATGCTAACCGAAAAGGGAATAATACTCACGGCTAAACACCTAGAACTACTTGGTATAGATAAATTGATATCCCGGTTGATCAAATCAGGGAACTTCCATGAGAGCGTCATGATTTGCAAATTTCTCAAAGTACGTGGCAAGCTACCTAAGATTTTTTCAGCGTGGGCAAGTGCTAAGATCCTATTGTCTTCCGATTTAGATGACGAATCCATTTTGGAATCCATTGTGAAGCTTGCTGAAAGCCTACCCGTCAAAGTTTCGATGGCTAGTGTGGCTACTACCGCATTCAATGAGGGTCGGCCAACCCTATCTAAGAAATTGGCAAAAAGAGAGCCATTGCCCGCAGTTGAACTCTCATTGCTTCTAGAGCTTGACGAATGTGAACTTGCTTTGGATGAGGGGCTACGGCTCGGAATCCCTGAAATGACACTATCGGTTTTGTTGACGCTCAAAGAACGGCTTACTGTTGCTCAATTCACTAAAATTATTATGTTGATAATGCGAGAGGACCAGCTCTTCGCATATTTTTGCAGAAATGACGTCAACTACTTAATTGACTTTTATCGTCAAGCAGATCAGCTTCCTGATCTCGCTTACGCCTTGTGGCTTCAAGGCGCTTCCCGGGGGACTTCAAGTGAGTGCGTACCACTAGTAAAGGAACTTTACAACAGAGTTGCTAACGATTCTCTGTTAAAAAATGATCAGAGCATTTTAGAAAGGCAGGTTTCGGTCGTGGAGTTCCAGAAGTCCTTGGAACAAACTCATCAACTCAGCGTAATTAATTCAAGTTTGGACGATACACTGAGACAGTTGATAACCAAGCACCTTGACAAGCAGTTGGCATCCTGCGTCAAAAAATTTAGGATACCGGAAACCAAGTTATACCACTTGAAGTGCCAGGTTCTGAGTGAACAGCAAAGATTTGACGATCTTCACAAATTTGCGCTAGAAAAGAAGTCGCCCATTGGTTACATCCCTTTTTTTAAAAGTTGTCTTCGGCAAAAACGGAAGAAGGAAGCTGCAATCTACGTTCGCATGATAAGTGGAGCTCAATATGATAAAAAACTCGACATGTATTTGCAGTGCGAATCGTTTTACGACGCAATTCAATTAGCGGCTAAAGAAAAAGATATCCCAAATCTCAAGAGAGTTTACAAGCTCGTCCCCCCAAATGAGCCACAGCTAAAAGCACTTATCACAGAACATATGGATAAGTTTGGCAGTCAACGCTAGCCGCTGCTGCAATGTCGAAATTCGCCGTTTATTATCACCCCATTGCGTGGACCGTTTTCACCTGTCGCCCATCCTGGGACGTTTTCGAGATCCATATAACCTTGATCGCATAACTCATGTAAACCACCAAATACGTCGGACCCGAAAAGTTTAATTTTGAAACCAGAATTTTGGCCACTGTTAGACTTGCTTCGAATGTCAAAGTCTACCCTTGGTACTGCTAAACGAGAGTTATATTTTGATAGAGAACCCAAACTATGCGAATATGCGCTACCTTTAAATCTGAGCATCGACCTTTGCTTTGGGTCAGTGACACCGAGAGGGTGGCGAAGTCGAGCCTTGTCCAGGGGTGAATTTTCAATGTTGCTATCAGCGTATGTGCTCCACGGTCCCAACGAATTAGCTTCTCGAGTAAGTCCTGTTAAAGCAGCAACTGTGTGCAAATTACGCACAGCTGTTTTATGAGTCTTTTCAAGTGTCAAGCATTTCTTTTGGCACGCAAACCTAGTAACGCTGTTAATTATGAGTTTCGTGTATACGTCTGTGCCCGCAGAGACGATTATATGCGATGAATTGAATGGGATCATAATGTAGGTGGGCGCGCGACTGGCGAACTTGGAATCTTTTCCGGCATCTTGAATTAGTTCGAATAGCTGTACGCGAATACAAATCAACGGGAGCCCTGGATAGGAATATATGAAAGCATGAATATCAAAAATTTCTCGCAAATCGCTTTCGAGCGCGGAAACTAGTCGTTCAGGGATGATATGGAGAGTTGCCGGGCGTTTCTCTCGGTCAAATGCTGCCATGGGTACCCACTTATACAAATTCGGGTTCTCAAACAAAACATAGCAATCGAGTTCCGCAAAATGTTGAAAGCTTGAGCCTTCACTGCAAAGTGATGCAGCTATATGTCGGCACATCTTCTGGTCCGTGCTTTTCTTCAATCCAGAAATATTCATTTTTGAAAACCAACTTGCCAGAGCCCGTTGTTTCCGGCCACCCTGCTGCAACCATTTACAGGCCAATTCTCGTCGAGTTTCGGCTGAAATTCGAAGCAGTTTTCTGTAAAAAGTATTGTCGCTCACAGTTGATGCAAGGTTCATCTTTGTCACCCTGATAATGAAGAACAGCCTCGACACAAAAATCGAAAAGAAATGAGGCTCGCTAACTCTTTTTAAAATACAAGGCTTCCTCCAAATCAGCGACTGCTTCCGTGACAGTAAAGCTCTTGCAGGTGGATGGTATGAATATGGGTTTGTTTACCATTTAAATCTACGCCAAGAGCATCGCGATTGCTCGTTTGAAATGCTATCATCAACCTTGCATGAAAATTTTCTGGCCCTAACTACTAGGTATGCTCATCTCATCGCATTAAGCTTGCTCATCGCCGAATCCAGTTGATCAACCCATCTGATAAACAGGTACCTCAACAAGTTTCCTGGTTTATATTTTTAGACAGCATGGCATCTGAACATGAGAGTCAGCCTAACGTAAGAAATGGCGCCGCCAACAGAGATGATTTTCTAGACATGAAGACTTTGTTCGTGCGGTCAATTCCATTTGATGCGACTGATGAAGAGCTAGCCACTTTTTTCGCTGATCTAGCGCCTATAAAGCATGCTGTGATAGTTAAAGATGATGAGAAGAACTCTAGAGGCTTTGGTTTCGTGAGCTTTGCTGTCGAAGACGACACTAAAGAAGCTTTGAGTAAAGCCCGGAAGGCCAAATTCAAGGGCAGACTGCTGCGTGTGGATATTGCCAAGAGAAGAGACAGATCAGGGAGTGGCCAGAAGAGAGCTGAGCCTGTGAAAACGGCGGAAGAACGTGAAAATGAGCTACTTGGTGGTAAAGCTAAGCTTATTGTTAGAAACATGCCGTGGAGTGTGCGTAATCCAGATCAATTGAAGAAGATATTCATGCGTTTCGGTACCGTTGTTGAGGCAAAAATACCTAAGAAACCTGATGGAAAGTTGTGTGGGTTTGCGTTTGTCACGATGAAAAAGCTTGCCGCGTGTAAGAAAGCTATTGAGGAATCCAAGGGCCTTAAAATAGATGGAAGACCAGTGGCTGTTGACTTTGCGATACAAAAGAATAAATGGGAAGAACACAAACAGGAGAATATCACGATACCTGCGCAAGAGTCGGACACTGACAGCCATGGAGAAGAACAGGAAGAAAGCGATGCTGAGAGTGATAGCTTGGAGGATGAGCAAGACAGTGAAGATGACGAAGATCAAGAAGCGGGTGATGACAACACTAGAGACGATGAAAGCGATGAAGATGACGGGGAGCAAGCTGAATTAACCTCTGATGGGGAGTCTGATGTCCAGGACCGCCCGAAGCCAAATAGACAGGAAAACTGGTCCATCTTTGTTCGTAATGTACCTTACGATGCCACTAGGGAATCTTTGGAAGAACACTTCAGCAAATTCGGACCTGTCAAATATGCGCTGCCAGTCCAAGACAAGGAGACGGGCCTCGCTAAAGGCTCGGCTTTTGTCGCCTTCAAAAGTGCAGAAACCTTTGACGACTGTGTAAATAATGCGCCTGCATCGGGAACCACTTCTCTGTTGATAAGTGACGATGTCCCATACAAATATGTCTACGATGGGAGAATATTGTCCATTACCCCATCGCTAGACAGAGAAACTGCTGAACGTTACGCCGAGAGAAATGCTTCGAAGAGAAAAGAAACTTTTGGCAAGGCGCCCACTGTAAGGGACAAACGTAATTTGTACCTGTTAAACGAAGGCAGAATCACAGAAGGCTCCATACTTTCTCAACTTTTGAGCTCTAAAGATATGGAAATTAGAGAAAGCTCTTACAAACTAAGAGTGGAGCAACTCAAGAAAAATCCAGGTTTGCATCTTTCGCTTACAAGATTAGCTATAAGAAACCTCCCTAGAGCCATGACTGACAAAGCTTTGAAAGCATTAGCGCGTAAAGCCATCGTTGAGTTTGCTACGGAAGTTACTTTGAAGAAAAGACACCCTTTGAGTAAGGAGGAAATTCAAAGATCTACGAAAGAGAAATACAAGTTCATGGATGAAGATGAGATTAATGCCAAAAAGAAGAAAGACAAGAAACAGGGTGTTGTCAGACAAGCGAAGGTAATCATGGAAGTCAAGGGCTCGACGACTGGTAGAAGTAGAGGATATGGATTTGTGGAATTCAGAGATCACAAGGCAGCGCTTATGGGATTAAGATGGCTAAATGCGCACGAGGTCACCAGGACTGAAGTTTTAGAAGGTCTTGATGAAGAAGAGAAGAAGGCTGTTGATGTTGAAGGATTGAATCGTAGACGTCTTTGCGTGGAGTTTGCCATTGAGAATGCAAACGTTGTGAAGAGAAGAAGAGAAGCCACTAAAAGTGGCAAAGAAGCCAGTAAAAGGAAGTTGGAAACTAAAACGGCAGAAGCGGTCGACGATGGTGGAGTAAGGAAGAAATCGAGAAAGAACGACACACAATCTTCTTCAAAGGAAGGTGGAGCATCTGGCAAATCGGGCGTTGATGATAAAATCAAGCGGCTCATAGGAATCAAACGTAAGAGAAAACAAGGGAGAAAATAAACTCAGCAACCAGCATTTGATTCGTTTGTTCAAATTTTGCATTAAATAACTGTAGATTATGTGCACGGCCTTGCCGTTTTTACCTCAGGCACCTATATGACATATATAGACCATATTTGTCAAGACGTGTTCTTCATTTTCTTTTCTTACGTAGCGGCCCATTGGCAGCTGTCGATGACCCAGCTCGTGTGGACGAATTATTGCCGGACACAGCTGCTGCTGCGGCCGCAGCAGCAGCCAAAATCCTTTTGTTGACTCCAAGGCCTCCCAACGATGAATTTCCCACATTTTTAGACGCCATTGATTGTGTATGCGAGGCAGTGGATTTGGCGTTTGGATTCGTCACATTCATAATGTCATTATCATTTGTGTGTATTCTTCTTGGGGGATAGTTGTAGTTTAATCCTTCAAAGACGTTTTCGCTGACAGTGGGTGCATCATTTGTAAAGTAGGAATGTTCTAGCGCATCTACGGCATCAACTCTGGTGATTGGGTCATATCGAAGCAGCTGATATAAAAGGTCCAAAGCATCTTTGTTGCGACCACCGGCAGAGTGATACCATACTGGCAAGTTATCTCTGTAACGAGGAAATTTCGAAAGGTGCTCGCATTCGGGATACTTGTGAATGTCAGGCCAACTGTTCTCGTTAGGAGATCCGAGCACCTCTAAAATCCGCTGGAGTTGATTTCCTTGAAACGGAACGCTCTTCTTGGAATCCATTTTGGCTTCTTCACCCTTGAAGATGGGTCGCAACCCTATAAGTTCAGCAAAGATGCATCCAACCGCCCATAGATCAATAGCAGGTGTATAATGACGTGCACCTAATAGAAGCTCGGGAGCACGATACCAGATAGTGACTACAACCTTGTCACCTGTATAGAGCGTCTGAACCATATTGTGAAATTTCCTGGCCAGCCCTAAATCTCCAATCTTAACACAACCATCTACAGTTACCATAATGTTTGCAGGCTTTAAATCTCTATGCAAAATCCAATTTTGGTGTAGGTAAGATACCCCGTCTAGGATTTGCCATACTATTGATTTCAACATTTTTGGAGGAATCAAACGCTTCTCCGGGTGAGAATGGAAATGTATGATCTGTAGTAGGTCGTGTTCTGCAAATTCGGATACCATGTAAATGCTTTTATGCTCAAGAAAGATCTCAACCAGATGGGTTAGGTGTTTGTTTCGCAGTTCCCGGCACAAAGACATTTCTCGACATGCACTTTGAGATATTCCAGTATAGTGCAACTGTTCCACACCTTCCCGTTCGGTCTTGAACTTCTTTATGGCATAAAGAGACGGCAGCTTCTTCGTCGGTGATCCCAAGATAATGGAGTTTGAGACATTTGAGCCATGCGGTATTTGAGCACTAGGCTGTGATTTGTGATCGGCGTTTGTTCCCTGTGGCTGATTATTAGGGACAGAGGGGGCCGAGGAATCTGGAACTCTAGTTGACTTGTTTATCGAGTTAATATCCAAAGCGTCGTTTCCGTCCAGCGGCTGATTCAACGAGACCGGTACGGAACTCTCGTTATCAGTTAGCGAAGAAGGCGGGCTGTCCCTACCAGAAGACTTCTTCCTAGCCTTGTACACTTTTCCGTAAGTACCAGCTGCTATGTAGCCTATGATCTCGTATTTCTCCACCACTGATACTCGGTTAGCGTCTTTCCGTCTCTTGTATGGTCCGATTGAGAATATGCTATTGTTGGCCATCAGCAAAGGCTTACCACTATTAGATGTTGCTCCCTTAGAGTCACTCATCTGTTGTTGCCATGTACTTTGGGAGCTCCCCTGGGGGTGATGGTAGAAATTAGAGCCTTGACTTTGAGCACCGTACATGTTTGAGTCCAACGTTGTCAATTTTACGTTCAAATCAAGGTGGTTCGATTCATTAACATTGAATCATCTTTAGTAAGGTTAATAAAAGGAGGTCTACAATGACTACTTCGTCTTGGTACACGCGGTCACGCTATATAGAGTTTTACTGATGCTAATGGTGTCTATACCTACTTATCGATTTTCGTTAGATCGCTCGGTTTGTCGGACCTCAGCTTCCTTCCAAGCATGCGAAATGGTGTCAAGCACCACCTCAAGAAAAACGGTGCCGCCCACATGCTCACTAGTATTCTCAAAGGATATAACAGCTTCACGATAGCATAGGACAAAGCTCCTGATAGAACGAGACGATTGCGGTCAAACCCTTTGTCATGATCACCAACTAACTTTTCAATTACTTCTCCGCAACGATCCAGCAAATCCTTGAAGTATACCGGGAGGTCGTACTGTTCATCGAAATTCAAAGTATATAGGGCCCACCAGAAGGCAAATAGGGGCACAATAGCGGTTATTTCGTGCATGATCAAAAAGGAAGATACAGTGCTCACCGGATTTGTCTTACCCAGCTTCTCGAAGTATGCACGAAATTTGGGTCTCTCGTTGAGTTTTGTCAAGAAGCGGGATTTAGCTATAAATTTGTGCAGCCTATCTAAGCTTTGAGGGTTTTTATCGGGCTTTGCATCGTGGGTTGAACTATAGCGCAGTTGTGCGATCGTAATTATATTTGGACGCACCAAGCTCACAGCCCGCGGCGCGAGTCTGCCCATTTGGGAATGATGGAAATTCAAATTCCATAAATTTGAAGCCATGGTGGATTTCAGGACCAGTCTTAATGGAAGCCGGTCTATTTATAAAGATATCGTCTACTATTTTGTTATATGTACATGTTCTATAATGCGCAGCTAATTAACAGGTTTTCACATGACCGTCTCGTAACATCGCGAACAGAGTGAGTTTGCTTCCTTTGAGTTGGCTCTCCAACACCTAGGACACTCAAACATTTCACTTGCCTCCACAAGTAAACCGACCTTTTGACCATTTACCAATTTGTTGAAACCGTCGTAGTTATCTGGCATTCGTTCGATCACCAATCTGCCGACCTGTAATAAGTCCTCTAGGGACTCTCTGGATACACGCAATTCAGCGTCCTCTGGTAGAAAAATTGTCGCTTGAGTTTGAATAGTTTTGTTCACGGATGTCAGCTGTTTGAACAATTCATTGTAAAGTCTCAAAATCTCGAGCTCATTTTCTTCGAAATGCTTAACAATCGAGGTAGAGCCTGGAATTTCAAGACTGGTCCAAAGACGTAGCAGCGGGGACGCATCCAAGTTGTCATCAGATTTCTGCCACCAGGCTTTTGGAAGGTAGTTCCATGCCTCTTGAATCATAATAGGAACTATTGGGGCCAAAATGCTCCGATACACGTCGAAAATGTGAAACAAAGTGGTTTGTATCTGTTGCTTTTTCAAACTAGGCGCAGGATCCGCATATAGAGAATCTTTAACGATATCGAAATAGAATGCCGACAAGTGGTTGTTCATGTGGTATAATACTGCTGTCAAACCTTTTGAAAAATTGTTCGATCGATAGTGCTTTAGTACTTCATCGCTCAAACCCTGGAGCTTACACAAGGTGTACTGATCCAATGGTCTCAATTCATCGAACGTGAGAAGCTTGTAATTGGTTTCTGACTTTTGCAAATTACCTAATATGAATTTCAGCATCAATCTTAGTTTCTTTAATGATTCTGCAACGTGTTTGGTAACCGTTGATCCGATGGCAATGTCTGTTGTAAAATCAGCTTGGGCAATCAGAAGTCTTAAGCCGTCAACTCCTAATGCTGGAATGCCTTTGGCTTCATCGCCGGCTATAACACTTTCGGGTGCGATTGTATTTCCAATTGATTTCGACATTTTGATCCCCTCTTCATCCAGGGTAAACCCATGAGTGATTACACTTTTGTATGGAGCTTCTACTTCTCCATTCGTTGCGATTTTAGTGAGTAAAGAGCTCTGGAACCATCCTCGATGCTGATCAGAGCCCTCCAAATAAAGGTCGGCAAGTGGGGAAGGTAGGTGCTCCAACCCCAGCTCCTTGTTGTAAAAGTGCATCAAAACTTTCCAACTACTGCCGCTGTCAAACCAAACATCCACAGTATCTTTTCCACGGCGATAGAGGTGAGCAGTAGCCTGGTATTTTGGTGGTAGCCATTCACTAACATCACTGTTATCATCCTTGAACCACGCATCGATCCCTTTCCTCTTAATCACGCATATGACATGATCAATAATTTCCTCAGTCATTACAGCCTCATCTGGGTTTTTTATACTGTGGAAAGCAGGAATGGGTACACCCCAGGACCGTTGACGGGAAATGCACCACTCATTTCTAGATTTGATGAATGACGACAGTCTGGTATATCCCCTTTCCGGGTGGAACTTAACATTTTCTAAGCTCTTCAATGCTATTCCTTTCACTTCAGTTAAATCTGCGAACCATTGTGGGGTAGCTCTGATGATCACCGGTCTTTTGGACCGCCAATCGTAAGGGTATGAATGAACGTACGTTTCGCTGCTAACAAACATTTGAAATTTTTTCAATAGCTTTAGGACCTCATCGGTTGTCTCTCGACATAAGACTTTTCTAGCCATGCCAGTTTCTTGCTCACGTAGATGCTCGTGCAAGTAGTCGGGTAGCATATCAAGTTTATATCTTCCTTCATTATCTACCGGCGAAAAGATCTCCAGATCATTGTTGATTCCAATAAGGTAATCATCGAAACCGTGCCCAGGAGCCGTGTGCACAAATCCAGTACCAGCAGCGCAACTGACGTGATCACCGTGAAGGAATGGATTCGATTCACCGGTTAAGGGGTGTTCGTAAGCCAACCCGGCTAAATCTGATCCTCGAATTTCACATACTAAACGAGCCGAATTGTCAGGGAAAACTTTGTGCTTCAAATCTGGTTGAATGAGGAGATATTCAGAGTTACTCTCGTAAACTCCGTAAACAAGGTCTTTGTGGAAGCATACGGCCTTATTTGCAAAAATTGTCCATGGTGTGGTAGTCCATATAACAACTTTGATTTGCGTCTTTGAGCTCATCTGTGTCTGACCTAATCGATCTTTCAAGAGCATGGAAGATTCGATATTTAGCGGGAACTTCACATACACTGATGTAGATTCGTGACTCTCATTATATTCAAGTTCGCTTTCTGCTAAAGCGGTCCTGGTCTCCGTACCCCAATATACTGGCTTGTTTTGCCGCTTAATCAAACCATTCTTGACCATGTCTTTCAGGTTTGAAAGTTGGTCCAGTTCAAACGATCTGTGCATAGTTTCGTAATGATCTTCCCAGTCAGTGGCTATGGCAAACTTATGGAATTGATTTTTCTGGCTTTTTATGGTCTTCTGGGCGTGGTGTGCCGCCAATGAACGGACTTTGAGAGCGGACAGTTTGTCTGGGCCATGCTGCAGTTTTTGAAGCGCCTTCAGTTCAATGGGCAGTCCGTGGCAGTCCCAGCCACTCTTGTAGTACACATATTTGCCCTGTAGCATCTGGAATCGGTTGATGATATCTTTCAATATCTTGTTCAAAGCATGGCCCAAATGCAAATCACCGTTTGCGTAGGGTGGACCATCATGAAGCACAAAAAGTTTATCCCGAACAAAATCAGCTCTGTCGCTTAAATTCAGGGCCCTGGCTTGTTGCAGAAATGACCTCAACTGCTCATCATACAGTGCTTGTGAAGATTGTGGAATTAATTGATCTACCGTTTTCTGCAAATTTGACCGATTAGGAAACTTAGTTTTCGGGAGTGACAACGTTTTCTGGTACGCATGCCTTGAATACAGTTGCAGACAGCTCTTCACCATTCAAGTATTTCTGATGTTTCCGCAAACCTGGTTTTCAATCGTGTTCTGATTGTCAATGTCATCAGCTGGTATACTTTATTTGGTATTCTAATATTTTTCTAAATATAATAATATCTCGTCCTTGTCTCGGATATTTTGAGAGAAGTACTAGCGTGTAGTGTTGTTGGAGGTTCGAAAAAATATCAGGATACTCTACATGTTCTACTGACAAAGCTCATTTGAGCATGTACATAGCTCGCTGCACTGCCCACTCGCCATTAATTCGCTACCGTGATCTAAATTAGCTGTAAAGTGGCGGAATCTAAATCGCTTCAAGATGAGGAGGAATTAATGTTACCACTAGACAGATATAACACAATTGAAAAACGATAATAGTATGGTATTGGACCGATACAAAGACCTACGCAAATCCCAAGTTTATTTTGATGACACCTTAATCTGTCATTTAACAGGTCACATGCTCTTAACAAAAAGTTGAAGCCATAGTAAAAATTTGGTAAATGCCGATGAGCACTAACCTTAGGTTAGGTGCGTGGACTCTAGCTCAAATAGCTCTCCTTCTCGCAGATAGCTATTATACTCCGATCACTCGAAGCCAAGAACAAGCATGAATGAAGATGCTGTATTTTTCCAACAAGCGGCCGAAGCTTTAATCGCTACCAGCTTGAAAAACTCAAATGTTGATCCGACAATAAAGGAGCTGCTGAATCGGCTCAAACATGTGAAGCCAGGAGTCTCTGCGACTCGGGTTCCTCAGCAGATTCCTCTAGAGAACAAATCCGTTTTGGACTACTTCGATCAACTTCTCAGTAATACAGATGTCATTTCAACCAGCACAGACGCAGTCTCGAGCAGTTCATTTGGTTCGGGAGCGGACCGCAAGAGAAGAAGGTCAGACACCGCGGAACACGGTAGCCAAGACGAAAGAAAGGATGATGGCAGTGGCAGCAAAGGCAGCACATCATTAGATGATGATCCTACGGCGAAGAAATTCCCGTGCGCTAAATGTGATCTGATATTTCGACGTTCCAGCGATCTCAGAAGACACGAAAGAGCACACTTGCCCATTCTACCGAACATTTGCACCCTTTGCGGTAAAGGCTTCGCTCGTAAGGATGCACTCAAGAGACATTTCGATACAATGACGTGCAAGAGAAATCGGGAAAAACTTCTGAGCATAGGGGGAGATATCAACGAAATACTGGAAAAGGCCAAGCTCAACGGTGCAAAGGTATGACACCGAGAAACTAAGATCAAGTTCACACCACGAGGATGGATGTCCGGTGTCTGGGTAGTGCGGAAAAGCAAGTATTTCTCGCCTTAGTGTTTTGAGTGGGCAGGTTTCCCGACCTAATGGCGAATGCGGCGACCGTGTCGTTTGACTTCCTGGTTTATCTAGATAGCAACTTGAGGGCTGCTAGACCACCCGCTACCTTTATTGGTTTTCTTTTGTATTAAAACGGCTAGAAACTAATTCGTGATCTTTTGTACTATTTACTAATGTCCTCAAAATACAACGTGAAGCTATAGCAGCACGTCTAACTCATTCGGAAATCTGGATTTGTATATGTCTACTCGACGTCAGCATCAAAGCTTTGGCCAGTCAATTCTGGGATATCTCCGTCAGCCTTTTCCTCGCTGCCCGCGGCACCTGGAGCGCCACCTTGAGCGCCTTGCATTTGCGAGGCCAATTGCGTCAATGCATTGATAGACTCCTCACCTAGCTGAGGAATGATGGATGGGAACAATTCATTCAAAGACTTTTCTTGAGGAATACCGTAGAATACAGAGGTGTTGTGCTGGGGGGCGTTTTGAACGCCAACTCTGTTGAAGTGCAGCACCTTGCCATCGTCCTTGAAAAAGTTTGCTTCTTCCACTTGGTCAATGGTCACAGCGCGCAACTTGGCAAGTTGAGCCTGCAATTTGGTGTCATCTTTGTTGCCACCGGCAGAGGAACCAGTCTTCTTGGCGAACTTTCTGCGGGTACCACCAACTTTGTTGGCAGCAGAAAGCTTTTGTAGCTTGGCTAATTTTTCTTGGTCAATGGGCATATTTGAGGGTTTGGTAAGTCTCCTTTCAACAATGCGTGCTGTAGTCTACTAACTTGAGGCAAGTGTGTGAATTCAAGAGCTTTGTGGTCTCTGATACTAAAAATTTTTCACACGTTTTGTGACTGTTTGGAACAAAGTGATTTCACGTGTAGTATTACACACATTGAAAAGCCGGTGGGTTACTCAATTCCTGCGCCATAGCCGGAAGCTAGCCTATTCTTCGGTTTACACCCCCTTGGTACGTGTGCTGAAACTAATATCGACTCCTTAGCTCGACGTTTTATTGGAATGTTCGCAATTTTAACCGTCCAAATTCGCAAGAGTCTGAAAATCCTGTATGTACTTTAATTTCAGTCGTGTTAGGCATCCAATTGGTCTCTTGGCCCAGTTGGTTAAGGCACCGTGCTAATAACGCGGGGATCAGCGGTTCGATCCCGCTAGAGACCATTTTTTATCGTAGATCTGAAGTCCGGTGCTTCTTTCACTAGTCATTATCATGAATGGATGTCCTATTGAATTACAAGTTTGTTTGAACACAGGATTTGGTCTCTGGTGTGGTTGGCAATTTACGGAACTAAAGAGGTAGTTCAATATAGTTCAAGAGTATGGTATAAATATACTATTATTTTATGCCTGCTTGACCTGTGTGCAAACCGTTATTCACTCATTCAAGCATGCCCACATACACTGAAACTCACATGTACACAACTGACCCGATAAATGAGAATTGATCTCAATATTGAAACATACATCTTCGTATTTAATTTATAAATTTTAACCATTATCGCTTGGTGTATCCGTGGAAGTTTCGGTTCCTGACGTTCACATCCTTATTAGAGTAACAACCCAGCAGGGAAGGTCGAGTTCAAGCCTTATTTTTCTTTTTACTGAATAAACCAAATTTTGATTTTTTCTTCCCAGACTCTGTAGCGCTGAGATCGAATTCTTGTTCGTGTGCAGCTTCCGTTTCCTTGTACTGGCCACCATTTTCGGGATCAGAGACCGGCGAGGGTTCGCTTGCATTCATGTTGTTGTGTGGAGACATCGCAGAAGTTGATTCGTTCGATAAAGACGAGGTGCTCGAATGGGGGCTAGACCCATGCTGGGGAACAGGGTTGTGTACCACAGTATGTGACGATATGTTAGGCTGGGGAACGCTGGGCTCACCGATTATAGTGCTGGAACTTATTTGGCGCTGCTGAGGAGAAACTCCAGAAACGGGGTCTGTCAATTGTGTTGCTGCGGACTTGGGGCCTAGCTGTGAAGCATTGGGGGGGAAGTTTATCTGCAGGCCACTCCCATTTTGGTATCTACTAGACATTGTTGTAGGGGGCGCCACGTTTCCCATCATGGAGTTCGTACTAACATTGTTAACAACAATAGGCTGAGGGGCTCCATTTGGTTGAGGTGCGCCAGGGGGAGCAGCGCCAGTACCAGACATGGAGAGCACGTCCATACTTGAAGCGTGGCGCAAGTTTGGCATATTGCTCCTTCTGTTTTTCCTGCTCGTGGTTTTGAACTGATGCGTTTGATGTTGTCCGGGAGGGCCCATTTGAGTGCCCATCGCGGGCCCAAGTTGGCTGGGCAGAGCTGGGTGAGATCCATTGAAACTTTGATTACCTAAAGGATCCTTCATATTAGTACTGCCTACATGAGAAGCTCCATGCATTTGCCTGTTGCTCCTCCCCATATATGATGGCTTCCTTGGCATTTGACCATTAGGACCCGAAACAGATCCATTTTGTTGTGATAATGA
This sequence comes from Lachancea dasiensis, assembly GCA_900074725.1. Lineage (NCBI taxonomy): Eukaryota > Fungi > Ascomycota > Saccharomycetes > Saccharomycetales > Saccharomycetaceae > Lachancea > Lachancea dasiensis. The sequence goes on from LT598454.1 coordinate 529,389, forward strand.
GGGACCGCTGTAGTACTTTGTGGGTGTCGGTCTGGCTCTGGCAGCAGCTCGTTTTTGCAGCTCCAATTCTTTCTCCTTCAACTCCAACTCTCTTCTACGCAATTCTAACTCACGTTCGCGCAAAACTGCACCGTTCGCACCTGCAGCGATATCTTTAGCGTCAGTGTTGACCGGACCAGAAGCGTTGGTGTCGCCATTAACTGAACCATTAGCTGAATTCGTTGCGAGAGCCTCATTTGACATTTGTTTCTTTTGTTGGGATGGAGATGCATCGTACTGAACGCCATACAAGGCAATATCCTCAATATCACGAAGATTGGGAGTCCCGGTGGAGGTGTAATGAAATGACTCCCTGGGGGTAGTTCTTGCCTGTGCATCATCTGCTTGTTGCAGTTGTTGTTGCTGTGATTGTTGCTGTAATTGTTGAAGATGTAGGCGCTCCTTCTGATTCTGTTGTTGTTGTTGCTCGAGCTGTCTTTTGTGGCCTGATTCCAAAGCAGCAACCTTACGTTGTTCATTCGCCATATCGTTATTCAACTTGGCTAATCTGCCTTGCAGGTTGGTGATTTCAGCTTTGTATTTGAGTTCTTGCTCGCTAGTGGCACGTAGTTGGCTTGCGTAATTCTCTTTCGCAGTGACTAAAGTTTCGCGGGTAGAGCGCAGCTGGGCACTGATTGTTCTGTGTTCTTGTTCCAAAATGCCTACCTTTTCTACGAGTTTGGCCTGAGAATCCAGGCGTCCAAACCATTGAGACTCGCCGTCATTTATCTTCTGATATTGACACATCATTGAATAAAGAAACTCCAAATATGGGGTTTTGATACCGTAGTCATCGGCAAGCAAGATTGGCTGGAGTAAAAGCATGTCAATATTCAGTGGGGCAGTCTTGTGTAGAAAGTGGTAAGCGAGCTGCGGCAGTTCATTATTGGTGTTCTTCAACCATAATGAAAGTAAGTCCTTTTCGTTGTCGAACCCAGCAGGCAGCTTAGCACCCATGGTTTTCGTGACTGTAATAATTTCTGTGACCAATCCTGAAATTAGAGGCTTGGCGAGTATCTGTTCATTAAGATGGGCGGGCTGCGAATTCTCTAAAAGAATAAAGAGTGGATCAAAGCAAATTCGAGGAAGTGCCAATTTCCATTGCTGCGATAAAAATTCCAAGTAAGAGAAGTTGCAGACGTGTACCTTATCGCGAGGGAAAAGCTTCAAGAACAATCGTTTGAAAGTCTCGAGTAGCGCGACATTATCGGCAGGATACTTTGTGGCGCCCTTGACGCCAGATTCACCCAGATAAACATTTGAAGCACCTTTATGATGGGCCGCCTGTACGAAGCGTCCCTCTGACACTTGCCTTATGTCAAAGTCGCACATCACGGAAAACACCTTGAGTTGCCCAAATTCTATTGACATTTTAACGAAGGGCTCTAAATGTACGAAGCCTGAGCTTTCCACCAGGATTTTGGTATTGAGATTGAGTACCGGGTTCAATTTGGCGGCGAGGCTCGAAATATCCTGTAGTGACGAAGCGCTAAGGATGACAAGATCAAATATTCTGCTGCTACCACCGCTGCCCGCTAGCATATCATCGATACTCTGGTAGTGGTGCTCAAAGCGGAATGTTTCGTTTCCGTATTGTGTAGTTTCCATACAAATTTCGGCGCTCTTCGTGCTGCTAACATGTACCAGGCTCACACTTTTGGACTGCTGGATCCGCCAAGCGTATAGCAAGACGTTGGTATTGTCTCCCACCGCGAGAACTCTCAATGACGACATCTTCTCGACGTTTGATACACTACTGTGTTGGGGTTGATGCTTGCCACTGCACTCTAATTGAGCTTGAGCCGGATGATCGCGGGCTTGAACGCTTAAAAGCCTTAATTGCCGAATAACCAACCAACTTTTTCGTTTTCCGAGAAAATGCAAAAAACGCCCAGTCGTGGTTTAGTATCACTGGCGACGTCTTGACCTCCGCCAGGAACGCTCTCAACGGATTTAACTGGATAATTGCAACGAGACTCGACTCGAAGATTATTTCTAGGCAATAATGCATGAATGAGGATCTAGCATACTCTGGATGGAGGTCGTTATGGGCAGACACACAAGGTGTTACTGCGAACGGCCCGTGGTCTCCTTCTTCGAAAAAAAAAAGTTGATTTTTTTGGCAGGACTTGTTGTCCGATATCATCTGCCTGGTGCTGCCTGTGCGTTGATGCTGAGGTAAAAAAAATTCGTGTACTTGTTGATGTCCAAAGTCTGCGACGGACGCACGCTACCGGAAACGGAGTCTTGTTTGTTTATCGTCGGGAAGTACCGATTAGCAATTTGTAGGAATTTTTTTTAGTTGTGCTGTACTCTGAGAGGGAGGGGGGGGCTTAAACAACCAACCTGGTTTGGTAGAAAAGTGGTGGTGGGAAAGTGGGCTTCTTCCGAACCACAAACGGGATTGCGGAAAGCCCCATAACGGTTATCTCGCGAAGAAAATGGCAAGGTATTGGTTGGACGCAAAATAGTGCGTTGTAACCCGCGCTCCATGGTGACGGTGGTTTAGACCATAGTTGGATCGTGAGGGCTTTTCGTTGTTAGAGGCCTGGCTCTCGATTTGGTCATTTCAGCAAGCAGGTAGTGGTGCTATCAACGTGATGTGCAACTCTGCACGATGCTCTGAAGACGGATAATGGTGAACCAAGTTCAACAAGCAAAGGATAAGTAGCGTAGAAGGCGGCTGCCCTCATTGCCCCGCATGTGTTTTAGAGAAAGGCAAACTGAACCCGACGCTTGGCGAATAGCTTGGTAGTTAGTCCTTGATGGTCCCTCCTAGCCCCATTTGGGCGTCGACACTAATGTTTGCCGGGATGAAGTGGTATGTAGTCTCCAAGAAGCACTGAATATCCCATTAATTTTTAACCACACAAAGCTCGGCGGCTAACGTCGTTGATAGTGATACGTATGTTTGGGAGCTCGCGACATGCCCCATATCGGCTGTCTGAGTTGAAGGACCGATACCTTGTAGAAACTCGGGAGTTTCATGAGGATCGCTAGTGTCGGACAACCACTTCATATGTACCGGTACCCTCTGTAAGTAAGGGGTCTTGAACTCACTACATGACATTAAAAACCAAAAAGTGTGTCTAAAACATGTTAATTCATCAAGAGAGATACACAACGGTACTGAGGAGTTTTCATCACGTTCCATTACGTTAACAAGTTTCCTATAGCTAAGGTGGGAGCTCTTCCTTATCTGAAAATATCGGAATGCCCTGAGGGTATAGGATGTATTGAGGCGAATCTGATTCATCAGTAGAAAGCTTACTAAATTTGTCTTGTAAGTCGGACATAGTCATTATAAGATGAGTAACTTGGATCTAGGGAATTCTATTTATCTCTCCGTGATTATTTTAGGCATTAGAGTTGGTTCAGTTACCTGAACAAAAGCCTGGTATTTATACAATTCTTACTCGGTGACTCTGGTCAACACTTTTATTAATCACCAATTCTAGATCATTCTATTGCCCAAGGATTACGGCTTCAATGCCATACACTACCGATAACTTATCAATGGCCAATCCCATTGGACAACAGTTGTTCTCTTCGGTTTGTCTTAGCTTGTAACTCTATCTGTATGGCCTCGGTTGTGTACTATCATTCTGTACCACTGTGTCACATATTTACTGACGCTGACTATGCGATTAGACGCACATCACCATCAGTTTATTCACATTATTCCCAACAGAAGCACCATCTCAAACCGATTATTATCTTGACATCTCGAGGATTCCTATCTTGCTACGACAGTCATTCTGACGACGACAGTTGTGTTAAAAGTGATAACAGCATTAATGCCTATGATGAAAGACTGATTCATTAATACTGGGCAGGCTGTCGACCTAAGCAGGTTGGCTAGAGGATTATAAATGTGGTTTGACTTATAGTTTGGTTACTCAGTAGATATAATGTCTTATTATCCAAGAACTTCGGTCGCTTTTGGATGAGAAAAAAAAGACAAAACATGAAACGGTCTGCTTGATCCATTCGATAGATCAGTCCCGAAACATGACATACGCGGGAGAGGAAATTCGAACTCAGAAGAAACTCATTGCCAATGGGTTTTCTTTTTCAAAATAGATTAGGGCTTGGAATCTTAAGACGGTGGATCACCTCGATAGATCAGATGCATTTCGTTGAGAACCGCGAGTTAGGCTGGTGATACCGATACCCAGCAACAGATGTGCTGCTTTTGTTGTAAAGCAGGCGTCAGTTTTCTTGATTTTGTATGCTAAGTATGGGTTCATTTCTATAGTTGAAGAGAAAAATTACAAGCTGGTTTATATAGGCCTCCGATGACCCAAGGACGAGCAAGCATTGGCAATTTCAGAAGTTTATGGGTTATGTGACTAGTGGTTATGCAACACGGCCACATAAGCGTGCTAGAAAGGTTGTTAGAAAGGTTTACTATGAGCATGGTAAAAGCAGCGTGGATGTTAACAATGATAACACCAGGATAGCCGGTGATGGACGACCTCTTCGTGCCAAAATACGGCGTCTACAGCTCGAAGACCTGGATCAGGATGTACTGGAGCGGATATTTTTATTTTCCGGTCGCAACAGTGCCTTGGCGATGGTAAATCAACGATTTTACCATTTGCTGAGACCCACACCGTATTTGATTCACAGCTACTTGCGTCAAAATTATATTTGCGACATCAACGCCGCCATCATGCGAGAGTGCGAACGGTCATACCAGAGCAGATATGTGTTGGCAGAGGCTGCATTGGATAATTCCATGTTTTTGCAGTTTTTGGATGAGAATCCGCATATTCTGGATGTGGTGGATGAAGTGGCCCCTCTAGAGGACCCTGAACAAGTTCAAGAGTCACGATCACAAGCATTCATCGACAATACCTTACAAGATCTCTCAAGTCCCTGCTGCGAAGTGGAGGTGCACTTAGTGTCCGGGAAGCCGCTGAAGGATTTCCCTGCTTCTATCTACAGAAGACCTGCTATTTTCTTTCATAACGACATTGAGAGTGGTCCAGTGATATACAATCAGCTACTGCTGCGCCTTCATGCTTTCTACGCAATCCAGCACTCCTCGTGGGCTACTGAGATGGTCATGCAATGGTTTTTCGAGGAGAGCCCGGATCGCTTCCACCCCCTCAACATTAATCACTTGTTTTGCGCCATAAATCTCATTTTGCACATTTCTGTCGAGAATAATCGCGGTTTTATGGACGTCCATCCACTGGTTCAGTTGATCGATCATATGTATATCTCTTTGACATCACACCTATCGCAGCTACTGCTATGTGAGAGACTCGAGGATCCGGTCCTGATAAGTGATCGCAAAGGAAAAATCATCGTTAAATTCATCAACAAATTCTATCGAAATAATCTAAGAGCCCTTTCAGAGGATGCTCTTTGGCGCACATTGCATCGAACAAAAAATCCAAAGCTGCTAGAGACCATCACAAAGCTTGGAGGCAAGCCCAGTTTCAATATCATGAAGTGAGGAAAAGTTCTTCCTCTATGTATTGTACGTAACACTTCTACACGGCCATGTCTGCCTATTGGTAATACTCGGCAAACCAAGGGTGGTTCAAGGCTTGCTTGGCACTCAATCTACGTTCTGGGTTTGGTTGCAAAAGACCGTATAAAAGATCAACCAAAGTGGAGTCGATTTTTTCTCTAGTTTGACTCTGGAGAAGTGCTCCTAGATCTTGAGGTAAGTGCTGGGGGAGTTGCGGGTTGTATTTTGGCAGAGTTGAAATTTCGGGCCAGGTCCGCTCGGTAGGCGTACCCATAGTTTCAAAAATTAATTTCAATTGTTCTTCATCATTAGTTCCAGGAAATAGTGGTCTCCCCGTTATCATTTCAGCGAGAATACAGCCGCAAGACCAGATGTCAATCGAAGTGGAATAAGTACGTGATCCCATCAGCACGTCTGGTGCTCTGTACCACAGTGTAACGACCTCACTTGAAAATGTGTTTACGGGGATGCCAAAGGCTCTGGCCAATCCAAAATCTCCGAGTTTCAACTGGCCCTTGTTGTTGATGAGCAAGTTTTGAGGCTTCAAGTCTCTGTGTAAAATTCGGTTCTCATGGCAAAAAGCCACCCCTTGTAAAAGCTGCCATTCGAAGTATTTTACCAAGCTCATTTCGAACCCATACGGAGTATTTCCCACCATGCGCGAGTCCATGTATTTTTTTAGATCGTTATCCATGAATTCGAACACTAACGTCAGTTTGTTCTCGGTATGAATAACGTCATAAAGCCTCACTATATTTTCATGCTTCAACTCCTTCATCAAAGAAATCTCCCGCACTGCGGTCGACGGCGTACCTTCTTCCGAGTCTAGCTTGACTTCCTTCAGAGCCACGTAGACACCGGTAGTCTTGTTCAGGCCTTTGTACACCGTTGCATACGTACCATTGCCAAGCTTCTCTAATTGCTTAAATCTGGGTATGTTAGTAACGATGAAAATACAGAGTATCAGAGTATCAGGTTTGGTAGCGGTTAGGGTTAATCGCCAATTGGCGCTCCGCAGACGTTGAGCTAAGAATAAAACACCCGCCTTCATATAACGAGCCATATAGGATAATACCAGTAACCATTGTATGCTGCCTCAAAGTCTGCACAAAAAAAGCAGCAGTTCTGGCGCGTGTCAGAATCATTTTTCCCTTCAAGGCGTTGCCTACCCTGATATCCGTTTCCAGCAACATTATACTTAGCCCCGTCCATTTAACACATACTGTGAGGAAGAAGCCATTACTGAAAGTCAAACACCAGTAATCAATGAAACGCTACTTCTCTTTTTATCGTGGGTAGTGGATACCTATGCTTCAAAGACGAACTGAATATCTACAAAATCCTCAATTTCAAGGAACGCTATCTCTCATAAGATAACCACGTGATAGAGAGGTTCAGATTTAAAGCACGTAAGCTTTATTCAGCTTGCAATATCAGCTCAAGATAGTGAGAATAACCAGAAATCTTAGCTCCGTTTCACTACTAGCAGCTTTCTCAATCAATTTGAGTGCATAAAACCCAGTTTTTGATTTTTACGTCTTGGCTTCCAGTTAGCCGCCGAGCTCGCACCTACCGACGACGTCCAAACGTACAGGGCCACCCTCTCTGAGGAAATTCAAGCAAAGGTTTGGCAGCGACGCACCTTCAAAAATACCAGAGTGATTCGATTCCTGGCGGCAAGCTGTACACATGCCTTTTTCTGGAACCTTCAATGACGTTAGCAATGAGCTGTATGCCAACTCATCGAACCAATCTCTCTTGCAACGTCAATAAGACATACGGCTATGATTTCACAACGTTGAAATAAGTACCACCTTTGGTCTTGATTTCTAACATAGCGAATCAACTGGATGGGAAGTTACTTCAGGCATTCGCCTGTAATTTTGAGAGTAAATGGGCTTTGTGGCTGAAACTCACCAATAGCTAAGAAACAGACTACATTGTACGTGGGTTAGTCATTCATTGTCGAGAATGGATCAGTTACAATTCAAGGGCACGCTAGTCGACTACACCATTCACAAGCTTAGTGGTTTGGTGAAAAAGTTCCAAAAAATTTATAGACACAGTAAATGATAATCTTCGATGAAGAGGAGGAGCGCAAATGTCGCTGACTTCTGGTACCAAGGAGCGCAGCATATTAGGAAATGGTTGGTATTGCATGTACAAGACAGAATCTGATGTGGAGTTCGAGAAAAAGCACTTCGAAATGGCGATGCTGAATGTTATTCGACACCCGAATATCAACTCGACCGTGATCTTGCGCGCTGACATGCTGAAAGAATACGAGTACGACATCGAATCTGGTGAGAAACTCTCTTCCAAGGAAGAAATACACAAAATTTCAGACGCAGAAGCACAAGTTGTGAATGTAGACGACATTCGAATCAGGAATATCGATGTGGACGGAACTTTGGATCTGAGTGTGAAGCTTGCGATGGTGCGTCGGGTAATCCCTCGCAATCCTTACAAAGACGCTATAATCAATCAAACGTGCTTGACGCTAAATTCCACCAGTTTCCCGGAAACTTCTCTAATCGTTTACAAACCGCACCTGGATCAGAAATCCATATGCCCATTTTACATTCCGCACGTAAAAGCTGTGGCCATATTACTACATGAGAAGCAACTTTCGGTGCATTACGTGCCGTTCACAGAAGCCGATGCAGATGAATTGCACAACGAAGACGAGAGAGTTGTGAGAACCGCACGTCGCTTATTGCAGACAGCCCACAAACACTCAACTGGTGTCATGCGAGGCTATGAAAAAAAAGTCGAGCATGATGTAGTGGTAGACAAAGTCTTATTTCAAGATCGGTACATCTCGCTGAAGAAAAAGCATTCACGCTTTTTAGTGGATAATTGGGCCGAAAGTACTGACCCCAAGAAGCACGTTTTTGAGGACATTGCAATTGCAGCATTCCTCATGGAGCTTTGGATCAAAATCTATGGTTCGGACTACAAGTCAAAAATGCAGTTTCGAGACTTGGGCTGCGGCAATGGGGCTCTGTGCTACCTCCTCATACAAGAAGGCATCAAAGGCATGGGGATCGATGCTCGTCAGCGCAAATCTTGGAAAATATACCCTAAGGAGGTCCAACAGAATTTGCAAGAGCAAGTAATAATCCCTTCCATTCTACTGCGACCACATCCAGAGGTCAAAAAACGGGCTCCCGAGCTTGACCACAACGGCAGATTCTTTCCGATCAAAATACAAGATAAAATTGCTCCTGCCACAGTTGTTTACTCGAGTGAAGACCTTTTGAGGTCTCAGAGTGTCAATGTAACGGAGTTTCCTCCTGATACTTTCATTATCGGTAATCATTCTGACGAACTTACATGCTGGATTCCACTTCTGGGATACCCATTTGTCGTGATTCCTTGTTGCTCACACAATTTCTCAGGTCAAAGAGTCCGATACGGCGTGAGAAAGGGCCACGCAAGAAATGGAAACAGCACGTACGCTGGGTTAGTCGATCGCGTAGAAGCCTTGGCTACCAGGGTTGGATGGGATGTTGAGAAAGAAATGCTGCGGATACCCAGTACCAGAAACGCTGCGATCGTAGGGACTCAAAATAATAAGCTGAGTTCATGGCCCACCCAAGAGGTTTACAATACTATCCTGGAAGATGGAGGCGCTGATGGCTGGGTGGAGAATACCATGGCGTTGGCAAAAAAATCTCCGAGAGGGCATTGAGGTTTGGTCCATGATCAGGAATGATCTGTGGCATAGTATAGACATGTACATACAGAAAAAACCCATCTATAGAGAGAAGCGAACAATGCCGATACTTGTTGATAGCCAAATCCATTGATGCTTTTGAGTGTATTGCACGTGACGAAAATACTGTCATAATTTATTTGCACTACCTGCGCTAAGCTCATCACGGTTTGGAAAGAGTCTAACAGAACGATAGAAGCATGTTGCCTAGGTGCGGGGCCTACTCGGCCATTAAGGGGCAGTCGGGACTGCTAAGATACCAAAGAAGGTTTTTGCACCACCTAAATGATCGTAAGTCTGCGAAGTTTGCAGAATGGCCCTGGGGAAAACCTTCTTTCAACCATCTGCCGCCTGAGGAGCGAAAGGATCCAAACGTATTGGTACTCAGTTTTCCCAAGAAAGCCAATAACTTATATACCCAGAATTCAGACTTCAAGAACATGATTGACAATTCCTTGCGATGGGTTTTTGACAATAAACTATTGTCTTTTGATCACTTTGAGCGCGAAGCAAAAGAATGTGCTTTCCTACAACTTAAAGAGCATTTTTATGTTCAGCTGCGGAGCCGAAATCTCGAGCAACAAGCCAGCGCTCACAACTTTTCCATCAGAGAATTTTTGCAACCAACAAATCCAGCTTCAGTGTTGTGTCAAGTGCTGAATAGAAACAAAATTGCTGCAACGAACTGGGAGGTTATTCGAAATACCGAGTCCGTGACCGAGCAACAGAAGGTTAATCACATAGTTGGGGGGGTCTATGACTTTATTTATGAACAGCAAATGCTTCCCTCACTAGTCCCTACCAGATCAAGTGTGAACAACGCCGACGACATCGATATTTCAAACCCAGCTGAATGGTTCCCAGATGCGAGGAAACTTAGAAGAAAAATTATTATGCACATTGGCTCTACCAACTCAGGAAAAACGTATCGCGCTTTGCAGAGGCTAAAAAAGTGTGATCGAGGATACTACGCAGGACCCTTAAGATTACTTGCTAGAGAAGTCTACGAGAGATTCAAGACCGAAAACGTACGATGCAATTTACTTACCGGGGAGGAAGTCATACAGGAGCTAGATGAACGGGGCAATGCTGCTGGATTGACCTCGGGAACTGTTGAAATGGTGCCACTCTCTCAAAAATTCGACGTTGTGGTCTTAGACGAAATTCAAATGATGGGAGACCCAGACCGTGGTTGGGCCTGGACAAACGCATTAATGGGGGTTAACTCGCGCGAGGTACATCTGTGCGGTGAAAAGAGTGCCCTGCCTTTAGTTGAAAAGATTGTAAAGATGACTGGAGATGAACTGATTGTCAACGAATATGAGCGACTAGGGGAGCTCAAAATTGAGGATAATGCGTTGAAAGGAGGACTCAAGGGGCTGCGCAAAGGTGATTGCGTCGTGGCCTTCTCAAAGAAAAAGATCCTAGATTTAAAGTTGAGGATAGAAAAACTTACAGACCTCAAAGTTGCAGTGGTTTACGGATCGCTTCCACCAGAGACCAGGATACAACAGGCCAATATGTTTAATAGTGGAGAGTATGATGTTTTAGTCGCGTCAGACGCTGTAGGCATGGGCCTCAATTTGTCTATTGAGCGCGTCATTTTCACTACACACATGAAGTTTAATGGCCAGGAAATGGTCGAGCTAACTTCTTCAAACGTCAAACAAATTGGAGGACGCGCTGGAAGATATAGAGTAGCAAATGCTACCGCCAACGGCACCGAGAATAGAAAAGCGTCGGTGGGGTACGTAACGGGGGTCGACGCTGAGGTTTTAGATGCTGTCAAAAAAGGGATGAATTCCCCAATCGAATACTTACACTCTGCAGTTGTTTGGCCTACGGACGAAATCTGCGGGAAATTGATGTCCCATTTACCACCAGGCGTAAGGGTTTCTGCTTTACTGCAAACCTTAGCCACTGAAGTCGAGAAGAGCTCCGCCAAAGTCTTTGCGCTGAGTGAGCTGAAGAGCAGGTTGACAAATATAGAGTTGTTTGAGCACATGAATGGGATTCCTTTTTTTGATAAGCTGCGGCTCAGCAATGCCCCTGTTAAGGATTTCCCCTTGGTCAAAAAAGCGTACATTCATTTCTGTACGACGATAGAGCAACGGCAAACTAGATCCTTGTTGAGTTATCCTTTTTCTTTCGACACCTTAGATCCCCGCTTCATCAACAGCGACAAGTACTCTCTGGAGCACTATGAGTCGCTACACAACATCATAATGCTATATTTCTGGCTTAGCAACAGATATCCAAGCTACTTCATAGATCAGCAAAGTGCTCGCGAATTGAAAGATTTATGCGAAATGATTATTTTCGAAAAACTTGATAGACTCAAAAGGAATCCATACATCAAAAGGGGTCCACCAGGGCAGCAACGTGCTTTCTCAAATAAACATTTTGGTCATAAGAACAAAATTGTGTAAAGTTCTGGTAGGCAAACGAAAGCCAAATATGGGCCAAACCACTCGACGTCAAAGAACAAAACACAGGAAGATGCCATATGAAATCTCTGGACTTTTTTACATGGGCTGTCTGCTCGCAATCTGAAGAACATTCAACCGGTGAAGTCAGTCGGACCTTCTTGAAGCCTAAAGTGCTTTGTTAAAAACCACGAATCACAATGTACGATTGTGTCGCCCGTCGTTTAATTTCATGGGTGGGTAAAAAATGCCTGGTGGCACGAACTAAAACGTTTACAAACCATAAACACTTTTACTGAGCTACTATTGAGAGCAATTGAATCGGTACAGGTACTACATTCTAGCATAGGTCGCAGTCGGAATAAGAATGAACGAAAAAGTTTACATCGTGGCCGCTTCTAGAACGCCTATTGGCTGCTTTCAGGGAAGTTTGGCCTCTAAAACCTATGTGGAACTAGGGTCAACCGCTGTGGCTGGAGCCTTAGCTCAGGTTCCCAATTTGAAGGCATCGGACGTTGACGAAATATTTTTCGGCAACGTCTTGAGTGGTAACGTTGGACAAGCCCCTGCCAGACAGGTTGCTCTTGCGGCCGGTTTGAGCAAAAGCATTGTGGCCACCACAGTTAACAAAGTGTGCGCGTCGGGTATGAAAGCTATCATCTGTGGCGCTCAAACCATCATGTGTGGTAATGCCGATGTGGTTGTTGCAGGTGGTGCGGAATCCATGACCAACACTCCATACTACATGCCAGCAGCCCGTGCTGGGGCCAAATTCGGCGGCACCACTTTGGTGGACGGTATTCAAAGAGATGGTCTCAACGATGCTTACGAAAACCAGGCAATGGGTGTATACGCCGAGAAGTGCGCCCGCGACCATCAGTTTACTAGAGAACAGCAGGACGATTACGCCATTGCATCTTATCAAAAGGCTCAAAAAGCCCAAACCGAGGGAAAATTCGACCGCGAGCTTGCGCCTGTCACAATCAAGGGGTTCAGAGGTAAACCGGATACTTTGGTGAAGCAGGATGAAGAGCCTGCAAAATTGAACGTTGAAAAATTGAGAACCGCCAGAACCGTGTTCCAAAAGGACAACGGTACCGTAACCGCCCCAAATTCCTCTCCCATCAACGACGGTGGTGCTGCTGTCATTTTGGTGTCGGAGTCAAAATTGAAGGAATTGGGGCTCAAGCCTCTGGCCGCGATCAAGGGTTGGGGTGAAGCTGCTCAGGAGCCTGCAGACTTCACATGGTCCCCCAGTTTGGCCATGCCTAAGGCCCTCAAACATGCTAACGTCGAGCTTGGCGATGTTGATTTCTTTGAATTCAACGAAGCTTTTTCCGTGGTTGGCTTGGCTAACCCTAAGCTTCTTGGTATCCCATTGGAGAAGGTAAATGTTTACGGTGGCGCCGTCGCTATTGGTCATCCTTTGGGCTGCTCAGGTGCGCGGATAGTTGTTACTTTGATCTCTGTCTTGGCTCAAGAACACGGTAAGATCGGTGCCGCTGGTATCTGCAACGGTGGTGGGGGTGCATCCGCTGTCGTTATCGAAGCCGTTTGAGTTCGTCCAAAGACTAAGGAAAAGCAAGGGTGTAAAGTGTCCATTTGAAATGGGCTCGCTATCGAACCCAATTGCCCTTTAAACGAATATAGCTTTTCAAAAATATGTAAATACCGCATCTCATCGCTATTTGAGACATCTCATCACTTGGTACTAAGTGCTGCCCCGGATTTTTTAAATATTTAAAGGAACAAGCGTCTACTAGTCTTGCACAACGCCAACAATCTATGAGCCAAGTTAATCGTTCCCAGTCACTACTTTAGGATCGACCACTAATATCAGAAGAATATACTACTCACCGATGACAACGGGCACTTCAAGGCCAAAGGTCGTGGTACTTGCGGGTACCGCAGGAACTGGCAAATCTACTATAGCACTGAAGTTGAAAGAGATATATCAATCTGCGCATCCCGGCCTTGAGTTTCTAGAGGGGGATACAATTCATCCCCCGGAAAACGTAGCCAAGATGTCAATGGGTGTGCCACTAACTGACGATGATAGATGGGGGTGGTTGCGGAAAGTAGGGGAAATGTCTACACAGCAAGCCGAGGCTCACTCAGGCTTGTCAGTTGTGACTTGCTCGAGCTTGAAGAAAAAGTATCGTGACGAGATTCGATACCACAGTCCGGGCACAGATTTCTACTTTTTGTTTTTGCTTGCGGACAGGCTATTGATTTTGGATAGAATGACCAAACGAGAGGGTCATTTCATGAAGGCAAATATGATCAATTCGCAATTCAGTGACCTCGAGCTTCCCGATAGCAACGAAGAACTGGCTTCAACGGTTGACGTTGATGGAAAATCGATTGATCAGGTGGTTGTAGAATGTGAAGCAGCTTTGAAAGAGTTTGTAAGCGGCCAGTAAATTTAGTCCATTGGCAGCGCTTTGATATCTACAAAGGATATAGACTGTATAGCCCATGTTCCGTACTTAATGTTAAGAAGTCGTTGAAGTTCATATATTATCATTACCTGTCATTTCTATCATTAAATTGCTGGCGCGGGAAGAAATCCTTCCATACACTTTACGTACCAAGCTGAAAAGTCGTTAACACCATTAAATTCGTTTCATTCGTGAGTGATTGTCCATATATCCTTACCGGTATTGAGGGGGCCATCCCGTGTGGCAAGAATAATTCGTCATAACCGAGGCGTTCTTTGTCAAGTTGAGCTTATTTATTCCGAGCTCGAAAGGGACCCCTCGCTCCTGTAATTGCTGTTGATTCTTTCTGAAGTTGAGTGGTTTATCGCCAATGATCCCGGTAGAGGCAAATTGTCCATTAAACAATTGGCAATAGCCTTCTTCTTCACTGGTAACTTCAGAATCGTTTTCCATTTGGGGCCCAAAATGAGCAGGTTCTTCGTCAGAGTGGTAGTTTTGGAGCATTTGCTTAATGCGGAGGGCTCTGGGATTGCTGAGAAATCGTTCTTGATCAATTTCATCTAGTGACGCAACTTCTGATAGAGGACCAAAAGTTGTAAACGAGGTACAATGCGCCACACGATCCATAATACTATCCAAAGAAGCCCGAGTAGCGGGATCTAGTCTGAGTATATCTTTCAGAATCTGATAAAGCTGCTGTGACACAGGCAGTATCTTCAGCAAGACTTGTGGGTCCTTCACAAAATAGCTGAATGTGCTGTCTTCAGATTGATTTGCCTTTAACCACGGATTCCGAATGCACGTCAGGTTGATGAGTATGATTCCAACGGACCAGACGTCACCTGCCCAAGTTGGGAATAATGGTGGGGATGGAGTTGAGGATGATGAGCGCTGCGAAGAACATTCATCGGTAGTAGAGCCACTCGGGCCGCTGGACTTGAGCGACGTCGGACACGAGAGACGTTCCGGTGCCATATAATAGCTGGAGCCGAGACAAACGTTGGCTGGAAGTTGTGGAGACTCGGTGCTAAGCCCAAAATCGCACACATACACGTTGTCGTGGTCGTCTAAGAGGATGTTCTCTGGTTTAATGTCACAATGATAGATTCCACGGGCGTGGCAATGCTGTAACACAGAACACAGCTGCAGGAACACTCGTTTGACCAACAACGGATCCTTTGCGAAGTGCTGATGGTCAACAATCGAGGTGAAGAGGTCACGTGGACAGTAGTCCAGAACTAAAAACGTCGCCAGCGGTGACTCTAATACCTGGTGAATGGTTACAACATTGGCGTGAGCGTGAACACGTAGATGCATGACTATCTCGCGGAAATGGGGTGCCCTCTTGAGCTGAGAGCTGTCCAATGCGAATATCGAGTCCAGATCGACGGTAGGCAAAAAAATCTGGTTTTGAAAAGACTTGAAGTAGTAGTAAAGTTGTGTCTGAAGCATGGTAGAGCGCTTGATATCAGATTCGGGGCCTGCTGTGTCGCTGCCACCAGTTCCGTTCGAACTGCCGTCCTTGACGACGGCCTTGATAGCATATTCGTTTTCAGTGATCAGATCCACAGCGTGGAATACTAGTCCGTATGCTCCGGACCCGATTTGCCGGGTGAGCTTGAAGTTGTTGATTTCACAGTTGGTGAGCATTTTGGCAGCGGTGGCGTCAACTCTGCGATTTAAGGGCGCGAGTATATTGAGCCCGCAATGTTTATTGGTTCTCTATCTTTTGGTAGCGCATTATATACTGCAACGATTAAACCGTCATTCTCGGAGATTAAAGGTGCACACCGACGTCAAACATCAACAAAAAATATGCTGATAATTCTGTTTCCCGTATGACAATTTTCGGTGTTTTTTTTTGACCGCACCATTGTCACTGTCCGAGAGATGTTGGCTCATCTCCCGGGTGACAATAGTGATATTTCGATTTCGGCTGACATGCTTGGCCAACAAAAAAAAGAACACCTAGAGTGAGACCGTTGCGTGCTGTCCACGCGGTCAGTATGCCTTGAAATCGGCCGGCTGCGACCTGGTTCGAGTTGGCGGAAGTGCTCCTTAGAATTTTTTTTCTTCTGTGCTAGGGAATGGTGTGGGAGAAGCTCAGCTCGTGGGTATCACCAGATGTCGCGGACATCAAAAAAAAGTGGTGCGAATACTATTTGGCATGTGCATGCTACGAACCGGGGTGGGCGTATCTTCGCTAACAAGGAATGTACTATACGTGAGGTCGAGATGCAGAAGGCACCGACTAAAGCAGGTTGATGGGTTCTTGGGTGGGCGAGAGATCACGTGATGTAAGGGCAGAAGAGATGTCACCAGCGTGGAGCCATGGCATGCCTTACAGTTGCAGTGCACCAAAGGAGAGTTATATTGAGAAGAAGTGTGCTTGTCGGCTTGCATAGGAGCTATTTGCCACGTCTGTGCGTGAAAATAAATTCTTCAAAACGGTGGTCACTGTATCAACATTTCATCTTATACTTTACTGCCAGGTGGGTAAGGCCTAAGCCAACTAAGTGATATGGATGGTATCTCTCATTACTATATGACGTCTATTTATATTACAAAAGAGCAACAGAACGTCCCTTAGCTGCTCAATCCGAAGTTACGCACACCACCCAGCGTCTCTAGGTAATCGCCGATGTAGTTCTTGGGGGCAAACTTGTTTGTCTTGTACATGGAGTCCCAATTCTTGATGATATCCTCAACAAATGGTTTTCCAGCGAGGTACAAATTGGTGAAAGCACTCTTGCTACCACCTTGCAGCCCTGATGTAAAGAAAAACTCAGTAGCGGAGTAGCCCTCAGGGGCCCTGTCAAAGTCAGAGATACTGCGCATAATGGTTACACGGGCATAGTCCACCAATCCATGCTTGGCAGCACGCAGAATAGCTTCCAGTGAAGCGTTATCCTCTTGTTGCGTAGAGCAATAGGTCGCCGAGTTGTTGGAAACGGTGGAAACGAAGTCGCTAAAGGCTTTTTCCAAAGTCGCTCCAGACCAGTAAACATCTGAGGTAGCAGTGTCACATGCAACAAGCTTAGGAGGGCCGTAAGCGGCCTGAGAGGAGTTGTATTTTTGGCGGAAAGCAACGTTACCAACCGTACCATTGTTCAGGGTTACGTTAGAGGCCACTTCCATTGCTCTGTTTCTGAGGCCTTCGTTCAGCTCGAAGATCTCAGTACCGTAAATGGTGCCAGGATACATGTTGTCCTTGGAAGTGTCAAAGTTGACGTACCCATAAGTCCAGTTAGCCGGAATTTCCCTGGCGTCAATTTCGTATTGCAGTCCCACTTGCACGGCGTATTTGGGATATGTCACAGAGCCGATGGTGGTTAAGTCTGGAGTACCGCCTGCAATACCGGAAACCAAGAAGTACGTTTCTGTAAGATCAAATAGTGGAGACAGAGCCAGGGCAGTAATGGTGGTAGCCGCATTGATTTCACCTTCTCCGGTAGTCACGGACATGATGGAGTAGTTGGCATTAGAGTGTACAAAGGGGTACTCGGGCGATAACATGGGCACCGAAATATTGTATTTGAGATCCATGCTTTCAATCCAGTTGGACTCTTCTTTGAAGAACATATTGATAATCAACACTTTAGGTTTGAATAAGGCACCAAAACGACCTTGCGACACAGTTAGCACAGCGTCAGTGGTCGAGGCCGCGTCTGAAATCGTTGCCGTCTGCATTGTATAGTTGCTAGTGGACGTCGAAACCGAAGTATTGGTATCTCTCCGGAGGACAGGATTAGCGTTAACGATGGCGCATGATGTTAATGCGGCGGTCAAAAGTTTTCCCAGCTTCATATTGCACTTTTAATGGTTGCTCGAAAGAACAGAAAGAGAAGGGAAAGAGAAGGGAAAGAGATGCAAACAAAACCAAGACTCTCATCCTCCTAAATTGACACGAATTTATACTCTTCATCGGCTGTCTCGCAGGCTTCCCCTTGCATTAAAACGCAAACAATGATGGTAATCATTCAAAGTTTCGCCTGTAGCAGATACAATGTTTCGCTGCATAGCTCATGCGGCTTCGGTCCCCTCAATTTACCGAAAGAGGGAAACCAAGAGCTATTTGGTTTGATTCTAAATACCTCGTTGCCAAGGCTCCTGTATCGCTTGAGAGATACCGTGTTTACGAACGCAACCGTCTAGAGATAGCGTCGGAAAAAAAGTCAACAAACCAAAATAATCCCAACCCACTTCATGCCCCTTTTGGGAAAAGTGAATTACTCTTCAACAGGTTATTGCTCACCATCGACATGCCTTCCGGGAACGCCCGTCCGGCTAAAGCTGTGCGACAAGCTCTCCCAATCTCTTATCGAAAAGTTCACACTTGATAGGCATTTCTGGCTCGTAGAATGGATTTTTCATCACGTAGTCTACGTACAGACAGTACGCCTTGCGCAATAGATTTTCTGCTATTGACACGGCCATTGTGCTTGTGGCGCTTTGTGAGCTCACAGCAACGAATTTGACCCCGGTTAGCGTTTGGTAAAGGAAGAGTGAGTTTTGGTCAGTTGTCACATGCTTCAGTCCTGTGGTGTTCCAACTGGTGAAAGCTTCATTAAAGTAGTCCGGACCCATGAAGCTGCCAAGTTCCTGAGCTGGGACTGCGGATGAACCCAACGCACCCACGTAGGGAACCAGTTGGCTCGAGTGGTTAGCATCCGAGCCTGACTTTGACCCTGTCTTGCGGGTAATTTGCAATGATTTGGGCGTAATCTGGCTGGCAATTGCCACAACGCCCTGAAGTGTACCGGCCAAGACTAAATACTCATTACTCGAAAGTCTCGGTGCTGAAGCTGAAAAATCGCGCTGATACACGAGTCCACCTGATTTGTTAATCACCAGTATTGTTTGAATGGCCATTCCGTTTTTATGGAGGTTTGGTGACTTGCTGGTAAATAAGATGAGCAAATAAATATTTATATATACGATGAGTGACAAGGACACAGAGTGAGAAAGGTTACCTAAAGTTTGGCTTTAACGTCTGTCTTAGATGTCTAATGCAATTCTTACGGCCGATATTACTCAAATATCTGCCTCTCAAATGGGCGTCAGCGGTCTTGGAGCAGGAAACGAACGAATGCGACTGATGTATGAAGCTTTGGCCAATCCTGTGTGGTCACCGGCAAATGTAGCCGAGCAAAAGCTAGCAACAGTTCAAAAGCCGCTTCTATTTCAAGTGTGCATGGTGGAAAACGTTGGAAGGTCGAAATTGAGTCAATTGGAGGATTTAAGTCATCGCATGGATCCCAAAACGCAACGTACGGACCGACTGAGCACCTCGAAAAAGGGATTAGCGTCAGAGGACGGATCTGGGAACGCTAAAACAATGTCAAATCGACAGCTGATCACCTCAGTCGATGTTGATACTGACTCACCCACATATCTGGTGCCGCAAACCGGCGAGAAATCCATTTATAAGCTCACACTACAGGACAAGTCTGGGGCAATGTATTTCGCCATCAATTTATCCCCGATGAACTTTTTGAAGAATGATGGTAGTTCATGTATTTTGGGCTCTAAAATTGTGGTATTGCCCGGCACAATCTTTAACCGTGGAATGTTTATGTTGCGCGACAGCTCTTTGAAGTTCATGGGAGGAATGATCCAATCCTGGAATCGTGGTCGTGATTACAAGCTATGTGAATATTTAGCGGCTCAATTAGAGAGCCGAACTGGTCTCACTGCCACCAGAAAACGGAAAACCCCCACAGGGTGACAAGGGCGTATTCGGGACAGCACTCATTAACTTAGCAAAAGGTCCCAAAGAGCATCGCATTTACTGAAATCATGATGTACAATAGAGATCAGGTAGTAATCACGATGTATCTGTCTCAATAGACTATTGGGCGTCGAACCTCTCGGGAACAGCTTGCTCCATTCTAGCCATATACTGAAGGCCTCATCTCGCCAGGCCTTGAACGCTTCTTCTTCAATAATGGTCGTTTGTAAAACCTCGGAATTCGGAAAAACTCCCCATGTCACGACACTCGAATTATTCTCCAAGCTAGAATAGAAAGTTTCATCAGAGTCTCCAACGTAATAGCTGACTATGGGTGATAAGGGGACGAGTTTAGGCTTCAACTCGAGTTCCCACTTTTGCTTCGGAACAAACATTTCCACGAAGGACTTTTGGTAGACATAGCCGCCTTGGGGACCCCAACCAAAAATCTTGTCACTGCTCAGAGTTGAGTTGGTTGCTGGCTGCGATGCTAGAGTAAGATATCCCTTTTCGTTGAGCTGAATTAACTCTTCTTGAATTAATGCTGTTTCAGGGGAGAGTCCAAGGTCAGACCATGGTAGCGCGTCTAAGGCACCTTCCAAATATCTTATGAATAACTTCTTGATGTCACTAATTCCTCGGGGTTGTCCCCATATAGCGTATGCTTTCTGATGGCTCATTTTAAGCGATGGACCATACCCATCAATTTCACCAAAGGCAGGCGAGCGGGAGTCACCAAAACGACCATTCGTAAATTCATCCCAAGTTGCATCGCGGCCCAGAATACCAGAACCTTGAGATATGGAAACTAAAACTTTTCTGGATGGTGCACCTGAAGGCTGTCTCCCACTAAGAATGTTCTCATTGTCTGTGTCAATCAAAACGCGATTATTGATCGGAACTACATGAGCATTTGACGACTTCCTCCTTCTCTTTTTAAAGTTATCATCCTGAAACACGTCCGAATCATCCAAAGCAATTTCTTCGATCCCATCGACTAGCTCTTCATCTTTCTCTTCGTCTAGAATTCTGGAAAGGTATTGAGACCTTGTAACAACCTGAGCAACGGCCTTCTCTAGGTTCAACGTGTAAAAATGAAACCCTTTAACTCTACCATTAGTTCTCTCGTAAATCTCGTCAACCATCTCTTTAAGAATGTCGACACCGATGTTCCTGACTTCATTGTCGTCACCACGGGATTCTGCAGGAAAACGATCCAAGACATGTTGAGGAATGGTGGCATGCGACAATTTTGATGCTCTATTGAACAATAAAAAAGAATTAATAGGCATCAATCCGGGGAAAAGAGGTAGCGTGGAAGAGACTTCCCGGCGAAATAATTCCTCAAATTCCAAAAATTTGTCGACATCATAAAACAATTGAGTAATGACAAAATCAGCGCCTGCGTCAACCTTTTCTTTCAGAAATGGTAAGTCTCTCAATGCACTGTGGGCCGTCCCGTCAGCCTCTCCCTCGCAGTGGCCCTCCGGATATGCCGCAACTCCAATACAGAAATCATCTGCGTACTCTTTCTTAATATAACGAACGAGGTCAACAGCGTGCTGGAATTCAGATGTGAGACTAGCTTGGTCCCACTCTTCACCAACAGGAGGATCTCCTCTCAGTGCTAAAATATTTCTAATGTCTGCGTTCCGAGCTGCTCTTAATGCTTCATCTATAACTTGGCGGTCGGTATTCGTGCACGTCAGGTGCATGCAAACGGGGATGTTGAGTTCCCTTTGTGCCAAAGTAGCAAGCTCCAAGGTCTTGCCGGCTGTAGTACCACCTGCACCCCATGTTACTGTTAAGAATAGAGGATTTAGCGCCGTCATACGACCCATACGGGCCAACAAGTTCTGTTTTCCTGGATGAGTCTTAGGTGGGAAAAACTCTAGCGAAATGAATGGGCCAGTAGTCGAATCGTACCTCTCCCTTATCGATGACATTTCAATGATGGTCTAAAGTTTCAAAATCTAGGAACTAGAATGGTTGTAATCTGTCTGTATTGTTTTCGTGCTGTTTTGTAGTATAAGGTAACAAGTGAACTTCTTAATTAATTTTTAGTCTGTTGGTTCTTCGATGAGATGAGGGAAGACGGCTAATCATTTGGCCCAACTCAGAGTCGAAAAAGCCTAAGACCATGTCTCTTTTCATCCAAGACGATTCAGACAAGGAAGACTTGGTTTTAGAGCTCTCTAAACAAGAGCAGGAGCGTCATAGCCAGGATCCGATTGCTGGCAATGATCATGGCAATGAAGATCAAGAGACTCTTTATCCTTTGCTTCTAGACGACGGTGCAGAGAATATGAAGCCTAATATAGAAGAGATACGGCCGGTAGATATACAGCTCTCGCTGCCGCTACACTTTCAACAACAAATTGTTGAAGATAATTTGGTGTCCGAAGACAGTTTACTACTACTAGGCAAAGGTTTAGGACTCGAACCAATTGTCGCAAATCTCTTGCACATCCTGGCGACCCCAACGAGGATTGATGGTAAGGATAAGAGGTCTTTGGTGGTTGTGTTGAATGCGAGCGATGAAGATAACGACAAGATACAAGAAGAATTGTTGGAGTTATCTTGGTCTGCAGAGGACCCTGAAGCTGATATATCAGAACCAGAAGAACAGGGTGCTGATAGCAGGGACTTTCGACACTCTCAGAGGCCCTTTAGCGTAGTCAATGCCGAAACTCTTACTGTAGAGCGCAGAAGGCAGCTTTACCTTCGAGGTGGAATTGTGTCCGTCACGTCCAGAATATTAATTGTGGACTTGCTGTCTGGGATTGCACAGCCAAGCAAAATTACAGGACTTGTAATTCTACATGTAGAGTCACTCCATCGATTTTCCAACGAATCGTTCATCACCGAAATGTATCGTTCGGCGAACAAATGGGGTTTTATCAAGGCATTCTCCGATCAGCCGGAGTTCTTCATGACTGAATTTTCGCCTCTACGACGTAAGCTACGTGACTTACACTTGAAGCGCACTTTACTGTGGCCGCGCTTTCATGTCGATGTATCAGCAAGTTTAAATCCACGCAATGAAAACAAGGTCATTGAAGTGAAAGTTTCACTGACAAATTCAATGTCTCAAATCCAGTTTGGGCTTTTTGAATGTCTAAAAAAGTGCATCGAGGAGTTAAATAGGAAAAACCCAACCTTGGCGCTAGAGTCTTGGAATGCTGACAATTGTTTGCATTTTAACTTCCTACAATCCATCCACGCGGTTCTGTCTCCTAATTGGCACAGAATTTCTTTCGAATCGAAACAACTGGTTAAAGACATAGGAACTTTAAAAAAGCTATTGCATGCATTGGTGAGCTATGACGCTGTTGATTTTTATGAGATTATTCAAATGATCCTAGAGGCCAACAAGCCCTCGGTTACTAGAAAATACTCAGAGTCGCCCTGGTTAATGGCAGAAGAATCCCAAGCAGTGCTTTCCTACGCTAAAAAACGTGTTTTTGTGAATGGTGATTATGAACTGGAAGAACTGCCAAAATGGGAGCAACTAACGGCAATTTTAGAGGATATAGCAGTTGAAAGAGCTAATTCTGTTAAATCTACTGGACCCACATTGATAATCTGTTCCGAAGATCGTACCTGTCGCCAGTTGAGAAAAATAATAAGCTACTCAAATCGCCAGGAAGGTACCCGTAAATATTTGCTTCGGAAACTGAGAACTTACATGGACAGGCGAGATGCTCTTAAACAAACTGCCAAAGAGGTGAGTGAGCACACGTTAGCCGAAGACGCGACTGGAGAAATAAGCGTTTCGCGTACCTTTGCGAAGGAGGAGATCAATTCAAAGCGCCGCAGAACCAGGGGAGCTGCTGCAGTGGCCGCTGTTGCTCGCCTAAAAAGTGCATCTGTTAATGGCGGTGAGAATATCGACAATTTGATGACAATAGACAGCATCGAGGATAACCTCAATCAACTTGAGGAAGACGGCCCAGAGCTCCTACAGGAGGATGAGTTGGAAGAATTCGAAAAAGATGTCGAAGATGCCCATGACAGTACGACTAATGATAGCAGCGAAAATTACGATTCTTTCATAAAGCCTATTGTGGGAAATGATGATATCTGGAAGAATAATGACACTTTCTATGACTATATTGAGAGAGGTGATCAGATAGTCATCGACAAATTCTACAACAAAACAAATGATCTTCTTTTACAAGAAATAATGCCTTCACATATTATCATGTATGAACCAGACTTGTCTTTCATAAGAAAGGTTGAGGTGTTTAAAGCACTTAACAAGGATCTTCCATTGAAAGTTTATTTCATGTACTATGGCGATAGTGTTGAAGAACAGAGCCATTTGACTGCCATCAAAAAAGAGAAAGACGCCTTCACTAAAATAATTAGAGAGCATACAAATTTGGCTCAACATTTCGAAGCAGATGAAGATCTTTCCCGATTTAAAAATCTCGCTCAACGCAAATTGCAAATTAGCAGGAAGTTGGGCAGCTCGAGAATGGCTGGGGGGCAAAGAGCCTTTGAGAACTTAACCAGCGATGTTGTGGTCGTTGACATGCGAGAGTTTCGAGCACCTCTACCCGGATTACTTTACAGATACGGCGTGAGAGTAATTCCTTGTATGTTGACAGTCGGGGACTACATCATCTCTCCTCAAATATGCCTGGAGAGGAAATCCATTCCTGATCTAATCGGAAGTTTCAAAAATGGGCGATTGACAGATCAGTGCAAAAAAATGTCTAAATACTATGATTACCCAACACTTCTAATTGAATTTGATGATATTGATTCGTTCTCATTGGAGCCTTTCAGCGAGAGACGATACGGATCAAATTCATCCACCTCTCATCCAATCGGGGGGAAATTAATGCAAGACGAAATACAATTACAGCTCTCTCAATTGGTTTTGAAATTTCCAACTCTTCGAATCTTATGGTCGTCGTCACCACTACAGACTGTAAATCTAATTTTAGATCTGAAGTTCGGTAGAGAACAACCTGACCCTGCAACATGTGTTGAAATTGGTTTGAGCGGGAAGAAGAAACAAGCAAATATGAACAACGAGTCCGTGACTAAAATGAAAGAGCTTTTGGCGATCCCAGGTTTGTCGAATGTCGACTATTACCATATTCAAAAACGTGTTAAAAACATGAAAAATCTAAAAAGGCTCAGCAGGCAACAACTTATCGATATAGTGAATGACCACGACCTAGCTGATCGTATTCTGAATTATCTTGCTATGGAAGAGGAGGAGGAGGAACCTGACCTCTTAGCTTGATGCAGTAACCAAATGACTAGGAAAAGACAATTCGAACAATCTAGAAATCTGCATTTCTCCTCTACACGAGAGTGAAAGTTGAGGGGTTTATGTCCACGGTATCAAAGACTACAAATAGCATCTATTTCCTCAAGTAGGCGACTCCTTAAGCGATGTAACCCACCCATTTGGCTTGCTACCAGACAATTAGCCAAGGGATTGGTTAAGAAAGTGACAGAGTTTTTCTCGGAGGGAAGAAGGTTGGGTATTGCATTCAGCGTTTTGAGAGCTTTTTCGTACTCTGCTGTGCTGTTTGTATCACCCGCACCGGAAATTTCCAGAGACCGATCGATCAAAATTGTGACTAGCTCTAAGCACTTAGCACTGATAGAATTGAATAGAACCTTCAGGTGTTTTAAATTATTGTTGGCGTGCATTCCCAGATTGGACAATGCTTCACTTAATCGACGCAAGCTAGATCCCAGGTTTTCCTCGGATTTCAGCCACAACAGCGGCAAATTGGGTGCACCTTTTGGTAAGCTCTCTCTGCGACAAATTCTGGCCAACGACAAAAGTGCAGTTACGCTTTGCGCAATTTGAGGACCCACTTCCTCCACGAGCGACGGCGCCATATTCAACTGCTGGAACGGTATACTCGATACGAGCGACGCAAATGTATCATGGAGTAGGGCAAGACTATTATGACTCCGTCCAGTGGTGGCCTCGTAGAGATTCAAGAGCTTTTGGCAATTCTTTACATCCTGTGATTGAACGTCGAGCTCAAATGTTTGCAAGAAAACCGCTCTAAACAGAAGCCTATTAGGGTAACCCAACGTTAGAAGTTTCGCTAAAACATCTATGCCAAAGCTCTGATAATTGCTGGTTTTAAGGGAGTATTCGGGAAACTGCAATGTGTTTAAATCTTCACTTTGCTTCTTACCTTCACCAAAGCTCAAAATCAACAGAACCAATAAGCAAGCGCTAACATGGTCCTCGATTTTGAACAAGTGTGCAATGTTGGATAAAGTGATGATTAAATCTTTCTTGAAGTTGAAGCACTTGCGGCTAAAAAGGAACTTTTCACTGTGTAGGAAGAGAGCCCATGTAATATCGCCGACAAAACGTTTGTAAGATATGTTAGTAGCAATAGGAGAGGTGTTGGCCTCGTGGAAGGAGAGGTTCCTTATTATCATCGATATGGTAGACAGTTGATCAACAAGCATTAGCTGGTAATTTTCTGCGCCGCGGGTTGTAACCTTGGAAAAAAGGCTATCAACCTCATCGCGGACATCGCGAAGAGAACCCATATAGCTCGAGATGCTCAGCTTACGTTGATCAATATCGTCGAGCACACTAAGAGCTTCCGGCAAATAGTGCCAGGTGGTTGCGGGTTCGTCTGCCACTCCTGGGCTCTGATTATTCGCATTACCTTCAGTTTTTGCATCATGTTCCTCCAGTGCATTGTCAACCAGGGCAGATTCAGGCGCTAAGCTCGATTGTTCTAAATCTGCTCCAGTTAACGAATCTACCTTTATCGTCACGTCGTTTTCCCCCATTTCTGCCTGCTTAGCTCTGAACAACTTCTCTAGCCCCACATTGTCAGAAGTATACTTCGTATCTTCGTCCAACATCCTCACTACATCGAAATTCCTCAAATATTTGTCGCAGTTCTGGGTTGGGCAGTCATCAGAGAGACATAAACTATTCAATAGTTGACAACCAAGAATTGACAAAGACTCAATGATGCCATCAAAGCGGTCGAGAGGTATATGAAGAAGGTTATCAGCACTTGTTACCAATAAAGTATTTAAAGCAACATTCACCTCCGAGACACACCCTGACAAAAGTGACAACGATAATGCATGTAGATTAATAGTTCCTAATTCAGGCGCAAATAAGAAAACTGGCTTGTTAGCATCAATTTTCTCCCCAATTTGTGAGACAGCTCTCATGTCATACCCATTAGAAGTTTCAATCGCTCTGTTGGACGGTACATAGTTCCGGGCAAATGACCGCTTGTATACCTTAGGCAGCTTCTGGTATTCTAAATTATGCTGTATGGCTTGTTGCTGTAGTAGCATTTGTTCTTGTTGCTGTTTAGCTCTTTGTTCAAGGAGAAGCTTGTTTTGTTGCTCGAGTTGCTGCCTTTTGAGCTGCTCTTGCTGAAGTTGCATTTCTCGTTCCAATTCTTTTTTGGATTTCTTCTTCACCTTAGGCTTGCGAGGCTTCTTGACCTTGTTGGCCTCTAGCGCTCCGCTGGTAGGCCCGTGGCTATAAGCGGGCTGTGTTGGAGCATTATTCGGAGAATGATATGATTGCGCACTGAGAATTTTCTTTAGCAGTTCTTGCAAAAACTGTTGTAGGAAGAGTCTTTTGGCCTGAGTTTCCTTAATACCTTCGCTGGAAGCTAGATACTGTTCGTAAGGCAGAAGAAGCTGGTAATATAGAGCAGCTAACTGTTGTGAGGAGTCGGTGGCAAGTTGTAGCTTTTGTGTGAGCATTGGCCATTGCTGAAAGCGAGTCACACTTTCGCCACCGCCTAGCTTTTGGACCATCGTATACAAAACAAATAAATTCACTCTTCGTCCTTGGATCTCTGGAAATGAGCGCAATGGGGCATTTCTTCTTCTGCAATTCTCCACGAGAGATTTCATAAACAGTTCGAATTGTTTATTATTGAGCTCTGTACTTACGCGCTTCTGAACCTCTGGATCCAAGTCTTGAATAGCCTGTCTCTGCTGAACTTGAGGTAGATTATTAGTACTAGGTGAACTGCCTTGAGGCTGGGCCGGTGGTAACTGACCAACCGGTGGGGCCTGCAGCGGCGCTTCCACGGAACTCCTTTTGATACCTGTATCCTGGGGAGAACCAGTTCGCGAAGCTGACTGCTGCATCATTTGCAATTTTTGTCGCTGCTGCTGCTGCCGCTGCTGCAGGGCGGCGAACATAGCTGTTCTATCGGCAAAACCGGACCCCGGATGTGAACTCGTATTTGCTGATGGCACATCTTGAAATGAGTTTGTTTTGCCCAAGATTGCTTGAGGGGTAATTGCCTGGCTCGAAGCAGCCTGAGCTGGACCCGGTGTGGGAGTGTGGCCTTGGCTTTGTGCCTGATTGTGTTCCTGTGACTGATGTTGTAGCTGCTGAGAAGAAACTGAGTGTGCCAAAAATTGCTGGGGCGTAGCCCCCGCGTTTACCATATGCTGGGACGCAGCCGAGTTCATTTGCTGATTATGAGTCACTGGTGATATAACAGATGCCGGTGAAACCGACTGCAAGTTGCTGTTGGACCCGTGAACGCTGGATCGCGCTAGTATGGCCTGAGGACTTATACCTGAGTTGGAATCGCCCTGAAGCGGCCTCGTGTCCAAAAAATTGAGATATTCATCTTGGTCTGTGTTTCCTAGATGATTTTGAGGTTGACTATCCATATCAATCGTCTCTCTTTGAGCGCTGGTCTCTTACCTTGAATCTAAACAGATGTCCAGCATTATTTGGTGTTTAGCATGGCCATCTCTTGCTAATATGAGCACTATAAACGATGATAAATTAAGTTCCCATTGGACATATCCTTCCCAACATAGCTTTACCTGGCGATAATAGCCTTTCGATCAGCTCTGTCGTCGTTAACATTGTTATTGGTGAAAGACCATTGTGCTGTTTATACAATCCGCATGCTTTGACGTTGACTTTGAGTTTCGATCTGATGAAAACGTCACTGAAGTAAAGATTAAGGTTTGTGAAATCTAAATATACTTACTTCTCTGAGCTTCCTTCGTTCTAGTGCTACTATGAGACTCTTATACCTAGTTCTGTGATTGGGTTAGTATAGTTTCCCAACGAGGGAATGGCGATGATACACCAGACCGGGCTGACATTGTGGAGGCATTCCACAATCACAACTTTTGACCCAAGAGCATTTCACCGGCCTGCTCAAGAAGCATAAGTAATATTTCCAAGATCAAGCTCCTCTCTTCTTATATGACTTCATAATACGGTAGTAGAAATGAGTCGGCTGTGCCAGTTTCTCTGTGAGTAACAAAGTTCATCTGTGCAGGGGAAATTACAATATATTCACCTCCGGCCCCAAATGTGCTTTGAAAAACTCTCAGATGAACTGTCGAGTCAAAGTCGAAAACAGAAGTCACCGAGAGTGAGCCTGCACTTGATGGTGGGTTAGTGATTGTTTACGTCGTGATAATCGAACGAATGATGATATCAGCGCCATGCTGCTGGTGTATTTGGAACGATGTTTGTTGATATATGATGTATTTAGGGTTTAGGTGTAAAGTCATGCAGGGCTTGACTTCATAATATGAGTTCGATTCGACAGACATGTTGCCTTGTTGTATGAGTGGTACATGAATAAGAAGAATGGCTCATGGCGGCACCTTTTTTACAGATGGCTCAACAGGAAGCGTGTGGTTACTTCAGCATTTCTCGAATCATGGAACTTGACTCCATTTGTTGAGTTTGCTTCCAAAATAACAGGCGCTTAAGGTGCCAAGATCAAGTTATTCATCAGCCCTGCACAAACTTACGCTCCGCAAAGCACATGGACGGTCCAAAAAGTTATAGCATTAGGTTTTATAGAAATCTTCCAGCTTATGGGGTCTAGGGGATACATACAAATTCGCCAAGAGGCTATCCCCGATCAGTCTATGAATCATGATATATTTGATAATGAATCAGTTCCTTTACATGCGCACTAGAGGCAAAGCTAGTACATTCGGCGCCACCACCTTTTAGCGTGGGACTCCATTATAGAGCCGTAATGTTGCATCTCACCCCAACAGTCTCTGCCAAAACTGCAACCCGCCATATTCACCACAAAATCCCGATCCTCCTCGCTGTAGAAATAACGAGCATCGTCAGAAAACTCTGAACAGGCACCCGAAGGAAAAGAATTGATACTTCTGAGGGGCAAAAAGGCTGTCTTTTCTCGAATCCAGGGTTCATTCGCGTATAAAGCCTCCAGGGCATCTTGCTCCCGGTGCTCCCATAACATGTGCTTTTGCTCGTAACAGACAGGATCCCACCACACGTCCAGCAGTAGTTTGGTCCACTCAGAGTTTTTGACGAAAAACGACCCCAAGTTAAAACCCCCACAGTCTTGAGTGATGTAAAGCTCTGGTTCTTGGGAGTAGTCCACGTAAGGGATATCCAACGGAAGTTGTAATGGGTTGAAGTCGTCTAGAATTCGGTAGGAAAGTGAATCAAGGCGCTTAAACAAGTGCTTTTCCAGTGACAGCTGCGGCTCCATGATCAGAGTTTCTGGATCCAGCCACCAAAACCATTCCGCATTTGGAAACTCGCGCATCGTTTGACGCAGAATCTCCACTTTCTGCCACCCTTCGCGGTATTCGTGCGAGTACCTCTTCGCTGTGCGCAAGTCTTTGATAGTTAGACCATACCCGTGTCTCTTAGCGTAAGCACGTTTGTTCTGAATTGAAATACGTTCGATAGCCCACTCTTGTTCTCCCTTCCACTTGTGAACCCCACCACCGTCATTGACTGCCAGTATCAGCACAATTTTAGGATCTCTGGAGAACAGCGAAAATTGAGCTGATCCAAACCAAAACAACACGAAAAGGGCACAAAAAACTGCCAACACCGTTTTTCTATGTTCGGCTATAAAGGTCCCTAACCGATCCTGTAGCGCCCGACGCTTATAGTTGAACTGCTTCTTTTTCTCATCCACATATGGAGAGTCCAATGGCATATTATAGCTCATCGCTAGACCACCCTGGTGTACCAAAATTGTTGGAGCACTCTAACTTCACTTTTCTGGCATTAGTTTGGGTAACATTAATTTCATATTTTTTTCGGATTGAATTTCGAATGTCAACATGATCAAGGTTACCCAGCCCGACATTGTTGAGCACAGTGGATACAACAAGCTATGAAGTGGATGAAATAGCACCAGCGATCTCAAGGTGCCAGAGATTTTAGCCATTAGTTTACTGTGACCATCTGGTTCCACTTCTTTGCTCTTTATAATCAATAAGCGTTCGGAAGCACTTGAAACAAACATAGACAACTTGAAAATATGACCAGCACGCGTGGTATCAGCTCTTTTCTAGAGCCAGCAGAGGCTTCGCTGGTGGTTAATAGCTGGAACACCTGAGCATACGATGTTTTCCATCTGTGTTCTGTTCTTGTACATAAAAAGTACCCGGAACATCGAGGCAAAAAGCTCTTTCAAAATCAGAACGTAAATTCCTTGCGAAAAGTTCCCA
This sequence comes from Lachancea dasiensis, assembly GCA_900074725.1. Lineage (NCBI taxonomy): Eukaryota > Fungi > Ascomycota > Saccharomycetes > Saccharomycetales > Saccharomycetaceae > Lachancea > Lachancea dasiensis. The sequence continues at coordinate 560,707 of LT598454.1, forward strand.
ATTCCATGTTTGGACGAACTTTGTCCAAAAGATCACGCCTCTCCATGCCTATAAATGCTCTCTTCAGCGTCTCAAGCAAATTCTGGCTTGCGGCCGTCTCCGATAGCGGCACTCCTTCAACTTCCTGCATGGTGAGAGCTGTTAGTAGATACTCTGCAGCCTCTTTGTAGCAGCCCATATTCATACAAGATACAGCCAGGTTACAGCGGGCCCTTACAAATGTGGGTTTGAGTTGAAGTGCTTTGCGGTATGCCTGAACCGCCTCTTCCGAGCGATTGGAGTTCGCTAGTGATGCGCCCAGGCGATTCCACATCAGCTCGTCATCGGGGGATACTGCTAACGCGGCTTTAAAGCAATCAACTGTCTTGTCGTAATCATCGTTAGAGTAAAAGAGGATCCCGAGACCCAGCTGAAGGCTGGCATCCACGTGGGATAGCTTGTTGACCACTTGCAAAAACCGCAAGGTGATAGCTTGTCCCATGCTATAGCGATCAACGCTGGTTTCCAAGCCTTCATCATGTGCGACCAAGTCCGGGTACTTGTTCTCCAGCCATTTGTTTAACATTTTGAAGGCACTGACATCGTAGCCTTCATTAATGTAACTGATAGCCAGAGTGACCATAGCATCCAGATTTTTTGGATCAAGCCGTAAGCACTCTTCCAAGGCACTAATACCACTATACTCCATTTCATTTTGTGTATGAACCAAGCCCAGTTTAAGCCACGCATTCACATGCTGTGGGTCGTCTTGAACCGCTGCTTCAAATGCAAGCGCTGCTTCACTTAGTTTCGCTCCGTTCTCCATCAGAATGCACCCAATTTCATATGCGTTTGGATTATGCAGATATTGGTTTTCAGATTCGAACTTGTATGGTGCGCTTGTTGCTGGACGACCGGACATATACCGCTGATAATCTTTTTGCCAGTCGTCAGTTGCACCACCTTCCATTGCTTCCTCGTGTAAATTGTCCCACACCTCTTGAAATTCGGCTTGATATTGGTCGCTCACACCTGCTTGCTCGCCAACTACTGTTTGACTCTTCTGATTGGAAACTTCCTCTTCGTGAAGAGCCAATTTTTCTGCTACTTCCTTCTCGAGTTCTTTGAATTGTTCATCCCAAGACTCTTGGTTAATGCTTTCGTGCAGTGGTTCTTGAGAGTGAGTCATTTGAGGGTTGTGCTGTTGGTATCTTGAAATGGGCGTGATCATTCCAGAGCCCAGCCGCGGGCCAAATTGGGTCATGGTATTGCGGGAGCCCATATGCAGTCGCTCCTGTGAAGAACTGTGCCCTACTTGAGGTGAAAGGGCCCGGCTGGTCGTGTTTTGTTGCTCCATAATTTTCTCGGACGGCGACATACCTCGAAATTGCTGGCTCCAGTCGCTAGAAGGAAGTCGGCTCTGTTGTTGAAGGTGCATGTTTTGTGGGTTTTGTTGAAACTCTGAAAGAGGTGGTGGGTGTCCACCAGCGACCATCCTGGGATTTTCTAAGCTGTTCTGACCTAAAAACGCCTCCATATGCCTTCTATTGGCGTCGCTCAGCTTACTTTCCTGTGTTCTGAACCGGTTTTGCGCTCCATGATTAGTGTCGCTGAAGGTCCCCGCATGATGTAAACTACGATCTTGTTGAGCGTGTTTACTTAAATTTGCTAGCGGATTGTTCCCAACTGAACAGTCTGCGCTCATGATTATGATGTGTTGCTGTATTTAGCTGCTTTTGTTGGACGTTGCTGTGATCCTGATGGCCACCTTGATATTTAATTTCAAATGGAAATGAAGTACGTACTAATTTAAGTCGCTGGGGAATACAAGAACTCGAGATGGCCAGGCTATAAAGCTTCATAATCGATGAAGCGACCTGTGGATATAAACGAGCTGCTGGGTGCTGAGAAGGAAACAAAATCGCCTTCAGGCGTTAGTAAACCCATTTTCCTCAGCAAAAAAAAACGCTTAGAAGCTGCTTCACTGACAGGAGGAAAGGCGTCGAGCTCAGGCCAAGAAGAAGAGTTGCTGAAGAGCTTACAGCTCCGAAAAAAGTCCCAGGCTCAGACCTCAAGTGAGGCGAAGGATAATGAGACTCTTTCGGGACATCCTTCAGAGAGTTTGGAGCGGCGAAACCCTCGAAATAAATTTCAGTTCGACTGGAAACCTGATGATGACACAATGAAAGGTTTCGAGCCAATAGTTAGCTCAAGTGCAGCTGGTCGTCGCAAAAATAAATCATCACTATTTTTGGAAGATGCCTACATGGGCAAACATTGGAGTCATAAGTCTCTGGGCGAGATGACAGATCGTGACTGGAGAATACTGAGAGAGGATTTTCACATCGAAAGTAAAGGAGGCGCTATCAAGCACCCGATGCGAGCTTGGAATGAACAGCATTTGATACCGGATGAATTGATAGACATCATAGAAAGGAAACTTCGGTATGTTGAGCCGACTCCTATACAAAGGATCACGATTTCTAACGCTGTCAAAGGACGAGACTTTTTAGGCGTAGCCGCAACTGGGTCAGGTAAGACATTAGCCTTCCTTATCCCTTCACTTTGTCAAATAAGCGACCTCCCGCCGCTAAATGACATTACGAAGCTTGATGGGCCATTGGTTCTCGTCTTAGTCCCCACGCGTGAATTAGCGCAGCAGATAGAGGCTGAGGCGAATAAGCTATTGACTTACTGGTCTCGTCCCACGAGAGTTATAAGCGTAGTTGGTGGTCATTCGATAGAGGAGATAGCCTTTTCCCTCCAAAGTGGTTGCGATATTTTGGTTGCAACCCCGGGACGACTCATTGATTGTTTAGAGTCTCATATGTTGGTTTTAAAACAAGTTCGGACCCTTATAATGGATGAAGCAGACCGCATGATCGACCTCGGGTTTGAAGATCAAGTAACGACAATCCTAGCTAGAGCTGAAATGGGTACCAAGCGTCAAACGATGATGTTTACAGCGACTATGTCGAACTCCATCGAGCGAATCGCTAATGGCTACCTGCATAAGCCTGCGTTCGCACGGGTAGGCTCCCAGGATTCCAAGAGTCAAATCAAACAAACTATCGATTATGTCCCTAGTGAAGAACAACGTTTCAAAAGGCTATCAAGGGAAGTACTGCCAAATTTCCAACCTCCGATGATGATTTTCATCAATTACAAGAGAACTGCTGACTGGTTGGCAGATAAGTTCGCATCGGAAACAAGATTTAAAGTAACGACTTTGCACGGATCTAAATCTCAGGAACAAAGAGAGCACTCTTTGAATTTGCTCCGCAGTGGTAAAGCAGACATTATGATCGCAACGGACGTTGCAGGTAGAGGTATCGATATACCGAACGTGTCTTTGGTGGTTAACTTTCAAATGTCGAAGTCATTCGAAAATTATATTCATCGTATAGGTAGAACCGGTAGGGCAGGAAAGAGCGGCTGTTCGATCACTTTTCTCGGCGACGATGACGACCCAAAGATTGTAAATGAGCTGTACAAATATGTCAAGACTTCTGATCCGGAGAAAATCAACGAAATCAAAGCATCTGTTCCTCAGAAATTTAAACTGGGGCAAAATCAGATGAATGCCATTCTTTTTTGAGCCCAAATCAGCCAACGAATGGTGGTGTGTGTCATTAGTGTGTTCATTTGCATCTCGGTATAAAGTATACAGTTATTGCTCGTCATCAGAAGACGCGTATTCAACTAGTCCAGTTTTGAGTATTGCTGCAGGTTTCTTCTCAATCTTCAATCTTTTTAGTCCAGTCAAGCTATTTGCCGGTAGTCCACTAAAGATGGAAGTCGTGCGAAACTCATCTTCGGCAGCAGATGTTTCCAGAAGTCTCTTACTAGTCTGTGGTTCGCTCTCAATCATGTCTCCTTCAACTTTTGTATCGTTTTTACGGAGTAAGTCTAGCATCACGCTCAAAGATTCTTGGTCTTGCTGTTCCTTTTCTCGGCGCTGGGCTTCTGGATTCGGATCATCGTTAGCCCACTTCACTAGAAGTCCAGTTCCTTCTTTCCTGTCGTCCCATTCTTTGTCTGACGGTATCAACAAGGTTTGGTTACTCATGGCCTCCTTGGCAAACTCGGCACTACTTTGATGTTTATATTTCACAAATGCACAATTCTTTGCCTCGACGTATCGTATCCTCTCTACAGCGCCGAGTTTTCCAAAGGCATATCGAACGCGATTCTCCACCTGGCTAGGCTTTAAGGATGAATTGTTGAGGGCGCCGGAAAGACCACCCACATATAGTGTACGGTTGATTTTGCGAAAAGTTCCAACACCGCCCATATCCTCTCGATAGCTCGAATGCTTCTCCCTTCCAAAACAATCCAAGACACTCGACTGTAGTGACAGTTTTGCAATATCCTCGGTCGTAGGAACATGGTGCAGGTAGCTACATTTCCTTCCCAGACAGCACATACCTTTGGAGAAATACAGGCAAAAAAAACTCTCCTTGGTCTTGTCTCCCCGAGTGTACCCTTCGTGATCTGCGGGGTCGAGCTTATACGGGCTTACGAACCTACTCTGGCCACTATTTCCTTGCGACCACTTGTTATACCACACATTAAACGTGAGGCCTGTCTGCGGTGGAATAGATGATGGCAATTCTGTCTCAGATACTTGTAGAGGAGCAGCCCTGTTCTTCCAACTGTAATCCTTTTCTGATACCATGGGACTCATGATAGATCCTCTTCTGAAGCAAATGACCTCCAAGCTGAGGAAGACTTGTGCTCAGCATTTGGCGCCAGTTTAAGTGAATGTCGACTCTTCCGTAAACAATTACAGGCTCTCATCTTTAATAATACTTTGAATTATACCTACCCTGTATTGATTGATTCATGGGCCCTTTCAATTCATCGAACGCACTCTAGCAAGATGTCTTTGATGCGTTAGTCTACCGTGATACACAAGAAGAGCTCTACTATTCTGGAAGTTTTGGTTTGAAAAGCTAGCTTTCGAGCGTCAGCGTCACCACTTGAATGCGCGTTTACATAGATATATCCGATTTTCAAGAATTCTAGACGGTACAAGTGGGCAGTGAACCATCGCTAAAGTCTACTAGCTTTTCAGTCACTTTTTTTCGTTAAGTGAATCCATACGTGAAGCAACAAACTTTAGGTCCTTTTACGCCTACAACAAGCGAAATGAAATTTGTCAAAAGCTTCTTTGATGGGCAGGGGGATATATTAGACTAGTTGTTTCATAGCATATCAGACCAGCTTTTGGTAAGTATATAGCTCTGTACATTACAGAGCTTACGAAGGCTTTTTATATAACCTGCTGCTCCCTCAACTACTAACATTGGTAGTCACTTGATAAGGACCGTAAGTTCGTATTTTGCACAAAGAAAAAGGAGATAGCGTGCTATCAATAGTACGGGTATCTAGACTCGCGGTGTGTGATAAGAAATGATTTTGATTTGATGGCGATTAGTAAAAGTGGTCTTAATGTAGTATCATAGTGATATTGTATGAGGTCGGAGGGAGGCCTGGGTTCAAATAGATTGCTTGAGGGATGCTGCCAGGTTTCCTTCAATGCATGTAGATTGTTAATTGTCCTCCCAGGATCACAAGTTTACACAACTGACGCTCGATTCAAACCCGGAGATGTAAAAAATTCTCCCGGGGGCGATTCGAACGCCCGATATCAAGATTTCGTGTGAAATTACAGTCTTGCGCCTTAAACCAACTTGGCCACCGAGAGGATTAGATGTCTTGGACTTCTTGCGCAGTTATATACCAGTTGACAAAATCATCTTCTATTCACTGTAGACAATGAAACATCCTATTCCTCTATACTACTTTCGTTACTGCTTGTCTTTGGGGTTTCAAATGTTCGTCTAGGCCATTCGCCTTGGGATTAGGCTTCATTGGAGCGAGTCAAGGTTGACGGTACTTGACTTGCTAAACTGTTTTTTTCAAATAGTTTATTGATATCGTCGAGAATACTATGAGCACTTGATATCAGATCTAGAGCTCACAAAGCGCCTCTCTGTTGTCTCTCGCAGGCCCAAGATATGCTTTATAGCCAGGACAAATAGTTATTATTCATTCAGATTTCTGGTGGCGATAATGGGGCAATACCGTCAATTGTACCCAGCAAGATGATTGGAGGTATTGGGTGATTGAAATGACTGGCTCGGTCATATCCATATTATCACTAACCATATGAATGACTTTTTCGCACCTGTGAGCGAAGCAAACTCAGTGCGTTAGCTGGTTCGGTTATTGGCAGCATGGAAGAGTTGAACTCTCGGCATTTCCGCGTCTTGACCATTGGGCCATCAAATTGCCGCTGATCTTCCGCCCTCCCCAATGATTGTGGTCACGTGCCCTTTCGTCGTCTTTGAAAAAAAATTTTCTTGTAGGTGCGATGAGCTAGAGAGTTTGGGACTTGACGTTTCCAACGCTTGGTCTATTTCAGAACATTTGTTCGAAGGCGAAGGTTCTGTAATCGTATCATCCAATATAGCCTCCCATAACGTACCGAATATGGCCAAAGACAAGTCCTCTACAACTGAAGATAACTACGATGCTAGGCTCTCCGCCGTATTGCCGTTTGCTCAGCCGCTCGCATCCAAGAAACTCAACAAGAAGGTTCTGAAGACCGTCAAGAAAGCCTCTAAGGCCAAGAATGTCAAAAGAGGTGTTAAAGAGGTCGTCAAGGCTCTCAGAAAAGGTGAGAAAGGTTTGGTGGTGGTTGCCGGTGACATTTCTCCTCCGGACGTGATCTCTCATATCCCTGTGCTGTGTGAAGACCAATCTGTTCCATACGTTTTTGTCCCATCCAAACAGGACTTGGGCTCTGCTGGTGCCACCAAGCGCCCTACTTCGGTGGTGTTTGTGGTACCAGGCAGCAGTAAGAAGAAGGACGGTAAAGCCAAGGAGGAAGAATACAGGGAAGCATTTGACGATGTCGTTAAGGAAGTCAAATCTTTGTAATAGACAGGGATATGCAATGCATAAGTTACACGGAGTCTTTCAGCCACCAGAACGAACTAATGCGGCTAGCATCAGGATGACACTCCTGGGTGAGTGGTCGCGTGTAAGGATTTCTGGTTCAGAAAAGCTACAGTATATAACGTCACAGTATTTTGTAAAATAATAACATGTTAGAATCTAGCGATGAAATTCCCTGCTTTGTTTGTCGCTGAGGAGCAGGCCTGTGCTCCTGGTTTGATTTTCTCGCTCGTGAGTTACGGCTGGTGAGCTATGAAACGTTAAAGATAATTATTACATGGATTGTTGTCTTACCATTGAGCTCACTTGCCCATCATCTCCCTACCACGCAAGTTTAGTCCATGGGAGTTAAGAAAAGACCACTTTCAACTGACAATGGCTCTAGAATCAGTACCAAGAGGGCAGATTCGTATGATTCGAATTCTCTATTAAGCGCTTTCAAATCTCTGGGGCGAAAGAGACCAGGAATTCAGCAAGTCATCCGTAAAAGCAGCGTCTTTGTGCCAATAACAGATACAGACATACAGTTTTATCAACACTCAAAACTCGCAAACGAAATCAAGGAAGACACTTTGCAGTTTGTACACCACCAAGATGGTTTAGCCTACATATGCATTCAGGACTTTAGTGCTCTGGAGCTCGCTTTAGCACTTGGGTTTATATTGGGCAACAAGGGCAAACGATGGTTTGCAAAAGAGAATAAGGATTCCATGGTTGTTCCTCGAAAAGTCCCTTTACGCGGAAGCTTTTATATTCATAAAACGTGTAAAGTTAACCAAAAGACCAACGACATACCCGATGGAATCACAATATCCAAATATATTCAGCTGAACGATTTCATAGAGATTTCAATTGAGCAATACGGCGTGGGTCCCTTGATGGATGCAATTATCAAGCTATCCATTGGTATGGTATTTCGCAAGTCTCCTGCCCAAGTTAACTGCGAGTTTTCAAATAGTTTACGAGAATCAAAACTGAGAAGCCAAATCGCAATGACCACAGTTCCATTCTTAGACAAAAACCTATTGATAGATGAAGATGAACTATTCAAGAGTAATGGCCCTGCCCTACAGAAAAGTCAGGATCTATTAAATGCTTACGTGAATAGTCTGCGAGAATATAACGAAGCTATACCAACTCTGGAAAAGGGTGATAAAAATGCGTCCCGTGCCTCACCGCAGCCAGTCGTAACGAAAAAAGCACCGGCTCCCGCATCTACGAGCCGTTACAGTGGCACCAGAAGCGTAGGTCAGTCCACCAGTAGATACGGCATGCCCAACGGAGGAAGTGCTGGTAACAACAATGGTCGAACGCTGAACCCCCAGTCTCGAAGCTTGACCTCAAACTATCTCACTCAAGAGCAGGTCAAAGAGTATTCTATCGCTACTGTTAAAGCTTCGATAGAGGCCGTGCAGAGCAAATCGCCTTACCAGATTCTGAAAACTTATATCAAATTCCCGCGTCACGACTATATCGACCTCCTGTACGACAAGCTCCACGATATGAGGCAAGAGACCAATTGTAATGTAGTCGTCATGAACTTGAATAACGTTCATGAGTCCACTTCGTGGTTTGACTCGCTGGATGTCGCCAAACACATGGAAAATGCAAAAATTACATCAGTGCCACATCCGAGCACAGTAAGGGTAGTGAGCATTGGTGGGATAGGTGAGCACAATGTAAAGGCACTTCGGCTGCTTCTAGATGTGCTGAATACCAAGGTATGACAGGTTGGGAGCGCTCTTGGGACGGCACACCATTTCTCATTATGAACGTGAAGCTCATTTGGATTTGACCGATTGCCAAATTACTTGGCCGTCCCGCCAAGGTTAGAAGAGACACGAGAATGAGTGAGTCAAAGTCCAAGAGAAACTCGTTTTTCTTCTTTTCGAGCAGTACCAAAGCTAGTGGTAATAAACCCGAGTTGAAAACTGCGAACGTGAAGCACATCGGCAAGTATCCCCTCAAACTCTCATCGAATAAAGAACCTTCAGAACCGGCTCTTGACTGGCGCGAACATTCAGGAAGTGGCAGCCGACAATCCACACCTCGAGCTGGTTCAAGTGATAGGAATGAAGCTTCTGACTTGCCTGTTACAAATGCTACCAACATAAAAAGGACGCGGCCACCCCCTCCTCAAGACTTTTCGTTGACATTCCCCGATGTGGAGCCGAAACTTGTTCAAACGGCATCTAGCGTGGTGCAGCCATCCTTAAGTCTACAAAATAAGGGTCATGAGCGTAAGAAATCCGAAATCGACGAATTGATGGATCATTTGGACCATTATGACCAGGACAATAGGCAGCAATTTAACGACGGTACGTCTTCCCAGCGGTCATCTTCAAGTGGAGATTTTAGAACTCCTAGTCTTGACTTACCTGACCAAACTGACAGGGACACTGAGATCAACAACCCTGATATAAGGTCATTGAATTTATCTCAGTCCAAACTAAGTTTACTTTCACACAAGGACCAAACTGGTGAGGCTATGATTTCTCCTCCGCAGCAAACCGGGCCTTTCGAGAAGTTGGCTGATCATGATGAAGATCAATTTTCTTATGCGCAGTCGCAAGGGGATTCTATTCAGGACTCTCGAGGATTTTCAAGGGTGGCCAATCAGGTAGCGAGGAGATCATCAGGATTTACTAATAATGCATTTGATGACCAACCGTATCATGCAGCAGATGACTTGTTTGACATGAATGCCCCAGAAGACGTCTCTCTTTTTGACAGTCAGTCTCTTCTGGACAACCCACGGCAGTTCAGGGTTGTTAATGAGCATAGGCCTCACTTCATTCTCAATGATGAAAGTAGCACAACGGACACCGATAGTTTTCTCTTCCCACCGAGAGACGCAGTGGTCCTAAGTAATCAACAGAATGACCTTAAGCTTCAAACACCCGTTAGTACCAATTTTCCAGTAGCGCCCTCCCCAACGGTTCAAGAACTTGACTACCATCAGAAAGACCTTGCTTCCAGCTCAGGTTCGGCGGCCAACGATACTACGAGCTCCAAGAGTGGACTTGCCTCTGACTATACGCTGATGCATGCTTATAACGACCCTCAAAATGTGGCAGCAGCATCTGCTGCTCCCCGTGGACAGGGGACTGATAGGTCAGTGAGGCTTGTATCGAGTTACGTAGAAGAGCTGCGTCTCAAGTACTTTCCCACTTCTAACTCTCTTCAACCACCCCCGGATTTGCCATTTGCATTGAAAACTAAAAACACTCTCGAGCAGCCACAGAACATCAAGGTAAGGATACGCACAAGCTCTAAACAAATTGGGATCAAACATGGGAAAGCGAAACAGAAGCTCTTGTCTTTAGAGACGGCGAAGGAGGAGAACGAGTCAGTAAACTCACCGACTACTACTCTGGGGAGGGGAAAATCGGTTTCAACTCAGGTGGATCATACTCGCGAATTCCATGACCTACTTAACAAAAGCCCGTCTGGCGCGGACCTTTTTGGCGCTGATAATGCTAACTCAAACAAGCACATCGAGCTCGATGATGAGTTCGTAAATGAAGAGGACGATGGCGATTTGTATTTGCAACATATTCCAGGTGACGAGGCTTATGACAATGATGACGTTATGGCGCCACTGCGTGAAGTCAGTGATCATGATACTACTCTGCGTTTTGCGGACAATCCGGTAGGGGGCCTTGGTGTAGGGACAGGGGAAAAGGGCCGCCTTGGCAGAAGCGATACTGTGACAAGCTACTATACGCGTAAGAATCAAAACCGTGCTCGTAGTGGGACTTTGGATGTAGACTATAGCTACAGGACCGTGGGCGTGAGTCAGAATGAAGATCCATCCGCTACAACATTTTCAGACGATAATTCTTCGGTACAGACTCCTAATCCTTTATACTACCAATCTACGTTTGGTGGAGGATTACGCGTGACAAATCAAGACCCAGCATCGGACTCGTAAAACCAAAACTTTAATAGCATTACCGGCATGTCATACAATGTGTCTCCGGCCCCTGTCAGTATCATTTTAACGTTAAGTAGTAGTTTTTCAACATTTAAACTCATTCCGTTAACCATAATTATTTCACAGATATCTACTCAAGGCCCGATGGGTACACGAACAGTTCTCACTACCATTTAAAGATGTGGTTAAGTACCTGATCACTAAGTAGGATTCGAATGGAGTGCTGGTTTTTTGCATTGAGCTGTAGATTGATTGATTATCATTATCTGGGTTAAAAGCCATTAAAACTTTGAATTGAGGCAAGGAAGAAAAAGTGGTAGTAAATAGTAAGATATAATTGTTGACTCATCCTCTTCGCGGAATACACAAAAGTTAAATACCTGATGGTACTGAAGCTGGATACTGGGTGGGGCTGAGCTGCAGCGGGCACCACCGGAGCCGGAGAAGGTAGGACTCAAGGGGAGTGGTGAGAAAGCGAGACACACGTGATAAATATTTGTGTCACTTGGATATCACCTACGGTGGTCAGCGTCAGGAAAATGTGACACAGCGGAAGAGAGTGATATCGCAGCAAAGTCGAGCGAAGCGACTCAGTAGAGACACCCGACTAGTGTCCCATGGGATCTGCGACCGACGGGTTATTAGAATGGAGGACTGCCCACTGTTCCATCCAAAACCTCCAAGTGAGACTCGTATAGTAGACAGAAAGAGCTAAGACATCGAAACATAGGAGTTGATGGAAGCCATTGTCCAGTGTGTGGAAGCCATTGTATTGAGGTGGCACCCCTTCTTCGCTACCTTGTTCCAGATTTTCCCACAGAAAACCGGTGTCTCGCCGATCGCACGTCGCACGCACAATACGCACCTCGCTCACACACGATTCACCTCCGCGTCCTCACTGATAAAACGGGTCGCATCCCATCATTGCTGTGATGTGACGTTGCTCTTATCACTTCAAAGTTAGGAGCTGGGATAATAGCAGCTGGATAGTAAATAATTCTACATACAGGTATATATAAGGGGCATTCCCGAAACATGCCAGCTGACCTCTACGATGGCAGCCATAGAGCCATTGATAGATACTCATAAGTGTCGACTTTCTTAGTGGCGACTTCCTGATCCCATCTATCTCAAGGCTTTTACTGTAGTTTTTCTGTTTCAGTTGTGTCAGCTTACCATTCTACGCATATATTTCTAACATAATGAGATACCTGAATTGTGATAAGTATGCCAAACGTGACAAGTAAGTCAAAAGTCTTTATGTGAGTAAACTATACGATTATTTGGCATAAGCCTCGACCAGCCTTTCTAAACCGCTGGAAAGCCTCTTGGAAGCTTCCTGTAGCTCTTCGTCATTGGCAGCATAGGCATAGGTGACTCTCAAAAATTGAGATCTGTGGAATGAAAACTTCTTGCAAACAGCCATGTTCACCCCCTGGACAGCTTGAACGCCCTCTTCCATGAATTTATAGCCTAGGACTCTCATTGCTTCTTCGGGCTTATCAAGGTTAGGGATTTTATCTAGGTTTAACTGCAAAAACGCAAACATACCAGCAGAGACGGGGACTAAAGTGAAGAGCCCTTTTTGGAAAGCAGGTGTTGCCTGGAGAGCTTCAAATAGGACATTTCTGCGGTGAGTATATTGGCCAGCGACTTTCATCACCCACGAAAGCCAAGCTTCCACGGCAGAGTCAAAGCTATGGGCCCATTTTTGAATTACATTATGGACCACAGCTTGCGAAACACCACTTGGGGCCCTGGTAGATACTTCCTCAAATTCAACAAGTTTAGAGATGAAGTACTTGTTGGCCACGATGAAGCTGAGCCTGAGTCCCGGGAAAAAGACTTTGGAGAAGGTTTCACACCGGATTACGCGACCTGACGTATCCAAAGTTATGAAAGATTTGGCAAGAACTTCGGAGCGGTATTGCTCGATTGTGTAGCCGCCATGTTCGTACGGATTGAATCTAGGATTTTGCGAGTCGTAGAATGGGAATCTCAAGTAGCCATAAGGATCATCTTCCACAATCAAGAAGTCATGTTTCTCCGCCAAAGCGTAAATTTCCTTTCTTTTGGCCAAGGACAAAGTCATACCTGTGGGATTTTGACCAGTAGGAATCGTGTATAGCAAGCGTGGCTTTGGCAAGTGCGCATGCTCGCTTTCTGACCAATTGTCTAGCAAATTCGCCAGATATTCAGTATCGATACCTTGAACTTCTGGGTCAGAGCTGCTGTTACCCTTGATAGGGATTGCAGTGGCACCAGTGGAACTTATGTTGGACAAAGTCGGGGGAAAGGTGAATTCCTCCACAAGCACGGTGGTGGAATGGTCGGATAGGGTCTCGAAGACCTTGAAAAGAGAATCTGAGGATCCATTGGCAAAAGTCAGGTCCCATTCGTCGTAGGCAGGAGGGTGCACGGAGGATATGAAGTCGCGGCAAAAGTCCACCAATGGAGTGAGACCACGGGTTTGGTTGTATTGGAACCCGGATTGGATGGGGATGCTAGAGGAGCCTGCGGGCTCGTAGCGCCAGATGTCAACCATGGACCCATCAGAAAACTTCTGGGACACCAAATCGCGCTCGTTGTGAGGGGCAGGTTTTCCAGCGTCGGAGGTTTCCTTGGGGGGCCGCGAATCGTGGTCACGATGCAGTCTGGGCGATCTGAAGCCGTAGTCTTGGTGCTCAAAAGGGTGGTCCAGGACATTCAAATGCACGGATTCCACAGGGAACAGGCCTTCGTTGGGCATACCCGCGCCGAGGTCAATGGGTTTGGGGTGTGGTTTCACGAAATCCGGAACTGTTACGTGCCAGAATGGGGTGAACTTGCGGGCATCTGCTCTGTAGGACAGGAAGCGCTTATAACGAGCCTCCAGGGACATTGTGTGGGATGAGACGGGCCAAGTTGATCTAGGTACTTGATTCGCAGCTGTGCAGTGTATAGTCGTCCTGGGAAAGAGGATAAAGGGCGCCTTTATAGTGGTGGTCGTGGATGTTGGCTAATCGTAGACCTGTGTGTCATCAGCACTCTTGTACAAAGTGATCTCGTTCAATTGCCCAATCTGGCGTTTCAGGGCCGATACCGCGAAATGACCCTGTGTCACTGTGGACGACATGTAACGGCGAAGCTTGTCCTGAAGCTTGACAAAATAGCGTTTCCCAGCAGTGAGTGCCCGCAGCCAGCCTCTAATTGAAACAGGCCTGGTGCTATGCTTCCTAGCTACGACCAGGGTGGGCCCTGTATGCTCTCGCAAGGTATGTGTTTGTCCAATTATATCGTGTTGTACGAGTATGTCTTCTTCAGCCCAACGCTTTTCGTCGTCGTCGCCGCCGTCAGTCTCACCATCGCTGATATTCATCTCTTTGTCACAGTCCGCCGGCAGCGGCTGTCCGGCGATGTGTATAACGGGGTTAGCGATTTGCACCACAGACAGAACAGCCGCGTGTGAAGCGATGGAGGTTACACCCGCATACCACGCAGTGGGGCTTTACTAAAGCGTGTAACGCCGCTCCCGTTTGAATCTTGCCCAACTAGTCTTCGATCAAGGTAACATATCGATTAATTCAGTTTCGGAAGTTACCCGATACTTGGTGCAATTCCTTGGCATCTCACAGTCCTCTAAACCACTCGGGTCTAACGATCTAAACCCGTTATCGCCAACAATGCAATCCGCCTTGTAGCGTGCCTCATATATATAGATCAATCGGGCTACCCTACGGTAAATAAGTTTCATGTCGCGATTTCTGAGCTTAACTCCAAGGGAGCGGTGCCATGAGCAAGAGTTTAGATACTTTATTTATCGAGGCGAATCTGACTCATTAGTAGAAAGCTTACTAAATTTGTCTTGCAAGTCGTTCAAAGACTTTGTGAGATGAGTAACTTGGGTCTAGGGAATTCTATTTATCTCTCTGCGATTATTTTAGCCATTAGCGTTGGTTCACTAACCAGAACAAAGACGGTAGGTCGAAGTCGATTTGTATGGCCTCTGTGGTATACTATCATTCTGTACTACTGTGTCACATATTTCCTGACGCTGATTATGCGATTAGGCGCACATCTCCATCAGTTCCCTAGTAACTCGCATTATTCCCAACATTGATTGATCGTGGCCATGCAAGGCATCTTGGATATGTAGAGAATATTTGTCGTTTCACAGTGTCAGGACCTGTACAGGGTTTTTACACTCTACGCTGAATTTGCCGCACCATGTTCTAGGTCACAATTAAACCTAGCTTTACATGCGATGTTTGCAAGGCCCAATCCTCTTCTGCCAAGCTCAGCAGCCGGACAGAGAGGACTTAAATTCTTGTTACCATAGTGGGGAGTATTTGTGCCAGCCCCATCCCAATCTAGATTACATCGCCCTTGCTAGCAAAACCATGCTTAGCGATGTTGGATCAACGACCTAGAGGAGTACGCCGGAATAGTTGACAGGGTAAATCAAGTGAATCAAAAACATGGTCGCAGATATACTGGTGAGGTGTTGAAATACTGGCTATTTTGCGCATTTCTTTAACCCATCGAGAACGGTTAATGTGGAGGTTACTGGTACTTGGTGGAAGCCGCGAAAGTTGGACAAGCACTGAGGAACTGTATCGCACGGTACCCTACGGCTTACTTGATCATGCTACATACTCATTTATAAGACTTTACTAGATGTCTGGGCTGTCGTGCATAGATTCTCTTGTGGACAGAGCTCAGCCAGTTGATTAAGCCCTGGAATCTTGTCCTCGTGGAGGTCTAGATCACCAGTCAAGTATTACCTCACAATACCTTAAACTTGTTTTCCGCAGACTCTCTGTCCCCCTTTCATACTTTGAAGAAGACTGCTCTACGGGAGAGCAGACACGCCAAGTACTTTGCTGAATGCACAATCCTATGGACAGGCAAAACTACGATCTATTCGCTCTTCCAAAGCAAGTGCCAGCAAAACCTTCTGAACTTTGGACGAAGCTGTGCGCCCTGGCAAATGTCTATGGTCACTATTGATCGACAGAGAGGTGACTAGCAACATTTCGAAAAAAAATAATGATCGAGGTATACAACTTGCAGTAGCTTGAGGGCGAATTCATACTCGTTGTCAAGTACACCTCTCCTGCTTTGACCCCATCAAAAATGTCTTCACTAAGAAGTGCTAGTATGGAAGACCTGAGCTTTATTCTAGAAATATTTGCCTCCGCTGTTGAAATGCTAAAATCAAAGGACATCGATCAATGGCAGAATGGTTATCCAAATGAGGAACAAGCAGTGATTGATATCCAAGGAAAGCAAAGTTATATCTTAACTTTCAATGGGAAAGTGGCTGCTGTAGGTACAATTACTACCGACAGAGATCCTTCCTACTCGGCCATTGATGGGAGTTGGGCTGGTAAAGACGGCGACAAGTACGCCTCTCTGCATCGAATCGCAGTGTCTGAAGCCTTCAGAGGAAAACGCCTGGGTCAATTAGTACTGTCCGCCCTGGTTGAAAAGTGTAAGGAATTGGGTTTTAGTGATATAAGGGCCGATACCCATCGAGACAATAACGCCATGCGAAAATTATTATCCGCTAACAGCTTTGAATATCGAGGAATAATTTCTAAAAACAACAACTGTTCCATGCGACTTGCTTACCAGTTACATCTAGATAGGTAGAATTTCGATATACGGAAAAACAAAAATCTACTACGCACATGCTACTTAAAGCCTACGTTGCACCATAAAGAACTGCACTTGGCACCGGGCTCATCTCAAGCAATGTCCACCTTGGCCACGGCTTCTGTGACTAATTCCTCAATTGACTTCCTCTTCAAGGTTAAAAACCCATCGCCGTCGAATTGCAGGCCGTCCTCGATGTCTCCAGCACCAGAACCGTTGAAGACCGCGGTCATCAAACTCGTGTAGAAAGCTGGGATGATTTGTCCCTCTTCGAGTGCTTTCTGGCGCTTCGCAAGCATGCTCTCGATGCTTACAGGAACCTTCTCGAACTCCAGCTTAGTAACCTTCTCGAAGGTTTCTGCAATCTCCTTCAAGCTGGTGCGGACCTCGGCTACACGAATGCGCTTGTTCTTTGTCTTCTCCTCGTCCATCTGTAACACTGCAACGAAGCATGCCCCAATGAAGGGCAGCGACGAGCCCGTTACGTGGTGCTTTCCGTCGTCGAACAAGGTGATCTTGCGGTTTTGAGGCTCGATTGTGCCAAAACGGCCCTCGAGCGCAGCGTCGATGAAAAGCGAGGGGATAAGCGTGGTGAAGCTCACCGTGGAATTTTCTTCGGCGAGCGCTAGAAACTTGCGAGCGTCTTGGACAGGCGAAACGACCGGAGCAAGTGGGCTGCCATCGGGTCTGGTGAACAGAGCAACAGCGCTAGGATGCAAAACATCCATACCACACCAGCATGGGAAAATACGGCGAACACCTGTTTCCTTAGCTGCTTCCAGCAGCTGCTTGTCCACCACACCGCCGACTTTGCCGGAAACGAGGTTCATGATGGCATCGGCCCCACTCACTGCTGCTGCAAGGTCCGCTTTGTCCCCGTAGTTCACTGGCACCACACGAGCGCCAGGAACGGATACTTTTTTACCACTGTTGCTGCGAGTGAGCACAGTGACATCAAATTTGGGTGTTGTGCAGTCCAAAAGAGCCTTAAGGACGTGATCTGCAAGGTTGCCTGAGCTTCCAGCAACGACAATTTTTTTGAAGGCCATAGAGGTAGAGTTGTGAGAATTGAGGAGATCGATCTCTGTAGGTGGTTGACTAAGTTCAAAACTAAACCATGGTCAAACTTATCAGCTAGAGAAACAGATTTCCCCTCCATTTATAGACGTCTGTCATTTTAATCTGGGATTACTAACCATTCCATGCGTTTATCACCCGGCTTGGCATTGCTTATCAAACACACCATGCCAAGCTCTTGTTTTCCCACGACTTCGGGCCTAGTATGGACCTAACCATTCTTTCTTGGCCATGTGATCTCTACAGGTTAGTTTCTGACAGTTCAAATCCCAGTGAGCTTGATTTTATACTAACAGACATCTTAGTGAATTTGTCATGGGGTGACAAATCACAAAGTCCGATAAGGCCTTTGGGCTATGGTGGTATGTAGAAGAATTATGCGAGTCTGCTGTGTAGTCCTGATTGGATAATCTAGATATTTTGTAGTAGGCAGCGTCGTTCATCGCCACAACCTGGGTGGAAGATGGCACAATACGTCTAGAGGGACCTCTATTAACATCGACAGTTCCGGATCGTTTTACTTTCCACTGCTTCTCTCCACTCTAAAGTTTGTAGCGGTTCTGATCAAAATAATTTCCACTGCTTCCCTCCACTTCAGAGTTTGTAGCGACTCTGATTGTACCTCCCGCACGCAGACCCCAGTATTTCGATACCACGTCGGAGTTCCTCGGCGCTCGCAAAGCAACACAGAGGCGGAAACAGAGGCGAAAGATGCAGGCCCCAATTGTCTATGCATTTTGCGCGTGGATTTTCGATCTGTCAAGGGACTTATAAGTCTGCATGCTCGCCCGTGACACCAGTGCATCATTTGGTGAAGATCAAGTCCTAGCTCTCGCCCAGATTCGGGGCCTAAAGTATGCGTTAGCGAGCACTTAATTCCCGACGCATGCGATATCATCATTTAGTTTTTGGTGGCGGAAACTGATCGGTTTGCAAGAGAAATGCATTTTTGGGTTGGCGGTCTCTTCTTCGTATTTCCCTCGAAAATGACACTCTCAACGGTGGCACTAAACGTCGCCAACTGAACAGTTCAAGACCGATCAAAGTGCATGGACAGCCTGCAATAATGTCGCCCAAAACTACAACATTTTGACGGCCCTTAACCGTGCGATACTCATCGGTTTGCAAATATTCTTCTCCATCGACTGGTTTCTTTTTAAGAAAGCCATTGTTAGGGGCCACACCATACGCAAATGTGACGACATCTACGAGCTGCGAAGCTCGTCGTCGAGCTCAACTCTGAATTTATCATGAATCTTCTCGATTGACTTGGAGCGCACGTTGTTCGCACCTTTCACGTTTAGCTTTTGTAATTGACGCTCCGCAGCTTGTGAGACCTTAGGAAACCAATTCGCCAAAGGAGCATTGCTCTCTGGATAAATGGTTATATTTTTCTTTGCTCCCTAGGTATGGCCCAGTTCTCTAGCGACTTCAACTGCAGTGGCACCTCCGCCCCTTACGGAACGCCTTGACAGAAAGGAAAAAAGCTCTAGTACTCAGTCCTGACCAAGCCCACACCTCCTCACAGCCGTACCACACGGGTCGGTGACTAGCGAGCATTTTCTTCTACTGTGGGGCCCAATCTTCCGGTGAACAAGAATTGTGTGAGCAAAGTTCGGGTCCTGCAAGAGATGATCATATTCAGCTACTAAACTTCCTAAATCTGTAGCTTAGAAGACCTTGCTCAGGACATTACACTAGGAAGACCATCTCTATCTGAGTTTGAATAGGGCGATGAGCCGTTTGGAGGGTTTTCTGTTCACATAGCGCTTCAAACTCAATCTCCATACGTGTTTGGTGATAAACACCGCCACCTACATAAAATTATTTGACAACAGATTGGTAGAGACTCTCTGGAGTAAACAAGGCATTCTACATCGCTCAAAAGAGCTACTGGCTTCAATTGATCGTTGAATTGGATCTGAGATGGGCACCACTTTTCAACAGTCAGCATTTACGCTGGTTTACGATCCTAGCCCGAGTTTTGTCGGGTACACTAATGCGGAGTTGCAAAAATCGCTTGAAAAGGGTTCTGATGAAGAAAAGGTTAGTACCATGAAAAGAATGCTTGTCATGATGCTCGACGGTAACCCCTTACCAGATATGTTAATGCACGTAATTCGCTTTGTGATGCCTTCGAAAAACAAACAGTTGAAGAAGCTGCTTTATTTCTACTGGGAGATTGTCCCAAAATTGGATGCCGAGGGTAAGCTCAAACAAGAAATGATTTTAGTTTGCAACGCGATCCAGCACGATCTTCAACACCCCAACGAGTACATTCGTGGGAATACTTTGCGTTTTTTGACAAAACTACGTGAGGCTGATTTGCTCGAGCAAATGGTCCCCGCTGTCCGTCAATGCCTTGAGTACCGTCATGCGTATATTCGCAAGTATGCAATTCTGGCCGTCTACTCGATCTACAAAGTTAGCGAACACTTAATTCCCGACGCATGCGATATCATCAATTCGTTTTTGGTGGCGGAAACTGATCCGATTTGCAAGAGAAATGCATTTTTGGGGTTGGCGGAACTTGACAGAGAGTCCGCACTCAGCTACTTGCAAGACAACCTTGCATCTATTGAAAGTCTTGACTCACTTCTCCAGGGTGCCTTCATTGACTTTATTCGCAAGGATGCCATCCAGACACCATCTCTTAAGCCTCAATATGTGGACTTATTGCAGGATTTGCTTGCCGCAACTACATCTCATGAAGTGATCTTCGAAGCGTCTTTGGCTTTGACAGTATTAACCAATGACCCCGAAGAGTTACGCCAAGTGGCTTCGAAACTCATCGACGTCGCCGTGAAGGAATCGGATAACAATACCAAATTAATCGTACTTGAAAGAATTCAGGATGTGCATAAAAGAGCTCCTGGATATTTGGAAGATCTAGCCTTGGACATCTTGCGAGTATTGAGTGCTCAAGATTTGGATGTTAGATCTAGAGCCTTGGATATTGCACTAGAGTTGGTGTCATCAAGAAATGTAGATGACGTTATAAAGCTTCTCAAGAAAGAATTGCAGATAACGATTACAAATGCCCACAACGATGAAAAGTCCACTGATTATAGACAAATTCTTATTGAGAATATTCATAAGGTTGCAATTAGATTCGTGGAGGTTTCAGCAGATGTTGTGTCACTCTTCTTAGAGTTTGTTGGTAACTTGAGCTCTAGCGCTGCGAGCGGCGTTATCTCGTTCATTAAAGAAGTGATTGAAAAATACCCTCAACTAAGGAAGGAAATTTTACAGCATTTGATCGGTGCTCTTCCCTATATATCTTCAGCCAAAGCTTACCGAGGAGCTCTGTGGATTTTGGGAGAGTATTCGTTAGATGCTAATGATGTCCAGAGCTCTTGGAAGCACATTCGCAGTAGCATAGGCGAACTGCCCATTGTACAGTCAGAATCCAAGGAGCGTGAAGGTGAATCGGAAGCAGACGACGTGGCTACGGAGGGACCCACCCCAGCCGGACCTGTCGTTTTGCCAGACGGGACGTACGCGACAGAATCTGCTTTTTCGTCTGCACCAGTCACCTTGACCAACGAAGAAAAAGAATCCAAGCCAGCTCTTCGCCGCTTTGTTCTCAGTGGTGACTTTTACACTGCTTCAGTTTTGGCAACAACTATTGTGAAATGCGTTTTAAGATTCGAAAAGGCCTCTAGCGACAGTTCTGTCCTAAATGCGCTAAAAGCGGAGGCTATGTTAATTCTTGTCAGCATCTTAAGAGCAGGTCAAAGCTCTTTGGTCGAAAAGAAAATAGATGAGGACAGCTCCGAAAGAATTTTAATTTCATTGTCGATTTTAATGGATGATCAGGCTTCTGAGCATGCCGATAGTCGAAAGCTTTTGGAAATGGCTTATTTGGAAGCCACAAAAAATTCGTTTGAATCAAAGATTGCCAGCGCCAAGCGCGAGTCTGCCAAAAAGTCTGCATCTGCTCTGGCTAACAACGCTGAACCAATTGACAAAGCGATAATGTTTAGACAATTCGCCGCAAAGGATGTACACAATACTGCTGTTGACACTATCAATGAAGATCTTGAAATGGCGATTACAGGTCAGTCACAAAGCTTCAGAGCGTCCACCTCATTAATGTCTAAACTGAGAAAAGTGGTTCCCCTCACAGGATTTTCAGACCCAGTCTATGCAGAAGCCTACATTACTAACCATCAATTTGACGTCGTGATCGATGTGCTACTGGTCAATCAGACTAAAGAAACGTTGAAGAACTTGCACGTCCAGTTCGCCACATTAGGGGATTTAAAGATCATAGACAATCCACCAAGCACCAATGTTGTTGCCCATGGCTTCCATAAGTTGACAGTCACTGTTAAAGTATCTTCTGCCGATACAGGTGTCATTTTTGGCAATATCATTTATGATGGTGGACATGGTGAGGATTCTCGATATGTCATTATGAATGACATTCACGTTGATATAATGGACTACATTAAGCCGGCTAAAACGGACGAAGCGACGTTCCGCAAAATGTGGAATGCATTTGAGTGGGAAAATAAGATCACGGTGAAGTCTAAGCTCCCAACGTTGCACGCGTACCTTGACGAACTGGTGAAGGGTACCAAGATGGGAATCCTAACTACCGAAGAAGCTCTAGGCGAGAAAGACTGCAGATTTTTGAGCTGCAACCTATATTCTAAGTCTACGTTTGGAGAGGATGCGTTAGCCAATTTGTGCATTGAGAAAGATCCCGTGTCTGGCGACGTTGTTGGCAATGTTCGTATTCGTTCCAAGGGTCAAGGATTAGCTCTTTCGTTGGGAGACAGAGTGGCATTGATAGCCAGACAGGTGAACAAGGTAAAATTGAATCACGTTTAGAATCTGTTAATGAAGAAAAGTATATACAGAAGAAAAAGAGCCCAGGATGGTTAGGCCCATCTATAAAACGTCAATGATAATATTTACAGAATTTGATCGTAGAATGTTCTTCATCTTAGTTTCTCAGGACCGTGAAATGGAAGTCCGAAAGCACTGATCAGGGTTCTGGCTTGGACATCGTTCTGAGCAGATGAGTTGATATTGATATGCATACCAAAGGTCTTGGGCCACAGATCTTGGTTTGATTCAATTTCGGGAAAAAACTTGACGTCTTCAGAGGTCAGGCCGAAAGAGATACTTCCAAAGCGGCTACCAGACTTGTTGCTAATACCCTTGTACTCTCTTTTCCTTGGTAGCACAATTTCAGTCAATGTGCTCAAAAACTGAGCCATGGGACGGCCCTTGAGCTCAACTTTCGCTCCCATGTGAGTACCTCTCCTCACTTTCCAGGTAGGAACATCTGTTCTCGAGTAAACGGGACGAGGTTTACAGCCCGTGAGTTGTTGTAACTGCAGACCGGCGCTGATGGGCAACAATTGGTTTTCTCTAGCTTCCTTCACATAGCAATTTATCACTACAGACTCGATGGCCGGGATATTATGCCACTTAATCGGTTTGATATCGGGAAGCTGTATTTCTGAACCTTTGGGTTTCCTGACCTGTCTGTTCACATGGTATGGACTAGAATAGTCCCATGTTCTGTTCTTCACACCTTTTTTCACCTCTGCCTTGTGTGAGTAATTGATCAGAAGGAGATCAGACTGAAGTGTGTCATGGTAGTAGTCACTGACTCTGTCCTGATGTGTAGCAACCGGCCTGAATGCTGGCGATCTGATATCGTTCTTGTCATATTTTAGGCCCTCGAATCTTGGCGAGAGCTTGGATTTGTCGACCTTCACCAAATGATGCACTGGTTTCACGAGCGAGCATGCAGACTTATAAGTCCCTTGACTGGTCGAAAATCCACGCACAAAATGCATTGTTCACCGCCAACTGTTGTAAATATTAGTCTTCTTGGGAATATTACCAATTAGTGGTAGCAGATGATTCCAACTCTTCAAAAAAACCGTCTCCGAAAGCTTGAAAAGACCTTTAAGATCGTGTTGATTTTGAAATGACTAAAAAATTGCACTGGGGTGCTGAGATCCCCTCTGTAACCTGGCTTTGACGGACTTCTTAGTCTTGATAGAAAATTTTCAATATCTTAAAGATGGTCGTTGGTTTTAATTTACAGTAACATCCAATACTGGAAAACGACTCATCGTGAAATTCAACCAAAAACAACCTTCAATTGACCTTCTGGCGACTTGGTTTCGATACTTAAAGTCTCAGAAGATCCTTGAGATAGATGCGTTTTAGCTTTGACGAACTTTACGCAGCTGAGACACCTGAAACAGCATTGGATGAGGATGAGTATTCATTGATAGGCAGTGGTGATGAAGGTATACCACAGTTGCGCCTACCGCGACGTAAAAATGTGGTCACAACGACTAAAGCTGTGGATGAAGATTTGCTGGACCCGGATTTAGAGCAATTGTTCGCTAGGTTGGATCTAACGGCCAAACTTCCAGGAGCACGAGTTTTGAAGAGCATTCCATGGAACAAGACGATGCGTGCTGAAGAGTGCGCCGAAAAGCAGTTTGAGTTGTCTGCACAGGAAAAACCTTCGCGGCGAAGGACTGCTGAGGTTAGTCGCGAGTTTTCCTTATTGCACACTACAGTAGCCAACAGCATTATGAACAAGCTTGAGGCCTTGCAGAATGAAAATGGCCATCAAGTGCAACGTGTGAAAGAGGAGAAGCTTCGTCTTCGTGAGGAAAAGCGGAGGCAGGAAGAGGAACTGAGGCGGCAAGAGGAGGAGCGAAGAAAGCAGGAGGAAGATAAGCGTCGCCAGCTAGAAGAACAAGCTCGCCGACAGCGCGAGGGGGAAGAAGAAAGACGAATCAAGGCTGAGCAAGAAGAGAAGAAAGCACGGGAAGAGCGTGAGCGTCTCGAACAGGAAAAGAAGAAGCAGGAGGCTCTGGAAGCCGCACGTAGAGCTCAAGAAGAGGCAGCCAAGGGAAATGGAATCACGAACCATCATCAGATCGAACGTTCTTTTAACCACTACAAGCACAAGATCAAGCATATTAAAACTGACGTAGTCGAGGCGGTGAAAAGGGACTCGAATCTTAAAGCGATACTTTCCAAACACAAACGCCGGATAAACCCCAAATTCGGCCAGCTCACAAATAGCGAACAACATTTAGGATCGATTGTCGCAGAGCTGACTTCTCTGGTGGATCAAGCGAAGCCCAACGCTCTCGGATACCAATGGATTTTGAATTTCCTGGCAAAAGCTCTCGTATCGCAGGCCGAGACCGAGGTTCGGGTAAAACCTGAAAGTGCACTGCCACTAGCAAAGCTGGCATTACATCTGTTAACACGCTACGACGAGCTGTTAGAACTGCTGATGGCCCGGTTCGTTAAAAAATGCCCTTTTGTGATCGGATACACCTGCAAAATCGATTCGGAAGAGGGACGGTACAAGATGGGGTGGAAACGTGGTCAGGACAATACCTGGGAAGATGAAACGTCTTATGACGAGCGTATGGGGGGGATTGCAACGTTGTATGCCACCATAACCCGACTTCCATTACCCCAAGAATTCATAACGTCTCACAAGCATCCTCTGCCCCTGAGCAATTCCTGGAAGCTGCTGGCTCGACTCGCCAACTCGCCCACAGACCTGTTAACCAACACTCATTTTGTAGTTTTAGGATCTTGGTGGGATGCTGCAGCTGCTCAGTTGCTACAAGCATATGGCAGACAAGCCCACAAGTTGCTGGTTTTACTATCCCAAAATTTAACCCAATCTGTCGCAGAACGAAAGTACGTAGGTGCTGCCAGATTGAGGATTCTTTTCGAAGAGTACGAGACATCGGGAACCATCAAAAGTTTCCCAGAGATGACCGCTTAGAACCGCATAGATAAATATATACAAAAGCTACGACAAGCACAACGAGCTACACTTTACTTACGTCAGGCTTGTATATACCTTCTGATCTCCCAAAGATTACCGTCGTCATTGTTAGTTATCATTGTCTATTTAAACTGAAATTAAGTACAATGACCGATCGTCACTGCAAAACAAGACTAGAGTTATGGCAAGACCGGCTGATGTGCCAATTCCCGACTCTCCAGAGTCCCCATATCCAATCAAGACTGGTGTATGCGAGATAGTGTGTGGTTTCGGCCGTGGCTCCGCCGAGCTTGGAATTCCTACTGCGAATGTGCCATTTGAAGAGCTGCCCGAGAGCGTAGGTGGGCTCCCTCTAGGTGTCTTCTTTGGTTTTGCTCGACTCCAGAAGTCAGCGCCTAAGGAAGCTAGAAACATGCAGAGACAAGACGGTACGAGGGTGCACTTCAACTACGGCCAAAGATTGACTGATAATGACTTGCGGGTTTTGCCAGTGGTGCTGTCGATGGGCCTAAACCCGTTCTACCACAACAAAGCCAAGACTGTTGAAATACATGTAATGCACAAATTTGACCACGACTTCTACGGAGCCCAGATTACTTTCACCATATTGGGCTACATAAGGCCCGAGTTGGATTACACTACAAAAGAGGCCCTTATCGAAGACATCCAAACCGATATTCAAATAGCCGAAAAAGCACTATCCTCACCCGAATATGCCAAGTACCAGAATCTATAAACTAAGTACTAAATCTATGTTTTTTTATATGCTTTATACTTCGTCATGTTGGTGGTGCCCTTTTGATATAAGCGATGAGCTTGCGATAAGTTAATGAAAAGTTGCACTGCCATAAGAACACCAAGAACAATGGGCCTCTGGTTAAGAAGAGGCGCCATTCTTGGTTTCTATTTGATCCAGAGTGTTTCTTTGGCCACAGGGCTATATTATGGGAAAATTTGGCCTGTGTCAGTAGCGCCATTGGTGCTTGGTTATAGCTTTACGACCCTGGGCATTATCACCTCCGATTTCCTGACACCCAGTTTATCCATCATATCCCAGGAAATCCTACATATCTCAGAGCGGGTTGCTGGAATTACATTGCTGGCGTTGGGCAACTCTGTCCCCGACATCACAAGTACGTACCAGTCGCTGAGCTCTGGAGCCACGTCTCTGGCGCTGGGAGAATTGGTGGGAGCGGTTGTTTTCTTGCTGACTGTAGTTGTGGGAATCATGCCGCTGGTGCGTCCCATAGATTTGGGACATCTTGATCAAGACCAAGACTTCGACTCCCAAAAGTCGTGCGAAGTACGACGGGCCCTCGTTTACAGCAGACGGAGATTTCTCAAGGATTTGGTTATGTTTGCGATAATGATAGGTCTCGCGCTGTTCTTCATGCTGGATGGGCGACTAATGTTTTGGGAATGCTTTTTGATGGTGGCTGTATATGTGGGCTACGTGCTATATCTAGTGCAGCAGGAGCGCGACGACGTTGCAATCTCCTCTACAAGTGACGAAGAAGGGGAAGAAGAGGAAGATGTTTCTTCATCATTAGCTCTACCAGAAGTTGACATTGAGAGGCTGTCGTCTCGAGACCAATCCCTTTTTCTCCAGGAACTGGAATTGCATAAAATGAACCTCCGTGCTAAAATCAAACGGCACCTGAGATCACAATATTCTGGCTGCATGAAAATGTCATTGAATGGTATTTTGAATGTATGGGACAACAAAAGCGTTTTTGAGATCGATCCGCCCGCATTGACTCTCACAAGAAGCTTATCCCACCAGGAATTGCGGCCAAAAATCTCCCTTACGCCATTCTCACCAGAGGAATCCGCATCTGCATACCATGAGAACCTAGACTCACGCGATCTCATTCAACCCGCAATTGGCCAGACTTTCCTCAAGCCTCAACTACGCCCTAATTCGAGGTCTATCAGCGCTGATTATCTACTTTACTTGGATAATCGCATTGAAAGCTCCAACAACTCTGTGTTGGATAGTTCCTGTTGTCAAGACTCGGACTCAGAGACCAGCGAACTAATTCAGTCTTCACAACAGGGCCCATCGACTATGTCGCTCGATAAACCCATAATTCAGTCGGTAATGCATCGCTGCTGGAATGAAGAGGACATTCAAATAAATTTCGTTGAATTTCTGACTGTGCTCCTGGTCTCTCCTGTGATGTTCGCATTGAAGTTACTCATCCCCATGAGTGGTCACTGTAATGATAGAAGTGCAAGGCCCTTTGGACAAGAATACGTCCGAGTCTTCCTGATACCACTTGAGCTTGACTTTCTCATCACAAATAGATTACATGCAACGCCTATTTTGGCTTCGGCAATCCTTACCGTAACATTATGGCTGCTCAATCGCAAAGGGTGGCACAACGTTGCAGTACGATCTCTTTCTGTTTTGACTTTCATTACTTCTCTTGCCACAATCTCCTTTGTGGTCGGGAATGTGGTTGAGACTCTACAAAGGTGTGCAGTTTTACTAAACATCTCAGAGGCCATGCTTGGACTAACCGTATTTGCATGGGGAAATTCTGTTGGTGACCTGGCGACAACGGTCACATTCACCAAGATGGGGGTTTTAGACATTGCGCTGGGCGCATGCTTTGGGGGTCCCTTGTTGATCTTTTTGTTTGGAATAGGCTTCGATGGCATGTTGGTGATGATGATGTATAGGAAAGATCGCCAAAAGTCAATCTGGGCTCAGTCGATTGACTTCGAAGTCAGCTCTTTGTTAGTGATGAGCTGTTTGGGCCTTTTAGCTTCCTTTTCAATATACCTGTTGTTAATACCCTTGAATAACTGGCACATCGACAAGAAGATAGGAGTTGTCTTTCTGTCCCTTTATGTGGTTGTAACAACAACAAACATCTTTTTGGAAGTCAACTAATGCTGTCATAACATCACAATTTGAATACTTGAAAACACACATCTAAGTCTTCCGGCATGTAAGATTCACAGAATGATATTACACCTTCTTTTGCAGCCAGCTTTTGACTGGCGACCAATGGAAATAGTTTTTTGACAATGTATCGCCTTTTCTCCAAATACGAAGAGTCCTGATCAAACCAGACTCTGTGACAGTATTCATACCAAAACTTAGCGTTGTCTAAATAATATGTCCAATTTTGGTCTATGATAGGAAGAAACACATTTTCTTCCAAGGAACGTCTGGAAAATCGCTTGTACATTTGGCAAACCATATGCAACAGTTCTTCCTGTCCGCGCTTGTTTTCGCCATAGCTGAGGCGTTTCATGAGCACCTTGAAACCGGTCTCGCTATGGCTCAAAGTGCCTGCTGGGAAGTTTTCTGAGATGCATTTTTCCATAAACATAGTGAACTGTAAGTAATCAGAAAAAAGCTCGAAGTCGTCTGTCTCTTCAATATTATTGCCGAATACAGCCTGTGCTTGGTTGAAGATCGAGAATAGTTGGTCGTAGTCTCCAAGTTTTATCAAACATCCACACAGTAATTCTATGATCTTAGTTTTCTTGTGGGAGAGCTGCAAACCTAAGGCCAGCACACTTTTTGCAGATACAAAGTCTTCAAATTGCTGCATTAGCCACATAGCATATTTGATCCATATCATTTCATAGTGTGCCAAAGGCAGTAGTGCCCTTTGGAAGTTCAGATGAGTTAGCTTATCAAACCCGTTGTTGATCGAGTATTCTAGGTACCTCCACCATGCTGAGATCTCGCCTTTTTCTATCAAAGTTTCCGCAGAACAGTAGTAATGGGTTTTAATGTTGCTCTCGAACAGATTATAAATTTCAAGCACCCGATATTGGACCACCATGTAAAGCTCTTTTGTGAATTTTCTGAGATGTGTTTTTCCTTCTTGTAGTTGGGGCCCTTTTCTACCTCTCCCTCTGATCTTTATTTTCATCTTTCGATCAATGTCCGCCTCAGAAACCATCATCGTTAGCTGACGTACGTCAGTAGTCTCATCGATGATGTTTAGCCATTGTGCATAAAACTTGCTATAGGAGTAAATCGGCAGTTCCAGGACCTTCCTCAAAACTACCAGATACCGCCTTTTATCAACACAACGAAGTCTTAATTGATCCAGATACATCTCCCAGAACTCTCCACTGTAAAAATGCAGCCCTATGCAGGACTCTGCCAGCTCATACTTGCGGAACAATTGCTTATGATTGATGACCACTTCGTTGCATAGTTTCAAGTACTCCAACCAAAGTAAAAGAGAACCATTATTGTGTCGCTGCAATGCCGAGACAAATGCCATATGCATCTCTTTTATATTCCCTAGTTTGTACTCTAGCAAAGCGTAATCGATGCTGTAGTTTTCTAATAGTGGAAAATAAGTGAACAGAGACTTATAAGTGTCTCTTATCAACTCCAACAGGTGAGAATTTATCAACTTCTTCAGAGGACTGGCCCTTTCTAAAAGGTAATTAAGTAATTCTTCCCAATGGCTCAGAGCCAGAGGAGACTTCGAGACATTCAGAGATAGTTGACCAAATCTATCATCTAGTATTTCATCCAAGGGCTCGTCCATTATATAGGGCCGGCCCGCTATTGATGTCTTTCAGTTACCACGGTCGTGGGCTGGCGACTAATTTTGATATAAATTAGCTTCCCATAAAACAAAAGTGTCAGAGCCTCGGCACGTGAAACCACGATAGTAGAGTATTGAAACAGCCGGCGCACGACTGTTATCCAATGTATAGACGGCCAGCCGGTGTTTGATCCGCGTGTGTAATTCGTAATTGGCCATTATTTACAAGGTCATTATAAACAAATAAATATATGAAAGTTTATCATTTGTGTCGTTCATTGGCAAGACGGCCTTTAAGAATATTGAGCATCGTAACCTGCACCGCAAGTGCTTTGCTTAGCCAAACATGGATTAAGATGGGGGGCCCTGCGGGAAAATCATGTGCTCTCTTTTCTGAATATTATTCAACCCTTATTGTACAATCTTATCCAGGTTAATGAGATCCAGGATAGATTTGGCACCTTTCTTGATCATTCTCTGTGCCAACTGTTGGCCGCAGATGATAGCGTCCTGTCGTTGTTCTTCTATGACCATTGAGCACTCATCTTCAACGGCGTCGGTGCCATCAACGCTTACTACCACACCCTTCAAAGTTAGGGTCTTAGTACTCTCGTCATAGCGGGATTCAACGCCAATTGGGACCGAACAGCCACCCTCCAGAGTCCGCATGAGGGACCTCTCAGCAATGCAACAGATAGAAGTCTCCTTGTGGTTGATCTTCTCCAAAATTTCAGTCACCCATGGGTCCTTAGACCTCATTTCAATTCCTAAAGCACCTTGACCAACAGCATGATACATGACAGATGAGTCCAAGCGTTGAGTGATTCTATGCTCCAATTTGGTCCTCAACAAGCCAGCAGTGGCCAAGACAATGCAAGCAAATGGAGTTACAGGGTCGTCGAGCTTACTCAGCCTGGTTTCAATGTTTCCTCTGACACTCTCATACACAAGTTTCGGATACTTGCGCCTCAGCTGAGCAGATCTTCTGATTGACGAGGTACCCACCACGCTACCGTCGGGAAGGTCATCCAGAGTTTTGTATGTGCTTCCCTTGGCCATTATAAGGCAATCGCTGGGGTCAACGCGCTTCGTGACTCCACCAAGCTCAAACCCCTCAGGAAGAGAGGTGGGCATGTCCTTTAGCGAATGTACGATAAGATCAATTCTCTTTTCTTTGTCTTTCTCATAAAGCAGGTCTTCCAGTTCTTTAGTCCAAACTGCTTTCCCGCCAAAAGAGTAGAGCGGTTTCGACTGAACCTGATCCCCCAAAGTCTTCAAGGCACGCACTGTACAGCTATAATGTGGGAAAGCATCTTCAATCATATCTTTTACCTCGTGAGACTGAACCACGGCCAATTTGGACTTTCTGCCGCCTATCCTTACGATGTGGTGCTGATCTTGCATTGTGTCAGTTTCTAAGAGACCCGATATGCTATGGTTCGGCCAAAACGCTTCTCAGCCTATTGATTTCGATGCCCGCTATCCTCAAAGCGATGTCAACAACCAGAAATATCGGCGGTATTAAACAAGAGTCCAACCAAAAAGAGGTTTTATCGTCCACAAAATGAGCAGGTAAGACCAAGAAAACTTCTTTGCAAAATTTCGAAATAAGCTCTTGAATCTTGGCTTCTTCGATAAAACTAGATCTCTTGCCGAGGTAGCACACAAGAATCCGCTGGGTAGAGTGCTTCTGGGACCTCAATTCGCTAGCGTTTGTAGAAATTTTTGTTTGTAGTTTGAAAATTTTTTTCGAAGTTATAGCTTAACCGGCTGAAGAAGAGAGATGAGATATCAGAATACTGCCCAGACGCCGAAAAAAGGGCTCCGGGGGTCTGAAGTCCACCTGTCTTGGGAGAGACAAATTTAAGCATATTTCAAGCGTAAAACGAGATCGAAAGTAGAGGAAGGTGACTTTTTAGGCACTTTTTTTTCGGGTTCTTCTTCTTAATGAGCTGATGGAGCGGGCCAGACTTGCTGATTGCCGGTGTCAATTACTTAATCTCCTCCTCATCGACGGTCTAAATCGGACTTTATCCGCCAGTCTTCGGCTTGGATCTTTGCCTCTTATTTTTTTTTTTGGGCACAGAGCTAGAGGTTAGAACCACCAGCCACGTCTTTCAAACGTTTTTGATACCTGTAAGGTCATCTTCACGGCTCAAGCCCACCCGTTGTATCCAAAAACATCAAAAAGTGAGCCGATCGTCCCAACAGCCACTCTAAAAGCTCTGCCGAACACAGCGGCTTACTGCTCATGCTCATTATACTCTGATCTTGCTAACGTTACCAAGTAACCTGGTAGCTGTTGTTTTTGGGGGAGAAGCTCTGCATCCTCTGTGATCCATGGCTGTAAAACCAGTTTTAAGTCTGAAGAACGGTTGATAACTCTGTAGTTTCGCTCTGCCCCATCATAAGGTTCCAGGCTCCTCGTGCTGAATCAATTGGTAATCAATTGGTGCTTCTCGAAAGTGGCATCCTTTCGAAATAGTTCTAGCCGCCGAGGTGTGTCGGTTACTTAACAGGCAGCTCCGTGCTCTCATTTTGAACGATCATTAAACTTCTATCACCAAACTACAATAAATACATCAATGCTTCGCTGTGGTCCACACTTGTCTAAACTAGACGTTTCACGTCTTAATCTACAGCTGAGATTTAACCCAGCCTTCTAGGCCGCCCTTCACAATAATTTCTTGCAGGTTTTTGCCCAGTTCGCCGACTTTTTGTTCAAAAACAACGGGCCCATCGACTGACTTTTCGGTCACCGTAACTCTACTGTTGGGCAAATCCCATTTCAAAAACCAGCCGGTTCTTCTAGTTAGCTCTTTGGGGGCATCTTGGTACTTATTGCGCAACATTTCGATTAGAGTTGGGATCTCTAGCGTCAAAAGAGCATTGTTGATAGAGTTTCTGGAGAAAATGTTACCAAAAGACCCTGATACTACAAGATCGATACCCTTTGCCAGCAAAGCAGTAGCAGCCTGTTCCCTGGAGGAGCCAGTACCAAAGTTGAATCCGCTGATAACGATGTCACCGGCTTTGACCTTGGTGCGGAACTCGGCATCATAGTTTTCCATGCAGACTTCAGCCATCTTTTCACGTGGAACATCGTCTTGGTAAGTATACTTCCCAGGGTATATACCATCGGTGTTGATATTGTCAGCGTCACAGAGAATCAATTCACCAGTAATTTGCGATGGAAACCCTTCTAGCATCTCCACAGCGCCAGTTTGGGCAGCGACAGCTTCTGCATCCCCTTGAGGTAGATCTTCGACAGTAGCTTGAACGCCATTGAAGACTGGATCCTGTTGCTTCAGGATTTCGGCAGGAGATGCGATCTTACCAAGAACGGCAGAAGCAGTCACGACAGCAGGAGAGGCTAGATAAGCAAGGGCATCTTTCGACCCCATTCTGCCCTTGAAGTTACGGTTAGTGGCGCTGATACCGACCTCTCCGGGTTCCAGTAAACCGGTACCCAAGCCAATGCAAGGGCCACATCCTGCTGGCAAAGTCTTACAACCAGCGCGCAAAAGCTTTTCCCAAGCACCAGAAGCTTTAGCATCGTTTTCCACCTCGGACGAAGCGGCTGCGACGTAAAATTCAACACCCGGCGCTACTTTGTTAATTTGATTAATATCGCCGGTTGGACATACCACATGGGCTGCGGCCTCCAAATCACTCAGCCGAGAGTTTGTGCAGGAAACCAAGTAGGCTTTGTTAACTTTGATATCCTGTTGAGACAAGTCTTGCACGGTGGCAGACGCCTTAACACTGTTAGGGCCAGAGACATAGTGGGTTAGAGTGCTCAAGTCGATAACTAGCTTTTTAGCATAAATGGCGTCGGCGTCGGCTTTGAGGCTCTTGGATTTCTCCGCCAGTTGGTCGAGAGTCTGGTGGTTAATTCTTGGGTGATCGGCACCAACTTTCTGCAGCCTTGCTCTATACCAGTTCATCAAAGTTTCATCAACCGGGAACAGGCCAGATAGAGCACCCCATTCGGTGGTCATGTTGGCAATCGTGAGCCTGTAGTCCACCGGTATCTTTTCCAAGGACTCGCCCGTAAATTCTATGGCGTGGTTCAGCACCTGGTCCTTATTGAAAACACCGCAGAGCGCAACGATAATATCTTTTCCGGAGATTCCATGAGGCAATTCACCTTTGAGCTCAACCTGTGCGACAGGTGGGATCTGCCACCATGTCTGGCCCGTGGCCCAAATCGCTGCAGCGTCTGTACGAACCACGGGTGTACCTAAAGACCCTATACCACCGTAGGTATTTGAATGCGAGTCCGAAGCGACCGTGAGGTTCAGAGGAAACGCGTAGCCCTCCTCAATCATGATCTGGTGGCCAATCCCACGT
Source organism: Lachancea dasiensis (assembly GCA_900074725.1). Taxonomy (NCBI): domain Eukaryota; kingdom Fungi; phylum Ascomycota; class Saccharomycetes; order Saccharomycetales; family Saccharomycetaceae; genus Lachancea; species Lachancea dasiensis. The sequence goes on from LT598454.1 coordinate 594,986, forward strand.
CCTGCTGGGTAAAAGTCAACTCCTTGCTTCTTGGCGAAATTCTCGATGTTCTTATACTTGGTCAGATTCTTGTCGCTAGTATTTTGCACGTCATGATCCAGGGTATTGACGATCTGTTTGCAGTCTTTGACCTTAGAAGCACCGAGACCCATGAATTTGAGAGCCACGGGCCAGGAATTGTCGTGGGACATACAGTGAGCTGGCTGAATCGAAACATAGTCTCCAGAGGTAACTCTCTTTCCTTGAGGAAGCCCAACAGCATAAGTTTGAACGATCTTTTCGGTCAAATTCTGGCCTCTCAAGGCGTATCTTGTAGTTGAAAACTGACGAGCGAACCTCAGCATATTTTTTTGGTGCTACGTTAAAGCCAAGTCTGTTCCGCGCTTGACGTGAGCTATGGTGAAGCAGAACAATTGAGAGGGCTTTCAGCTCAGAATGGAATTTTTGAAGGCAAGTTTTGGATACTTATATCAGAATACCTTTAGTCACTGCTCATCGCACCAGTCATTTTCTTATTCCCACGGGAAAACTGACAAAAATTTTCTGAACACTATGACAGCGATCATCAATTAATGTCACAAAATACTGAACAATTCATCAACAAGTGGCCCAGCGGACTCTCTCAGTGGCACTTTGGCTTCGAAATGTTGTGTGTTCAAAGGTCAAAAAATATTCGCAGGGCCGCTCTGAAACGATGGGGACCGCGCGATGAAACTTTCAGTAGCCGACAACGTGTAACCGATTTTAGAATAATCATCAGTGGGAGTGAGAGACCACGTCCCCTAGATTGACCCTTTTATTTTTGTAGAAAACCCGGGACGCTTAGCGCAAACGCTGCTGTTTTTATACAGACCGACCTGCCATGTCATAAGAAATCTGACTGCGCGCGACAGCACCAATTATTTATTCTTCCTGAAAATCGACGGTACATAGAGGATCAGCGCAGAGGTGAGTGCGAGAACTACCCCCGGAAGCATTGAGAGCGGGTGATTATGGTCTCTGGTCACGGCCCAGGGATATCTGTATGGAAGCGGAACAAACTCCGTATCCAGTAGCTTTATCAGGCTGGAAGATAGCAGATAGCAAATCCTGGATGTTCGGCGTCTGGTGAGACGACTCGATCGGAAAGCATCATGACAGACCCACCTCGTGCAGTTGCGCCTTTCGCTTTCATACAGACAGCTGGGAGCCGAAAAACAATTATGAACCGAAGAACAATTATGAACAGATACAAGGAACGGGGACCCCAGAAAACCTACAACAAGCAGCTATGGATCAGCTCGTCGTTCCACTGACGCCACGGCTGCCTAGCGGCCATTTGCGCGTGCTGCATCCCATTTTGCAAATGTGGGCTTCCCAGTGCCCCGCAGCGTCATTATTGTACAAAGTGATCTATCGCGGCTCCACCGTCTTGCGCCAGTCGCGCGAGAGGGCGTCTTTGCATACGCGAGACAAGGCATCGTCCTGCATCTGCTAGAGCATTCACCCATTACATGTCCTCGTAAAGTGTAAATACCATTCTTTTTTCTACAGGCAGCTGCACTAACTCACAACCGCAACGCAACCAGAGGTGCCTCACGCGAGAATCTTCAAACTACTCTTGAACACACGCCAAAGGGCACTTGAGAATCGTGGATTCAAAGCCATCTCAACCGTTCAAAACACGACTTTTCAAGTCCGAAGCAGAATGACACAGTCGTGTACTGTGATTCTTAAAAATTTTCATAAAATTTCTTGCATTGAAAATATAAAAGGGGCCGATATCCGTTATGTTTGCTAACCTTGAAAAAGTGATCTCCCACTTTGAACACCCGGAATCAAGACTGATTGTTGCTGCTAAAGAAGCCTCAAACTAGTTTTTCCTCATAGCTATACCGTTCGTCAATCAGCGAGTTTAGTTTGGCTAGTATTTTTGTCCAGATCATAAAGTAGAGATTCGCGATATATTGCAAATAGCCTAATATGTCGAGCTGCGAATTGTTGTACTGGAAGAACCCCGTGGAGACCGGTAAGGTTTTTGGCGGTGCTTTGGTGGCACTGCTCGTACTAAAGAAGGTCAACCTGCTCACTTTTTTGCTTCGGACCCTGTACACGGTGCTCCTAACCACTGCGTCGATTGAGTTTCTCACCAACTTGTTTTTGGGACAGGGATTGGTGAGCCGCTACCAGCCGCAGCGCTGTCCTGACACGGTCGCCTTCTTGAAGCCTCGTGTCGATGCGTTTTTGACCCAACTACCTCCATATCAAACGAAGTTGCGCAAGCTGGCCATGGCCCAGTCGCCTAAATGCACCTTCAAAGCAGCTGGTGTTCTGTACGTTCTGCACAAGGTCTTTAGCGTCCTGTCTCTATGGTCTACTCTTTTCATCGGAACTGTTGCCCTTTTCACTGCACCCGTTATCTACAAGACTTTCCAAAAGGAAATCGACGCCACGGTTGCTCAAGGTGTTGAGGCCGGCAAATACCACGCCTCCAATTTGCAATCCAACGTCTCCGAAAAGGCCTCTCCTTATGTGAAGCAATTGGACCAAAAATTGGGCCCTGTTTCCGGTTTCATCAAGTCCAAGCTACCAGCCACCAGAGTCGCCGGTTCCAACGTTACTGCTGAGTCGTCCACCGCAAAGTTGGCCGCTCAGGTCCCATTGGAAGAGCCTGCTCAAGGCCAAACCTCTTCAGCCGACTTCCCAACCGCTCCCTCCACCCATTTGGGCCACACTGTCACCGACACTACCACCGGTGTCGAGCAGGAAGTCAGCGAAGGTTTGAAATATGGATCATCTATTTGAGATGGTGGCATTTTGACTACCATACAATCTTACTCATGATATTCTCCCTCTTTTTTATTCAATTCCGTACTACGCATAATTTCTTTTGTGCTTCCCAACTACCTTCTATTCACAAACCATAGACTCACCCGCGCGAGCGCCCGACGATCAACGATCTCATAGTTTTCTTTCGTCTGGACGGTTTCCGTCTGTATTGTATGAACGTATTACTCCTCCCCTAGTCGGTATGTATTCTTTTAGTGCCTGCTAGCTATTTTTGCATTATGACGATGATTTTATAAAGCTTCCGATGTGGGCTCCCATGTCATTGAAATGATTGTCATCCACTTGAGCCCTTTAAATAAGAATGATATCGGTATTCATATATTTACATTGCAACTAACATGTGGCTAAGAAAAAACAAATTAGGTCGATTATGGTTGGTGTAACACTAAAGAGATTTACCGTGACCAACTGTACAAAGAAAAAAAATAGACAATGTTAGCTTGCAAGGTCACTTTACTTTGGAACGTTGCCGAACGGGATAAATATCACCGCTCAAACGCGGACGCCAGACGACACTTCGAGCTGATCGAAGATAGGCTCTTTGACATTAGGGTGCAAATCACCATTAGTTAGCTGTAATTGCTCCTCAGTCCATAAGTTTGGCTCCGCCTCGTAGTTGGCTTCACCAACACCAATTAAACCTCCTTGCATTTCCCAATCCCTTACACGGGGCAACTGTAATGTATTGAAAACATCATCCACAGCTTCCAGTAGAATGTCTGACAGATCGTCAGTGTGGCCTGGAGTGGGAGTGATGCGTAATCTTTCGGTACCTCTTGCTACTGTTGGGAAGTTGATCGCCTGAACGTAAATACGATGCTTGTCCATCAAAATTTCTGACGCTTGTCTGGCCAAGTCGGGGTTCCCAATCAAAACGGGGACGATGTGTGACGGGTTGGGGATAACGGGAATGTCAAGATCGGCCAAACCTTTTTTGACGTAGGCGGTGTGCCTCTGTTGAGACTGCCTCAAGTCCAAGTGGGAGCGCTGATACCTGATAGCCTCAGCCGCACCTGCCATCACAGCTGGGGGTAACGAGGTGGTGAAAATAAAACCAGGTGCGTAGGATCTTAGCCAATCGATGAGCCGGGAAGAGCTCGCGACATAACCACCGACAGTGCCAAACGATTTACCCAAGGTCCCCGTAATCATGTCCACCCTATCCATGGTGGTGGCAAACGAGGGAGAAGCAACGCCTACTTTGCGGTGGGGTTCAAAGTCACAGTGCTCTGCGACACCGGCACCATGCGGACCGTATAGACCAACGGCGTGGACTTCGTCCAAAAACGTAAGGGCGCCGTATTTCTCGGCTAAGTCGCAGATTTTGCCAATGTCGGCCACAGAGCCTGACATGGAATACACGGATTCAAATGCAATTAGTTTGGGGGTGGATTTGGGGTAACTCGCTAACAGCTGTTCCAAATGTTCCAAGTTGTTGTGTTTGAAAATATGCTTCGTCGTAGAGGCATGTTTTATACCCACAATCATGGACGCATGATTCAGTTCGTCGGAGAAAATCACCAAATCCTTCAACTTTTGGCCCAGCAGGGAAATGACCGCGTCGTTGGCTACAAAGCAGGAAGAAAACACTAGAGCGCCTTCCTTTTTGTGCAAAGCAGCAATTTCAGCTTCAAGTCTTATCGCGTGCTGATTGTGGCCCGCGATATTCCTCGTACCACCAGCTCCCGCCCCGTACTTGTCCAGGGTTTTTTTCATCACATCAACCACTTGCTGGTTCTTGGAGAGGGCTAGGTAGTCGTTGGAACACCACACCGTGACCTTGTCGTGTTCCATCTGGCGGTGGGCCATTGGGAACTCCTTGGCAAGCCGGTTCATGTTGTTGAAAAAGCGGTAGGACTTGTCGGTCCGCTTCTTCTGAATTTCGCGTTCAAAAAGACCGTCGTAGTCGAACTTGGACTCCTTGGTCCCGTGCTCTGCCATCATCGAGTCTTGAACCGACGCCTGGCTGCTCGCACCAGTGTCGCTAGGCGCTCTGGCGGCTTCTGGAGCAGCAGCTGTAGCTAAATGCGCTTTCTGCATGGCTTGGCCCATGAAAGGGCACTTTTGTGCCAGCAAGGGCATGTTCGACTGTTGCAAAGTCTGCACATTTCTCAATGACGATGCAGTTTTGTTGATGAAGGGGCATAACCTGACAGACTGCCTAGTAATGGACTCCATATTTGGTCAATTGGCCAACCTACAACTTTGCACTTTTGAGAAGCCAACTGGAAGGAAAGTTGTACTCAAATTGATAAAATTAGTGATATGAGCTCTTGGAGACCCCTAAGTTTTCTCAGAGAGACACTGTTATAGGCCTTGATGTTTCCATCAACAGTGATGAGCTTCAACTGTCATGGCATTTTTTTTATCAGGAGGAAAAGGCCATAGGTGTAGTTCAAAGTGATGCGATGCTAATGGGAAACTTATGCCAAATACGGAGTTTTTCCAAATGGAGTATTTTCCGTATGACCTGATATCGCCGTGGACGAGGATGCGATCTGGAAGAAATCGGTCACGTGCTTGCGTTCACTCATCCAATCCTCCACTGATGGGCGCTGCGTAGACGGTCTTGGGCCTTTTGGTGGCCAGCTTGAGCGGCCTTAGTGTAGTGGTCAATGGCATTATCTGTATTAACCGTGCACCCGAACCCGTTTTCGTAAAAGAAGCCCAGCGCGTACTCGGCCCTCGCAAGCTTACCGTCTGACGCAAGGCACGCCTTGCGGGCCCAATTGAAGGCTTCGTGCTTGTTAGGCTTCAGCACACCGGTAACGCCGGTGAGATACCACCCGCTTAAAGCCATCATGGCCATGGGGTTGCCCCTGGGCTTTGCCATGGCGGCCTTGGCGTACCAGGCTATAGATTTGTTGGCGACGACCGGGAGATTCAGATGGCCAAACTCGTAGCACTGGCCCAGTCGCCACTGGGCCAGCGGATATGAGTAGCAAGTTGCACAGCGGTGGTGATATTGTAGTGCGAGCGTTGGATTCCGCGACACGCCTGCCGCGGCCAGTGCGTCTCGCAATGCAGGTGCCAGGTTATCAAATTCGTATATCTTGGCCAGCTCGTACATCGCCTGCGGAGATACTAGGTCCTCCTTTGCAGCAGTTCCGACGGTGGTGGGCAGACTGCTGGAGCTGGAGCTGGAGCTGGGGCTTTTGACATCCGCTGAAGCGCCATTTTTTCCACTGGCGTGGCCCATTTTTTCGTCATTGCGAACTGCTCTTTTGAACCAGCCAATCGCTGCAATAACGTCTTGTGGTAGGAGTAAAGCGCCATCGTTTTCATTTTTGACTCCGTGAAGACAGAACATTCCTAACTTGTACATGCAAGCCACATGCTTACTGTTCAACGCACCTTTTTCGTAATAGCTTATAGCCTTCCGCATCGACTGTAGCCTGCTCCAATCGGAAGGTGTTCCGCGTTGATACTCATAGCAAACGCCTGCTCTAAAGCAGGCATCGCTGACATCGAGAGCTGCAGCCCTGCCGTAGTAGTCCAGAGCTTTCACATCATTGCGAGCAATAACAGAGTTCATTTTTACCTCCAGGTAGGGTTGGTGTGAATAGAAGGTCGCCATGAGATATAAAGCAGGCCCGTAATCCATGGTGATTAGTTTTGTAAGGACTTTCAAAGCATGCTCTAGAATAATTTTCTGGTTTTTCAGTGCTTCCTCTGATGTTAGAGTCCTTTTCAGCTTATCCGCATTGATAGTGTAGTTTGATACAAATTCATCGATAAAAGCGTATTGGAGCAAGGTCTCGCACCATTTCATTTGTATTGCGGGTGTAAACTTTGGTGAGTCCCTTATGGTTGCTTCATAAACACTGTGGAAAAGTTGTGCAGTCTCGGAAAACTGCGACAAATCAGTTTTGACAGTCTTTGACTTACTTTCGGGTTTGTTGGAAGTTGCTGCCGTTTCTCCTAGATCGCTGAACTTTCGGTACAGTTTTTCCTGCAGGAAGCGTGGTGTTTCGCCTGAGTTTTCGCTTTCGAGATACGGTGGGGGAGGAGCTGCGGACACTGAAACATCGCTGGCGCTTTGAAATGTGTCTACAGAGCTATTGTTTGCAATATCCCTGTTGTTTAAAGAATCTGTGGAGAACGTCGCGGGTGGAGGATTCTGAAATGTGAAAGGTTGATCGTAACGTGAATTAGTGGGCGTCGCTATTCTTGACAAAGTGCCCTGTGTAGAATTAGATTTTATAGACTGTGAGGTAACCGCTGACTGCAGCGGTATTGGGCTCATAGGTTGCTGCGCGTCTTCAACCGGATAAGGTACAGTTCGTGACGAAGTATTCGCGGTAGTCCGCTGATAACCGTTCCCAGCCTTGGGTGGTGGATACATGTTGATATGTGTATCATAAAGAGTTTGCTTGCTTCTGTCCATGTTAAAAGCATGTACCTGGGCGGCGGCGGTGAAGGTGGTGTTGGTTTTGATTTAGTTTACCTGCTATCAACTGATAGATAGCCGAAATAATATCGTCGCTGTATACGATGAAGTTATTGCATTGTCCAAATGTGACATAACAGAACCTCGTTCTTCATTCAAGCTTTAAACGGTTCATCTTTAGCTACCGGTGTATAGAAGAGGCTGGCTAAAGGCCCCAGTGTCAAGTAGACATAATAGTAAAAAGATGTTCACTCCATGAATGGGGTGAGGTGGTGAAATGAAATTCCACGATATCCATGAGACTGAGGTCGGTAAGCCACCAGGCTAAGCTATTTACACGATATCTACTGAGAGTTCCATTGAGTTTAGAGTATTCGGGGTAGTGAATGTCTTCAAAAGCGGGTCAGTATACATATTTTCGGGAGATATACCCCTCTACCGAGTTGGCAAATAACCAACAAGATATCCGAAAAATATGAGCCCGAATGGCCCTCGGGGAGAGATGATTAATTTTCCTTTGTTCGATTCTCGACTGAGGTTTTTGTTACTCGGGTCACCTGAATTTTTGATGTGGAACTTGGCCTGGATATGGAAGGCATGTCAGTCGATGGACCTTCCATTAGAACAGAGATAAAGCAGCAGTAGCTGATCGAATAGCAACCAGTATGGTCTGGCCCTTTGGAAAGAAGCAGGTCGAGGAGGCTAATCCAAGCAAGCAGGTGGAGCCTGAGTTGCAAAACTATAGCGCAGGCAAAAAATATCTTTTGGAGGACACCAAACCCAGGTTTGCAAATGATTCCCAAAGTCAGTACGCTAGTTCACAAGAAAAGGCAACCTTTCGTGAAGCATGGGAAGCTGTCACTTTGGATGACTTCAGCATACAGCGTTTGACGCAAATTCCATGTTTTCGGGACGCCGGAATGAGTGGATTCACGAGTATGTTCGTGGTTGGTAGCGTCATGTTTCTGTACCACAAGAATCCAAGCCGAGCCGCTAATTGGGCCGTCGGAGGCTTCTTGCTGGGGAGTATAGTTGGCTGGGAACAGTGTCGCCTGAGACGCAAAAAAAGTTTCCAAACTGCACAGATGGCTAGGAGTACTGTAGCAAGCAAAGAGAAGCCCATGATGAATCCGGTAGCCCATGATGATCGGGTCAAAAAGGAATGGGAGGGGCACACTACTGATACTGCAGCGGCGAAGAAACCATGGTATAAGCTGTGGTAATAGCGGTCTAACCAACTAAGGCTCTGCTTCTGGCTTACTCTCAGTTGCACTACTATCCAATAATATCTTGCATTTAAACCACAATGAAATGGTTCCTGTAGATCTATAGGCACTGTGATATAACTATCTATCATCCTCTTTTACTACGCTAGAGGTGCTAGCGTTGTCTAACTCCAGGTCACGAAGACCCTCTAAAATTCTGTCACTTTCACCGGCATGCGTCGATTGGCTTTCTTCGTCGTCCTTGGCGCCATTCTCTGGAGCCTCTGTGTCTGTGTCCTCATCCTTTGCACCAAAAGAAGTTCGCGATTGGGGGATAGGGAGAGAAAATGAGTTGTCATAAGTGTCATCATGGGAGGCTTCGTTTGTGCAGTGCTTACTCGCAGTAGAGTTTTGATCCGTTTGGTGACGGCTTGGACTTGGTCTTAGTCTCCCAGTACGCGGGGTTCCATTTCGACTTACAAACGGACTACCTGAAGAGTTGAAAATGCCACTGTCGCTAGCATTATCTTCATCCATATCATCTGACGATCCCTTGTTGAACGGATCGTCCGCCTTCAGTAAAAGTTCATCCAAACCTCCTCCCGACCAGCCTTTTCGTGCGATGTTTTCACTTATTTCGACTTGCGCCCGCGACACGGTTGCCGTGTCCTTTAGAACCTCAAAGCAGCAGTTTTCCACCATTTCGTATGAATCTTGATAGTATCGGTGTTTGAGCGATTCCAGTTCATCCAACTGTAATTGCAAATTCGCCAGATTCTCACGGTAGGACAGTAAGTTTCTAATCTTGCGCTTAGAAAATTGTGCGTTATATTTTTCCTGTAGCTTGAGCTTCTTGGCCTCATCGTGGAATTCCTTCTTAAACTGAGATTCGTGGATCCTGTGTTTGTACTGAAACTCATCAATCCGCCCCGACAGCGTTTCCACCAACGATGAATTGATGCAATCTGACATAATGCGCTGATGGTTCGCAATAAGGTGAAACAATCCGCTTGAACTCAAAAACCTGTCCGCTGTCTCGTCATTGCAACCTTTCAGGCGCGCCATTTGTTCTAATGACAACGCAAGTAAGCTGGCTTTTTGGGAAGTGCTGGAGAGCTCCTCTGCGTAGTTTTCGGCATTCTTGAGCAATTGTTGCATGGTATCTACCGTTTGTGACATGTCCTTCCTGGTGACTAAATTTTGTAAATCCGTCATCGAACTGAAACCAGATCTCAACGACGAAGGCCGCCTAATTCTGAAGACGCTTGAGTCTGTAGTTGATCTCACCGGTGACTCCAGTCTACTTACTGGTGGCGGTGGTGCTAATTGTGTGTTCAGTTTCACATGCTGAGCTTTTTGATTGGAGTTGTTAACCAAAGAGTAGAATTCCGACAGATGAGGCGCAAATCTCTCAGACGGCACGTTCGAATTCGATTCACTTGTCGCCATATCTCTTGTATATCCTAGAACGTCGGTGACGGGACGGCTCTCTACAGTTGAGTCCTACAAATAGGGCCTCTGTTAGGGTTAGGTTAGATGTTGATAATAACAGCGCCTTTCCCTCGTGTGGAGCGATCCGGTACCAGCTCCACTCCTCGAGTCTACCAATGCCCTCAAATCTGAGTAACAGGAACATGGAGCAAACTAGATTGTAAGAATACCTGAGGCTTGCAGAGAAGTGGATTACTATCTCAGTTGCTCAGAGTCCGAGATTATCATGGATGCTGTCACTATGTACTAAACTGACGCACGATAAGAAACAAAACGCACTCTCGCTAGCAGACAGCCACTAAAAGTCATCCACAGAAGCAAGCGTTGTGGAGATATTCTGTGGGGCGATAAATTTTGATTTTGGGCATCCTTTGAGAGCCATTGGCAGTTGTCGTTTTAGTGAATTAATAACACCGAAAACAAATTGAAAAATTAAAAGCAAATTAAGCTGCTGATAGTCCTCATAGAACATATACCAATATCATTCGAAAGATAGGCTCATTTTGGCGGTCGCCTGGCACTCCTAAGAGTGCAATATACAAAATAAGCTGAACTATTCCCACTTTCGTATCATTGTAGACGAGGAATCACAACGAAAAATTGTATATTCGGAAACTTTCCAGCTAGGTTCATCGAAAGTCTGGTGCCATCTATCCATCCCACACCTGTGCTCACTTTGAGATGTTCGGGCTACCTATCAGAGTAATTCCGCAAGTTCGGGTCTGTTCTAATCTGTTGCAGAATGTGAGATGTCTGACTACTCAGGCAAGAGTTACTGTCAAACCTGTGCAATCCAGAAAGACGTTTCTCATCGACTTCTACAAAGACATGATGGAAAAAAACCCTGTTGTTCTTTTCGCGCATCATAACAATCTGCTTAAGCAAGAAAATGCGCATTTTCGTGGTCAGATCCAGCAACTGGGCGGCAAAATGGTTGTGCTCAGAAATCAACTGTTTCAGGTTTACCTTCGGAATTCACATCTACCGGACCCTTGCGCCCCAAGTGGCAGACATAAGCAGAACCGCAAGCATCCGCTGTTGCCGCTCTTTAAGGGGCCCACAGCCGCCATAACTTTTTCAGAAACGGAACCTGACAAAATGGCAAAACTACTCAAGATGCTAGAAAAAAGTTCGGACAAAATGTTTGTCGTGGGCGCCAAGGTCGATGGCCAAGTACTAGAGATGCCTCAGGTACACGAGTTCAAAAAACTGCCATCGAAGTCTGCATTGCAAGGCCAACTTCTAGGACTGCTCTCTGTGCTCAGCGGTGCGGGCTTGGTTAGGACTCTGGAGGCGGGCTCTCATTCTCTGTACCTCACATTGCAGTCGCACCACGACAACATATCGCCAGACAAGGAACCGAAGTCAGATTAAACCACATGGTAAGGCGAATTACAGATCATTCATTATCTTGTATATAAGGAGCAGAATAGCAAGGCCGTAAATTTTCCTGGCCATTTACGATAAAACCATGGGCTCAGCGGTGATTAAGTTGACCTCACTTAGGATACAGAGACTACTGTCAGTCGGTTCACGTTTGTTGAGCTCCATTAGGCATCGCAGATATTGAAAATTTTCAAGGCATAATTAGAAGCATCTCATCTCAAGTCATCGCTGGCAACCAACTTCTAACCGTGAAGAAGCTTATACGCCCGGGAAATAGTTATTCATATAATACAATGAAGGCGGGCATGTCTCTAGATGATCCTTCGAGCAAGCGCCAAGCGTATCGTCTCAAGAAACAGGAAAATCGGGAAGAACTGAAACATGTAAGAATCGATGAATCCAGCGCGCAATCTGATAAAATAGACCTGCCCAGAAAACGGTTTTACCGTCAGAGAGCGCACTCAAATCCGTTTTCGGACCACCAACTGGAATACCCGTTGAGTCCCGATGACATGGATTGGCAAAAACTATATCCTGCGTTCTACGACAAAGCTACCAACAAAATGTCGAAAGAAGTAACGATAGCAGATATTGGCTGTGGTTTCGGAGGACTGCTTATCGATCTTTCGCCAGAGTTCTCCGACAATCTGATACTAGGGATGGAAATTCGGGTCCAGGTTACGAACTACGTGGAGGACCGCATAATCGCCCTGCGAACAAATAATGCGGATACCAATGATTATCAAAATATCAGTGTTCTAAGAGGTAACTCCATGAAGTTTTTGCCCAATTTTTTCCACAAGGCTCAGCTAGAGAAGATGTTCTTCTGTTTCCCTGACCCTCATTTTAAGCAGAGAAAGCATAAGGCAAGAATTATTACCAATACTTTATTATCCGAGTATGCCTATGTGCTGAAAGAAGGTGGAATTGTTTACACTATCACAGATGTCCTGGATTTGCATCAGTGGATGGCGAAGCATTTAGAAGAACATCCGCTTTTCGAGAGACTGTCCCCTGAGTGGGAAAGCTCCGACAAGTGTGTTCAAATCATGAGGAACGCGACAGAAGAGGGAAAGAAAGTGGAAAGAAACAAAGGTGATAAATATGTGGCCTGTTTCGTTAGATTGCCTAATCCAATCATAATCTGAAAGTTTATGGATTCGGACTCGTTGCATTATAAATCAATTTCAGTAACATTAAATTGTATAGTATTCTTAAATAGGATAGGCAAATTCCAAGCCGCTCAATTCCCGGATCCCGGGGCATTAGAAGTCGGTAAAGTCCCGTATTGGCCGCCCTCTTCTGACTTTCCTAGTGAAACAACCTTGCCAACTATCAGGTTTACGGTCTCTGAGCCTCTTCTGACCAATCTTCTCAAATTTCCCGGCTGCTGTTGACCCCTCTTAAAATCAAGAACCTGTTGCAATGATGGAGGCTCGAGGGCATCAGCAGAAAGCATGTTTGCACTGGCAATACTCTTCTTTGATTTGATACTTTGAGCACTGCTGTTCGCCACGGGCTGACTGAACGACGAATCATGTTGACTGCTGACGGGGTGCAGTTGGGACAATACTGTGTTAGAACCATCGAGCAACGTTGTTTGGGCATTCATTGGAGGCTTGCGAGCAGTGGATGGATTCGCGTTCGAGCCATTTGCATGCGAAGCGGCATCAACATCCACACCTGTAATGGCGCCATGGAAGCTGAAAGTAGATGATTTATCATCAAATACTGAACCCATATCTTCTAGCCTCAATCCCGCAGTTTCAGGATATATTCTGAGCACACACCAGAATGAAATGAAGCATGAGGCCGCGTGTATGAGATATAACCTCCACTCGATTTTTTCCTGTAAAATTGGAGTCATAATTCCCACCAACCAGTTGCACAACCAATTTGTTGCAGTCGAGGCAGAAGCCATAGCCGAACGTGCAGAGAGGGGAGCGATTTCAACAGGATATAGCCAAGGAATAGGACCCCAACTGAAGCCAAAAAAGGCATTGAATATTATCACGAAAACTACGACAAGGTTGGGGGTGAAAGAAGTGTTCACAAAAAGTGAGGCCGAAATGGAAACTAGAGAAAGACCCATTACCATGCCACCAGTGAGTAAAATTGGCTTGCGGCCCCATTTATCAACCAAGTGCCATGGTAATATTGTCGAAACCACGTAGATAATACCATTAACTCCGGTCATTAAAATTGCATCTCTTCCTACCCATCCGGCTTGCTCAAAAACCATAGGCGCATAGTATGAGATTACGTTAATACCATTCAGTTGCGCAAACATTTGAGAGCTCATAGCAATAAGCATTCTAGTTCTGTAACGCTTGAAGACATAACTGTACGATTTCTTCTCCCCCTCTAGGCGCGACACCAAAACAGTTTCCTTGATAGCTTGAAATTCATCATGGGCTCTGGAGTCCTGGACGTCACCTCCGCTGTGCAAGTCAGCAATCACAATAAGGCCCTCGACATCATGATCGTGGTTTAAGAGCCATCTTGGAGTCTCGACGATAATAAAACTACCAGCAAGTAAGCAGGACCCGATGATACATTGGATTAACAATGGCAGTCTCCAAGAAGCGTTGTTTTGGATGAAAGAGCAGCCATAGTCAACCCAGACACTCGAACAATACCCGACAATATTACCAGTGAACTCAATGCAAGCTAGCTTGCCTCGATTATGAGGAGGAGAGATTTCAGACTGGTAGATGGGTACAATGGTGCTTAGAAGACCCACTCCAAGACCACTAATAATTCTTCCGACAATCAAATGGGGCATGCGCATAGCGCACGTTTGGATTAGCCCACCTACGATAAAAACGACCGACCCATATCTGATAGTACGCCTACGGCCCCATTTTTCGCCCAAACGTCCAACCATCAAAGAACTGATCAGAGCGCCAATTTCCAGAATCGAAACCATGTTTCCGATTGCTGCGCGGGAAGGATCGTTGAAGTACTCCTTGAAAATGGGGCCCGTGATCACTCCGGACATGACACCTTGGTCGTAACCGAACAGGAAGACCCCCAGAGATACAAACACCGAGGTGAAGTACAGCAATGCGGGTCCTGTCAAAAATGAATCTTTCACCTGGAGGTGGCCGTCAAAACCAGGTGGTATAATTTGCGAGTGACCATTGCTAGCCTGAGACCATTCTGTGGCACCTAAATGATCCACAGATGCTTTGCTATCCTGGTATAGCATCCCAACACCCGCGGTACCCGCGCGATCTTGACGACCTTTTCTGGCGTCGTACTGGTATACATCTGGTTTCTTGTGAGGTAAGGATGTAAGGTTCGTGTCTCGATGCTGTTCGTTAAAGTTCTGAGCTTTAAGGTTCCCCTCATGAACCGCAGGTGGAGAGCTCGCCTTGGATTTGGGACTAGGGCTCCTCTCACGGTTTGGCATCTTATTAGTAAATAATCTCAAACGTCAGACTCGGATCTGGTGAAGGTCGTGCTGATGCCAGGGTTGCTATTTCCGCATGAAGCTTATTTTTGTCAATCTACAAATCATTTCATACGCACTTGCATAAATGCAAGCTCGAAAGCTCTACCGTCATTTGTAAAGTCTGAGCGTTTGGTAACGAGCGAGTATTAAACAATGCGGTACACTGCTCAGCCATATAGTACTTTGGTCAGTAGTTTCGTTGGGGGAAAACCTTCGCAAACCCTGGTCTTACAACAATTTACACATCAGTCAACCGAATCCTCGAGGAGTTGTGAAAGCAGGCTAAAATATCGTAGTGAAGCTCATCCTTGTCTCTTGAGCTGGTCTTGTAGACAGTTCAATCATGGACCATACAATTGATACGGTAGTTGGATGCTCTTTTTTTTGTTCAACCCTCATAAGAGCACCCGCTTAGGCTCAGAAAAAGAGGATATAGGCATCTAGCTACGTCCCACTGTACTAAGCGAATAGCCAGTCTTTGCGACGATATGTCGCAACTTTCTTCGAAACGACCATATTTTCCTGACACTTAGTTATCACTTCGTACAATAATGTCCGTCATCCGGCAAACCGGAAGAATCAAGAGGTATTAGGTACTCAAAATTCAATATATGACAATTCCTTAGCCACAGTTGCATTACAATGGCCCTGGTGGTATTTGTATTCGAAAACATAAAGCATCGTCTTCGGCCACGACAACAAGTCACTAACCTGCACCGCCCGATAATATGGAAGACATATAATTAATTATATTGAGGCGAATCTGATTCATCAGTAGAAAGCTTACTAAATTTGTCTTGTAAGTCGGACATAGTCATTGTAAGATGAGTAACTTGGATCTAGGGAATTCTATTTATCTCTCCGTGATTATTTTAGGCATTAGAGTTGGTTCAGTTACCTGAACAAAAGCCTGGTATTTATACAATTCTCACTCGGTGACTCTGGTCAACATATTTATTAATCACCAATTCTAGATCATTCTATTGCCCAAGGATTACGGCTTCAATGCCGTACACTACCGATAACTTATCAATGGCCAATCCTATTGGACAATAGTTGTTCTCTTCGGTTTGTCTTAGCTTGTAGCTCTATTTGTATGGCCTTGATTGTGTACTATCATTCTGTACCACTGTGTCACATATTCACTGACGCTGATTATGCGATTAGACGCACATCACCATCAGTTTATTCATATTATTCCCAACAAATTAACACAGCGAAAAGAAACGTTTATAGCATTATGCCTTTCTTGAATATGATGTTCGAGGATTTAGGTGCTTAGGTCCATCGAGTTAGACCGTGCGTCCGCAATTTTAGTTTTAAGTTTTCCGGAGGGCAACGTGCACACTCTCTCTCTACTTTTTTGCGATTTTATCACAGAGCCGGTTCGTCCACATCTTTATTCCAAGGCTAAATGCTACTTTTCTTTGAGTTTCAACCTTTGTAGCCCATTGAATGGTCTAATCTGTAGTCATGTTTGCACGGTCCCGTTTGTAATGTATATCGCGAAAGAGATCAATAAAGAGAGAGTAGCTGTTTTCCCGTACGCAAATCGGTACAATCACACCCATTTGCAAAAGTTCTTGATCTGCAATTATCACATCGAATGTAGGGTGTCTTCAAAAGGTCATTCACCACTGACTCTCGATCTAGTACGCTCGCAGAGACATTTGTTAGGTGCTGAAGATTAGCCTGCAAGGTGTGCACATATCGGAACCAACCATTATCAATGGCAACTGACAGAGCAACATAGGTAGCACGTCATTAAGATTAGAACTCCCTATGAAGCAGCTTGAAACAGAGCTCGAGTGTCTTCTGGCGCCAGCTTTCTATTTCATTGGGTATACAGGAGCCATGTCTCTTTTTTAAACACTCTGTGTCGGTTTCACTGGCGGGCAGGCGACTGAAAGAGGCTTGGTTCTACCTGGCCACACCCTATATGCAAAAGGTTTTGAGACTTTGACCTTCTTAGTACTCGGTCGCGATTTTCTTCATGGACATTTCAACGACAGCATGGCCCGTGGAGTTCTTCGTTCGTTGTTTCGCGAACTAATTAGTCTGCCGCTGGAAAGAAACATGCTAACGCTGCTACCAAAAGCTCATTTTCGAATGAGACTCCAATATTGTACTTCTTCTAGATTAGGGCTAAAATACCGAGAGCCATCGACATATTTCTTGATCTGTCGTTCTCTAGGGTTTGTCTTCAACAAAAATAACCAGTTTTGGCAAGAGCGTCTTTGCTCTTAGCTTTTAACGACCGTTTGAAGCCCTCAGAAGGTACTCAGTATCATCTTCTTCTGTTTTCCTAGGTATATTGAAGGTAGCATATTCATTATCGGCACATGAACGCGAACGTGGGCCACTAGCCCTTATCTCATAAGGCTCGTATCCCAAATCAACTAACCTAAGGGCCACCCAGCACCCTAAGGTTCCAAGAAACGCTGGACACCAATTGAAGAAGCGCTATTATTTACGTTCACAATGGCTAACAAGCATGGCTTTCTTGTACCATCTACCTTTGAGCCATTCTGCAAACTGAGTGTGTACGGAACTATTCCAACGCAGCGAAAGGATCATCAAATATGTACGGACACGAAATTCCGGAACAACATTCAGTCTCGCTCAGATCTCGTTTCATTTGCCTTAAAAATAGCAAAAGGGCTTAACGCCATGGGAGGGTCCACGGTCGACATGACAACCTAGTACTTAGAACCAAGGCCCGGGATGCTCTTCAAAACTTTTACAAGTACAAGGGTGATACTTTTCTGCATTTAGCAACGAGTCGCCTACCAGACCGTAGGCCCAGTGTCTCACCAGGAATACAATAGACCATCTTTCGGCAGTCACACCAAATGCTGGTACAATTTACCCGTGAAACCCAATAGCCGAGATTTGGCGCCAGATGTGTGAGGAATTAACGAGCACTTAAGAGAGATAAACGAACATATCTAAGATCTTAAATGCATCCGAATCTCCACAGAACGGACTTCCGATCGAGCGAATTTGCGGAATCTTGTTAACATTGTTACTCGATAAATGCTTTATCAACCTTGGGAGATGATCTGAATTTCGGCCACTAGTTAGTTGTGACTTCGACAACTGTGTTTGAAGTTCCAAAATGGGACGGAAATTCAACTTATTCCGCAGCTGGCTGTACGATCTGATTGAACATCCAGTACTAGTCTCCTATATCTCATCTCTCTAGCTTTGATTTAAATAGCGGCCCAAATACTCCTGTCCAGGAGTCGCGTTCTAAATCAAGTTATCCATTAAAATCAATAATTGTCCTACGTACACGAATCTATCATAAATCTAGAAGCTCCGCAATCGCTCATTTGGAAAGTAGCTTATCAAAAGCAGGGATCAACGTTTGTGCCAAGGCAAACGAGAACACTAGTTTAGGGCCGGTGGTGAGAAGCTTAGGAGTCAAACCCTTGAAGAAAGCGGTGAAACCTTCGTTTTTAGGGTGTTTTTTGACAATTTTGAAACCGCTCTCTGGATTATCAAAGTGTCTGTTTTGAATTCTGGTCTTGATGACGTCGAGAGGAGCAGAAACGATCAACGAAGCGCTAGCACCGACGATCGAAGAGATGAAGTTCTGCGTCCAGGTTGCAGAAGAGTAATCCTTGAGGCCCAACAGGTACTCCTTGGCGAAAGCGTTACCACCGAAAAGCGCAAACGAGCCCGGGGCGTTTCTGGCTGCAGTCCAGCCCCAGCCTCTGTACAGGCCAAACCCCTCGTCCTTTAGAATTTTGACGAATCCTCTACCCTTGAAAGCTTCTGGGTTGGTCTGTCTTTTGATTTTCAGGACATCGAGAGGCAACAGAACAATTTCACCGATACCAATGAGCGAACCCGCGGTGGCCGAACGGAGCGCTTTACCGGTCTTTTCACCAAACGCGTTGTCGAAGTCCGATTTGAAGGTGCGGTTCAGAAATTCGTTGGCAAAAGGTTGGCCTCCGTACTTGTAAACACGCTGCAGAATCTTGTAAGAGGCGGCGTATCCCAGTCCTGGAAACAAAGTAAACAGACGCTTGCTTAGCGCTTCGCCAGCATGGTCACGGAAAATCACGGAGTTCAGCTGGGCGGCTGAGCTGATTTTGGTGTGGTTGGACATCAATCTCTTCGAGACCGTGTCGACAGGGTGGAATACACCAATCTCTAGGATACCTGCCGACGCAGACCCAAGCACACGCGCTGTTCCTGATTGTTTCTTGTCGTTAGACATCGTCACTTAGCGATCGAAGGAGAGTAAGGAGGAGGACGGAGTAGCCAGCTACATATCGATGAGCTAGCTGCTCACGCATTTGGTATATATATTTTATCACTAGGAAAATTTTTTTAAATACCTGTGACCCACACTCACTTGCACAGCGAAATCGCCGGGGAACTTTATCAACATCTATGAACGTGAGTTTAAATTTGACCGGGGCACCAAATGCCACTTATCCCAGAGCAGAGGTCAAATCCGATACCGTGCTTTTGTATATCTTCTTGAGTAGTATTTGCAGATGTTGACTCGCTATGTATATTGACCACTTTGTACGAAACGGCTGGTAACCAGCACATCCGCAGGCAAGTAGGCTCGAGCGTTAACTGGGATTTTCCCTCAATGCAGGTATCCAAGTCTACTCCTTGGGAATTTGCTTGTTAGACCATTTGTTTCTCCCCGACGAACCCGCGTGCCAACAACGTGATATTGGCATTTACAGCCTTGGGCACCTTCAGCTAAAAGCCTTCTAGGCAAAATCTGGTCGGCGCTGAGCTACACTGGTGGCCCCATGGAGTCTGCGACCGGCCGCGTCTGTCGGTGGGTGCGATTTCAACGATTCTGGCATGTGTTTGATCACGTGATGGGAGTGCGAATGGCGTATCAAGCAGGTTTAAAAGTGTGTGTGTGGACCTTCAAGTGTGCTCCACATGCTGCAGAAAGCTCTGGCTACTCTCCTAGAAATAACAACATATGTCTATGTAAGCTGTCGAACTCGCAGAGCAGATTTGTTTCCTTGGAGGCATTGGCCATTTGGGACGGCACGAAAGTACGAAATGACAAATTATCGTCCTCAGTGCGGATCGCAATGCGGATTGCAACAAAAGCAGCTGCTCGACGCATTCATCACCATAAGGCTAGCATACCCATTGAAGCAATTGCAGCTTGCGTTAGTTGGAAATCTTTAGTGTCACAAGACGCATTTAGTCTAAACCTCAAAATGTGACACACCCTCGCCCCAGAAACCATCTTTTTCCATTCAATCAGGTGTGTCAGCGTCTTGTACCACCCATTGTTGCGATGCGATCGATCTTCTGCCAACAAAAAGACGCACATTGAAGTGGATCTCGTAGCCAAGTATTGTGCTGTTCGTGAAAGCTGGCTTTGGTCCACGAAGGACAGCACTCGCATGCACACACATGCACACACATACACACGGGAAAGCCATTGTCTTATCTGCCGACATTCTCGAATGGTCTATTTCATAGCGAGTTGTCGTCCATGTCACGTCCGTATGAGGGTACCTTGTATTTTTAATTTGAAAAGTGACAAGCATGGTTTATCCATGGTAGTTATTTCTTACCGTAAAACCCACACCATCTATCGCCTTTAAAGCCAGCTTTCTAGTAGCGTATCTAAATACTATTGCATACTTGTCTTCCATTCTACATGGAATGCCAAAAAATTGCTTCGGACTTCGCCAGCATCCTGGAGGAGCTTACTTGCAATTCTAGGCCAATCATCACAACACTCACGAAGACAGCGGAGGAAAACATTGCGTGTGCTCAGCAAATCGTGGATCTCATAGAAAAACGCATTGAGCGCTGCGTGCCAAATCATAAGCTATATGCCTTTTATGTTCTAGATTCCATCTGCAAAAATGCAGGATCACCCTACACCATTTATTTTAGTCGAAATCTTGCCAAGCTGTACAAACGTGCCTATCTTTTAGTCGACAATCAAACACGTTCAAGTCTCATTCGACTGTTCCAAACATGGCTCCACCATAGTACCAACTCTATGGGTGATTTGTTATTTGGCAAAGAAGCACTCGATGCTATAGAGCAATTTTTGATCAAGGCCAGCTCACTGCACCAAAAAAAAGCCTCTCCTCCATCTGTTCCTGGTCTTCTGCGTGAAATTGATAAGCTAGCGCTGCTTACGAGGGAACGCCTATCTCAAAATCCCCAAGATTCACGGTTGAGTACCAAACTGATGGTACTCAAGCAGCTCAAGCAGGAACTAGAACGCGAATCATTGGCTCCGCAGGCTCTACAACAAGTTCAAGCACAACTACGAAAGATATTTGCACAGGAACAACAGGTATTGCAGAAACAGCAACAACAAGCACAACAATTACGACAGCAGCAAAAACCTCAAAGCGGTAACCAATTTGTACAGTCTCCGAGCGTTCCGCCATCCCAAAATCAAACACCTACCTCTGTGAGTCCAGAAGGCACGCCCCTATTTGGCTCTTCTTCTCTCTCATCTTCTTTCTTCCTCAATGCGGGCAATGTATTTCCACCCTCTGAGCCCTCACGATCATCCAATCGCGCTCAAATGCTTTACGACTCGCTCAACAAAGAAGGCTTGATTGGCTCGATACCACAGCAATCAGTAGTAACCCTAGATCGCATGCTGTCAAAAAATACAAGCGAATCCTACAAATCCAGTTTGCCGCCATTAAAGTTACTAAGAGATATACTGGGAGATGTGAAGTCTTACTTTACCGGTCACGGTATCGAACTGTTGAATGTTCCAAATCTACAACTCTGCCAACAGACTGTCATTGAGGATAATGCAGCTGTAGATCAGCTCCGCAGTTTATTATACCGGTACAAACCAAACAAGTGCAGCACCTGCGGGAAACGATTTGGCGTCTCCGAAGACGAGAAAAGGCAGGAAAGAGATCACTTGGATTGGCACTTTAGAATTAGCAAGAGAATCAAGGGAAGTTCTGGAGCAAATGGCGCTGCAGTTAAGAACATCCAGTCCAGAAACTGGTATCTCGATGATGTACAGTGGCAGCAATTCAAAGATGAGGAAATTGTCTCAACTACAAGGTCAGAGAATGACGTTGTGACCTTAGCCAAGTTAGACACCGGATCAGTGAGTGATAATTTGGGGCCAAACTCTCCTAGTAAAACTTTGTTGTCTGCCGAAGATGAATCAAGCTGGGCAAAAAGACGCGTGGCTGTTCCTGAATCAACACAAGAAATGTCCTTTCAATGCCCTATTTGTCGTGATATTCAGTCGGCAGTTTATGACGACGAAACTGGAGAATGGGTTTGGACAAATTGCGTCGAGTCTCAAGGCAAGTATTTCCACTCTACCTGCTTCCACGAAACTGTAAGAGACGCCCCACAACAGGCCCTTCACCACGGGCTGGAACGTTTGAAAGGACTTGCAGGATAATTCATGTTAAGTAGAAAATAATAATCGCACCCCCACCAGTTCGTTTGCCTCTGCTTGGCTTACAATACATAACTAGGTATCAATCACTAGAGTTGATATTCTGAGCTTCAAGGGGTTGACCTTAAGAGATCATAAATACAACTACTTAAAACTTAACTCCAAGCTGTTCTGAGGCATTGAGCAACAAGGTTCTAGCCCCTATCGTTTGCATTCGAGCTAGCGATCAGCGCCTCAACCTGGATGCTCATGGCTTTTCTCTTGGCAACCTCGACGTCCATATTATTTGAAAGATCTGAAACCAATCGGCGTTGCTCGTGTATAACTGCCAATGACTGCGCGTGTCGCATATCACTCTCTTTTTTCTGGTCTTCAAGTTGCTTTGTTTGGAGAGACAGCGCCTTTCTTAAACCATTGCGATCTGCCTCTATTCTCGAAATATTATTCTGCAGATCAATTTGCGTAGTCATGCTCCTTTTCAAAGTTTCATGACTTCTCTGCAAATCGTTCCTTATTAATGTGAGATCATTATGAGTGGCAAGTGCAGAATTAGTTTCGTTAGTAGCTGACTTCATTTTGCCATTAGCTGTATCGGATTTAGCAATTGATAATGAATTGGTTTCTTGTTGGGTACCTGAGGCGTCTCTTGTTATATTCGCATTTTCATGGCTTTCGGGGTTCTTGCGAAGTGCATTTTTAATAAGATGGATGTTCTCGCGAACATTCTTCTCGAGAACGCTCTCAGCAACCATCTCCTTTGGCGTATTTCGGGATCTTGAGTCTACCCTTTCAATTTCGACGTTCTCCCGTTCGCTGTGGTCATTAGCGGAAAATGTGGCATTCCTGTCCCTTCCACTTCCGGTCTTCCCAACCAAAGCCCTAAAGACGAATAGCCACTTATCATTTCTTTGGCGCTCTTCTTCGACTCGTTCCTTAAGAGCCGTAATTTCACTGTTCATGTTAGAAATTTGTCCATGTAAGGAAGCTATCTTCATCTGATCGGTGATTACTTCACTAGTTAAACGTCGAAGTGTATCTCCGGCGTCGGAGATAAGTGCAAGAGAAGCTACATCTCGACTTTTCTCTTGTGAAAGATCTGCAGTGCACTTAGCTATTCCTGATATTATCTCATCCGGGTTTTCTGGTCTTGGGACTGCGCTCAGTCTTTGGACTAACAAATTCAAACAGGCCAACGTATCTGCCTTCTGCGAAACACTGTCTCTGAAGCATTGTTCAAGAGACTTTTTTTCAAGAATGGTGAAATCGGAGATCGCAGCTTGTTGCCTTGAAGTCTCAATATCGGGCTCGATGACCTCTGTTTCCCTCCTCTCAACCTTGGAGATCAAATTCAACATTGGCGGAGTGTCAATTTGCTTAGTTCTGTTAACATCTTCAAACGGTTTACCTGCTTCACCAGTCAGCAGTTCAAAAACATTTAAGGCATATGCATAGCTCCATATTTGTGCTTTGGCATCCATTTCTACCAAGGAATCTGGGCCATCCAAGAAGTCGGTAACAGTAATGGCAACGCTAACATTAGAATTAACTTCATCGGAGAGTTTAAACTTTAGCCTCTTGGAATAATTTCTTAAATTATGGAGGCGACTATCGAATACGGCTTTTTCATCGGAGGTCAGAGAATTGGCGCCACGCGCACTAACATAGAAGACGGCGCTTTGTACACGCTTCATGAGGTCTTCTTTCGTGAAAGCATCAAGCGAGTCCACTGTCCCTTTTAGCTGCGGAAATTCGATGACGGCAGAGCTGAACGTTTCCAGTCTACCCCTTTTAGATAAGTGCTGTAAATAAAGCACTGGACTCATCTCATAATTATTGATGTTGCAGATATTATTGCTGCTCGTCACCCAAGAGCCTGCTCTAAGAGGTGAATGATTTACAATACCAGATTGTATAAGTCGGACTAAACTTGATTTCCTTAAACGATTCATTGATGCAATCTTGGTGCCCAACTCACGAGCAATTGTACGTTCGATTTTCTTTCGATCCGCCTCCGGATCAGCATGCCCAGTGAGGTTTTGAGAATGCCCTTCATTTGCATGAAGTTCGACGCCACTGTTTACTGCGAGTGGGCTAGTTGTTGCCAAATGTAAATTTGTCCTTCTGATAGATTCGTTGGGGTTTAGCACTGATGACTCCAACGCTTGGGTGTTCTCGAACTCACTACGTCCCTTCACTGGGGTTGAATTTTCTGAAAGTTTATTTCTTGGCGACAGAAACTCATTATGAGGGTCGACGGGCTTTGGCGATGGATTTGGGAGAACACTTGAAATTCCCGAAACATCGTCCGACTCTGCCCTTAATAATGTAGCGACATTAGCATCGTCAGCTGTTTGAGATAACGCTTTTGGCGGGACGCTACTTGATCTCAAAAGACATTCGCTCTTCAAATCTTCATAACCAACAACCACTTCAGACAACGCAATTATGTTTTCGGTTATACCAACCTTGTTTTGAGCAGCATCGTTCAGAGACCTCAACTTTACTCTGGGACCTCCTGGGGGAATTTGAGATCTTAGCCTTTTCTTTTTGTTACTGGAATCTAGTAATGGGCTGTCTACGCCAAGAATTGACCGCGTTTCTTGGCCAGGTTTAGACCCAATCGAGTTAAGTCGTAAATCAGAATCCTGAGAGAGGCCCTGAGGCACAGATTTACTGGCTACTGGGTTGGACAGAGAAGGAGAGGCATCATTTGCAGTTTGAGTGCTATCTGGTCTCTTTGCCCTGTTACTCTGTTCAAACGAATCCTCGTTGGCACGCTTACGATTCACGGCCGGAATTGCACTTTCAGAATGTTGCGGCAAGGGCATATCGCTGCTGGGGAGGTGATAGACCGGCAGCAAAGGGGGTAGCATTCTCAAGGATTTCATTGCCTTCGAGGTTGGCTGGGTTTGCCCATTAGGTGCTTCCTCTTTACCGCCATCTTGGTTAGTCACTTTACTAGCCATATTTGCTGTATTGTCAGCCCGTGGGAGTGACTGTTTCAGGCTATTCGCTGCGACTGCGTCACTGCTTTTAGCTGATTCGCGCTCGTTCGCGAAACGCTCAAGTTTCGTGTAGGATGTCGCAAATGAGAAATTTGGTACTTGTGACGGTGTTAGCTTAGGCTCCTGCAGAGCCGAAGACGTATCGGGACCAGCACTGGCTTTCCTTACCTGTTGTGAAACCCCTTGAGGTGTCAAGACTGAAGTCAACGACGATCGACTATCCAATGTGTTAGCTTGATCGACATTTAGTGAGTTGGAGGATGCTTGCCAATCCTTGCCCTCAATTTTTGAAGGACTCGCGATAAGTCCCGTATGCGCAATCTGATTAGTCGAAGCTCTAGATTCTATGTGCAGCGATGGCTGCTTGCTCGGAAGTGAAGTCGAAAATACATTTTTCTGTTCGGCACTGGTTGGCTTTGCAGGAGTGGGTTGACTTCCAGAACTAGAATGTGTACTATCATAACCCGTTGAAGTGAGTTTAGATTGTAAAACCTGCCGATGCGCTCGTATATCCGATAGTCCGTCGCGAACTATTTCCAAGTTTGTCGAGGACTCATTTGTCTGTGTTGAGTTTGGTTTATAGTCCTGAAAGTTGTTGCTTTCGCGGGGCTGGGGCGTTGGAGTACTGGGTTCGGCAACAAGCTCTGCTCTAAGTGTTGTAGCATTGATATTTGCTGATGGTTCCGCCGATTGGGAGGGACGCAAGTTAAGAGAGCCAGGGGACAAGTGCCCAGATACACTCGACGGACTTCTAGCGGTGCGTGGAGAATTTTCAGTTGAGATTTGGAGGGAAGCTGAAAGAGGTCGTTCCTTACTTCTGGCATTCTGCCCTGATTCCGTACTTCGCAGAGATGGGGATGACGGATTGCTTAGCATTTTTGAGATTCTATTATGAAAACTGGAGCCTGCCTTTGATAACGGGAGCCGTTCCAGATTACTGGGTGAGCTCTTAGGAGTATCTTTCGTTGACGGGCTTGCCAGGGAGTGGTCAGAAAACGCGTCCTTCATATCAAGCATAAAACCATTTTGGACCTTCTTGTATTGTAACAATTGCAACAGCTTGTTTGCCTCGGAACGGACCTTCAACTGCTGTTTCGTAGGCGAAGGCGTTGAGCTTGAACCCTGACTAACCCTTTTGGTTGGAGTAGACTTGTAAATTTGAATCCTCGCTGGATTCTTCGCTGCTGATAGCCCATCAGCAAGCTTACTTTCAGGTTCCTCATGGATAGGGGACTCTCCGGTCATGGACATTCACTGTTTAGCTATTTTGCTGAGCTAGATAGGTGATTGGAAGGGTCGCGAATGCGGAGAGTGTCTTCTCGCTTGGTTGCGATCGAATTTATGGGGAATTTTGAAGTGAGAACACACAAACTGATGTTTGTCAATAAATTATATTAAGGCCGCCATAAACCAGGAAGACGATGAAAGGGAAACAGATTGTCAATGACGGTTGGCATTCGAATAAAATATTGGCGGGGTAGCCCCAAATTTTGCAAAAGATAAGGATATTTTTTTATTAGCCAGATATCGAGACATCTTATGTAT
Organism: Lachancea dasiensis; assembly: GCA_900074725.1. Lineage (NCBI taxonomy): Eukaryota > Fungi > Ascomycota > Saccharomycetes > Saccharomycetales > Saccharomycetaceae > Lachancea > Lachancea dasiensis. Next base: position 621,696 of record LT598454.1, read on the forward strand.
AAACTAAGTTGACTTTTATTTACCCAAACATTTCAAAATATCAGACCAAACAGTCTTGGGTGGTTGAGAAGCGTCAACACCGGACCAGATACCAGTCTTCTTATAGAAGCTAACAATAGGCTCGGTTTGTTCGTGGTAGGCACCTAATCTCTTCTTCAAAGCGTCTGCGTTATCATCGGATCTTTGAACCAAATCCTCGCCGGTCACATCGTCCTTCATGGACACCTTTGGAGGGTTGAAAACTTTGTGGTAAGATCTACCAGAGCTTGGATGAACCAGTCTTCCGGTGATTCTAGAGACCAACAATTCATCGTCGATCTTCAGCTCGACGGCCTTCTCCAATGGTCTGTTTTGAGCAACCAACATCTGATCCAATTTTTCAGCCTGTGGGATTGTTCTTGGGAAACCATCCAAGATGAAACCAGAGGAACATTCTGGGTTGGTCGACAATTCGTGCTTGATCATGTTGACCATGATTTCGTCAGAAACCAAACCTCCTTGATCCATAATCTTCTTGGCCTCCAAACCGAGCTTGGTTTTCTTGGCGACTTGTGATCTCAACATGTCACCAGTGGCCAAATGACAGGCGCAGAAACGCTCCTTCAAGTTAGGGGCTTGAGTACCTTTACCGGCACCTGGTGGCCCGATCAGCACCATTCTGATCGATTCTGGAACATGTTTCAAGTCTTGCTGGGTCATGGTTCTTCGTTAACTCGTAAATTCGTGAAAGTTGAAATTGCTTTGGAAGGTTAAAGGCTGATTCAAGTTCGAGTGAGTGAATTACACTTATCACCAGTTCAAATTTTTTTTTCCAATTTGTCTGTTCTGAACTAATTTTGTTGGTAATGTGTCATGTTATTGGACGAGAGACCAAAGTTCGCCAAAGAGGAGAAAATGAGACAACAAAAACTGTAGCTTCGACTAACGCAGTCTGGAAATTGGTCTTCAATCAATACACATATTGAAATAGAGTAAAATGAGCTTTATTTCTTCTATTATGGCCTACATATTCCAGATACTGCAATTGGGATCTAACGGACTTGATATGTGTAGGTATTAATCAAGTAGGCGAGTGACAATATTGAAAATCACTAGACCCCGGACTTGGAGGTTACTTTGCTCAGCAGCAATTGATTATATTTAAATACCGTCCATCACGCTTTTTGGCTGAGGTTTCGATTATCTTCGTAAACAATGCTGGAAAAGTATCTCTCTAATGTATATACGATGATTCTTTCAGCGTGAAGCACCCAATCTTGAGTAGGGAAACCTCTAGCTATCGTCATAATTTTCATGAAAGACGTTTTGCCAATGAGAGCTGGGAATTATACTTCTGCGGTGTGTCGTTCACGAAGAACGCAGAAGCTCACTTGAAAACCCATACATTCATATTATTATGAATGTATGGGTTTTGATATACACTAATGGAGGATTATGTGTTCGACCACGGGCCAAAGTGCGCACTTTGGCCCTTCTATTGGCAAGCAAATTCCCCGAATATCAAGAGTTTAGTGTCTTGCTCGAAACTGCGACTACGAAATTAAAGAAGGTTTTTGCTAAAAGATGGATTCATCGAATCAGTTGTGGTCTTTTGGCAAAGGACTGGGGATTGCTTCATAACTTTAGTGTCATAGTGCCCCAAGGGTATGCTCCCATGTTCCCATAGGGCTCCATCTGCTTGGTAGAGTTCATGACAGTATTGTACAAAATGACAATCCTGGTGTCAGTGAAAGAAATGAAAGATGAGCAGGTGAGGTCGGCGAAAGTGGTCCAAGGAATCTAGTTTTACTCAAAGTATGATTTTAAGCAGCTTTCAATGACCCATTGGATACATGATAGATTGTTTTGAAAATCTGTTGGAAATTGTACCTCTTTGATATTGTGTGTAGATGCAGACTATTTGGTCCACTAAACCGATCAACATTTTGGTCTAAATAACCAAGGAAAAATTTTCCAAAACTCAGATATCTACGATTACTTTAAACGTAATGTTCATTGATAAGTTGAACAGTGAATTCAGCAAGTTATTATTGAGGCGAATCTGATTCATCAGTAGAAAGCTTACTAAATTTGTCTTGTAAGTCGGACATAGTCATTGTTAAGATGAGTAACTTGGATCTAGGGAATTCTATTTATCTCTCCGTGATTATTTTAGGCATTAGAGTTGGTGCAGTCACCTGAACAAACGCCTGGTATTTGTACAATTTTCGCTAGGTGACTCTGAATAACACAACTATTAATCATTCGTTATAGATCATTCTATTGTCGATGGATGACCGCTCAATGCCGATAACTTATCGATCGCCAATCCCATTGGACAGTAGATCTTTTCTTCGGTTTGTCTTAGCTGTTAAGTCGACTTGTATGGCCACTGTTGTGTACTATCATTCTGTACCATTGTGTCACATATTTACTGACGCTGATTATGCGATTAGGCGCACATCACCATCAGTTTATTCACATTATTCCCAACAAGCACTACCTATGCGAATCGTTGTGGGTAATCAGCTGCCCAAGATTATTATTGATTTGAGCGAGCCAATCAGCGTACCTTAGTGGGCCTAAAGAGGTCTGAGGGGTAAAAAATATAGACTCCATTGTAGGCACGCTGCGCTGATGATTGTTGTAGTCATGAATCAATAGGGAAAGTAGGCGGAATTGTTGATATTCTAATGTTACGCTCGGGTTTCATAGAAGGCAAAAAACAAAGCTGTCTAGATAGTAGTAAATGTCCCCCCGTGCAAAACTAAACTTCAGTACTATAGCCTCATGTTTATAGCATGTCCTTTGACACCAAAAATATGATCCAATGGTGTTGGGGTTGAGATTCCTTACCAACTGGGAATCGAATCAACTGGCAAAAATGAACGTTCGTCAGCTGCCGGATTTGAACCGACGCGGGCAGAGCCCAATAGATGACCTCGTTCCTACTAAATTAGATTCGAGTCTATCGCCTTAACCTCTCGGCCAAACTGACATTTATATCACGTGTTACAACTTTTTAGATGACTTTTTACTCCGGGGATTCGAACCCCCGATAGTGAAGTAACCAATCACCGTTGCACCGCAGACTGATATTCGTTTTGTACAGATGGATGTATGATCCCTATATTGGAAGTAGCAAACCAACTTCCGCGTATCTATTACCTTCCCTTGAATAACATTTCAAGCTGCGTGAAGCTCTTGTGCATATCTTATTTGAGCACAGACGCTCTATTCTCCACGTGATTGTATCGCTGTCCAAGTCATAAATTGGTGTTTCCTTCGAAATTTGATGATTGGTGGATTCCTCAACGACCAAGTTCGCAGCAGGGTTCACTTGATATGGAATGATACCCAGTCGCTGTTGAACAGTTTCCAAGAGTTGTACTAAAAAGTCGAATTTTGTAGTTTTGACTCCACGATTCAAAGTCTTTATTTTTCGCTTTCTTCAATATATTTGTGAGAGCTATGCACTTCACGAATCTACAGTTCTTTAAACCTCGTTCCCGTAGTGCAAGCCAAACTTCCTCGCATTCTTGCAAGTCTTCAGTTTTTTTGTATCCACTCAAGAATAGAACTTCGACGCGGAGGGGGGCAACAAGAAGAGGCCCTGGAAGCCTAAGAAGCCTCCACTCGGAGATCACTCAAGGTTTTGGTCTTAGTAATTTGATACAATGTTCAAAAAACATAGTAAAAATCTGGTAATCACCCAAGCAGTTGAGAAATTTCGAAACTTAAATGTGTCGCTGTCAAAAAATATCCATCTTGCATAAAAAGAAAACGGTTAAAGCTTCAGGCATGATGAAACCTACATCTTGTAGAATCTGATTATCACTTCACAGTCTTTTTCGGCATTTCTCGTAGGAAAATTGTTAAGCCAGACCCGTTAATTGGACAAACTTAAGCAGTCCTTAATTTCGCTACTAGAATGCGGATGTGTACCGCGTTCAATACTTTAGCCTGCGCGCCCTCGCCATTCATAACGCTTGAAGTAAAGTGTTTATTGCAAAAAAAAATGTACAACTCCTCATAGGGGGCTCGAACCCCTGACATTTCGGTTCCTTGCGAGCAATGCTTAAAAGCCGAACGCTCTACCAACTGAGCTAACAAGGACGAGTTGTAGTCGAGACAAAAATTTGCCTTGACTATACGGGATTAGAGATACAGCATGATTTGATGCGCGACTCTATACCTCAACCCCCAGGATCTTGGAAGCGCCTTACAACACTTATAAGTGCACTAGCTCGCAGCAGAGGATTGGTGCTGTGCCATCACCTTACTACGCCCTGGATCGTCAAAATTTTATAGCACTTGAGACGTTATAGGTGTTTCTGTCGTTCCATGGGAAGAGCACTGTTGCTGTATCAATCATCTCGAAACAAAACGGTCAAGCCAATTCGGCCAACAAATCAAAGAGGTCAGTAATCTTTGCTTAACCTCTCCATGCTCACACTCGAAAGTAGTTGGCCAAGCTCAATGACAGGACTTCAAATTCGTGTGAATAGGTGCGGAGTCTATGTCACGTGAGAGGATGAAACTCACAACAATCGGTGACAATTAATTAAACAGATAGCGAGCGTACCTTAATCATAACATCTCATTAACCCTTTCAAAGCATCACCACGCTGCCGCCCAGATGGGTCTAGGAATTCATAGAAAGACGCAAAAGGTACCAGATCTTTCACGCTATGACTACCATTATCAAAATAAAGCGGACACAGTACCTGGTAATGGACTTTCAACGGCCGCTGCTGCGGCATCGGCTGGGAGGAGTCGATCTTTGGTGTATTCCAACTCACCTCAAGGAAGACCACAAAGCGCAGGTAGTCGCAGCTATAGTCTTCGTAATTCTGGGAGTATGGGGCTTGCGCCTAAAAGCAGTAGTGAACGGCTAAGCTCATTAGCCAGAAAAACCTCACAGCAGACAACTCCGAGAAGGATGTCGTCCAGAACAAACTCGATGATAACTGTACATACCACAGAGGTAAAGGATCCCATGGGGAGAACACAATCTATCACCAAGAAAACCGTACGTCGGATAAATGGCTACGAATATGTGGAAACTACCACGAGCACCAGCAATCCGGTAGGGCCCCAAGACGCGGATAACCATTTCAGTGGATTTACAACTGACTTTTCCGACGATTTTGCACAGGCATTTGTGCAGGATGAGCCTGAAGATATGGTGGTAGGGTCTAGAATATCGAGTACCCTAAGAGAAGAAGATGAAGATGAAGATGAAGATGAAGATAAAGTTGAAGATGAAGATGAAGATAAAGTTGAAGATGAAGAAGACGAATATGATGAGGCCAACTTCAGCGACGCGATCGATTATTTTCCTCAATCAAACGGTTCAAATCGCTCTGGTGGAAAGGTAGCTCGCCCAGCCAAAAATCCTGGAAGGCCTAAAAGATTGTTAAGTGAGCAGGAGCAATATGCTAAAGCTTTGGAAGCTGCTCAAAAAAAAGTCTACGGCGACAGACTTTTGACTCAGAGTCCAGACCTACGGGTCGGGAACCCAACGATGAGGAGGATGAGCTCATTGCGAGAACCGGCCATAGCCACTCCTGCCATTCCCCAGTCAAGGCGTCGCAGTGTATCGCAAAAGGTATCTAGGATATCTCAGCACGGTTCTACAACCACAAGCGACCCAGAGCCATCTCTTGGAATGTCAGCGGCTCATAAGGAGAATCTCAACAGACGCCATATGAGCGACGATGAAATGTATGCAAAAGCGTTGGAGATTGCACGCCAAAAGTACTCCGCCGAAGGAGTGGCCTCAAACTCGCAACCCAAGATAAGAGTATCTTCGGGGAAAGAAAATGGCTCTAAGTTCAATGTCAAGTCGTTCTTCAACAGGGTAGCTCAGTTCAGTCAAGATAACTATGGGTATCAAAACAGAAAGTCGTCATCGCCGCAGAAGGCGGCGAAGGAAAAGGGTGAGAGCCTCTCAGAAATGGACTTAAATGAATTCGATGATCACAAAGACTTTGAGAAGAAGGTGAGTTCTGTGGAAGGTGATCCTCCTGCTTCATCAAAAAATGTGCACCGCCCTCTCAAAGCCGCAATTAGTTTAAAACCGACGACGAACGGACCTGGTGAGTCCAGAACAGAAGATCCATTGGAGGATACAGGGGAACTCACGACGGTCCACGAGGGAGAAATCGACACTCCAACTAATGCCGGGATAGGCGCTACTCCTGATGTTACTTTAGAAGACGCCCAGAGGATTCAAGAGTCAGATAACAAACAAAACCTGGTAGATGGGCCGTCGTTGATAGGTGTCGAAAAAGATGTGACTGGAACGTACGATAAGCAGAGTGCCCCTACCGCTAATACTTTTCCAATTGGATCTGAGAGGCTGCCGCAGGGACAACCTACTGTTGGATCGTCTATACCAAGCTCGCAGACTAGTTTTACGAGAAGAAGTTTGCGAGGATCTTCAGCTGGGTTAGGTCAGGACTCGCTGGAGCCTAACACTCAAAGCGAAGGTTCAAGGGAAGTGGTCCAAGCTCCTAGAGCTTCAAAGACGGGACGAAAGTCCAATTTTTTGCAGAAACTATTCGCCCGTAAAAAGCCTCAAAGATAAACCGACTAGTCCACTGAAACTAGCATTTGTAAAAAATTCACTAAAATTATAACTCTGTTCCTAATATACACTTAATAGCGGGGGTGAGAGCAAATCCCATTTGTTCGCACTTCCCAGAAACAACCATCCGACATTGTTTCTTGTTGACATCACTGATTTTTACAAATTCGACATTCTTGCCTTACCCATCCAAATCTTTTAGAACTTATAGCTCCTGAGAAGCCTTGCCAGGCTTTCCAGACTTCTTTGGAAGCAAGTTTTGGTGAATGTTTGGCAATACACCACCTTGGGCGATGGTCACGTTACCTAGTAGCTTGTTAAGTTCGTCATCGTTTCTGATGGCCAACTGCAAATGACGGGGAATGATTCTGGTCTTCTTGTTGTCTCTAGCGGCATTACCGGCCAATTCCAAAATTTCGGCCGCTAGATATTCCAAAACAGCAGTCATGTAGACTGGGGCACCTGAACCGACTCTTTGAGCGTAGTTACCTCTTCTCAAAAGTCTGTGGACTCTACCGACTGGGAAAGTCAAACCAGCCTTGGCAGATCTAGATTGGGAAGCCTTGGCAGCGGCTCCGGCCTTACCTCCTTTTCCTGACATTTTTAGTGATATGTGTTTGTGTTGATTGGTATTAGCTCGTAATAATGCTATGTCCTTATTGTAACGAAAACTTCTTTGGTATCATTAGAATAACCCTAGGGTGCTCCCTTTATATACGTTTTGACGCTCGCTGGAAATTGCCACTTGCTCTCCGGGTGCTCTTCAGCCTTAGCCCGTGTACTGTGTGTATCACGCTATGTATTTCCCTGTTACGGTGCAGTTCCCTTATTCCATTCTCATTTGTTCGCGTACTTTGCGAACAACCTGGAACGCTGAGAATCGGCTCCTTAGGACTGCCACAAATTCAATTTTTTCGTAAACGCGACCTTCGTCGTTAGTATGGGTTGCCCTCGTCACTACCAAAATAGGAAATTTTTGTGAAAAAATTAATTAATTGGCCAAGGATGGACCGAGTTATTCGCGCCTGAAAGCAAACCTCAGGCGAAGGAACTGGGCCGCTTTAAATTGGACATTTGCAGATGGTTACCGCAGTGTTGTAGGATTGCGAGTTAGGGTGGCGTTTCGTGAAAAAATTTGTATATAAGGGAGGGGACTGTGCGGTTGGTACCATCATCCTCGTCCGTTTTGGAGCCACAGACCAACACATCAACCAATCTAACAGTAATCATGTCCGCTAAAGCCGAAAAGAAACCAGCCTCTAAAGCTCCAGCTGAGAAGAAGCCAGCCGCCAAGAAGACTGCTTCTTCCATGGACGCCAGCAAAAAGAGAGTCAAGGTTAGAAAGGAAACCTACTCCTCCTACATCTACAAAGTGTTGAAGCAAACACACCCTGACACCGGTATCTCTCAAAAATCCATGTCGATTTTGAACTCTTTTGTCAATGACATTTTCGAGAGAATTGCCTCCGAAGCCTCCAAGTTGGCCGCTTACAACAAGAAATCTACCATCTCCGCCAGAGAAATCCAAACTGCCGTCAGGTTGATTCTTCCAGGTGAGTTGGCCAAGCACGCTGTCTCGGAAGGTACCAGAGCCGTGACCAAGTACTCCTCTTCCACCCAAGCCTAAACGGCTGGGGCACGATATTCTGGTATAGCCACCGATCACGGACCCTGTATCGATTAGAAATGTAGTTTTGTACAATAGTAATGGGAATATGATAATTTTTTGGGAAGTCAGGAACGCTTTAGTCTGGGGGCGTTGTCCTCAGCTGCGGTGCAAGCTGAGCAGCAGCATTGAGACTAAATGATCTGAGAGCTTTGTAGCTGCAGCTCAGCAGCACCTTTCGAGATAGCATTTTTGAAAACACTGGAGCTCGTTTGACATCCGCGATTGGTGTAAGGAAAGGAGTATACACAATCATAAACCACCTAGTGTGATTCCGTGCCCAAGGAAGGCGCCTCTATGTTGAACTTCGCTTCTCAAGAAACATCAGGTGATGTTGATCGTTATGTACGTCTGTGACGCCGGCGAGCTGTTGTGTTATCTTACCAGGTAAGAGCGATCAGCTTACAACTAGCGGTGAACTCCTCCCCTCGGAGTGTATAACTTTGGACTAGGTGCTCTAGAGATGATAAGGTATGATGTTTATTTGATGTTTGTTAGTTTCATGTTCACAGGTTTATTATTACTAAACTAATGTTACCTTTCTGTCACTATACATAAATAAACATACACATAATGAAGAAGAAAACACCGAACTGATGGAAACTTACTAGTTCCAAAGTCTATGCGGTCTCTGAATCATCCAACAATGAAACAAATTGCCTTTACTTGCCGAGTTTCCAAGTATAGGTCACTGCAGCAAAGTTTTGCACCAGGAGTATGATGGACAAGAAGAAGAGCTTCATCACCGCATTGCTATCTCTCAAACGAACAGTGATTATCTACGCACCTAAACTCAGCTGTCCAGAGCCTACGAAGCTGAGATTTATTTTCCCGTCGTTGGGTGACTAATGAAAACGATTCTTATTGGTCGTACAACGGCATCCGTCCTTGGCCGTGCTCATCTCGGACAGGGCTCTTGAAAACGAGGAAAGCGCGATCCTATATAATAAGCCTTGCCAAACAGGTCCGCCCGAAGCGTCAAGCAAGAGTTTACAGACAGTGAAGACGAGGTCTGGTACTGGTTCAGATTGATAACCATAGACGTTCAACAAACAGGGAGTTGAACCACTTGCAGGACATCCTTTCAACTTTTGCTGGGAGCCGATTTGACAAAGTTTGCGTTTTGTGGAAAGAACTGACTTACACGACAGTAGAGCGCACAGGTTATCTGTTAGTTGACAGATCTTCCAATAAATACTTTCCAAGTGGCAGAAGTCTCTGGAATTGAACTTGAGCTGGGTTTAAGTTTCGCGAAAGTCTCTCGCCCACTGCTTGTTTTTTGTGTAAGAAAGACGACAGCCTTGAAGTGCTAATTTCGGTCAGTTGAACAAAGTTACGTTGCCTGAGGCCTCATCATCAAAATGTCGATTGTTGCCATCAAAAATGCAGTCGTGAGGCTACTTACAAAAGACTCAAGCGATGCTCCTCTTCTTACCAGCAATGCTTCGCAGGCGCCGGAAAACGGTGGCTATTCGAGTACTAGCGATGAAGAACGTGGGAAACTTGAGGACAAACGTGAAGAACGCAAAGGTGGTATTCTTGGCTCCTGGGATCCAAGGATCATGAGCGACCTTATTATTGGACTGAGTGATGGTCTAACGGTACCGTTTGCTCTTACGGCCGGCCTTTCCTCCCTCGGCGATGCTAAGTTAGTTATCACCGGTGGCTTTGCCGAATTAGTCTCGGGTGCAATTTCCATGGGTCTAGGAGGATATTTAGGTGCCAAAAGTGAATCAGATTATTACCGCGCTGAAATGAAAAAGGAGAAACGCAAATTTTACAATAACATGATATTGATCAACCGTGAAATTGAGGATATTTTGCTCGAAATCAACCCTAATTTTACGGACGAGACCATCGTGTCCTTCATTAAAGATCTACAGAGGTCACCAGAACTAATGGTCGATTTCATTATTAGATATGGCCGCGGCCTGGACGAGCCTGCAGATAATCGTCAATTGGTAAGCGCTTTAACTATTGGAGGTGGTTACCTGGCAGGTGGGTTTGTACCCCTAATCCCTTACTTCTTCGTCGAGCAAGTAGGTTCCGGTTTGATCATATCTATAATACTGATGTCGATAACGCTTTTCTGGTTTGGTTATGTTAAGGCTGCAATCTCCATGAGTGACAGCTGTTCAACAAGAAGAAAGGTTGGCGAAGGTTTGCAAATGGTCGTTGTTGGGGGTATGGCTGCAGGCGCTGCTTGGTTCATGGTAAGAATTATAGATCAATGACAAAGTGGATGAAATTTAGAAGGACCATAATTAGCAGTTTTCAAGTACATGCTCTGTTGGACGTGATTCAAAAAAGCAAGGGTCACAATGCTTGGGGAGTTATGCTAACTAATTTTCTGCTTGAGTGCGCGCGTTACGGTCGAAATTTATCCTACCTAACTATCGAAATGCTGTATAATATATAACTACAAATAAACTTAGTGTTCTTCCAAATATTTGACCGCGACTGCAACTTATGTATAATACACGAACTCTTATTTTTCGGATTCCACGACAGTTCTGAGAGTGTCTATATCAAACATATGACCACCATCTTTTAGGACATTTGCCAGAAGAACAAGTGATTTTGGTGTGAAGTCCGGCGCTTCTCTCAAAGAGTTGATATCCTCGCCATAATGATTGAATAGAACACTGAGATACGAATTTTTGAGTTGTCCCTCGCTCTCAGTACTGGATATCTTATTCTGAGCTTCCTCTATTGCGCTTTCTATTTTCGAAAGATCTATGGTATTCACATTTTTTCGAGGATTTTCAGATAGATCAGTCTTGGTGAAAGGAATCTCGTTGAGCACCTGTCGTGTCGTATTTCCAAGTGTCTCACCAACATTTTTTTCGACTGTCTCTTCTGCATCTGAAAGCTCAACATCCGACAGTTGGACAGCATCAACTCGTTCTTTGTCATTCGGATCGCCCAGGGCTAGCTTATCAGCTCCATCAACATCTGATTCAGCCCCAGATGATGAGGAGTCTGAGGAGGATTCTGAGTCAGAGACCTCTACCGTTCTTCTTTTCTTACTTCTTCTTGTTTTCTTTGCAGTACCATCAGCAGCACGACGCTCTGTCACAGACATCTGCTTAATCTGCCTGCTGTTTGAATCTGCCAGGCCGCTAGTGCGCAGCTCATCGCACTAGTATTTTCTATTCAAATTTTTGGATAATAAGGTGTTCGGTCACGCATGTGTTGACAGGCAATTACAAAATGATTTACACCAGCGTCCGCTTTCCACAGCTCTGGGTCAGATCTAGAGCGATACAAAACTGGTGGCAGGTTTTCAAGAAGACACGGGTTTCAATTTTGTGAAAGTTGATTACAATAATGTACTGGTCCATAAGTCATTACCAGCGCTTGCCGGCATTACAGTGTGTGAATTGTTTAATGCTAAAAAATTTACATGAATTTATTCATCTCCACCAATGAATAATCTAATATGTAGCTTTGCTCGACTAGGTCATCAATCCGCGTGAGATGTCTTTGTGTGTAAGGAATGATAGCCTCAATGATGCTCATAATGCCAGGAATATCACTTAGCGACGTAATGTTGTGACGCATCAAGATACACCGGATGACTTTCTGAGCTACTGAATGGGTAGATGCATTTGTATTCCAGTCTCTGCTCCGTTTCATGAGTTTCATAACTTGCTCATTGTCCAACGTGCCTATAACATTGTCAAGTTCTTCGTTGAAAACAAAGCCGGCATCCTGGGTTTTAGCGGTTGAGCTGCTGTCGAGCACTCTGTACAGCCTCATAGGATGGTCCAAAGTCATAGCTAATAAGAATGCATTCGTCCAATCACCTTGGGATAGGTAGTTTTGCAAGGATTGTTCTTGCTCTATTCTCATCTTCTCATTCTCTAAGTTTTGCAGCGCTTCTTCTTCACTACAATCTCTCCAAAATTGAAATACTCCATCTGCGTCGGCCGTGGCAAACTTTTCGCCATCCTGTAGCACGCTCAGAGACCATATTCTGTTATCGTGTGCATCCAAGGTCCGGATACATTCACCAGTAGAAAGATCCCAGAGTTTGATTAGGCCATCTGCACCTGTGCTGATCATTTGCTTGTCTTTGTTAATGAAAGAGCATCTTTGAACAGCATTTGTGTGTCCCTCAAGGGTCTTGACGACTGAGAAGGTATCCAGGGACCAGACTTTTATAGTCTTATCACCAGAAGCTGTAGCGAGCAGCTTTTCATATTGGCAGAAGGATACGTCCCAGAGACCCCGCTTATGGTTCGCTAAGGTACCCTCTAATTCACCGGTGTCCACGTTCCATATCTTACACGTTTTGTCATAGGAGGCAGTTGCAAACACGGAGTCATTAGGCGCGATGGAAAGTGCATTGATATCTTTCTCATGTGCCCTTCGCGTGTAATCAGAGACTTTGATGATATGGACTTCCTTGTCTTTGATATCTGGCTTGGGAACTGCCCACTTTTTGATCGTCAAATCGTTTGAGGCAGTTATAATGAACTCTGGCCAGCCTCTGCGTATCACATTAGGTAGTCCGACCGCTGTCACAGGCCCAGCATGCCCAGTGTATTTAGCATACATTTCAAACTTGGATAGATCTGGGTTATACTTCCATAATATCGCGGTGTGATCTTTAGAGCAAGTCGCTAACCAACTGCCATCTTCACTGGCATCTACTGCATTAAGCAGATCAGTGTGGCCCTCGTACAGTTCAACCTCCAAAGGCAAACTGATTTTATCAGCCTTTGCATCAGCCTTTTCATCTGCAGTATCCTTGATGAGATCCTCATCCTCATCCAATAAATGATGAGGAATAACTCTAAGGGCAGGCGAGTTGGTAGCTAAAGCCAACATGCTAAGATTGGGCCCGACAAACTTCATGTCCGCCACGGTGCCATGATTACCAGCAATTTTATGATCGATCACGATGGCTTCACTGGCTTCGTCTAAGGATTTCTTGATATCAACCACGAATAAAGTTTGGTCTGATAAAACGAGATACATTTTGCAAGAGCGCAATATGGGAAGGACACCTATGATAAATAGTTCTTCAATTGGCTTCTCTGTAGACTTCACAATGGATCCAGACTCCATGGATAACACCTGGAAGACAGCATCCCCACCAGCAGTATAAAAAAGGTCATCTCCTCCTGGGAGGCTGATGAACCCACATGACTCTATCTGCCGATGCACAGGTATGGTCTTCAAAAGCTGCACCCTTTTCTTTGAACTTAGCTGATGAAGATTGACAATGTCATCCCTGCCACCTGATAGAAGTTGCAATTGGCCTTCACTTTCCAGCGATGATTCCGACGAGGGCGTAGGTCGAAAATCCAAACCTCTTACGGCAGAAGTGTGCTCTTGCATGGTATGCAGACATTTTCGATCAACCAAATCCCATACCTTAACCATACCATTAGTGTCACCAGTAGCCAGCCTCCAGGTGGTGCTATTGACCTCACCGTAGAATTTTACGCTTGATATCGTGCCGCCATGGCCCTTGAACGAATGTGTCACGTAGCCGTTGGCGATGTCCACAACCGTGACACTACCATCGGTACCTCCCAAAGCTACCAAAGTCGAGCTTGCATCGCAGTCCATCACATATACGGGCGAGGACATTTTCATAGACCTCACCACTCTCTTGGCACTTAAACTATAGATTCGGAGTAACTGAGCTTGCGACACAAAACACAAAAAGTTTGCATCAGGGGTTAACCTTAAGGCCGTAATCTCTTGTTCATCATCGTTTTCGATTCTGTGCAAGATCTGCTTAGCAGCAACATCCATGATGTTCACCTCATCGATTACCGATGTTGCCAAAAGTTGACCATCCTCTGAGGCCGAGGCTACGGCTCCGCTTCCAGCGTAAAAGGGCCGTAATTCGCGGTTCGAATACCGAGTTTTTAAATCCATAGCGAAATCTTAAAAGTATCTCAGATCTTGTAGAATACGGCTATTGGTTTTGTCGATGAGCAAGCGCCATTCAAACTTTTCATCAAATTTTCGATGAGCATCATTTAGAAATTTAAAATCACGAGTATAGATGAGTACCATCTAAATCAGTGAGGTCCTCTGAGTCCATCAATCTGAAGGCCTCTACGACAAAGAACAAACTTACTGCATTCGGCTGGAATGCCACTTGTGAACTTTTGACATTTTGCGATACCTTAAGAAGCACAACAAGGCCACTTATTATATAGTCTTGATTCTTGTGGTAGGCTCGAGCCTAGTTGTTAAAAATGCTGATATACAAGTTGAGCTGTCACGTCCGTTGATAGCTCTCTGCTGATAAAAAATACCCAGTAAGTTGTGCTGCAATGAACAGCTTCCCCAAAACTAAAACAAAATAACATTGCAAAATTTCTCTGCATGATTCCAATGCTTGAGATGATAGACGCTCTTAAGAACGATAGATGCAATGAGATGCCTGTGCCGACAAAAAAAGCCTGTAGAGATCAAAACGACAGATTGTTGACTTTTTCTATTGCAGAACGTCGCTAAAGTCGATGACTGAACCGGCAGATCCGCCAATTATTTGCTCCAAATCAGCCAATGCGCTCTCGCTGAACAAGCCACTTTTAGTGAAACGCAAGTTTTCGGCCGCTGCTTCCACCACGCTTTGACGTCTCCTCCAAGCAGCACCGGTAGTCATGTGTTTCTCATCCATCATGTCTACATTAACAGGCGCAGTTAAAGAAGCCAAAATACCAGCATCCTCTGTGTCCATGATGTCCATGCCATCTCCGTCATGGGCAATTAGGTCACTGTCAGCGTGACTCAAGAGATTGTTGATATCGTCTAAATCCATACTCTCAAAGGAGTTTTTAGAAATTTCGGCATCATTCGCAGCGTCGGTCTTTGATAATTTCTCCAAACCTTTCACAGGGCGTTCGGATTTAGCCATGCTTGTGGACTCAGTTTCTTTCTCCACTTCAGGAGCCGTAACGTCAGCGATTCTTTCCTTCTCCAGGCGGTCCCGCTCTCTCCTCAATTTGAGAAGCTTCTTTTTCTTCTTGAGCTTCCGCCGTTCTTCGTTCTTCTTCTTTTGTAGTTCTTTCATTCTATCGATCTTACGTCTAGTCCGTTCGCTCCCAACGTAACCAATAGGAAACTTTCTAGCCGAAATTACTGGAAGCATGTAGTCTTCCTCATGGCTAATATCAACACCTTTATTTCTGAACGCAGAAAGAGGTACCTTAGGTTTGTCATACCATTCGCTTGCAGCACCATTCTCGTTGGCAGTATTCGGTGTTCCATCCTCATCGTCCAATTCGCTCATATTCAAAAGCTCGTTGAGAGTCAACTCTTCCTTCTCGCCTAAGCCACTCAAGTCGCTAGGTGATAGCTGCTGCTGCAGAACGTGAGCTTGAGCTTGTTCTTCCAACAATTGCTGTTCTTGCAAGGAGGGGTACAACGACTTCGTAGATAGCCCATCGATAATGCTAAAAGGTTTATTATCCGTTTCCCAAGTTCCAAGTTTGGGAGGTTTAAGTCCAACAACATTAGCGCTGACCACTTCCTTGGCCTTCGAGCCAATATTTCTGTTTCGTGTATTTGGCGGTGGCAGCGTTTCATCTTCGTCGGTGGACTCACCATCAATGTAAATCACGGTTTCGACATAATCTTTGTCTCCAGGACCCGCTGCCATACTCGCCTCCTGTTTGTTAAGCTCCTTGCTACCATCCTTGGGCTCTTCACCCTCAGAACTTTCGTATTGAAAATAAAAGGAGTCTGGGTCGAGGTCATCGATATCAATGAATACATTCGACAAACTAACATCATCATCGTCGTCGTCGTCATCATCATCGTCATCATCATCCTTCGCACCGTTGGTGGATGCACCCAAGCTTTCTTCGTCTGTGGGCATGTGTGCGATATCGAGTAATATATTCTCGTACTCTTCGTCAGACGAATAATCGGTATCGGAAGCAGCAGCTGAACCCAACAGGCGTAGAGAAGAGTCCAAACCGTTGACCTTATCTGGTTCTTCGTCACTTCGAAAGTAGACGCCGAAGAGATACTCGTCATTGTCCAAGTCTGTAGCGGCTGAATTTTGTTTACGCGCTCTGACCAGCTTCTTTGCGAGCTTACGACGGCGCAAAAGCTCTTCCCGTTCCAATCTTTTCGTCTGCTTCTTGTCCTGATTCTTTCTCTTCTCATCATCCAGGATGAGAGGCAACGAAGTACTCAGCGAAAGAGGTTGATCACTACCGGCGCAATAATATAGGTTTGCAAACTTGGGATCTTCGTAGAAAGGCTCATCGAAGTCACTCATGATTTCCTCTTCATCATCCTCATTGTACCCGTCATATGCGTGAATACTGAACTTGGTGGCCTTTCCATCCTGTGCCGCTTCGACCTCAACCGGGTCTTGTCCTTCTTCGTGTATACTTCCATCAAATGATAGCTCGTCGTCCTTCTCCAGTTCCATGACAATATGATTCTCTTCCTCATCTAGCATGGGAACATCGTCATCACCAGTGTCTAGGCCATTATCAAGACCGATGATATCTTCATCGTCATGTTGGATAGTTTTCAGATATGCATCTTGATCTATTTCATATTCAGACTCCTCGCTTTCAGATATTTGTGGGACGTTCAATCTGTCTACTGCCACTGTCTTTACAGCTGGACTCTTGTTAGCTGAGCTTCGTGCATCATTCACCTCCTCACCCAGATCTTCGTCACTGCCGGGATCTCGTGGGGCTTCCCCAAACCGTATTCCATCGTCGTTTTTGAAAGTAAAAGCCATGGCATCTTCGTCGGGGCTTTCCTCCTTTGGCTCTTCTTGACTTCTCTGAACACTTTTGCCAATTTTCTTGGGGTCTCTGAGTCCAACGTCACTTTTCTTAGGCGACTTGCCTCCTCCTCGTTTTAAAGCGCCCATGGCCTGCATGGCCCTTTTCTTTCTCTCCAAGCTCAGCTTGACAAAATCTACATCGTCGTCATCTGAACTGGACGCCGAGCTGGAACCACTATTTCCACCTCCATTCGGACCATCGTCATCATCTATTTCGTCCTCATCCTCGTTGTCGTTATCATCGTCATCGCCACTGCTGCCTCCGTCACTGCTGTTTTCCATGGCACCTGCATTTGCAGAGGAAGATGTGGAGGCTGAAGATAGCGCACTGTCTGAGTCAATAGCGTTTTCCGGTATCAGTTTTCCGGTCTTGCCCTTCTCATTACTCACACCGCGCTTGGATTTCTTACTCATTTTAGGGTTTTTGAAACTGGCCTTGCGGCCACTCTCCAAATCCGACAACGCACTCAACGAAGAGTCTGACGAGTAGATCAAACTGAACCTCCGCGGCCTCGCATGCAAATGTGCACCTGACAGCACTGGTATCGACTTCCCACTCGCATTACGATTTTTGATATGCTTCAAATTTGACGGCTGTTTGCCTGCAACGGCTCCCGTCTTCTTGGGGCTCTTCCCAGCCATTCTTTTCTCACCAATCTCGCCCTAGAATCTACCACCACTGTGCTTTCAACTCCAAACTTGGATCTTGTACTAAAAACAGGCGGCTACCTGGTTCCACAAGTATTGTATATGTGGAGGAGCTAACTGTTTCTGCTCCTATAATAACCTGATTTATCGCCGGAAAAAAGCTCCAAAAAATTCTCTAAAACCTTGGAAAGTTTCCCTACCGAATTAAGTATGTTCAAAGTATCGAAATGCTTCACAAGTACCTCTTTCAGTGGTTCAAAATAGGGCCCTTGACTTTTAAAATTTTTGCAGGACTTCATCTTATATTTCATTCTCATCTCGAATTTTTCTTTTCGGAAAAAGTCACCGAGGATCCTGCTGATCCATGGAAGAGCTCATCGCATGAACTTTAAGGTGAACAAAAAACTTAGGCGTGGCATATATGAAGAATTATAAAATGGGATTTATAGACGAATGCTGTCCGTGAAACCTAAACCGACAATTAGATGACCTTGTTTTATTTATTTTTTTGAGCTGTTGTGTGTTTTTCTCTTGTAAAACCGTCAACAATCATGGTGAGAGTCTTGGCAAGAAATATTGCATTGTAATGGGTGGAAGGCAGATGCTGGGGACAAGAACAAGCCATCGTAAAAGCGCTTGGAGTCACCGATCATGCCTTGTAGGGCACCAATTGATGTAGTAGACGTGACATTTAGGTGTATGCGATTGTCCTGGGCAGCCTACTAAGCTACTGAGAAAAAGCCTGTACCGATGTCCCGCGGTACAAGAATGTGCCGCGAGATCTTAGGAGAGTTACCGATAGGATAGCTAGATCACCAGAATGTATACTAAAAGTGTCGTCAAATCTGTCGACAAGTAAGATGGTCAAAAAGTAGCCCTCTTGTGACTTCAAGTCTTGTATAGATACAATGCCATTTACTACATCGTCATAGCACATAGCTGGAAGTCACAGCCTCTGAGAAAAATGGCTGAAATTGTTTATGAAAGTTCGCCAAGTATTTCCTTCCTGCACGGCGTAAGCCTGAGTTTCGGGTGGATTGTGTTGTGAATGCGACCTAGTAAGCTGGATCGCAACAGTTGGATGACCCGGACTAAACAAGGCCAGGGACGGTCAAGTAATGCGTCTACACCTCTACCGTGGTGTTGGCCTTTGAGGCTTCAGAAACATAATTACCCGAGCTTTCTGTGAAACGATCTCGTTTTGACCGGCAGTTTGCAGCTTAAGGTAGAAAAACTGGACCACAATGTGTATCGGTGCTCACTAGCTGCGCAAGCGTTAATGGAACTGAACGATGCTTTTGCTACTACTGACTTCTACTATAATCGGAAAGGCCAATGTGTCAAATCTCTCAATAGTCTCTCTATATTGAAGCATCCACTCTAAGAGAGTTTTGTGTCATGTCTGGACACGTAACTTATAGCCAATGTGGGGGTATAAATCTAAAATTGGGATTGCAACCCAAGGGTCCGCTGATATCGAATGTGTAATGGCACCTGGTAGGTTCCTGTACACTGTGAATCTTAAATTCTTGGGCACATCGGAGATATATTTGTGCAGATCTTGCAGGTCCGTTCCAACATTTGTCTCCGTGTGAATACTGCAAAATCAATCCACTATCCTTCTCTGGCAGATTACCCATACGGAGCTCGAAACGTAAATCAGCCAAGTCGCTCTCCAGATGTGTAATCAAGTCTGAGTCTGAGTACTCTAGCCTCAAGTCATTCGTGTAGCGATCGAAAGCTGATTTCTGGTCGTATCCGTGGGTGTCAAATCGACCAATTACAACTTGGTTTCCTCCTGGCTTGTCCTCTTTTTGGATAACAGTTCCACTTTCGGGACTAAGAGAAATTTGGTAGACGTAATTGTCCACTTTCTGTTGTATGCTGTCAGGTGCAAGCTTTGCCAAAAGTTTATTCATATTTTGATGAAGAAGATCAGATGTAGCAGGGTCCTCTGCACCGAGACGTGATTGTTCTGTGATGTCTTTAAGACTTGCGGTTTTCCCCCTATATTCTCTTCTCAATGCAGCACATTTCTGCTCCAAAACCATGATTTTGGATTTGACGGCCGACAGACTCGACTTTCGAATGCCAAATGTATCGTACAGGTTACGTAGCAAACCATTGAAGCTAGTGGCGAATGTCTTTTTCCCCTCCCATGACGGATTGAGTAGTTGGCGCGCGGCCGCTTGTACCAAAGTTTCCAAATTCTCTATCTTCTCAAGATTCTCCTTTGAAACTTGGAGAGGCTCTGAAATCCTGGCATTTTTCGCTAAAAAGTCTCTGTACGTTGTAACCGCACTTTTCACTCCAGAATCCTGAAAATTGACGTTGTGGTTAGCGGATATATCATCCATAATTGCAGTCAGAGCCTGAAGGGTGTCAACCATGGACTCACAATATTTGAGTTTGATGTCTACCAAGGTTCTCGCCATTCCAAACTTCCCTTGTATGGCTTCAGGTGGTAAATGAGTCGATCCTTTCAAAAACATTTCAGGAAGTTCCTCATTTATGTAGGTTATTATCTGCTCCCTTTGAGTGCGATCTAAATTGGCGCTTACGCTACTATCTTTTTTGTGGCTTTGCATGAAATGATCGAACCTTTGCATGTTGCGATTCACCACATCGTCGTTAAGATTAGGGTTGTAGGTATCTTTGAGCGTATCCAATATCTTAATGAGCTGCTGGTATGCAGTCGAAAGGTATTCTGCTTGGCTAAAAATGTCGTGTATTGTATTTGTGATACTTGAGATATCAAGCTGCTCTAACCGAAGCATAAGTGGGTTTTCCTGTTGTAGTTTGTCATGGTAACTTTCCTTGGTGGCAGCCAGTTCTGCAACGCAAGCTTTGTGGTTCCGTGTGGCGATGTCAGCTTCAACCTCTAGCTTTTCCACAGCTGACCGTTGGTTGACTGTATTATCTTTGTTTGAATCTAAGCCGTGTCGACGTTCAAGCTTACGAAGGGCTGTAACGCCATTTTCGTAACCCTCCAACTCTCTTTTAACTAATGTGTTAAATTGGTCGTGCAGTTGAGAACAGGTAAACGGAGCAGCTGTTGCGCCATTTGGCTCGTCAGAGCAGTCACAGCAGTCGCACACCCCATCACCGACTTTGAACCCTGCCACGTACCTCGGAGCAAAGCCGTCATTTTGACAATAAAATCTAGACAGTTCCCCGCATGCGCCAGTGCCAGGCTCATCCGAACCATCAGGACAATCGCAGTAGTCGTCGTTGATCTGCGAGTAACTCAAAACTATCGATGGGTCGCTCAAACAGGCCCATTTGGTAGAATCGGATTCCAAAGGTTTATACAAATGCTGCAGGTCCTCTTCAACACCCCTGATAGAACCCGCCGCCGCCTGAAGTGCATAAAACACCAATTGGTAGCTCAATGTACCCAACATCGACGCAATAGAGTTGAAATGAGTCGATAGTCTGAACCTTCTTAGAGCTCCTAACTGCATGTTGTAATTTCAGCGAAAAGTGATGATGGGTACTCGTACTCAACTAAGCCAAGGGCGGCTAACCATATTCTAGCTAAGTTTAGGACAACCAGGTCAAGTTAAAAGGGTTTAGCCAAGCACAATCTGGCGTTGATGATGTGTTCCTTGAAGCTACCATGTAACTACTAAAAGCCATGATAATTGCCTCTTTATCGAATATCTGACGGTCCTGACAGGCTCGGCACATGTCAATATCAAGAGTCGAGCCTCTCAGTTTACAAACACAAGAAGCAAGATAACACATAATGGCTTAAACAGTGGTGCTGCACTATACTTATCGCATCGCCGTGGCAAGAGAGTGCTTCTTACATGGGCCATATGAGAGAGAAGGTGGGTCAGCGAAACAAGAGAACATTGGAGGTTTAGCACGACTCGCAGATATACTTTTAAACTCAAAATGCATTTAAATAGCCTGCTGCTCCCTGCCACAGCAGTCCCCTCAGGGAAGTCCTCGATCAATAGACGCAAACGACTTAAGTTAGGCCCTCAATACAATCTTCTGAAGGGAGGCAAAAATTTTGAAAACCGACAGGGTATAGGGCACACTAGAGATTCTCTGCAGCTGGTTATTTGGCTGGTGGTGGGTTGGACGTTTTCCGGTACTGATGTTTCGTCTTAATGATGATGAGCATTAGCTGAATGTCAGTTTTTCTTAATCGGGTATCCCAAAACATTGGAAAAATTGCACTATCAACGATGATCTCGAAATTGATACTGATCTCAAAGAAGTGGACTTCATCGGTAGCAGCCAGCACTCCAGCAAGCTCAGAAGTGTGAAATTAGAGAGTAAGTGGATCTCCTTTAGATCGCCGCATCTCCTAAGCGAGCCTTATCGTGGGAGAAATGTCACAAAGTGAAAAGAGGTCCTTGGCAGATCTGCCATTGGACGTCCTCATGGATATCTTATTCTTTCTTCCTTTCCAAGACCTGGAAAATGTTGGGAAAACATGCAGAACATTGCGGATACTGAGCAACGAGAGCGTGACATACCGGCGTACTTTAACGGCTCCAAATGACGCCAATAGATGGACCAGGCGATTGTTGATGGATTTCTTGCAGGTCGTGAATGAAAAGAGGCAGTTGCTGGAGTATATTGATGCGAAGGAAATTTCCATCGTCGCTGCTGTTAGTGAGGTACAGATGAGGTTTGAGCTGGGCTCGCAAGTACCGTTGCTCACGTACCAACACGGGCGAGCTTTACAAGATCTATCGGAGGCGAACCAGCGCGCAAATGCTGACAGTACTGCGAAAGGTTCCTCGGCCAAGGATGACTTAGCCAAAGATGACTCACTCGTCTATCCCAGAACGCAGAGCTCGTCAACCTTGCCGAAAAGCAGTGCACACCATGATAGGGAGGGATTGGCGTACCTAAAAATCTTGCAAGGCTTTCATCGAATCGCAACAAACAGCCATAAACTACTGAAAAAGCGACACGGGCGCAAGGTTGGAACACCATCATCACCACTATCGTCATCTTCGTTGGCTCTCTCTCAAAACGGTGGCAGGCCGCATACCCCCAACAAGAAAGGGCACTTGAACGTCGCCCTTACACCTATAGAGTTTCAAAATTATGCCTCAAGTGCGAGGAGTACCTCCGAAACGGAAAAAGGTGATAGCGGCTCACCTGATTCCCTGCAACGTTCACGTTCTCCAAGCTCCATTTTCTCCGACGTGCCAAAGCTATCAGACTTAAGTTGGTCTTATTCTGATGACCTCAAGGATTTGGAAGCCAATAATACAGACTCGGGAAGTGATAACAGCACTGACTCGAGCTCCTCAGTTAAGTACCTAAAGGAATTACAACGGTCAACCAAAGTGAGTGACAAGAAGGATTTATTTGAACGACTCAGTACGCGGTTGCAAAAATCAAACGAGACCCTACCGATGAAAAATGATCTTGGGTTGGAAGACTCTTCTTTTATTATGCGGCCAGCAACTAGCAGCGGAAATTTGTCACAGAGGTCTCTTGAAGACTTCGGTTCTTGTATTTCTCCGAGTTTGCATCCTCCCCTTGAACATTCTAGAAGCTCACAGGGATACCTTTCTCGATATAAGGAGCATGTAGCGGTGGGTGGTAATAGCACGTCTAGCGCAACCCGAGCAAAGTCTCATCAACGCGGACTAAACGCCACTCCTCATCGACGAACCCTAGTGGCCAAGATTACGGACAATAACCGGATATGCTACGAATCACTTTAACGACACTCATGAATATAATCTAAATATAATAAACGAACGGAACGATCTTATATGAACTTCAAGACCATTTCAGAGAAACTTCCTATGAAACCCAAACCAATATCCATGAAGGCAGACCATCGCACGTATGAGTAGCGGAACGCGATTAAGTCGAGTCTCAGGTTTAAGAATAACAAATATGCTCTATAAAATTTCCATTCCAATCTATGATCTGGGCTGATCTACTTGTAACCTACTATACCAGTGTGCTGGAATTTACTACAAAATGAAAGACGCACACTTCTCGTTCTAGAAAACCCCCCAGACAGGTTTAAAGTTTGTGGATCGAAGTAGATAATCGTCTAGAATTTCCATAAAAATATTTCAATCTGACGCCGAGATATTTGACCTTACTAAATTCAAATCAGCGCAGTCTCTAGAAAGCCAAGTCCCCTCGAATACATTAACAAAAAAATACAACTGTCATCATCCATAGTTTCATAAAAATATCAATACCAATACCAATGGGGCTCACCAAAGAACTAAATATTTTTGTTGGACTTCATTGCGTAGCCGTATTTGTCAATTTAAGGTAATCAATCCAAGACAAAATAGATCGAGTCATACACGAATAGAGTGCCAGTACCGCTAAAACTACCTACATAAGCTGTAGCATAGGTGGAGTTAATGATCTACCATGGAAAGGTAAACCAAATCGTAAACAGTGATAATTAAACTAGTTCTTTTTTGGATGGGTTAGAACATATCGAACTAGTGATGACACCAAAAGGCAGGTTGTTCGACCGCTTTAATTGAATTCGACAGCGGAAATATGTCACAAATAGCAGCAAAATCCCCCGCTACAACGTTGGAGGGGTTCAATGCTCGCATACTATGGCCTGACATGATTAAAACACCTGAAAATAAATGGGTGTATTCCTGCAAGCAAATCGTGGACAGGTTGGGCAGCGATCCTCAGGCAGCCGCAGAATTAAAGAGGCGCATGGAGAAATGTCTCATGTATTTTTATGTGATGAAAAAACAATTGAAACTTTTTGACCACACATACACTGCTGCATGCATTCTCTTCTTCAGATATTGGTTTGTATACGGCTTGCCGCCAGTTCTGAACGAGTGTATTCATTTGTCACAGGCCCTGCTGGTCACGGCATGCAAAACTGTTGAGAACAACAGACCGATAGATGCTTATGTGAAAGGTACCTGCGAGTTTATTTTGAAAGATGCTCCTTCTCGTGCCAGGCAAAATGCGGAAAAATTGCGATGGGAGCTACGAGACAAGTTAGTCGCATATGAAAGACAAATTTTATGCCAAATGGGATTCGACCTGAATTTGCACAACCCCAAGGAGCTTATAGAGGAAATATTCAGTGGATTCTTTCGCTACAACAGAGACCATAATATGAGTGAGCAGTTCACAAAAGTCTTGCCAAAGTTAATCCAAGATGCGCGCAACTTCATAATTCAGGCTGGAACGCAGCCAGTGTCCTTGCTGTGCGATGGCTTTACCTTTACTGCGCTAGCCTTGGTGTTTAGCGGATTGAAATTCAAAAAAAGTGTTGATTCAAACTTCAAGTTTCCCAAAAACTTCTTTTCAGAGCGTTTCCCCTTCCCTGTAACCCCCCTATTATTCGTAGAGCTCCTAACGGATTACAGGGTATTAGAAGAGAACTTTTTTGATCTCAAGAGCAATAAGGGCGCAGAGCTTGAGGTTTCCATTGAAGAGATGCGCTCCCTCTTAGAAGAGGACGAAAATGCGGCGAAGCTTTCAGAAGAAACTTATTGCGTATTCCCTTACGAACAGATGAAAGATGGTGTAGTCAAAGAGGAACTTTTGAAGAGCATCGAGAGTCGTATTCATGACTTGACAGAGAAAATAAAAGCCGCTGGCGAGACCAACGACAAGAGGGCAGTTAGAAATGAAGACTCACCAGAACCTGCTGAAAAGAAACGAAAACTGTAGATATACCCGAAATTCCCCTTTAGACGGGCGATTCAGACAATGGCCAAATTATGTCTAATCATACCGGAGAAAATGTAGGATCATAGATTTCCTCCAAAAGACCCCGCAAGCTATCTGTCAAATTTCCCTTATTATCTAGGTAGCAATGCTCCCAGAAACGGACCCAAGAGAGACCCATCTGCCATTGTGTTTCCGAAAATTCTTGATGAAGCTGTGGACTTCCATATATTTTGCGTTTCGCTTTGAGTTTAGCGGCACTGAGCAAAAGAGTTATATCGTGATTGTGGTCGTTACCAGACTCTTCATAGACAGCGTCAACCATAATGATCTCATCACCATGAGTTTTAGCCAAAACCTGAGGACATTGGACGCACTTAAGGCTCTGGTTTGCGATGGATAAACTGCCCCATTCTTTCATCACTGTGTTGACGAAAAGTATATAGGCAGGTTTAACATCAAGGCGCACAGAGTCTGCTTGCCTGCTTCCACTAACTTCAAACTCAAGAAGTTCTTTAACTTTGTAGAAAAAAGTCATAATGCATAAATGAATTCCTCCATACAACAAAATTCCTTCCAGTATCTTTTCAAAAGTATAAGAAATTGTGGGATCACCAGCCAGCTTGAAAGTGGACGCCAATATGTATTTTCGAATCATTCCTTCAACATGACACCGTTGAGGCCGGATTGCATGTGATTTTGATGTGCCCATACCATCCACTTCGCATAGAGGACCTCTTAGCAGCGCGATATATTTCTCCATGGAACCCAAAACTGTGAATAACTTATCCATCATGAAGTAGTCCAGTTCGTCGACGCATGTTAATATGCTAGGCTCAGTACAGTCCAAGATGTTGGCCAGCAATCCCTCAATAATTTCCAACCGATTGACTTTAAAATCCGCGCCGCTCCTCCATTTCGTACACTGGGGTTTCTCAAAAACATTCAGAAGCGACTTGGCACACAGCAACGACAAGGAACGCTCATAGTCCAGTGATCTGACTAATTTTATGTGAAGAATACCGGGAAGCTTGCGCGCTTCATGTAAAAATTGTAAGATCCACCTGAACTTGAAAAATGACTCTCCGAAATCACCATCAAAATAATTGAGATAGGCCATTACGGTTTTGGCAAGGATTACTAACTTAATTTTGAGTTCCAAAGAAGATCTATTGTACAGTTGGCCTCGAGAAATACTTTTAAGCAAAAACCGAGGGTCGACTTCCAAATCTAATTCGGGATGGCCGGTGATTTCTGTTTCTAAGAGCAGCTCAAGAGCAGCCCTGTTTTGACTACACTCTTCGAGTGCACTTCGGAAGCAATTTCTTGGGCACAAGCTAATCACTAGTTCAAAAAATAACCTTGAAACCTCTATTAATGAACACCTCTCAATAGAGGCTGCCAAGATTGATATCTGATGTCTGAAAAATTTCATCAAGTTGTGAAAACTTGGTTGTTTTGAGAGACTCAAGGCTTAAACGTAAGGAAGTTAGAAGATCTTTCTCGCATGGTATTTTCTGTTTGTTATAATCTGGTAAACTACCATCGATAATATCAGCCAAATGTAAAGGGTATTCAGTCTTTGACCTACCTTCTGTCATAATATCCAATGTGAAATATGGAATACTGCTAAGTAACTGCTCCTTGTATTCGCTGTCGTTTACGTATGTGTCTGTAACTCATCACAATTTAAAGTACTGTAAATGAGATTCAATGAATTTCACTGACACTTAATGTTTACAAAAATAAGTGATGAACAGTGATGAAACCGCAAGAGGATCACAGCAGGTACTGAATGAAATCAGAGAAGCCCACTTGATTGAGATGCAGGTCAATCAAACCTCAACGGACAATGGGAGCAGATCAAGTCCTTCAGACAAAGTATCAGCCACTTGTAGTGGGGATAATAGAACCCAGGAAAACGAAAACTTGCAGTGGATTGGTAGGGAGGATGATGACTTAACAGAGCTGGACACTATAAGGAATGATTCGCATGGAGATGCGAGAATTGACCCTGCTGCCTTTACTCCCAATTTAAACAGGGTTAAGGCGTTCTTCCTAAACAAGAGCGGCAGTAGTCCGTCCAACATAGCGGCTAGGCTTAGATATCGAAGCTCTCCCGCAGACACACCTATTTCGCAACGAACAAAATTGGGATTGGGCCCTCGGAAAACCCCACCGGAGACCATATACCACCGGATGCGCGAAAACGTCGCAACTGAACTAGAGAGGGACGGAACCGGGTTTCTGGAACAGAACGCTGTTTTTGGGGATGAGGAACATACAGTACACACAGAAAGAGAGAGACGCGGCACGCCCGGTGGGGGCAATTCTCATGCACTTCAAAATAACAGGGAAGGGTATACACCTACAATAAAGTCCAATGCTCTTAGTGCTTTTCATGCACATGATGAGCCTTCCAAAGTAGAGCTCACGCCCTTGGCAGAGCGTCGTAATTCTCAATCAGATGTCTTTGACACTACTCTACATCCATCCCAAAAGGTTGTTAATCAAAATGATATATATGATGGTGGTGCCAGTACGCAACCGATAGATGCTACAGATGAGAAGTCAGTGATGGTTGGAAGGTTCGAAGGATCTGCTACTCAGGTAGACTGTACATCCTTAGCACCTTCAACTGCCTTGGAAGCAAATGAGCATCTCTTTGATTCTAAATCACCACTGGTAGCCAGATTTACGTCTGGAGAGGTGGAGGCTGCTAAATTGAATGAAACAAGCAATAGCTCGTGCATGCAACTTGTCTTATCTCCATACAATGGTGAAAATCTACCCAGTAAAGGATGTGGACCTGATGACGAGCCTAGCATACGCGAGGTGACGAGTACGCCATCGAAAGTACAGGCAAATAGGCATGAACTACTAACAGAGAGTGCCACAGAAGACTCCTCCCGTAGGGGGTCTATTTTAGATGACAGTGAAAAAGGGATTAGACTTAGGTTTTCAAACATTTGTCAAGAAGATGAGAATCGATATGAAAGAGATACAGAAGTCGAGAACCTCATTTATAGTGATGTGGATAAAACTCAGGATTTACCCGAAATAGATGAGGGTATTCAGGTTGAAGGAAGCAAACTAGACATACCAAAAACGTTAGAGGACGAGCTCGAAAGTGTAGAAACTCATTCTCCAGACAGAGAGCTCAACGGATTGCAAGGGTCGACAGAAACTTCTCAGGACGTAGTGAAGAACAGGAGATTATTGCAAAGGAAGAGGAGAGGCTCCGTGAAGTTAAGATGCTCTCCTGAAGATCTCGAAATAAATATAATTACCACTGAAAGCTCGCCTCCAAAAAAAGTGAAAGCCAAGGGCGATACGCAGGCCCATATTGAGGATGGTAGCAAGTTCACGGTAACGACCAGTAAAAACTCAGGGAAGGAAGGTTCCCTACTAGACAAACAACCAACGCAACAAGCATTAGAAAGCGGAGCTTGTCTATACCAACCGATAGGAGCTACAACCACGACTATGGATTACCTCACTAAAAGGGACCTTCAATTTCGTGATGCTGTCTGGTGTCGTTACAGTTTCAATTACATATATTATGCTGGTAAAATTACGACGACCAACTACGGCTCCAGTGAGCTCGAGGTGCTGTTCGAGTCTGGTAGAACGATGGTGAAACGGGAAGATATGCACTATCTAGATTTGGTGGTTGGAGAAACTGTTTTATGGGACAGCAAACCTTATACAGTAGTGGCGCTTAAATGCTCTTCGAATAAGCCAGATATGATAAGGTGTGTACGCGGTTACGATACGGTAGATCTCAAGAGAAGGACTAAAAATGGCAAACTAGGTATGAGAACGCTTACAAAACCAATATCTTCGATTACACTTACGGAGGCACTTTGGGCTAAACGTCCTAAAATAATACTTTCTGGACAATCTCAAGATCGTGCGCATGCATTCGAAGACCTCACACGTCCGATTCGGGGACGACGGTCTAACACTATGATCACTCCTGTTAGCCCACATAAAAACATGGCCGAATCCAATGACTCTGGTATGCTTTCGCTGGACAGTAAACCGGTTTATATCAACACCGAAATGGAAAGCAATAAGTTCATGCATATGGACAGATCTAACGATCCATCTATACATGGAATATTTGAGCATTGCATCTTTCTTCTAAGTGGCCTCGGTGATCGACATAGAGAAAGACTCTCTTCAATAATCGAGCAACAAGGAGGGATTGTATCGAAAGCCAGTTTTTCAGGACTTCTCAATTTCGAGTCGCCTTTGGTTGTAGGCTCAAATGACGTAGATTTGGCTTCTTTCAACTTTGCTGGTTTGATAACTGAAAAGCATTCCAGGAGCCTAAAGTACCTAGAAACAATTGCAATAGGACTACCAACACTGCACTATAATTTTATTGATCACTGTATTTCCGAACAAAAGTTTGACATTGCGGGCATGTTCAAGTTTCTACTGCCCGCTGGAGAGAGTTTTCGATTGCAAGCAAAATCTGACTTGAAAACTGGTGTAGTGAAGTCCTCCAATATTTTTCATTGCTATTCAAAGCTGCTTGAAACATCGTCCGTGCAAGAACAAATTACCACAAGGCCATTAACGATGAGTGATTACCATGTCATTATTTGCGGGTCTTCCGATTTAGACAATTTTGTCTCGTTCGCGTTTTATGTCTTAGGCGCTACTTCAGTTATAACTCGGAGCATCGACGGTCTTTTCAAGCAGCCCTTTGAAGCAGCGGAATGTGCTGACAGAATAGCGGGCGCTATCGAAGAAATGAAGTTGTCACTTCCTCTAGAATCTAGACTCCTAATTTATCTGAACTCTAACAACGACAAAGGGCCTTATTTCAATGACATCGAAGATTGTCTAGGTCTTAGATTAAGTGCTCAACATATATATGTGGAAGGAAAAGAATGGCTAATCCAAACTATCATCAACGAGGATACAGGTCACGGACAAAGAGCGAATACCAAAAATTTCCAATTTGGCTAGCAAACGCTCGTTTTCCTCAAGAATCAGTTTCAAGCCGAGTACGATCACGTCTCTCATTCTCAGTATTTCGATCCAACTGCCTTTCAAGTACTAAGAAATCTAGGGAGAGCTTTTCCAGAAAATGGGCATGCGCAAACTTCTCAAAAATGTAATAAAAGAAGCACTTAGCGACCACCACGTATTTTTCGGAAAGACGGTAGTGCTCCGCAAATCCCTTTTTTCTGCTGACCACTTCTGAAATTTGATCTTCAGATAAACCGTTTTCAGATGCCTGACGCTTCGGAGAATTCAAGGATTGCTTGGAATCCGTTGAGTTAGAAGTGTTGACACCGAAAGCAAACTCGGTAGACTGTTCAGGCATTTTCAGAAAGTTTGCATCATTAAATGAGTAAACAAGAACATTGTTTATTAGTTTTTCCAATTGGTCTATGTCAATTTGAGGAGTAGAGTTCTTGAAATTCCACTTGCCAGGCTCATGCGAGAACTTGCGAAATTCTTCTGGGCAAACCGAGACAAGCTTTGGAACAAGGAGCTGGTTCGCCAGTTTCTTCAACTCATTATAAATGCACAGTAATTTAAAGTTCGGCGTGGCCTCAAAATCCATGATAAATTTAATAACGACCAAAAAATTATAATAGTACCCCTCCAAGTTCAAGACCGATAGTTTTGATTTGTTGAACTCGATCGAGTCGTCCTTACTCTTGAACAGTTTTGAAATATTTTTTATCGAAAAGTTCAGAGCGACCAAAAAATCTGTCACTAGGCCATACGACCCTTGGGCCAAAATGTTCGTTTCTCTGGGTATCAAGAAGCCTTCAAACAATTCTAGTATTGCGTTGTTCCAGACCTTTTGAGAAAACAAGGGGTCAATCTTGCAGAAAAAGATCATACACGTAAGGGAATTCCGCATGTCGATAGCGCTTTCAATCAAAATTGGGGAACTTGGGACGAGCGAATTAGACTGAGGCAAGTTCATTTCCAACTTTCGGGTATCAATTTTCGTCAGAAAAACTTGGAAAGGTATTGATGACCTGTTTTTCTTGATGTTGTTGAATTCATAGAACAACATGGCGCTGCAGAGAAATTCAGGTATTAGATGCATGCCGACATTACTGAAAGCAAAGCTTCGGTAGAATTTTTCAAAAGTGGTAGTGTATTGCTTGTGACTGGAGTTAGGATGTTCCTGATATGAGGTTGAATGCCAGGCTTGTTCACTGTCCGGGATGACAGTGCCACTTATTTGCGAGTCGTTCAAAAATAGTGGTGCGTCGATATTACAGAACACCTTTAAAAATTGACAAACTTTATAGGTCATAAGGACAGTTCGCACCGTGGATTCGTAAAGCATATATTGAGTCAGCGACTGAAAGATGAACACTGGAGTTGAAGCTGTTGGCAACAAACTTGCTTTGACCAAAGTACAAAGAGCCGAAACTTGCTTTACCACCATCTCTGCGTTTATGCGTTCCAGTGGGTCCGCAAACATGGCAAATACAACACTTAGGCACAAAGATTGAATGAGCCACAATTTTCCTCGGCCCTTCTTCTCAACTAACCCTTCTTCTTGCTTTTTTCTCGAGGTCAAATATACATGCAAGACTCGGCGGCTCTTTTCGTAAAGGTCAAGGCTTTGAGCGCGAGCGCCGGGCTTGTAAAGTGACCCAATTGTTGCAATGAATAACGGCAGACAGACAATATTAGAGTAGTGAAAAACCTCATCTTCAGTGTAGTCTGCCTGCCCTTCGTGGATGTACTTTTTAAAGTCGTCTAACCCCAAAGAAAGTAAACGCGGATGAATGAAGGGATAGTGAACCAAGAACGAAGTCTCAAAGAAAGTAGCGAAAGAATTCAATTCTTGGCAGGTCGGAAGTTCGGAAGTAGGACTTTTAGTGCTTTTTGAATGCTGGTCAGATGCGTTATCATAGTAAAACTCCAAAGTTTTGATGCACATGTCACGAACCTCTTTGGTAAAAAATTGGGAAGATTTGGCCGAATCTTCACGAATTATAGCGGGTGAAGTAGATAAATTGGAGATCCCTAAAAAATTCTGGCCCTCATTGGAACTTTTACTTGTATATCTCCCGGGACTATGAGACAGGTCAAATTTTCCAGAGTCTTCCACTCGTATGGGAGAATGCGAGTAGCTAGATGAATGAAATACTGCTGCCGGCTCTAACTGAGGCAGCTCATTGATATCCTTAGCATTTGGAAGCCGCACAGTTGTGTTGCGCGACTCGTCAGCACCAGGTTTAGACGAAAACTGGAAATCATTGAAACGGGAAATAATATCGTGGTTATTATCCAGATTGCGTGGTTGCGCCATATTCCCGTCACCCCTGTCGAACAGAGAAGGAACACGGGATCCAATATTGGAGCCCTGGCTTCCTTGTAGTTTACGCTTATTTTGTATTGTATTGGGTTCGAAAAGTGAGTTAACAACTAAATTGTTGCCTTCAAATTTCCACGTAGACGACCGACGACTTGAGCCCCCTAGAAAGTTTGAGATTCCGCTAGGCAGAGTGCTGCTTAGTTTGCGAACATTTGAACTTTCGTCGCCACTTCCTTGGCTCCAACGGCTACCGCTACTAACAATTCCAGCAGTCATAGGCGAATCTCCTGAATCGCTAGACTCTTCTAGCATTGGGATAGCGTTCATTTCATTAATCCAAGTATTACGATCTAGAAGGTTGAAACTTGCAACGGCGGATCGATTCAGATGCTTTAATGAGGACTGGTCTTCAGTTGTTAGATCAACAGGCAAAAGATGCGGTGTAGAGAACTCAACGCGGCCCATGTCGGCTCCTTCTTCGCGAGCTTGTGATGACCCTGTGTACTTCTCCGCTGACTGTGCAGAAAATGAAGCTCTTCTCAGTGTCGCACATTGTTTTTTGTGGGTACTTCGAGAGTGAAGCCTTGTGACATCGTTCGAAATAGTACCTTCGCATGTTGCATCAGTCCTAAGTTCGTCTCTGCCTATCTCATTTGACGTCTCGGCCAGGGATACGCTCTTTCGTTTACGCCGCGGGCAATTTAACGAGTCTCCGCAATTACCGTTATGCGCTTTTTGAGCATGCCGCAATAATAGATCTCTGCGCGTGAATTTGCGTTCACATAACCCACAGTGGTATGGCTTCTCCTTCGTATGTGAGCGCCCATGCCGGATTAGATGTTCTTGTCGCGCAAAAGCCCGCGTACACACCTTGCACACGAACAGGCGTGGCTTTCCACTGGGCGTTTGACCTTGAAACCTAAGGTTCTCCGGGAGTTCTCGAAACCGTTTGTTGATCTTAGCATTCATGTTGTTACTAGCAGTGACAGTTCCGGCCGTCCCCGCAGTGCGCCCGGAAGGAGCGCCAGTGTTTGGCACCATTTCTTCAACGTACTGTGTATTCTCTAGCTTTATCTCAGGCTGTGTGCTTCCATCACCGAGAATGGCCCTAGAGCGACCCATTTGTTGCAGAGCACTGCCGCAGGGGCTACCTAACCTCTGCATCCCAGCAGTCGCCATCGTAACCTCTTCCTTCTGCCAGATAGGACTCTACAGAAGAGATTAAACTATCCTTTTGTTGTGGTGTTGGTCAGAGTCGCAATTCTACAGAATTAGCCGCCGAACTTCTCTCAAAATGCCGAAACTTCTACGTTCAAAATAGGATTTAGCGAGAAACAAGCCCATACACCCCAAAAGCTTCAGTTAAAAGATTAAATCCTCTTTATCCTTTGGTTTTGCAGTAGTTATAAGTTAAGACTTCTGGTGAGCATTGTCTTAGCCTTATATATTTCGATGTCACGGCTATGCAAACCCCTTGTGTGGGGTAAACGGAAGCAGGAAGAAAATGAATTTGGCAAATTAGGTCGTCACATACGAAATATAGCGAGCTGGGCGGAGCGACTGGTCTTGATAGGAAGGACGGATGTGTTTGTAAGACTGTGTAGCTTGAGATAACATAACCATAGATAGAGTATGGAGCAGAGTGGTGACTTGATAGTATATTTGTTGGGAATGATGTGAATAAACTGATGGTGATGTGCGTCTAATCGCATAATCAGCGTCAGTAAATATGTGACACAGTGGTACAGAATGATAGTACACAACCGAGGCCATACAAGTAGAGCTACAAGCTAAGACAAACCGAAGAGAACAACTATTGTCCAATGGGATTGGCCATTGATAAGTTATCGGTAGTGTACGGCATTGAAGCCGTAAATCCTTGGGCAATAGAATGATCTAGAATTGGTGATTAATAAATATGTTGACCAGAGTCACCGAGTGAGAATTGTATAAATACCAGGCTTTTGTTCAGGTAACTGAACCAACTCTAATGCCCAAAATAATCACGGAGAGATAAATAGAATTCCCTAGATCCAAGTTACTCATCTTACAATGACCATGTCCGACTTACAAGACAAATTTAGTAAGCTTTCTACTGATGAATCAGATTCGCCTCAATAATATTGTCTATAAATTTCGAAACTTTCAAAACTGGATCACTGGAGCTGAGACGCATTGTGGCCAGTTTTACTACTGCTGGAACTGACCGATTTTTACAAGAGCTTTAGTCTAAAGGGAGGGAGAGAGAGAGCCAAATTCCCAAATATTCAATGCATGCCTAGTTGGTTTGTCAAACCGATAAAGTGAACACAGAATCTAGCCAGCTATCGGCCGCAACGTTAACGCATCTCGGCGCACAAAGGTTATTGGCACTCGCAGACTGGCTGAGCTATTGGTTTGATTCGTCGAAAGAATTTGCGAAAAGGCTGGCCAGGGCTTTTCTATGTAACCGCTGCTTCTCTGGATCCCATTGGTTGATCATTCACCTTGTCCATTGTTTTACTGACGTTGATAATGTCACTTCATACCATACTGACACAAAGGTCGATGGTTGCCGTTACGCAGCTCGATGGCATTCAATCAGCACTAGACAACTACGGTCCGGTAGTTTTCACAAATCCACACCATTATGCACGGTGTATACCAATAAATTGAAGGAAAAATTCACCAAGTTAACTACTTCCGAGATGGGGTGGGCAGTGTCCATCACTTTCTTCGCTGGAAGCCATTCATTGCTATTGAGGCGAATCTGGTTCATCAGTAGAAAGCTTACTAGAGTTGTCTTGTAAGTCGGTCATAGGCATTGTAAGAAGAGTAGCTTGGGTCTAGGGAGCTCTCTATCCATCTCTCCGTACTTATTTCTGGCACTAGAGTTGGTTCAGTCACCTGAACAAACGCCTGGTATTTGTACAATTTTCGCTAGGTGACTCTGAATAACACAACTATTAATCATTCGTTATAGATCATTCTATTGTCGATGGATGACCGCTCAATGCCGATAACTTATCGATCGCCAATCCCATTGGACAGTAGATCTTTTCTTCGGTTTGTCTTCGATGGTAGGCCGATTCCCATGGCCTCTGTTGTGTACTATCATTCTGTACCACTGTGTCACATATTTGCTGACGCTGAGTATGTGATTAGACGCACATCACCATCAGTTCCCTACCTCGCGGTGCCCCATCACCATACCACATAGATTGCGGTCGTGACAGTATACTACTAAGTGACAGAGTAGAGCGAAGACCAGGGATACAAAGGAAAAGCACTTTGGGCAGTGGAAGAACGCTACAAAGACTGCCCAAAGTATTACCTTCGACCCTTCCGTCCACCGTTTCTTTTTAAGCAGCTCAGGCACAACTTCTGTCCCTAGCTCAAAGTTTAAACAACCAACTCACGGCAGTTACCGGAACCCTCGATATGTTTTTTTGAAGCCCGTGTTACGTACCATCCGTTTACCGAACAACAGACGCCGGTTTTTTACACTATAATCTCTTCCGTCACATAATATCAGTGCTTGTTCTCTTCCGTCACAACTATCAGCAGTTGTTCTCTTCCGTCACAACTATCAGCAGTTGTTCTCTTCCGTCACAACTACTGATTGCTCGGCACAACCGAATAAATCCAGCTGGGCAACTTCAACAACGAAGCGGGCGTCGCATGGCCACGTCTCCTCGCTCCATACACCATCGAGCCCGGGATAAAATAGGCCATTGTTCGTTGGGTGATCTTCGCGGGACAAATTTCACCGGTAACCTCCGCGGGACAAATTTCACCGGTAACCTCCGCTGGGGTCTCCCATTCCTGCTGGTTTTAAATGACCCAACCTCCGCCCTTCCTCTTCTCTACCTGCTCCCAAGCCAGCGTCTTCTATGCCATCCTCCAGCCGTGCAATGCCAACCGCTTCCCTCAGCAGCATAGAAGGAAGACTCTCGTCCCACGTACAGCCCGACAAGATATCAGCTGACACACGGTCAGCGATCGGCCAAATGCGTTCGGTCCAATTTAGGAGCTGATCACTAATTTCATTTTCCATGGATTTTTAGCCCCAGAGGACGCAGCACCGGAGATGGCCGAATGCCAAAAACTCGAAACTTCCTCGCGACGGCCTAACGATGCCACCACACACACCGCGAATTCCCACCCTACACAAGCACGCCAGCCCTGCTTTGGCCCCAGGTGCCGATCTGATAGCGATTTGAACTCTACGCCGGAAACTTGCGTAGATGATATCACAAGTGCCCGCGACAAATAATATAATGTATATATAAAATATGTGTATATATTATATATATATATGGGTGGTTGTAATGGAGAGACTTGGCCGATCCAAATTGGGTTAGAACCAGAGAAAAAAGGTTAAGGAATCTTACACCGGTTAGAAGTCATAGACATTCTAGCAGCGCTTGCCTCAACTCCAGCGATCTAGCATCAAGACCCCGACATGTTGAATCCGTCCCAAGCCGTGGACTCTGGCGTCCAAGTCTTGGTGGACATCGATTCCACCCCACAGTTCCAACCTTCCAAGACCACAGTGCAAGATATCCTGACCCCAGAGGCGCTGGGCTTCGTGGTTCTTCTGCACCGCACTTTCGACGCGCGCCGTCGCCAGTTACTCGCCAACAGACAAACCGTACAGGAGGAGCTGGACCGCGGCACGTGCGAGCTCGGGTTCTTGCCCGAGACGAAGGCCGTGCGGGACGATGTGTCCTGGCAGGGCGCCTTCCCGGGGCCGGGCCTCGCGGAGAGACACTCTGAGATAACCGGGCCTCCCCTCCGCAACATGCTGGTGAACGCTCTGAACGCGCCCGTCTCCACTTACATGACGGACTTCGAGGACTCCGCAGCGCCCACCTGGGACAACTGCGTGTATGGACAGGTCAATCTGTACGACGCGATTCGCGATCAGGTCGATTTCCACACCCCACGCAAGGAATATCGCCTGCGCGACAAGTTTGCCACGCTGCCCACGGTGCTGGTGCGTCCCCGCGGCTGGCACATGGAGGAAAAGCATGTGTCGGTGGACGGCAGGCCGCTTTCTGCGTCTCTGTTCGACTTCGGCCTTTATTTCTGGCACAATGCGCACAAGCTTGTGGAGATTGGCAAGGGCCCGTACTTCTACTTGCCCAAGATGGAACACCACCTCGAGGCGCGCTTGTGGAACGACGTCTTCAACGTGGCCCAGGACTACATCGGCATGTCGCGTGGAACGATCCGCGCGACCTCGCTGATAGAGACGCTTCCAGCGGCTTTCCAGATGGAGGAGTTTATCTACGAGCTGCGCAACCACTGCGCGGGCCTCAACTGCGGCCGCTGGGACTACATCTTCAGCACTATCAAGCGCCTGCGCAACAAGCCCGAGCATGTCTTGCCCGACCGCGACCACGTGACCATGACCGCGCCCTTCATGGACGCCTACGTGCGCCGCTTGATCGAGACCTGTCACCGCCGTGGTGTGCATGCCATGGGCGGAATGGCGGCCCAGATCCCGATCAAGAACGACGTCAGCGCGAACGACGCTGCGATGGCCAAGGTTCGCTCCGACAAAGAACGCGAGATGACCAAGGGCCATGACGGGTCTTGGGTCGCCCACCCTGCCCTGGCACCCATTTGCAACGAGGTATTCGACCGTATGCTCACCGCAAACCAGATCCATTACATCCCAGAAAGCAACGTCACTGCGGCTGACTTGCTCAACACCCGTATCTCTTCTGGAGGTGTCACTACAGACGGAATCCGTCAAAACCTGTCCATCGGCCTACAATACATGGAGGCGTGGCTACGTGGATCTGGGTGCGTCCCCATCAACAACCTCATGGAGGATGCCGCCACCGCAGAAGTCTCGAGATGCCAACTGTACCAGTGGGTGACGCACAGTGTGAAGCTCGCCGACACTGGCGAGGTGGTGACGCCGGACCTGACCCAGCGCATCTTGGAGGAGCAAGTGGCAGAACTGTCAGCAAAGAGCCCTCTTGGAAACAACAACAAGTTCGCCCTAGCAGCCAAATATTTCCTGCCGGAGATTAGGGGCGAAAAATTCAGCGAGTTTTTGACCACACTACTTTACGACGAGATCGTGACCGCCAAGACAGCACGTCTGTAAGAGTCTACTAGTCGAAGCCGGCGATGCTCTTCTATAATGTATGCATGTTGGATAGTTTATTGTACAGCGCCACAAATATCATTTTGTACTATGGGCACGTACCTTCCCCTTCAAAATCCGAAAACAAAAGCGCCGTCCTGTTTCCTTGACCTCTGAAGTCTGGATATACTGTTCATTCTTGACGTGGGGCTTTCCCTGCCCAGATTAGCTCTCTTCCTCTCCAGAAGCCGTCTTTAAGTTCCCATTTTGTTACCTCAACTTAGGTCAAAATCACAATCATCATCGACGGACATCACCAACCCACGTGTGTGTCTGCCCTTATTTTCTCCTCCTCCTCGTTGTCATCCTGTCCACCACAAAATTCAATATATTTACCAACTGAAAATTTAACAGTGGATAAAACTCAACTGTTCAGAGACACTCGGATCTTGGACTAGGGCTCATCTTAGCGGCGGTTTACACATCCAACCGGCCATAGTAGGTATTTGCAGGCCACTGGAGCTGGAAGCAAGTGGTGTTTTAATTTTCTTTGAGCTTCGCGCCCCGTTTGACAGCGCCAAAGAGTGGATCTAGCCAAGGCGTTTTCGATCTAGGAGGACGTACACAAGAGAGCTCCGGCAATCAAATCGAACCGTTTTTTGCACTTTTATTCTGCCCGCGCTGCCTGGTGCCAGTATCGTCACTCGCTAGGTTTGACGATTAGCCGCGTGAAGAATAGCCAGTTCCCCCAGGGTCTTGCTCTCAAACTGATATAAAGCTCAAACGCGACGCCAACCGCAAGAGAAAACGTGTTCAGAAACAAATATGGTCGTGAATGTGTCTCCCAGGAGCAGTATGAGCCCCAGAAGCAGGAGAGGCTCGACGATCAACAATCTGCTGAACTCCATGGGGATCAGACAGGGCTCTCACTCATTAGAAGGGGCCGCACACGGATCCAGTACTTTGGAACCGATCGCAGCAGGAGCTGCCAGCTCGCCAACGTCCTTCCCCGGAGGGGTTTCTCTGCGTGAGCATGGAGCTTTTATGGAGAACCGGCTGCCAGAGCAAGGCTCGAACCACCTGGACGCGCCAATGGACGAAGGGGCTCATTCCAACCCTGTCAACATCTTGAGTTCCGATGATGAGGATGATCGTGTTGTTGTGGACGATGATCCAAATCATCTACCAGGACGGAGACAAGGTGAAGATAACGACAATGGCGCCGCGGTCGCTGCAAATATGATGGGAACAACTCCCTTCGACCAGGGCTTTCAGAATAGCCCGGTCCCAAACTTAGCCAATCCGTTCCCGGATGAAATGCCCATCACCCTCACCTTGGGCCAAAACGATATTCCTGCCGGCCCGGGCCATCAGCCGTCCACTCTTACACCAAGCGAGGCTCAATTGGTGCCCAAACCGGTTCGCCATTTTATATACGGCAATACCCATCCGGAAAGTGCAGTTGAGCTGCTAGGATTAGATCTTCCGCGAAATGCGACTCTTCCGGAGCCTGCTACCCCAGATACACTTCAGTCTCGCAAGGATAAGAATGGCCTTTTTAGTCTTAGGTTGACCCCTTTCTTGGATCAATCGGCATCAACCAACCCGGGCCTTTACTTCGAACCTATTGTGAGAACGGCTGGCCCATGTTCGCAACTGGTCATTGGGAGATACACAGAAAGGGTCAGAGAATCTATCAATAGGATTCCGGAGCACTTCCACCCGGTTGTTTTCAAAAGTAAAGTGGTATCCAGGACTCACGGGTGTTTTAAAGTTGATCAAGATGGAAACTGGTTCATCAGAGATGTCAAATCGTCATCAGGAACTTTCTTGAATCACCATAGGTTATCTCCTGCCTCTTCTATGTCTAAAGATAC
Organism: Lachancea dasiensis; assembly: GCA_900074725.1. NCBI lineage: Eukaryota > Fungi > Ascomycota > Saccharomycetes > Saccharomycetales > Saccharomycetaceae > Lachancea > Lachancea dasiensis. Next base: position 662,296 of record LT598454.1, read on the forward strand.
ACTACTTCAGGATGGTGATCTCATACAGCTCGGCCTTGACTTCAGAGGTGGGACTGAAGAGATTTATAGGAGCGTCAAGATGAGGGTTGAGCTGAATAAATCGTGGAAAAGAAGAGCGATGAGGTTTAACCGTGAGGCTTTGCAAAGACTAAAAAATTTACAGAAGATGACCACGGGTTTAGAGGAAGAGGATTGTTCCATTTGTTTATCAAAGATTAAGCCGTGCCAAGCAATATTCATATCACCGTGCTCCCACAGCTGGCATTATCAATGTGTCCGGCGCCTGGTGGTGTCAACCTATCCACAATTTGTTTGTCCTAATTGTAGATCAAGCTGTGATTTAGAAGCGTCGCTAGACAGTGATATGGACAGTGATGACAACGAATTTGACGTTGTTTCGGATGAGATCAAGGATATGGATATGCAGCAGGATAGCGACTAATAGCTAATTATGTAAAGTTTTAAGGTAATCATTCTCGAGGCTGAAGCCAATTCTTCCAGGTTTTTAAATGCTACCACCACGTATAAAAACGTCCAACAAGAACATTTTCGAATGTCAACTTTTTTTACACATCAAAGCAAGCTAGCTAACTATACCACTCTTTGTAACATTTTCTCAAGATATTACTAGTCATCGTACCATCAATACCTGTCCTTGTCGCCTAGCAGCCGTAGTAAAACATCTTGAAGGTCTTTCTTCGCTGTTCCATATTTGTAGACTTCGTGACCGCCATTAAGGATCTTCCACTCTTGAGTTTTAGAAGAGAGTTTGGTGATATCTCTCTGCCAATTTCCCCACTGAGGGGACTTTTTAATTAATTGGTCAGAGCTTGCGACACTTAATTTCAAGTCGTGCAACTTTTCCTTGGCGTTAAGGACGTCTTTGTAACTTAGTAGAGAGCTTGTTACACTTTCTAAGAATTTAGTGCGGATAAATCTACCTTGATATTGCAAATCTCGGCCATAAATCCTTTCCTTTGAACCATGATGGGCCAAAAGCCAAGAAGTTTGAAGTTTGATCCCTAACGTCGACCATATTCCCTGCCACCATAGTTTGAAGCCATTATGTCTTCTAATTTCAATAGGCAATTTACTGATGTCATCTGGATCTTTGCTATCATTGTCTGGAGGTAGCAGTCTTTGTAGATAGTTTTTCAACAGTATGTCTTCGTGCCATGATTCTACGAGCAGCATTGAATCCACCTTATCCAAATTTTTCGCGGCGAATACTTGTGAGTATAAGCCTCCTATGTCGTACCCAACCAAACTAAACGGCCCCTTGATTTTGGCATCTTCAACCAAGGCGTAACTCAAGGCATCTGCCACCATGGCTATAGAGATTGGAGCTGGAGCCGAATCGGATAAGCCATATCCTGGTCTTTCATAAGTACAGTAGCGATCGACTCTGTTGAGATGGTAAAGTTCTTGAATCCAGGTCGCCGACAAATATCCAGTTTCAAGACTCCCATGGTCAAATAATACAATAGGTTGCGCGTCTTTCTCTTTCTTACTCAGATCACCATAACAAGTGATATGCAACTGGTAAGTGTGGCTTTTATCAACCCAATGAAAAGCGTCGTAAGATGTCGCAGCTTCAGTTGAGGGCTCCTTAACTCCACGAGTTAGTCGTCCTATGTCGATAGTGAAGAGAAGGGTGTTCAATGTGAAAAGCACATAAAACAAAAATATGATACATTTGGCGGTATTCCTGGCACCAATAGTGAGCCACTCTCTGAGTGTATGTCTAGAGGTTCCGTCAAGGTCAGAAGATTCGTCGATATTTCCGCTGGATGCATGAAACTCTCTGAAATAATAATACAAGTACCAATCTAACACCGCACCCGCAGAAAATGTTAAGGTAGCCCACAAATAGGTGAATATCCCAACATACCCTATCCTTCTCCTAGTGTAACCAATAATGAGGGTCAAGAATAGATTGAAAAGTGTCATTAAACTCAAAACAACATTGAGGCCCTGATCCAGCCTCGAATAGAGACCCACTCGATTAGACCACAAGTTAAGAGCATTGGCAACAATTGAGACCGAAACTAAGCACAGCTCACTGAAGCTGGTAAGCCTACCGCTGAACGGCAAAAGTCCGATGTTGAAGAAAAAGTCGACAATGAAAATGGTAACCAGCCATAGCAGGTTAATGCCAATAAGTACATTCAACACAATCTTGGAATCCTGTGTGAAAACGTGGTATTTTTTTCGAGTTTCATACATCCTCCCCTGGAAGCTTTCTGCCTCCCTTGGCAGTGCATCTCCAGCAGCTGGAGCCGGCCCTATTGATCTGTGCGATGCTCTAGTGCGGTCCTCGTTGAGTAACGGCTCGTTCTCATTAGCTTCTGAGGCGTAGGTTCCTGGACGTCCAATTTCTTTCCCTTGCGTACTTGGAGGAGCTTGTGAGCTCTGATTAGCTGCAGAGTCAGCGGGTCCTGGACTAGGACTAGCCTCCCCTGTGGAATCAGTGTATCCCATGTTGTCAGACTTTCTTGACACCTATGTTGGTGAAGAAGCTGGAGAGAGCAGGTAGCAATTTCTACGCTGAAGATGTATATCCCTAAGTCAAAACCAATGCTACTTTAACCTCATGTAGTACGAAATACGTCTATCCAAATAGATTCCAGTTGGAAAGGGCACCGTTATGACTTCAGCAACGACTGGCTTCTTATCTCCGGCTATCACACTTGATAATTTAAGTTATTCTGTTGGGCCAGAAAGGACTCTGGCCTTTAGAGAGCAGGGGGGAAGTCTTATTTTACATGCCCAATTTTCAGTCAGCGTAGCTAGTAGGGAATAAGCCCTTTACACCCCTTAGCTCACCGTAGGTCCATCCACTTCCGTCGTCATCTTTGAGAATTGTTACTTTATCCCCTTCGGATATGGACAATTCCCCATCTTCTTGAGCGACGTAGTCATAAAGTGCTGATACAACACGGCTAGCAGGTGCATTCTTGCGAGGACGTGGAGCGGGCGGAGCAATCGCGGCGGATTTTTCACGAATGTCGACGTAGGTTGTCGGAACGAGACCTGTGTCGCCGGTGCTTTCGTTAGCGATCTTGGTCCACCCACTTCCAGAGTCTGCTGTCAGCAGGGTGATAGTGTCACCCACGTTTACACTAACCTCGTCAACATCTTGTGCCTGGTATGCGTAAAGCACACGATTTGTATCTACCTCGGGAAATCCAGTCCCCGAATCTAGATCACTTTCAGCAGTTAATGAAACGCCAGACACGTTACTCTGGGCTCGACTCCTCCCTCGTAAGAAGGATAAGTGATGGCCATGCTTCTCTTTCGAAGCAGCAGAGGCCAATGAGGATTGGTCTGACTTATCAACGCGAGTGCCTTTCTTCTCGGATGAGATCGTCAAAGTCTTTTTGAATCTATTGAATACTCCTCCTTTCTTTCCCAATTTATTCAAATCAACGGTATCGGTGTTAAGATCGTGCTGACCCCCTACGTTATTCTGAATGCTCTCGATCTCAACCTCAGCTTCCAGTTTCGCAGTCTCATGAGAGGTATAGGAAGTAATGGTTCTAGAATACTTGGTTAGCAACGCCAACAATTCCTGGCCACTATATTCATCCTTAGACCTGACATTGTGCCTTTGTTTGTTCAGGGCGCCCAAATCTTCCATCTCGGCACTGGCAAAACTATGCATTTTATCGTAAGTTTGCTGCGATTTTGCCAATCTAATGCGAAGGTCTTGCAACTCGGCTTCCGACGTGGCGACAAACTGTTCATCATCATGCCAAACAGGAGAAGGTATGTACTGAAAATCCGCCGGTTCTTTCCAATCTTTCAAATTGTGCTTTATGAACATCGTAGTATCCAAGTTTGATTTATTTTGCTCTACCACAGAATCTGCTGTGCTCAATCGGTTTTCAATTCTCTTGCACATATCTCGCTCCACAGATCCCGCTGAAAACCAAATAGAATTTAGAACCCGCACACGAGATTCGCTCAAGTCTTGAAGAAGATCAAGCACTTCTGGAATGTCTTGGAAGTAAAACTTATCTTTGATACGGTTGGCCTGGTTAATCTTGATCAAATAATTATTTTTGGCGATATTCATATCGTGCTCCTTTTCGCCCGCTTTCCGCTGTGCCTTATCACTAGAAGACTTAGTCTGCTTTGCCCGTGCACTTTCCATATTAACACACTTTTCATCGTAGTCTTTCTTGGCTTTATCCAAGGCTGAATATGAGGAATCCCTTTTGTCAGCCAATTCGGTGTTGAAACCGTTAATGGCGCTTAGTAACAGCTCACATTTCTTACCTAAAGCTGATACTTGATCAGCAACTTGAAATTCGAATTCTTGGGCCAGCTGATTGTGATCTTGGGACATTTTTTCGGTTTGTGAGAGAATTTCATTCCACGCAACCAAGGAAGCCGCTTCCAGGGAGCCCGGTGTTGTAGTGGGCGTATCGCCCACCGATAGTCCCACTGTCCCGGCACTCTTTTTGGAAAAATACTCTCCGGTTAGATGCGTGAGTTTGCTGCTGTATTCCTTTTCCAGTTTTGCTCGATCTCTGTAAAAGGCCTCCAGTTCCGACAGCCATCTGATATTGTTGACCACCCATTTGTGGGTTTCCTTGTAACCGTCCTTGATCTCATTTCCAATTGAGAGCTCGGAAGACATGGAGAGTTAGTCTATGATTCAATTGTGTGCGGAGTACGTTAGCTGGCGTTGGTGGCTGATATTATTTAGGAGAATTAATCAATTTAGAGATCCTCTAAAGTTTATCGTGAGACAATAAGTAAACAACTTCTTTGGAAAAAGTGTACCAAAGAGCATTAGCGTAGCTTTGCAAGAACTCGCTTACCTTTTTGTTGGCTTCAGAATAGTAGGCAACCCGCTATTTCGATCTTTTTTCCCTAATTATATGCCTAATTGAAGGAATCATTAAGTGGTCAATCTTCTGCTTTAGACTCTTCCGATTGTCAGTCAGACCGCTATCATGGATCCTAACGGTGCACCTGAAATGACAGAACACCAGAAAATACAGGTACAATTCCAGCTGTTTCAAGAATCCCTGCCCAAAGTCGATGAAACGGTTTATCGCATGCTTTTAAATGAAAGCATTCCTCTAGCTATTGACGTAGAAAAACGACTATCTCAAAAGCTGGATAGTTTACCAACTGAAGACCCTGTGCTTGAGTCTCTCGATAAAGAAGTTCACTCTAAACTGGTGCTAAATCCTCTCAAAGGAAATGTTCGCTCAAACAAGCTGTTACAACATTACCTCACTGCAGATATAGACTACCAAGCGAAGGTGAAGCTGCGCCTCTCGAAGATTGGTTTTTCTCTTGGTGAAAAGCTGTCTGAACTGCTGATCTTCAGTAATAATCCTAATTTCAATTTCAAAGATATGGATCTTCTCACCGTTATGAAGTTTTTGTGCCGAGACGTCTGGCGGCAGCTCTTCGGTAAACAAATTGACAATTTAAAGACGAACCACCGTGGAACGTTTTATTTACTGGATTACAATTACAAACCCGTGGAGTCCTTCGCCCTTGAAGAGAATATGTCAAAACAGGAACAGACGTTGCTAGAGCCCTATCTGGAGATACCGTGTGGGGTAATTCAAGGTGTACTGGCTTCGCTTGGCTTTCGAAAAGAGAGTGAGGTTAGTTGTAACGCGAGTATCGTGGAAGTCCCGGAATCTCGCACTACCAGTCAGCGTATGAATTCATGGGCTGTTAGCTTCAACGTGCAGGTAGTACCTGCTAGTGACAGCTAAGTACATCTTTTCTGCACGGCATTATTCATCACCTTCCAAATATTTGCATTCAATAGAGATATTATTATACGCACATTAGGTCTCAATCCTTGACGTTTTGCGCTAGTAAGAAATCGAGTCGCTCTTGACAATTGGACGCACCTCTTCTCTCAAAGTCCAATGCTTTGTGGGCGATAGCGTCAAAATTTGTAAGATAAGTAGTCAACAGACCTTGTAGCTCATTAAGTACCTGTATTTCATTTTTCATGATAGCCTCAAAATTCTTGCGCTCCTCCCCGAGTTTGTCGGCAATTTTGGCTCGCTGTTCGTCGTCAACCATGTCTCTCCAAGTCCGCCTGCATTCGCGACACATATCTTGAAATCGTCTTGTCAGATCCGCCTCAGCGTCATCAAGGTTACGAGAAATTCTACGCGACACTCTGATTAGGCCAAGAGACCCAGTTCGAAAGTGAGCTTTTTGTAAGCACGCGGAACTTTTCTCTCTCTTCCTTTCCTCCCAGACCTGGTCGAACCTAGATTTGAACTGATTTCTAAACAACAAGTATTCGCTTGCTGCAGGAATGGGAATTTCCAATCTTTTGGCAAGTTCCTCGTGGCTCAATGTCCGATAGTTAATTTTAGTAAAATGGAAGTACAATGCATGATACAGCCTTTTCTTGGACATGGAAAGGAGCTCCCACTCCTTACGTTTATACCTTCTGAAAGAGCTGTTCTTATTGAACAAGCTGCCAATATCACAAGAGCTTGAGCCATGTCGTAGTTCCTTCAATTGTAGCTGGTAGAAGTATTGAAAAACCGTCGATGGCATCGCGTTATACCTTTCAAATGATCTTCGACTAACGAAGGACGCTTTTGAAAGGCTGGCCCACGATGCTAGATAAATTCTCATGCTGAAAACCACAGAAACCTCAGAAAGCTGTTTAACAGGTAATTTGGCAAGCACTGTTGCTTTACAACGTTTGTAAATTTGTTGACGGTTGCATATCCAATTTCGCGTAAGATTAACGCGAGACCTAGATTAATATTATACCATCGAAACGTTTATAACGCCAGGTTAAAAATCCGGATCTCAAAATTGACACTAGCACAGTGGCATTAAGACTGTTGTGGACTAAATAGATTGTTTATGTAGAATATCTTATTAAAGTATTAAAGATGGGGGAGGGCAGTCTTTGATTTGTTCTCTAAACAAAGTCCGTCGCGCAAAACGTACATGCCGCCCTTCTTGAATTAAACCTTTCTCATCGTCGCCTTCTAGTAAGTGACATTTTTGAACCGCATACCGGTACCTCCGTTTATGTGAGACCGAAACTGGTCTCGAGGTTCAAGTTTCACTTGAGAGCCAACGTTGTATTGATAACCATGGTCTCGGGGGTCGGAAGTTGATGGCTGGTCCCCAACAGCACCCAATGCACCCTGCGACGAATGACCCGTTAGCTGATTAGAAGGATCATCTGTAACCAGATCCGGTTTATACGGTATATCCGGCCGATCAGTAGGGTCCATGGGCTGTGGTAAAGCCATAGTTTTGGGTATAACCTGTGAAGGGTTCCCTGTGGCCAATAATTTTGCACTATTGGAGGATTGAGGCTGGGTGGCCGTAAACTGAGGAGAGAAGTCGCTTTTAGCGATACGAGTATTTCCTTTCCCTCGTCCTTTGATACCTCTATTAGAGTTTTTGTAAAGGTCTCCGATGTATTCGAGCAGCTCTCGTTCTTCCGAGGCAATATCTTCATTCGGGTCCATCTCGGCCAACCTTTGGGTCAAAGCGTTTAAAGTATGCAGGTGAAATCGATTTTGGTGGGCCTTCATGTTTCCAAGCTGTGTGAAACTCTTGTTACATCCATCGAGTTTGCAGCTGAATGGTCTTAAATTCTCATGGGTCAACCGATGAGCAGCAAGGTTTCCCTTCCTGGAAAACTTCCTACCACATTTTTCACACTCATATGGCTTTTCTCCGGTGTGGAGTCTGATATGAGTACGTAAATTTCCACCTTGTGTGAATCTTTTCCCGCAGTGCTCGCACTGGAAAGGCTTGTAGCCTATATGCGACCTTACATGTACCTCTAAATGAGTAGCTTGCGTAAAACATTTATGACAGTAAGGGCATTCGTGCTGCTTTGTGCAGCGGCTTTTTGGCTTTTCCACACCACCCACCAACTCACTCATTGGAGGAATAATTGATGGTGCATCTTCGAGCAATAGAGAACCATCTGCATTCCTGGGCACCCGATCTGTCACTCCCTTTTTTCGAGCTTGAATCATCAGCATTAATTGATCTACTTTCGTGGCACCTAGAAGCGGCCTGCCGTCATCCGATGCCAACAGTAATTCCTTGGGCTCCAAGTAGTTTACCGTATTTTCCAAAGGTTCTGCTTTGACTTTGGGACTTTCGTCCTGACCCATACGTCTTATTTTCCTTTCTGGGGGCTCTGAATCATCTTTGTCCTGGGTTGCGAGCTCGTTTCGCTGTGGCATAGGCGGTGCTTGTGTGCGAAAATGAGCACCAAAATCGTCATCAGCTGGGCTTCTAGGAAGAGGCGATCCGGAAAGAGATTTGGCGCGGGGCGGAAGATCCTTCAAGCCAATTTTATTTGTTCCACTAGATAACATGGGAATGAATCCTTGATTATCAAGCAAGCCGCGAATCGACGATTCGCGTCGCCTGAAGTCGAAATCGAAATCATCTGTCGAGAAGCGCAATGAATTTTTCCGCGAAGAAAGGCTCTGATTGAAGATCGCCTCGAGATCAGAATCCTGTGTGGGAGGAGGAGCGGCCCTAGAGTCTGTAGAAACATTTGCATTAAGTGGAGCGTTTCCTGCGCTATCCGTACTAGCAATTGTCGGAACTGAGCTATGATGGTTATTTTCCAAACTAGTACTAGGTGAATCATTGGCTATTCCTGCCGGAGGATTATTGAGGTGTGACAGCGGGTTTGACAAGCTGGGGCGCCTAAGGAATGGCAGACCAGCTGATGAGCTATTTCGATGAGGAAGAATATGTGGCGGTTTCATGATGGGTTGAGAATCGCGTTTCCCTGAGGTAAAGAAATCTAAATCTGGAGGCTCGGCACCAGAAAAAAAGAAGGAGTTCCGCTTGGATCCCGGTATCAGAATATCAGATCCTCTATGGCCACCACCGCTGGGGGGTGGTACATACTGCTGTTGGTATTGAATCGAGCCAGACCTTCCAGAGGAAAAACTCGGCGTTTTGAAGCGCGGAAAAAAAGGCTCCAATTGTTCGCTCTGGCGGCGTACTGCGGTGAACTGATTTCCGGCATCTTGTTGAGTAGGCATTTGAGATTGACCAGCTGAGGAGCCGGGCCAGAATCCATTGATTATGGAGTAACCTCGGCTATAGGGCCCAGGGTCCTGTCGTAATTGGCCTTGCTGGGGTTGCGATTGCTGACCTGACTGTTGTAAGTTCTGCACCCCCCCTAAGCTTTGGCCCTGGGTTTCAGAGATATTGAGAAACGAGTTTATCGACGCATCTGTGGAAAGCCGTGGGGCATTGAAGTTGGTATACATCGAGATCGAGTCCACTCGTGGTGCCATTCCAGGCGCCAAAGCCTGTGGCGGAGGTATGATCGAAGCCGGATGGTTCTGACCAGAACTCTCAGTCTCTTTTTTGTCCATTTCCAACCCTGCTGCCGCTCTGGTTGGCGGTATATCTGAGCTTCCCTTACTTTTGCTCAATCACCTTGAGTCCGCCCAAATGCGACTCAAAATCCTTGCGACAGAACACTTTTCACACTGAAACACTTAATTAAGTTTACGCTAACCACAAGTGATTGTGTTCGCTTCTTGACCGGACCTAGTAGCTCTATGCGTTACTTGACTCGCTTGTCATGGAATTGAAGCTTCCGGACAGTCCTTACGGACTGTAATTTCCATCTCGTATAATATTATAATTATCGACTATGTGGAGCCTAGTTGCTCTATTTATCTGATCAACGAAGAGGTCCCAAATCAAACAAGTTCTCATGGATTGCAATTTAAAACTCTTTCAGGCACATCAATGTGGGCATTTGACTTTAAAAGGTACGATTCACAGGAGCTTGAGAAGGCCCCTCATTGAATCGCAAATTATATTTACTAGATACATTACCCAAAAAATATGGTGTTCTTGATTACATGACCAAGAGCTATTGACAAGAAAATATTAAGCTATCGGGATCTTTTAGACAACTGAGAGTAATATCAGACAGCGATGTCTGCGATACGATCCGACTTTTACTATGATCATAATAATTAGATCTATTCACGCATAGTTGTTCTTAGCTATGACTAATTAGTAACTCAGAAATAGTTTCCATGAGCTCTACTTATGCTTGGACTTTGAACCGAGGTTAACCTTCAACTGTCCTTAACATCCCGCCTTAATCCGATTATTGATATTATCCTGTCACTTCCAACCTTACCACGACACGATGATGACAGATGACATATTAGTACCAAGTGATAAGAGCAGATCCATTGGCCGTACTGAAGGTGTTCGTTCAAAGTACAATATGCAATTTGGGTTCAGCTGGTAAAGCGGGTGGGTAGTATGCTAAGATATCTTGTCATTAGTCATTAAATAATTACGATAACCTACTTTGTAGCTTTGGCCGCGCTTCTCTAGGGCCTATCACTTAGTTTTATGCGTTTGAAAGAATTTCCGTCCCCACCAATCCGAAGAGATCCACTTTCCACTTGATCAGCTTCTTCGCTTTCGCTTCGTTCTTGTACTAGCAATTTATCCATTAGAGCAGGAGGAGCATCCATGGGAGGCAAAACAACCTCGCACATCTTGATCTTGTCATTTACTGCGAAATCAGGGTCGTCTATTAGAGCCAAGAAGTCACCAACGGTTTTTACTTTTCTAGCATCACTGTTAGATGCCCCAAAGGTGGAAAGAATCTTAAGGTTGTCCCATGCTTGGATATCGTGATAACCGGCGTTGGATTTTTTGTGCAAAAGTCTGTCAATGGTGTAGCCGCTATTATTCATCAAAAATATTATGGGCTTAAGCCCCCATCGAATCATGGTAGAGATTTCTTGGACGGTCAATTGCAGGGCACCATCACCAACGAACAATATGACTCTCGGATCGCTACCCTCTTCCCTTGCAGCGAAAGAAGCTCCTAAACAAGCCCCAACGGAATAACCAACGGAACCCCAAAGTGCTTGCGATATACATCGTGTTCGATTCGGGAACCTACTCTGATTGATCCCAAAGGCAGAAGTACCCGTTTCAGTAATAACAATATCACCAGGCTTGAACCAGCGAGTTATTTGACTCCACACCCATTCTTGCCGCAAAGGAACATTATTCATCAGTCTTAGCTTTGGTTTGATGACGTCCAGAACCTTCTGTGGCCGATATTGAACCAAAGAAGGGTTCAATTTAGCCAACAGTACTTCCATCGCCACTTTGAGCTCCAGATCGGGATATGTTGCATTTTTCAGCCTCGCGCAGTTTGAAAACAGTAAAACAGTATTCTTTGCTTTGTAACTGAAGTGGAAGGAGCTGGTGCTGAAATCAGATAGTAAGGCGCCCACAACTAGTATGAAATCACTAAAGTCTACAACCTCACGAACCTCAGGGGAGGACATAGATCCTACAAAAGTACCTCCAAAGCGCTGATGTTGCTCATCTAAGGCCCCTTTTCCCATTGGAGTACAAAATACTGGAAATCGGGTAGCTTCAACAAGCTGCTTAGTTTCTTCTATAAGATCGTGCCGCGAGACACACGCGTCCACTATTATGGCCGGACTTTGGCTTTTGTACAGGGCGTTCAAAACCGCAGCTGCAAATTCGTTTTCTAACGCTTCGTTCCGGGGACAGTCTGAGAGGTCCAGAGGTATGTTTAGTAACGATGAACTAACCGGCACATCGATCATATTCAAAGGAATGCCAAGGTATACCGGGCGTTGGCGCGTAAATGCAATGATTAACGATTTATCGATCTCATGGGCAAACGTCTCCAGATCATCCAAAATTGCTGTGTACTCAGCAACATCACTTCCAAGTCTATGAAAGACCTTGAAATCACCATTGCCCAAAGTATGGTGCAGAAGTAATTGCTTAACTTGAGCTGACATTGGCGGCATCCCAACAACGTGAACTAGACCGACATGTTCTGCAAAAGCACCTGCAATACCGTTTATTGCGGATAACTCACCCACTCCGAAGGTCGTTATCAGACAGCCCATCCTTTTTATTCGTGAATAGCCATCCGCGGCATAAGCAGCGTTCAATTCGTTTGTATTGCCAGCCCATATCATTTGAGGTATTGTATAAATTTTATCGAGAAGTGGCATGTTGAATTCGGCAGGAAGGCCAAAGATGGTGCGGACTCCTAGTTGCCGGAGTCTGTACAAAAGGTAGTGACCCAACGTAATCTCCGGCGGTAGCGCGTATTGATATACATAGTTCATGACCAGTTGGGTAGTAAGCAGCGCAAAGCCAGCCTTAGCCAAAGACCAAAGAAAATGACAGGTCCTTTATAGTGTAGCCAAATGGATGATTCCTTGAACACTTCTCTTATCCGGTACGAACAGTTAGTGCGGGTGAACTGTGGAAGGCACTTGTCAACTAATCTTCTGTATCAGCCGCCAAATACACTCAGTATTTATGGTGGATAGGGTTATCGATTTGGGATATCTGATCAGAAGGTCTGACAGGTTTCCGATCTTAATTGAGCTTTGTGCTTTGTTCACGACGGCTTTTTGGTACATCTTTGTTGTGTGAAGTATCGTCACTTACGGAACCCATAAAACTGATGTTGCCTCAATAGTCCGAAACTAATATCAGTCCAGCAAAATCACGGCAAATACCGACTTACAAATACTACTACATGTCACTTTATAAAATGAGTCCGAATTCTCTCGCTTGGTGTTATGCATATTGGCGAGAGTTTTCTTCGAAGTACTGCACAAGGGCCTAGATAGGTGAGATTAGAATGAACTGGCGTCCTATCTATCCTGCTCACACCATTGACGTAGGAGGTCCGCCCGTTTAAAATCGAGGCTAACACTCTCAATTCTTTGGGGACCTCGTGGTGTTTGAATTGGCAGCTATAGGAGGAGCCGTTGGTGGTCTTCTGAGTCTAGTTTGTTAGAATTTCGTCTTATAATTGACGAGCACGGCGAATTGCCGAATGTAGGACTTGAAGAGAAGGGGTATAGCGATGCAAAAGGCTACAAGAATACCAGAAATATACGTTTTCAAGTTGGGTTGGGTTTTCATGGATGTCATTAAGGAATTGGAAGGGTTGAGAATGAAACGGGACTCTCCGTAGAAAGGTAAAAATCAAAACAATTAAGAGCTTCACGAGAGAAGACGCTGTCTGACTTTCTCGGTCTCCTCGATTGTCAGAGATTCTAGTTCCAACTGGTCGCTAAAATCTGTGAGTTTGAGATTTTGCACCACGGCTCTCAACTCTTCATCTTGGCCTTCGGCTTGGCGAAGTTCGTCGAAATATGGAGAACATAAACATTGCAATGCGGTGAATCTTTCCATAGGATCGTAGCGTAACACATCGGACAAAAATTGGATGGTCTGCTCATCCTCACGTTTGAACACCTTCGCAAGGGGGATTGGTCGTATTTGGGGGAATTTGTGCTCCATGTAGTTGGAGTTCATAGAGCATATTTCCTGTTTCGTAGGTGTTCCTAAAATTTTTATGATCTCGACGAGTTGGTCGATCCCACTTTCGCCAGGAAACATGGGTTGGCCCAAGATCAACTCAGCCATCACACACCCACTCGACCAAATATCGATCTGGACTGTGTAATTAGTAGCACCGAAAATTAACTCGGGGGCTCTGTAGTAACGTGAACAGATATACGAAACGTTGGGCTCGGAAGGTTTCAGCTGCTTAGCACTTCCAAAATCACAAAGTTTCAAGGCATATGTCTCCGGATCTACTAGTAAGTTTTGTGGCTTAATATCCCGATGACATACCTTGGCATGTGTGTGGAGATAGTTAAGACACTTCGCCAATTGGTAGATGTAGAGCTTGATTTCGATACGGGGCATGTTTGTACGCTGTGTGACGAAATGACGCAGGCGCTGATACAGGGACTGCGGCATAAACTCGAGAATTAAGTTTAAATAGACTTCGCCTTGAGGGTCTGTTTCATAAAAATAGTATTTCAAGTCCACAACTTGCGGGTGCTTTAGCTGCTTCATTATCTCTAGTTCTCGATTTTTGAAGCGGCGATCTTGAAGGACCTTCTTGATAGCCACACGGTCGCCAGTTTCCCGAACCTGCGTCGTGAAGACAACCCCAAAGGAGCCGTGGCCAACTACTTCAGTTGCCGGATAACTTATCGTTATGGGGTCTTCTTCCAGGCTTGGGGACGAGACAGACGTCGCACCGCTGGTGTCTCCAGGATGGCCCTTGAACACCTGTTTATGAACTAAACTGCCGTTAGTAATTGCTTGTATCTCCATCTGAAGAATCAATCGAAAGAGAAGTGAAGAAAAAAGAAGCGGGAGAGGAGCGATTCAAAACCAACACACAGAAAAAACTCTTCTCACGGTTGGAAACTTGTGAATTGAGTTACCACGAGAGTGAAGCGCTCTGTTACAATACTGGCTTTCCAACGACGTGCAAGGCAACGACGTGCAAGGCAAACCACACACACCTTCTCAAAAGAATGTCGCACAGTGCTCGTAACCCCAAGGCAGGGTGTTCTAATAGTGAGGGAGTGGACTATTTGTCTACACCAATAGCTGCTCTGTGCGTCTGTATTTACAGATCAACTCTCACCGCCTGTGGCTGGATACACACACCTTAGTTTTTGTTTCGAAATAAAGGTTTGGGGTCTTTTCGCACAACGTGACTTTCTGTAACCTGGTGCCTTTTAAGGACTGAGAAAAGCGGTGATGTGATCAAGGGCGACAATCGCAGAACCTCGATGGGGGAATAATAGCCTGCGATGAGCAAAAAATATGGCGTGTTACCATTGGAGGCTTTTGTGTCCTTCTTTTTTTGCTCCTTGGCCAGACCTGCGTATTCTGGACCGGGGCCGGCATCTAGAATGTGCTAGGTGGAAGTAAGTCGTGAAACTCACGCTTCCAGAGACGATCCCCGAACTGGCCGCGGTCCTTAGCATGGCTGAAGGGCGCCTTGAAGAGCTTTTTCGCGCTTCCCGGCCTAACTAAACACCTCGTTCTCGCACGGTAACCTGACATTCGATGGCCCCCGTTTCTCCGGAACTGGAAGCTGGCCAAATGCAGCGATGGATGGGGCCCACACAAGAAGAGGACAAGCTCAAGTGCCCCGTCCGGTCGCGCATTTGACCACTTTGTTGTCACGCGATGGCCCTGGAGAAACGGAAGTGGCCGAAAAATCGCAGGGACAGGGAAAAAAACAAGGGACGCACGCCTGGACCACGTGACGGCGTGACCACGTGAGCACGAGGGTCCTGGATTAGCCGCTCGAGCCTCAACGGTTTTCTGGTAAGTGAAGCTTACCAAGAGTTGCTGTCTCTCTTTGTCCTTCTTTCTCTCTTTCTCTTTCTTTCTCTCTCTCTCTCGACTGGCTCTTCGTTGCGTTAGTAAGGTCACCAATACATACCTTCGGGGGCCGCTGCTGCAGCCTCAACGAGCTCGGCTACACGCTCGCCCGTCAACCGCGCCTTGGAACGCGGTTTTGTGGGCTCGTTTTTCTTCTTGGCGGGCTTTTGCTCGTGCTGTAGCACCGAAACAGGCACAACACTTCTCTCCACATGCTCTACCTCGTACTTGAGTCCATCAGCAAGTTTCGACACTAGTGTCGAAGCATATGTTTCCTGTGCCGGCTTTGAATCTGGCGCTTTCCTGTCGAACAAAAGTTTGGTTTTGCCGAAAGTAATACCCTCTGGATTGTGGTGGGGAGAGATCTGCCGTGTAATCTTCCGCAACAAAGATCCGCTCATCGTCCCAATTGTAACAAGTAAACGCCTGCACCCTGGGTAATAAAAAATGGGTATGGCAACTGGTAATCCCGTGCACTGTTCGCTAGAAAAATATCACACCTGATAGTATGTGGAAAGTCCGGCTTCAAATGGCCTTCAACTTTTATGCTCGAAAGTCCGACCAATTCTACAACCCAAGCCAAGTCTTCAGTTTTTAGCGCCAGGAACTGGTCATGCTCGTGAATACAGTCCTTATATATGTGCCTGTGTATGGATGGATATGGCTACCATGTTGGTTGTAAACCCCTTGAGCCCGATGTGTAGTGACCGGCGATCAAGCCCTTTCTGTTATGCGGGGAAGCCGTATAACGGGATATCACCGACAATGGAAATGATGGATCCGGAGGGATAGTGCGGGACCTTGGCTCACGTAGTTGGCTTAGACAGTTCGAACATTGGGATGGGATGCTTGAGGGCGCGTTCTGGAATCAGAACTCCAAGGACGCATCGGGGGCGCTGATTTGGGATTTTTCAGGCGCAGAGTTGGATATCGTTTCGTACAGTTGTGACGCCGACTGAACATTGGGCAAGGTTTTTGTTGGGAGTAATGTGAGCTGCTAGGGAACGACTGATGGGGGTGTGCGCCTAATCGCATAATCAACGTCAGGAAATATGCGGCACAGTGGTACAGAATGATAGCACAGAACAGAGGCCATACTATTCGATTTACCGTCTTTGTGCAGGTACCTGAACCAACTTTAATACCTAAAACTATCACGCAGCGATAAGTAGAATTCTCAAGATCCAAGTTTACTCATCTTTATAATGACTGAAAGGCTGGCAGTACGCCACAATCTTTTAATTAAGAGCCTGGTATAAAAATGACAAATCCGAAACTGGTGCAATCGGTACACGTGAGTTAACGACAAGCACGTACAACATCAAGAAAATGTGCTGTACTGTAAAAGGGCAGTCTCTAAAGCACACACACGCCTTGGCGCTGCCAGTTCGCACTTGACAGACAGCCGAAAGTTCATAGTTGGCAGGAACCTGTCATCTTGAGGTGTTCTAGTTTGCACAAAAGGACGCCATTGAATTCCGATCAATCAGCACCCATCACCCACCACTTGACGATCGGAAGAGCAGCGAGCATACCAGAGTAGCCTCCGGCGACAATAACTCGAATTTTAAGGACCCAGCTTCCTAATCATTTAGGGCGAATGCGGCAGAGTAGAGATCAGATGACAAGAGTCCAAATGCACAACCACGGCAATACCAATACTCTACAACACTAGTCCCACGAGAGGCTAAAAGCGCTGCCCGTCCACAAGGCAGGCTCAGAATGTCGACCACCAAGACACCATACACCCACACACACCACTGGACATCACTCTATACCACTCTGACACCTCAATCGCCTCGTTTCAACTCCTGCTTTCACAGATACTTTATTAAAGTCAATTCAAAGTCCAGCCCGCCTCTTCTCATGTTAAAGTGCCACTCCACACGTGTGGACGTTTCTCGCGTTATCATTGTCTTACTCGTGCCGTTCGTTACATATATACTACACGTGTGGGAAAACGTGGATAATTGTTGGATTGGTAATATAAGTGATGACAGTATTTAAAGACAAGGATAGGGCTCTACCATGACATTCTTCACATTGATCAGCCCGACACCATACTCATTTGCCAGGTCAGAGGAATTTTCGAGTGCTAACGTTATCGCATTTTCTCGAAAACTATCACTCGCAAGTCAGCCCCACACACAACCGCTAAATTCAGAATACAATGGCATCGGTGGACTATCGCGCCACCACAGAGGATCCAGACTTGCTGTTTCAGTTCAGCTCGCCTGTCACAAGACCCACCGGAGCGTCAGTTCCGGATACGCACCGTCGTGCTGAGTGGAGAAATACGCCTGGATTCGAAACAGAGCTGCTCGTACATAGCGATCTTTCCATGCAGCACCGTGCAGCTTCTGTGCACATGCCTTCCTCGAGCGTCGGCGACTCGTCCACCCTCAACGACAACAACAGCGCATTGATGGACGATGACACGCAAACTCTATACGGACAAAGCGCCGCGACGTCGGCAGCGCCCAGCCTGCGATCCTGGCGGCCTGCGCAGAACGAAACGAGACGTAGTAGTGCCGCTGTTGGGTCGTCCGCCCAGCCGCTGCGCACCACGCCACGTTTGACTAACGTCCAGGAGCTGTCTCGCTTCAACAACATTCTGAATAAATCCCTTTCGACCCAGCGGATGCAAGATATCGAAAAAATGGTGGATGATTTCTGGCTACGGGACTCCAAGCTGACTGAGGACATGTTTGAGGACTCTTCCGATGAGGAGGCATGAAGGGTTGCTCCAAAGTGCTGCAGCCCACAAACGACTCGCTGGCGAGCGTCAGCACCTCCACCGCTGCTGTGTAGGTATAGTGGAGAGTAATTTGCTCTTGCATTAGGAATTTGTACATACAACCTGCTGATAAAATTCGTCGCAGACTTAATTAATTAACTAACATCAATGCGTTCCTGAATCAAGCGACCACCTTTGTGGGAGCTTTTTCTATCACAATGTGTTCCCGTATTTCTCCATTACAGCGTCAAGTAGCAGGTGCAGCTCGTTCTTGCGCTTTGCATCACACCAGGAGCCCTCGATAGTCTGCTTTACAACCTTCTTCCACGTCTGCATATCCCAGTTAAAGCGGGTCTGCACGGCCACGTAGTTGTCCAGGATGTAGCCCCCAAAATAAGCAGGATCGTCGGAGTTCAACGAGAATGAAATACCAGCGTCTAGAAATTTGTCGAACGGCAATTCGCTTACATCTTTCACAACCTGCAATTTGACATTGGACAGCGGGCACATGGTGAGCATGATGTTTTCACGCGCCAAACGGGCCATGAGCTCTGGGTCCTGAGCCGAGTTCACACCGTGGTCGATACGGGTGACGTTTAGCAAATCCAGTGCATTTTCCACGTACGTGGAGTCGCCCTCTTCACCGGCATGTGCCGTGAGCTTAACATCTGGATGAAACTCCTTTGCAGTTGCATAGCATTCTGTGAACAGTTCCGGGGGGAAAGGCTTTTCTGCGGAATCCAGACCCAATGCGTGCAATTGGCCGGTCTCGAACAACACACGCGAGCTCTCCAAAGTAGCTTTACACTCCTCGATAGGAGTGTGACGCAGGAGGCACATGATAAGCTTGGAGGATATGTGTAGCTCCTGTAGTGCCTTGACGCACGCCTTCTGGAATCCACTCACCACTGTTTCAATGGCCACCCCGCGAGACGTATGACTTTGCGGGTCGAAAAAGACCTCTGCGTGTTTGAGACCCTGTGCAGCAGAACGCTTGAAATACGCCCACGCCAAATCAAAGAAGTCTTCTTCTTGTAAAAGCACCTCGCACCCGATGTAGTAGAAGTTTAAAAAGTCCTGCAAGTCCTCAAACCGCGTGTAGCGTTCTTCCAGCTCTTGAACAGTTTTGGGAAACTGTTCAGGCAACGTAATATTGTTCCTTTGAGCCAACGGATACAACAAATCTGGTTCCAAGGATCCTTCCAAATGCAAGTGGTGTTCGCACTTAGGAAGGTCTTTTAAAAAACTCCGCATAGAAGCGCTACATTCATACACGGTCATGATGTTTGCTTTGTCTGCGAGTGAGCTAGATAGAGAGAGGCAGTCGGTGTGAAACTCTGATCGCTGGAGCTTAAATATGTGGTCGAAAACCGGCAACTTTCATCTTATCTTCATGAGATGTGGTGATAAATCTGAGAATAAGCCATATGCCAAGAAATCCAAGCCAAAAAAAAGAAATGGCTCGAACTATTCCATGCATGTACAAAGGAAAAGTCTGATATTTCGAACTACAGAACTTCGCGGGTTAGGTGCGCAATTAAAGAGCTTGAAACAGCTAAAAGCTTTCGTTGTAACGCGTTGGTAGAGCACGTCGTATTCTTGATTCAAAGCGTGCCTTTTGCATTATCTGCCACTTCTCTCTCTGTTGGCATTCGCTGTTCCAGAAGCAGAAGATGTTGTTGTGAGCATCAGAGAGTACTCTTGGAATGTCGTGGGTGCTGTAGAGCCTTGGTGAAAGGTAAATTTGTTGAGTGTGGGCCGTAACTGGACGGTGTGTCATTGCTGTACAAAGTGATAGTGGCATCCTGTCGATGACGGTCTACAAGAAACAGCTTCAACACAGGCTCGCAAAATGATGCCCACGATAAAACCTAACCGCTTGAATAAGTCTGATATGCTCGCTAGATAACGGGCTTGATTGAACTCAACACCAACTAGCAGAGATAAAATCGTATACTATGATCTCAGCAATCCTAAGATTGGCTACTCGGCGGCAAACTATACCTGTTAGTTACGCCCTACCCAAATAGCTGACTTAACAAGCGTGAGTCAGAACTGTCAGAGCTGACTCACCAGGAGGGAGCTGTTCCGGGTGGACCCCGTTCTGATTAACAAAACTGCCGCAGCCCTCCCCAAGACTTACGACATGCTCTGCGTTCTAGAAATGTTCTACAAGGGGGCTGACTATTGTCGGCGTTGGACGTCGAAAGGCGATGGCGAGCAATGGAAACGGGCCTTTCTTAGTTTCACTCGCAAAAATTGGCGAATTACGAGACGACCCAATGATGCCGCGAAGCAGCGAAGCTCAGACTACCCGGGTTTGGGTAACCGTCTACGCCAGATCCAGCGTCATTGACATAGCTACAGCTAGCATCTCACCGCATTGCCAACGGTTATGAGACTGGACGACATCCTATTCTCAACGAAAACAAGAGGTTCGGGTGCTCGAGACTTGGGTTCTACGGGATCGCTCGTCACATCCCCTCAGCCGCTAGTTCTGGAATAAGCACAAGCCACCTCCCCCTAGATATTCCAATTTTTAAGGGTCTGAGAACCGCCGAGAAGATGTCGGCTATCACCTGGTTCCTGAAGAAACGCCAAATCGGAACGAGATCCCAATAATTTGGCGATCAATTGCAAGAACTCTATGGTAGGGCCCTAGGATTGGGCCGATTGGAAGTGGAAGTACAAGACAAATTCTGAGATGTGGTTCGCAAAAATCTTCAATAAACCAACAACAGAAGATCGAATTACACAAGGTTTACCGTCTAAATTATACTGACAGAACACTACAAGTTTCCCCTGTCACTCACTGTCGGCCTCTGGCCCATAAACATTTGGAGATTCATGCACCTCTAGACCCTCTCAGTCCTACCATATCGATTGTCCCTGTTGTAATCAGATTGAATCACGCTGTTATTCAATTTCCCATTCCATATCGCTTTTTTTTTTTTTTTCGCTCACGAGTTGTCGTTTCCCAGACCAATTGTCGAAACCGAGAAAAGGCTTGTCAAAAATCTCTGTGTTCATCCAAACCCATCAACACCACAACGAAAAAGCAGGAGAGATTCCACAAGACAAAGAATAGAATACTGTTCGAGCGTCGGAGTAGACTCAGCCAAACTACCTATAGATCCGAACTCGGGAGCTGGAACTACCGATTTTGGTAATTGTTACACTTGTTTGCACACGTCGTTATTTCGCCAGCAAACTTCACAAGGTAAAGACCTGTTTGCTACATCGAACAGAGGCTAGTACAATCACGAACAGCTCATTCATTTGTCAAGGTCTAGTATTGACGGGTAAAATTCTCCTTTTACAAACAAAGACTACGACTCTTCGATCAAATAAAAAGCAAGGCTAAAAGCAAGGCTAAATACTCACTTGTGCTTACTGGCCTCTCTACACACACAACCACGCTTCAGTTAGGATTTATAGGTCATGAACAGTACGTCAGGCTCGCAACACCAACTTGGGTCGTCAGCATCTTCAAGCGCGAGGGATGACTCCACTATTGTGGGCTTACACTACCGGATCGGCAAGAAAATCGGTGAAGGTTCTTTCGGTGTTCTATTCGAAGGTACAAATATGATCAATGGGGTCCCAGTTGCGATTAAGTTTGAACCACGCAAATCAGAGGCTCCACAGCTAAAGGACGAGTACCGGACTTATAAGATTTTGGCTGGCACGTCCGGTATCCCCCAGGCATACTATTTTGGCCAAGAGGGTCTCCACAATATCTTAGTCATCGACCTGCTGGGACCATCTCTCGAAGACTTGTTCGATTGGTGCGGACGCAGATTTTCAGTCAAGTCTGTGGTTCAAGTTGCGGTACAGATGATCACGTTGATCGAAGATCTACATGCCCGAGACCTGATATACCGTGATATAAAACCGGATAACTTTTTGATCGGTCGGCCAACTACTGTTGATGAGAACAAAGTCCATCTCATTGACTTTGGGATGGCAAAGCAATACCGTGACCCCAAGACTAAGCAACACATTCCATACCGCGAAAAGAAATCTTTGAGTGGTACAGCTCGTTACATGTCAATCAACACGCATTTGGGACGTGAACAATCCAGAAGGGATGATATGGAGGCTTTAGGCCACGTATTCTTTTATTTCCTGAGAGGTCAATTGCCATGGCAAGGATTGAAAGCTCCCAACAACAAGCAGAAATATGAGAAAATTGGCGAGAAGAAAAGGGTTACAAATGTGTACGATCTGGCGCAAGGATTACCTGTTCAATTTGGCCGCTATCTAGAGGTGGTGCGGAACTTGGCATTCGAAGAAACCCCAGATTATGAGGGTTACCGAAGATTGCTTCTTTCAATCTTGGATGATATGGGCACTGAAGCAGATGGTGAGTATGATTGGATGAAGTTGAACGGTGGACGTGGGTGGGATTTGACCATCAACAAGAAACCAAATTTGCACGGCTACGGACATCCCAACCCACCCAACGACAAAAACAGAAGACACAGAAACAAGTACGCTCAAGGACAAGGAATGGATCCTCAACAACAGTTACGCTATCAACAACAACAACAGTTACAACAACAACAGCAGCAGCACCATCACCAACAACAGCAACAACAACAACAACAACAGCAGCAGCAGCAACTACAGCAACAACAACAACAACAGCAGCAGCAGCAGCAGCAACAGTTATTACAGCAACAACAGGCGGCAATGCAACAACAAAACGTACAACAGAACGTGCCTCCACAACAGAAGCTAGATCCAACGTCTTACGAGGCTTATCAACAACAGACGCAACAGAAATATGCTCAGCAGCAAAAATCACAGCAACAAAGTCGTGCACAAAGTTACAACCAGCACGGCCCACAACAGCCTCCTTACAACTATGCTGCACAACCGCAACCTGTGGCCAAACAAAACGGTCACACGTCTGGGAAAGCCGGTGTTGCGGATGGACACTCAGTGTCTTCCGGTAAGGGATTTTTCTCCAAGCTGGGCTGTTGCTAAGCATTTCCAAAAGAGAATATTTTAAAACTATAGATAAATTACGCATACAACTTTGTAATGTGTTTTGTAGATGTAGGTGATTGTAATAAAAACTTTGATCTTAAGAGTGCTAGTACTCAGAATTTGCTACCGAAATTAATGGACAGATGACATAGATGGTGGTTTCGAGAAGTATGATATCGACGCTGGTCAGTTCACAAGTTCGCCGAGTATTGTAGTTAATGCTGTTCTTCAAGTAACAATCGTGGAACTCTGGGTCTCCGGCTGAGATTTTCTCGCGCACCTGAGGAAGCTTCTGGTTGAGCACGTTCAGGATACGTTGCAAGTAAAATTTGGCATCCTTATTAACTGGCCCTTTAACGGTAGCCCCATTCACTTGACACAGTCTTTCGCCTGCCAATTTGGAATTGAAGAGGGGAGTATATGCAAGAGGGCCACATCGCGAACATCGCAGGAGGCTGGCTGGTCGACATCAGAAGGACCTTCGTCTTTGGGAGCGGTCTTTAAAGTGTCGTATACCAACCTTGCGGAGGTATTCGAAGTCTCAAGCCCCCAAGGGGTTGCGCCAGCTTCTTAGGCGCTATGTATGCAGTCAATTGGCTGTCCTTGCCGTCTTCCCACATAGGATTCTACCCTGCCTACTTGTGTACAAAGTCAGTTTCCTCGGGGCCCACGTTAAGGATTGACGCCAACTATGATGTTAGCACGAATGTTTTCACCTGTTTGCCATGAGCCACTGCCGACTCCAAGATGCTTCTGCTGACCTGTGTGATGAGATGAGTTAGACATCCTCATTGCTCTGATCGGAATTGAGGGAGAAGTCCGGGGCCAAGTGTATGACGTGTTGAATATCAGAGTGTCTTTGGAAAATCTGGTCGAACGCTCCGTTCTGGGTCTTGTTGGGGATCACTTTGATGTCGAGCTTGTTGTCAGGATAATTTTCCGCGACTGGCACCTTTGCCAGTCGAACGCATCGTTCCGACAACATGATAGTTTTTGGACAATAAAGCGTTAACAGGCAATGAATCCATTGCACTAGTACTTATTCAGCCATTGGGGATTGTTTGAGTGAGGATCTGTAGTGAGAAGTAGTTAGCGTTTGGAGACCTAATTGGCACTGGGCACTCTTCACAGATTGGGGTCTTTTCTTACACCTTTCGGTTGCGAGGGCCACGACTTAATAGTTCAATTCCCCGACCGAGGGCTCGGGCGGGGACCGTATGTGGGCCGCCCTAAAGCTCCATCTTATCCGCTCACATCGACTTGGCGTCGCCTCGGACCAGGTACAAGGTATCCGAGTCGTGAATCGCAGTGGCCACCCGGGTCCCGCTATCCAGCCTGTCAAGCTCGCTGTCACCGCCGCGGCGAAACAACACCAGTCGATCCTGGGCCCCTGCGGACACCGAGGTATTCTTGTTGGTCACGTCCAGCTGCGTCGCTATGTAGTCCAGTGCACGACCCACGGGCCACAGCTTGTTTATAAAAAGTTCATGGCGCACCTCCTTCTCAGCGTGCTCGTCTACCACGTAGCAGTAGACATATACCCGGTTGGCTGCGGGCACGCGCGGATCGCCGCGAGCGCTTTGTCGCAGTTTAGCGAGCGCGACCAGACGGTTGGCGGGGCCGGACTTGGCGCCGCGGCCCGATGGCGCCGGCGTCGTTGCTTTGGCGAAGAACCGCTTGAGTTTCGCCAGCGCGCTGGAGTGGCCATGGGCCTCGAGTGTTGCACGGACTGTAGGCTCGCTCGACGCCTGTGTACGTACTTGCTTCACGCGAACGTGAGCCTTCTCAGGCAGCAGCGATTGGAAGGAATCAGCCTGTGCAGTCCGAGGCTCTTGCTTGGTCTCTTTGACGTCCTCGTTGTCTGAGGTGCCTCCACATCCATGCTCGTTGGGCGAGCGATGAGGGCCGCAGAAATCACCCCCACAGCGCCCGCAATGGAACGGAAGAAAGTCTATTTGTCGGCAGTAAGTGCAATGGGCACCCACGTCGAGCATACCAGTTTCACTCATTGTGTGGTCGTTGTGGTCGTTGTGGTAGTGGTGGCGAGTTGGTCAGACTTGCCATCTCGGAGGATGATTGTCATCATAGAAGCGCCGAGGGTGCGCGGTGGCGGTGGCGGATAGGCCACCGGGTAGGGCACTACGAACGACGGATACTTTTCGGGTAGATCAAAGCACGTGACAATCTCGTGACCGGCGGAACACCCAACGTCGGTGGCAGCGCCTGCTGATGGGTGTCTTGGTGGCCTTTGGAAGACTGAGTCTCGGCGATGTTCATTAGCATTCACCTCGACGCTTTTCAAACACGGTTCTGATTGTCAGTCATATGTCATTTTATTTTACTGACACTTTGTGTGTCACTGCGTACAATACTGGCATACCCTCGATCAACGACCAGGCACTTCTGCTCTTCGACATGGCGGACGCCTGTGAGTGTTTTCCGTTGAATGGATCCATCAATTTGGTGCCCTGAAGTGGGCATTGATAGTGTAGTCAACTGTTTGACTGCTCAATGGAGCGACATGTAAGGCTGTAGATCAGTCATATGTCCCATGGACGGCAGAGATGAGAGGCAAAAAACATGCTTTGGGAGGATACCGGCACTGCATCATGTAATACCATTGAGCCCGTCTATGCGATATACCAGACCCACGCAGATGGTAAGTACATTTGAATACCTAATGCCCTCTGTAGGGTAGGTGGTAGTTTGGCCAATATATGGGTATATTGCATGTTGGGAGGCTCACCTTTAACCAAAGAGCTGGATAGTGGATAGTTTTCTGCTGAACCTATGTGGCCTACAAAAATGGGTGAGACCTCAGAGCGAGAACCATGAACTGGGCAATGTAGGTTTTCCGTGCCCAAAAAACAGAAGCGGGTGGCATGATAGGGACCCAGGTTTCTATCCCAGGAAAATACTCTAAACAGAGTCGATAGCCTTGGGACTCCTCTGGTAGTAAGTTCTTCAGTCACTACGACGCAGTAGCACCAAGTTCTAGGTGAAAGTAGCAGAAATATACTATCATATCGCTGGACTTCGATGGCCGTATCCTCCTTGCCCATCTGGACAACCAAATAATACCACACTAAAACCAAGGCCATTGCTACCGCCAAGTCACTGCCACCCAACACATAAGTCCATGTTAGAGGCTTGTGCTCGTCGCGGGTTTGTGCAACCTTGAATTGATCGTCTTCATCTCTCACGACCTGACACTTCAGCAACCTTTTTGCCATATCAAGGCCAGGCTCCAGGGCGGCGTTCATTTTAGTTATTCTTGTAATTTCAGGTACTAAATGGACTATGTCGTGAGACCTTGGCTGAGTCTTTATACCCGTGGCGGTGGAGCCTAAGGAAAATGAACAGAATCAAACTAAAAGTATTCTTTTACAGGTGAGCTACGAAAGCTGGTTGTTTGAATATTGTTACTGACTGGCAATCGTAAACTGTAGTTACCACTACCAGATGGCACTGTAGCACACGGAATAACGTCGATTTCGCTAACGTTGTGCTATATCTATCAGAGCATTGGAATAGTACAGAGCAAACTCACTAGAGCAAATGTATACTGGGTGGCGATAACCTCAGGGAATCCCGACAACATTTTAATTTCTCACCCTAACTGCACCCCGACATGTACCAGTTTGAGGCGAGCCGCCTCATCAGTAGCTTCAATTTTTGAATCTGTAGGTCAATTCATCAATGGACGCTGCGGTTAAGCTCGAGCTGCCTCTCTGTAGTATATATTCCATAATTTTGATCCATTAGAGGTTTTCATCTGGCGGTATCTATTCAAAGTCTGGAGCTAGGCATAGAACTATCACCAGTGCCCCAAGAATAGCACCATGGCTCCGGAGGAGCTATCCGGGGGACTATGTCGAGGGCGAAGCTTTCTATTCCCACGAAAGTTTTTACGACGTTTTTACTTATTTGCCATTTATCTTGATATACTGTCATTTACTCTAGCACCCTATACAATAATGTCAGCCCTCTATCTACTATTATCAATCTGGCTAGGATAACTGGAGGCCATCCGTTAGGTATTTCGAACTACCTTCCACTGATATTCATCTGCCCAATCTTCACTGTGGTTCTCTCCTCTCTTTTGACAGATAGTGACGAGGAAGTGAATGAACAAGTTCTTGGGGTGAATGAGCAAATGCGAGATCTGGCTGAGGCTAGGAGAGCTGAAATAAGTAAGAGTTCTTTAGCAGATATGTACAGTCCCGGAGGGCCCAAATTTCTGACCTCATTGATGGTATTAACCCTAACGATGAAGGCTATAGGAAGATGGCTGTGATCTGGGCATCTGCCATTCATAATGCGCAAGTCTCAAGTCTTTGAAATAACTTCAGGCTAGGTAATCCATACAAGCGTGGGGGATCTTGTAGCACGTAGAGCAAAGTAAAAATGGTCGCTTAGGATAATCCATAAATGTTACGACTTGAATCAAGGTTACAAAGGTTGCTCCTCAAAATCTCCACGCTGTCCGCTCATGATGAAAAACAGGCACCTACTGGCAGCTAATAGTTTTTCTTACAAAGTCAGGCTCGATGAAGCGGACTCTCGAGCACGACACCGTCAGCTCTTCACAAAGCTCCGGCTCTGTGCTTCGGAGTTAGAGGATAGAGCAGGAAAGGTGGTTATCTCAGGAAAGGTGGTTATCTCAGGAAGGGTGGTTATCCCAGGATATAGTTTCTTGTTGTTCCCGTTTGCATTCATTTACCAAGTTTATATAGGTTTATCTGCTATGCCCAGATCCAAGCATGCATAAGACGAGCCACCTGAGCGTATGGCAAGAGTCTAATGGAACGTTTAAGGAGGAGCTGGTCAGATGCTCGCGGGATAGTGCCAGTTGTCGCTATTGTCGAGTGTTTGCCAGAATTGTTAGCGTTCGTTCCATAGTAACGAATGCCGAGTTGTTCCTTGGAAAGTTATCGGATCCCTCCTTTAAGACCTCTTTCCCTTATGTTTATCTGTCATTTATTTTACTGTCGTTTCTTTATCATTTTGTACAATACTGTCATGTATTCTACAATTATCACGGTTTAAGATGGCATAAAATGGGCGACGCCGAGCCGTTCCAATAGGGGCCCTCTAGAAGGTCCACGTAAATTCCATACATGGTGGCTGTGTCCCAATGGGAACCGGCGGTCCTTCTGTAAAAGCTGGCCCTGTGACAGCGTGGTAGATGATGATATGCCCAGATGTACGCGAACGTGGCGCACAAACACGGCCTAGACCAAAAAGGGCACACAAAGACCCATTCGCCTGCCCATTAGTATTGTTCAAGACGGCCCCAGTTCCACATGCTGCGAGCACATCCACAGATCCTCATGGATCAGTGCATCACCTGGTACGGGCAGAGGGCTACGTCAGATCTATCACCTCGGCCACCACCGCAGATCGCGGGCTCTCCAGGTCGATGTATTCCAGTTCCTGAACCTCAGGCTGCGCAGCAGCCATGGCTGCGCTTGACCGGCCGCACCACTGGGCGTCTTGTGCGCGCTTTTCGGCGGCCATCTTGGCCATTTCCGCCGCACCTTTTGGGCCTACTCGTGCCCCTCCAAGAACTCTGCCATTTCGAGCCCTGCCGGCCCTGCCCGCTGCGCTCGCCGCACTCGCGACACTCGCAGCCCCGCTCCGCCGCCGTGGATCACTCCCGAGTCTCCTCCCAACCCCGACAAACGCATCAAACAGCCCTCTCTGCTCGATCACCCACTGGCGCCCCGTCAGCACATCTAGTCGCTGGTAGAACGCTGCATTGTGCGGGCCGCACTCATTGTGCACCAGCTCATGCAACATCGTACCCATCACTTGTTCTCGCGACAAAAACCTGTTTTCGTCGTGCGCCTCTCGCAACCGCAGCATGATCTTGGCCCCGCGATTTACGTTCATACCCAGCAGTCGCCCATCTCGAGGGTAGAACTCCACCAGCTCCCCGACTTTCATCCCATTCTCTCGCATCAAAAGCGAAACCAGGTGGGCCACCTCTTTCAACATCGCCGCCGCGTACTCGCGGTTGGCGAACCGCTGCATGGACGCCACACGGCCGATGTGCGCGTTTCGCTGTACTGTGATTGCCATGGTGGGCCCAACCACGCGCGCGGGCTTTAGTTGGTTGTTGGTTGGTTGGCCGGTTAGTGTCTTTCCTATGGCCCGAGGTGGTCGAGGTGATGAAATTTTGGAAATATCACCATCTGCTCACCGGCTCGACAGAAGATAGCACAACACAACACAGCACAAGAATGACCAAAGCATCCACCCAGCTGGGGAAAAGTTACTACAACGAGAGTAACGAGTCCATTAGCTCTTTAACGCGCCCACAATTGTATGGGATCTACGACGAGGACATCGCCAATAGTGAGGACAACGAGGTGTACGAGGAGGCGAGAAAATCGGTGAGTCGCAGCGGAAGCGCGGTTGGTGGAGGTGGCCGGGGCGGTTACCACAGACGCAGAAATCCTGTGCACAGTCTGGTGTCACTCGCGCTGCTGGGGCTCGCGGGCATTGGCTACCACGAGCTCAGCAAGCAATTGCACGACAACCACGAACTACATGCGGAGCTGGCGTCGCGGCCTCTGGCGCTTGGCGTCGAGGTGTGTCGGACCGTGAGCTTTGGGATGGTGCCGACGTGGCTGGCGTATGCGCTGGAGGGCGTGGTGTTCGGGTCGCTCCTGCCACTGCTGGAGGCCCTAGGAGGGCGCCCACTACATTCAAACACCTCCTTCGCCTCGTTGCTGCGCTCCACGCATGCAATGCTTGGTGTCGCGTTTGGGATCCGTAAGATTGAGTGGAGCTCGTCGCTGCAGGCTAGCGGGGCGTGGTTTCTGCTGAACATCGTGTTATGGATGTTCTTTGACGGAACGCGGTCGATGCTGGCGGTGTGTGTCGCGATCGGGGCCATCGCGTCTGCTACATGCTACCGCGACGTGACGGACTACTCACAGATGCTATACTTCATGGATTTTTACTTCTTGGGCCTACTACTATTTGGCAAGCTAGGGAGATATCTATATGGACCGAGGACGTGAGCTGCGAGGAGGGCACGACGACCGCGGACGCATCCCTAGCCACTGTACATAACATGTAAACGGAAAAACGTTTGAAAACGAGGTCGCGGAGGGGCAGAAACCTGGGTGGACAGACGGACAGAGATCGGACAGAGATCAGACAGCGGTCGTGCAACCACGAGGACGCCTGCGGTTGTGGCCGGTGCGTCTAAACGGCCAGGAGTACCGCGGGCCAGGGCCCACAGTGCATTGCTCAGATATCGTGAAACCCTGGTTCCACTCGTTCCTCGCGTATTCGTGCTTCCTCACTTGCTGGGAGATCTCGGGGGCGGGCCACTCGATATACTTCCTTGGCGCCGTTGGTCCTGTGGATCCATGCCGCCCGCACTGCTGCTGAGCCTTCGTTTGATGATGCTTTCCCGCAGCCCGCTGGGGTTCGTTACAGGAAGATGGCTATTTCCAATAGCATTCGACTGTAGGTCGTCCGACTTTACACCGGCTTTCTTCAACGCATAGTCCCCGCTGTCAAAATACTTGCGCTCTTGCAACTTGTGTTTGAATAGGTCCTTTTTCGACGGCATCTTGCCGTACATCTTGTAGAGTTTTACCTCCTGTGGAGTCATTTGCGAGGTGTCCACTTTTTCGTTAAGATCCACGTTACTGGACGTTGGCGACAGATCTCCGGACTTGCTCATTTGGTGGAAAGTGCGTGCGTTGGTAGTTGTGATGTTGGTGTGGGTGAAGAGAAGGGGAGTATAAAGCGAGCTTTGCTGATATTGTAATTTCCCACTATATTATAGGAACATCACCAAGCACGGGTATGGTTCTATCTGGAGAAGAATGGAAGAGAAGCTTTGACGTGGCCCCTGGCCCTGACATTTGCGATGAAAACCACTGTAAGTCGGAACGTAACTTATGGCAAAGGAGAGAGCCAGATTACAAGGGCTTGGTCGATTCTAGCACATATCACTACATACGGGGTACTTTATCGTTGAGATTGCCAAGCCAGCACCATCCCATCTGCTCCAGTGGCTTTCGCGTCCTGGGATTCAAGGCTCCAACCATGCAGGATCAAGGTTCTCCCTCCCACATGCCACCGACATGTGGAGGACACGCCATACGGAAATGTAAAACTTTATATGTTCTCACGCCTCGCTGTGGCACTTGACCTGGGTTACTTGGGCCTATCGGAGGTAGTAAATACGCGTTAGGCTTGCTATCTTTGCCTAGTTCCGGGCCTTGCAAACTGAATATTTGTTAGGAATAGTGTGAGTTTCCAGGGAACTGATGGTGATGTGCGTCTAATCGCATAAACAGCGTCAGGATATATGTGGCACAGTGGTACATGATGAGAGTACAGAACAGAGGCCATACCAATCCATTTACCGTCTTTGGCCAGGTATCTGAACCAACTCTAATGTCTAAAATAATCGCAGAGAGATAAATATAATCCCCTAGATCCAAATTACTCATCTTACAATGACTATGACCGACTTACAAGACAAACTAAGCTTTCTACTAACGAGTCAGATATTATCCTCCGTAGAGACAAATTAAGTAAGCTTTCTACTAGTGAATTAGATTCGCCTCAGTGATTATCGTGTCGCTGGAAAGCTGCGTCACAATAGTACAGAGTGACAACGGCGAGTAACTCCACCGTGGAGCTTTCCTCACTCCTGTTGACACTGCCGGATGGCATTGAGCTGCGTGGTAGTAGCTGTCAGCTTAGCGTCAGGTCAATACAAAGTGGTACTGGCGACGCCAGTAGAACAATGAACAGGGCGAACAATCAACCAACGGGCGTGAGAGGAGCAGCGAGTGCACAAAAATGCCTTGGCCAGCCATTTAAATTATTCAGCAGCTCAAAAACTCATCTCTTGGATTCAATTGTTAAAATTGTCAAACTGCTAACTGCATCCATATCATCCCCGTCAGAAATATGTATTAATGCCTGCTATAAGTGCCAGATGTAGACCAGGGTTTTAGCCCAAATGATTGCAAGGAGACAACCAGATGTTGCTATGCAAGCTCCGGATTTATCTTCAAGTACTCACAATATTACGCACGATCTCTATCAACAACTTGAACGAACGGCAAGTTAACTACTGTCAGCAACGACTCGCTCCAAGAGATTGCTATTCACCCGTAGGAATTATCACCGGTAGACAATAGAATAGCGCAGTAAACACCAGGCCAAGTCAACAGGCAGCAACGTTCAGATGAGATCCACGAATTTCAGCGAAAATGCTGTCAGTTGAATTTATTAGCAGCTTGCCAAGAGAGCTGTTCTGTTTGCAACATATGTCTTGCAGCCAGACTGCACGATATTCGTTCTATCGTTGACTATAAACTCAGAAAATGGGTCAATTTCCTTTTTATGCTCCATAGAGACTGACTCGTTGGTCCCTGCTTATGCGCTAATAGCTGACCATTGTGTTGCTATGTAAGAGTTCCATCTCATCTACAATGGACGACTGCAGCAAACGCAACTTGAGCGACAGACCTGTACTCATAAAAACACGACCTTTTCTTTAGATGAATTGATCAAGCTCAGTCAGTCTAAGTACAAGGAACATGGAAACCAGGACAGACTGCGTAGATAGCCAATTTCCAACAGCCCAGTGTTAGTAATGCCTCAAAAACTAACTCGTCTGCATGTTATCTGAAGCCGGAATTACAGAAACATGACGAGTGGCCCAGTCAAAACGATAATCCACACTATATAGCGACTAAATAATCGCATTGGTCCGTTTGTGGATTTATTCGAGTACTACCCGCAGTCTTGAGATTAGAGAGAGATTTTTCTAAAGGCACAAAAATGAGCCTGGAAAAGTTGAAGGAACCTGATCAGAAGTCTCTCAAGCTCGTCAAGGCATGTTGAACTTTTTCTCCACAATTACTACCGTAGGTCAAACGATTATTTTCCGCCGATTATGTTAGCGACAGCACAGCTACAATAAAATAGACGACAATGCACTTCACAACTATCTATATGCAGATACACATTCCGAAGGGTCCAACTGCCTAAAGCCAGACGGAGCTTGGTGATCGACGGTTGTGTCTGCCTCGCTGTGGATCATCATATTCAACGAATGTGGCCATGCAATCCTCAATTATTTATCGTTCGTTAGGTAGACTGTGACAATGGACACTTCTCCAAGACCAGTCAACTAACCGCCCACGCTACTTTGTGCTGCTATGAAGGGCACTAGTTGCTTTCTTGTCGGATTTGTTGCCGGGGTGCAAGCTTTGCGCGACTATTCCGATCAAAAAGTGTGCAGGTTTCACACCAACAACGTCACGCAGGTACAACAGAAGCTGCAACCGCATTTGCATGGCCCGATCGACATATGGACTCGTAGTTCTGAGTTTGTGGACGTTAAAGTACCAGCTGTGGTAGTCAAAGATATAGAAGGGTGCGAGGTCATTATAGACAACTTGAGCGACACTATTGCGAAAACTTATCCAGACGATGAGGAAGCTCAAGCATGGTCTTCCGGTATAGTGGAGGATCAACTCCAAGAACTTCTGCTAGCTGGAGACGCCCCCTCTCTCGTCAAGGCTCAGCATGACATTTTTTTCAACCAGTTTCGTGACCTCGAGACCATCTACACTTGGCTGGACCTCATGGAACTGACCTTCCCGGAACTCGTGAAGATCGAGTTGGTCGGTCAAACTTTCGAGGGTCGCGAAATGAAGGCCCTGCATATCAGCACTAACAACCGGGAAGTGAATCCAGAGAAGAAAACTATCATAATCACCGGCGGAGTGCACGCGCGGGAATGGATCGGTGTAAGCACAGCATGCTACTTCATTTATCAGCTGCTAGCAGGATATGGGGAAAAAAGAAAGGAGACCAAATACCTTGACCACCTGGACTTCCTAATCGTTCCTGTGTTCAATCCCGATGGGTACGTGTACACTTGGAGCCACGATCGCCTGTGGCGCAAAAATAGGCAACAGACATTCTACCCCCGCTGTTTCGGCATAGACATCGACCATTCCTTTGATTTTCATTGGACGGGGACCCAGGATTTTCCCTGCAGCGAGGACTACAGCGGAGAATCTGCTTTTGAAGCACTGGAGGCCGAGTCTTGGAACAACTACATAAACGAGTCCAAAAGCGCATACACCATCCACGGGTACCTGGATCTGCATTCCTACTCACAGGAAGTGCTGTATCCGTATGCTTATTCGTGCGACGCACTGCCTAGGGACCTGGAAAACTTACTAGAGCTATCGTACGGCTTGGCTAAAGCTATAAGACGTAAAAGTGGCAAGAACTACAAAGTTCTGTCCTCGTGTGAGGATCGGGGTTCTGATATTACTCCAGGCCTGGGGTCGGGTTCCGCCCTCGATTACATGTATCATCATAGGGCCCATTGGGGTGTCCAGCTAAAGCTACGAGACACTGGGAATCACGGTTTTTTGCTCCCTCCTAAATTTATCAATCCTGTAGGGAAAGAAGCCTACGGAGCTTTACAGTATTTCTGCGATTTCATACTGAATCCTGAATTGTAAAACAACATCATAAATTGAGCGGTGCTCATAACAGCAAAAATAATTCTCATCTGCTCAGAAATTTCTGAGCATTGTGTATAGATCGTAATGACTGTTCAGCAAGTAAACCAGAGTCATCAGCAATGCAATGTATATGATAGTGGCATACATGTCCACGGGAATACCAAATCGCACGGCAGCTACAGACACATTGATGGGAACTGTAGGACTGCGTAGCTCTGGATAGGAGTTGCCAGAGACCTGGAGGTAAACCACTGATTTAAGTGTCTTGTCTTGCGGCAGTGATGAGCTTTTATCGACGGCAAAACCAATCTCATTAATCTCTACAGGGTTGGCAGCGGTCCAACAAAATTTAGCTTGGTAAGTATCGCCTGGGACAACACCTTTTAGCTCAACTTCAAATCTAGTATTATCTATTGGCACCTCAAACCTACCAATAGCACGGTTGGTGTTTTTCAAAACCAGCAGTGGGTCATTGTCTGTGGTTAGTTCAGCACTGCTATATTCTCCTTCGGGGACTCGAAAAACTAACGACTCCGTGTTGGCTAAAACTCCAGAGATAGCTAGAAGAACTGCTATAATACGCTGTGATAGTAATATGTGCTTCATCGTTGATTTTGAGCCAACCCGTTGCGTAATTTGATGAGAGGCCATTCATTATATTAATATTAAAATGAAATTAAGGTTCACCACTCGTTTCACTCAAGACCTCATGAGCACCACCAGCAAGCACAGCGTACTGAAGGCATCTCACCATGGTGCTTAGTGCCAATAATCGTGAGGAACTCACTCAGCTGCGCGCAACCCTTTCAAATACAGAGCAACTTGACGAGATGACAGGCAACGTTGGCCACAGTCTAACACACAACCACTTGAACGGGGAACCAGTCCCACCGAGAACTTTAGACCCAGAAGCACAGGGTCTACCACAGCGTGCACCGGATCTGCCTGCGCGGCGGGCCGCCAATAACGAGGCAAACTTGTGGCCCGAGGTAAACTTGAGATTTCCAGATGCAATAGAGCGACGCAGATATCTGCGTGCATTCCTGCGCAACCTGATAATCCTAGACCACCTGCTTCTAATGGTGCTCTTTCCGTTTTCGCTGTACAATGTTCTCAGGATACTCCTTACGGAGGTGACTTTCTCTAACAACGACTTTATCGTCGACATAGCTACTTATTGCCGGCTGTCCAACATTCTGAGTAGTGACGGTAAGTCTGTGGTGTTCTTCCGGAGCGGGTTTGGCCTTCTGGGCAAATTCCACAACATCATTGTGTTTTATTCTGCGCCCATATTTGTGTGGATCACTTCCAAAAGTGCTAATGGTTTCTGGATAACCAGGGCCTATACAACCTTAATTAAGAGCATCGCAGTAACGCTATACATGCTGTACGGAGTGGGAACTAGCGCATATGTCAGCTTTGCCTCGTTTTTCTTCGCCCTGTGTTTGCTGATGACCGGGTTTAGACGCTACAAGGGCGTGGCTAAGATTATGGGCCAAATTTATCGCTCCACTACGGGAGTATTCTGAGCCCATTGGCCCAGCGATCAACCCAACCTCTTGCCAGACTACTGCTTGTCGAGGCCAAATCAATCACCTGCTCGTCCATAAGGTCACATGACAGGGTCACATGACTGGTGAGTGAATCTCTCCAAAAGGAGAAACTCCAGGCGACGCCATTCCCGCTCGGCTTCAAATTCCGTTTACGAGAAAGTGAACCTTGGTATCATGTTCGACGGATATATCCGTCAGTTATCGACACAGTGGATCTTACCGATTGGCTTCTTCCGCAAGAGTATAAAGGATCAGTGTATCCAGGTGTCTGGAGATTGGTATGCTTTAACACTGTCACAATTGGTTTGGACTGGATTTAGACGTACCCACCATTTTTTTATCCCAGACACCAAAATGAAATCGCTCACGTTTACCTGTACCCTAGCCACCTTGGCAGCGTTTTGCCTGGCGGACAGCCATCAAGAAGGATTGGACCAGAAATGGGGACAAGACTGGCCGTTTTCGGGTATTCAGACATATGCCCATCTACCACACGCAAAATGTTTATTGAACCAGAGTCTTGATTTTGATATTGGTATCATTGGCATGCCATTCGACACAGCAGTGAGTTATCGTCCTGGTGCGCGTTTCGGACCGCAGGCAATCAGAAGGGCTTCTGAGCGCCAAACTTCGATGCGGGGATTCAACTTCCGTGCAGGAGTGAATCCCTATCAGGACTGGGCGAAAGTGTTGGACTGCGGGGACGTACCTGTCACGCCAATGGACAATCATGTGGCTTTGGAAATGATGGGCGCGGCGTTCGAAGACTTGTTGTCAAGGAATAGCACGCTCCAGCAATCAGGCTTCCCTCCCAGGTTTGTGACGCTGGGCGGTGACCACAGTATCATCTTGCCTGTACTCCGCCAGCTGCACAAAGTTTACGGACCTATCTCCGTAATCCATTTCGACTCCCACCTCGACACTTGGGCTCCCACCAAATATCCTTCCTATTGGCATAGCGACCAATGTGACTTTACCCACGGCTCTATGCTCTGGCTGGCCAAGCAGGAAGGCTTGCTATCTGAGAATTCCAATGTTCACGCAGGTTTGAGAACTCGTTTGAGCGGGACCGGTTGGGATGATTACGAGGAAGACGACCAAAGTGGCTTCCACCGCATAGAGTGCGATGAGATCCTGCAGATTGGCGCGGAAGGCATGGCTGAGAAGATTCTGAAGCTGGTCCCGCACGACAGACCTGTGTACATCAGTGTTGATATTGATGTTTTAGACCCCAGCGCTGCCCCTGGCACGGGGACTGTCGAAGTCGGTGGGCTCCTGACCCGTGAACTGATTCATATGATACGCCGGCTCGAGAAGTTGCCTTTGGTCGGTGCAGACATCGTCGAAGTGTCGCCGGCTTACGATCACGCAGACATTACAGCTTTAGCTGCATCCCAGGTGGCATACGAACTCATCACTAACATGGTCAAAGGTGGGCCAATTGACCCCAAGATCATTGCTCAAAACAGGCCAACTTCCACGGAATGGATGCTGAAAGACGAAACTGACTTCGCCGACCAGATGGTATTACAAGCTGGAGGAAATTAATTGATGGCGCGGGGAGCAAATACTATTGCATAGCTTGATTGGAAAGAGTAGCCTACAGGTGATCAATTAGGAACACATAAAATACATGAATGCGGTCCCAAGGCCATTTAATTCTCGAAATTCGCTGCTTTATGGTCGTGTCTCGACTCAACTAATACACAGTTAAGGTCTTCACCTGCTATCCGAGTCTAAGTACCCCTGCGGTGCTTGCAGTTAGACGTTATACTTGGTTCTTGTATGTCTTGTGCTATCGTATCGTGTTACTATGCATACAGGATCGTTCTCATATATATAGATATCAGCAAAAAAAGGTATAGCATACAAGCAACAATCGGTCACCTACGGAACGCCTTTGAAGCGCTTTCTGAGCTCGAGGGGGTTTATAAATTGTACTGCTCTTACAGCTGAAGATAACTAAGCGGATTTCCGCCATTGTTCCGGGTCCAGAATGAGCGCTGTGGCTCATCCGAGAATGAAATCGGGAATCACCAAACACAGTAACATTGCAAAAAGCAAGTCCACTGATTCTAGTACATCTCTGTCTTCGTCAGATTGCCGTTCAAATAGTGCAGAACCTATAGAGAAGCATGAACGCGATTCCTCAATAAAGCAGTCGCGGGGTCACCAAGGTTCCGGTAACACAACTAAAGTCGAAAATCAACCGCGCAGCAAACCCCAGGAGGTAGAGGATGACTTTTTTGCCTGGGTAGATCCTTTACCAGTGAGGCCTCCAGGTTACAAAGCTACGAACCCCAATAGACGCGTTGCATATCCTGTTTACGACGTGGAAGAGCCTAACCTGTTGCCTCCATACTCCTCGACTGTTGACGAAATCACGCTTGTATCGATGAAGATGGAATGGCTCAACCCGTATACTCCGTCCCCGTCGCGAGGGTGGAAAAACTTCGTCATGGAGATCAACTCAACTCAGCTAAATTTTTATCACATTGATCCATCGTTGACTAAAAGTATTAGAAATTATTGGAATGGGAAGGCTCATTTTGCTGGCGACAACATTGATCCAATACTTGAGTATGACAGCCATCATTCGATCTTCAATTCTTTGGGCTCGAAAAGCACTTACCAATTTAATAGAGCTGATCAGGAATCGCTGACCTCGAAGATCAAGAAAGAGAAGTCAAAGCTCTTGGCCAGCAGCAAACTCTTCAGATCATACTCTTTACAATTTGCAAAATTTGGCATTCCAACAGATTACAACCGAAAGACATTCGTTCTGCGCATGAGATGCGAAACCGAGCAATTTTTGCTAAGCTTTTCCCACGTCGATGATATGATTATGTGGAGCGTACACTTAAGTATCGGAATCGGAGTATCTCTCGATCTCGATTTCAGAGAATTCCCAAGTTATAGAACGGTCCCTCGTCGGCGCAGACGCAGAAGACGGAAGAGACAGCTAAATAATGGTCTTGTGGGTACTCCTGGTAGACCTGGTTCGGTTGCTTCTAACAACTCCACCGAATCTCGAAAAGGATTTTTGGACCTACATTCGCCAAACAAAAAGAGATCTAGCTCCGCCACCGGAAGTGTTTCATCTACCCCGGGCGAGGACTACTTTTCTTCGGCATACTCCACATCAAGCTCTAGACGCGACAGTAACGACTCCATCAAATTTAAGCTTAAAAGCTTTTTCAAATCAGACAAAAAGACAACTTCTCCTTCTCATAGAAACCAATATAATCGAAAGCTTAGTGTAGCTGGGCTGAACTCGGTTGTGGAGGATGACGAAGAGGATCACGTTCCAAACAGAACTCAGTCTACCTCTAACACGCCAAGGAAAAAGGAGCACCTTGCCAGGCCAGGGTTAGACCAACGCTCACAATCGACCGGCTTACTACCAAACAACGGCGAAACCGAGGATTATTTTGGATTCGTGCAAGATTCATCATCGGGACAACATGATGTACCAGCTCTTACCCCTGGCTCCCCAGGATCACCAGGCAGTATTAATTCCATAGGCGGTGCTACTATTGCTTCTAACGAGCTTCAAATGCAAACTGGATTCCACAACAATGTCGGCCTTCAAAATGATTTGAATGAGCTTCACGAGATTATTCGTGAGCACAATGAGGATGTGGTAGAGGATGTCATTGAGGATGAAGAAGAAGAAGAAGAATCTCCCACCGGCAATGATCTCGAAGATGATCTTGAAGATGATGCTGAAGACGATGATGATGACATTGATAGCGTGCGTCGTAATCATACAGCTGCAACCTCCTCAATCTATCAGGACGAGGGTATATTCCATGACAGTGAGGATGACTATAACTACGTGGTGGACCGTGGTGATGCTTTCAGGAGGAGAGCTTCCTCAGTAGCTAGCAACTTGAGCAGCACGCCCTACGGTAGCGACGGGGTTAAATGGAGGCCCCCCAGAAAGGAGATGTCTAGAAGAAGATACATCCGGGACTCTTTAAGATGCATAAGACCTCTTCCAGAAGATGAGGACTGGGTCGGCACTGTCATAATTAGACCAATACCGCCTCCTGCCTACGAAACGAATAATCCTCCTGTGTCTGGTTTCATTTTTGACCAGGGACGAACTGGAAAGCCAAAGGCATCAAAAATCAAGAACATGAGAATTGAAAATGGCATCATTCTAAACAAATGCAAAAACCATTTTGTGAAGCCCTACGTCGTTGGCCCCGTCGGACTGCTAAAAACAAACGCCAGGTGCTAGAGCGTGTGCTCCGCCCTAACATGACAGATGTCTCGCCTCGAGACCTCGCAAGCAAAGGATGGTTTCTTGAATGTTTTTCTCTTATTTTGGAACTGCAAACGTCCGTACGGTAACGCAACTTGACGCTCTTATGTATACTATAGCTTATTGCATGCATACCACTTTTACATTTTTGTTGCGCCCAATGTGTGTGATCTTGAAATCCGATCGGAATGCTCTACGGTTTCACAAAATCAAATAGGCAATAACTACAACGCACACAGTACTAAATACAACGGCCCGCGCGATGTGTAAAGGGTTTGCATCATCGGGCGAGAACTCCAGGGAAGAGAAAATCGGAGAGCTCGCTCCTATATCACCAGGCCTCCGCCGGAGCTTTTGAACCCACGATCCCCAACTCTTGAAATATGCACCTAAAATCGAGCAAAAAAAGCCCTTATTGTTAGTACTTAAAATATGGGTAGCATGATTAATGTATTTCCAATTATTAGCATACCAGATTGTGCGTATTCTTTACCCTTCATCGCTATGACAGCCATAAGCAGGAAGCTCAAGAACAGTTTGATTAAACTCAAATGTGCCCTCTGTACTCCGAGGCTAGAGCCAACGCCCTTGCCATCCTTCTTAAGCATCCTGAAATGCAGATGAGGGTTTACAAAGCATCAACTTCCTCGTGCTCCCAAACTCTCAAACCCACCCATGTTGTACTAATGGACCTTGATTGAATTGAGCCCTATGAGAATCAACGTTAACAATGACCAGCGATTTTCGTGACGCTGGGTAAAGAAAACTCTGGAGGCTCATCTCAAGAGCACAAACCCAGCTAAAAAGTAGCGCAAGTACAGCCCATATCCTAGTACAACTCTTAGCTAC
The DNA here is from genome assembly GCA_900074725.1 of Lachancea dasiensis. NCBI lineage: Eukaryota > Fungi > Ascomycota > Saccharomycetes > Saccharomycetales > Saccharomycetaceae > Lachancea > Lachancea dasiensis. The sequence continues at coordinate 703,492 of LT598454.1, forward strand.
CCGTCTGCTTCGGATGCTTTGAAAAACTAAGACAGCAAAAACCAGCCGAAAAGAATTCAAAGAAAAAAAGAAGAACAAGAACACGAATATGAACGAGAGGGCCAAGCTCCAACTGGTCTGATTGTTTAATAACAGCTTTGGCGACCTCATGCTGCTAAACACCCAACGTAATCAAAACTTTGACCTCTCAACAACGGTGTGCTTAAGTCACGTGATACGTACGTTCTAAGAGCCAAGACTACTGAAAAATGTATCGATGTTAGTGCTCGGGTGAGTTGAATCTCTGTTCGGTGAAGTGTCCGGTTTTTGGTGACATTTCCACGTTTTGACCATTGGTATTTAGACCAGGCACTTACTATAAGACTCTGAAAAATGTCTTCCAAGAAAACGTTGAAACAGATTCTCGATTCGGAATACATCGAGGAAAGCGACGATGAAGCCGAAGCTGCCCTAGAAAGGTCCACCGGCGAAATTGATGGAAATGATGGTGGAGAAGAGGTCATTGACAAAAACTACTGTGTTGATTGCAAAGACATGAAGACTGAAATTATATGCAGGGATTGTGAAGAACAATTCTGCGTGGTTTGTTTCGACATGATTCACCGCAGCGGTCGCAGAAAGCAGCACGAGTTTGTTAAAACCAGTCCTGAAGGACAGGAGCAACCAGATGGGGAGTATGAGCAAAAACAGGTGCAGGACATGGCCAACGTCGGTGACAAAACAGACAAGGAAACCGTCATGCAAGTCCCGGAAACTGTCAACTCCCTTGACCATAAGATGCTTGCTATGCTATCCAAACATGCCAAGTTTATACCCATGCGCTTAACATCCGAGGAGAGACATCTATTGAGGCTATTAGAGGCCGCTTTGCATGTATCGGAATACACGGACCGCGTCGATATAATATCGTACAAATCCAAGGCCAAACGTATTGTCGAACAGCTGAAAGAGATGTGCTCTGTGTTGTGTGGGTTAGTTATTGCTTCTAATCTGAAAGTGGGTAAAAAGCTGTTAGAAATGAAGAATTTCTCGGATAACTCATCGTGGTTCCAAGATGTCTTCGAAATCGGCAGACGTTATAAGATCATGAACCCCGAGAAAATGAGAGATACGTACGGTAAGATGTGCTACATGATTATGGATTCCCGCTTGCCCCAAATCGAAGATCACATGGAATTCCATTTGTTCAAGCCCATTAAGACGGTATACGACTACCTCTCAAAACCTGAGGATCAGGGCCATGCTTTGAAAGTATTCGAGGATAAGCTAATTCTATACGCAACCTCACAAATCTCACCTGTTGGAAAAACCAGAGCGGAAATTAACAGGCTGATCAGGCAAAAGGAAACAGCGGTAGAAAAATTGGTCTCCAGATATTCTAGCAAGCATTATGGCAAAGATGACATTCGTCAGGTTCTGTACTCAATTGGTGATTACAATGCGTACATTAATATGAATCGCAGACCTGTCATGCGCATGCTTGAGCGTTTAGAAGCCTTTCGGGATCCCAGTATCGCAACTCAGTATTCACTTGGCATTCAATATGGGCGCCATGGTGCTCGCCTGACCCACGATCACATGCGTCAAATGGAATATGTGCAACAATCGCTCTCACTGTGGTCGTTGATACAGAGAGAGATGATACATTTGTGGTATATTGCTGATCAGGATCTTTACAACCCTTATGAGTACAGACTGGCCTCCACTGGCCAAGGTCTGAACCGTATAAAAGCTTGTCCAGCGTTGTATCGAGAAATGCATTCCATCCTACAAGAATGCCGTTCTAAGTGTGAGACATGGGTAGGTTCGTCAGTGGTACATCTAGGAGATGATGCAGTTCCTAACGCTTTATTTTTCCTCGACAAATACACCCAGGTTCCTAACATCTTGATTCCCTTTGATCAAACCTTACTACAAATCAATGACTTGGTCAAAGACGATGCCTCCCTCTTAGAATATATCGAGGCAGAGTACGGGTCGGTTGATGACTTGAAGCTAACGATACTTCAAGATGCTTTTGCCCACATGTTTGACGGTTCGGGAGCTGATAATTTCTACATGAGTGGATCGTGTATTGACGGTAGATTAACTTCGGCTTGGAATCACACCAACGCCATCGCAAAAAAGAAGTACTATAAAATCTTTCTAATGACAGGATTCATCGGATTTAATGGTCAAGAGGGCTTCTGAAATACATCCCAGTAAGCATTTTTGTATATAGCCAGTATTTAAGGTGTATTTTAAAATTAATAATATTATTACATTATCACAACTATGAGATGTTCTGCGTCCGAGGTCGCAACCCTGCCTTTGGCTCATGAGTGAGCCTCAGTTCTTATACAACCAGCCCGTGGTGCTTGATAATGGATCTGGAATAGTAAAAGCAGGGTTTAGTGGTGAGGATAAGCCAAAATGTTTTGAGTACGCAATGGTTGGCAAACCAAAATACAGCAAGATAATGGCAGGGGGGCTCGCTGGTGACACACATTTGATAGGGAATGAAGCTCAGAGACTGAGAGGGCTTCTGAAACTTGACTATCCCCTAGAGCACGGTATCGTCAAAAATTGGGAGGGGCTTGAGTTATTGTGGTCATACGTCTTTCGCGAGAGTTTGAACCTGAACGGCATCGAAGATCATCCCGTTTTGGTCACAGAGGCACCCCTCAATCCCGCGGTAAATAGAGAACATATGTGTGAACTGTTATTTGAGTCCTTTAATGTTCCAGCGGTTTACGTCTCAATTCAGGCAGTGTTAGCCCTTTATGCTAGTGGCAGGACAACAGGTTGCGTGGTCGATTGTGGGGATGGGGTATGTCACAGTGTTCCTGTGTATGATGGATTCACGCTCCCTTCAGCGGTACGACGAATTGATGTTGCGGGTAGAGATGTTACAGAATTTTTACAATTATTGCTTCGCAAGTCCACAGGTGTTACACTTCTTTCGAGCTCTGAGCGAGAGATTGTACGAATAATAAAAGAAAAGTCATGCTATGTGGCTCCAGATATATCTACCGAGGAACAGAGATATGCTGGGGTTGATAACGAGGAATTACAAACCAAATTCAAATTACCAGACGGAAAAGTACTCACTATGGGGCCCGAGAAGTTCCGCGCTGCTGAAATCCTCTTTCAGCCTCAACTCATAGGTTCGGAGTCTGATGGGGTGTCTGAAATGTGCTATCAAAGTATCCTTAAGGTGGATCTAGATTTGAGACCGTCTTTGTACTCAAATATCATATTTAGCGGAGGCTCAACAATGTTTGCCGGATTTGGAGACCGCTTTTTGAATGAACTACGAACACAATGTGAGCCTAACACTAAGATCAAAATATTCGCTCCACCGGAACGGAAATATAGTACGTGGATAGGTGGGTCCATTCTTGCGGGATTGTCTACTTTTGAAAGGCTTTGGGTAACTAAATCTGAATGGCAAGAAAACCCGCAATGCGTGCATTCACGGTTTATGTAGATTACTATGAGGAACGCCTTCATCTAAAATCACTCTCATGTATTTCAATACCACTCACACCATTGATAGATAACTATTATATGCAGTAATATCTATCACCAAAGTCCCCAAGGCCAGGAACAAGATATCTGTTTTCGTCTAGCCCAGAATCGATGGCACCAGTCACGATTTTAACGTTAGGAAATTTAGCGTGGTAAAGGTCAATTCCTTCTTTGCTGCAAATGAGATTCAAAAAAAATATACGCTCTTGTTTAACTCCTCTTTTGATCAGCACTTCTGTGGCCATGGCAGCACTGCCACCAGTGGCTAACATGGGGTCCAATAGAAATACAAACCTTTCTGAGATATCTTCGGGAAGTTTTTCGAAAAAGAGCCTTGGCAAAGCAGTTTCTTCATCTCTTTGGATCAAAATTTTACCAATACGCACGGAACGACAGCACTCTCTGAGACCCTGTTCCATAGATTCGCCTGCTCTTACAATGGAAACACCACAAATTTTGCCCAAGAATGACACACCATCAAATTTTTGGTTCGTGGAAGTTTCTACAACCTTAGGTGTTACTGGAAGATGATTCAATCCTTCTTCAACCAGCAACCGGATGATTCTGTCCGCGTAAAAGATAAAGTCTGGTCTCCGTGTGGTTTGATCTCTAATAATGGTATATAGCCCAAGTAATTGGTTAGTTTGTGGCAGCAACACCACATTTTTGAATGGTTCGGTTGACATATGTGTGGTAGAAATTGAAATTGGGAGTATTGAGGGCGATATCTGGAAATGTTTCTGTCACCCTGGAAGAAAATCCGCAGTACTAGGGAAACTAAGTTGAACGATTGTTCCAGCAAAGAGCTAATATAATGTCTCCTAAACAGCAGGGAGAATACTTAGCTTGACTCAAGGCTTGGCAGCTACGTACTTCAGAATATATGCTATGGCGGTGGTCAAATTCTTTTATGTAAATCATAACTTTCAACCACTTGGCGGATCAAAAAAATAGTCCGTCGGAATTGACCTTTCGAAGATGGCCATCGAGATATCAGATATCAAAAATACAGAGGGCAAGAAAGCTCCATGCTTGATGGGGTAGATTAGCATTCAAGTATTGGAAGCTAGCTTTCAGTAGGATTAATAACTGAGTTGATGAAAAAGAGAGTTGGTTTGCGCCATTGACCTTTAAAACAGTACGTACCCAAAAGCCAAAAAAAAAAAAAAACAAGCAACATCTGCTGATGAACCGGAAGCGGTTGCCAAAGGAATATCGGCACACTGAAGGCAACAGTGCTTGAGACATTTCGTTGATCTCTCAAGTGTTTAAATTAGACTAAACAACATGATATGGTACATCATATTTAACGAAAGGGACGCTAGTTATTGTAGCACCGTCCACTTCCCAATTCAACTTTCTTCCCCAGTGGTTTAACGGCTCATCAATACTAGGGACTGCCCAATTCTTTTCCACCACTGAGTCTTTATATTCTTGCAAATGTTAATTTTTGAAGGATTGATAATCTACACAAATTGCGAGCAAGGTGGTCCAGCTCGTATGCTACCGCTGTGGCATTGTTTCTCTGTATTACTCGTCCTTACTCCACGAAAGGACCGCTTATAATGTCGGATCCATCAAGCGGGCTCAAGGTCAGCAGCATAGTACCTCTAATAACCACTAGGCCCAGGTCTCGCGTCTTACCTTCTATGATCTTGGTATCATCCTCGGGATCTCTCAAATGCTCTGTAGTCTCGTCTAAAACCAGGTTCATCAGTTGATCGTAGCCCTTTAATGTTCCAATCACTAATCTTCCGCCCATCAATTTTACGCGAATTTTTGTGTCGGCATATTTGGCCAGGTTAACAATGGCTTCACGCTTAGGGCCTTCGAATTTACGCTTTCCTTGGGATTGATTTTGCTGTTTGTCCTGCTGTTATCAAGTCAATTGTTAGTTTAAAGCTCGCAAGATTTGAGGACATGACCTGTCCTAGAAAGAGGACTGGCTTTCATAAGTCGATTGTCTCAAAGAAACAAGCGTCCAATAACATACGGTTTCGCTCATCGATGCGGTTGAAGCAAATGCCGGGTGTTTAGTTTGGCCGTAGTGTATACTGTCCTTCAGCCATGTAGGAATAATTTTCACAATTTACCTTCCTAACATCAATAAAATTGATGGCATTGTCAGAAATCTGTGATAAAGACAGTACCAGTGATGCCGCTAGTACACATTCTCTCAGATTTGTGCTCTATAAGTCGTGAAATAAACCTAGAATGGGATTGGAAACTGTTGTGCGAAAAGTTGACTCAAATTAGTGGTGTGTTGCCTGCAGACATGCTATTCGAGATTGAACTTCAGGATGGTACCAAAAAAAGAGTGGAGAAAGCAGTTTCCAGAGCAGGTTCACTGCAACAAACACTGGGTCAAGCACCCCTTATCATCCGCATTATAGACACCAATGAGAACTCGATAGCAAACGAACTAGCTCAAGACCCAGCTTTCAACTCTGAAAACACCAGCGGTGAGGCACCCTCTGGGTTTACGCTTTCGGAAGACGACTACCAACAACGATCAGATTCTGTTTTACAATGGAAGAAAAATTGCGGACTGGGTAAGTTCGACCCGAACTATCGCGCAAAGCTGGAAAAAGATTTGACTTTCCAAGCTGACTGTGCAACAGACCTTGTGCTAAATGAGCGTTGTCTGGTGAGCGCTAGTGACACCACAAGCGAAAGGAGAGGCTGGCTGCGATATGTAGGGAGCCTACCTGGGCCGCGAGGGGCGCAAGGCACTTGGTGTGGCGTAGAATTCGATGAACCCTGTGGAAAAAACGATGGAACCCTCGACGGCCATGTCTTATTCGGTCCAGTGAAACCACAGTATGGTGGGTTTGTAAAGCCCAGTAACGTTAAGACGTCAAGTGAATATCAGCCTATTGATGACTTTGCTTCTGACGACGAACTGTAGGGGAGTTTCAAGCAACTTTGAAATTGGTGTTTTAAGATCAGTCTAGAATTCTAACTAAAATCTAACTTATTCAGAAACAGCTACGAGGTGATGGTTTTTGATTCGAACTGTTTTTTGACTAATTTCAGCTAACAGTTTGGCTTCCATATAATGCGTGTGCTAAATGCCACTAATTGATATTTTGGTAGCCAATAATAAGACCTCAGGCATCTTTGGTGAAGATATTGTTTTGAAATTCACTCATGAGGCAAACAAAGCGAATGTGCCCGTGAAATAATACGGCTTTAGCACCTTGGTAGATCTATGTGGTCATTGAAAGGCATTTTTTATTATTATTGTCATCGTGGCTTCACTTGGAGTTATTTAATGGTGACTGGTATCAGTACACGAAGTTAACCTTCTAGTTCCCGAGGTCTACAGCAAATTCATTAAGCACTTCATGAACCCTAAGATTCCGCTTTCAAGCTAGAGATAATGTTTTTCGAGCGACATCTGGTTTATATGTCACCCATACGACAGCCCAAGTTATAAGTTATCTACTTTACGGGATAGTTCCCTTCGCATCGGTATAAGTCCCAATAGATTGGGCTTTTCCAGAAACCTTGTAAGGAGGGCGAGGACAATTTCATCAGTATGCTAGGCGTCACAAACTGTCTTTTTGAGTCAGCACGTAGTTTTTGCGAGAATGCTGAGCGATTAACAGAATATGAGCAATGGCGAGGGATGTTAAATAATTTACAAATGCCTGAACTGGAAAGGAGTTCAGAGTCATCGCCCTGTTTCATTGGAGGTCCAGTTGGCAGGAGAGTACAGGACTAAAGCTGTTACACTCGTCCCCGATGATCTTTAATCTCTGGAATCATGACATTTCCACGCCAACAATCGCTCGAATGCCTGATGAGATACTTGCAATCGTCAAGAACCAGTTTGAAAATACGTTATTCCTCAATTTAGTTGGTGCTAACCGATGATATGCAACTGAACCGCACCCTTAAATGGTGCCATAAACGATTGGTTCCCAATTGCCCCACCGGTAAACTGCGCTTTGAAAGCACATCGACTGTTCGAGGAGCCACCGTTGAAAGGCTAAAGATACCGATAGACCAAATTAAAAGCATCTCCGAGCCACAGATAGACTTCGGATTGCCAATTGCGGTTGCGAAGTCCAGAAGGGTCGCCAAAGGCGCACGCAATGTAAGCAACGCTTTACCGCCCACGCTGCAATACGTCCGTGATACTATGGACAGACACAAGAACTATGTAGTTTTAACCCAGATGGGCTCCTTTTACGAGCTCTACTTCGAGCATGCTGAAATATATGCTCCTAAGCTGAACTTGACGCTGACCAGCCGTGAGTATACACACGGTAAAGTATCCTTTGCAGGTTTTCCAGTACACCAAATCCAGCGCCATCTCAAAGTCTTGGTCAAGGATCACGGATATAGTGTTGCTATTGCTGACCAATTTTTAAAAGATTCTTCAATTACGAATGAAACCAACCGGTTTCTCAGGCGTGTCACCAGAATTGTAACACCAGGTACATTCATGGACGAGGCGTTTGAAAATCTCCAAGAGAATACTTATCTTTTGAGTATTGAATTTCCAGGAAAAGCTACTCTCAGAACTGCTGATATTGACATGAAAATTGGCTTGTGTTGGTGTGACATCTCAACAGGTGAAGTATATGTACAGCAGGTCTCTCTGAAGGATACTGTGTCCGCTATTACAAGAATTGGGCCTCGAGAAATACTTCTTGATGAAGAATTGATGAGTTTTTCGCTAGAAAAAGGAGAGTGGTTCACTGAACTGGTTGAACTTAAAAAGTATTTTGTAAAATACCAGCGGCTTCCTTCTGGTCACAGAGAAATGAAAACTTTTTACCATCTTTTCAACTGTGACGAGGAGGTTGATCGAAGTTTTGCCAAACTAGACTCAACCGTTCGTGACTTGACGCAAAAAGAAACAGCAGCGCTAAGGAATATACTCTTTTATATCGAAGAGCATTTACCGAACGCTCAGGTAAACTTACAAACTCCTCAGCGGCAGCTAACAACATCCATCATGCAAATCGACTCTAGAACAAACTCCTCTCTAGAACTTACCTCTACCATGAGATCTAATAGCAGAAAGGGTTCATTATTATCTGTTATACGTCGTACGGTAACTCCTTCGGGTAGTAGACTCTTGTCCCAATGGCTATGTGCGCCATCTTTGAACCTTTCAGAAATCCATCGGCGCCAAAAGCTGGTGAAACTCTTTAAAGAAAATGATGACTTGATGAAAACGATCTTTAGGACATTAAAGCAAACATATGACATGCCGCGTATCTTACAAAAATTTACATTCGGTAAGGGAGAGGCGACAGAGCTGCTCCAATTGGCTCATTCGCTTCAAAGCGCCGGAGTTATCTTAAAACTGCTTCAAAAAGCATCTGAAAAGACGAATAAAATGCCTCTAACAAAGCTTACTAGTTCATTGATATCTCCTTTGCAGTGCAATGAATTTTTGATAGAAAAGGTGCTCGGCACTTTGGATGAGGAGCAGTTCCTCAGATCTCGGAAAGCTCCGGCAGAATTCGAGAGCCTTGGTACAGAAAATGGTGGACAAAAAGGCCTAGACGTCGATCCACTTGGGGAATCTTCACCTTGGGTTGTTCAATCGAATGCCTCTTCACAATTGCAAAAGCTTCATAAACTTCATAACGAACTTTTGGTAAGCCGTGACATTTTGCGCCATGATCTGGAATCATTCTTCACTACTAAATTCCAAGCTAGAACCGTTCAGCTCAAACTTAAGCAAAGCAATGAATTTGCTATCCACATCACAGCCAGTCCTTCAAACATCAGAGAAATTATGTTTAAACTTAAGGAAGGGCTCCTGTTCCGGGAAGAATTGTTCCGTGTTATACAAAAGTCTGCACAAACATGCTGGTTGAGTCATGAATCCTGGCTCGAGCTTGGACACGAATTAGAACTCACCGCAATGAAAATAAAAAAGGAAGAGAGCGCCTATATGAATGAACTCAAAGGCGAATTTGTAAAAAGAAGTTCTTCTATTAGGCGCATAGCCCATACTTTAGACTATCTTGATGTACTAACATCCTTTGCTAAATTGAGTTTAGAGAAGAGTCTAACTTGCCCTTCCGTTAATTCAACGACGGAATTCAATGTCACCTCTGGTCGTCACATAATGGTAGAAGATGCACTTTCTACTAAATCTTTAGAGCATTTCACGCCAAATGATTGCAATATCCAAGCTCAAGAACTCTGGATAGTAACTGGTCCAAACATGGGCGGTAAATCGACGTTCCTTAGGCAAAATGCAATAATAGCAATTTTAGCTCAAATTGGGTGCTTCGTTCCTTGTAAATCGGCAACAATTGGTCTCGTCGATAAAATCTTTAGCCGTATGGGCTCAGCCGATGATTTATACAATGAAATGAGTACATTCATGGTAGAAATGGTCGAAACTAGCTACATTCTAAATGGCGCCACATCAAGCTCACTTGCAATATTGGACGAAATAGGAAGGGGGACCAGTGGAAAAGAAGGTGTCAGCATTGCTTATGCTACCTTAAAGCATCTGATTGAAAGGAATAAATGTCGATCACTCTTTGCGACGCATTTTGGAACCGAATTACAAGCACTGGTGAGGGGTAAATGCCACCCCGAACAGCAACAGAAGATTTCCTTTTATCAAAGTGCTGTGCTTGATGTTGGTGAAAATGAGTTTTACTACGATCATCGGCTAACACCAGGGGTTTGTACACAATCAGATGCAATAAAAGTTGCGTTGAGGGCTGGTTTTCCTAGGGACTCGTTATTGCATGCGGAAGAAGTACTGAAAGCTTAGGAAAACTGTATCTTTTAGACGAAATATAGAGAAGAATTTAAAAATGCTGTTCGTTTTGATGCTGGTTGCCTTGGTCCTGGGTCTGCTGGGTCTGCTGGGCCTGCCGGGCCTGTTGGGCCTGTTGATTCATGAGTATTTGCTGTAGCTGTCTCACTTGTTGCATATTTTGAGCTTCAGATGCAAAACCTGTTTGTGTAGCCATCTGTGGCTGAGGAAAGCTCGCCGTAGAATTCACCTGAGGATGAGAATATCCTGGATTAGCGGGTATCTGGGGCTGAACGTAACCTGGATTTGGGGACATATGCGTCTGATGATACGATTGGGTGACTGATGGTTGCATCTGGGGGTACATGCCCTGAGGTTGTCCAAAATATTGTTGCGGATAGTTAGAATGACTGAAATCTAGAGGTAAACGAGCTGGTTGAGTTTGGGGAGCATGGGGGATGTGTGTCTGCCTGAAGTCCTGTTGTACATATTGGTATCCGTAAGGATATGGGTAGCCTTGATTTTGATAGGCTAAAGTAGTTTGAGCACCATAAGGGGAGTGAGATTGAGAATACCCGGCAGCATTCTGAGGTGGTAAAGTGTGTTGTTGCGGAGGGAAACGATGCTCTTGTTGCTGCTGATGATAGTATGGAGAATTCACTTGAGGTCGTTGTTCCGAAGCTCGCACTTCGTTTTGACGAGCACTGCGCGGTCTATAAGAGCTAGAGTTTGCCTCATCATTTTCCCAAGGTGTTGTGTTCGTTTTTGGCCTGGAACGAGGCAGGAAGTCCGTGGACACGCGTTTCTTGCCAGCGACAGTTTCTGTCATTTGCACAACCTCTCCCTTGCGTTTCTTAGACTGCTTTTTTATCTTCTTGTGTAACGCCTCCTTTTCGTCGTCCGAGAACTCTTGCTCGTCCTCAGGAAGCTCCTCATCAAACCCGTTAGAAGCGTCTGTGCCACGCAGACGTCTCAATTCAAACGTATCTTGCCAGTGGGCCTCAGGTGCGATGTAAAAAACCTTCTGACCAATTTTGGTGGCTAGTTCTTGGTACAGTTCCGACTTAGCCTTTGGAAATGACACTCTGTAGAAGGGTGCCTGCAGCGGGCCGAAAACTTCACATAGTGGGCCCAACAGTTGACGATCGTGAAGACATAACAGCGACTGCTCCTTCAAGACACGCTGTTCTGCAGAGGCAGTGGACTGGACGATGATATTATGATCAAATGCAGATTTGATGATTCCAATCTCCTGTATGGGAGTATTGGCGGTGATCTGGAAATTTTCAGGGACTTCGAAAGTGGCTTCCTCAGTAAGCTCGTTTTTCGACTTAATAGGACCTTGCGCTGCGGGCTCTTCGTCCTCGTCGTCCTCGTCCATTACCTGAACTTCTGCACCGCTAGAGTCATCGGAACTCTCATCCGAGGAGGAGCCATCGGCCTCCTCCGACGATGCCGAGGTCTCGCTCGCTGAAGAAGTACTTCCAGATCCACTAGTATCTCTGGGATCATGCGGCTCTTCCTCTTGCAGTTTCGTTTCTTTATCTTGGGTTACATTCGGAACCTCCTCATCACTACTAATTTCTCCAACGTCTATATCGTCGTGAATAGGTAATGGCTTGGCATCTGGGTTTTTCAGAGCCTCGCCAAATAAATCGGAGCTCATTGACACTATCTGGAACGATTGAGAAAGCTGTGTGGTATGTCTAAAGCGAACAACTTGCTCATCGCTGTTGTGTTGACGACAGCCATCCGAAAATTTGAGAGCATCATGTGCTCGACGAAAATGCTGGCCGTCTCAAGTAAACGACAAAATTGAGACTCAGTGCCAAGAGGCTCGCCGAAAGCACGGGAGAGTCTACCCAATCGTTGCCATAAGAACACTGTTCTCATCATGTGGGGCTACTTTGCGTTTCGGGTAAATACGAGGATCAATATAAGATAAAATGGCCGAACCAGTGGAAGGGTGGCCTTCAACCCGCTATAGCAAGCAGCAATTACAGGAATAAGAAGACCGCGCCCGACTGAGCGACTGGCTGGCTTTGAGCAAGTCACTTTCCCAACTTTCGGCCCTCAAATATATATATCACTATGGACTATTCTGTCGCTGACGCGGCCAAAAAGAAACGATAATGACGATATACAAATAAAGCTCACAATGAACCTGGGACGTTCCCCGCAAAGCTCCTGTGATCCGAGAGATTGTTTTCTCCTTACAATGCTAGTCATTCGCGGTATTATATCAGTGATTTATCCATCTCAATCTTCATGCAAATAGTTTGACAATCTATAAATCTATATTTTTACCTAAACCTACCTGTTACTCATCTATCAGAAAGCCATATCTACTATTTACCTCCCCAGGGACACTGGTGATCGACCTCTTTTGTCAAGCTCCCTCGCGTTTTCCAGTGTGGGTTCGTCGCATACACGAGTTGGAGCGAGTCGAATTAGTTATCTATCTGTCATCAGCCGGCATCGAACTTCCTAATGAGGAAACTGGAATTACTATCAAGAGCTATCTATGGCTTTTTTTGACTCATCTCGAGAGCGATGAGTAGTATAATAGGATCATGATTAAGCCCTACCCAGGACTAATATTACGTCTGCCAAGTCTGTTCCAACTAGTTTTGTTAAATTTCAGTAGTTCAGAGCATGGCAGCATAGACACTTTGTATCCTCCTCAACGTTTAGATTATCGAAATGGCACCATCCATTAACAGCGATGTGTCCTCATTGCTGTCGACGACAACAGCAGCGAGCCCGATTGCAAGAACGGCAAGTGAAAAGAGGCAATCTGACCTCGAGGATGCTACGCAGAAAATGATGAGGAAAATATCGTCAAGGATGCCGACCAGTGTGTACAGCATGCGCCATGGTGATGATGATGATGATGATGATGATGACTATGAAAGTGAAGATTTAGACGAGCTGCTGGAAAATCAATTTGAAATAGAGGATGCGTTTCGAGTCAAGACTAACAGACTGGCGGAGGAATCTTCTGTGCACCCATCGCAAACAAGCGTGCCGTTGCATGGCCAAGATACGCAGCATAGCGTGGTACAGAAGGTCTTCACAAACCAAACTACAGGGGATCTCAGCCTACCGCCCGATGGAGGATATGGTTGGGTGTGTTGTATATGTCTTACGATGATATACTTCTCGACCTGGGGTATTAGCGCTGCCTCCGGTATTTTCTTGGCATTTTACCTCAATTCCGACTCTTTCCCCGGCGCGACGAAGTATGATTATGCAATCATTGCGGGTTTGAACGCTTTCGGTGCCCAAGCGCTGGGTCCCAGCTCAATGATCACTTCGCGAATTTTCGGCTTGAAGCTGACAATGTACGCAGGTGTTGTAGTTTTATTTCTCGGGTTTTTTCTAGCTTCGTTTGCTACTAAGCTGTGGCAACTATATCTGACCCAGGGTTTTCTATTTGGCGTGGGGATTGCAATGGTCTTTGTCCCAGCGACTACTATTCTTCCGGGTTGGTTTCTCAAGAAAAGATCAACGGCGTTTGGCATTTCACTACTGGGCACGGGAGCTGGCGGTGTCATCTACTCTGTTGCTATTCAACAAATGATTGACAGGACTGGTGATCAAAGATGGGCATTACGCATGCTTGCAATTGCTGGGGCAGCAACCTGTGCAGTTGCGACATTTTTCATGCGTCAACGGATTCCGACTAAACCTTCTGGTCTAAAGTCCTGGATCGCAATCAAACAGCAGTTTCAGCTTATCTATCAGTGGAGGGTTGTGAAAACTTACAAGATCAATTTGATATCTCTGTGGTGCGCTCTGGCGTTATTTGGTTACAATTTGATGGTTTTCACAATGTCTGCCTACGGTGTTTCCAAGGGTCTGTCCTCGCAGCAGGCTTCCTTGTTAACTATTGCCTTGAACTCTGCACAATGTGTAGGAAGGCCGTCTATCGGGCTTCTTGGTGATCGTTTTGGCCGGGTTAACGTCACCGTGGCATTGTCCACCCTGCTAACGATTTTTCTTTTTGGCTTTTGGATACCATCACATACTTTCATCCAGCTGATTATGTTGTGCATTTGCTTAGGTTTAATCATTGGTGTCGCAAACGTGATGAATATTGTCCTTATTGCTGACGTATCTGGTGCAGACGATTTTTTACCGGCTTGGGGGTACTGCAACATGTTCACCGCACCATTTCTTCTCGTCAGTGAACTTATAGCTCAAGCACTTGTGGATGAAAACAACAAGGTTAATCCCTACCTTTACACCCAGATCTTCACTGGTTTATGCTTCTTTGTAGCTCTTCTCTTAGTTTTGTTACTGCGAGAAATCACAGTCAAAATAAGGTTCAAAGCAAGCCTCAGTCGCATTGAGAAACTTCTTACTGATCTTGAGTTGGATGACGACAAGTCAGTTTCGCGCTCTACAAGAGATCAGCTTGAATCTCAACGTCAAGAGTGTTTAGAGTACCTTCAACCAGGTATCGGCACTTTCTTTCGCCGCGTGTTTTGCAAGACTAAAATTTGAATATACCATTGAACTCATTAATGCATTAAAATTTCTTATCGAAGAATTTTACTTAGACTTAGTAATTCTGTATCACCATCAGCTTTTAGATCTTTAATAAGGTAGTACGCGATACTTTGAATTCGTTTATAGTTAGTAACAATATCGGACAGAAGAGTATTGAAGCTCGTAAGTAGCTTAGTAACCTCACTACCGGATTGCAAGCTCAGTACTATCAGGAGTTCATGAATGATGTCGTTAAAATTCGAATAAAGAACAATGAATCCATAAATGTCCCCCAGTAACATAATTAAAGTAGAAGGATAATATTGATTTGAAAAAGCACCTTTTTTACTGTTCTGTGAAGTGGAATCGAGCAATCTATGATTGATGATTTGCTGAAGATAATCGTCGTGTATTTCTTGAAGCTCATCTATGCTGAAAGAAGTTTCTTGTTGACCTGTCGAATTGTCAGACGTGATTTTTGAAATCAACAATGGGTTAGGTTTTAATATCCCCTGTACAACTCTCAGACCATTTTTTATTTGGGTGATTTTCATGGTACTTTTAACAGGCCGATTGTCGTCCGTCATTTTCATTTGCATGCAAGCATAATTTTCTTCGATAATGTAGCGAAAACAATGGTTCTCTAACTTGCGATTTATGTGTAGAACATTAAACTTCAGGGCGTTAATTTTTGACATTTTCCTCAAGACATCTCTCATGAATGGCCTATTTCGGCGCAACTGTCTGAAATCTCGCATGAGAGAATTATTTCGTAACCATTCATTTTGAAAGAAGTAATTGTTCTTCTTAATCCTCCATAAAAAATTGAATATTCTTAAGTATTCATTTCGCCCGCCAGTTTGCTTAAAATTTAGGAGAGTAGCGAGTGGCCTTTCAGCCAGATAATCTAGTGTGAAAACGTCCCAACCAATGGACCCATGGCCAAGCTCTAACACTCTGGCATCAATGCCATCAACAATCTTACTCATTTGACTTGTTCCAAGCATAAACTTCAATGATGACTGCTTTATTGACTCGTGTAGGCATCTGGTCAGCTTGTAGCTTGGAAGTGTTGCTGAAGGCTGCTGAAGGAAATCTGCTGAGTTGTGAATCATCTGATCTATAAAATCACCTTTTCCCATGAAAAGAACATCCCGTAGCATCTGAAGTACCTTCCGAAAGGAAAATTTGTCCTCCAATGTTTCTCTACAGAATGAGGTAATCTCAAAATAATGATAGTGAACTGTCTTCCGAAATTCTAAGGATAGCTCGCTGCCTTTCAAAGTGTCATATATTCTGGTGTACTTCTGGTTATTTCCATTTGTCCACTGGATCTCCAGGCAATCCTTTTCCAAATAAAGGTAGGTCTTTCCGATAATAAAAATTTCCTCGGCCGTTGTTAGCGGTATAAAACTTGGTATCTTCTCAGAATTCAATTTTAAATTGGCAGAATCGTGTTTTGACGGCTCAATCCGTTCAATGAAAAACTCCTGATATGTCTCTAATTGTCCCCGAGTAAGCCAGTTGGCCAGATATTCATAGTAGAGAAGGGCAAGTGAGCAATACAGTGATTTAAACACGCGTTGGACGGTGAGATCGCCGTGCTCCTTGAGGTCATAAATACGAGAGACTAATTGGTCTCCCCTCATTTTGTGAAAGTCAGTCACCAGCTTATAATAGATGCGGAATTCAACTAGCCACTCAACAATCTCAACGTAAAAGGCCTTCAGGGACTGAATTTGAGGACTGTTTGATATCTGATTGATTCTTATCATGTACTCGTGTACACGATCGTCCACGAACGATAAGAATGCAACTTTTAAAGGGGACACGTTGCTTTCAGCTCGGTGAACCTCCACCTGTTTCTGGAGAAAGCAATAAAGAAGCCCAGCTTCGAATAGGATGTGCAGCATTCCACTTTCACCATTTGGCACGGACGTCGGTATGTGAATTCCACTTTTATCGAAAGAAAACATATGTGAAGTAGTGGCCAATAATGTGAATGGCAAGCATTCACGAATTTCCAGCTCGTTCGCGGTGGCACTAAAATAGGGATCGGCTAAACTTGACAATGTGACCATATCATGTCGAGCCCCTGCCATCATCCCATAGTTCGAGGAAACTATCGACCGTCTGTCAGAGTAACGGTCAATGTTCTCAAAGGACTCCGCGTACCCAGGTGAGTTCCTGGAGCCTTTGATGGGTGTCACCAGGTTATCATGCGTACTTAAAAGGTGTGAGCTTAGTACTGAATCCTGTGACATGCGAGGAGACCTTTGATGATGCGGCGAATGGACATCAAGCAGCGTGTTCCTCATCAACTGGACATATGCTGACGCTTCCTCCTCGTTAGGCGATGTAGTCACCAGCTGTAGAAGACCCTCTAGCTTTTGCCATCGGGATAAGCTATCCATAGTCTGGATGGCCCTTTTTTTGTATTTGTTCACTATCCTAGTCATCTGTTCCACCGAAACCGACGGTGATGCTACAACAGCGCTCGCCTCTTCTTGCAGACCCGTTATCAACGCATCAGGGAGGCTCGAAGAGACTAACTCGCGAATAATGTATAACAGGTTAGCCTTTAAGTCCATGAGCCTACAATTGGCTCTTCTTCCAAAGTTCCGCTGTTGTACACCATCAATTGTTACGCCAAACTGAAAGGTAAACAACTCCACAAGATCAAATAAGCTATTGTCATTGTAAACGAGCGATTCAACAGACGCTCTATGACAATTCGCTTCTCCACAGTTCCACCCTGAAGATATTAACGTGCTTAGTTTGAAGCTGTCAACATTTCTGCCTCTTTGTTGAAGAACGATGTATCACTTTTTTCGTGGTATCCCAGGAACTCGACTGATGATTTATAATGAGCAAAGTTGTAGAACTGAAGGAGGGCTCTTAAAGCAATTTCCTGGCCACATGCATCGTTTAGCTCGCCAGCTATGTCCTTACCCGTAACCCAATTATCGTTCAGTTTCAACCTACGGTAGAGATAAACACCCGAAATAAGATCCATGTGTTCAGCCTTCCACTTCTTATTTTTGAACGGCGTCAGCTCCTGTGTAATTTTTAGGATCGGGCGGTAAATATCCAAGCTGAATATCTGATATAACTTTTTTAGTAATGAGCCGATGGAAAGTGGCAGTTCTTTCAGCCGTTGAGTCTTGCTCCCAGTGACCTGGCTGAGGAGCCTGAGAACGTATACCTCGGTGTTTAAGAATCGCAGATTGATAGTAGCTTCAGCCTTCTTGGCTTGTTGGTCCTCAAAACTTTTGCTATAAGACGGATTAAAGGCAGAGCAGGCTTTCCACAATGAGTTTTTCGATTGCAGAGTTCTTCCAAATACGCGATCGGAATATTTGTCCGAACAACTATTCAATAAGGCAGTAGCTGTGCTGATGAGCCTATGATCATAAAGAATGACGCAAAAATGTTCGAATTTAAGAATGTGATTCAGCTTGAACCATTTGTTGATGAGAAATATGACACTAGCTGCTGATTTCAAAGCAACTTCTTTTGAACGTACAATTTCCAACTGAGACGAGAGCTTTTCCTCAGTGACGCCCGATGGCAATTCTTCCTGAGTGTAGATGCGGTTATGGACGTTGGAAGAAATCGTTTGATGGAGTACATATACAATAGAGCTGAAGCTAGGCAAGCATTGCTCATAAAACCTCTCTACGCGTGCCATAGTTTGAGCTTCAATTGCGCTGCTTTCTGGATCGTAATGATAGGGTGTTGAACGCGACATTCCACTAGAAGGGCCCCAGCCACGTTCTTCAGCCATGAAAACCTCGCGCTCATGCCAAAGCTGCTTAGTTGAAAGCTTCACTTCCATGCTATTGTGAATTATTTTAGTGGCTTCTAGCACACTAAAGGGTACGTTCTCGTCGTTTGCAACCTTTTCAAGTGAGGGAAGTCTTTCTGAAAGATAACTTTTAATCTCAAGCTCATCATCCGACGGATACAGCGCAGGATAGGCCAGATTGGTTTGAAAAGATTTGCGAGTCTTTGAACCCGTGTTGGCTTGTGAGATGGGTGAAGATGATGGAGACGGTGCGGGCGTTGCAATGTGGAATTCTGGCGCGCTCACGTTGGTCATCAGTGTGCTTTTGGATTTAGGTCTCGGAATTTCCAGAAACTGAGAAAGAGAATTTGAGTTGTCGAAACAAGCAGGAACATTTGATGTCGGAGGTAAAAATGTAGGGAATCGAGCAGATACATCCTCTCTAAATGCATGATAATCTAGTGGACTAATGGTAAGCTTGTCTGGTCGGTCAGACTTCGCATTGATGTTGTGTTTTTTGCAGACATATCTTTTGACTTTAGCATAAAACTCCATGTCACCGAACTGCAATAGTAGTAGGCGTTGTAGAAGGATTATTGCATTCCGTATCCTCATACTAAGCCGACTACTCCAGCGCCAATGCTCGATGTATTTCGTAATATATTCTAGTAGATTAGTTTCTTCAATTATGATTATTGTTGAGTTTTTTTGTGCTTCGGTAATAGAGCCCTCTTGGCTTTCAAGGATTACGTTGATCAAAGAGAAAACAACTGTCCCTGAAAGAAGATGGAGTTTTGTATATTGCTTTAAATGTGACGAACTATCTCGACACATAGTAGCGTGGTGCATGAAAGCTTTTGCTAGGTTAGACATGTATGGTAGCAGTATGAGATTCGAGCGTCTTATTTCTTTAATGTGGTTTTCGCGACTTTCCTGAGCACCAAACAATCCCAGGCAAATATAAGCCAAAGAGTGAAAGCGTGCCATTTCGACTGACTGGATCGCGGACTCGCTAGCAAGATCCCTCACAGTTGATTGAGCATACTTGGTGTCACTCAAAAATTTATCAGCATCGAACGAATTTTCGAAGCTCGTTTTGATTTCGGGAAGCACAGAATAGTCTGCAAAACTGAACCAGTCTGGAAGTTCTTCTTGTAAACCATAGAAGTCTTGCATTGACCATTGCAATGCAGTTTTAGAGGGGTGGTGAAAATGAAGATCGTTCTCGATCTCACTAGCACGTTTTTTTAGCTGGTTCTGATAGTCCTCATCTACTGGGAGGTTGTAATCGACGTCAGGGCTTATTCTTTGGTCATGGTTCTTATGCAAGTGACTTCTAGCTAGTTCCTTGAGGCTGCCGACACTGCTGGAGGGCGAAATGGGCCCGTCTATCTCATCTACATTCTTGAACTCATCCTCCTCTTCCTCCTCCTCCTCTTCTTCTTCTTCTTGCTGTGCGTCTGGATTCAAGGCATTAGCCTCGGTAGCTTTATCATTTAAATCACTCGGTGATCTGGGAGGGGAGAGTGAGATTGGAGAACCACGCAAACTGCTGCTCTTGGGGCTAGAGTCTCCTAAATGAAGCTTTTTGTACAGAATGTTGTCCAAATCTTGGAGCAAGTGCTCTTCAGCTTCGCTGGCAGGTTCGCTGACATTTCCTTCATGGGGCATGGGTTCCCCACTCAAATATCCTAGCCTGTGGCCACTCCTGCGACGAAGGTCTTTCGACGAGAGAGATTTAATTAAGGGTGATCGGGACTTAATACCTTCCGGCATTGCGAAGTGTGCTGGTGTTGAGTCTTTGTGTTCTGTTTCAAAGCTAGTCTTTTCTTGATGGTTTATAAATAAGACATCATACTTTAAATTAAAATCTATTCTATAAACAGTTGTTAATTACCTGCAAATCCTACAACAGAGCGACTCGTACGACAACAATAAAGTTCCGATGAGTTTCAGTCTTGAGCGAGTTTTAGGGTTTAAAGTAAAAGTCACAAATGTCCTAGATTCTGTGACGACTGGACGTATTTACTCCTACAACTCCTCAAGCAACACAATCACTTTACAAGAGGCTAAGAAAGGCAACCAAGGGCAACAATACAAAATAATCAAACTGTCGTTTGTCAAAAACTTGGAAGTGGTTGGGGAGAAACCATTGAAAAACAATTTCAAAAAAGATCCTATCAGGCCCTCGGAGGTCAGCATTGATGGTGTACTGGAGACACTTAGGGAGAAAATCGACTTCGCGCGGCGAGAGAAAAGCTGACACGGCCGTTGCCTTATTTGCCATTTTGGGCCTGTCGTATTCTGCTAATCTACATCTCTGATTGAACTTTGCACTGTTTCTCTGTTTGCCCAACGGAGCGAGGGTGGCCGACTTATACTAACTGCCACCTCCAGGTCACGCTATCAAAAAGTTTCGGGCCCTTAATTCGTGCTCCTTTAAATCCATCCAATCCTTCCCATTCGATTGCAAATAGTGCTAAGCTTTTGCAACCTCGACAATGTATTTGTTCTTGCTTCAATTCCTCTAAAGAATATGACTTTGGTGAAGTACATCTGCTGCAGAGAAAAGTCTCCCAATATTGATTCATCCGACAATGGGCATCGACCATATTGCTCAGTATGTCATTGGATTTGAACTTTAGCCCGAAAGAGAATCGAACGTCGCTCTCCAAGGCACATGTATCAACTTCAACCGTTGCTATTCGCTGATTCGAGCTGTCGTCAAACAGAAGCTCATTTTATCCTTTGTGGAAGATTTCTAACAGCCCATCGTGTGATTTCGTGTAGGTGTGTATCTTCATGAATATGGTGCATGTTTTCGAGATCCATTTCAAATGAGGGAAAGGATTCAATAATTCAACGCTATTGATCTTAAAGCGAAACCTTTCAACCTCTGCTAAAAGTGGTGGGCCAAGGGTGGATGTTTCGAGATGGAGTAGTAGTTCGTGGTACCTAAGATATCTCAGTTGAGATCTTATAGTGACTCTCCTCATAAACCTTGGCCTAAATCTGTTGTTCGTGAAAATCTCACTGCTCTCGCGCGATGAGCAATTGAGATACTTCATCAGGTATGCAATCACCACTGTTCCAGATCGGCCCTTGCCCATGTTACAATGTAAAAGAGCTACCCTGGCATTGTCTTGTGAAAGGTAGTCGTACAAATCATCCAACAGCGGTTGTAGTAGTATGAATGGTGGTGGCGAGTGATCAAGCCATCCATATCGACGAAGGCTCATTTTTTGCTCTTTTTCAGATGTATTTTGGTGATAAGAGGCGAACGGTGGTATGTCTTCTCGAGCGAAGTTTAACGATGACTGATCAAAGGCATCTGGAATTAGGGATTTACATTCAGTGCTTGACACATAAGCAAGGTTTACTCGTGAAGTCACGGATGCTAGGTCTTCGTCTTTGTAGTCAGACGTTCCTCGTTCAGCTTTGAGATTGTAAATTCTCCAGTTGTCAATTCCATGATTCGAATTCAAGTACGATATTAGATCAACCAGATTGTTTCGGTACACTAGTTTCGGATATTTAAGAACTGGGCATGAACAAACAATGTGCTGTTGAGTTATATACGACAGATCCAACCACAGTCCTAGCTCATTTTTGTGAACATTGTTGGGTAAAGAGTAAAGTGTTTTAATAATGCTCTCTGGGGTAAAACTCGAAACTGAGAAAGACATGATCACTCAGTGGCACATATATATGTACGTATCTTTGTACTGTTATTGAAGCCAACTTCAGTGTGTTGATGATTAAATTATGTGTAAGTCTATCAGAAATCTAGCATATGTGTGTAACGCTACAAAATTCGCCCGTTCGGTTGAACAAAAAAACGGAAATAGAATACCCAACTGGCTATCTTGGCATCTTGCCTAGCTTTACTATCAAGTCACAAAGCCATGACAATGCCTCACTAACCTCCGTTCCATCGTCATTCATAAAGTCATAGATGCCAGAATCTTCTTTGATGTCGCCTTCAACATCTCCATTAACGAATAGCCGTGAATGCGACTCACTGTACGATTTGTAGACGAACTTGTCAAAGTAAAAGGGGGGATCGATCCAAAAGGATTCTAAAGTCTGGTAACCACTTCTGGCAGCGCGCCGCTTCTTTAGGGTAGAGTAGGGAGCTCTGAATAACACTTTGATATCAAATTTATCTGCTAGTGCAGGATCGTTAAACATCATGAACCCATCTACAACAACAACTTTAATATTAGAATCGAGAAATTGAGCATCAAATTTTCGCCTTATCTCTTGCTCCACCTTGGTACTCAAGACTACACTCTCGCTATTTTCATGATTATTGTTGTGTATCAAGTCTACCGAAATTTGCCCCGTTTTTTTAATGTAGTCTAGTTCCTTGCTGAAAAGTGGTAAGTCCAATGCATCTGGAGAATCCCAGTTGCTGACTTGGTAAGTTTCATCAAACGGAATTTCATCGTCGTGCTTGAAAAAGTCGTCCTCATGCAGCAAGACAGCGGACGGAATCAAGTTGGCAGTAAGTTTTGCCAGGGTCTTATGTCGAGTTATCGTTAGCACTTAGTGAGCCGATTAATGCTTCCGCATAACTATAATAAACTTACTGTTTTCCCGCTTGACGAGCATCCGCTGATTCCGATGAGTAGCACCTTAGGTGTCATCGTATTTAATTTAATGTGATTGATTTTGTTTTCATGGTTTTAGCGATAGCATGTCATAATGATCTTGGTAAATCCAATTTAAGACTAAGCTTACTACAACAAATTAAATTCAAAGAGTGCTAAGGAAAATCAACCAACTCATAGTCTGTACAGAACAGGAAGCGTATTCAAAAGACCAATTATGAGTGAGTTTATTAATGAAAACCCTGCGATCTTGGATGAAAACCTTCTTCCATCTCGTCCTGAGGATAAGAATGACACTATTTGGGATGCTCAACTGAACCTGGCCAGTATTCAACGTCGAATGCAACTCATTGACATTCATCAAGGAGCAGACTGCAAAGTGTATCGCAACATAGAACTTGTGGACAGACTACTGGCTAAAGAGGCGTATCTCAACGATGCAGTAGCTCCTGGCCTAACGGATACCGACACCGATGATTCGGAGCTGGAAGAGGCCGAGGATCCTATCGACGCCCAGGAAGTATACGACATGATCGCTCATATATCAGATCCAGAGCATCCGCTTACGCTGGGCCAGCTAGCTGTAGTAAATTTGCCAGATATCGATGTCCGCGAGAACAAAGACAAGACCAAAATTTCCGAAGTTATCGTCAAAATAACACCTACCATAACACATTGTTCGCTTGCGACTCTCATAGGGTTGGGAATCCGTGTCCGCTTGGAGCGGTCGCTTCCTCCGCGTTACAGAATCACCATATTGCTTAAGTCTGGCTCTCACCAGAGCGAAAATCAGGTAAACAAACAACTAAATGACAAGGAGAGAGTTGCAGCTGCTTGTGATAACGACCAGCTGCTCGGAGTGGTTTCAAAGATGCTCAGTACCTGCAAATAGAGCTCATTACAGTCCCGAATTCACGTGAATGTATAACGTGGTACGATTAATTGTTATTCAAGAAGCAATCTAACGTTTTAAGAGCTTAACCCGCAGTTTGTAAAGACAAAAGAGCTGCAGCTTACCGTTTTCATCAACGTCCCTTGATCAGCATCTGAAAACATGGGTATCTTCATTCCTCATTCCAAGCTGGAAAATTTAAAGGCATATAAGTATGTTTAGAACAGGGAAATGTGAGACTCGAGCCTTAATTTTAGAAACATGACTAACAACTTGCACCTTTTTGGTAACCAGATATCAGAGCGAAGATCGGTCTTTGGTAACTAAATATGTTTTGAAGCCATTCTGGGTTCAGTTTGTGAAGCTCTTCCCCTTGTGGATGGCTCCTAATATGGTTACTCTGTCAGGTTTGGGTTTCATCATTGTGAATGTTCTGACAGTTCTCTACTATGACCCCATGCTATCTGTGGAGTCCCCCAGATGGACTTACTTTACGTATGCTCTTGGACTATTTTTGTATCAGACGTTTGATGCATGTGATGGCCAGCACGCGAGAAGGACGGGTCAAAGCGGCCCATTGGGCGAGCTATTTGACCATTGCATAGACTCTTTGAACACGACTCTCTCGATGATGGTATTTTGCTCTGCTGTAGGATCGGGTATGAAATTCATGACTATTTTGTCGCAGTTCGCATTGTTGTGCAACTTTTATCTGAGCACTTGGGAGGAGTACCATACCCACACATTGTTTTTGAGCGAGTTTTCTGGACCTGTGGAAGGGATCTTGATGATTGTAATCGCTTTTATCCTTACCGGCATCTTTGGACCTCAGGCATTGTGGCATAAGCTATTATGGGAATATAGTTTTGGGGGGAGTCTATTCAGAATCGAAAGCTTACATGTAGTATATGCATTTTGCAGCGTTGGTCTCGTCTTCAACATCCTGTCTTCAAGAAGAAACGTTGTCGAGCACTACAAAAGTACTAGCAGGAGCAGCAGTGAGGCGAAATCCCATATCGACACCGCTACTCGTGGTCTCTTGCCCTTTTTCAGCTACTTCGCCAGCGTTTTTGTTTTGGCTACTGTCGATCCGCAAATTATCTCTCTGCCCTTCATCTTGTCTGTGGGTTTGACGATAGCATTTACCGTGGGAAGGATTATCGTTTCTCATTTGACATTGCAGACATTCCCCATGATCAACCCACCAATGTTGATACCAGTGTTGCAGTTCTTCATAAAAATTTTGCTGGTGCGCGTTTTGAATTACGACAGGGCTATCGTATTGCCGGCTTTGAACTGGTTCGGATTTGGGCTAACTTTGGGCATCCACGGCATGTTTGTCACAGAAGTCATCTACGAGTTCACGTCTTTCCTTGACATTTACGCGTTATCCATAAAGCATCCCAAAAAGTCTGCCTAGCTTTTCGATACCTTCTGGAATTGTCACCACTGCTCCGCGTACATTGGAGCAACCCAGCTTTCGTGTAACAAGCAAAATAATCGCTGCATAATTTATATACAAGGCTAGAACAAAGCACTCATTTAAATACCCATCGCTGAACCAAAGACAACGAGCCAAGGCATGTACATAAGGGATTTCTTCACGTTATCCCGGAAGCGCATGAGAATTTTGAGGTCCAGTAGGCCATCATGAAAAGGGAATGACTTCATCATTATGAAACCATTCGAGCAAAGTGCCAGTTGATTAAGCCGCAACTGGGGTACCTTGAGTGGCGCTGGTGGCGTCACCTTGAACCAAAATATCATTGGCATCCTTTTGTAGATCGAAGCTCTTTTCCATCTCGATCAATTGCTGCTCTCCGAGGATTGATAGCGACAATGGAACCCCTAGGAGTAATGCAGAAGTTGTAATGGCCCATGCGACATTTCCGCTCTTAGAGAAAGCACTTTTGACAACCGAAACAGTCGTGCTAAAAACCCTGGAAAATGCCTGTCTCTGTTTTGGAGGCACAATGTCTTTAAGCGCACTCAATCTTTCCAAAAAGGTCTCCTCTTCATCGTACTCATCATCGCTCGAGTATTCGTCGGAAGAGTCCTGTTCTGGGATATCTTCTTCCTTTGAGAAAGAGCCAGCTGCACCATCCGGCTGTTCTTCAAAAACTCTAGCGTTGTTATCTTCTCTGACTTCTGTTAACTCAACCATTATATTTGCTTATAGTGCTAGTCTGCAAGATGATCAATAGTATGAGCAATTGACAATCTTAGATTGAAGAGAGCAGGTTTTACAGATTTTGCGGGCTGTACCTCGTCTGCGATGGTAATTTGAATTATATGGTAATTAAAATTTTCAGAAGCCCGTATATCGTCTTATACGTGGAGAAGAAAACTATCATGGTCAGTAAGCTTGCGAGTAGAAGTGCCAGAAAACATCAGTCGTCTGTGAAATCCACCTCATCAAAGATATTATACAGTTAATTGAAGGGCCCAGTATATGCGTGTGCTTTTTAGGCATGAAAAGAGCCCATAAATTTCGTGCTTGGATCGTAAATTGCTGGCTAAAGGGCAGGTGTGACAGTGCAAGTCACGCAGTGCTGTCTAAATTCAATTTTTACTTGACTTTTTCTTAGCGCGCTTCAAAGCGCCCATCTCTTCCTTGTAAATGTCTTGTGCTTTTTCAGTTTTTCTCTTCTTGTTGGACTTTACAGCAGCTGTGCCCTTTGCCTTCACAGCGCGATCCAAATCATGTTTTGATTGAGCCCACTCCTCGGTATTGTCATCAATTGCGTATTTCTCTAGATTCAAAGAGTTGATTAATTCACGTTGCTTTTCACGCATTTCAGAATTGACACGGGTCCCGGCCTCTTCGAGCTCTTGATCCATTTTGTTCATGGCACCCGCAGCATCCAAGTCTTGCGCCTCATCACCATCCATTTCTTTCACAGCTTGGTCGCGTACCTCTGGCAGAGATTCCTCGATCGACTGACTCAAAACCTCCCGGAAATAGACTGAGAACTTGCGTATGATCTTGGCAAACATTGCGATTGTTTGGTTAAAAGGTAGATTCAATTCCGCAGAAATATCATCCAAACTTTTGTGCTGTAGACCGACAGCCAGTAAAATAGCGCCTTGTACACTTGACAAGCTCACACCCCCTTGGGTTCTGGATCTAAAGTGTAGTGCAGAAAGCAGAGGCAAAAGATCAACAATAACATGGTAATCCAGTAAGTTGTTGGCATAACTGTCAAGTCTTTTGAGATCAAATGGTGAAAGCACAGAATCGATTTCAGCCCTGTTCATGGAAAGAACGGGTTTCTGATCTTCGTTCAAAGTTTGAGCCTTCTTGGCACTTTCTATCACATTTAGGGCCTGTACAGCGGTGAACTTCCTAAAATCATACGACATGAGGGATAAAAACCTCTTTTGGAAGTCCTTGGCATATTCAGAAAGCCAATAAGACTCTCTTCCTTCTAAAACATTCAGCATAACGCACGTATGTTCACCGGTTAGGTCATTGGCTGTTTGGCGCAGGTAAACTGGGATGAAGCGGTTATTTTTCCAAAACTTATGTAAACTGCTCGTTAGTCCGTAGGAAACCCCTAAGTAGTGCAAGTAGTGGGGAGCTTGTTCAGACAGCTTCAAAAGTAAAGGAGGCAACGTCTTCGCATCTCTGAGTTTAATGTCGTCTTTCAGCAAGTTGGCAGAGGCTAAATCTTTATCGTCCAGTCTTCTTAGCTCATGTGCTTTCGGAGTTGTATCTTCATTCAAATCGGTAAATTTTCCTTCATAGTAGTCCCTCAAAAGTTCGACAGCACGGGTACCGTACCCCATTGAGGAATATTCAGGGTTTGTGGCAACGCGCACAATGCGAGCTCCACTGAGGCTAGGGAACTCTTCGTCTTGAAATTGTTGAGAAACCAGCCAAGGAATTAAATCACCTCCTGCACGCTGGCCGCGCGAAAGTGAGCTTTTAACACTCTCCCTCGAAATTTCACCTTCTAGTGCCACCTGAATTACTACCAGAGGATCTGGGATTCTGGCGCCATCTTTTGGGTTGATTGGTGGAAGTAGAACAAAAAGTTGGTGCGCAGGGGCATCACTCATCAACTGTAGATCATTGGGAGAGTTCTTGTAGTGTGAGGCGACATAGAGAGCCATCATTTTCTCCAAGAAAGACTCAGAAACGGGATGGTAGGAAAATAATGTGTCTCGGTTCACGACAAATAAGTTGCATTCTGAAGGATGAGGCGTTCCTCTCGCAGCAAATCTTGGATTCTTCATGAGTGTGACATCCAAACATAAGAGTTTATTGAGCCATTTTTCTACAGGATCGCCAGGGGCGTATCTAATAGGCTCGTCCAGTACCACCTCTCTCAGCGTGCGTCCAGAAATATGAGACTCTTGCTTTTTGTTGTCTCTAGAGACAACCATAGTTTCGGAGGATTCTCTTCCCGAAGTATTTGCCTCGTTTCTCAATTGCTGAATCAGTTTCAAGGACAGAGATCTTCCTGTGCCCTCGTAACCGTTTATGGTAGAGGCCATGAACACAAGGTAAGGACCTAGCAACTGTTTAACAACTGGTAGAGGAATTGCAGCAGCCTCGTCAATAACCACCAGTTCAGCTTGGCCTAGCACATGACAATCGTTGGGCACAATATACTGAATAGTTTGGCGATGGCTTCTCTTGATGTCGACCCTGACAATAGCCTTGTTGAAACTTGGGTTGGTAGACTGAATAATGTCATAATCCATGTGCTCCTGGTATCCTAAAGCATCAAACCCTTTGAAAATGAATTCAAATAATGTCTTCAAGTTCTCCGGTGAGGGAGAAGTGACAAAAATATTGGAATAGCCATGGGAAACTGCGGCCGAGATAGCAATTCCAAGAGCAGCAGACTTACCTCTACCTCTACCAGCTGTCAAAGCCACGGTGGAGTTGAGCTTTTTTTCGGAAATGGCATCCACGAAATTCAGGATAGCCTGCGCTTGGTTAACGGTTTTCGAGAGCGCAACCAGCGACCCTGCAGGCTGAACATCCTCAAGTGACTCTTTGAGCTCATTGAGTTCTTGCTGTCTGGGTGGGATTTCGTCATCGTCCTTTGGAGGCAGTGGTCTAGTATTCTTTCCACCTGAGATTGGCAAAACGTTAAGTTCGTCATCGACTACCAGGCAGTTCTCATTCGAACCCAAGGACAAAATAAAACGCTCGTTGAACCTAGCTACGACATCGGAGTGGGCTTCGGTACGGTATCTAGAATGAATGTCCATGGACATGGTGTACAGCTGCTTGAGCGATGACATCGACTTCAGCAGAATAACCACAATACCACCACCTTCAACTGTTTCCACAGTTCTTGCGAGTAAGTTTGGTGTGAGTGCTTCGAAATCTTGCAGGATACACATCCCGTAGGTGTTACCCAGGATCTTTTCGGTCTCCTTGTAGTATACGTATCTGATGTTTTGGTTAGAAATGAAAGTTTCGAACGGATCCTGCTCGTTGACTTCACGAGTTCCTCTTTTGATCTCCTTTTTGATCTTGGCTTCTCTCTTTTTGCGGTGTGAAGTGAACCCTAGTAGTTTCTTCTTGTAAGCCCATAACACCGATTTATTCATTTTTAGGTCAGCGCTCATCATTAGGTAGTGAAGGTTGGGCAACTGGTTACGAGCTCTGTCGCCTACAATCACGAAGAAGCTTCTCTGTTTCGTTTGAGCACCATTTCTGATGAGCGATGGGATTCTTGAGTCGATCGCCTTTTTGGCCATGGCTGGAAAGGCAGTATGTGATTTTGGTGTATGAACAACCCGACGGCGCCAATTGCAGATTTATAACTTTGATAGTAGGTCCGTGACAAAATGGTAGCTCAGACTCAGGGCAAGCTCTCGACACGGGAGTAAGTATTCTCGAATGAAATGCTTTTTGACAAAACGCACCGACGTTTGTTGAACTACGCAGCTTAGGAGCTAGCTCATCGCAGCTCATGTATCAACCTCATCGCTCAAAATTTTCAGTAGCATCACATGCCACGATTTCTGAATTTGAGCCGATCATGAGCACGTGAGAGGCGTCTAAGACCTCGGCGGCTATGGCATGAGCGTAAACATGAGGATAATATGAAAGAGTGCCGGAATTGAGGCTCAAATAAATCTATACGTGAGCATCGGTTTGATTAACGAGTCTCCGTTGAGCTCAAGTATTTTTATATGCTCTTAGCGCTCTCTCGATTGCTCGGTTTATGCGGTTGGTTCAGTTTACATATAATTAAACTGACGCTGACACAAAAACAGAGCTTTCTCACCAATTGCTTGGTTACACAGAAACCCAGCGTAAAATCTTGCCAAAGTGTTTGAACGTTGTGGTTCAAGAAGTGGGTGATCTCACTGGAGTAGTGTGGGTTCTCTTGGAAAGTAAAACCTCCTTCTTCAGTAGTATTTGTGTTGTGGATAAAACCGAATGCCTTCCAAACGTCTAAGAAGGGTGGAAGACTCGCCTAAGAAGGTAGAAGCGAATTCCATAAACCGGCGAAAAAGGCCCGATAGAAGGGCCAGTAAACAGGCTGTGAATAGAATCAATTCGGCCTGCGATGATGAGAGCAGCTTTGAGAACGAAAATGCACCCCACACAAAAGCAAAAGTCTCCATTAGTTCCAAAGCCAACAGGCAGGAGGACATCGACGAGCTGCGACATGACGTTGGCAATACTAACAAGCGCAAATTCAAGATTGCTCCGCGATCCAGCTTACAGTTCAAGGTTGGCCCCACTTTTGCGGCGACTAGGGCATATTGCCAAATCATTTGCTCGAAAAACAACATGCCGGTGCATTTCTCTCTAACACCGCGGATTGATCGCGGCTTCGACTTCATCAACGACGAGTGGATTGGGTACAAGCGAAATTATTTCACTCTTGTCACCTCTTTCGAGGCCAACGGCTTCCATATTGAGGAGTTTCTGCACCAAACCTACAAGATCAACGCGCCCAGCTTCGAGAAAATGTGCGACGCCAAGTACTTTGCAGTGCGTCTTGTTGCGATGTGCATGGAGGATCAATCGCCCGTCAGTCTGGTTCAACACACGGCAAAGCGCGATAAGGGACCACAGTTCGAGCCACCCATATTTCCAGTAGTTCCAGCGCCATTGCCTTCGCATCAAACAATAAGAGAGGCTTCTAACGTCAGAAATGAAGCAAAGATGAGAAAGTACGATCACTTATTTTACTTGAATCGAAGTCCAGAATCCTGTGATCTCAGGCAAAATGACTTACTGTCGACGTACCCTCAAAATCGAATCAAAAGAGTAGCCAGGTATGAGAGAGTTCAATTCTCATCCTCAATCCATGCTAAGAAACAGGGAAATCCGGTAAGACATTTTCAACTGAGGGTCATTCTCGGGTGTGTCATCGATGGCGGAAGTGCGGCCTCTGAACTTCGCGCGATTTTTCCAGATCTCGCATGTCTCGTGGAAAACAGAACCAGGACGTTTGTGCCAATTAGTGAGGTGAAAACTCCTCCCTTGGTGATTCGTGGGAGGTCGCCTTCCAATTACTTCATTCCAGGGGACACAGAGATGGAAAAACATGTACCCACCCGGGAGATGACTTTGAAGAATTCTCCAGAAGAGCTAGAAACATCAAAAATCAGCCGAACCTGGCACAACACATTACCGCCTTTCTTTAGAGTATCTGAGTACCAGGGAATGAGCGATAAACGAGCTCCTGGTCTGCGGGACGTTACCAACAAACAAGGTCACCCGCAGCCGAGCCTTATTTCTACCGGGCAAGGATCGGTGTCATTGCCGCCCCGCCCAAAGATAAAGGTCAATCTTCAGACCATGTCATGTATCGAAGCCATGATGTTAAAAAGGACGCCTGCATCTACCACAAATAAAGGTCTGCAGCATAATGTGGATCTTTTGTCTAGGACAATCCGCAATGAAAATAACCAGCAACATACTGTTGGCATGAGAGATATCGAGCTGTATCCATTGCCGGGGTTAGTTTCTTCGCACTGTGAGCGAGATCCAAATTTTAATAGAGAGGAGGTGTTTGACTTGGGTATGGGACCTTCAAATACCAGTGGGTCTTCCTCTCGTGACGATGCCTCCGATCATATCAACAGAACCCCTCGACATGTTAGCAATAGGTCTGCTCTCCTCCCTTTTCCACTAGTTGGGAAAGCTGCTAGTATGGATCCGCATTGCGACAGTGCTGAAACCTCATTCAATGAGCAATCCTTTCAGAACGATAACCGTATTTTGGAGAAAACCACAGGTGATATGCCAAACACTACAAATCCTCTGTTGCGGACACATATTTCAGAAGGTCGAATGTGGGCCAGAGACACAGGCGAAACCTTAAACCCATCCCGCTCGACGAGTCGCGTAAACCCCATGGACATATCATTTTGTCTAAACCTCAATCTCGATCAGGGAGAAAAGTGTTCATTAACACCTAAGTCCAAACGGGTCCTGGCGTCGAATGCTAAACCTTCAGATGTATTTGGTGTGAATGAGTTCTTTGATGAGCCGAGCTTTTATCAGCATTAGGCAGATCCAAAAAATTGCGAATTCTGTGGATCGAACACAGGACCTCCAGATATCAGCGACCGAAGTTTTTCTTCAGTCTGGCGCTCTCCCAACTGAGCTAAATCCGCTTTACACTGTAATGATCGACAATTGACAGTATATCGAAGCATTTTGGCCGTTTCCATCGGAACGGTCCTCAACTCAAAACTTAATGATGCTTCTCTATAGCTAGACTAGCCCGTTTTTACTCTTCCTCCTGAATTCTCTTTTTAGATGTATCTCCTCCTACTACCCATGCTGATCTCCAGGCTTCCTTAATATGTTTTCCTCGACCTCACTCGACTTCTTATTGACGCACGAGTTTCTAGTTATCTCGTTATATCCAACGATGCTAGTGCAGAAGACTGGCTTCCTCTGCTTTATGAATGCCTCTTGGCTACGTCGGACTGTCATATCAACTTAAACTCATGACCTCTGGTTATAATTGTTCCTGTCATTCTCCGACATTCTTCCTTGCTCGCCAATGAATTCGTTCTCGTAGCTATATGACATTGCGCTTATCGAAAATTTGGTATATCACTTGTGCACCGCTTCCAATCCCATAGACCATTACTAGCGAACCTGATTTTCCTCTATACTATACGCTAGAATTGTGTTCTTCGTCAACGGTCATTATTGCATTTCCTCAAGTCTGGTGGCCCTGAAACTACGGATACACATACTCTCTTCTCTTGTACCAATACCAGACTAGCCCAAAAGGCACCCTCCAAGTTTTTCCAGCAGTGTCTCGAGGGTGACGCAACCGCAAGCTGCAAATCTGGTTTGACAGGATTGACCTTTTTGATCCAAAATGAGTTACGTATACTCTTTTGACCACATTATTAGGACCACCTACCGCATTCTGCACCACATGCGTGTCAAATAGCAGTGGGTGGGCCAGGATCGTCGTCTTCCTACTGCTGTGCCCTTCCGTATCTCTGTCTATGTAATGGAAATTGAGTCTAATTTGAAGCGCAGAAAGTCAATATCCATACCTGACAGCGTCGCAACGTACTATGTCTAACGAGCAGGACCAGAAGAACACCGGCAGCAAGCTGAAGTTTGTAAAAGAGGGCAATGCGGACCTGGAGACACAGCAGCTACTCGAAAAACGAGAACGTGCAAGACTGGACACTGACTACAAGACAAAGGAGCGTTTGACCCTACAGGACCAATTACGGCTGAATGCAATTCTGAAACAGGAGGAATTCACGGCACTGGTCAAGGACCGCAACAGCTTCAATCGCCTCAGTGTAGAAGACAAGCAGTTTTACCAAGACTTGCAAGCGCGGGCCAGGCAGTCAGACCAGGACATGGAAGAGTACCTTGCCCGTCAAACACGCGATTTCGAACGCAAAAAATCGCAGGTACTAGGAGAAGCTCCCACGAATCCTGAAGTTTCGCCGTCACCGTCCACCGACTCCACTTCCAATATAAAAGTTCCAGCGAAAATTGTCAAGCCTAAACCGAGAGCGAAGTCAGGCCTCAAGGGTATCGTTACTAAGAAAAAAAGTGCAAAGGAGCTTCCAAGCCATCACCTGAAGCTTCTTAGATGTTATCTTTCGTTCTCCTATTCTTGAATTAGAGCTACACCATATCTCTTATCCGGGTTATTGCAATCGAAATTTCACTTCATCGGCGAAGGCCTATGGATGTGTCTCCAGTAAAGTCAGTATTTTATGTTGATTACTAATGTGTGGTGTGCTTGTAAGTGCTCACAGCCACGGTTCGGAAGATCATGTTACTCTCTTCGGATGCTGAACTCTGACTTGCTATCATGACAAATTTCACGTAATTATTCGTACACTTCGAGCATAGTATTTTCCGGAAGCTTTGGCATGCAACGGGCACAATTCAAGGTATAAAAAACGAGCTGCAATTGCCGAGAGATTTTCTACAAGCGTTGATGCAAGATAAGCGTTCTCGTTTAAAGTAGAGAGGCTAATTTCGTTCGGTTCAGATTGAAATCGTTTAAAGTTCAAGAGAGTACTATGAGTATCCCAGAAACCAGTAAAGCTGTCGTTGTTGAAGGCGAGAAAATTGTTGTGAAGGACGTTCCCGTTCAACAATTGACGGGGACCCAAATCTTGGTAAAGGTCAAGGCGGTAGCCGGCAACCCAACCGATTGGAAGCATTTGGATTACAAGATAGCTCCTCAAGGTTCGATCATAGGAAACGACCTTGCCGGAACCGTCGTCAAGCTCGGCCCCGATGTTGACGCAACCCGCTTTGCAGTTGGTAAGACCGTAATCGGAGGAGTGCACGGTGGTTCGGTAAAATTCCCTCAGTACGGTGCGTTTACGGAATACGCAGTGCTGGATTCGGTTTTGACGTTCCAAGTGGATTTGACCGAGAGCGGCGCCACGTCGATCGCCGAGGGCCCGGTCAAGAACTTCGAATCGGGCGCATCGCTTCCCGTTTCTCTCTTGACTGCTGGTGAAGTTCTTCATTACCATTTCAAAAACAAGTTAGAGTGGGAACCCAAGTCTCCGCAGCATGACTTCCCCATTCTGATTTGGGGCGGTGCAACTGCCGCCGGTCAGTGGCTGATCCAATTGGCCAAACAAATGTTTTGCTACAGCGAGATTGTTGTGGTAGCGTCGAAGAAGCACGAGCAGCTTCTCAAGAAGTATGGAGCCGATGCGGTCTTTGACTACCACGATGAAGACGTTATTGAGCAAATGCGCGGTAAGTACGGGGGCTTCAAGCATTTGGTAGACGGCGTTTCGGTGCCCGAGACCTTCCGTCAAGTGTACCAACTAGCCGCACCAGGCGCGACGATCATTCCTTTGATGAACTTAGGCGAGAAGGATATTCCCGAGGCCGAGAGAAAGACCGGGATTACAATTGACCCTACCTTGCTGTATCTAGTGTTTGGACACGATGTTCCATTCGGTCCCCATACTTTCCCTGCAAACCCTGCTTACCGTTCTGCGGCTGTCGACTTGGTCAAGTTCTTGGAACCCAGAATCAAGAACGGCGCGCTGAACCATATTCCCATCGAAGTCTATCCTGGTGGGCTGGAAGCCATCCCACGTATTTTGAGCGACATAAAAAATGGTGCCAACTCCGGTGTTAAGCTGGTTGCCAGGGTGTAAAGATAACCTCCATAATCATGACTACTACGACGTAAACTACACAAATATACATACATGACTCGAGATTGTTGAGAAATTAGCAGGGAAAGTCAAGTACACCCAAGTTGAGAAGGGCGAAGAGACCCAAAGAGATTTTGATGCTTAATTTTTGAATTAGAGGACTCGCTATAACTAGAGCTTAAACTGTGTAAAGTGTATTCCGTTAAAACCTTATATGAAAGAACCTAATTGTGAGTGCAATTCCTATGAAAAGCTGAAAAGATAACCTGGCCGCGATTGACCAGTGGCTAACCGCTGGTGGTCTTGAAAGTCAAACGCATTGCGCTTTAAATCAACATGGCACCGGCAGCAACCAAGCCAGCCATAGCGGCAGCACCGGAACCCATGTTGGCGGCGCCGTTTTCGGTTTGGTAGCTGATGGTAGCGTTGCCAGAAGTAGAGGTGGCAACGCTTAGCGAGGCGCTGCTGGTGGCTTGCAATTGGCCGTCGCTGATTTGAGAGACGGCGGCGGCGGATGACTCAGCTGGAGCACTGGAGGTGGCGGCAGCAGAGGAGGCGGCAGCAGAGGAGGCGGCAGCAGAGGTGGCCTGGATTTGACCGTCGCCGATTTGAGAAATAGCGTCGGCGGTCGTTTGGGCCATGGCGACGGCACCGTAAACAGCAGCGAGGGAGACGACAGTGGAGAATTGCATTTCTGATGTGTTGATGAGCGAAAGACGAGTGTACTCTGGAGAGATGTGAACAATGTGAATCAAAATCTCTTCCTCCGGAGTGCGGTTTCTACAGTGGCCACCGGCCATACTTATACCTCGGCCAGCCGGTCTTCAACTCTGACCGCCATTTGCATTCTTTTGCGGCAACGGAACGACCAGGCTTACCCAAGCAAGCTCCAATGTTTATGTTTTGCGTATGGGTGGATTGCTGGGGCTAGTTCATCCAGAAGGGTCCTCAACTGCGCTGTTTTCCGCTCTCCCATTATGATGGCACAGCCTTTCTGCCCTGGTGTCTCTACTTGTCGATGCGGTCTGGAACTTTGATCGAAAAAGGCAGAAAACGCCTCATGTGGACTTCTCTCTCTATACAAGAAGAATGTACGTTATGTGTGGCTGAACACACACCACTACGCTGTTGACCTTCGAAATGACGCCGCCGCCGCCGCCGGTGTCCCGCGTATTTCACCGGGGCCTGTCCCCGTTTGAAACAGCCAAGACAGCTGGCGACCTGGGCCAGCATTGATTGCACTGTCACACTCCGCCCAAGCACGCTAGGAAACGAAGGGCAACGCCAAAAAAAAATGCGAACAAACACATTTGGAAACCTGCAAACCGGTGCGTTTTGTCTGGCGCTTGACCACTTCCCAGATAGGACATTGTTCTACTTTTTACACATTGCATCATGGCTTAATAGACGGCCGTAGCGTGATGGCTCAGGTTTTGACATATACGGTTTGCGGCTAGAAATAGTGCGGGACGCTCACTTGAAAAGCCAGAAATAGAAGAAAGCTCTCTACGTAACGGGAAGTATGACATACAGCGAGCGAGGCCCAGAGCCGGGGCTACAGAAAACACGAGATCCAGCGGTGATTCCACCAGCCAGAACTGTAGTAGGTGTTCTTGCTGTATGTGGTAAAACAGAGGTGAAAAAATATATCGTCCGTTCAGTATGATGGGGAAAAAACGTGATCCGTTCGGGTCTATTCGGATGCCGGAGCGAGGCGGCCCGAACTAGGTACACACGTGATGCATTTGGAGTCACCAACGGGTGTGCCTGAGCTGGACGGCGATGGTGGCTCAAGGACAGTTGAGGTGAACACTGAAGGAAAGCTTGGCGTGCGGTAGCTGGTCGTCGGAAGAGCGAGCCAGGCGTGATTGGATCTATCAGGTGTCGTACTAGTACGAAGCGATTTTAGTGAGGCGAATCTGATTCGTCAGTAGAAGTAGTGTCTACAAAGACAGGACAAGCAAGACCCACTCTATACACACGCCAACACTACACGCGTGGGTTTAGCTTCGAGTTGTGTCGATCATTCGGCTGGTCATCGGAAGAGCGAACCAAGCGTGATTTAATTGAGGCGAATCTGATTCGCCAGTAGAAAGCTTACTAAATTTGTCTCGTAAGTCGGACATAGTCATTGTTAAGATGAGTAGCTTGGATCTAGGGAATTCTATTTATCTCTCCGTGATTATTTTAGGCATTAGGGTTGGTTCAGTCACCTGAACAAACGCCTGGTATTTGTACAATTTTCGCTAGGTGACTCTGAATAACACAACTATTAATCATTCGCTATAGATCATTCTATTGCCCAAGGATTACGGCTTCAATGCCGTACGCTACCGATAACTTATCGATCGCCAATCCCATTGGACAACAGTTGTTCTCTTCGGTTTGTCTTAGCTTGTAGCTCTATTTGTATGGCTTCGGTTGTGTACTATCATTCCGTACCACTGTGTCACATATTTACTGACGCTGATTATGCGATTAGACGCACATCACCATCAGTTTATTCACATTATTTCCAACAGATTTGATCTGCCTAACGTATATATTGTATCACGACAGAACGCTGCCAGGTGTCGCACTAGTACGAAGCGAGAACGCCTTCGGCAACACCGGGTTTTAGCAGAGGTAGTGCCTACGTAGACAGGACAAGCAAGACCCGCTCTGTACACACGCCAACTAGTTCCATGTAGACCTTCACGAGTTTTCGGGACACAGGGTTAGTGTTTCGCAGGCCCACCGTGCGCTCCCCTCAACATAACCGAAAGTTGCAGTTTGAGTACTAAACGTTAAAAAGTGCACCTAAAAGGCCAACGAGGGCCTGTCAGCGGCGTCAGAATAGTACAATGTGATATACAGCGTTTTAAGATTTCTGTTTCGGCACCACATCGGGAAGTTGGAACGGTACCGAATCGCTTGAGCCAAGGTGAGCCAGGGGCCTCCTCTAGGTTTCACATAGCGGGTGCGCACACGGTAGTGCTGGCAGCGCGAAGTATCTTACACTCCATTGTCTCGAGGGTCGTACATAGTGCCCAAGGTAGATTACCCTATTTTTTCCATCGCACGTATATTTGATGGAAAAAGCTTATTCTCAGTTCGAACCCTTCTCACCAGGTCCACGTTGAAGCACTACACAATACAAGATGTCTGAAACCATTGAAGGTAACGTTAAGATCGACAGATTGGCTGCAGGTGACGGCTCCTCTTTCCCCAAGACTGGTGACCTGGTCACAATTCACTACACCGGTACGTTGGAAAACGGCCAGAAATTCGATTCTTCCGTCGACAGAGGCTCTCCCTTCCAATGCAACATTGGCGTGGGCCAAGTCATCAAGGGGTGGGATGTTGGTATCCCCAAGCTGTCCGTTGGCGAAAAGGCTAGATTAACCATCCCGGGCCCTTACGCTTACGGCCCCCGTGGGTTCCCAGGGTTGATCCCTCCTAACGCCACTTTGGTCTTTGACGTCGAGCTGTTGAAGATCAACTAAGCGCACGGCCGTCGCCGGTGTCCCCGCTTTCACTAGAAGTAACTTTTATATGTAAACACAATTTTTCTTTTCAAGAAAGTGCAGTCGTCTTGTGTGTGCGCATATACAATTGATGCCGCCATGCGAACATGTCTGATGGTGCAGATGTATTTATTTTCTAGATTTGCGTCGGTTTGCCACCCGCGAGCTTGACCTGGCAGCCGGAGTCGCCGATGCACCTTCTGGTGGATTTGCGTTTTCGGCCGTTTCGGTAGTGACGTCCGACTGATGACTTCGTGTAGTCCTGGTCCTCTTCGAAGGCGGGGATTCGTGGCTCGGCGGCCCATGCGGCTCCGAAGTCGTCGCTGGCTCTTGAGGCGAAGGCTCTGGAGTCGGTTTGGAGGTGGTGGTTAGCGGAGATACACTGTCGGGCTTTGATCCTGTATTTTTTGCACTCTGCTTTTCGATTTCCACCACACCCTCGTCTGGCTCGCTCATTCGCACATCGGGATCTTCTTGTTCCTCACTTTCCACAGCCTCATCGTTGGAATTTCCACTGCTTTTTTCCGAATCTGCCAGGTCTTCGTCATGGGTTAGCTCACCAGCTGCATCCAGGGTCCCACCGGGACCCTGAGATCGAGTGACCCTTCCCGTAGCCTGTCCGGACGCTGCAGAGCGCGTGACCCTCCTCGAGGTTCTCTCGGGCGGGGGAATTGATTCTGGGGCCCTATGCCCAGGCTGTGCCTCACGATCCTCATCGCCACCAGACCTGTGGTCATCGTCTTCCAGGTTATCTTCCAGAGCGCCGCGGGCGTTTTCGAGAATCAATTCTCCGTACTCATCCCAAGGCAAATGAAATTCTCGAGGTTTCCTGAGGACGCGTCGAAGTGCCTGGAATTTGGATTTGCAAAACGGCTCTTCGGTATTCTCTGCAGCTTCTTCGGAGGATTCTTCCTCAATGGCATTGTTTTCTCTGTCATCTAATTGTTTAAGATCGTAATGCTGATCCAATTTCGCCCATATTTCTTTGGCAGTAAATTGGCCCTTACCTTCGCTTTTGAGCTTATCAAACAATAATACAACGGGGAACTGGTCCTGTTTGTTCATTCGTTCAAGGATGCTAATCATGTGGAAGTGCTTGTGGACGCCAGCTGGCTTGAACTCCGTAATCCACCGAAACAGACGAATGTCATCTTCGATACTCCACGGAGCAGTCATCATATAGAGTGTCTACTCACGCAGGACATTCGAATGGCGTTGAACCTTCTCCCAAGCTTGGCGAGGTGTCTACTGCGTATTTACTTTAATTACTGGATTCCATGTCAGTACATACGAGACCGCGAAGTGTGTGTACATAGCTTGTGAAAAGCGAGTTTCGGGTGTGGATGATGTTAGATTTGGTAGAGATGTTGCAGGCTTTCCTCGTCTACTCTGGTAGGTCTGTTTTCCCAAGGTTCACCTTATCAGGATACAAAACTGATCCAGGTCCGGGGCCTGCGAACACGAAAAACACCGCTGTACGCCTTGCTCTTGAACCCGGGGATTACAATCATCAAAATGTGACCTGCCATATTCATCGACTTGTTAGTGTTTCTCAACCGTGCCGTGTTTTCAAACGGATAAAGTGTCACTATGGTACAAAGTGATAAACATGGGCCTCTAGTTTGGTCGTGTGCGTTGTGCACCATGCAAATGGGAGCAACCACCAAACAGCCACTTCCGGCGACCGACCTTGCTGGTGTAGCAGCTACATGTATATCATGGTACTGTTTATAAAAATTCGGCCGGATGTCAGCGAGAGTGTGTGTAAAATGTTTTTGTTTCTCACCTCATCGAAAATATCCGCAATTGAGAATCAAAAGTTTCGTCCCTTGCATTGCGTCTATAGTATCCCTTTGATTTCTTGGATTTTTCTTTAGGCAGCGCATTAGTAACATTTCTCTATGCCATGCATGTGTACAGATCGACAATGTTGATATACGCCGGCACTGCTAGCCAGTCAAACCCCAGTGTTGCCTAAGTGGTTCAGGTATGCGCGTAGCTCGACACTCCTTCTCGGGTATCGTATATTACTTCATATCTGTGACAGAAAGGTACAAAGTGATTGATATCGAGCCACTAGCAATCGCCTCATTTGCTTGCTTTGCGTAACGGATCGTATGCTGAATTCAAATTTATAGGAGCAGGTCTGCGACTCTCATCCTGGCAAAGCTCTGGGATGAACTCGGTCAACAGGCTTCACTATAGTTTTTCAGTCGCGACGCCTCAGCTTAAACATAAATGTCGCCCATATAATTATTGTCGGGCCCCCACCAAAATTAGCACATCTAACTATGAATTATAAAATATTGTATGTTCTCGACGCAGCAGTCATTTTTCCTTCGCGTGTGCTCTCTTGCCCATTAAAGAAACCTTGAGGTGTTAAAACCATCGCCTAGAAATTTAAAAACCTTCTACTCTCAAGTACTTAACTTCACAGCGAATACTGTTGGCCCGCAAGCTTGGCTCAATCCATAATGACTAGCTTAAGCCTAGTTGGTCGATTTCGTGTTAACTAGTCCCTTTCGTTTCGAGCGATAATTGGAAAAATTTTAAAACGGCAACCTCTCCATCTCATCACGGTCAAATACGTAGAGGTAGCCAACAAGCAATTGCCGGCTTTGCAGACCAGTTTTATCTTCATTCTTTGGTTTAAGCTAGTTTCTAAAGAATGCCTAGAAAGGCGGTTCTACTCAAATCGCTGGCCCGTGGGCGGATCAGACAGAGTTTCAACAAATACAATTTGTTCAACTTGTATAAGAAAGGCGACGTTGACTTCAGATCCAAGACTCTATACCAGCAAAAATGGACTGCTAAACAAGAGACAAGGGCCTACCATGGCGAGCATTTAACCGAAAGTCGTTGGCAAACAACTTTCACGCCTAAAATGGACTCAGTGGCCCAATTAGACGCGTCTTTGACGGGGCGTGAGACTCAGCAAACACCTATTTTGCTGCAAACATTCGGTGTCTTGGAAAAAAGGCTAGACATAGCTATATTCCGTGCGATGTTCGCCTCTTCTGTCAGACAGGCCCGACAGTTTATTTTGCACAACAACGTATTCGTCAATGGCGTCAAAATTTCTCAACCCAACTACACTCTTCGTCCCGGGGACGTTTTCCATGTTAGACCAGAGAAGGTACTGCAAGGTTTAGGTGCCAAAAAGCCATCCTTATTAGAGTCTC
Source organism: Lachancea dasiensis (assembly GCA_900074725.1). Taxonomy (NCBI): domain Eukaryota; kingdom Fungi; phylum Ascomycota; class Saccharomycetes; order Saccharomycetales; family Saccharomycetaceae; genus Lachancea; species Lachancea dasiensis. The sequence continues at coordinate 745,834 of LT598454.1, forward strand.
TGAAAATTGATAAACGTCAAATCGCTATCTGGAACAGGTACGTGAAGGCTATCAAGGAGAACCCAAGAGAAAAATGGCTCGAAATTGAGGATAAGTATCGCCGCATGGATGACTCCAACCCAAAGAAACAGGAATGGCTGGAGTTTGTTCAAAACTACAATAAAACGCTGGATCTTCAAATGGAAACGGAGGTTAAGTCCCAAACAAAAGAGGTCATTTTGGCAAAGGTTATGCTTGCAGGCTCTAGTGTGACTGAACCAACATTACAAGAGTTTTTGCCACACTTTTACGAAGATGCAGCACTAGGAACCAAGGCGCTAGCGTGTTATCAGGACCTCCAAACTTCTAAGTCTGTGCCAGAAGGCTCCAGTTCTATGTCTCTTGCTCAGTTGACTGAACATGCGAGAACTCTAATAAACCTGTCAGAGGAGAAAAAAAACACCATGACAGATGGATCGAAAAAAGCTTTGAGAGCTGCCAAAAACATATGCTCTGAGCTTTTGACATCGCAGGACAGCATTATTCGCAAACTTTACGAGGGTAAAAAAGGCAGCGAACAAACCCTTGCCATCCCCTTTGACCCGAAATGGGCTCAAAAATTTCAGGGCCACAAGCCTATCACTGTCAGCGAGTTGGCAGAGGACGAAGCTAAAGCAGCCAAGGCCATAAATTTGCCTTGGCAGAAAGGTGTCTATGGTCGCCACGACCCTTCTAAGCCTTACTTCACACCTTGGAAACCACGACCATTCCTCGCACCTTTTGCCATTTTACCTCATCATATCGAAGTTTCTTTCAAGACCTGCCACGCTGTCTACTTGAGAGACCCAGTGGCTCGCCCGGGCCAGTCAGAGGTAATTTCGCCATTCGGGCTTCCAGTTCATGAGCGCGCATACATGTACTATGTCAGAAACGGAAAATGAACGTCATTCATGTTAATAGAAAATAAATGTATAATAATATAGACCACTCACAATTCCTTAGCAGGTTTTCACCTCAACCGGCGTGCTCGTATACAGAAGTTTTCAACTTGCCGTCCGCAAAGCTGTGCTTGAGTTGCTCAGGTACCGGGAATTCTACAAAATCTCCTTCTTCACCGATAGGCAGGTTGACGTTGAGCGAAGTAGAGCATGACGTGAAAATTTCTGCGTTCAAAGATTCCTTGCTTAGATAAATAATCCCGTCATCACTCTTATCAATGCTAATTTGGGGAAGAGAATGTTCCACTTGTATTGCGAATTTGACTGATTTGATAATGTCCAAACCTGAGATGCTACTATCCAGGACGATATTGCAACGTTCAGTTTCGCTCACGGAGATCGCATTGACTTTACCTTTCAATTGAATGAAGACATTAGAGCAATTTCCAATGTAAACAGATTCGTCTTTGGCAACGTCCACCACAATTGGTGTTTCTTCTTGCTCAAATCCTTCGATGAACCATTTATTTCCGATCAATTCCTTCCTGGCTGGTTTCTTAGTCTTTAACGTAGTTGGCTTCTTTGGTTTTGGTGGTGGTGTTTTGGCTGATGGTATGGCAACTGATTCACGTAAGGCTGGATTCTTGTGTGTTTGCTGAGTCTTATCCACCTTTTTCAAAGATTTCGTTATAGCTTCTCCTTGGTTGAGCTCGTTAAATACTGCATCAATACCAGATTTCGAAGCAGGGGGTTCACTTGCCTCAAATACAGATGCAGGTGGAGCCGGTGGAGGGGGTGGGGGCGGAGCAGGACCAGAGATCGTTCCAGAAGGACTACTTGCCTCGGGAACTTCCTCATTACCAAGCTTCTTGAGAGCATCAGAAAACTCTAGTCCCTCTGCATCGTTCCACGAGGGTCCAGTGGTATGATATTGTTTGACGTAGTCGCGCAATCCATCAAAAACGCCCAAAAACTGTTTCACCCATTCCTGGCTCGCTGGGTCAGATTCTTTGAAATCTTTGAGCACTCTGTTGGTCCAGAACTGTGCTGCATCTTTGAAGTCGCTTATCATAGAGGTTGGAGTTTCGACACCAATCCAACTTAGTAGCGGAACTCCTTCGGCAACCGCATTAAGATGCGCAAAATATTTGCTTTGGCGGTTTTCGTCCTTGAGGTCTCCAATTGCCAAGATTTGCTTGTTTAAGGGCTGCAGGGACAACGCAAAGTCGTCAGATCCAAAGTCAGGCTTTTTAGAGGCTGCGACCACTTTGAGAAATGTCTTCTGCGCCTCGAACGCCTTCAAAAAATACTCCGTAGCGCTTTGAACCACAGGGTCTATCTTTGCAGAGGTGGCAACCAAAGGTTCCACATATGTTACAAAAAACTCGCGGAAGGCCGATATACTGCTCGGTTCAGACTCTTCTGCAATTTTTTGTCCGGGTTCACTCGTGCCCACCGCACTTCCGGCTGGTTCTGCGGTTGTTGACACCTCCTCTGCGTCCGGTTGTTGTGGCACCTTTTTATCCTCACTTTGAGCACCTTCAGAAAGAGCAGCATCGATTTTAGTCTGGACATACCCTTCTTGGAAGAAGGTCACATCTTCCAGACGAGCAGTCGCGTCTTCTAACCTTTTCAAGAGCTTCGACAGATTGTATCCTTGGATAGCGAACGAGTCAGACATGGCGGCTTTTAAAGTACCAAAATCTACGCTTTTATCGAATTGTGCGAGTTTTTAATGCACAGCCTGTTAAGCTCCGACCTTACAAGCAGTGGATGGATATATCAACAATCAATGTAGCGGCCCCTTTCGTATTTGGCAGATCGATTGACGTTTAGCATAATCATTGTCGACGACTATTGCTAGATCCAGTGAACGTAACTAATTGTAATCTAAGTCAACAGTTCTCGTAGACCAATAGGCTAGCAGCCTGTAGGACGAGGGACCAAGTGATCGGATCATTGTTAGCATTTCAAATGGCAACCAAGAGAGGTGTAAATAATGCCAAGCGCTCGAAAAAGGTCAATGACCGGTCCAAAACGGCCAAGAATCAATTTCAAGGCAAAAGTTTGTTGGAACGTATGGGTATTTCGCAGAAACCGATGAAGTCCAATAAGGATAGTGTTAATAGCAAGAATATGGGGCTCCGTGTGGTTGATGGGCGTTTAGTCGATGCCAATGATGTCGGCGCTCTGTTACGGGATGCCGCTGCCCGTACGGAATCCCGAAATGGGTCTACCAAACAATCACACAAGAGAGGAAACAACGGGCAGATGGTCAGAGCGCAATCCACGAAGGGGCGTCTGACAACGACCAAAAATGGTAGACGTGTCGAGAAGACAGTGCAAAGACGGGAAGTGGCTCGCAGCCGCGACCAAGCGGCGGTCAAGCCTTACGGCAAGGATTTGTATCTTTCGCTGAGCACGAGTCCGGAGACGCGTTTCCTAAGGCTTCGAAACTTGCCACTGGGGTCTGATTCTAATTCTCTAGCTAGGACCGTGGAGCAAATTGCAGGCGTCGCAGTACAGAAAACCTCTATCATTGATTTGCCCTCAGGCTCCGTGACGGCGGAGATTTGGTTACAGAGCAGCGATTCAAGCATTCTCGCGAAGACCCAAAAACGCCTTCACCATGCCAATGTCGATAACAGGGTGATATCCGCGGAAATAGCGTCTTAAATGTCTTTAAGACTCCCCCCTAGACTCAACTGAAACCCAAAACAAGTAGAATATTGTATTATAGTCTGTAAGCTGTCGTAAGTTTATGTTTTCATTTCAAGGTTTTCATGCTTCGTCCTGTTTCCTTTTATTACTGAGATCCTGGCTCATGCGCTCCAAAAGTCGGAGCTCGGTAATTCGCTTACTCTGGTCATTTTGCGCTAAGGCCAGGTACTCAAGCATGGCATTATGCGATGCCAAACTATAATAGGTATCTCTATGTACATGTGTAAGCCATTCATCACTTGTGGTCCCTTCGGTGCCCAAGCCCAAGTGTTTCTGCTTCATTACTTGGAAAAGCTGTTGCTGCCGCTGCTTGTCCGACTAGCTGTGGTTAGTATTTATGAGGCTTGCAGAAAACTTAGCATAAGCTTGATAGTGATATAGTCAAACGTACCATCTTGGACGGAAGTCTCAGCTTAGTTGTCTACTTTACGTTGGTTGACGTTTTCCGGGCAATTTTATGTATCGTTCATTAGTCGTTTGTATCATTTTACGTTAATTTAGCTGTTGCGAAATCTCAAGCAAAACAAGCCTGGCATAAGCCTAAGTACTCCAGTGTGTGATCAATGAGCTCAGTATGCTCTCAGATAAATGAACTTTCTGAGGAGATATCAGGTACACTTTTTGCCGGTGAAACCTTGTCTCATGCCGCCTGTGAAAATTGGGACACACTTATGCGCACAGTATCCGAAAACTTAAGCTGTTGCGCGAACCAAACGGACCGTAAGCACTACATTAAATCAATTTTGTATGAGATCTTTATTCAACTGTCAGATCATAATACAGAGCGGCCATTGGATGTCGAAAAAGCAAGCAGTTTGATTCAACAATTATATGCTGCCGAAGGCGCAAAAACGGCGCGCTACTTCACATCTCTATTGAATAGCTTCCCAGAGAGGTCCAGTAGGCAGCTGAAACTGCTCCAAGCTCTCAGTTATATGGATGATGAGTTGTGCACCTATGTCATTGACGACAAACTACTGGAGAAAGCTGGCAAGTTTACCACACAGCAGCGTTCACTTTTCAAGAGAAGATTAGTGGACAGCAGATACATTATTCAGAAGTATAACTTACTCAGTGAACACTCTGTGGCATTTAGTGAGTTGATCACCATTTTGTTAGTTGCACATAGTGATCCCTTAAACTTGGACCGTGCCCCCGCGTACTGGAAAGAGGCCCAGTGCATTATCGGGAAATACTCACTGGATCCGTTGCGCTCCCTGGAAGTTATACTGGTCGTTTCATCTCAATTTGTGACTAAAAACTATGGGTTCTTGGTTCGGTTCTTAAAGGCTTCCACCTACTGGCCTACCGTTGAGGCCAATGTTCGAAATGCTGACACGTTGAATAAGGGTGGTAACATTAACGTTGCTCAGTCTTTGGCGATGCACATGAATGAATTACACCCAAGTGTACAATTTTACGATATGGCGTGTGTGCTGATTATTGAAGGCATGGTGTCTTTTCTCTCAGTGTTTGACAATTTGGGGCCCAACGATGAAACTATTCAATCTTTTACCACTGCTTACTATGAAGAATTAGAGGCTGATAGTATGAAGGGCATCTCCAATCCATTGGCTATGGCGTCCGCCTTAGCTGACGATGCCGACGAAGATGACAAGCCACTGTCGAGCGAAGATGGAGAGGCTGGCACTGTTGAGAAGGGAGTTTCTCACGTAGAACCAGAAATTAATCGAGAAGAGACCAAAGATCATTTGAAGGAGGGAAAGTTAATGCTCCTGCAGCGACTACTGGCTCATGGCGCTGTAATTCCATTCATTTATGCTTTTCAGACCTACTCTCGGTATATGTTTGCTAGCAAGGATATCTCTAAGCTCTATCTGAGACTTTTTGAATACGCCATACATCCTGTTTACAGCCTTGCTGTTCCTTGCACGGAGCAAAAGAAAGATTCCAATAACCTCGCGCGTACTCATGATGTTTTTCAAGCCTTCCACACACAGACTACTAGAGAATTTTACTACCAAGAATGCATGGCATATGTCACAACTGTTGATAATGTTGACAAGTTGTTTAGTCTTTCTCATCAGTGGCTCACACCTCTCGGCCCCCACTTGGCGCACAATGCATCTGTTGTTTCAAAGCTGTGTAGGATTGGTTTGGAGGATATAAGGAGCAGTTTACAGGCTCCTGCTACATTAGAGCGCTGGCTGAATTTTGCCCGGAAATTCGTACTCCCAGCATTGCCTCTCTTGACCGAGAATGTAATTGTCATAAACCAAGCATATGAATTGCTCAGCTTTTTTGACTATGAACGCCGTTATTTTCTTTACCATGAGCTCAGCTCTAAATTATCTCAGGACAATATTTTCATTAAAGCGGCATGGAACGCTTCTTCGAGGGAAGCTAAAACGGAATTAAAGTCTTTGAGCATTGACAATATGGACAAAAAGGGTAGAATATTTGCGAAAATAGTATCCAAAAATCCATTAAGCGCTCTAGAACCCGTTATGAATCAGCTGGAAAATTATGATAAGTTATCAGATCTGGTGGTGGAGACGACGTCGTACTTTACACCCTTTGCATATGATGTTTTACAGTACCATATTTTGCTTCGCTTGTCATCCGAAAGACAATCTCTTCAAGAAAGCGGCATCCATGTTACAATGTGGGTACAAAGGCTTGCCGTGTTTATTGCAAGCTTAGTGAAAAAGTCTCCAAGAATGGATATCCGCAACATAGTACGCTTTGTGGTCAAGAAGCTCCATTTGAACGATATGATTTCTGTGACTGTAATCAAAGAGCTTACTTCTAAAGTGGGTGGTGTGAAAGATATTAATGATCTAAGTCCAAGACAACTACTCATGCTAAATTCGGGTAAACCTCTCCAGGAACTCGCGAGATCCATAATCAGAGATACGAGAGATGAAAATTACACACCGGCACTGAGATTGCTTAATGTTTTCATCGAAGAAAATGCATTGTCCGAAATTTTTATTCTATTAGACAGTATAAGAGTTTCCCTCACCGGGAAGGACTCTCACTATAAAGTAGTGTCTACAAGGATTGACGATATTGGCTTATTGATGTGGTCTTTTATTGATATGAGCAAACACTTTCTAGGCGCTGATAGATATAAGGCAAACGTGATCCCTTTCGACTTATTAGTGAGCCAATATGGTCTATCGATAGAGTGGGCATTCTTCATTTGGAGAGACTTCTATGATAGCTTACCTAATGATGATTTAAAATCCGTTGAGAATTGGGATCAGGCAATTGAAAGGGCCCAACTGGTACCCGTCGAGTTTCAAGGTGAATTTGTGCAGCTTTTTATCAACTTCTGGAAATCGTCTTTATATGACGTGTCGTTCCCTAAAGACCTTTACGACGATGAGAAAAGGTCGATTGAAAAGACTGCAGCTCAATGTAAACCTGGTAAAAAGAAGCGAGAGGCATCTAAGATGCTTGAAAATATTATGGCGAGCAGACTTGGTCATCAAAGAGCATACAACAGATGCCAATCCTTACTCCAGGCATTCTCTTTCAACGTAAATCAGTTAAAATTAAAGGGCGTTTTGGGACCATTTATACAACGCTGCGTAATTCCGAGGGCTCTATTTTCGCCTGCTGACGCTCTTTACGTGGTCAATTTTATTTGGGAGGCCTTCAGCTTTAGCGGTGCCTTGATGATCTTAGAGGAGATCGCTTTGCAAAGATTCCTCGTCCCTCTTCTTTTTTCCTCAACTAGTTTAGAAGCAAGCAACTTGGGTCTTTTCTTCACCACCTATCTAGAAAAGCTAGAGCAGTTGAGAAAGAGCAACCAGGTCTCTAACGATGACCTCAAAATCTTGTTCAGCATTCACCATACGATAGCAGATGACGTTATCAATTTAATGATGGAGAAGAACTATATGTCGATACGAAACGGAATTGAATTTATGAAGTACCTATCCACAGTGTTCCCCGTTGTAGAATATGACATTTTCCAGATGATTCAAGTCATGGAAAAGCTGATATCAGCAGATAAACGAGAAGATATTTTGCTGCCAAGCAATGCTCTTATCGGCCATTTGAGAGCCCGACTAAAGACCTCTATCGAACTTGAAGCTTTCTATGACATGAATCCTGACGAAAAAAGCCATTTTGCTTGCGAGGAGAAAGATATTATTATAAAATATTATAAGGCATTGGCGAGTGAAGAAGAAGAAAGGAAACGTCGGTTAAACTTCGAAAACGAAACCGAGGAGAAACTTAAGGAAGGGCATCAAGAAAGTAAAAATTCAGGGCTTGTGAATGATGAAAACCTCACAGCGGCAAATGTTTTTGCTAGGTTTGGCAAGGTTTCTCCACTACCTATGTATGATATTTTGGGTGAAATGCGGGACGTTTGCAAATACTTGGAAGCAGATCGTCCCAATTATATGAGCCGCATTGTGAGGAACAAATTTGTACTCGCAGAATTGCGGCAGATAGAAAGGGAAACAATACATCGACCCCAAGAGTATTCATCAAGGCTTTCGGAATTATTTGAATCATTCTATCGGAGCCTCGTGTCCTCACCTAATCATGATAAATTTCAACAGCGGTTGAATGCTATAAGCCTCGCGTGCAAGTCAGTCAGAAACCCACAGGGAATGGAGAAGATGCACAAAGGCAAACCACCAGCTCAACCTATTGCGTACGATGAGGAGCCTTTGCCGAAGGCGCCTTCTTTGATGAAAGCGAGGTCAGAGACTCCTCGGGGTATGGGCCAAGCTGGCGACCTTGGGGATAATAAACGTCAATCGAGGTATAGCGGGGCTAGGCTGAATAACCCAGTTCCTGGAAATAAGAACAAATCTGTGACATCGGATGACAAAACAATCTCATCTCAAAGTCGAGAGAAAATCATCGATGAACGCAAGAAAAATAGGGAATCGTCTTTTGATTTTATGAGCTCCAAGTTACCCAAGGGGCCCTCAAGTTCTAGCGAGGGCAGGCCGGTGAATATAAAAAGCCGGTATGACCGTAATTCAGCGGCAGTTCCCGAAGATAAGGGAAAGGCGTCATCACCTGCGCCGCGTGTTCCTGCCCGCGGTACTGCTGTTAACAGAACGGGCACTGACGCAGCAAGTCGTTTTCAAAATTCCCCGGCCAGCGAAAGCAGGTTTCCAGAGCGCCCCCCTTCACAGGGTCTGAAAACACGTTTTACTAAAAGACCTAGGGACGAGGTTGCGTCGCCTTTTCCGTCGAAGAGGAAAAAAAATGAACCCAGCCGGAGTCACTTTCCAGGTCCTGAACGCGAACGACCAGCGTCGAGTGTAAACCGCGACTCCAATACCGGGGACAGGTACGAAAGAAAACCACTAAATGATAAGCGCCAAGCTGGACCTGATGTGAGTTTACCTTCTGGTCCTCGTTCCCAAGGGACTCGGGACAAGCGAGGCCGTGGCAGTAGCCACGCGCAGCCATCGACTCCAGCTCAACGGCCTAGCAGATATCAAAAGTGATAAAGCTGGCAAATGATGCAATGAGCTGTTTTTACATACGCCTAATGATCTATGAAAGATATTCAAGTCTGGTAGGTCTTGTCATCTCTCCACATCCTCTGATACTCCCTACCATCATTCAAAATTCAGTGAAGGCGGGTACATTCTAATTTGCTTGGTAGTGGGAAGGTCTTTGTACAAATCTCTAAGGTATGCAAGCGGTAAAGATTTCATCACTTTACTTGGTACCGTTTTCTTGCTTTCCAATGAGATGCCAAACTACTCCGCTATCAAGATTTATAATTTTATGTACGGAGAGCGTCTAAACGGCTTCAGCTTTGTACAGTTTCTCGGTCAATAACTACACTTTCCACTCTTTCGGTGCTCCTCAATGCAATTACGCGATGAGTGAAGTGTCACCTTGTTCAGAAGGCGACTTTGAGTTCAGTCATCGTAAAGCTGTGTGTTAAGTGTCAAATATATTTATGATCTACATACATACTTGATTAATCAAAATCATCAAATATCGCGTTGAGAGTCTTACCGACGTACAAACCAAGTTCGAGGGCTTTAGGGAACTTCAATTGCAAGAATTTGGATCTTATACGATGTCCAGTTCCGTAAGTGGGGTATTTGGCGGTGCAAATGGACTTTTGGAAGTTTATGTTAGCAGAGCCCGAGATTTGCCAAACTTACGAAAGCTCGATAAGCAAAGTCCCTTCGTGCGCTTAAGGCTGTCACATATGACTGAAACGTCTGATGTTGTCTTCAGGGGAGGCCAGACCCCGAAATTTGATTTTTATTCCAAGTTTGATCTGACGCCAGATGTTAAGCCTGCTCTCACAGTTGAACTATTCGACGACAGATCGCCTCCCAAATTGATAGGGCAATGCACAATAGACGTAACACCAGCTCTATATAAGGATCCTGAAGATGGTCACGATGATTGGTTCCAACTTTTTTTTGCAAATGCTGAAGCTGGTCAAGTCTATGTCGAGCTGACATTCCATCCTCTAATATCGACGTCACGACTACAGAGAGACAATGCACATGATGCTAGTAACTTGGACCAGGCAATCCAAAATAGGCCTGCGCCGCCCCTTCCGGCCAAAGTTCCTTCCTTCCAGTTGGGTGCCTCCTCGCAATTGTCGGCGCTCTCGAACCACAAAGGTTACTCCCATGGGTCTGACCTACGAAATTCCTCAGCAGCCTCGACATTTGATGTACAATCTTCAAACTCAAGCCCCAGTTTAAGACACCCAGTTAATTTCAATGCGTCTTTAACGTCAAATGGAACGTATGGCTCACATTTGACAACCGATTCGCAGGAAAGCCACGCAACAGCGAATACTGCTACTACGGGCGGCACTGTGGGAACCACAGAGCCATTGTTTGCCAAACTGAAGCAACTTAAAGAAAAGTGGAAATCTATGAAAAACCCGTCCTCCGATCAATTGGACAACGAGAAAACGGTTGATTTGGAAGCACTGCAAAAGGCCGTCGGCGTTGAGCTCGACGACTATGACCGTGTTGATAACTTTAGTAGACATTCAAGCCAACAAACCCTAGGATCTTCCAAACTAGCAACTCAACCACCGCTGCCACCTCTACCTGTTCAAGGGTCCAGGAGAAGTAGCATCGAGCATAGCCCGCGATTAGAAAGCGGCTTCACTTCAAATGCTGGGAGAAGCTCACCGCGCCTACCACCCCTTCCATCCAGTCCTTCTTTGCGGCCTGGTTTAAGATCAAGGCATGCATCCAATTCACCTACAAGACGAAGGCCACCTCCAATGGGTTAAAAAAACGAAAATGGCTATAAGCTGCTCTGATACTTAGATCAGCAAAGCTGTAGTAAAATTAATGGTAAGGCTCTGGGTACACTTTTTAGAACCGTCAACTGCACCGCACTTGCAAGTAAGCAAGTAATCGGAATTAGACGACTTGACCTCACCATCACAAATCACATAAATGAAAATTGTGAAGCCTATTCAGCTCCACACAACCCCTTAATAAATTATCCTTAATATGTAGTTTACAGATGTTCATGCAGAATTGCCCTTATATAAGGGTTGTAGCCTAGAAGGCAGGTTCGTCACCATAATCGTCATCATCGCCGGCATCATCATCTCCATCGTCAAAGTATTTTTCGGCGTTGTAATCATCGTCTTCGTCACTGTCGAATTCCTCATCCACATCTTCAGGTTCCTTGTTCTCATCTTTGCCCTCACCATTCGCAGCTTCGTCCTCATCCTCTGCAAGTCCCTTCAATTTTTCAAGCATTGACAAACCTGCCGCATCGTCGTCTTTTATGTCCGATCCAGTGTAGACGTCCGTCCGTTTATCTAGTTGAGACAGTGCCAGAAGTTTTTTCTTGTTAATACCCATTACTTGGTAGAGTTCCTCTGGGAAAAATTCCAGGTGAAACGGATGTTCATCTATCGAGACTCCAATTTTACGCTTTTTCAAATACCTGTCTGAATAGCGTTCGATTCCGTCGCTTATCCCGTCGTCGTCGATCAGCTTTTGGTTTTTGCCCTGTCCATCTACAGACAATTCCAAGGATCCTGTATAGAATGGGCCCTCGCGGACGGCAGTCACGAAATTGATGTAATTTACGGCTGTGGCACGTTCTGTGGCAGAAAGTAGCCCGTTCACAGGAAGTGGAATCGTGGGAAGCTCAGTATTCTCATTGGCTCCCACATCACTATAACTGAGGCCAAACGGTAGATTCCTGGCGAGGGAACTACCTTCTCTCCCACCACGCTGGAAACTCATAACTTCAATCTATTATTTTTAGAGCAGTTATCCTAAGATGGTGCTACTATGAAGCCCCGAATAAGCTTATCTTAACTGAGTTCGTCGGGCACAAAGCACTATGGGTCTAGCTCATCGGCTGTTTTCGTCTATAAAGTGAAAAATTTCGGTTAATTATATACAACATACCTACACTTTATACGTCGGTACAAGGACGAAGTGTGTCACACAATGGCTCGTCCTTTAGTCTTCGAGTAGATCCGCGATGTCTTCATCGTCATCCAAGTTACCTTGGTATTTCTTGAGTTCGTCAATGCGCTCTTCAAGTATTTTCTCCTGTCTCTTAACCCTCTGTCTTGTCTTGTTCCCCCATCCGAAAGCATTTTCGTTGACGGAGGCAACACTATTTGGATCTTCGACAAGCTTCTCTTGTCTTTCCTCGGCTCTGAGCTTTTCACCTTCACGAACCTTGTTTTCGAGCTGCTTTTTGGCTAAATGCCTTTGGGCTAGGTTACGCAACAACACATATCCGCCTACAATGATTACCAGACGGATGGCATGCTGGAAATCGAGGTTGGCAAAGGAGTCATAAACATTCTGAAAGGAGTTTTGAAGTAGATCCATGGCAAATCTGGATGAGAGACACTGAATAACAGGGTTTTGTGCAGGTTGAAATACACTTGCACTTTGAAGGCCGACCATGAGCCATTTAGTAATCATACTATCACCATACACGAGTTATTTGATATGTGCCTAACGGCATGGATGTATTAGAGTTTGGTACCGTACTCCTGACACTCATAGAGTGGTTCGCTAGGTGACAGCTAGTAGTTCTCCTATGAACGATGTATGTTTTCATAGTTAGCTGTTATATGTATACTTAGTATCTGCGGGAACTTAAAATATTTCTCTTTCACCAGCTGGACAATTTTGCAGCGAATCTCTTTACTCTCTACATAGCTATTCTATTTGAAGCTCATCAAGTGTAAGGGTTAGACCAGAAAAACTATGTGATACTGTCAACTTTGCGTCTGAGAGTTGTCACGCGTTCGAAGGTGAGTTACCGCCTTGAATATTTGTAATACCCTGTCTTTAACCAACACCGATCACTCTCGAGCTTCGGCTCATTTCTGTGCCTCTCTGGATTGCAGCGTTTCCTTAGCGCGCCATCGATTGCCCGGCACATATCCGTTGGTTTGATATCACTTTATAGCATTATGACGCCCACACCTTAATTTTAGATGTAGTCCTCGAAAGTGTCATCGATCGTTTAGCTATTTATGTAAATACATGTAAAATGAAATTAGGTTAGAAATTAGATGAGTTGGGTTTATTGCAATGCTAGATTTTCGATCGGTTTTTCCATCCGCCAGAACTAACGGAGAAGGTTCTTTTCTCAGTTCAAATAACCCTTACAACTTGGAGCCCCACAATAACAAGGTAGTCTTTCTTCGTCGTCCGTTTCTCTTTCGAACTTGTAATCATAGGTGAGTTCCTCGTTCGCAGCAATATCCCTGAGAGCGTAAATGACAATTCTTTTTCTCCCCCCAACTCTAATGATCTTAGCAGTGCAGCTTGGTTCACAGCAATGATTGATGAATCTCGCAATGCCCCCCTTCTTAGTGGCATCAATAACCGTAGACTCGTCGACTCTAAACAAATAGCTCGAGCCAATGCCACTTTTCAAATATGTCCTCTCTCTCATTTCGGCCACCGGCTGCCGAAGAATCTCACCAACGTATTCGATAATCATCTCTTTGGCAGCAATGGGCTCTAATGCATATAAACCCCAGTTATGGATTGCCGATCGCGCGAAAGTAACGGGTTTCTTACGCTTGGTTAATTGATTGAGAGTCAAAAGTTCAGATTCTGAGCCAATGATCGCTTTTTGGGCTTCGATATCTTGTTGGAAACGCCTATTGATTGCGCGGTTGATCCTTGAGGAAGTGATCTCCGGAGCGTGCATGTCAAGCTCTGGTTTTTCCGATTCCTGGCGAGAAGATTCTACATTCACATCAGTGATGTCTTGATGGTGGTACACGGTATTCAATGGTTGGTGCAGCTTTCTGCGATGAGGCAAATAACAATTTTTAAGCCTGTCAGGTATTTTTTTAAACCCATCAGCCTTGAAGCTGCCAGTGGCGCTTTTTAGAGAATCATCAAATGGTACATCATTCATACTATCTTGCAAAGCGGCAACTTTCCGATTCTCCTGTGATGACCGGTTTATATCAAAGAGGAGTGAGGCTAGGAGAAACTTGTTTCGTTCATCTAAGGGCTCCGAGGATACGCCTATGATCTCCTTCAAAACTTCAAAGTCCTCCTCGTCCTTGACAGCGTCCCTGATATCTACTAATGACAAGGAACCTGAGCTGCTGAATAGGTTAGGAGGATAGACGGTAGACGGTTTATCGTGAGCATTGGGCCTGTATTTTTCGGGGATCTTCATCAATTCTTCGGTCCGGGTGCTGTTGAGAACAAACTTTCGATCATCAGGCTCAGGGGTGGTTGCTTCGGATGACTGTAGCTTGATTTTCTTCTCAGAATGCTCAAAAGAATCTGATAAATCATCCTGCTCCTCTTCTTCTTCCCCTTTTTCTTCCTCTTCCTCTTCCTCTTCTTCATTCTCAATGGAAGACAACATTATTTCGTCTTCGTCCGTTTGTAAGTCGGATGGTATCGGTGTGTCGCTTCTAGAGCTTTTGTTCAGAAGGTGAGCCATCGGCTTTTCTAATTTTGGGTCCTTCGCGCTAGAATATCTCGTCTGAGTAGTCTTGCGGTCTCGTGCGACTGACGAACCCTTCGGTTTAAAGCGCGCACCATAAAGATTAAATATATCAAAGGCCGAAGACTTTGCTTGCTGTTCCTGTCTTGTTTGACTTGCAATCCGTCGCAGTTCATTTTTTCTCTCCTCTTCTTCTTCCTTTTTGGCCAGTATTTCAGGATATCGCTGTGGATTCAACATATCAAATACAGTTGGTCCAACAATCCGCCTTTTTATGTCCATTTCTAAAGCAAGACCTAGGTCTTGTAAAAGAATTTCAACAGTCGCGTTGACTAGTTCGTCAGTCGATGCATAACCAACCTTCTTACTTTCATTCTTTTCACTTTTGGTTGTCATAGCCAATGATGGAACAGGATCTATTAGAGTAAATCTTATAGTAACAGGTTTCCGTCTTCTCCTTGAGTTAACTGTCATCACATCAGACTCTACGTACATGCAAGCCTTAGCATCGCTTACATCATTGAACACCACATAAAAACCCGTGGAATGCCCAACAATTCTTGAGAACTTGTACTTAGCCAGCTTGATTTTGAAGTCTTCGATTGCCAGTCCATGAATAGATATAACTTTTTTCGACACGAAAAGAGATGGTCTACCTTGGACAACCTTCTCAAGGTCTCTAGGCAATAGTGTCGGCTGAGGACCGACCGTCGAAGGGATCTGCTTCTGTTGTCTCTGTACTTGTTCTTGGAGTTTCGCTGCCTCTTTGAGATTGCTCTCTATCATAGCGTCTATGATTTTGCGTGATTGGTTATTATCATTTATGGCGACGGCAAACTTGAAGCCTGATACACAATAGCAAGACTTCTCGAATGTTTTAAACGCTTTATGGGCAGACCGATGAGGAGCATCTAGGTTTCCTGGTGGACCTGTAAATCGCATAACGTAGACATAAAGAGGAAGTGCATTATTGGGATCCATGAAGCTCTCAAAGTGCGATATTTCTCCAAAAGTGCTAAAATAGTTCTTTATTATGGCATCTTGAACCGAATTTTTAGGATCACGACTGATTGCGTGAACGACTATCTCACTTGGAGGAGGAGGTCCTATCGAATGTTTATCGTAAACTATCCGTGGCAGTCGCGAAAGTTTCGAACGGGGCTTCCTGTGCGGCTTGCGGGCCTTTGATCGATCTTCGAGATTACTTGACCTCGGGTCTGTAGCCGTCTGTTCTGGTGTTCGAGGTTTTAGCACTGTCCTAGGTTTGCCGCCTGCTTGAGGCTCTTGAGTCATCACATAGCCAGACTTCGGCAACGAATCGGCAATCCATGACTTCATCTCATCCCTGTGTATGAGACGTTTGGCTACAGGATCGAAGTAGTGGTACTGTTCCTGGAAACGGGATGTGTTGTACCGCAGCTGAGGTTCCGGTCGACGCGTCTTTGGGTGGGAAGCCTGAATGTTGTGTGATACCCGTGATCCGCGTGGATAGTAAGTTTCGCCTTGGAAAAGTTCACTTCGCGCCTTATAACTGCCCGAACCATGTTCTCGGCGGTAGGGGCGTCCACCGCCGTTGCGTTTTCCGTTACCGTGAGCCTGATTGTCATTGTGGTACCGGCTAGAGTATCTGTAGTGAGAAGAGTCATAGCCACGTCCGTAATAATCCATCACGAAGAAGACGCAAGTGGTACCCACAAAAGCGCCCCAACTGCTCGTCTACGAAGGTTTGGCTCAATATCGAAACTTTGCAATGTGGTTCAGACGTGTTACTAACGGGTATTTTAAAGTTCACGAACCTATTGATCATTACCGACGTATGGTGACATCTTATACATTGGCTCTTGATACCTGTCACAACTCAAAGTCACACTGGTCGTCGGATTCCGCCCCAGTTGATGCTAGAATTAGAATCAATAGCATTGATTCTGAGAGCAAATGACCATATGACATTTACTCTTTGTGCACTCAGTCTGGAGCATGGCGGAGGAGAAGAAAACCGAGATGCACTAATTTCGGTCGTGATGCGGGTTGTGCCAGTAAAGAATATCAATCATCGTCAAAGGTCTGGCTGTACTTGGCAGATGCGCTCCAGTAGTAGTTGCAATTTTATTGTCGTGCTTCTAGCGACGCAGTCATTGTATACGCGGTGACTTTACTAGGTTTGGCACTTCTCGCGATTGAAGAAGATGCTTCCTTGAGCATGGTGAGAGAGGCACTACAAAGGATTGCTAGCGTTTCGAATCTGATTTAACGTGTACAGTCACCAAGGTGTCTGAACAATGTCCGGTCAGCAAGTTTGCAGATGCGTTTGCGACGTACTTGGATTGGAATTGAACGATCCCGCAAACGACTGGACTCAGGGTCGCCTGAAGAAACTACAAAATACCACTTCCACTTTGTACAACGTGTCACTGAATAAGGTTATGCTTAAGCAGCACGAGGAGGTAGCAAGAATGCATCTGTGTGCTTTCTTGGCCGCAGAAAAGCTTTCGGAGAAGTACGAACCTGATCTGCGCTACGGAAGCGACAAGATCCCTCTTGAACCGCGAAAAATCTTGAAAATGCTGGAAATCATGAGGACATCCATTTTGAGTGCGTCTCCTGTCAAGCGTCTGAGCTGGTCGCCAAGTTCGAAGACAGTTCGGCAAAGCCCTGTCAAAAATGGTGGTCGTTTCACGGCCATCGATCCAAATGAAATGCGAAGACAGCTGTTTGGAACACCAACCAAAAGTGCTGCAGGGCAGAAGAGAAGCAGGGAAGCAACGTCAGAGGAAGATCTTCTCGAAACTCCAAAACAGACGAAAACTCCGGGGACGCCTGGCCGTGACAACCATGTGGGCAGTCCTACGCGTGCGACAAGAAGAAAACTGGTGTTCGAGATGGACGACGATACCGTTCACCATGGGGCTCGAAAGAGTGAAAATATAGGTGACGATGACGACGGTAGCGTGCAAGCGGAAGAGGATAAGGAGGAGCCACAAGATGAGGAAGAGGAACGCTCCTCTTCGCGGCCAAGCCCACGTAAAGCTCTTTCTTCACCAAAACGCCGCTTCAATGCGCCAGATGTAGACCCTTCCGGTGCCTCCATAAGCCAACGCTCTTGTCTCCTTTACAAAAAATACTACAAAGTGACACCCGCAGAGGTTATAGAGCTGTGCAATCATTTTGAAATCCCACGCGACGTTGCGTACCGAATCCTGGACCAATTCTTCGAACATGCCACGTATCTGGTGTTCCCATATCAACTTGTGTGTGGGCTCATTTTGAATTGTGCGCAAGTGATATTCAACGAACAGCGGCGCAAGGATCCTAGGGTCACCGAGTATCTATACCAAAAAATGTGCATGTTGATGAGGACCAACGAGCTTACGGATATCAAGGAATGTATGCAAATAGTCCGCGAGCTTATAGATGGAGAAAAATGGTTTCGGACGCTCAAGGTGGACCATGACTACTACGACGGTGTTGCCTACGAAGAAGCTATTGCGATCAGGCTCGGGAACATGCTTCAGAGACCTACTAATGTTGCGTCCGATGAACAGTTTGAGATCTGGAAGCATCGCCTGATGACAGATATTTCCCTTAGAGATGGGTAACAGCTTAATTACCAAAAACGATCCACATTCGGTCAATTCAGCCATGTGATGATTACACGACGAATCTCGATTAACGCAAAGGCCATTACAGTCAGTGGAAGGTGAAAAGTTAGGATTTTTTTTGATTTCGACGACAGCAGGGTCTCACTATGGAAATTGAAAAATTTGAAATTAAAGAATGATCTCTAAGTGTACGACTTAAACATCAACGTACCTAAATCGATCAAGGAGCCCAGAGTTTGAATCTTGGTCTTCTCTCAATTGTCTTATAATAAGAGAAGCTACTTAGAACTGTATCTCCGGAGGTGTCCAAGTCTAGTTTTTGAAATGAGTTTCTCGTCGACGAAAAGAGTTCAAGCAGATTTAAGTGATTCTGAGCTTAATCAACATGATGTCAAGCGCCAGACTTTGAATGGGGATGGCAGTCAAATGACTTCTGATAGTGATGAGGATGTGTCGTACGTGGAAGAAGTGGACACTCAAGTTCTGGAAGAACCTTACAATAATGCCCAGTGGCAAGGCACCATATCCAAAGTTGTGGGATCGGTCGTATCTATACATTTTGCACAAGTTGCGCCATTCGATTGTGATCCCGCCCTGGTCTCGGAGGCCACTGGTTTTGTGGTTGACGCAGAATTGGGTATCATTCTCACAAACAGACATGTCGTTGGAGCGGGCCCTTTTGTAGGATACGCCGTTTTTGACAATCACGAAGAGTGTGATGTGACACCAATATACCGTGATCCAGTTCATGATTTTGGATTCTTAAAATTCAATCCGAAAAGTATCAAATATATGAAGGTACAAGCCTTGGAACTTAAGCCATCCCTCGCTAAAGTTGGATCTGAGATTAGAGTCATTGGTAATGATGCTGGTGAAAAACTGAGTATTTTGGCCGGCTTCATCAGCAGAATTGATAGAAATGCTCCGGACTATGGAGAGTTGACCTACAATGACTTCAATACGGAATATATTCAGGCCGCTGCGTCCGCGTCCGGAGGATCATCTGGGTCTCCTGTTGTCAATATAGACGGACATGCAGTCGCCTTGCAAGCTGGTGGCTCCACCGAAGCGTCAACTGACTTTTTCTTACCAGTGAACCGTATCTTAAGAGCTTTGAATTGCATTAGGGAAGAGAAGCCAGTCACAAGAGGTACAATCCAAACGCAATGGATTTTGAGGCCTTACGATGAGTGTAGGAGGTTGGGACTAACTACTGACCGCGAACAAGCGGCGCGTAAACAGTTTCCTGATAGAATTGGATTATTGGTTGCCGAGACGGTCTTGAGAGAGGGGCCTGGTGATACTAAGATCAAAGAGGGTGACACGCTGATATCAGTTAACGGCGAGCTGATAGCTTCGTTTATGCAAGTCGACCACATACTGGATACAAACGTGGGCAACAGCATAGAGTTGTTGATCCAACGGGGCGGCAAAGACATAGTTGTTAATTGTGACGTTGGTGATCTTCATGCTATAACCCCATCTTCATACCTAGAAGTCTGTGGTGCGACTTTTAATGAATTGTCTTATCAGATGGCTAGGTTCTATGCCATTCCGGTCAGAGGTGTGTTTCTAAGTAGTGCCTCAGGCTCCTTCAACTTCGACTCTAAGGAAAAATTAGGCTGGATTGTGGATGCAATTGACAATCAAGAGACTCCTAATTTGAATACTTTCATTGAGGTCATGAAACATGTGGAGGACAAAAAACGTGTTACTGTGAGATACCACCATTTAACAGACCAGCATTCCCCAAATGTGGCTAGTATTTACATCGATCGCCATTGGTGCAGCGAGTTTCGCCTCTATCAAAGAAATGACAAAACAGGCATCTGGGACTACAAAAATTTGGCAGACCCATTACCAGCTTTGCCTGTCGTTCCACGCGAAGCTAAATTCATTGACCTGTCAATCGAAAATAGACAGTTGGCCAAACTTTCTAGAAGCCTTGTCACGGTGACCACCACTTCTCCCATTCCGCTAGATTCAATGGCAGCCGAACCCCGTAAAGCTTCTGGTCTCGTTATCGATGCCCAGCAGGGTTACGTGATAGTATCTCGCCGTGTCATTCCTCATGACTGTCTCGATGTTTTCGTTACTGTAGCTGACTCCGTGATTCTACCTGCTGAAGTTACATTTTTACATCCTGCTCACAATTATGCTGTTATCAAATACGATCCATCCTTGGTCAAAGCACCTGTGGAAACTCCTAATATGAGCTTCAAAAGAATGAAACGTGGTGATAAAGCACACTTCATTGGCTACACGCATAACAACAAGCTTGTATCTTCGGATACAACTGTAACAGATATCTCTTCTTTGAGTATTCCTAGCAACTTGATCCCCAGGTACAGAGCAACAAACCTTGAAGCTATCGGAATTGATTGTAATGTCAGTTCGAGATGTAACTCAGGTATCATTGCTGATGATGATGGAACGGTCAGGGCACTCTGGCTGTCGTTCCTTGGAGAGATCCAAGACGGCAAAGAAAAAGTATACTTGCTTGGGCTGGATATGAGTGACCTCAAACCTGTCATTGACCTCTTGAAAGAGGGCAAGCGGCCAAGAATCAATATTGTCGACGCAGGCTTCGGCTCGATATCCATCGCCCAGGCCAGGATTCGTTCTACGCCAGAAGAATGGATCTCGAGAATGGAAAAAGAATCTGAGAACAGACTACAATTCATGCATGTTACTCGCGTGTCTTTCACCCAGGAGAAAGAAAAGCTCCTCCCTGGTGATGTTATTCTTAGTGCAGAGGGGAAACTAGTCAAAGAAATGAGAGATCTGGATGGTATTGTTACTTCTGGAGGTGGTCCCGATGACAAACAAGTTCTCAATTTCAAGGTTGTGAGAAACGGTAAGATCGTTGATTTATTGGTCAACACAATCGAAGTTAGTGAAACTTCCCACTTTGCTGTTTTTGCTGGCTGCATCGTGCAACCCCCTCACCATGCTGTCCTACAGGCCATGTCTAGCATACCTAGTAGCGTGTACTGTACCTTTCGTGGTCAATCGTCACCTGCCATGCAATATGGAATCGCTGCAACTAATTTCATCACACATGTCAATGAAATCGAGACCCCAGATCTAGATACTTTCGTGGAGGTGGTTAAGGCTATACCTGACAACACCTATTGCAAAATCAGACTCGTGACTTTTGACAACGTACCTTTTGCCATTTCCCTGAAGACCAATTACCATTACTTCCCAACCGCAGAACTCAAAAAAGACCCTGGCAATGGGAAATGGATTGAGAATGAGCTTAACAAAACTGATGAGAAACTCGAATGAAATGCTATCTGCAATTAATGCATCCTTGTGACTGTTAAAAAACACGCTTCAAAACGCTCTCTTTCTTGTATATACAGGAACTCATTTCATTACGATTTATCGATTGTATAAACTGATACATATACCATCAATGCATATTGCTACTTGCATGCTACTTCCGCCGGAGCCTCATATTTCCCTAACCTTCTGTTTTCAATGGTACGGCAACAGTCTCTTCAAATGCTTAACGTGAGTGGAATGAGCCATCGTTTTGCCATCCAAAGACTTCAAAGTTGATTTTCCCCATCCAGCGTTACCGTGGTTCCTCCCAGCACGGCCCCTCTTGAAGCTTGTCGAAGTTTTCCTCCATCTCTTGGCTGTGCCTTTATGAGTTTTCATTAATGACCTGGTCTGCAGCAGGAAAGGCTGTTGAACTTGGGCCATCATTCTACCACAGTTGGTGAAAGAGCGTATAAGGTAGGAGAGCATGATCTCGATTCAGGCCAATAGGCGAATGTGTACTGGGCGTTGTTTAATTCTGCTGACGTTCCGCTTGAGCCTATAGAGATCATCTAGCTTAAGTTTTTCATGATTAGTATAAAGTGACTGGTCTGCGAACACAATGACAGTGTCAGTAAAAAACAAAAGCTGATGATGCTCAGGAAGTCTAACCGGCTTTGTGTTCAACATAACATACAACAAGTATCTGGACCTTGAAATAGTCATTGATTATCTTCGAAATTGTATTCTTTCCAAAGTATCTTTATTTGATGAGTCTCAACCCGATCGGAAACAGAGACACAATTTTCATGAGCTCATCTAAGGGCAGTGGTCGGGCCCTCCAGCAAAACATTTCGCAAGAAAAATGTCACTTATGGAAGTATCCTCGAGAAGTGTTTCAGTTGTCCTTTCACCAACAAAATGACCATTTCCCTGCAGGAACGGAGTACGACCTCTGGATAAACAAAGGAGGTCTGATAGCTCTTGGGGAACTATGTTCTGCGTCTGAACTTTCAGAGCTCGTAACTAAAAATGAATTTGAACGCGAAGGCAACGGTTTAGGCAGCGCAGTCACGAATTAGGACACGCGCACACCTACAAACTGGCATATTTAATTGACGTCCCTTTTGGCGTTAAGGCGACACAGCGTCTTTTGTAGTTCGTATTTACAGAAACATACATAGGTCAGAAAAGTATGTCAACAAATGTTAAGTTATTGAACTGGATGGAATTGTGTATGCGAAGGATGAACTCAGACAGGTTCATTAAAAAACGCTTCATTCGTTTTTCGTGTCAATTTAGATCATACCCTGGGCGCGGTAAGCAGCTAAAGTTTCTTCAATCTTAGCGCTCACGATAGGGTCAGCTCTGATCTTCTTTTGAATTTTGGTAGCTTCAGCAAATGTTGTGGCTTGTAACTTCTCGTCGAAACTCCTGGCCAAGTCGGCGGCTTCTTCGAACAAAGCAATCGCCTCGTCAATATCCTCCTGCTGTAGCTTCAATTGAGCAAGACCGATCTTGGCTTGTTCTGATCTTGGATCCATCTTGCAAGCTTTTTCGAAAAGCTGTGTAGCTTCTACAAAGTTCTCTACGCTTGCCTCTCTTGACAACAAAGTAGCCTTACCGATCAATGGAGAAACGCCAACGTGAATACCTTCCAAAGCATCTTCTAATTTGGCAGCAATCTCGTATTGCTTTCTGGCACCCGCCAAGTCGCCCTTGTCGGCGAGGGTTTCGGCATAAAAGTTGGGAACTTCAGGGGCAGTTGGGAACCTTCTTCTGGCTTCGCTAAACAATGTCTCGCTATCCTCGATCTTCCCCTCACGGTAAGTGAGACAGGCCAACTGGATGAATGGGAAAATGTTGGTATCATTTAATTCTTTAGCCTTGTCAAAGTCCTTACCAGCTAGGTCGAATTGCTGGGTAATAAAGTACATTTGACCACGGTGGTAGTAGACGGCAGCACAAGCGGGATTCAATTGCAAAGCTTTCTCGAAGTTGTCAAAATACTCGGTGCTCTGGCCCTTATCAGCCATGATCAAAGCAATGTATATATAAGAGTTGGCCCTTGGGAAATATTCCACAGCTTGCTTCAAGTCCTCGTGGGCAGATAATGGATCGTTTTTCAGAAACTTGAAGATACCAACGTGTTCAAGGGCAATGGCAGCCTTCTTCTTCAAATTGGCATCTTCTGGCGACTGTTCTAGCAACTTCTGGAAGGCTTCCTTGGCTTTGTTAAAGTCCTCATCAGCTTTTTCATACCCACCAGCGGTTCTTTTGTATAGATTGGTCAAACCCTCCAGTAAAGCCTGGTCAGCTTCGGAAGATTCGTCGTAATTTTCGAAAGAGGTTTCCGCTTGGAAAATGCCGAAAAAGGAGGCAAGCGAGGTGTTGGAAGGTAGCTTGTGAGGTTGCTGCTTTTCAAGCTTTTCCTTGAGAACAAGCATGGACTGCTTGTTCATGTTCCTTTCCAAAAGCGGCTCGATTGAAGCGCCATTGAAGTCACCGTACAGGCTCACAGCGGACAAATCGAACATGGCATCGGCAAAGTTCCCTAAGCTCTCGTTCGCTGATGCCCTACGTAACAGACACTTGGAATAGTCTGGTTTCAGCTTCAATGCGGCTGTAGTGTCTTCTACAACTTTTTCTTGTTGGCCCAAAGAGACGTAGCACGCAGATCTGTTCGAATAGAAAACAGGGTCTTCCTTAACCTCGATAGCCAACGTGTAAAACTTTATCGCTTCCTCAAACTTCTGTGATTTGAAGAACTCATTACCTTTGTCTTTAAGTCCCATAGCGACCTTATCTTTCTGCTCAGAAGCCCACTCCGCCGAATTACTCAAATCAGGTTCCCCATTAGCGTCAACTGGGTAGCTTGGTGTAGTTGAGCTTTGGGACTTTTTCTTTCCTTTCTTTTTCTTCTTGCTGCTTTTAGCTTCCGATTCGGTGTCCTTAGCGTCTTTCCCGGTCGAATCAGTTTGGCTTTTGCTTTCTTGCAATTGATGGTAGTAGTAGTAGGCTCCCACAGCTGTAGCTCCGGCTGCAACTGTGGCTACAATTGCAGTCTTGTTTCTTGCCACAAACTGGCCCAACGAGCTATCAGAAGACATTCTAGCTGGCCACTATACGTTGCTGGTGGTGAGGTTAGTTTTTGTGAAAGGAAACTTAACTACAGATCTTTCAAGATCATTATATATATTAGAAAATTTTTCAGCAAGAACATAGTCAGAAAGCGAATCTGACAAGAAAGCGATACTATTTCTGAGTGCTAGTCTCGGTTTCAATGTGCTGTGTATTCTTGATATGATTTTGCCGAAAAAAGCGTCAAATTACTAGCATTTTTGGCCTCGGTTTCGTCTATTTGGCCTCTATGGATGGCAAAAACGCTTTGCCTCGAGTTAATACTTTCCTGCCATGCTAAGAACTTTGCCATCTTGTAGATCACCTTCGCAATTATCTACAAAGCCTTCGCTTGCCCACTTTTTATTTTCCTTTTGCTGAGAAACTAAATAAGTTTCTACACTGTACGTCGTCAGCACTCCCCACCAGACCTCATTCCCACTGGCTCCGATTATTCCTCCTAGCCTTAAGCCACTGCTTCTTGCATTCCCTGTAGGCATCGAAGTACTCCTGGCACATAGATTTGTCATAGTTATTCGTTTCCAGGCATTTCATGCTCATCTTGGAAGATTCTTGGCAGGGATCGTAGAATTGGCTGGCATCCTTAGCTGCAAAGCGAAATTTGTTGAAACTGGATTCTGGGTTGTCCGGATAGAACTTGAAGTTTTTCGCACCTGCGCCCTTTGGAGCATAATCGACTTTTTCTTTGTTAATCTGCAGTTGTGGATCGGCGTTCTCTACTGGTTTACCATGAGAGTCTGACATCTTAACCAACTTGAAGACTAACTGTGAGTTATTGGCCGCCTTCTAGCTATCGCTACCTTACTTAAGGTCTGTAGCGCTTGTTACAAAATCCGTAAGAAACCTCCCGATTCAATGTTGAGGCCAATCAGATATTGAACTGTTCAATGCAAACAGAGTGGTGTGTTGAGAGGCGTGGCAGAAGAGTGTAAACCTCTTCTCAGTCTGGTCAGTTCAGTATCGGAAAGTCTTGTATGTGTACTATGACGAAAATTTTAGGTCATCGCATCAACTTAAGCACATTGGTGTCGGCTAACCAGTAAAAAGACAGACGAGATATCTACTAATATGGCGCATACTGCCAAGTGTAAGCGTTGTAGCTCGGCACAGGTTGTTTTAATCTCGAGGAAAGAGCCCTTCTGTGCAGAATGTTTCTGCAAATTCATATCGTTGAAGCAGAGGAAACAGATGATGTCCGATCCATACTTCCAGGACATCTTCAAAGTGATGTACCAAGATAAGGTGAAGTCAGCAGAAGAGGCCGAGAAGCTGAATGCAGAATCCAAGGTGTTGGTGCCGCTATCATTGGGTTCAAGTTCAATCGTCATGCTAGATGTTCTGAACAGCACCTTAGCTGAACAATTAGAAACGCATCGGGGCAAAGCGGGATTTCATGTCGATATTTTGGTCTGCTACTTTGAGAAAGAGAGGCGGGACATTGAGGAGCGGCTCACTTCTCTTTTTAACGGCAGGTTACGGAAAAACAAACATCATTACAAGGTTCACCTCGTCGACATTAACGCTTTCTTCGACTCGTCTAAACTCATGCGTGTTCACCTACAGGACTCGAATTACGTTGTGCGGTACTCCGATGCAAGTTCCGACCATAGGGCCGACTATACAGTTGATGAGCTTTTGGGAACGTGCTCTAATCGTTCTGCGCGTGAGGATCTATTGAATGTTATCAGAACTGCTACGATCAAGCTGTTTGCATCACATGGCTCATACAAGGCTGTCCTATGGGGACATTCGATGACGAGGCTAGCAGATGAAATAATATCCCTCGTCGTCAAAGGTAGAGCGTCCCAAATCGCCAGTTCCATGGACGATACGAGTTTCGACGAAACTTTCCAAAGCTCTTTCAAAAACTTGCACCCGATGCGTGATGTTCTTCTCTCGGAAATTGACGCATACTGTCATATATTTGACCTTACACAATATACTTACCATTACACCCCACAGGATACGCTGCTTGTAGAAAGGTCTACAATCCCAGTTGTTACAGGTTCAAAGCTGACAAGAAATATGACAATCAATGAATTAGCGCGCCAATACTTCGATAACATTGAGGGAAACTACTCAAATGTTATCTCTACTGTGGTCAGAACCGGTGCTAAGCTCGATGACCCAAAAAATAATCTGCCGACAGTATCAAGGTGTCGAGTGTGCAATAATAAACTTTTCAAAGATGGTTCAGAATGGCTAAGGCAAATCACTGTGAACCATAGTCATCCGATCGAGAATGAGGAGGATCAAACTCTATACGATGCATGGACGGAGTCCGAGCTTGGTAAAATAAGAGGTGAATACTTAAAATTAACCGCAGAAATGGAGCAAAACGGAAAAACGTTATCGACATGTTATGGTTGCATACTTACACTGGGAGAAGTAAGACACAAAAATGTATATTGGCCAGAAAGCCCGCCCAACTTACTCAGAGATGCTCTGGAAGAGTTCGTGCTGACTGACGATGAAGAAGAATAGCTTATCTATATGAAAGGTCTTTCTGCTTGTCTTACGATTCTTCAAAAGTCTTTGCTTGGTGTTTGAACGGGAACGAAAAGGTTTGCATCGGTCCGTCACAAGTAAGAGGTGCGTTTAAAGATGAATAGAATATTGCTCTTAGACAAGGTACGTTGCTTGCAAAGTTCACAACTTTTTTAATCTTTGGACACTCAACATTTTGTCGCCATGACGGCTTCCAAAGACTTTTTTCTACAGATGTGAAGCGCTCATTAGATTAACACGTATATGCATGTAAAGTTCTTTTTACGTCAATTAACATCAAAGCCTGGCCCTGTGAAGGTTGGTCACTAACGACTGGGAAGCTTGCCCCTTTTCAGCAGGTCCAGTAAGCTTTGCGACTCCGCTTCACCGGTAGGCGCTTGTTTTTCGACCTTCCCGTCTTCATTAGAAGGATGAGGACTGGTATTGGCGAAGGATTCATTTGGTAGGTTGCCCCCAACTGGAGAAGATATAGAACTTTTTCTTAGCAAATTTAATAGTTCCATACTTTGCTCCTGTGGGGCCCTTGGTGACGACTGGTCATTGGCACTGCTGGTGGAATTAGGGGAGCCAAGTATTTCACCCCGCTTCAAAATCTTGAACTTAGGCTTTTGTTGCTTCTTCAAGCTGGAGTCCGCTCCTGGAAACTCGGGAGTAGCTCTTTCGTTATTACTGCTTTGTGAATAATGGTGTGTGCCCTTGGCATCGGATATATTGCCCACATATGGCGACCCCGCAGGTGGTGCCCCGGTGGACATCCTAGGTGTGGAAATCTCATAAGAGCGGGTAGAGTTACTTTGGTAAGTGTTATTTTCATCAAGCAAGTCAGTATTTTTCCGTTGCCTTTGATCTCTGTTGCTCATTTCATATCTCTCGGAAAAAGATTCCAATGGATCCTCAACACTGTCTTCCGATTCGCTCTCAGAACTACTTTCGAAGTCTTCGTATTCCGATTCATCGGTGCCTAAAGAGCTTCCTTCGGGCTTTGCAGCCAAATGTGATGAAGCAGCCATTCGAACGTCGGCATTTGATGGTTTCTTTATCATGCCTAGTAATGTTTGAGCATCAGATGTGATAGGCTTTTGGGGTTTCTTCAAAAGGTCAAGCAAGGCCTTGGAGTCTGTCTCAGAATTTGACGCCACGCTTGGTAAGATTGTGTCATGTTTCAATGCATCAAGGTTTTGCTGTGCAGCACCATTGGTTGAAGCTTTCGGCTTCTTGTTGAGTAAATCAAGCAGCTGCCTCGAGGATGCTGGTTGTGGTTCATAACTGCCCTCTGATCTGGCATTGAACTCACGTATTTCGTCTTCTTCTACCACTGTAGGTTTGGCCAGTGTGCTGATCTTTGGGGTAGGCGGCGGTTGGACATTTTCTGGGCTAGAACTGGAGGATTCCGGAATTGGAGAGGCACCAATCTGAATTCCAGTGCCGTTCATGAAGGGAAAGGGGGCAAAGGGTTGGAAAGCCATGAACGGAAAGCTTTGTTGAATCTGTGGAGGGGGTGCAATATACGTGGGAGCTGGAATGGCCGCGGGCGGGGAATTAGATACACCAGGTGTCGCATTCTCCCTCTCCCTACTATCAACAGTAAGGTTGGGCGTTTGGCTGGGTCCACCTCCGGCTGAAACGGTGCTCTGCAACATATTGAGCAGTTCTCTGCCTGGATCAGGGGTGTCTTCTTTTTTTATACCGAGCAACAGTTTCAGCTGCGTTTCTACATGAGCTTTGAGTTTCTCGTCGTCATCCATTTGACGATTACTTTTAACCCACATGGCCAAAGGTCTCATGAGATTATTGACAAGATAGATCTTAACAGAAGAATTTTTTGGGTTGGTATTGCGAGAGAGCTTCTTGAAGTCATGCCACTGTATTTTGTCAATTTCATTGCGGACCCTGGGTTCAAACTTAAAGTCTTCGGGTACACCGCTGACAATGAAAATCTTGTAGTTCTTGCCGCCAATGTTTCGCTCAATGAACTGCTCGGCATCAATGTAATCCGTAATATCAAACCCAGTTTCTTCTAGCACCTCACGTACGCAACAGTTAACGTCATTTTCGTCCTTGGAAATCTTGCCTCTGGGAAAAGACCACGACTCCGACTCCGTTCCCTTAACCAACAGCAGTTTGGTCAATTTTTTGTTAAAGATAGCAGCACCACGAACAGGAATGCTCCTCTTGTACTGTGAAAACTTTTGCAGAGCCTGTTCTGCTCTCACGTCCCATTTCCACACCATCGGGCATAGTTTAATGACATGCTGAGCAAACGATTTGATCTTCAAATTTGGCAGATTGGGGTTCAGAATTTTCACGAAATCTGTGTAAAACCACGTAGCTTCTTCAACGTGGAACAATTCTCGCTCTACAGACGAGAAATCTTCCGCTGGGCAGTTGATAATAAACCTGACGATAAGGTCCTCTAAAACCTTGTCTAGCGACGCTGATGTATCCAATGGGTGTCGTAGCGGTAAAGACATAGAGTTCTAATGATTCGTTAAAGAATGAAGGCTATCGTATGATAGCAATCGCTGTGTTATAGGTCTGTGTCCTGTTTTGTTTGGTAAGTTGTTCGTATTAATTGGCGAGCGTCTTTCTACATAGATTAATTTTTTTGATAGGGCTAAACAGCTCTGCGTACGAAAAGATGGCTTTAACACGTAGACTGAGTGTTGTGTCTCTGAAAGGAGAGTGGTGGCGGACCGTAAGGTTGTATAAGGTGTTCTTTAGACCGTGTTCTGCGGAACAAGTACCCAACCTTTGGCCAGAAGTCATTCCCCTTTTTCAACTGGAACCCTTCTGTTAGGTTGCTATCGTGTTGTAATTTGACAAGGTGTCTTGTAAAGCGGACTGTGCTTTATGGAGTCAAGTTTAGTGGTTAGTGGCCTCACTAGCGGGAGGAGTTACGTTCGTCCGGCAGTGTCAAGCATTTCCACCATGGGAACTTTTAATCACTTTCTACTATTCTGACACTTGGAGGAAGTTGCGGCCGCATTGATCATCCCTCCACTGGCCTGTTGGTAATACTACGAGCTGGCCGGGTTTATCGTTGTCCTTTTTTCCTCAATGGATAGCTTCCGGTGGAAACAAGGCATGCCTGGGGCCACTTACAAAACTCGGAAACAACAGCTGGTGCCTGTCAGACTACGAAGTCAAGACTTTCATCGCGCATCAAAACCTGGAAGTGCTGCAGTTCATTTCCGCTCTCCCCAGCCGCTAGAAATCCTTTGTACGGTGTGAGGATGACAAGGTGGTCTGGAGCTGCGGCGCCATTATGGTACAAAGTGATAAATACACCAACGGCAAAAGACGCAGGAGCGGGCGGCTTCTCCCACCTATCGGCTTCGCGACCCAACCAGAACGCGCGCGAGACGTATTCGTAGGTCCTAGAAATAACTTTCCAACGAAACAACGACTCGAAGTACCGCACGTACCCAACGACCCGCATTCTCTGCACCTAATGTGCCCAGTCGGCCAGATCTGCCACGCAAGGCCCTGCGCCCCATAAGACAGGTTCGTCAAGCTGCGCGAGTGCTCTAACAGTTGCCAGGAACGTGATTTTCCGGGGAGTCTCCGGATAGTGGCACCCACATCATCATTTTGTTGGCCTTCTGAGATGCTGTTCTATCGCCCGAAAAACTCATACGCAGGAGTCCAATGGGCCAGTCCGTTGTCAGTCGTTGGAATAACAACACGATCTACGTGGCCATTGGATTTTTTTTTTCGGTCCTCGCTGTTGCTCTTTCATCGTAGGGCCACCGCAATTTACTGAATGTCGTCTACCTGTCACTTCACCAATGCCAACAGCTTCTCTGCTGGATGGACTCAGAAGGGCTCAGATAGCCCTTAAAAAAACCCTTATATTTCTCACCGCAGATGTAGGCCTCGATCACCGCCTTCGCACATCTCTGTTGGGCTAGCGCTCGTCGTCGCACTCAGCCAAATAGGGTTCGAATCCTTTTACCCTGAGTCCTTAACCCTATGTTCCTCACAAGCAAATCGAAGCTGATGAGCCATGTGAACACAGAAGACGGCATTGTAAATGGCAATCACGATAGCAATAGCAAACCACGACCGTGTCAGTACCACTGTAGTAGCAACACACCTCGCACTAGTTTAGCATCGAAAATGTTTAAGGATAGCAAGCTAGACTGCCTTTTCAAAACAATCTCGGTGCAGACATCATATTTAAAGGATTGCCAGTTATAAACCGTAGTTGAATGGAGCCGTCACAATTGTAAGCCAGGCCATTCGTATAATTAGTCTAGTATTTCATTAGATAATAATATTGGCTTGACAGGACTTCTATAAGTCAGACAAAAGAAGAAAACTACAACTATAAGACTTAAACGATCCATCATGTCCATCAAAGTAGGATACATTCCAGAGCATTTTGCCACGCCCTTGGTGTTTGGCGACAAGAAGGGGTTCTTCAAAGACCAAGGCGTGGAGGTGGAATTGGTACCCTTTCCTAGTGGCTCGGGCCATTTAATCCAAAGTTTGAACGCTAAAGAGATCGACGTGGCCATTGGGCTCACGGAAGCTTTTGTGCGCGGCATTGCAGACACCGAGAAGGGCACCGAGCCCAAATACCAGGTTGCCGGCACGTTTGTGAAGTCGGCTCTGGAGTGGTGTGTTTCCACGGGTGCGCAACGGGACGATTTGGGAGACCTAAAGGCTTTGGAGGGCAAGAAGATTGGCGTTTCGAGGATCGGCAGCGGATCCCACGTTATGAGCTACGTCATGGCCCTGCAACTGGATTTCGAGAAGCCCTTCGCAGACTTCCCTGTGTGCGACAACTTTGAGAACCTCAGAAAGAGCGTGAACTCGGGCGAGTCTGACGCGTTCATGTGGGAGTACTACACGTCCAAGAAGTACCTGGACTCGGGCGAAATCAAAATGCTGGGCCACGTTTCGTCGCCCTGGCCGTCGTGGGTCGTGGTCAAACGCACCGACCTCGACGCCAAGCACTTCCAGGGTTTCATTGCAGGCCTAAACGCGGGCATCGACCACTTCAACCAACACAAGGATGAGGCCATTGACGTGATCGTCGACCACTTCGGCTACTCTCAGGAAGACGCTGCCAACTGGTACAAGACCGTAAAGTACCACACTGATTGCAGCGACATCAATGATCTCCACGGTGTCATCACTGGCACCTTGCACATTCTGACCACCGCCAACGTGCTGAAGAACAAGGACGAAAAGGTGATTGAGGACAACCTGCTAGCGGGTACTATGGCCAACTGAGCCGGGCCGGTGACACGAATCATTACGAACATACATATAACGTGTTAAATAGCTAACGAAATACGACTAGCTGCAGACATTACGGACTAGTGTCCTACACATTTAGAGTCAGTCGGTCTTGCGGGTCTCAAAACCGTTGTAAGAAACCCAAAAGTAATTGTTTCAAAACTCAAGATATCTCCTCTCTTCATCCACTTGCTCTCTCTCCGAAGCCCATCTAACTTCGCCCTCTGCTCGTTTTATCCTTCCTTCGTGGACGGCTTCTCCAGACTTTCGGAATTTCACCATCTCATCGCATCTCACTCATTTTTTGACAAATTTTTTTTCACCGCATCTCTCAGCTCATCGCGCGATTAGAACTTGTCTCACAACACTATCCAGACAAGACCAAAGCTACTCTAATCACGTCTTATTAGTTGGCTTTTCCTTAGCAGTGTGCTCGTTCGTTGGTCACATATAAGAGAAAGACAGTTGAGGAGCATATAGCTACCTTTTTGGAAAGAACCACGGCATAAAACTTGTTGACTACGTTTCTCGCAAGAACGGTCAAAGAATAAGAAAGTTACAAGTTATTGGTAGCCTGAAGGAATACGGAACTAGGTTGTCTGTGTGCAGGAAAGATAGTCTGGAACCTAAAGACTTGGATAACGCAGGTACTTTTTGAGAATTTTTGCGTTTGACGGGAAAATTGCAGTTCAACCAGTGAATGGACTACCCAGGAGCGCCAAAGCTATTTTTTTGTTGTCTCCCTCTGGTTAACTTTGGCCTTGCGCTTTCCCTAGCTGCTTGTAGACGGTAGAGGATGACAGCGTCGAAATCTGCTGTGGCCACGGCCACCGGCCTGGCGGCCACCCAAACTAAAAACCCGTCGTCTTGGGATCCACAGGACGACGTGCTGTTGCGGCATCTCAAGGAGGTCAAGAAGCTGGGGTGGAAAGAAATAGCCCAGTATTTTAAAAATAGAACGCCCAACGCGTGCCAGTTTCGCTGGCGTAGGCTTAGGTCCGGCAATCTTAAGACCGTGGGCAAACAGTCTGACGTGCTCGAGGATCTGTCTAGCGTGTCTGGCTCTGCTGATACCCTGGCATCTGGCTCCGGCTCGCCTGCGAATCTGGGGTCTCAATACACCGGTTCCGATTGCTCAAACACGAATGCATCGGGTTTTGCAACTATTGGTGACAACAAGGTTAAAAATGAGGGCGATTTGAAGGGTTCGTATTTTAGTAACGGACCACAAGCCAACGCAGTCTCCAATCCAATCACGAATTCGGCCATGTCTTCTTCTATGACTATATCTTCGCCGGTGCCCATTGCAGCACCTTACATGGATTCCTCAATGGCAGGAACTGCGTCCAGGTCCAATTCTGCTGTGCCAATAGCGTATCACTCCTCCACGATGAACTCCCCGCAACCAACGTATGGCTACTCACCACATCAACATCTAGTGAATCAACCTCACTTTCAATCTAGGTCCCAATCGCAGTCTGCCGCCAGTTCAGACAAGTTTATAAAACCAAGGTCACTTTCGCACACAGTGGCCCCAGCTTCGGGCTTTTTGCAATCGGCGTCCACTAGTCATTTGCCCTCCTTTGAGGTCAATAGCAACGCAGAAGACGAAAATCTGGGTCTCATCCCTAAAGTTGTTGTTCGTTCCAGGCGCGCCTCACTCGCGCAGCAGCCGTTATTGGCCCATTCAGCATCTGCAGCTCCTAGTCTTCCTAGTGTTTCGAGTACTAGTAATCTTTCTGCTGCTTTGAATACAACTTTAACAACCTCAAAATTGCGAAAGAACTCCTTCTCTTCAAGAACTCGGCGTTCTTCTTTCAATATGGCCCCACCTGACCGAGCCCTCTCCACTACTTCGCGTAGAAGCTCTATAGTACAGGCACCAAGTTCTGTAACGTCCATAACAAGGCGGGAGAGCTTCAATACTTCAAGCTCCAGAAGAAGCTCCGCTATCCATCCCAGGAGAGAAAGTTTTGTACATGGCCCAAATGATAGACGCGAGTCGGTATCCAATTACACTGATGTGCCCAGATCTAACCTACAACATTTTGCTCCATCAGTAGGCACTGCTTTAAATCAAACTGTGTTCCCTAGGGAGGTTACAGGTTGGTCACTGGAGGAGGATAATCTTATTAACAAGAGACAAGAAAAGCAATTGTCTTTAGACGAGCTTAGTATCTTACTACCTCACAGGTCAGAAGAAGAGATTCAATGGAGGATAGGCACTCTAGATCGCAGCACTTCTTCTCCTTCCAGTAATTCGCCTTTGGATTCGCCAGAAAGGTCACTCACTGAGGATACCGCAGTTGAGGATGAATCCAACGAAGGTGTCGATGATTCTTCTGGTCAATCGTCTCGTCGCGCCTTTGCTATAAAGAAAGAAGTGTCACCATCGCTTTCGCTCTCTTCCGGATCCAACGACAGGGAGCATTCACCCGTTTTCTCCCCTCAAACCGTTAATCGAGATGGGTCTCCTTCAAATTTTAACACATCCTCGAGACCGAATTTGAGCAAGTCGCTCGATGCCTCACACTACAGCTGCACCCCTGGCCTTCCTGGCCATCTTGGCCATGCATATTCCTCTGTGAATGAGCCGGAAACGGCTAATGCGCATGGAGCTGCCTTACCTCCTTTGAATAGCCTTTTCAAAAACATACTGTAATGGTTTCGTCAAGGTTGCACACCTTTAAGGCGTAAAGAGTTGTCTCTCAAAAGTTCACTACAAGGCAACGATAAACACACCGGGTTTGTTTACGGTTGCTCGCATCTCAATGTTGGTATTTTTGGTTTTTGCATTATCTCTCTAGGAAGTGAGGCAACCTGGGACGATGTATTATCTGGCTTTGATTATGTTGGTTATATTTTGTTAACGTTCTGCTATTTTATACTTGAATTCTAGTTTTCGTTATAATGTTACAAATAAGTTCATGCGTGATTTACGCTTCTTAAGCGTCGGCCAGTGTAGGTTTTTTCCTCGGCGTCGTCATCACTCTCGATGGCTCGTTTTATAAACCGTCCTCTTTTACTCCGTTTCAGCATCTGATTGGAGTCAGAAATAGTGTCATCTAAATTATTGAGACGACCGACCTCATCACTATTGCCATCCGATGCGCTGGAGTACTTTATCTCTTCGTCATCATTAGCATCAAAAAAGGTGCCATCAGCATCTTCATCGTTCTCTAACAGTTGTTGCTCTTCATTATCTTGCAGCGCGGGGTCCACAAGTTCGGCTGCCATTATATCGTTGCTTTGGCATGTTGGTACATCTTTACTGTTCTTGTGAACAGTCGTTGCATGCTGATTGGGCATTTCGTTCTTCCCGTTAAGCGGTAGAGGAATGTCATTATTGATTCTCTCGTAAGACAACTTAAGATTGGCTAGGATAGTTGAACTTAAGTTTAGACCTTGCTGTCCTTTAATTTTTTGCAGGCACGCCTCTTCAATGCTTCTCGGATCAGCAATATCATCCTGAAGAAAATTCACTAAAACGGATAAACTGTTGTTGAAGCTATCAACACCGTCTTTTTGAATAGAATTTGTGGTTCTCTGTGCTCCAGTAGTCTCAATCATTGTCCCCATGGCATTAATGCCACAGGATGGACCAAATATCATTGGCTTCCAAACCAAATTTTTTGGCTTCAATGTGTACCAATTCTTCAAACCGGCAGCCTTGACGGTTTTCTCAATAAGTGACCAGTCACCTATTTTTAAAGCATACTTGGTATTTCCTTCTTGAGTATAATGATGTAAAATGTTAAGTTGCTCAAGTCCGAATATGATATCTGTAGGTATCATGCCTGTGAGATTTGAAAGATCTTCGATGCAACACTGAAAAACAAAGCCTTTTTCTTCAGCTTCGGTTATGATTTCTTTCAGCGAGTGCAGTACCTGGCAGAGTTTGAGTTTCCAATAGTTTCGATAGGAAAGAAGTCCTAAATCGGATAGAGGTTTCTCCGGAGTTCCCCATTTGTACTCCCTCTTTGTCAGTAAATAGGAGAAATCAACCAGGAGGTGACCGTAGCCTTTTCTTTGGTAAATAGGCAACGTGAGAATGCAGCTCAAATTGTAGTCGGTTGATGTAAGCTTTTCCTTAGAGAAGTAGCCTACAAAGTGGAATTGACATTCGCCATTCAGGTCCTCGCGTTCAGTAAGGATATAGAATATAAAGGGTTCCACATCATAGTAAAGTGTTTTTGAGTTGAGGAAAAGTTTGGCCAGTAAACACAGACTTTGGCAATAATTGACATTCTCTCTGCCATCAACTTCCCAAATTGAAATTTTTCCGTCCCTGTATATTTCATTTCCGGGTGGATGGCGTCGCGAGCATTTTAGTTGGTGTCGATAATAAACATATCTTGAATTCATGTACTTCAAACAATACTCGCAGATGTAGAGGATCTTGTTTTTGTTAAACTCTTCTGAATACGGTGCAATGTACCAAGTTTTGATCTCGAAATCCCGAAAATGAATGTATTCTATCTTGGACGCTTCCCTCTTGGTCTTAAAACGCTTAATTTGGGTGAGCTCTCGGTCTTCTACTTCACTAAAAGCCAGAAGAAGGTTTCCGTTATAGTATGCAGCAGGACTAGCGTTATAGAGAAGTGCCTGGAAAAATTCTCGATCTTTCAAAGAGGGTGTGGTACTTTGGGTTGACGAATCTTTTTTGTCGGCTATTGCACACCTGTACGGTCTCGAACTGTCATTGTCAATTCTGTTAAAGAGCGTTTCTGGTTCGTGAACATTGAAATCGATCTCATATCTGTTGGGATCGACAGTCGAATTTGTTATGAGGTTATCAAAGTCCAACAATTTTTTAGGATCGTAGCGAACCTTGATGATGTTTTTTTTGTAAGTTCCACGAAATGGATCAATTTTGGGAAATTGAACATTGGGGTTGATGGCGTTAGCTAGATCGGCCTCGTCTGGAAGTGACCACCCTTCAAAACTGTTGCCCGCTATTCGCGAAACTGGTTTCGACACACGTCCCGACTTTGACTCTGGTCTTGCAAGCGCTACCGCTAGCGCCGGGTTTTCCGGTATCAGCAGCTCATCGTAAGCGTGTTTTGCACGAGTCTGGCGCGAGAAATTATCCGGATTTTTGGCGATTTGGTTGGCAATAGACGAATGCACATTGTCGCTGAGCTCGATGTTACGCAGCAAACGTAAATGTCGCTGTGCATGTGCGTCCGTGGGATTCATGGCACGACCTTACAAGGAAACTGCAATTGGCCGAATCAAACGCCCAAAAGAAGGCAGAATTTGGGTTTTGCGCGTCAATTGACTTCAAATGTGGTAGTGCTGTGACAATTTGGACGTCCAATGTGCAAAGAAACTGTAGAGCTGGGTACGATGTACTAAGTTTCCTCCACAAGTGCCCCCACTGTTGGTACAAAGCATCGCCCGCTAACGTGGAAACAATGTATTGATATCATTTTATACGCCTTCTGTCATGCCATTAGTCGATGTGCTTCACTTCCTATCGCTTGGCAAACCGCAGGTCGCCTAGATTGACTTATCATTGCGTGAGGCTTTTGGGAGCTCCTTGTTTATTTCAAGCTTCTCTTTGTGCAATTGAGCTCGCCAATTTGATTTATCGAAGTAATAAGCTTTAATCATCGCTAGCTTAGCATGAAAACAAGAATTGTGAAAACACCAGAGGATATGGATAGTAGCAACTTCTCTAATTCTACTGGACACTTATGGATCTCGTACCTCCAAAGTTAGGCTAAGTCAACTGTAGAACTGGGGCGACTGACACCTCAACAGATTTTTCGATCCAATATATACCTGGGTAAATCAACGTAACATGTAAAAGTACTAACTTCACCGCACTTTCATTAGAACAGGAGGCAGTCCTGGAATATGATGGTTAGAAAGCAGTCTGGACCATTCAAGCTCGGACCAATTAGACAATTTCTAAGTTTGCGATACTGCTCACGTCTTACTTAGCTCATCTACTAAATCACTATTTTGTACTTCCAGGTAGTGATATTCACAACCTACGAACATTTCAGTCGAAATTAATATTCTTGGATTAGACGTTGTATAAACCTTATTGAAGGTAATGTAGTAAAGAGAGGCCGGAGCAGATCAAATTCTATCAAAATTTGGTAACCCGTCTAAAAAAACCGAGCCTTGTTCATAAAAGTCGTCAGATAGACCGTTTGACAATTGGGTCTCACCAGTGTTTTCGCATTGCTTTCGTATAATTTTCTTGATATTATTCATTCATTCTTCGTAACTTCGTGAGTATTCAAACAAAGTGCATGATCGTCTCCTCCCACAAAAAAGCTCTCAAGAGTTTGTGGGGGATATATAGTAGGCTGGCATCGAGGTTACGCTGCTTTGGAAAAAAACAACAAAGGGCACTCCGATATTGATCAAGATCCAAACCATTTCAGCCCCATAGATTTCTTTTGCCCTGTATATCAAGTCCACTTAGGGATCTGTTCAAATCGCCATCCAATTCTGCACCCAAGCCCAGCTGTGTTACTGAAGTGTACATCATAGAATGATTTTGGGAGTCTGCAGCAGCAGTGACAGGGTCGTGAAAGGAATGCACGGAGTAATTTGAGTGCATGCTGCTGTTAGTATGTTGAGGAACAAGGTTCTGAGAACCGTTGAAGCGGCCCTCACCCAAGGTGGGCGTATTTGGTGCTTGGGCATAGAAGGATGGCATTCTTTGGGTACTGTTTGGCTTCACTTGTGCTGTTGGTGGAGAAACGTTTGAGTTCCTAAGCAGGGGATTGTTGGACGCTGCAGCAGTATGCTTGTTCGCATAGCCGGTAGGGATTCGGTTCTGCAGGATAGATGATGACGGCGTCTGAGTTGACTGCGGCCTCAAGACCGGCTGCTGTTGATGCTGCGAGTCCAGCTGGTGCAAAGCGGTCGGTTGAAGTAGTGGGGACTGAGATGGTGGAGGACCATGTTGATTACCGCTGCTGGTAACGGCTGCTGCCGCTGCGGACGCGTGAGCCTGTAACAAGGAAGTATAGGAATGAGACCTAGACATCCCGGATCCCCCGGTAGAGCTAGGCTGCAGAGGCTGCATCAACGAAAGTTGACCTTCCCGCTGTAGGTGGTATTGTAAGGCGGCATGGTCTAAGACCTTACGACGAATTATTATGAAACTGGGGTCATAAACCTCAACCAATCCCAAAAATGAGCACAACACGTTAATTATACGCTTATGACCAGCTGAAAGACCCACAGGATAGGCCAACTCATGGTAAGTTCTTTCACGATCTTTGAAAAGTAACAGCTGCGAGTAAATTTCTAAGATGTCAGGGTCGTTAAAATCCAACTGTTGTGGCGGTAAAGGCAGATTATTAGAAGCTGGCAATGGGGCATAATAACGCTCGGACGACCCTGTAGCCAAAGCACTCGCTGGCATGATCATGGATGTCGCAGTGTTTTGAGCAGACAAAAGCGGCTGCGGCGCAACCGGCGGTTGTGAGGACATGGCTGTATTGGTTGGGGCACCTGTGGCCACGCTGCTCGAACCACTTGCAAAATTTTGAAACATTTGGGGGCTATCAGAAGAGAGGGCCGACGGTAGATTTTGGCTCGACACGCCTACCGATGGCGTTTGAGGACGGCGACCGGGGACACCATTCATATCGCCAGTTGACACTTGGATAGCACCATTACTGGGGCTGTTTCCGTTATGGTTGACATTGGTCGAAGATTTGTTCAACGACTGAAGAGATAGAGCAGATGTGGTGCGGTGTTGCTCCTCAAGTTGGCCTCTCTTTTCGCGTTTCTCGCGTTCAATCCGCTCCCGTTCCACTTGTGGTAACATCTTCTTGTACTCGACACGCAATTTGCGGCCGCCGATCTCTTTCCCGTTCAGCATGTGTACTACCTGGGTAGTCTCATCTGTTGTTGCAAAATTAGCGAACGCCAAACCACGGAAAACGCCGTTGTCGAAATGATAGTTGAAGGCATAAGGCAAAGGCAAGTTCATCTTAGCAATCACCTCCAACAACTGCTCCTTTTTAATGGCGAACGGGATGTTTTTGATAACGATCGCCGTGGGGATTACATCATCGTCTGATGACCTACTTGAGTAAGCACCAGTCAACACAGAGTCTGGCATGGCGGACATGGATAGCTCTGACATTGTGTTATCGATCGATGTTGAAAATTCAGTGGCGCTTTCACAACA
The DNA here is from genome assembly GCA_900074725.1 of Lachancea dasiensis. Classification (NCBI taxonomy): domain Eukaryota; kingdom Fungi; phylum Ascomycota; class Saccharomycetes; order Saccharomycetales; family Saccharomycetaceae; genus Lachancea; species Lachancea dasiensis. The sequence continues at coordinate 786,309 of LT598454.1, forward strand.
AAGTCTATGACTCGATTTCTTTTGTACTCTCGTAGGATTGGTCTAAATTCAAGATTCCAGTAGCTACCTTTCCACAGCCTAAAGTTACCCACTTCCAACGTTCTAACTCTAACAAAAAAAAGAGCGGAAGCGCTTAAAAGAGGCGCCTGAGAGTGTCAAGCCCGTTAATAACCTTGAAAGGTGTAGTCGATGGCTCTTTCCTGAGAAAAGTCTTTGACCAATCTTATTCCAAGGAGATTGGAATAGGATTTTCTTAATGTGAGAGCTTCTACTCACAGGGAGGGTAACACCAGAGCGTCACGATAAAAGCCGAATGTGACAAAGAAGATATCTAAAGAATATCTACAGGTCGTCGTCACAGTCTGATTCTTGTGTTGGACTCTGGCGACTTCATCGTCTGGCTGAAGAGCAATACTGGCTCAATACAAAAAAATTCCAGTTGAAATATCGAGATTTTGAACATTCGAGAGCGTTTGCAACAGTAATATGATTTGCGAACATGGTCAATTGATATCTGTCATGGTCGTTTTCATACCGACACGAAGGGTGCGACGTAACTACTTGCCTCTTAGAAAACACGCCAATTACTACCAGACAGTCGGGAAGCAAATTAAGCCCTGGGTTCGACTCGTTGACATTAGCGGGGCGAGCGTGTCTGACGCGTGGAATAAGATGGACTAAAGCGACGCCAGATACCGTTACGTTTTCACGTGTTATGACAAATATTCTAAATGGAAGTCCTAGCACTTCTGATGTCTATGTAAATATGACTATTTTTTTGATGCGACAGTATTCTCTCGTGGCATGCGGAGTTGTCACTTATAAGCTGCCTAGCTTCAACACTTCATGAATCGATCAGAGAACGAAAATTTCTCCGTGCTCGAACATTGCCATTTTCTGCATGAGTAGCTTCGGCTCCTAGCTTCTGTTATTGTAATATGTGCTACGGTAGTAAGAGCATACTTGAAACTGCGAGGCAGTGCTTGAAGAAAATTCCAATGCAGCATTAGGTCTCTATCACTAAAAACATGTAAACTATATTCCACTACTTGTTACTATAGTCAGGGCTTCTTGTTGGAAGCCGTTGAAACATTCATCATCATCAACACCTTAAAGAGCAAAATGCTTGTTAAGGTGTTCAAACATCACACACCGTTACTTTAAGGGCATTGGAAAGCCACTCAATGAGAAATAAAGTACACTACAATCTGAGAGCCAATCAACGCACCTAGAGCAAGTTTGGCTCCTCCAGCATGCCCGATTTGCCACATGGGCAACACTTATCACTTTGTACTTTACTGCCATTTCTTTCCATAAACGCGAAACAGAAACAAACGATCCATTAGTAAAGACGAAACTGAGGCTCATCTTTCTGTAGACTTTTGCATGTCTAGCCCTGTGCCCTACTGTCGTTCTCTGTCGCAACTTTGTTTGGGAACTCACAAGTGTGTGGAACCCACTTCTTTTTACGCAAAGAAAACTAATAGTAGACCCCGAACCCAGTAAGAGACAACTTATAAGGTCCAAGAACGGACTTCACTCACCATCAATCCCATTTTCCGACCCTGTTAGACGAATGGTCAGCCTGTTCCTGACAGTTTGGTCATTATGATATTTACTGACACAGGCTCTGGCCGGGTAACCCGCATATCTGAAAAAATACTATGCGTGTTCATTAGGCCAATATTTAGACACTTTCTAAACGTTATGTCCAGAGGAACTGTGGTCACAATCGGTGGTACGAGCGCCTATTCATCCATTATTTACATTCCAACATGTCTACTCCAACTCCCCCAGGTGGACACCGTACTCTGCAGAAAAGAAGACAAGCTCAATCGGCTAAGGAAAAGCAGCAAAAACAATCTCCAGCCTCAACCAGACAAGCCGGCTTTGGAGGCTCTTCCAACAGTGTTTTGAAATTGTACACAGATGAAGCTAACGGTCTCAGAGTTGACCCACTGGTTGTGCTGTTCCTAGCAGTGGGCTTCATTTTTTCCGTTGTGGCATTGCACGTAGTGGCCAAGGTCACTGGTAAGCTCTTTTGAGGGTCCGGAGAGAGTGGGCTGCACACGAGCAGTCCAGCATGGAAGAGGAAAGTCGTGGGTGCAAAGGCCAGGAGCTGATGCATCTTCGCTAGGAGAAATAGACAGATTCAACGCTACTATCTCGCCCATCCTTCCCCATAATTTCTTAGTTTTTGTGTACTTTGTTTTCAATCTACATATCTGTTAATATCACGCCAACTACATCCTTGAGATGGTCTTTGTGCACCTTGTGCCTCTGTACATGTTCTGAACCTGCCGACTCGCAGGTCCAATCCCATGATTCGCCTTTTTCCTGAAGCGCGCCGCGCCAGCTGTCTCCCATAAAGGGAGCGCGTACCTCGAATTCAACATGGGGCCACTCCCTTTTGCCCACAATAACACATATAGGAATACCTAGGCTGTGGCTGGTAGCTATTTTACGTCCTAAATTTGACTTGTCATCTCTGTTGACCCACGTTTCGGACTTCCACGCTTGAAGTAGTCCCTCGACCTGCTCACAAAGATTGTCTTGCTTGGCTGAACACACTGATATCTCATATGGGGCGATCACTCTGGGCCATCTGAGTCCCATTTCATCGCGGGTGACTTGAGCAATAGCACCAACGAGGCGACTTACGCCGATCCCATAGCAGCCCATCTCGCAAAACTGTTCAGTATTGTCTTTTGCCGTAAATTTAGCCTTCAATGGTTTGGAATACTTCTGTCCTAAGTAAAAAGTGTGGCCGACTTCGATGCTTCTGGCTCCGCTCAGTTTGCCCTCCTCGCATGCGCCGCATAGTTCATTCTCTTCGGCGTCCACTAAAGTCACATCATCAAGCTGCGAGAAATTGTTCTTCAAGTATTGCTTTAGAGGGAAATCGGGATAGTTTGATCTGGAATTTAGTCTACAATCCATAATGCGGACTACCGACGAAAACATCATGTCATCCTCATTTTTGCCTGCATGAAATAAGTCCAGGACTTTCTCATTACTTTCGCCCACTAAGGTGGAGTCAACATCGTGGTCCAAGGCATCCAGGACTAAATTCCAGTTTAATGTTCGGTTGTGTGGGTAATATAAGCATATTAGCGTGTCTCTTTCGATGTTAAGAGCATATCGCACATTGACATCACCATTGTGCTGGTTGGTCTCTTCGGGGTAAGAGGAGCACTTCTCCACATTCGATACATGGCCACATGAGCTACATTTCAATACCGTGTCTTCGCCGGTTTCATGCATGAAATGGTATTCCTTGCTCATGTCACCACCAATATCACCAGAATCCGCCCATGCACTTACGAAGGGAACCCTGAGATCCTTAAATATCAAGTCGTAGGTCTCATTCATCCTTCCAAAGGTTTCCATGGCTTCCTGTTTGCTTTTGTCGAAGGAGTATGCGTCTTTCATCAAGAATTCTCTGCCTCTTAGAAGTCCCCCTCTTGGCCTTTTCTCATCTCTATACTTCCTTCCGATTTGGTACACCGTTAAAGGCAAATCTTTGTGGCTCGAAATGTAGCTGCCTATGAGTGTTGTAATCTCCTCCTCACAAGTCGGCGCAAGGCAGAAGTCTGAACCTTTAGAGTCCTTCAACTTGAATAGTTCCCCATTTTTCCATCTGCCTGTACTTTCCCATAGTAACTTAGGGGACAGTAAGCTCAAAGATACTTCCTGCGCCATTCCGTTCTGCTCTATATGCTTCTTAATAACGTTGCTGATTTTGTTTAGTGTTCGCAGTCCCAATGGTAGCCAATGGACGAGTCCACTTTGGGTTTGCTTGATAAAACCAAGCGATTGCAAAAGATCGTGGCATTGAACAACATTCAAGAATTCTTTGCTCAGATTCTTTGATTGGTAGACGTGTATATGACGGGTTAAAGTTCGAACATAACTTGCCTTCATATCTTGTTTTCACCGAGCTTAGAGATTAAACGGTAAGGCAATTTTTGACCGCATTTACTTCAATAGTATTATTTCGAAAAACTGACACCTTCAGAAATGCGACGAACTATTTGCCTAACATATTTGGTGACATACTTCTATAAATGTTCCTCTACTATTAAGATGCGGTTCAAATTGAAGGATTGAAATCAAGTTCTTCTATGCCCTGATTAAAAAGAGTAAGAACAGTCTAATATTTCAACAACTTTTGATAAACCATGTTGTTCGTTTCATCATTATACTCATACCCCAAGGTATCTAAGAATTCTTGGAAAGGCTTGTCATCCTCTGGTGGAACAGAGATACCCGCCAAAACTTTTCCTATGTCGGAGCCATGATTACGATAATGGAATAATGTTAAATTCCAAGAGTCACTCATGCCTTCCAAAAACTTAGTGAGAGCCCCAGGTCTCTCTGGAAACTCGAAAGAGACGACCCGTTCATTCTGAACATTAGAAGCACCTCCTACTAGGTACCTACCGTGGCTCTTTGCCATTTCGTTGTCTGAAATATCAATGGCTTCGAAACCTAGGACGTGTAACTGTTGGAGAACTTGCTTGATTTCCTTTTCGCGATCAACGACGCCGAAAGATGTGTAAATATAGGCCTTAGGGGCACCGGATGAGTCGCTATCGCCACGTTCGTTGTACCTGTAGGAAAACTCTGTAACTGCTCTGGGGTGGATCACCCGTTGTAGCTGCTTGAATGAGCCTGGAACGTCTGGAATGGTTACAAGCATGAAAACTTCTTTGCCCTCACCCAGAACAGCCCGCTCAGAAACAAATCTTAGTCTATCGAAATTCATATTAGCACCAGACAAGATTGGGACATACGTTTTTCTCGAGTGGTCAACGTCAGGATTTAGCTGAGTAATGTATTTCTTCAAACCAGCCACAGCGAGCGCGCCAGATGGTTCTACTATACTTCTAGTTTCCTCAAAAATGTCTTTAACGGCAGCACAAATTTCATCCGTGTTTACAAGCACTATTTCGTCCACATGGTTTTGACAAATCCGGAAAGTCTCCTCACCAATCATCCTGACGGAAGTACCATCTGCAAACGTGCCGACTGTTTTTAATGGTACGCGACGGCCAGCATCTAAAGAAGTCTTCAAGGTAGCCGAATCGTACGTTTCGACACCAATCACTTTAATGTGTGGCGCAATTCTCTTCAAATAAGCGGCCACACCAGCGATTAGACCACCACCACCTACGGGAACGAAAACGGCACCAATCTTCGAAGCGTTGTGAACTTGTCTCAAAATTTCCATGGCCACTGTGCCTTGTCCGGCAATGACGTATGGGTGGTCGAAAGGTGGGATATTAACCAATCCTCTCTCTTCTGCGATTCTTGCACACTCACCTTTAGCTTCGTCGAAATCATTACCAAATAGCACAACCTGTCCACCAAGGCGTGATACATTTTGATATTTTATTGATGGAGTGTTCACGGGCATAACTATGACCGCCGGCATGTTTAGATGCCTCGAAGCAAATGCTACACCCTGTGCATGGTTTCCTGCCGAACACGCGATGACACCCTGCGTCCCCGACCTGGAACTTTCGGCAAGCTTGGCCATCATATTATAAGCACCACGCAGCTTAAAAGAGAAAACGGGTAGTAAATCTTCCCTTTTCAGCTGGACATTCGTATTGAGTCGTGATGACAAGCCTACGCCTCGTGTTATCGGAGATTCGTCAATCACATCGTAGACCGATGATCTGAGGATCAACCTCACGTAGTCTGGGGCATTGTCCGGTTGCAGTTCATCACTCTTTAACTTGGCATGCAGCTTCTGAAGAGCAGGTGCCAATGTTGCCTGAGATCTGGAGACGATCCCGGGCGCAAAGGCACTTCGTTGGAAGGTTAGAAGAGCCACTGACATCTCTGGCTGTTCCCTCTACGTAAGGTTAATGACAGTGAAATAGGTTGTGGGCACTTTTTAAGTACCATTATGACTCTTCTAGTTAATACCTATTTACGGTTCGCCTTATGCTCTGCAGACGGAAGAGGTCGTCTCTGGATATGAGGAAGGCGTCACGACGCTGATCTTCTCCTTGCACTGAAAACGTCAGGGTTGTTCAAACTCCTATCTGCTCGAGCTAGGGTGCTTACTTACAGCTTAGTGTCAAATTCTCGCCAGTTTATCAATTTTAATTGGCGCTCTCAGATTATCAAAAATGCGAACATCTCTCATAGCATTGCAGCTAGAGACAAAAACGCTTTCTAGCTGCAGCGGTTGAGCTAACATTCTCTCTCACCCGCTGAAGAGAGGTCGCCCCGCCAGCTTGACCTGAACCTCAAGGAAATCGATAACCACAAGTTCCAGATCATTGACTTTTGCACTTGACCAAAGTGGTGTCCCGCGCTGCTTCTCCAACTAATTACTCAAGCCACCGCGGGCGTCAGGTAAAAAGATTTCGCCATGTTGTCCAGTTCTGTCACGGCTAAAAAAACCCTCTAAAACCATCAGAACACCGTCTTGCAAAACAAATTTGCATTCAAATGCCTAGCTCAAATTTTCTTGATGAGGCTCCCCCTGATCTACCTTTAACTTGATGATTGTGCGTTGGGAAGAGCAGACCTTGCTCGTTTGGGTGCTACGTGGTAAGGGGATACGATGCAACCCCTTTCGCCATTTGTCTCCTGGAGAACAGGCGAATGACAACCCACCTGAGACATACCGGCGTTCGAGACATTACGGGACTAAGTCAATCTTGCTAGTTACCAACGCCAGTGTTCTCATTAAGATCTCTTATCACTATATACTAATATGTCACTTAGATCATCTCTTGGCAGAAACAGCATCTCACCAACGAACCTGTACAAAAATCTATTTGTTAACCTGTCCTGAGTAGCTTTCACATTTTCCTGAGCTACTTACACTCTTCTAAATCATTCACATGTCAAATTACCATCTTAGGCAAGCCTATTTCCTAATTAGGCATAGTGTGTATACATCATTCTTTACACTTAGCCCAATTAAGGAATATGTAAACTTCAACACTTTTCCGCCCTGGCACCAGGGAAACTTTCTGAACCTCGGCTGGAGCCTGCTCGTTCGCACAAAACTTGGTAAACTTCATCTAACTATACAAAATAAGGACCTTGTGTTACGTTTGAACTCTCTATCGACTCTTTCGTAAAGGTCTGGAAGTGAATATATATCTGCCAAGGTACGCTCAGAAAGTGAAGTTATAAGATAAAGAAACACAGACAGAACTATCACGGATTTTTGTGTCCACCCGGGAATTGTAAAGACTTTTCATTAAACGACATCAGAGGCTCCTACCTAGCTCCTTCAAATTCCAAGGTTTAAGTGTACAAAGGTCGACAGACAAAATAAAGAGCAAGTTTAAATTCTCAGAGAATTACGGCTTCAACCCGTGAGACAGCCGCGACATATTCGCATCCTTGCACGCTAGACTTCCATTCTTTAACTGCTTTTTCTTCTCAATCCAAAACAATGAACACGCCTCCCATGACTGCAGAGCAGCAACTGACGCCTAAGATGTCTCCCATAATGCTGCATCTAGATGACAACCTTCCTTCGCTAGCTGGATCCTCTTTCAAGCATCTCGATGACAACAGCAGCCAAGGTTACTCTGCCATGTATCGTACCTCTCTGTCAAAGCTGACCGAACGAGGGCGTCAGGGTCGCGGGCGAACTGTCGATCCCAAGACACCCACAAAGCTGCTGCGCTCCAACTCACCCATTCGGGCCATGCTAAGCAACGGCCACACCACCGCCCCCAAAATGCTTAAACCCGAATACATGAGCATGTCTAGACTTTTCAATAGCACCAGGAGCCAAACTGCAGCCCCGGCTGCCACCCCTTCAATGATCTTATCGTCTTCAAAACTGATCTTCAAGCATCAGCCCCAAGAACCACTGCAGCATCAAGGACAACAGGAGCCAGAACGACAACAAGAGTGTGCGTCCCAGCCTGGAGAAGAGAAACAGCAACCGCTGTCGAGCCTCGACCAGCACCGCGAGGCCCGACAGGCCGTACAGCGACAACCGCAACCACCGCCTGTCAAGCCAAGCGTAAGCGTCGCACCTACTCCACAGAAGTGCACCCAGTCTCAAAAGCATGTCATGCATAGCAGGCAACATTCAGATACAAGTTCCACCCTAAGTACGGCTACGGCGTGTCACACAGAGGAAGCAAACGATTCACAAGCAAAGACTAGTCACAGGCCAAACCTCATACCAGATTTGGTGCCGGAGATGAAACTGGTGGAGCATCCCAGCAAAAGTCGAAATTACAAGTTTCCATCAGCCACCTCAACAGCATCATCGAGTTCGACCTTGGATATCAAAGAATATCCCGAGAACTTGAGCTTCGAAGTTCCAACGTCTGAGAGAGATGAATTTGTACTTGCAACTCAAAGCAAAAGGAGCTCTTACATCTCTAGTGTGGGATCCAGCAATGACGATGAGCTAAATGGGTGGTTTGCGCAATACGCTGACGACAGACAAATGTCCACTTTGAATTTAAGTGATGCCCAGACTCAACGGCAGCAAATCGACGCACTTAGGGAAAGGACGTTTCAAACTGAGCATTTTTCATTAAGAGCCAAGCAGATGGAATTGCAGATTGCAGAATTGATGCTTCAGAATGAACAATTAAGACATTCAATGACGGCCCATAGAACTGTTCAAGATAAATGCATGTTTGATGCTCTTCATGATGTCCATCGCGAAAAAGAGAATACACACAGGGAAATGAATCGCAAGATGAAGCAACTAGAGAAGCAATTGGAATACTACCGGAAAATTGTGAAAAAATTGACCGCCCCAGTTAACACGCCGCCTCTCGCTTCGAGGCCTAGGATCCCATTGGTGGATGCAGTTGCATTAGAAGAACTTGCAGAGGTAAACTCCAGCAGCGGTGATGATACCGAAAACGACGACGACAACAGCAACGATAACAACAATGACACCAAACTTGCTCAGACTACAACAATTACGAAACCTTATAATGACGAAAGTAGTCAGCAGTTACTGGAGTCCCCTCGCAAAAGACTTGCAGGTATTAAACTCGGGCTAACCTTTGAGACCTAAAAGTCAATGAGAGACACGACTTTATCAAATGTAATATAAGAGGCTGATAACAATAACAATAACAAACACGCAAACAGTGGCGCGAGACGGTAGGCATAAATCATTCAAACATCATATAATCATAAATATACAGTAAACTCAGTTATGAGAGCATAAATTGTTAAGGCTAGCTACAAGACGGTTCAACTTCTCACTATTGTGGTAAAGTTGAATATCCAAAAAAATTGGACGAGACCGGAGTCGAACCGATGACCTCTCCCATGCTAAGGGAGCGCGCTACCAACTACGCCACACGCCCATTGATCTGTTGATTAAGATGTGCTAAACATATATAGCTCAGGCATAGCTGCATGTTTTTCTTTAATGATAAACGATTGTGAGGTAGTGTTAAGACACGAACCAAATGCAACGGATAGAAAAGGGCACAGTTTGGTGTAGAGCATAATATCTGCGGTACAGTTTTCAGACTGATTCGATACTTTACGGGGTGGAGTATCTTAGAGCGGCTTTAGGCAACAATTTGGCCCTCTTCACACATCGCTTGGGCACCGGTCGATCATGTCATCTTCTGCGAGGCAGCCGAGGGCTAAACCTTGGGAAGTGCGATCTCCAGACTCGCCAGCGGTGACGGATACCACGGTTGTGGGCCCGAGAAGCTCGAATTCCATGCACGATGGCGAAACCTCCGAGAACGGTGCCCCGGAATTACCCCAAAGACCAGCAGTTTTAGAGTCCGACTACAGCAGCGTGAATCAAGGACGCGGTACGATGGGGTACCAAAACAGTAGCATGTACGGGCACACTGGAGGGTACGGAGGGTCGCTGTATGGGACAGGAGGTGGATATGGCTCTGCGTATGGCATAGGGAACTATGGATCTATGTATGGTGGTGGGGGATATGGATCTATGTATGGTGGAGGGGGATATGGATCTATGATGGGAGGGTACGGGAGCGGTGGCATGTATGGAATGGGTGGGGTGAACAACAATGGGCCCCAGGGCCTAGCAGAGTCAACACAGGCGACCTTCCAGCTCATCGAAAGCCTCATAGGAGCCGTGGCCGGTTTCGCACAGATGTTAGAGGCAACTTACATGGCTACGCACAATTCGTTTTTCACCATGGTGTCGATGGCTGAGCAGTTTTCGTCGCTCAAGGAGATGCTGGGTTCATTTTTCGGCATCTTCGCTGCGATGAAAATGCTCAAGAGACTGTTGTATAAGATCAGAGGCGGGGGCGAGGCTCCCACGGCGGGGACGAGTGTGTCTGCTGGCCCACGGACAGCCATGGCCAGGGAGTTTGAAGAATACCGCGACGCTGAACGGCAAAAGCGCAAAAACCGCCGCATTTCGTGGAAACCGCTATTGGTCTTTTTGGCAGCGGTTTTCGGGTTCCCGTTCCTGCTGCGAAAGTTCATCGCCAAGCTGGCCGAGATCCAACGCCAGAGGCTTGGGAATGCGGGGGGCGTCGCGGCGTCGTCTCGATCCGGCGCCGCGGGGACCTTGGACCCCAAAAACCTAGAGTTTGCGCGTGCATTGTACGACTTCACGCCCGAGAACCCAGAGGTGGAGGTCCTTCTCAGGAAAGGCGATCTGATGGCCATCATAGGCAAGACCGACCCCGTGGGGCGCGCCAGCGAGTGGTGGAAGGTGCGCACGAGAAAAGGCGACGTGGGCTATGTACCGTTCAACTATCTCGAGCTCATCCGTCGCAAGCCGGCGGACGCGACAGAGGGAGCAGTGCAGGAAGTGGCGACGTGAGCCGGCAGGCTACACACACTGTCACACTGTTCCCGCCCCACGCTACTCGTCCACCTCCATCAATCCTAATCATGCATATTCGTTATTCGTACATATTATTACTTGGCTGAGCTACACGGGCCGGAAACTGCTCGTCCACCTATCAATCAATCATGCATATTCGTTATTCGTACATATTATTACTTGTCTAAGCTACACCGCCCACTCACTGCTTGTACTGATCGGCAACCTCCTTGGCCTTGGCCTTGCCCTCGTTGGCCTTTTCGTAAGCCTCTTCCTTGACCTCCTGCGCCTTGTCCTCAGCCTGTTCCGACAAGTTCTCCGTCTTGTCCTCGGCCTTGTCCGCCAAGTGCTGGGCCTTGTCGATGCCCGCAGCTGCGGCCTGGCCGGTCTTCTTGTTCACAGCGTCCAGTCCGTGCTTGGTGGCGTCGGCCGCGGTGTGGGATTTCTCCTCCACCACATGCGATGCCTCCTGTGCTTTGTCGATGCCCGTGGCCGCAGCTTGCCCGATTTTCTTATTTAGATCGCCCAAAGTGTGACGCACCTTGTCGCTGATGGACTGGTCAACGAACGCTGTGGAGTGCAGCGACGATGTGAACACCCTGGAGGGTCCCACCACTCTGGAAGGAACGCTGGTTCTTAGGACTTGAGAGGCGGCGGATCTGATCATTGTTTAGCGTTTGGCTCTTTTTTTTTTTGGCAACGGTGCTGGGATGCTAATTGCTTGACTTGGCTTGTGCTTGCTTGCTTGGCTTTTGCTTACTCGCTTGGCTACACCTTGTTCCATACACCGCCCGGCCGCTCTCTTCTTATACTTCAGCCTGTATCCCTAGGAGTAAGCTTCCCATCTCTGCTATTTGCTCTTGCTACACACCGTGCTGTTCACGTTTACATCGGTTGTTTGCATATAGCAAACGGCCACAGCTGTGCTGGTCGGGTTGCGATCACGCTGGCGTGCCGTCCGTCAACGTGAGCTTGAGACCCGAGTTTGACTTGGTGATGGTTGACGGGACAGTTACGGAGTGTTTGCGGCATAGGTGACACGACGGTTACGTCAAGAGAGGGCCGGGTTGTGTCGCGGGCGTAGGTGTTGGTGTTGGTGTTGGCGTTGGTATGGTTGCAGTTGTGTTTGTGATGATGGGCCGTTGGCAGGTTGACCGGTTGATGAGCGAAGCGTTCGTGGATGGCGAGTGTGGTGGTGGACTTGTTAGGAGCGGTGAGCGTGGCGTGACGTGTGGACGTTGGTGAAGTTTTTCGCACAGAGGGTGGGCTCAGAGGGCGAGGGCGTGTTGGTTTGGTGGGCGAGGGCGTGAGAGTTGATGATGCGAGGGCGTGAGAGTTGATGATGCGAGGGCGTGAGTGTTGATGATGCGAGAGAGCGGAGGACAAGGCCAAGCGAAGAGAGCGGAGGACAAGTGTGTAGTGCCCGGTGTGCGACCAGGATGGCTAGGTTTTTCTGAGTTTGTTTGGGTTTTGGTGGGGATTTGTTGTGCGTAGCTGTGGGTCTTGATAGACCACGGTTGTTGACGTTGCTATACAATCTATGGAAGGAGTCTGTGGGTATGAAATACCATGGGTAAACAATCTATAGAAGGAGTCTGTGGGTGTGATATCGTGGGCATAATGTCGTGGGTTCGTAGATGTGAGTTCGTAGTTGTGGGCATGAAATACCATGGGTAAACAACCTGTGGAAGGAGTCTGTGGGTATGGAATACCATGGGTAAACAGCCTGTAGAAGGAGTCTGTGGGTGTAATATCGTGGGTATCAGCAACAGTGAGGAAAGACCGCTGGCGATCTGTGGACGAACGGCGCTCGGACTCCACGTCCGGCGTGGCGTAGTAGACTCAAACCAAGCACAGCGCTGCCGCAAACGCCCGGTCCAGGGCCCTTTTTGTAGCTGCTTGCATCTGTAAACACACCCGTCCTCAGGCCTCGTGGTCACGTGGATCGGTCTTCACCACCTTGTCCGGGTTCAAGATGCGCTTGGGGTCCATGGCCAGCTTCAGCGTGCGCATGAGGTCGACGGGCGCGTCGCCCAGCTCGGCCACCAGAAACCCGCGCTTTCCGATGCCCACGCCGTGCTCTCCCGTGCAAGTGCCGTCCGCGTCGATCGCGCGCTTCACCATGTTGTCCACCAGCTCCGTGGCCCTCTGCCGCTCGGCGTCGGTGTACAGGATGAATGCGTGGAAATTCCCATCGCCGGCGTGGCCCACGATCGCATTCGCGAGCCCGCTGCCAGACATTTCTTCCTTGGTGGCCTCGATGACTTTCGAGAACTGTGACAGGGGAACGGCCACGTCTGTGGTCCACAAATTGACACTGCTGTCCTTGGCTCTGCCCTCGTTGATCGCCGACCACAGTGCCACCTTGCGCGCCTCCCACAATTCCAATTTTTCGTCCTCGTCCTTGGCATACTCGAACTTCCGGCACCCGTGGTCCTCGGCGATGCGGCTGACTTCGCCAATCACCTCCTGGATGATGGCGTCGTTGCGTCCCCCGATCTTGAAGAAAAGCGTCGGTTGCTCGAGCCAATCCGTCCTGGACGTGGCGCCGCCCCGGTTGATAATCTCCATCATGTTGTCATCCAGTAGTTCCATCGCATTTAACTGAATGCCTTCTTGGATAATCTTGGACGTACACGCGGCGGCCGCGCCCACGTCCGGGAATGATCCGACCACCACAGTTTCCTTAACTGGCCTAACGTGGCATTTCACTGTAGCTTCCGTCACAATCGCCAAAGTCCCCTCCGACCCCACCAGCAGTCCGTTCAAGTTGTAGCCCGCGGACGATTTCCGGGGTCTTCTTTTCGTCTTTACAATCGTCCCATCTGCCAGGACCGCAGTGATGTTAACAACGTTCTCTTTCATCGTCCCGTATCTGTATGCGTTGGTGCCGGAACAGGAGTTTGCAATGCAGCCACCGATCTGGGCGCCTGGACCGGGGTCGCACCCGAACAACAGTCCGTGCTCCGCCAAATATTCGTTAAGGTCTTCCCATGCAACACCGGCCTGCACTTGCACATCCAAGTCCAGGCTGTTCAACTGGACAATTTGATTCATGAATTTTGATATGTCCACCACCACAGTGCATCCAACCCTGGTTGGCAAGAAGTGGCCCTCCAATGATGTGCCACCCGAGAAAGGGATCACTGGAATCGCGTATTCGTGGCAAATCTTCATTATCTCGGACACGTCGTGTGTACTGCGCGGAAACAGGATAATCTGAGGCCTCTGCTCCTGGGTCGCCTTATGCGTATTGAAATAGGTGTCGGAATGGGCTTCCAGGTCTGACTTGGAAACAGAGTAGCATTCGGCGTCGTTTTTCAAGACCTCCTTTAGCCTGGCAACCGCTTCTTCGAACTTCTTCCCATCCCGACAGTACTGAGGCGACTCTAGTTCACTCAATGGTGTGGTCGAGCTAAATTGGTCGTTCTTAATTGACCATTCTGTTAGAGCCACTACTGTGCCCACAGCAGAACCTATGAGCAGATTTCTCAAAGGCATTCTGTTGTGCTGAAATGCACGCTTGCTTTCGGCACAAGAGCTGTACCATCTGCGAGGCCTTTTCAAGCTTCTCAAACACCGTGCTGAGAATGCAATGCGGCTAATCGTAGGTGCTCTCATTGCTCGTGGTCTGCGGCTACTTTATCTCAGGTGTAAAGCTTACGTTTGCCAACTGTTTGCCAAGCAAATATTCTAATTGACCGTGCATTTATCGCGTAATTGGTGATATACAAGGCCGCGCAACCAACTTTAAGCCAGACTAAAATCAATAGATACCGATCTTCTTGCCATTGCTATATATTATACATCGGTTGATCTGGGCTGGGACTCTATAGGTTTTTTTGTTCTTTGGGCAGAAAAGGGCATCCCACCGGGGCCTTGATCTTTGCACTTTGTTATCCTGAGGTATAGATAATGCCTCGCAGTGGGCAATGAGGTCAACTATTAGTACTCAGAGACATATGGCAACGATCCCCTTTCTCGTTAGACTCATTTGAGAGTAGTTCGTATTTTGACGCTTGACTTAAAATGTATATTATCATTTTAAAATATTCTGACATAATTGAGAATCTGTACTGTACACCGCGGTTTGAGAGCTGACTACGCGGCCCACATTCAAGGCACTTTTAATCTGCATAATTTCCAGCACTGGAGCAGCAGGAATATCGCCAAAGTCGGTTGATACCTAAGAATAACAATTCGTTCCGATCATTTCTATTCTTTGCACTCTGTGTCGTGGGGCCACAACTTAGGACTCGGCAGCATATAGCAATGGCCCAATAGTCAAGAGAGGCAACTGGTGAAGTTGGAAATTAGGCAAAGCCCTCACTTTCCAATCACTGTGTCATCAAGTAGATTATGCTACGCGGGGATTCTATCATCTTCAAATATTAGCTCTAACTTCTGGTAACCACCGAAGACCGTATATCAGTTATTACATAAAATCGTCCTCGGCAAAACCGTCGAAATCGGCATTGTCAAGATCGAAGTCTTGGTCCTTCTTGAATGCACCGCCGAGGTTGGCCTTCGCGGCCTTGGCCTTCTTCTTGCCTGCGCCCCCAGTGGCAGTGCCCCCTCTAACCTTCGCCAAACGGGCCTGTCTCTCCTGTCTCTCTTTCTCCTTCATCAGCACATTCAAAGTCGCCACCGTTTGTCTGATAGATTCGATCGACATGGGTGAGGCAACGTCGCGAATAAGATCAATGGCTAGACCCGATGCGTAATTCAGCTGCGATTTTTCATTCATGGATGTGACTGCGGTGGCCAACGCCCTTCTCAAATCTTGGAAATCCATCTTGGTCTCTGCAGAGGTGAAAAGTGGGTGTGACTCGATTGGGGTCTCTTTGGTGAAGGATGCAGGGCGCAACAGACTCTCTTGCTCCTGCTGCTTGCGGAGTGCCTTGGCTCTGGGATGTTCGTCAGCAACACCAAGGCCCTCGAAAAGCTCAGCTGCGTTATTCAAGTCTGCTTGAACCTCGGCCTGTTTAAGTATCTCTTTTCTCGTCTTTTCATCCAGAGTGTCGATTTCCAAAAGCACTTTGTCCCCGTTGGCTTTCTTCTTATCATCCTTCTTGCCACTGGCCCCAGCCTTCTTGCTATCTTTCTTGGCCGGTTCCTCGGTAGGTTCCGCATCCCAGGAGTCTAGTACAAGCTCATCATCGTCATCAGCGGCGCCAAACTCGTCATCCCAAGACGCTGCAACAGGTTGGTTTTTGTTCGAGGTAGGAACTTCAAAATCTTCGTCGTCCCAAGACATTATCAAAGTTTTAGCTTGTTTCAATCCACAGTAGGTGTATAGCCACTACAAACGATGCTGTTGAAACCCAATGGTACCGTCAGAGAGTGCTCTTGAGTCAAAGATGGGTGAGGTGTAAAGAATAATGCATTTTTCTCTGAGGATAGGTCACAACAAACGAGCTAGGTGTTAACCCATATTGCAATGGGTGTCAAGGACGATGGCCATAGGAAGCCACTTGGCCACTCGTCATCCCGAGAGATCAATCTATGAGGATGGCAGTAGGCGCCTAGACCTTCTTGGTTAGTCTCCCGCGACTCTGCTAAATATCACTTTGTAGTTGTCTGTCATCCAGGTGACACTTAATAGGGCCGTGTTCTGCCGCGTCTTCGCAAGCAAGCAGCGACATGATTGAGATGAACCGCTGTGCAACTGGCAGGCGTTTTGCTCATTACCACATTCCTCAGACCAGTTCCGTAGTTGTCTTGCGAGTTTTTTATATAAATGTTTTCGTGAAGGAAAAAGTGGGGAAAGAGAGCAGTGGAGTACACGCTTGTGAGCGTACGGAATACCTGGATCTTCTCATACTGGTCTGGGCATTCTCTCATTTTCTCGCGTGTCAGTGTTTCCAGTTCATTTCGAACACATATCTTCATCTATCGCTTTTGACGTCCAGGGTCCGGCCCTGTAATTTCCACCTGCCTGGGAGTCATAACAGGAGTTCAACTCCGTTGAAGACAGTCAACGAGGAGACACTGTACTGGTTTCTTTGTTGCTGGACTACCTCCTTTGGTGTGAAGCACCTGTTTCCTCTTTACTGCTGCGCAAAAGGTGCAGAACTTGACCCTACCACATATATAAGGACCTTATCAGCAACACCCAAAAACCTGGCTAAATGTCTCACAACTATCACATTTCTACTGGAAGAGGGGGCGCTGGGAACGTAGTTTCCACATCTGAAAAGCCGTCACCCAAAATTGTGCCTCAAGGCTCACAAACCCCAAGCCTTCTGCAGCCTGTGTTTAGCACTGGGCGAGGCGGGGCTGGAAATATGTACAAGAACGTGGACCGCAATCTGACGCGCAAAGCACAGGACGTGGATGATCACATTTCTGGTGGTGAGGACCATATTGAACCCGTGAGCTCCGGAGGAGAGAAAGTGCATTCTGTCACCTCTCAAACCTCCGCCCTTAATACAAAGCAGCACAATGGCAAGCACACCCTGAAGCCAAGCAGAAGTCGGCACGATTCACCTCAGACGGTCAGTATTGGTAGAGGTGGCGCTGGAAATATGCTTTCTGCTTCAAGCAGCAGAACTTCGGAAGGCGACAAGAACAGAATCTCTGCAAAGAACAGGTCTCCCAAAAAAGGAATGTGGGCAAATATCAAGAATATGTTTTCTCAGAGGGATAATTGAATACCACTCTTCTACTCTCGCATCTTGCATTCTTTTTTTCTACACTGGCCAAGTAGTATCCTTCTCTTTGGGCGCTGGCACGATGTACTTTTAACCCCACGGCCTATGGCGCAAATGATGTCCCTCCAATGTAGATTAGAATAACATAAATAAATAACGGTTATAATACACAATCAAACGTCAATAATAAACAAGTGTAATTTGAAATTAATGGGAGCTAAGCGGCAACAGTGGAAGCTAGTTCCTCCAAAAGTTTGTAATCACGCTTAACGATACCACCATTTCCAGGAAGATTGGTTGAACCCATCAAGAAACTATCAACTGAAGTGGCACATTTTCTACCTTCCTGTATGGCCCACACGATCAACGATTGGCCACGTCTACAGTCACCGGCCGCAAAAGTTTTACCGCCATCGACAGAGTAAGAGGAATCCGAAATGGTATCAATAGTACCTCTCTTGGACTTTACGACGTTAGCGTCATCGACGATCTCTGGGCCAACAAAACCCATCGATAGGAGAACGATGTCGGCCTCAAAGGTTTCTTCACTTCCTGCAACTTCTACCATTTGCCAGACACCTGACTCTGACTTTTTCCATTCGACACGAACGGTCTTGATGGCTTTGACTTCTCCCTCCTCATTGCCAACAAATTCCTTGGACAAAATGCAATATTCACGAGGATCTCTGCCATAATGCTCTCTAACTTCCGCGTGCCCATAGTCAACTCTCATGACACGAGGCCACTGAGGCCAAGGGTTATCCTTGGACCGCTCGTTTGGTGGTTGAGGTAGCAATTCAAAGTTCAAAACCGAAGAGGCACCATGTCTGACAGAAGTACCTAAACAGTCATTACCTGTGTCACCACCGCCGATGACAATGACCTTTTTGCCTTCGATTGTTTTACGCACAGTCTCCAGATCTTTACTCAAGAGAGACTTGGTGTTTGACGTCAACAGAGACATTGCAAAGTCAATGTTTTTCAATTCACGACCAGGGATTCTCAAATCTCTGGGGATAGTGGACCCCATAGCGTACACCAGGGCATCATTTTGGTTTCTTAGTTCTTCGGCAGAAATATCTTTCCCGATCTCAACATTGTTCACAAACTGAATGCCTTCAGCCGCTAACAAATCGATACGACGTTGGACAATTGACTTGTCCAGTTTCATGTTAGGGATACCGTACATCAGCAACCCACCGCAACGATCCGCCCTTTCATAAACAGTAACTGAGTGGCCAGCTCTGTTTAACTGATCGGCACATGCCAAACCTGCAGGTCCGGATCCGATTATTGCGACTGAACGCCCAGTCTTAAATTCGGGGACTTGAGGTTTGATCCATCCTTCTTTGAAACCGTTGTCAATGATCAACCTTTCAATCGACTTGATTCCGACAGGATCATCAATGATGCCTAAGGTACACGATCCCTGGCAAGGGGCGGGACAAACTCTACCAGTGAATTCAGGGAAATTGTTCGTCTCCAAAAGTTTGTCTAGAGCCAGCTTCCACTGATTCTTGAAAACAAGTTCATTGAACTTGGGAATGACGTTGGAAATTGGGCAACCTGTATCGGCAGTACAAAATGGGACACCGCAGTCCATGCATCTGGCAGTTTGATACTTGGCATCCTTTTTGCTGATACAACTAGATAACTCTTTCCAATCTTTCGTGCGCGATGAAGTTCCACGGTACTTTTCATGGCGGACTTTGTAAAGCATGAAACCTCTTGTTTTCTCAATCTTCTCCACGTTCTTTTCCATTTGACGAGAGTCTTGAATAGAATCCTCTAAGTCTTGTACTTTAGGTTCAGTAATTGTTGCTTTGTGGCTAACAGTCTTGGTTGCTCCCTTCCTAGAATTTCTGATACCGTCGACCTCTCCGTTGGTAGCGTCCGATGTCAAATCAGTAGCAGAGCTAAATTTCTTCAAAAAGTTAGCAGTGCTGGACTTTTTCAATTTCGACTCCTCAGCCGCAGCTTTCTCCAAAACCTTCTTGTAATCAGTCGGGATAACCTTCACGAAGTTTTTCAAGTAATAATTGAAGTTGCCCAAAATTCTGGCTGCCAGCTCCGACTTTGTGTAGTTGAAGTGCTCTTGAATTATATTCTTGACAAAAGCAATCTCAACGGGGTCAACGAGGTTTTCTAATTCGATACTATCCAAATTGATCTTACCGACAAAATCGTCGTAATCAGATGTCAGACAATACGCAATCCCACCAGTAGCACCAGAGAATGCGTTAAGAGACTCCATTTGTGACAATACGACCGCTCTGCCCCCTGTCATATACTCAAAAGCATTGTTACCCTTGATCCTTTCAACAACAATTGTCGCACCCGAGTTACGCACGCAAAACCGTTCACCAGCAACTCCAGAAATGAACGCAGTACCAGAGGTAGCCCCGTAGAAGCACGTATTACCTACAATGACATTTTCATCGCTCTTGAATTTGGATCCTGGTGGGGGTCTAATAACTAGTCTACCCCCAGAAAGTCCTTTTCCGACATAGTCATTGGCATCACCATCCAAGATAAAAGTGACACCGGACGCCAAAAAGGCACCAAATGTTTGACCAGCTGAACCTTCGATGTTCACAACAACGGTGTCCTGTGGCAAGCCTTCCTCGCCGAACTTCTTTGAAATTCTGTAAGATAACGTGGCACCAAAAGCACGGTCAGTATTGATGATTGAAGCGTCGATATTAACAGGGAGTCCCCGGTCTAGGGTAATTTCGGCCTCATCGATCAACTTGTTGTCAAGACGCGTGTGTAGTCTATGGTCCTGCTTTTTGGTGAATTTTGTTGCGACACCGGGACGAATGACGTGCGCAGGTGTCAAAATAGGAGATAAATCAATGTTAATAGCTTTGGTGTTGACATTCTCTCTCTTTTTGAGTTTTTCCGAGTGACCG
The DNA here is from genome assembly GCA_900074725.1 of Lachancea dasiensis. Taxonomy (NCBI): domain Eukaryota; kingdom Fungi; phylum Ascomycota; class Saccharomycetes; order Saccharomycetales; family Saccharomycetaceae; genus Lachancea; species Lachancea dasiensis. Next base: position 806,666 of record LT598454.1, read on the forward strand.
ACCATTTCGTCAATCGTTCTGAACCCTAACTTGGCCATAATCTTTCTCAAGTCTTGAATCAGATAATAAAAAAAGTTGATGACATGTTCTGGCTGACCCTTGAATTTTTCCCTTAGCAGTGGATCCTGGGTAGCAATACCCACAGCGCAAGCGTTTAAGTGGCATTTTCTCAACATGATGCATCCCATAGCGATCAAAGGAACAGTAGCCAAGGTGAAAGATTCTGCACCCAACAAAACAGCAACTGCCATATCAAACCCAGTTCTGAGTTGACCATCTGTCTGAACAACGACGTTTCTTCTCAAGTCATTTAAGACCAACGTTTGATGAGTTTCTGCCAAGCCTAATTCCCAAGGCAAACCAGCATACTTAATACCTGTCCATCTAGATGCACCGGTACCACCATCGTGACCTGAAACCAAAATATGATCTGCCTTCGCCTTAGCCACACCAGAAGCGACAATACCTACTCCGACTTCCGAAACCAGTTTGACCGAAATTCCAGCTCTAGGGTTTGCGCACTTAAGATCATAAATTAACTGCTTTAGATCTTCAATAGAATAGATATCGTGGTGAGGGGGAGGAGAAATCAAACCCACGTAAGGAGTCGAATGTCTCGTCTTTGCGATTTCGGGTGAAACCTTATGAGCTGGTAATTCACCACCCTCACCAGGCTTAGCACCTTGTGCGATCTTGATTTGAATTTCATCGGCATCAGACAAGTAGTGAGAGGTGACACCAAATCGAGCGGAAGCAACCTGTTTGATAGCTGATCTCATTGTGTCACCATTTGCGTGTACAAGGGAACGCTCAGAATCTTCACCACCCTCACCGCAATTTGACTTAGCACCCAACCTATTCATAGCAATCGCCAAGGTCGAGTGAGCTTCCATCGAAATAGAACCATATGACATGGCACCAGTTGCAAACCTTCTGGCTATCTCCGTCCAAGGTTCGACTTGCTCTAGAGGGATGGGTTCTGAATCCTTGAAGTTGAGTTCCAAGAGGCCCCTCAAGGTACACTCTCTTATAGATTCCATTTCTTTTTTCACGTACATTTCCCAGGCATTTTCATTCTTGTTTCTGACTGAATCTTGTAAAGAAGCGATAGCAGCTGGATCGTTGATGTGTTTAGCCCCACCGTCTCTCCAATGATATTCCCCACTTTCTGGAAGATTGACAGATTTGGATATGGTTTTTCTGCTTGGAAATCCACGTTCATGCATTGAAAACGCATCCTGAGCGATGTATTCGAAAGTAACACCCTGTATTCTGGATGCCGTGCCGGCAAAACAAACATCCACCACAGTGTTATCAATGCCCAGAGATTCGAAAATTTGGGCACCTTTGTAAGATGCCAGGGTGGAGATACCCATTTTTGACATAACCTTCAAAATACCTCCATCTACAGCATGTTTGTAATTATCCAATAAGGTTACATCATCGATGGAAGTTTCTTCATTGTCAACGTTGCGCACCAACCCTTCTCGGTTCATCCTAACTAATGTTTCCATTGCGAGATATGGGAAGATACCGTCACAACCGTAGCCCAAAAGCACACAGAAATGGTGGACTTCTCTTGCTTCACCGGTTTCCAAGATCAATGCAACTTGAGAACGTTGCTTATTTCTGATCAAGTGATGGTGAATAGCACCAACGGCGATCAAGGACGACAATGGGACGCGATCGGTATTCAAGTTCTTGTCGGATATCATCAAAATCCGCATTCCTTCCTCAATTGCATCGGATGCTTCTTGGGTGATCCGATCTAAAGCAGCAGTGTAGCCTAGCAAGCCTTGTGATTTTTCGAAAGTAATGTCGATGTGGGCAACGGTCCACGCGGGATGAACTTTGGAGATGTTTTTGATAGCCTCAAACTCTTTCCACTGCAAAATAGGCGACTCCAAGAGTAGTCGATCACATTGAGAAGGATGAATCTCCAGCAGATTACCTTGTGGACCGACGTAGCACTCCAGAGACATAACATTGGCCTCACGTATAGGGTCAATGGGTGGGTTGGTTACTTGCGCAAACAATTGTCTGAAATAATCATATAGCAGAACAGGGTCTTCGTTCAGACAAGCTAAAGGGGCATCGTTACCCATGGATCCAAGAGCTTCTTTGCTACCAAGAGCCATAGGTACTAGAACCATCGAAACTTGTTCAAATGTATAGCCCAAAGCTAGAAGTCTAGGGTCCTGTTGGGCTTTCAAGGAAGCATGACGGCCACTCAAGAAGTTTCCAGGGAGATATTTTTCGGTCTTTACAAGTAAATCATCAACTTTGATGAGTTTTGATAGCCAAGACTTGAAGTCGTGTTTCTTCGAAAATTGGGCCTTCATCTTCTTGGTATCTACCATTTCCCCGACTTCGGTGTCTACTAATAGCATGTCGCCAGGCTTGAGTTTACCCTTTTGAACAATCAACGAGTTGTCCACTTGAATTACACCAACTTCGGACCCACAAATAACCCGATCATCAGACGTAATATAGTAACGACAAGGCCTCAAACCATTCCTATCTAGCATGGCGCCGCAGTAACGGCCATCGGTAAAGTTCAGCAGCGCAGGACCATCCCAAGGTTCCATCAAACAAGCAGCCCAGTCAAACCAAGCTTTCAGGTTGCTGTCCATGTCCTTATGATAAGCTTCTGGAACCATCATCATGATTGCCTCGGGCAGCGAAAGCGCCCCATTGATGACCAAAAGCTCCAAGACGTTGTCAAGAGCGGCAGAATCTGAGCCACCTTCTTCTATAATTGGATATAACTTTTCAAGTTTTTCTTTGAAAGTATCTGACGCCATTACACCTTCACGCGCGCGCATCCAATTTTTGTTACCGCGCAATGTATTAATTTCACCATTGTGAGCGATCCACCGTAGCGGCTGGGCCCTATCCCAAGAGGGAAATGTGTTCGTTGAAAAACGAGAGTGGACTAGAGCCATGTGAGACTCAAAATGTGCGTTCGTCAAGTCGTGGTAGTACTGATACACCTGGGTGGGAGTCAATTGACCCTTGTAAACGATAGTTTTAGTGTTTAATGAACACGCATAAAACCAATTTTGAATCCCAATAGCGGAGGATGCTTTCTTCCGCAGGATGTATAGAAGGGTTTGGAATTCGACATCATACTTCGATTTGAAATCTTCATCAGAAATTGTCTGGCCCTCTTTATGAGCGGCCGTGAGAACCACAAGTGGTTGTAAAATAGCGGGTTCGCGTGAGAGTGCAACAGAGCCTAGAAGAGATGAATCCCGGGGAACAGAACGCCACCCAAGGACAGATAAGCCTAAAGATTGAGCTATTTCCTGGAATGCACGTTTCTCATTTTCTAGCGTCTCTGCAGCATCCTTTTTGAAGAAAAAGTTACCTACGGCGTACTGGCCCTGGGGAGGTACTGTGAGACCAAGTTCAAGCTTGAATTCACGCTTCATAAACTCGTGAGGAATCCCAACAAGGATCCCAGCACCGTCACCGTTGCCTCCCGATGAAACAGCACCTCTATGTGTCATATTGCACAGCAAATAACGAGCATCAGAGACAATTTTGTGCGAGGCTTTGCCCTTGATGTTAGCGACAAATCCAACACCACAGGCGTCTCTTTCGTATTCTGGGTCGTACAGACCCTGTTTCTGAGGAATTGCGTCAGCCCAGAACTGAGCCTTAGAGGATGATGCGCCGAACCCAGAGGTGTCGCCAGTCAAGGGCATACCACCCTCGTATGCTTCCTCGAGTGGATCGAATTTATCCGATTGCAACATACTGTGGACTCAGGTGTTGAGCTACTATCTTTATAATATTTGGAAGCCTTGGCTCTTTAATAGGGCTTTCGGAAGCTTGGGTCTAAGTGTCGTGGTGGATACCTACTGGCTAGCAGTGGGTTTTTGACTTCTCAGTATAATAAATAAGGGCACACCAATCAATGGTTTAAAATGCCGGTGAGGAGGAGCACTTAAGATAAAGCTTCCACAGTGCTGAAGTCCAATCGAGCGTCAAGGTAACACGTCTCCAGTGCACTTGTCCTTGAATGTGGGAGACTTGGAATTTGGCAAATTATTTTAGCTTCTGTCCACCATATATAGGTAGACTGGTCGTTCAGTTCATAGTCCAAACATTTCTTCCCAGGCGGGAAGGATCACCCTGCCAGAAAGATAGCCCAAATAATCACCAAATTTAGGCCAATCATATTCCAGAATCTCAGAAAACAGCGTACGATTATTTTTTCATCTTAACTGGTCTTATCCGACGACAAGATTTTGTGTTTAGCGGCAGTGAGTACCGTCGTTATCAATCTGCCGTGTCCAAGACTAAAGCGCGTTGGTGGACCTTGCGAAAAAGGCGGTGGTAGCATTGGCTTTTTGAGATTTTGTCAATTTGTATAGAGCTGATAAGAAGCTTGATTCGGCAAAACGCGGCGGATGTGCCGCCTTTTTGACACCTACCAGGGTACAACTCATAGACCAGATATGAGGGGACGAGATTCTGTTTCTGCTCCCGGCGGTTGGTGATTTCGGGGTTGTCAATCAACCACGTGCCTTATGGTTAGCCCTCATAGTCTCCAAGAAACGGAACCTAAACGCAAGTAACGAGCAATAGCGCCAACATCACGGAGGCATGGCTCTCGGCTGCTTTTGGGACCCAGGACGTATTGAGACCGTCGGTAGCCTTTTTAGATTTTCCTGCCGGTAGTAGGTTCATTTGCCCTACCTTCTTGCAAACTCCAAGAGGATCCCTCTTGCCACATTTTCTCCGTGGTTCTTGACTTACAAGCGACCACTAGCGTCTTGGTAATCAAAAAAAGCGCGCTGGGAGGCTCAAAACTGTAAGGGCTTATTCTTGGCTAACCTTTAAGTTGTGGTCTTCTGGCGTACTTTTTTTGCCGCCGACGACTCCTAATGAGGGAGGCGTGCAAGGTGATGAAGAACTTTGATCTTTGTTTGGATATCCGCGATTCACGGTGACAATGAGCTTTGACATTAAGCCTTGTCCTTCTACTTCTTCGGCTAGTAACTTGAGGGGCTCGCAATGTGGTGAATGGGCCTGTTGTTATCTATGTTTCGATACTGATTGCATTTTCTCGAGCACAACAACGTATACAACTGACGCTAAGGTCTTCAAGCACGCTAAGTTGTCTCGAAAGTTTGACGTACAATAATTCTTTGCTAGCTAGTCCAATCTACCTTATAATCCACTGCTGCCACGATACAAGTTCACCGGAATATTTCATAATACGTGATATATGAAATACCGGCGAAGTCCAAGATAAACCAAATTTCATTTAGGCTTCTTTCTGAGGAGAGCCACCGCCGTCAGACGATACCCTGATGAGTGCACTACTCAGCTTATCAGTGGACATTGGCGATTATGGTACGCCAGATTTTCAAGGTTTGAGTTATCTGTCCGTTATTAATTAAACTATAATGTTTATAAGTGGATGAAGCGGTCACATTCTATACAACAATTCAAGCTAGGTGCAGTATTTTCTTCCAAGCTTCCAGAATAGTTATTGAGGCCATGTTTACATACACTATCATTCGGTTGCTCAAACCTCATGCCATCGATTCATTTCACCCCACTTTATTATCACTCTGTAAGATACTGTCACCCCAATTGTGGGCAATTGTGTAATCCGGCGCTCTGAAATAGCACAGCAAGAATATTCATTCCGATAGGCGACTACCTCTGCAAGAAACCTATAGAGTAAAGGATCCTTTGTTTATAATGTGATAGATTATTCATTAGAATGTTTTGGGGAAAGAGCTTTGTTTATGATTAGGTGGAATTTTCTAACTTTCATATATAATATTGAAACTGCCCTGGCGCGATACTCTCTGTTGGCTATACACAGACTAATAAATAAGTTAAAGAAGCGGTTCCTTCCTTGGCTAATTCATCCCATCTCCTGCAAAAATCATATGATTTAATCATACATTTGACAGTTTAGGTTTAGTTTTGTAGTGCAGTGCTCCGCCGCTCAAAATGTTGGGCTAGCAACGAATTCAGGTGCGCGCCACCAATTCGTTTAGTCAACAGATCTGCGAAGTTGTCGCCAGAGCGAATATACAAAATTTTGAGTTCCCCATCAACGTATTCTCTTCTTAAGCTACGCGCAGAGCGTGGTAAATCCCAAGATTGTGCTAGAAGAGCTACTGCCGCTAAACTGTCTGTGATAACTCTTTCTCTCACTCGAAAGTCAAGTAGGTGTAAAATGTTTTTGACCTCCCGCAATCGTTTCCTAGACCTTATAATGGCTAGTAGCTCTGCTTCATTCGCAGAAGGACACGCCCCACTTATAGCCCCAGAAAATACCGAAATGGCGTTGTTATTAAGATCAACGTTGAACCCGATATGGGCGTGATGCGATTTGAGAGAAGCGTCTGTCTGCACATCGACGGTCATGACCCGACGGTGTTTGTGCCGTTTCCATTTCAAAAACAGTTCCTTGCTTTCTAGTAAGTATTTTATGAAGAACTTGATTGGTGCTATCGACTCACTTTCTTGGATTGTATCCATCACGCTGACAAAGTAGGCGATGTCAAATCTGCATTTTCCGCTGACTTCCTTCAGAAAGGCTTTTGCTTCGTTCAAGTACCGCCGATCTTGGGCCCAGTTTAGCGAATGGTATACCTTGTAATGCTGTGAGTTACCGCTCTTGATATGCCTTCCCATCGGAATTTGCAGTAAACTCGAAAACTCTTCAATTTCACTTTTCATACCCAGTTCCATGCATACCCCACGCTCATATTGAATATCCATAGAGTATATGCGGTACAGTCGATGCTCATTCCCTATTATCTGCCAACCCTCGTTTCCCTTGGTATGTTCCAAAACTTCTGTCAGATTCGACTTGATATCGAACATTTTGTCTGCACGACAACCCATCAATAATATTTCGTGGTTTAGTAAACACAGAATGCCTTTAAAGTTCCCGTCATTGTTTAAAAATAAACCCGGGCTCTGCTCCGACATACCAAAAGAAAGCTTGAGCCGATCTCTAATCAAATTGTATAAATTATACCCCAATCCACAATAATTTTTATAGGAGCCCCAAGGTTTAAACTCAAACGCCACGTTTGGCAATTCGTAGTGTGGAGGTGCGGGTATGAATAATGGCCCCGCAAGTAATTTAGGTCGAGCACAAGGCAAATGCCAAATAATCCAGTTTTTCTCCAAAGCGATAACGAGGGCAGTGAGAAACGAGTTGTCATCAAACTGTTTTGGTCCCTCATCAAGAGTAAACATTTGCGACAGAATGTTACTACCATTGCCCTTTCCAGAAAGGTGAGTCCTGAATGCCTTCTTTTCAGCAGAAAACGTCCAGTCCAAGGAGAGAATTTGGCTCTCTTGAATGCTTGATATTCCAAGCGGAATTTCATCATTCCATGACCCACAACGCAAGTGAAAGTCTCTTAATTTGATCTTATAGCTGAGCTCAAAGAGAAATTTTTGGCTAATGTCTGGATTTTTGGCTATCGCTTCCTCATAGGTCAACATTTTGCTTTCTCTGTTAGGTGACGTACAACCAGCGTTGCCAATGTCGAGATTGTTTATGGTATCTATGAGACTTTTAACACTCAGGTCACTCTTAGGGGATCCTCTGGGGAGAGTCTCGGCAGGATCTACCTTGGTAAGTTGTTTAAATTCCATGATTTCTTTCTCGCCGGATTTGCATGAAAACCATGTGGGTCCTTTTCTATAATACTGCCTTATATCTTTAGCTAGAAACCACAAGGGTAACGCATTGGATTGTTAGTTCTCTGCCACTGATGCACTAAAAATGGGGGAGGGCGGTACTGGAAGAGTTTTAGGAGACACAAAGATCACATTTTTCTCCAATCGGTGGCAATGTGATTATACATTTGGCACGTCCATAGCGAAGAATAGGATTTTTCGGTCGATGCCACTGAAAAATGCAAAACCAGCTTTCAAAGCTGGCGCTATATTGCAGAAGGGTGTGCGCGCAACTAAAATGATAGTGGTCAACCTCGGGATACTGAACGAGCAACAAAAATCTGCCAACTTGCTCCCAAAAGGTATCTGTTTGTATGTCATCAATCGCCCCATCAAAGTGCACAAATTTCGCCTACTTATTTGGCACTTATTTTTGCACTCGACATTCCGACTATCTCTTGTAGCCAAGCTAATTCGATTCTACTCACATTTCTAGCGTAGCCTTTCGTTGTGAATATGTACTCCGTGTACAGGATGGCTGGACAACCTCTGTCCATGAATAACATAGAAGAAGGATGGACAGAAATGGTCTCACCAGTGGTACTTGTGCGAAACGATCTATCCGGCATCCCTATGGCTGTATTTTTCACAAATCCAGCCAGGAAGCATTGGATGACAGCCTTGATATCAAAGGTCTCACGAGATGCCGTTTCATCCAGGCTTTCAACCGTTGTATTGGTCAGCTTTTCCATATAAGATATGAGCTGGGCCCGGACCTTTATCACATTTTTAAACCCTCTTTTGGATATACAAAGGTCTTTACACCAATCATCCTTTTCGGTAGAAGTAGGCAAAGAAACATAGGCATCGTAAAACTCTTTCATCATAACCAGATCACCAAACTTTGAGCCTCTAGTTGCGATTGAGAAACGCTTTTCATTGATTTCGTCTCGTTGTTCGGGTGTTGGATTGAGGAGTAGGTTTTCGACACTGAGACATGATACAATATCAATAACCGGTAAAAGACAGCCCGATTCTTGCGCCATCAATAATACGCAGCTTAAGTGTGGTGCTAAAGGTAAGAGAGCCATTTGTTCGCCCTTTCTGGTGATTTTACCAGCATCATTTAAGGCCTTCAACTGATGGAGCTCTTGTAATGCAAGTAAGGTCGCTTCCTTACCAGGATTTTCTAACCATGACCAGTTCACTATATCCTGAACTCCAATTTGCTTCAAAGCAAGAACGGGCGATGTTATTTCACTTCGTGCTATTTCAGGTTCCGTTTGCGTGGGGAGCTTATGAAAGTCTTCTTCTCTGTAAAGTCGGTAACACTTACCCGCGCTTTCTCTACCAGCACGACCCGTCCTTTGGGAAGCACTAGCTCTTGAAATAGGTACCGTCAATAGCGTTGCAAGGCCTAGTTGATGGCGCCATACCTTAACCTTGCGAAGGCCCGAATCGACGACGAACTTTACACCAGAGATTGTGACCGAAGTTTCAGCAAGGTTGGTTGAGAAAACCACTTTCCTTTTGAACCCTTTCAGAGGAACAAATACTTTCGCTTGGTCTGAGGGCGGTAAAGCTGCGTAAAGAGGAAATGATGTTAGTTTGGGTACGGAAGTTCCAAGGTGCTCGCTGATCTTGTTCATGACAGCGACTGCCTTATCGATTTCCTCCTGGCCGGGCATGAAGCACAATATGTCTCCTAATTGCTCACCTTGATTTATCTGGACACAACAGCGTACGACAGTATCGACAATATCGTCACAGGGCTCTCTCAAATAATGTCTTTGTACTGGAAACTTTCTCCCCTCAACGAAAAGTATGGGCGCTCCATTGAAAAAGCGGCTAAATTTTTCTGCTTGAAGTGTAGCTGACATAACAATCACTTTGAGATCTGGTCGGGAGCCGATTATCAATTCTTTCAAAAATCCCAGAATCAAATCGGTTAAAATAGTTCTTTCGTGAGCTTCATCGATGATAATACATGTATAGGCAGATAAGTTTCTATCAAGCATAATTTCACGTAGCAACATACCATCTGTGAGATATTTAAGCCTGGTTCTGGCACTGCTCTTGTTGTCGAAACGTACAGAGTATCCGACCCGATCTCCTAAACGGCATCCGTATTCCTCTGCCACACGAGTGGCCAGGTTAATTGCAGCAACTCTCCTCGGTTGAGTAACACCTATGCGCGTCATATTGTGGCTTTGACCTAGCCGCTCCAACAGGAACTGGGGGATTTGTGTAGACTTTCCTGACCCAGTCTCACCAATCAAAATTGTGACTTGATTTGAATCAATATGCTCCATGATAGAGTCTCTGTATTTAAAAACTGGTAAACTGGACCGCGTTTCTAGCAGTTTCACGGCTAGCATCTTCAGATCCCGCTTTGATATGGGATTGTCATGATTATCACCACCCGGACGGCCTCCATTGTTCGCTGGTCCTTTTTGAGAGTACCTTACTTCATTCGGAGTTTTTTGGGGCCCTCTTTCACGCCCGATAAATTTTTTGCCTTTGGACATAACTCAATCTAGGGTAGCGAGTACCTATAGGGCTCTTCTAATGTGCGTTCTTTACTAACTAAACTCATCTCATCGAGAGCTCAAGCTCATCGCTAATATTTTTTATGAGTCACTAATTACGCATACTTCAAATTACAGTTTATCATTATATTTTGTAGGCCCGTACCAATCACTAGGGCCGCTGAAAACTCGTTGTAAACAGGGAGCAACGACTTCACTCCCACCTTTCTTGCTCCTCCAATAGCTACAGTTTGAAACAGCACACCCGTGTACCTATGCTCTGTCTATGAGCCATTGCAGAGCTTGGAATATGCCGTCCAAGTTACGATTTTTGATATGCCTGCTCACGACACTGGCGTTGGTTTTTCAAATCATTCCTATTGTTTCCTCACCCATTTCTTCACATATTTATCTCTCTCGCTACGACGGCAGGCGCTTCGGAGTTTTTGGTTGGTGTTCTGAGTCCTCCAAATCTTGCACCCCTCGTCGAATCGGTTATTTAACTGAATGCCAAAAAGCTAATTACAATGGTCATATCAATAAGCTTGCGTGTGATGCGGTGAATCCTGAGGATGAGTTCCTTCCATCTCGCGCGAAGCGAGTAGTTTCAAGACTCTTGATCGTTCATCCTATATCACTCTTTTTCGCAGGTTGGTTTTGGCTACTAACGATTGCCGTTAACGCACAAAGGTTCAGACACTCAGGAAGAATCATCACTGGAGCGGTGCTGTGGTCACTGCCGACCGTCTTTTTGTCGTTGCTAAGCTTTTTGATTGATATATTACTCTTTGTGCCATTTTTGGCATGGCCGGGCTGGCTTCTATTTGTAAGCACGGTTATGACAGCCGTTGCTTCCTGTATGATGTGCGGCGTGCGAAGGTCCGTGTCAATGCAGAAATACGAAAAACTACACAATACAGACCATGTCGAGTTATTTCACCTGCATTTCGAGAAACCCGCCTCTGAAGATGCAGAAAATTCTCAGCAGCAATCGAATGGATCTGACATTCAGTCAGAACTGCCGCTGGAACGACCTGGGCTAATTCATCGGGCGATGTAGATGGTATAAGCAACCAATCACCATAACGATCACGTGAGACACTCTTCATGATATTAAATCTGTAAAAATTTTGAGAGTTGCCAGGCATTGTTGGCAATTGGAACTGCAAGCCTGTCGTTGACTTAGGCTCCAGTTGATAGTACATAAAATGAATGCTTGGAATGTGCCGTCGAAAAACAGGTTTCATACGGCCTTTGGTGAGGCAGTTGCGTCACGAAAACTGTTGAGGAGTCTAAGCAATGGAAGGTTGGCAGCATCTGGACAGAGTCCTCTTTGTGAAAACCACATTCATCCCTTTTATCAACTGAATAATGCTGAAAGAGGTATCTTGTGTGCAACAGAGAATGGCCCACAATTGCTAGGCGGTAAAAAAATTGTTCCGGTATTAAGAAGTTCTGATTTGGGCCGGAAAGAGGTGTTGACGAACGCAAGGTTAGTTTTCAAATCTGTCGTGGGCATCAACAAATTGCTAGGCAGCTATCATAAGTTTGGCGAGGAAAAACCTTTAGCTATAATCGCAGATCGCGATATTGACCAGCTGCTGCGATCCAGTCGCTTAGGCACTACTCAAGTACTGAAGCTCCAGGAGTTTTCTGCCCTATTGCAGGAGCAGAAATCTCCCGCAAACCACCTTCAGATTGCCAGTATAGTAGACTCTTTGAACTCCGATACCCACGAAGCTCAAGTGTTTAGCGAGGAAGTGTTTTTGTATATCTTACAGCATTTCTGCAACTCCAAGCATGGTATGATAAGTGTTGCTCTTTCGATTGTTGATTTCCTTCAGAAAGATATCGATGAATTGAGGGAAGCGGAGGTGCTTTTACTTCAATGGCTTGTAACCATCAGACAGAAAAATGTTCCAAGAGATCAAGATATAATTGAGGCCTTTTCCAATTTAACTGTTGCTATTTCTGATAGGTTTCACATTTCCAACTGTATCCTACACTTTTCCCCACCTGTGACCCAGGCGGTCCTTGAGTTCTATCTTGACGCAGGTTTGTTGTCCGAAAGCAAACTGCTGTTCACGGACTTAATAAGTAAGCGATTTTGCGTAAAGTCGAAACTAGTGGAGAAGTATCTGGCTCTTATCGAAGACAAAGTGACAATAGCCGATTTGAACGACCGACTCTTGAAAAAATTCGCATATATTTCGGATTTTAGACCTGTATTCGAGACTACTCTCACACCAGGGATCACAGAAATCTTGATCTCTTATTGCAGACATTTCGATGAAGTTATATCTTTATTGGAGCTGGTAGAGCGCTCTAAAGCTACCAGACAGATATGGGATCACGTTTTGCCGCAGTTGGTACGCAGGATTTCGCTGTTGGATGTTAACCCGGTAGTCAATTCCTGTAACTTGACTGTTATTCTAAACAGGGCCAAAAATTTCTACGGTTCGGCTCTTTCTAGCAAAGTGCAACGTGCTTTCATAGTTCAATATGCGGCGAACGGAAATTTTACCATGGTGACTAAGCTGATAAGGGGATATGAACAGCACCTCAATCCTAATTTCTATGCCAGCCTTTTAAGCGCATCGACCGACAGCAATATCTGCTCTTCGGTGCCAGGGTTTCGTCCTCAGGAAAAACGGGGTTTTCTCGTATCAATGGTTCTACCCCACTATGATGAATTATCTTTGGCAGCGAAGCGCATTGTACTTGAGAATGCTGATTCAGAAGAGCTTCTAAAGCCTCTCATCTTATCAGAGTTGGCAATTCAAGCAAGAGGGGGTAAAGCATTAGTTTCGGAGGCTGTTTCCTGGGCGGAACGTCGCGGATTGAACCCTAATGTTCGTGTAGAAGTCAATGAATGAGAAGGCAGAGATGCCAAGATACCTAATATCAAGATGAACTTTGCGATGTACTCGCTTTTACAGAAGGAATGATTAAGTTGGACTAGGAAGAAGAAGAATAACTTATCACAGAATACAGATTCAAATCAACTTGTATAATTTACGACTTTAATGACCATCAAGATACAATTAGAAAATTATCGAACTGTGCGAATAGGATAATAAATTTTATTGCCTCGAATACGTGTTTCTGGGTAGACTTGAGAAGACGAGCCTTCGTCCACTATAAAGTAAGCATAGCAGAGAGACACTTGACCGTTGGATAGTCAACTGATATTTTAATATATCAATAAAGTAAAGGCACCAATTTAAAATCGGTACTTGTATCATTTCACACCAAAAAGCATGATGGGCTCGGTAGAGAGCTCATCACTTCTGCATGATGTTTCATGTTGGTTTCAAAACCTAACAGTGTACAAAAGGTAAACACAACCAGATTTACTTTCTTAAGATGCTCACAAAGGTAGGAACGTGGAGTAATGAGTTATCCTGGAAGGGTTGTGGCCTTAATCTTTGCTCCTCTGGCAGGCTGTCAAATCTTTAAATGGTCAGGACAACTGGAAAATGTGGCTCTCAACTCACAAGAAACAGCACCAAGTGCCGAAGAGTTCAATAGAATCATCCGCCTTAATTTCCCCCAATACAGAAGTTATTGTGCAGGCGAGGCTCTCAGAGAATTTTTACCGCGATGTATGCAGAACGGTATCGAAACCCTTGATCCCCAGCTCCGGGTTCAGGCTGCGATCAAGCTCTCCTTTTGCGAGTTTCAAGAATCAGGACTCGAAGTGACGCCCCATAGGTGCTTAGATTTGAGCTTGGAGGGCTCTAAAAGGTGTATGGATCAAATGCGAAGTTCCCCACAATGGTGGACGACTTACAGTGGAAACTACCAACGATTATCAACCCTGTGCTATGAGAATTCACTGCCTTTTGAAAAGGAGCAACTAGTTGAACTGTTCCTGAACATTACCAAAATTTATGCAAGCTTTAGCGAGAAGCTAGATGCAGAGCTTACCAGAAAGCTCATTGTACTCGAAGAATTCATGACCCAAAGAATGAGCAATTTTGAAGATATGTTTGGGCAGCAAGTAGCAGATATGAATACAGCATATGCACGTCAGATGAGCAGCTTTTTGGAGCATCTTGACAAGCTTCAAGATGACGCTTTTACCACTTTCAGTAATAATGCCTTGGCGGTAAGAAACGAGGTAAGTGACTTTGACAGAGAGTTTTTGTTTGACTTGAAGAACTTGAAGCATTACGTGGAAGATATTAACGCAGAGTTCACCCATGGAGACTACGTGGAGAATATTCGAAGGCTCAAGGCCGAGAATTTTGAAAGTGCTCAACTTATAAGCGAAACCAGTTTGTCATACCTGCGTGGCATGGACAAGGCCCTAGGCGACGTTGGTGCACTATCCGAAATATCCGCACAAAAACTTACAAGGCTCGACAAAGACGTTACTGACTCCTACGTAGATATGTTAACAGCTTTCCAGGACTTCAAGAGTCTAATTAAAGACTCCATGGTACCTTTCATCCAAGAAGAGTTGGGCTCGAACTTAAACGCATTTTCTCATAAATTCATCTCGGAGCTAGAGAATATTGATCGTGTCTTAAGTGGCAAAGCAAAATCATGGGGGAAAAGTCTCGACAGCACCTTCGAGAAAGTTAACTCAGGCCTGAATTGTACATCAGAAAGTATAAATGAGTTGGACAAGGGCTTGAGGACAATTCGGATTGAGTTGGGGGCTTTTTTTGGTACACTAAACTTTATGAGAAAGAGCATTTTGGGAGTAGTTAGGCCCATGCTTCAACTGGTTAGCGTAATCCCAATCGCAGCAAGACCTCTTATCGCAATAATTTTGGTAAAATTAATCTCATTTTCTGGGTATTTTTTACCAAAAGCTTCAACAGTGTGGACTTCCAATTTTGGTACTTGCTTCTCAGTTATAAGCGCTCTCATTGCTGGCTTACTGATTGGATTCTACTCAATAGTTTAATTGCCGATGAGTTAACGTAGGCGCAACGACCTTGAAGAATTGATGCGCGCTTCTCATACTTAGGCTCTTCTGTCGTTCAAATTCATCATTCTATATCGTAAACTAGATGCTAACATAATATAAATGGGTAATGGCATTAAATTTAGAGACTCTTGTCAGCAGCTATCTCCTTTCTTAAATTCAACCTTCCTGAAAGAATATCCCCGATCTTGTTAAACTCATGCCAATGGATGTCTTGACCCTTTCTCAATTCGACATTGGTTTCCTCGCGCCAAAGTTGGTTGATAGGTTTGAAGGAGATGTGCGAACCGTTAACAGCGATAATGGCAGCCGAGGCGTCCTCATCATGAATAGTAAATTCCTTGACACCGTTAACATACTTGAATCTCAATATCTTGAAGTCCTCATTCTGTTCATCAGAGTTCTTTTTGTTCCAGGCTTCGATGAACTTGACACATTTGACTGCGTATCTTGAGCCAGTGACACGGTCCTTCGAAGATGGAACCCCACCTTGCTGAACATGACCTGGAATGGCAGTTCTAACACCGAACTTGTTACCAGAAGCCTCTGCGATGATGTCTCCTAACAATTCGGTGGTATAAATGGAGGAAGCTTGCTCATTTCTGATGAGAACTTTACCATTACGAGTCTCACCTTGATCATGACGGAAGTTCTCCTTCAATAGTTCCAAGTCCTCTTTAATACTTTTCAGACCGATCTTGTCCTCGGGGGTATATACGGAAACTGCCCCAGTCACTAAACCGGTGAATGAGGCGATGTAACCAGAGTGACCACCTTGTACTTCCACGACAAACACTCTCCTCCTTGATGCAGAAGCAGACTGCTTGATAGCATCAGTGTAATTTACCAACGAATTGAGACAAGTGTCCACACCTAAGGAGTATTCGGTACCAGGTACATTGTTAGAAACTGTCGAAGGAATTAAAACCATCGGAATGTTGAAAATAGGGTATTGGGCACGAGCGTCACGCAGCTCTTTCAATGATTTGAAGCCCTCGAAACCACCTAGGATGATAAGACCATCAAACTTGTTCTTTTGAAAGTGATAGGCGATCGAACCCATGTCACTGCTGGCGACAGATCTGTTGGTACCGATCTCAGAACCACCCAAGTTGTGCCAGTTCTCCACGTCGATCCATGATAGTTCCTTTACATCCCCGGTTTGGATTAACCCGCTGAAACCATTCAAAATGGCCGATGGGGTATGACCGCGGGACAAACAGTACAGCGTGGCTGCGCGAGTGGCAGCGTTCAGTGCCGCAGATGGAGCGCCGACATGAACGATTGCGATGTTTAGCCTCTCGTTTTCCGGTAACATTTCGGAGCCGTCATCATTAACAGTAGTGGAGATAAAGTTCTCATACAGTTCGATAAATTCGGTGTCTCGCAGGGAAATTGCCTTGTCAAAGTCTTTATTTTCGATGGCATCAGCCACGCTCTTTGTTAACTTAACAGATTCCATCAATGGCATCCTGATAATTTTGTTTTCTAAGATACCAATCAAGGGGGAAGGAGTATCTGGGGTCATTTCCAAGACGGCCTTAACGGCGTCGACACCTTGTAAAGTCGCCAACCATCTGTCGTGGGCAACAGCAGTACCACCTCTTTGAACGTGGCCCAACGTGGTTATCTTAGTGTCAAGGCCTAGCTCTACCAAAGCATCCTTGACTTGATCAGAAGTGATGGGCTTCAAATTGTTGTCGAGAGCACCCTCAGCTACAATGACAGTATTGTTCCTACGGCCTTTCTCCCTGTGCGCTTGACAAACCTTCTTTAGCTCCTCTTGCCATTTTCCGGCAGGCGCTGCTCTTTCAGGGACAAAAATGTAGTCCGCGCCCGTGGCAATACCAGCCATCAAGGCCAACCAACCACAATGCCTACCCATCACTTCAACCACAAACGCTCTAGAGTGAGATTTAGCTGTAGCATCAATGTAGTCGACCATTTCACAGATTCTCTCTAAAGCAGAGTAGGCACCGATGGTGGAATCCGTACCGGACATGTCGTTGTCGATGGATCCGACAAGTCCCACAATCTTCAAGTTCTGATAGGGCTCGACTTGCTCTGGAGTAAATTTGCCGTCGTTGACCAATTCTTCCACCAACGAAGGCCATTCGGACCTGAAAAGATCAGCACCGGTCAGAGACCCGTCACCACCACATACAACCAAAGCGTCGATACCCTCCGTGATCAAATTGGCCGCCGCTTGTTTCCGGCCCCAACGTTCACGAAATTCCTTGCAACGGGCAGTACCGATCAGCGTACCACCCTCGCTGAGCCAGCCTCTCACGTCTTGCCAGTCCATTTTGCGCAGCAAATCGCCACCTTTCAACAACCCCTCATATCCTTCATACACGGCATAAACGTCGCATCCATAGTAGGTACCGGCTCTCACAACAGCACGAACTGCAGAGTTCATTCCTGGGGAGTCGCCACCTGAAGTCATCACAGCGATCTTACGCTTAATGTGACCCGATTTGTCTGTCTTGGGGGAGGACTTCGAGGCCGCCGAGGATGGTTGAAGATAGTCTGCAGGTGATTTAGATTCGTCCAAAAAGAACTCCTTACCCACAGAGGACTTGTCGCCGGCTCTGACCAACGGTGAAAAGCGCACTTCATTTCCGAGCGGATCGACGGCCGAATACTCGCCATTCGCAAGCTCTTTAGCTTCAGGCAAATCCTGAGCAATTTTAGAGGTGTCTGCGCAGTAGTAGGTGATGCGAAGATCGCCATCCGAGGAGGCCGCGATTGGGGTTTGACTCACGAGCCGGATTTTCAAAGATGCACCATCGCTTTGGTCGTGGTTGGAGGCTTCCTGCTGTGGTATACGGAACCCGTTGGCATCCACCTCAGAAAGTTTAAAGCTCTCGAGCCACGTCTCTTTGACAGAGCCTTGAGCGGTGCCTGATGACGGGATATTTTGTTTGGTGCCTCTGAACTTGTCATATGTCTTGACCGTGGAAAAGCCCAGTCTGTGGTAGAACTTTATGGCTTCACGGTAGACGGCCTCGTCCGCGGTGGCAATCGATCTGAACGCAACACCGTAGACAGAATCCTGATCTTTGGTCATATTGGCACTGAAAACTGTTGGAACAACTTCTCTCACTGGCCTTTCCTGCAAAAACTAGCCGACCCTATGAAATTTCTTTGAATCGCTCTAGGTCCTCTGGCTAAACAACGAACTATATCAGAGCAGCGGAACAGAATGCAAATAGGGGGACGGAGAAATAAGATAGTTAGCGCTTGAAGGCTGTAATTGTTCAATGCAATATAGTCCAATGTATTCTATCGTACGCCCTTAGCCTTATATATGGACCCACCCTGTTAGGCACTTTTCTCCCAGCAAAACTGCCGAAATGGCGTGTGGTATGGGTATGCCGGCCTGCGCCGTCCGCGTGTTCTGATGAGTCCGCGGGCACGCACTCGCTGTCGAATAATCTACGCAATGAGCTACTACACCACCAGCTTTCGTGCTGTCCACCAATTGTCGTCTGGCCCATCACCAGAGTTCGCCCAGCTGATCGATGTCTTGTCAGCTCACCAGCGAGCTTCCGAGGATTTGCGAAGCCGGCGGAAGCCGAGGAAGCCGAGAGAAAGAAAACAGCCGAAAGCGGAAAGTGGAAGCTGAGATGCCGAAAAGGGAAATGAGCTCTACGAGTACCCTATCGAGTACAGGTTCATGCCGAGGAGAGTACAAATGTATCCAAACACATGTGACTAGCATGTGATCAGATGAGAGTACTAATGTATCCGGGCTCTTTCACCCACTAGATATCGATGAGGTTGGGGCCCTCGCCCTGATATGGAGCAGTTTGAGAGTACTGCTGGCCTGCAAACTGGGAGTTTTGAGAGTAGGGCGCTGCGGTTTGTTGCTGCCCGTATTGAGACGAAAACTGTTGTTGAGCATATTGTTGGCCATATTGCTGGGAAGCCTGTGGAGGAGCTTGGTGTGGGAACTGCTGGGGCGCCTGCTGAGATGGGCTCTGGCGAGGAAATACCGGGACAGTTGGCATGTTTTCCAAACCTCCAAAAGTGTGACGGTTGGGCACTGAACTTTGGGCGCCAAAAGGATTAGAACCGGAGGTCGCCGCTGCGCCCGTGTTGGCGCGTGAAAAGGGATTATTGACCGTGCGAGCTTCTTCCGCTTTACCAACGTTGTCCAGTGAGAATGGGTTGTTCGAGCCAGTAGGGGCCGCGACTTGCACCGGTGGTTGGGTGGGAGTCTGTAAGGGCGCTGGGTACGAATCTGTAGGAGGAGCAGTGTAGCCGCCAAACCCGGCGCCCGTCGTATTTGGTACCACCTGGGAATTGGCACTAAAGTACCCAGTGTGTCCCGCTTGCAGCTGGGGCTGTTGGCTGGGGCCAAACTGAGATTGTGATTGAGGTTGGGTGTTTTGATATTGTATCGGTTGCGACTGGGTGTACTGATATTGCAGAGGCTGAGGTTGGGTGTTTTGATACTGTAGTGACGGAGACTGGGTGTCTTGGTATTGTAGTTGCTGAGACTGGCTATATTGCGGTTGGTGAGCGTGGGGGTTTTGGAAGTGCGATGGCTCGACGTGTGGGTTCTGCATGTGCTGGGCCTGAGTGTTGTGATACTGCAAGGGTTGGCCCTGTACATTTGAATATTGCGTTGGCTGCGCTTGAGGGGTTTCCGTCATAAACGGATTTGTCGTGTGATGAGCTACGGCTGGACTCTGCTCGAAACTAAAACCCTCCGAAAACGGATTGTAGCCTGTTTGCTGCTGTGGAATAGTGGGCGAAATTACCATTTGGTGCTGCGACTTGAGCTGTTGCTCCAAAAGACGCTTCTGTTCTCGAATTTGTTCCAACTCCCGTTGCGCAGGTGTCCTACCTTCATCCGCAGAAAACGTTTGACCTTTATTGGCGTCATCCCGCAAATGTTCCTCTAATGAACGGATTAGCTTCGTAGTGATGTGCTTTATCACGGGAATCTTTAACCCTACCGCTTTGCCGGTCTTCAAGTACTTCACCACGACTTCGGTTAGCTCTACAAAGCGCTTGTACAATTTTAAGGTTCTTTCTGCATTCTGATGCGTTAATTCGAAGAAGCACTCCAGGAGAGTGATAATCCCCTCATTTAAGGCATTGTACAGTACCAGCAAGTCCTGCACCATCAGCCTAAACGCCGTCATGAGCAAGTCGTTCCCCAAGTCGTACTGCGAATACCGATTCTTGATGAGTGCCGTGACTTGGGTCTCTAACGATTCTACATGGTCCAGCGCTTTCTTTGGGTTATTTGCGACAGGTCCCTTCAAGTTAGAACTCCCGTCACGCACGTAGTCCTTGCGTGTACTGGCGAATTGTTCACAGCGGCATTGCAAGTAGTCTCTGTATCTGCGCAATGCTTGCAAGTCGCCCGAGGAGAGCTTTGACTGAAAGATATCCTTGAGCTGGAAAAATTCCAAGTGATCCGAAAGGTATTTTATAGTGACGTTCTGTTCTCCCTCGCGAATCATAATGTGTGCCAAAATAAGCGATTTATAAACAACTGTCCAAGCAGTGTCTAGGACCCGCCCTTCTAGAGCGTGCATTATTTCACGAAAATCTTGTGGCTCTGCAGTCGCCAAAAGGATTGGGTCTACATATTTAGCCTTTGGAGGCGCCATTTTAATCTTCGTAGCGCCCTTGACCAACTTCTGGTACGTTGTCATGGCTGTAGGTGGGATTGAGAGCGTAGTTAGCCGGCCAGGACGGAAAGTAACAGGAGAAAAATAATGCGAATTTGAAGGCTTGACAAGGAGGGGCTTTGTTCCTGGACACCAAGTGCGTCGACCTTAATCCTTTGCAAGCCAGTGGTTACTTAGCGGTTTGGTCAGTGACGAATTTTCATATAGGGGCACCTGAAACGTTCTTACATTTCCAGCTCAATGCCCAGTTTCGTACACAGAGATCTCACTTCACGCCGGAGAACCTCGATGCACGTGACCGCTCGCTGGCACAATAGTCTTCAACTTCAGCGGTTAACACTGCAGTTCAAACATGTATCCGAGCCCCCAAACGTGCACACAGGGCATATTGTATGATCACAGGTATCGCAATTGCGATAGATCGAGGGTGAGTCGCAAAAATAGCACGTTCCAAGGTTTGGCCCACGCGTTAAAGCTGGACGCGAGACGAGCCTCGCAGACACTAACATAGCGCGGAAGGCATCTGTTCCCGAAGTTGAGGTGAAGTGTTGTGGTTTCTTGGTCTCAAATGTAGAGATATCGTCAGTGAAGCACCTCTTCATAGATATCAAATGAGCTGTAGGTTGGTTTTTCCTCTACCGTGGGTCCGCTGGAGACGCGTCAGTTATAATAAATGTATTGCAAGTGTTGAAACTCATAGTATAACTCACTATTAACGAACATCATATCTTGTCTAGAGGAAGTGAGAGAGAACGGGCCACAAGCGAGGTACCGGGGAGTTCAGCTAGAATATGGATGTAGCGTGGGTTACTGGGTCGCTGGGTATAGATCCAGCACCCTAAAACGGTCACAACATGTAGGGATGCCACAATAGTACAAAGTGACAATCCGCAGTTCTTGAGCAGTAGATGGACGAAGCGGAAACACAGCGTGTGAGAGCTCTGCTTCTAAGTGTGATATTTAATTCCCACCGAATTATATCTTGTTTTGCATAACGGGCGGGTTTTGCTTGGGGCTATGAAGGTGCTAATAGACTGACGGTCGAAGTACGCATGGAATACGCAGGTGTGGGAAGTATATCAGGAGTTCACAAAATGCGATACTTTCGCAATTCAAACATCAGTCTATCGCGTATTTGTCATATTTTCTAGTTTCTTGGATGTTTACTTAAAGCACCAAAACTATAATCCGCTGGGTCTATTTTACCTCTAAAGGGTTAGTTTCCCCCGGGGTGTGGCCATTAACTACTGAAATTCGAACTATTCGAACTATAGGACAGGTGATTTGCCATCTCTTAGATGTTTCTTACTATATTTGAAGTGGAACCACGTCGACCAAAAAAAGGACTTGGCTTTTACATCATAGAAATTAATGCTGTTATCGTACTCTTATCAACAGCTTTTTAATTTGGGGATTGCCGAGGACGGAGAACGGAAGACTTGCCAATACACTTCGAGCATCTTCTTTATAATTACCTGCACCACGCGAATATGGCTTACAGACAAACGAACAATTCAACTAGAGAATGCCATAATTGAAGATGAACAAGAGAAGTCGAAGAGCTTGCAATTCATGCAAATCAAGGAAAAAACGTTGTGATGGAAGGGAGCCTGTATGCGGAAGATGTGCCGAACGAGGGCTGAGTGGTTGCACGTATTCCCATCATTTGGACAGAAGACGGCCTTTTACGAAGGCTTATGTGGATTCCCTGACGGAGCAGATAAAAACTTACAGAAACGAGATCAAGAGGCTTAGGCTACAATCAGCTTCCAGCGGCTCAATCGAACGATCACAAAGTGAACCTCTCTCCAACAGTAGCCAGGACGAAGATACTGAAGCTGCATCGGATACGGACCCAAAGGAAAAGAGTATTGCCGCTGCAAGCTACTGGGACGGACGTATTGATAGATTTGGTAAGCTCCAGATTGCCAACGATGGGACGTTTCGGTTTTTTGGCCCCAGATCGATAATGTCTTTCTTGGAGCATGGCACGAAGACCGAGGACGATGCATTAAGCCAGAGAAGAATGCAAGCTGAATTTTCTCTTTCCAATTTGGAGCGCCATTTTATCGATTTGTATTTCGCTTTTCAAAATGCGCTCTTCATTTTCGTCTGGAAGCGCCTGTTTGAACGAGAGATGGAGCTACCGCCAGCCTCCAGAAGGCGAGGGTTTTTCAGTATCGGTCTTTTACGTGCAATTTTAGCTGTAGGCTCTCTATTCTATAATGACTCGGAGGAGAGCATCGCTACAAGGGGAGATGATTATGCTTCTATGGCTTGTTACCATTTACAGCAAGAGGTTAAATCTCCGAGTCTGACCACTGTACAAATTGCCGGCATTCTTGCTATCTTTTATGTCTACAAAGCTAAAGATGAGCTTGCATGGTACTATTGTGGTATCGCTGTCACGACTTCTTATACACTTGGGCTGAATGTTGAGAACGAGGCTTTGCAAAGCAGAATACAGGACTACGAAGCTTACAAGGAGGTAAGTAAGATTTCATTTTGGGGTACTTACTTTCTCGATAAAGCTTTGAACAGCATGCTTGGGCGTCCAACACTACTAAAATCGAGCTCAATCACTTGTACTGTTCCGGGTGACATTGGTTTGCGAGAGTTTGATCTTTGGAGAGATCCTCGCAGTCCAGTAATCAGTGGCCCTAGCCCAGATGATGCAAGATTTTACAGAGAATATTCTCAAATTTCTTTTACCACTGAACTTCTCATTCTTGTTGAAAAGCCATTAGATGCCCTATATTTGTTTTTCAAACCCTCGGATCCCAATAACCTCGAATTAGTGGTGCGAAAGGCCACTACCAGTCTTATAGAATTTGAAGCTTCACTTCCTTATTTTATGCG
Source organism: Lachancea dasiensis (assembly GCA_900074725.1). Taxonomy (NCBI): domain Eukaryota; kingdom Fungi; phylum Ascomycota; class Saccharomycetes; order Saccharomycetales; family Saccharomycetaceae; genus Lachancea; species Lachancea dasiensis. Next base: position 830,314 of record LT598454.1, read on the forward strand.
GCTCAATTTCCTCATTGCCAAAGATTCACATAACGGGGTCTCCCCGGGCCTATTTTTTTTCAGATAAGGCTAAACTACACACACATCCTACTGAACAGGGTATTTTTCATAAGAAATCAAGAGCGTGATTTTGATACGAGAGGTACAACAAATGACTACCAGAATATTTGTTTTAGAAGTGCTGTGAACATTTCAAAAATCCTTTCGAAGTTTGAAGAGGCCTTTGGATGTAACAACACAGATGCCTTTTTACCAGATATGGTTTGCTCCGCTGCGATAATACTTCTCCATTTGATGGAAAAATCTGGGACCCTAACTGGTATAATGGAACGCGATCACAGAGAGAATTGCCTTTCACATTATACAAATTTGAGATCGTGCCTGGTCAAATGCTCGAAAAATAACATTTGGGGAGAAAGAGCACTTAGGGTTCTGGAGGCCCTAGAGCCTTAAGTAAACACCCTGCAAAGATAATTCAAGGTGTTGAATAAAGCGGGATATAAGCTCCTTGTTTTTCGTTTCACATTCAGGACGAGCGTTATACAGCGCTTATTTTCATGACTAGATGTGTGCTATTAATGATTAGACGCTAGACTTGCGATAAAGGAAGATGAGAAGAATTTTCATCAAGTGGAACATTTTGTGTTAAATTCTTGATATTGAGATGCCAAAAATAAAGGGTGATGTGATGTGTAGTTTCGAGGAAACTGATGGAAAAAAGAACTGAAAGTGAATGTTAAGTCTTTTATGGTGTTAGAGAGTGACAAAGTCCTTCAGACACTTCCTAGACGATTCGAATCCGAGGGGGTTTTTTTTTAGCAACAAAAAGTCTTCAGCTGAGAAATCCAGCTAATGTTAATTGAATCATTATGGGCTTATTGCAAGCTAGCTTAATATACAGCTTTACAGGAGTACACCATGAACTTCGAGGAGAAGTCCTGGAAGGCTATGCGGCCAGAAGCTCAAATACATATTGTCTTTGAATTTATTGAACAGGGAGCGGCAATTCCAATTTTATATATATGATGACATCAGCATCATCCTGGCAATTTAAGGCGATGGATACTCAATTTTGCTGCTGGCTTCCTCGAGAAAGGTGACTGGTACCGATGGTGTTCTATCGACGGTTAGTTTGAAAATGTCGTACCTTTGATAATAACCCGCAACGTCCTGAAATTGTTTACAAGGAACACTCTTATTGAGGTCGAAAGTACAATAAGCGATACCTTCTTCGTCCTTAAGTACGTCCCCAATAGGCTTGCCGTCGGGCCCAATAAAGAGGGTGGTGCTTTGTCCCACAAGGTCGTACGCATCGGCATTAGCAGGATCGTCGGCTTTACAAAACTCCCTCGCTGCATCGTCAAAGAAGTTGCTACAAACAACAGTAAAGGTCTTGCCCTCAAACGCTTGACAGGCAGCTCTTATCATGGTAGCGTGACCAAAGCCGTCTTCTTCGCCCTCCTCGGGCCTCTTGGTCAAAAAGAATGGGGGCCATAATGAGATGTGGATCTGTTCACCTTGTGCGATAAGCGAGTATTTGGCCAGAGGGTTCGTGTTCTCTCCGCAGATAAGAGCACCGATCCGGCCGATCTTAGTGTCGCATACTTCCAAGCCATGGCCGTCACCATGCGACCAAATGAGCTTTTCGAAAAATGTCGGCATGAGTTTTTTGTGGTGTGCCAAAATCTTTCCGTCGTCACTGATCAATACATAGGAGTTCCACAAGCATCCCACGCTAGACCTGGACCTTTCATTAAAACCTAGACATACCAGGACTTTCAATTCGGCGCATAATTGCTGAATTGCGAAGATCTCGGGACCATTGACATAAAGTGACTGCTCACATAGCTTTTGGAAAAGTTTTCCATTGTCGACAGGGGACTTGAACTGAGTCCAAACAGGATAACATGGGACGAATGTTTCCGGAAAGCATATCAACTGGGCGCCGTTATCAGCGGCCTCTCTTATCCAGGCAATTGCCTTTTCAATGGTGGCCGCAGTGTTGAGCCAAACAGGTGCAATATGGCAAGCAGCAATCTTCGATACAGGAAAACTCATGGCCTTATATTAGTTGAAAGAGTCCTATTCAATCCGACCGATCTTCTATTCCAGTACTGACAGATGTTTTGAATTGTTCAGCAGTGTTGATAAATAGCTGGCCATATTTGTACCTTGTTGGAGCGACATCCTGAAAAGTCTCTGCTCTTGGCGGCAGTCGATAAGCGCTTCTTCAGAAGTGCAATATGTCGGCAAGTCAAGTTCCGCTATCTGAACTTAAACCGTTAATAGTGTAGTTTTCGCCTTACCTGTACATGCTATCAGAGCGGCGGTAGCGCCGATTTCAATGCAGGTGCTAATACTAGTATAGTCATAGCAACAAGCGCGAAACTTGATTATCGAGAAAACTTTCAGACACAAGCAGTTCATGAGTTTCAACAAAGACAAGCCACTTTCTCAGAGCGCGCCCATTTGCCGTCAGCAATCGGGGGTTTAGACGTGGTGAGATATGCGTTTGCAATAGCTGCATTTCTGCGACAGTGTAACTGAAAGTTGGATCCCTACCTTGAACTAACCTCATGTAGATAAAATGGTTGACCTTCGTATAACCGTTCTTTGCTTTCTGACAGCCGTAGAGCTCAAACGCGTCATTCTGGTTTCTCGCCTATGTTTCTAGCATTCAGACATTATCACCCTTCGATAATGATTTTCGTGGCCTGGCGGATAATCAACATGCGACCGAGGCATTGTTTGGGTACAGAGGACAACTGTTTGTCAAGAATTTATTTCGGAAAATTAATTTGCGCCGATTAACTGAGTAACGCATAATGATAAGATCCCTGCGAAACTTATCCGGATGGGCCATCGTTGACATGCACGGACACAGAACTTCTTGTGTGATCACGACGATATAAAACAATCTGTAGTATAAATAATAACAAAATGATCCGCCCCAAGGAGAGTTTATGTGGAATATTACACACTGTAATGTTGATTTTACACTACATGAAGAATTGATGGACACTAACTTAAAATCAGTGCATTGATCGAACGACCTATGACTTTTCAATTTCTAGACAAGGCTCCCGAAGAGTCGTACGGACCCCCAACACGCCGCTTTCCGCTGCGAAAACCAGAGAATCACCAGCCTCTTGTACAGCGGTGGTCCTTTTTGCTACCTGAAAAGGAGCCTAATATGTTTGTCGTTTTCGTTGGAGCTCAAGCGAGAACAGAAGAGGGACTAAATCGACATTCACTTGTCAAGTGGGTGGAAACCTATTTACGTCTTCATAAGAGCGGACCAGCCTGCGTTGATTTCTCGAAGAGACAAGTCAAACCAGAACTATTTGAGTGGGTAGTAGCGTCCTATTGGATCTCCACCGAGAGGTTTCGGGGCTGGCGTGATGATGAACTCGTTGAACAATGGTGGCACGAGTCAGAGCGGTTAGATAGCGATGAGGGGTGCTGGAGAGAGATTTTAACGGTCCCAAGAGATCGGCAGGAGAGTATATACTGGAAAGATTACCCGGCAGGGTTGATGGCCAGCGAAGCGGTTCAGATTTTCCCTACTCCGTTTTGTGGATACTATGGCGCCATGAGAGACAGGTTGCCGGCTGCCGCAAATGACGCACTTGAGTCGCCTTTGAAAGAGGAACTGGTTCCAAAAAACTGCCAGGCTACTCAGAGGGGCCACTGGAAAGTAACCGCACCTCACAACCTGACCGTCATTCGATCGGGACACTCGTGGGAAAGAATGGATGACGGGCAATTCAAAGATTACGAAAGAAGACTCAAAAGTCCGCTATCCATTGGCATGGCTTACCTAGCGAAAAACCCGACACCGACTGGTTGCGCATCACTTCGCTGGCTTTCAACGGTTGACTGTTCAGGTAAAAGTGTGCCCGAGGCCCATGCTCTAGGATATTTTACGTCTTTCGAGCAAATGGAAAATTGGGCAGAGAGACATCCCACGCATGCTGCAATCTTTAATGCTGCTATGCGACGTTATAAGTCCTATGGATCGCAAAACCAGCTACGAACCTGGCACGAAGTGTACGTCGTTCCAGAGGGCTTCCAGACGTTTGAATATTTAAATTGCGATTCAACGACAGGCCTTCTGCCCTACTTCGCAGCAGAAAGAATTCGATAATTCAGCCCCTCATAACTAATCAGAAGAGTATTATGAATGGCTATATCGAAATTATTGAGACATTTGGTGCAGAATAACAATGAAAAGAGACAATGGAACTTGACGTTGATCACGTCATAATCAAAGTGCACAGACGAGATTTTGATGAGGCGAATCTGATTTTGATGGCAAGCTTACTGAACGATCTTGTAGTCGATTATAAAATTATTAGCTTGGATCCAAGAATGTTTTTTTTATCCATTCGTGACCATTATGGTGCTAGGGTTGGCCCGGCTACTTTAACAAAAATCTTATTTTTATAACATTCTTCCTTGTGGGGGGCGGGGGTTTGAACAAAACAATGATCTAATTGTCCGTTCTAAACCAAGATCCTATAAGTGAGCTACGTCTCGGTATTTAAATTATTAAATTAGATTCCTATTGGACACTGTTTGGCTGCCTCGAGCCTTTTTTAGCCGGTAACTCAAATATGTAGTTGGTTTTGTACAGTCACTCTGTTCCGTTCGAGAGTGTCTGACATTTTCTGACCCCAATTATGACATTATGGCCGCGCCATCACTTTCTCCGCATGCCACAGCATGCACGCGATCGTGATGGCGAGACCGATGTGTAGCAGCTGTATCTTAAGAGATGCGATCAGTCCGCTCCAAAGCTGACCGCCTTGAGAAAGTATTACTCAGCAATGTCATCCATACCAAGGCACCAATGGTATGGAATAACTAACACACACGCAAAATAGGAAGAGCACCGATTCATTCCCGACATATTCGAAGTAGTTCATTGAAGAAAAAAGCTCAAAGAGCGGCACTTCAGTTGCCGACGCTTAGGGTGCTCAATTTTCCATTTGTGGATTATCGCCGCGATAAAATAATTAAAAATTCGGAAAGTCATTTAGCGACAATATCTGATAAGACTATGCAACACCAACGTCACCTGCGTGGTTGTTGAAGCTGGAAAATCTTGACAACTCTCTAGACAGTGCAATAAGTTAATAAATTCACGCCCGAATCGTAATTACTTTCAGGCCAGAAATAGCGGGCGAGCATTAAGCGATTAATCCTGATGAAGATTGCGTCGATTCGCCTTCAGTCTCTCATTCAAGGCGGTATATATTTGACAAGTTTTATCTTGTCCTATCAAGTGCTGATGGCTTCTGATGCAGTATGCTGTCAAGAAGAGTACACAAGAACGGTTTAACAGCGATCCATCAGGCCTCTATTGAAATGGCAGACGTAACAACAAACTCACTTACTTACTTTGAGGGGAAACAAAAACCCCTCCAAGGCACAGTTGAAGTCGAGACCGGCGTACTTGACATTGCAACGGTGGAGAGCATTGACATCGATGAAAAAAAATTGTTGAGAAAGATGGATATGCATATCATACCGGGTATATGCATCCTTTATCTTCTGTCTTTTATTGACAGAGGTAACATTGGTAATGCGAAAATAGAGGGTATGCCCGATGACCTTAAATTACACGGCAATCAGTGGAATATTGTTCTGACCGTGTTCTACTTCTCATACTGTGCTTTTCAAGTTCCATACAACATGCTCATGTCGAAGTACAGGCCCTCTATCCTTCTCCCAACCACGATGGTCCTGTGGGGTATTGTTGTGACGTTAACAGGACTTGTAAAGACCTACAAGCAGTTAATCGCTTGTAGAGTGCTCTTAGGTCTCGCTGAAAGTGGATTAGTCCCAGGGATCGTATTTTATCTAACCAAATGGTACACTAGACAGAATCTACAGTACAGAGAGGCCCTATTTTTCGCAGCTGCAAGTGGAGCTGGGGCATTCTCCGGCTTGCTCGCGTATGGAATCTCCTTCATGGACGGCTTAGGTGGTATAAGTGGGTGGAGATGGATTTTCATCATAGAAGGAATTGTTACAGTTGTTCTCTCAGGACTAATATATTTCATTACTTATGACTATCCTGAAACAGCAAAATTTTTGACTGACAACGAACGCCGCTACATCAAGTATAGGTTAACGCATGATTTTGATCTACGACTAAATGTTTCGCCAGAAGTCGCACTTGAAGCTTATCAAAGACAAGACAAGTCGCAGATTACTGCTGCTCTTTGCGACTGGCAACTGTGGCTTCAAATTTTTATCCAGTGGTGCTTCTGTACAGCTCTGTACACTGCCGCCTTTTTCTTACCTTCCATTGTCAAAAGTTTGGGTTACACAAATGCGAAGGCCCAACTACTGACAGTTCCACCCTATGCTTTCTCTATTGGCAGTTCGCTATTAATGTCCTATTACTCAGATAAGCTGGGCCTAAGATCACCTTTCATTTTTTTTTGCCAAATTCTGATGATTGTAGGATATATTGTCGCTCTCACGGTTGACCTCAAGGAAAAACCAGGCGCTGTCTATGCAGGAATTTTTCTTACGGTTGTAGGAACCTATTCTGCCTTTCCGGGTATGCTGTCATGGTTGCCTGTAAACGTCGATGGGCCTTACAAGAGGAGCATTTCTGTAGCGCTCCATGTCGGTTTTGGACAGATGGGATCCACTTTTGCCACCAACTACTTTAGATTGACTGATGCTCCAAGATACAGACTAGGCTATAGTATGTCTATTATGTTCGTGGGCCTAGGTATGCTAGCTGTCGTCGTTCTCAACATCAGGTACTATCTCTTGAACAAAGAAAAGGAACGGTCAATTATCAGTGGCGAAACTGATAGCATGACGGATGTAGAGATCCTTGCGATGGGTGATCGCAGCCCGTATTTCAGATACCAACATTAGTTGAGGCTTCAAATTAGGTGTATTTTTTTTATCAAATCTCGACAAACGACTTTAAAGAAGTATCGAGGGGAATCTTAATCTTCAGTAGAACTTACTACATTTGTCCTTTAAGCCATTCACAATCATTCTAAGATGGATAAACTTGAATCTAGGGAATTCAATTTACCTCTCCGTGATTATTTTGGTTTACAGCTGGTTCAATTATCCGAACCAGTCATTGATAGTTATACAAATATTTGAACCCGATGTAAAAGTTTTTATTGAGGCGAATCTGACTCATTAGTAGAAAGCTTACTAAATTTGTCTTGTAAGTCGGACATAGTCATTGTAAGATGAGTAACTTGGATCTATGGAATTCTATTTATCTCTCCGTGATTATTTTAGGCGTTAGAGCTGGTTCAATTATCTGAACAAAAGCCTGGTATTTATACAATTCTCGCTCAGTGACTCTGGTCAACTCAATTATTAATCATACGTTCAAGATCATTCTATTATCCATGGTTTACGGCTCTGATGCCGCACGCTACTGATAACATATCAATAGCCAATCCCATTGGACAATGGTTGTTCTCTTCGACTTGTCTGAGCTGTTAAGTCCACTTGTATGGCCTCTGTTGAGTACTATCATTTTGTACCACTGTGTCATATATTTACTGACACTGATTATGCGACTAGGCGCACATCACCATCAGTTTCCTCACATTATTCCCAACACTTAAGCCATATGAAAAGCTGAACAGTGTAAAAAAAGTGTGACGACCACTTGATTGCGGCCATATTAGCTCGACGGTTTTGTTGCAGTGCAGTGCAGGTTGCAGTGCTTGCCCTTAAGTGGTGAGCCCCCTCGCCCTTTTTTTGTATACTCAGCGCAGTCAAGGTCTTTAGCTCCTGCTGCAGAGACAGGTGAACGCCTACAAACCACTACTTAATGGTATGGTGACCACCAACCGGCCTGTCCCTTGCCATATGCTACCGCATGCTAACCATCTCCAGCTTGTCACCGGGCCTGTTCACCCAAGAAATGCGGCTGGTCACTATTAACGCGACCACCTCTAACGTTAATATAATGTTTCGGCGGTTAAAAACATAACTCTCTGAAGTCCACACTCCTTTTCGGCAACATCAGCCAATGACCAACGCTCGATCCAGACAAAGCTGGATGAAACGCTGACTATGCTCGTCTATTACAGACTCGCTACGGTAGCAAACTCCAACGAAATCGCACATAGAACATTTTATCAGTCATTCGCAGACCTGTTAGGACCTCTACCTGCTCGCTGACGGCTTTCAAAATTACCAAGTGAAGGCCACAACACTTTGCCCGGTGCCAATATCCCCCGTTCTTCAAGCCCTGGCTCTACGCCACTGGCCTACCTCGAGAAGTAAACAGCATGCTCTCCCGCATTTACACACGTGCGTCACACGTGACACACAGTGCGCCATGAGTACACCCACAAGTACATCACGGGGACTTCTTGGCTCGTGGAAATCATGCTTGGTTCAGTTCGACTCTGAGTACTTGGCATACCCGGCCACATCCAGTCGCACGACCGGAAATGCTCAGCATTCTATTTTTCCAAACCATGCTCTTCGCAGGCGTGGCGAGCTATGCGCTACTTCGCGAATTTCTGAGGGCCCAAGAAGAAATTAATTTCACTTCACCTGCTAATTTTTCTAGGCACTGACTTCACCAAGTACGTAAGAAGTTTCGTCCGCCTAATGATGCTGCACGCAAAGTACGGCATCAGTTCTCACTTCCCTGCTTACTCGTCTCCTTCCTTCTCAGCTATTTTACCCTTCGCTATTTCCACCACGTCATTGGAAGGGCCTTGTTGGGCCCTCATAATTGCGTAATTAGAATAATGCACTGAAGCAGCAGCGCACGGCGTTGTGGTGAACTCGCTTACGTTGTGTGCTGAGTTTGTTGTAACGTTGTTCGTGCCTTAAAAAAACAACAGCTTGCCCTCAGTCCTCAAACCAAGCAAGCAAGATTTCTCAGAACTATTCGTGGGTAACTGGTTTTTTTTGCCCTGGTCCGTTCGTCCCCTGTTGTAGAAGATACACAGAATCTACGTTACACTAAACTGCGCTGCGCCCAATACCACAGGGCATCGCCGATGTTTGCTTCATCCACTTTTTTTGGCCCCCAGAGTTCTGCTTGTGAAATGCGTACATATAAAAAGCACGACTTGAAACCTGTTGGAACCCGTTTTCAAAGAGTAGCTCTTTCGTGACTTTTTATTATTTCTTCTCATCTCTATCGCTGTTGAGCTTCGAGGCATACATTTAACATTTCAGTATGGCTTTTCTCAGCAGAACTAGCACCATGGGCCTTACCGGCAACCAACTGCGATTGGCCATCACCATCACAGCAGTCACCGGGTTTTCGTTATTTGGTTATGACCAAGGTTTGATGTCGGGTCTGATTACTGGGCAACAGTTTAACGACGAGTTCCCAGCTACCAAGGCCATAGACGACACCGACCGCAAGGCGACCTTGGTTCAAGGTGCCGTTACTTCGTGTTACGAGCTAGGTTGTTTCTTCGGGTCGTTGTTTGTCATGTTTCGCGGTGAGGTCATCGGCCGTAAGCCGCTAGTCATCTTGGGAGCTTTCGCCACCATCATCGGGACAGTTATTTCGACCTCTGCTTTTGGACCACATTGGGGTCTCGGGCAATTTGTAGTCGGCAGAGTTATTACGGGTGTCGGTACTGGTCTTAACACTTCCACCATTCCTGTGTGGCAATCGGAAATGTCAAAGCCTGAAAATCGTGGTATGTTGGTCAATCTTGAAGGTTCAGTGATTGCTGTGGGTACCATGATTGCCTACTGGATTGACTTCGGTTTGTCTTATGTCGACTCCTCAGTTCAGTGGCGTTTCCCTGTGGCCATGCAAATCTTCTTTGCACTATTGCTATTGGTCGGCATCTGGGAACTTCCAGACTCTCCTCGTTGGTTGATGTCTCGTGGCCGCAACCAGGATGCGCTGGAAGTTTTGGCCAAGTTGGATGATTTACCAATGGACGATGATGCCATTGTGGCCGAAGCCACTCTAATCAGAGACGCTGTCAACCGTTTCCGTCACGAAAAGCGTTCTATCAAGGACCTATTCACCGGTGGTAACTCTCAAAACTTGCAACGTGCTCTAATTGCTGCTTCCACTCAGTTCTTCCAACAATTTACTGGTTGCAATGCTGCCATTTACTACAGTACTGTTTTGTTTGAAAAATCGATTGGCCTAACGGGTAAGTTGCCATTGATTCTTGGTGGTGTGTTCGCCACAATTTACGCCATGTCCACTGTTCCATCATTCTTTTTGGTGGAAAGTCTGGGTAGACGTAAGTTGTTTCTATTAGGTGCTACTGGTCAAGCCCTCTCATTCACAATTACGTTCGCATGTCTTGTCAACCCTACCACTCAAAACGCCAAGGGTGCCGCTGTTGGTTTGTTCTTGTTTATTATTTTCTTTGGTATGGCCCTACTGTCTCTTCCATGGATTTACCCTCCAGAAATTTCCTCGATGCGCGTTCGTTCGGCTACCAATGCTTTCTCTACTTGCACCAACTGGCTTTGTAACTTCGCTGTGGTCATGTTCACTCCAATCTTCATTGATGACGCCGGTTACGGATGTTATTTGTTCTTTGCCGCTATGAACTACTTGTACATTCCTATCATTTTCTTCTTCTACCCAGAAACTGCTGGTAGATCTTTGGAAGAAATCGATATCATTTTTGCCAAGGCCCACATCGATGGCACCCAACCATGGAGAGTCGCTGCCAACTTGCCAAAACTCTCTTTGACTGAAGTTGAGGACCAAGCCAATGCTATGGGTCTATACGACGACGATTTGGAAAAGAGAGACTTGGATTTGGATGAAAATGCCGACGAGCAAGATCAATTGAGAAACCGCAATGACGGTGTTGCCGGTTACAATCTGTTTGAGAAGAGAGGCGAGGAAGAGGTCCAAGACCCCAACCAGGAGCCACATTCACAGGGCCCTGCTGATGGTTCTTCTACTTCTCAAAAGTCAACTTGATTTACATGTGCTTTTCTCGATTGTTTGATTTTATTATAACTTTCACCTCTACGCTCACCTTGTTTCGTACTCTGTTTCGTGGATACCATGGCATTCATCGGTTTTAAATAGCTAGCCCTTCATTATTCCCTGCATCCGGGCTCTGCGACCCATCCTAATTGTTATTATACTATAATTTATACAGTAAATTTTATACCATATTCTTTGAAATAACTGACTCAAATCTTCCGGATTCGCAGGCAGATATGACTGTCGTGTTAAGATGGCTAAACAGAAGTTGTGACCAACTAAACTGGTGTGAAATTACATCTACCGGCCGTGGCTATGATAATTAACGTTTGTTCACACCAATCGAATATGAGTAGAGAGAGCGAAAAAAACTAACGAGGAGCTGCTGACTGACCATAGGTTAGCGAAATAAGTGTTCGCACTCTGCACCACTTGCGGTTTCTAGTAGGGTTGAGCCTTGATAAAGCTGGAGTTTTCGTAAGAAAAGCACAAAATTATAAGTAACACAGTAAGAAACGCGTTGCACTCAAGAATCTTTTTGTTGGTGCAATCCTGATGACAGTTCAACTCAGGTATGTAGGGCGTCCTATTTTCCTGCCAGCTTGCATTGACAAAGAGAGCCCCCAGATATTTTGGCATTCCATGTCATCTCATAGAAGTTCATGATCAACTAACCTAGGGATTCACCTGATTCTTCTTGGTATTATACAAAGCCGAAAATCGCTCAATAGTAAGTGGTTATGTGCTACCTAGTTGGGCATTGGCAGCTATTGAACATACCTTTTGATAGTCATTATCGTTGATAATGTCATCATCTGCACTTTCGATGCTCATTCTTGAAAATAATTAGAGTCATAATTGAAGACAGCGTGAAATGTAACTCCTGCTTAGGGAAGCAGGCCTCGGGAGTCAACTAGATCCAAGTCTGAGTTTCCAGCGCAAGATTATCATCATGAAAGTATCTTCATCTGTTTTTCAATCAGCTGCCAAGAGCATAGATAAGTACGCCCAATTCGTTCCTAAGTCAGGAGTATTTCCCAAGGGATACGAAGTCGCTTCTTTAGCATCTGGCGTGAAGAAAAATGGTGCTTTGGATCTTGGTATAATCCGCAACATCAACAAGTCTAAAAAGTCCAGTGCTGCTGCCGTGTTTACAACTAATAGATTCAAAGCTGCGCCTGTGCAATTTTCAAGAAAAGTCCTCCAATCGCGTTCTGGCGAGGGTATTGATGCAATTGTGGTCAATTCGGGGTGTGCTAACGCAGTGACCGGTGAACTGGGACTACAAGATGCGGAAAAAGTTGCGGGACAAGTAAATAAGCTCGTTGGCAACTCTGATAGCACGTTGCTCATGTCCACCGGTGTCATCGGACAAAGGCTTCAGCTGGAAAAAATCACAGCTGGTATTGACCGTTTGTTTGAAGAAAAGAAGTTCTCGACAGATTTTGATGGCTGGCTGAATCTTTCCAAATCTATCTGCACTACAGACACTTTCCCTAAACTAATCTCTTCCAAGTTTGCATTGTCTGATGGTACCGAATATACGCTGACAGGTATGGCCAAGGGCGCTGGTATGATCTGTCCTAATATGGCAACTTTACTAGGTTTCATCGTCACTGACTTGCCAATCAAGACCAGCGTACTTCAACCTCTGCTCTCTGGAGCCGTCAACCGTTCCTTCAACTGTATATCGGTCGACGGTGATATGAGCACGAATGATACTATTTGTATGATCGCAAACGGTGCAATCGACACGACAGTAATTGATGAGAACTCTCCTGATTTTGAGAAGGTGAAGGATCAAGTAACGGAGTTTGCTAAGCAACTTGCTCAGTTGGTAGTCCGCGATGGCGAAGGTGCTACCAAGTTTGTTACCGTAAATGTAAAAAATAGTGCTGAATTCAAAGATGCTAAAATAATTGCAGAGACAATTTCAAATAGTATGCTGGTTAAGAGCGCTCTCTACGGGCAAGACGCCAATTGGGGTAGAATCTTGTGCGCCATCGGTTATTCAAAGCTGGAAAATCTTGCATCTTTGGACGAGTCTAAGATTAACGTCAGTTTCGTGGCCACAGATGATTCAACGCCTCGCGAATTGAAATTGATTGTCAACGGTGTTCCGCAATTTGACATCGATGAAACCAGAGCATCTGAAATTTTGAAGTTGCCCGACCTCGAGGTTTTGGTTGACCTGGGTACGGGCTCTGAAGAGTGCCAATTTTGGACATGCGATTTGAGTCACGAATATGTGACCATCAATGGTGACTACCGTTCTTAAGACATTCCTGTTAATTAGGTAATACACACCGATTTTTATAAAATAGTATCTACTCCACGTTTGACGGTATGCTTACATTTTCTGACAAAAAGCGCGCGAGTCTTTCAGCATCAAGGATAGCAGTTTTGAAGTACTGACGTTTTGGCAAAACTTTTAGTAATTCAATAACTTTATCGCTGACAAAATCTTGGGATTTTTGTTTTTTCGATTTTGTTCCTTCTCCAGCGATAGCCGAGTCTCTTGGCCTTTTCTTGTCTACTTGAGAGAACTCGGTTAAAAATTCCGGCTGAGACAAATAAGTTAGTTCTAATTTTTTAACCAGGTTGTTGTTTTGGACTTGATACCTATCGGTAAAAACTTCAATCTTTTCTAGTTGTGGGAATTTCTCGAAAAACCTGTTTTCAATCGAGTAAGCGTTGGTTAAGTTGCCAAATTTCGATTCATAGTTGATGACTTTTTTATAGATGGATTGAAGCTGATCAATATCAACTACTTTGTCGAGGGATGATTCAAATAGGGACTTAATTAATCCATCCTGGTTGATTAGAATGAGGAAGTCCAAATATTTGTTAACGTACTCACCGCTATTGGCGAAGTATTTCATGCCCAGTTCTAACACCTTACATGCAGTTTTATGATCATTTTGATTGTGGAATTCCAAGTAAGCATTTTCGATGTATATCTCATGTGTCAATAAATCTTTAAGCTTGCGACATTTACCAAAAACCTTACGAGCAGCTGAAAGTCCCGATACCCTTTTTAATGCATTCATGTATATACAATAAAAGAAGGTTATCTTTTGCCGTTGGGCGTAGGTATCTTGGCTCTCATCAGTCATTATGTGATACTCCAAAACTAGATGGTCGATACTTTTCTCAAAGCAAAGTTGCATTTGAGGTACATCATTTTGAATTTCATAATGCTCTGCCAATTTGAAGGCTAGTGTACAGGAGCCCGGATTTGCGGCCAAACCTTGATCCAAGATTTCGCTGGCCTTAATACTGGAAGCTATTGCCGCATGCATGGAGTAATTGTACCAGATCTCCGGTGCAAAAAGCATGTACTGCACGGCTTGCTTGTAGACGTAGTCGACCCTGTGCGCGTGTTCCACCTCGGGAAGATCAAGTTTATTTTCCAATTCCCATTTTATCCATGTTGTCCATAAATGCAATTGTTCCACATCGTACTCACCCGGTTGGGGAACGTTTTGACGTGTGAATTGCGAGAAACGAGATGGAAGCGTCCTCTTCAAGCCTCTAGTAATGTTGGCCCATTCTTGATACAACGACCTCGCCTTCATGTAATTACCAGAGAGCTCTCCAATAAATTTTCGTGCCGTCAAAGAGTTCACCTCTTGCTCCCATTGTGTGTACTTATTCCAGGAGCGTTCAAGGCCCTCGAAAGGAATACATAGCATACGTTTGTACAACGTACGAGTGAGATCCACTCGCTGCTGTTCTTCCCACTTGCTAACTGGCTTCCAATGCTCTAAAAAAGAAAGATATTCACTCCAAAAAGTAGCCGATCTTGGCTCATAGCTTGCACACTTGGTAGCTACAGCGTCAAACGCCTTCAGAACCACGCTACGTGCCTCTTCACCACCTGTTATGATATTGTTTTTTCTACGGACAAAGTCCAGATACATAAACCACAATCCTAGGTCGTTGTTCTCTAGCGGTCCGGACAAACTACGCGTGAGCAAACTCTCTGCATGCGCAAATTCGTCGCGCTCAAGGTCATAGCTGAGTTCTGCAGTCCAAATAGACGCAAATAATGGAAAACGTTCGTGAAGTTGATCCAGCACCTTACGAGCCTCTTCAAGCTGGTCTTGTTCTTGCATTAGGTTCACAAGCTCTAAGTATGTACAAATGTCGCTAGGACCCTCTGCGATAGAGTCCTCCAGTCTACCGCGAACATCGTCGTCTGCTCTAATTTGCCGCTTGCTGGGTCTTTCGAAACCCCCTGAGCCGTTTTTCACCAATTCCGGAGTTTCAGACATAAATTTTGAGGAGCTACAGACTGGATACAACCCAATCACTAACTTGAGGTGGTATAACTGTGTAAAGCTCACAGCTGAAAAGCGCTCTGGCTCATTTTCTCATTCAATAATTTAATATGTTGTTAAAATCCCAGCTAATCACGTGATAATCACACGCTCACCAGGGCTCTTGTATCCGACTCTCCGCCATTCTTTCCGCGATTGTACGGCTGCTTCATAACCTCCATAGATTCAAAATACTACAAGCGGACATTAGCGTCTCTGGAAATGCTGCGAAACTCAATTATGCGGTTTAAGGGCTGGACTAACTTCGGGTCAGATTTTTAGGAAGTGAGGACAGAGCAAAAACAACTAATGTCAAGATAGTGACCCGTGCTATTGATAGCTCATAGTCTCCGTAGACACCTTCGTCGCCCGGGCTGCTTATCCCGGCTTCACTGATTAATATATAGCTTCATACGAAATGACATTTCTGACGCTTTGGGCAGCTATGCATGTGCTTATTTGTGATGTGCTCAGTTTCAGTACACATATGCTAAAACTAAGAGTCGCAAGCTCTGTTAGTGGGACCTGGCGCTCTTTAGCTCACGGTATCCTGTAGTGGTATCTAATTCGATACGTTAAAAATGATCAGCGAATACAATTAATAGTATAATAGGCACTACCGCTACCAGAGACAGTCTTGGAGATCTGATTGCTTCGAAAAGGCCTCGAAAACTTCTGCTATGGGTGCCGTTATACATCTGTGGGGCCTGGATGGGAAACCTAGCGTTGTATCACCCGAAAGCGTGGCTCTTTTTTGGTACTTAAACCATTTAAACGTGGGTTCAAAAGTGACCATCGTATATTCGAACAACACCGATTTGTCGCCCAACCAGGAACTCCCGGTGCTGCTGGATGGCTCGAAGAAAATATGTGGTTACGCTGATATCGCGTCGTACTTTAGTCCTACACAATCGGTGCTAGAAACAGCGCTTCTCCAATATGCCCAAAACCACATAGGCATTTTGACCCAGTATCAACTATATCTCAATCGCAACAATTACGATCGATTCACGCGCAAAGTATTTGCATATCTACTGCAATGGCCCATGTGGTACAATACGCCTTTGAAAAACAGAAGTTTGGCACGGCAACAAAGCGAAACGCTCGGGTACTTTGCACACCCGGACGACGCCGACCATGCAGAATTCGACGCTGATCAGGTTGATGACCTGGTGCAATCGAAGGCCTTCAAACTGACACAAGCATCCAAAGCACGTAAAGCAGATATGCTGAAATCTGCGCGCTTCAATTTACAATACATGTCCCGCTTGGGCGACCAGATTCAATCCTGGCTCGATGCTCGCGAAAAGCTTGGATCCACACAACCCATAGCCGCAGACTATCTGGTTTGGGCAAATTTATTCGTGCAACTCGAACTGCCCGACGGAAATCTAGTGCGGGAACACCTGCAGCACGCCCTGGGAGACAACAGATACCGCGAGCTCACCGCGAATTTACAAAGATGTTCCCTGTTAGACTCCCATCTTCCTTACAGAGAAGCCGTCTTCAATGAGCGTGGGAACCTCCTGATGAGTGCCTACCACGCTGTTGGTAGACTTGTTTAGCTCTTGGGTGCACGCACCCATCAAGCGCTACTAGTTTTTCTTTGGTTTGTGAAGGCCCTTGTACATAAAGTAATACACCACGGTGCCGTCGTCGTTGGCAATTCCCAAAACGATCCTTCTACAACCCAGCGTTGTGAACACCCCGTCTGCTATCTCCAATGTCAAGTTTCCCGACCGATACTGCTGCAAATCGACCGGTAGGATCCATTCTCTCTCCAGTTCCTTATCGTCGTTACTGAGCTTGTGAGGAGGCATTCCACTCACCACCCAGCACTCGCCAGGAACGTCTAACTTCAAAATTTCAACTGAATCCCATAGTTGTTGTTGAGCCAAGTTCGTCTTGACAAGGTCGAGAATCGAACTGTTGTTCATTTAAATAAACCGAGTGCCAGTCCTCAAGATCAAAGGTTCTTCGGAAGATTCCCGATGACCTTATACGTTTAAATTTTTCAGACTACATAGTGATTAAATAATGTATACAATATAAATAAATACACTATATAAACTTTTCCGAACTTATAGCTACCAAAATATCGCAAGAGGAAATAGCTTAGTACATTTGCCAATGGTTTTCGTTCAGTCGATTTTATACTTGCTGCTGATCTGGACCGGAATTGTGCAAGGAGTAAGGCAAGTAGTAAAGCCCAGACCTACGACGACAACGTCGGAAATACCAAAACCATGGCGGAGGACCATCTATTCAACACAGGTGGAAATTGTTACACCAACAGTAATTGCAGGTGTTACATTATCTGCTAAACCTCTAGCCACGCCAGATCCGCTGCAGCCTTGGATCTCTTTGGACAAATTCGGGAATCCAAAAACCATCAAACCGGAGATAAAGAAGGGACGCACTGCCAATGCTCAGCCGGACTATAGCACCTATTTCAAAACTGCACACACACAGACTCTGTCGTACGAAGAACTGAAGGCGCATAATATGGAGCCTGACGAAGTGCTCACGGAGGAGTATTTTGAAGACGAAGACCCTACATACGTCTCGCTAAACCCGATCATCAGATGCACTCCAAACCGGTACCGCAATAAAGGCCTCGCCAAGGACGTATCTAGTGAACCGTTTTGCACACCGTATGAAAATGTGGACTGGAAGGTAGACCACACCTACTTCATAACGTGGTTCACGCGGTTTTTCGAGAATCCAGAATCCGACGAGGTGGCTGAGAAGGTCAGGCTGCATCTCTTCTACGTTCAAGAAAAGTCTCATGAAAAGGGCTTCAAGAAACGGGATCTAACTGCTTCTTTCTTCAGTTCAGAATGGGTGGAGAACGTTGACGGTTTATATCCCCTGGAGATTATTGAAGAGTGGCTGCAAAGCAAATATGAAAAACGCGTACTTTTAGCTATCCAACCAGACTACGTTTCAGACCAAGAGTTTGATCCTTGGAGCAATGGAATTCTGTTGCGCATCATCATGGGTCCTAGAGTCTTCAAGAACACAAAGCAGCAGTTAGCTCTTCAGGACGCAGGGATCTCGGACGACACTTGGTACTACGTGGCCCTGACTATGCCTACTATTGTTGTGGTAGCTTGTGTGGCCATGTATTTCTTCCTTTACCTCAACAAGCAGCATCGCGACATCCGTGATATTAGACAGTTCGCAGTTAACCAAAGACGCCGTGTGTTGGGTAAGTTCAAAACATATCAAAAATACAAGAAAATTAACAACCGACCTTACGATGAACTTCCCACCCACAGCAAGAAGAGCAACAAACAAACGTGAGCCGCCAAACTGTACATATGCTACATACCTCCACAAGTTCGGCCGACATGCTGGTAGTATATAACGTCGATGTCCAAGACTTATATCCAATCTTGTTCTGCTGCAACTTGACAAATTTTCTCCAGTGTGACAACTCTTGGATCGGGTTTATTGGAATCCTCCTGAAAACTGGAGCTATCTTCGTCCACTATTTCCTCGATATAGTAGAAAAATGGCTCTAGGACTATCATAATCTTCCAGAAATGCAGGGTTCCGCAGTTAGCGAAAAGAACATCAATTAAACACGGCAAGTACTCGAGCTCAATGTATTCTTCTGCGCTACAGACAAACTCGTCCAATTCAAAATCCTGCTCGTCTGCTGAGAGCGTAGCGTACATCTCTGACAATAGCGTTAACTCTTTGCTAATGGTCTTTGGAATATCTTGGCGTGCTTGCCATAAAAGACGCTGAGCTGTTTGCAGTTTTCCACTTTCAGTAGGATCTTCGGAATCCGTCAGCGACGCTGGCGGTTCCCGGTTGGCTGGCAAGAAGCCATTTCTTTCACTCTTTTCCATAAGTTCATTATATTCGTTGTAAAGTGATATTATCTTCATCATCGGTTTGTACAACTGTTGGCATACTTTCTTTTCGCTATTCGGTATAATCACCTTTTCCAAAAAATGGTTGATAAGACCTTCCATGAAGTTGGCCCATATCGAGCTGAATACGTAGTTCTCGTCATGTTGAGCTTCACTGAAATTTTCGTTAATGTTCTGACGCATAATTTCCTCTATCAGCGTGCCATATGGCTGTACCAAATGTGGTTCCTTCGACGTCTTCGGATCTTTTTCTTTTACTTTGGTTTTGGGTTGCTCTCTGATTTCGCCCTCCTTATCGAGCCAATAGTCTGCACCACCCCGTTGCGAGAGTGTAACCAGCAGCAGAAATAACCTTACTTTAGTCCACGGGAGTATACTCCTGGCCTGCATGTCGCTGATGATGTTAACTCCGCTGTTAATTTGTTTATGAATGCACTTGACGAACAAGATGATGTTGTGGGCACATTTTTCGCCATACTTATCAGCCAAATATGGCATAGAAGTGATGGCCTCATAGTTTGATTGGCGGAGGTTCATATGCTTCATGAAATTGAATCTGTACCTTACAGGAGTTTTGCCTGATCTGCGCCGACCGCAACGACTGCCACAATTTTCGGCACAAACAGCCTCTTCTGTTTTAACCATGGGTAGCGCAACCTATTTCTTACAAGACCGGACGTCAACTCTTAACCTCAAGGTGTGATGTTCTAATGCTACGGGCGGTACATCATAATCGATTCCCATCAGAAATTTTTCATTAAATTTCTACGAGTCGTTTATATGGGCGTACCTCAAGTTGCGACTGCAGAAATGAAGAGCTGACGCCGGGGAGGATTGACGTGATATATTCGGCTCAAATAAATAGTTGTGATGAATTGACCAAACCAGGCTTCGTTTTCGCTACCTACCAGCTAATAAGAACAATCAGCTCTACCTTTATTTGGACCCTATTTCAAGGTTAAACCTCAACTGTCCTAGAAATTTCATTTGAGAACAATTGTTGACGTTAACCTCTCAAGCCGAGGTTCCCTATCTTAATAAGGCACGATCTTGCAAGCCGAACGTCTATACCAGGAGGATACTGCTTATATGCTTAATGTTACATTAATTTTATTCATTAATCATATGGCTAATTAATCTACAGGCTATATATTATTTGGTGACATCCCTTATCTCAGACGCCGAGTCGTCTTGACCTACCAGCTCGGTGATGTCGAGGTCAAGGTCATGAACCACTTTTTCTTCCACGTTTTTGATATCCATGAGACCATAGAAGGCAATGGTGATGAGCCCCAATATAGCAGCCAAACACGAAAAAGTCATGGCCACAATGCCCTTAGCAGTGAAACCAGTTGGAATGAATTTCTCTTGCACATTCTCGCCGGCCAGGTTCATATAATCTTGAGAATTCCCGGCCGCATTGCCTTTAGTAGGAATGCCTACATTTTTGCAGACATTTTTGTGGTTATCAGTGAGTTGCTGCCCATGCGAGGCCTGGATCGATAGTGGGTCTTCAATTAAAACAATAGCCAAGCCCTGAGTCAAATGCCATTCGATGTGACAGTGGAAAAACCATACACCGGGATTGTCTGCCTTGAAACGAACGACAAAGTTGGACTGGGGCCGAACGTAAAGTGTATCTCTCATCATAGGATATTCGGGGAAAGCAGGGTGATCATCTTCCAGATATGGATGAGGCACTTCGCCTAAAGCATCATCATACGCCTGATCTCTGACCATGGCTTGAAAGACGTGCCCGTGCAAATGGAAGGGATGAGTACCTGTGTCTTGGTTATTCAAAACGATTTCTATAATCTCGTCTTTTTCAAGCACGTAAGCGTGTGTGTTACTGCCGTAAACTTCGGCATTCACGGCATCGTCACCTGCAGACAAGGCAGTCAGCAATGTGGGCACTTTGGGCTCAGTGTATGTCAGATTGTTGAAAAATGCATAGTTGATACCGCTTCTTAGATTGTCCATTGTCACGTTGACAACAATCTGATAGTCGGGATCACCGTAGGCCTCAACTTTGTCGTGAGGAACTAAATAGAAGTCGTCCAGGATATCCAGTTCGTCCACGTAATTTTGTTCAGGCAATGCCACGTCCTTGTTATAAACCATGTAGTTGGTGGTGTTCAATTGCAAGTCGCTGGGGACCAGGTCCAGCATGGTGTCGTCAAACTTCTGCATGATTGCAAAGTTCTTAGAAGTGCCGTTCTTCGTGTGGATCAAAACTGCATAACGTTGAGCTGTGGTGATGTACAGCATATCTGTCGTGTTTTTCTCCGTGTACACACCGTCCACCTCTACTACCGTCATTTCGTGATCCTCGATCCACAAGTATTGGGAGACAAATCCACCGGTGTTGACAATACGCAGCAGGTATGTGGTGTCGGGTTCAACCTCCCAGGTCATGTTACGCGTGTTGTTCATAATCAAATTCTGTGGGATTGGCTCAGCACCGGTAGGATTGTAGACACTCATAAAGTCTTTGTTCAGGACGTCAGCAACATCATGGTACCATTCTCCCAATTGCAAAACCACGTCCTCATCGTAGTCGTAGGGAAAATCATCATCTTCAATAACAAAAGCACCGCGCATACCGTCTTGGTACTGGCCCTTCGTGTGCGAGTGGTACCAGTACGTACCCACGTTGCCGTCCACAGTGAAGTTGTACAAGAAAGTGTCACCAGGCCCAATCGGACACTGAGACACCATGGGAGGCCCGTCCATTTGACTGCTGTTTTTCTGGAACATACCGTGGAAGTGAAGGGTGGTATTGCGGTCGTCAAACCCGTTGTTCAGATACAACTCGATTCTGTCACCTTTCTTGACTCTGACATCGGGCCATGGCCATTGACCGTTACACGTGATCACAGGTCTGTCCTTCCCACCATCCACATTCTGCACGCCCCACCCAGTGGTCCAGTTATAAACGTGGGTTTCCGCCAAGACAGATTGGACTGCCAGAGCCGCCGTCAGGGCAAGCCAGCCAAGAAACATTATGAACTTCTGCTAATAATGTTTTGTCTCGGAGAACTAAACTGCTGACGCTCTCGAGATGACTTTTATTGCTCATCTCAAGAACACTTTCTGCCCATCGAGAATTGGCTCCCGCAGTTATATAAGACCTTTTTCGGGACTTGGCCCGTATCCCATGCGGTCAGCATTCCTAGGTGCGATAATGCGAATTTTTCGAGTCAATTCAGTAAATTTACGCCTATTTTTTTTATTTTGGGTGGGCCTTCGAGATACCCTGCATGATTAACGAGAAGGAACCATTAGTCTCGGGAGACGTTGCCCTGGATGTAGCTTAGTAGCGTAGTAGGTATCATATTTCGATGGGTGCGATCCGATACCGGTACTCGTTTTCCCAGAATCACTCCCATGACAGGGCATGCGACGACTGATTGCACCTATCGTAGCATGTGCGGTATGTTTTGAAGGCGAAAATACTGCAGCTGGGTGCATATATGGGTTTCGGGGTGCACTTGGCTAAATCCAACCTGTAAAAGGGCCGATTCCGGAAAGCTTGGGTGCAGAACGAGATCGCGGCCCGAGGTTTGTTAGCGAGTTTCTGAGGTTGCCAAGAAAACTGATGCATTATTGGAAGTCCCAAGAGAAGTGGATTTGGATGGATTGGTTGGCGATTGGCCCATCTGCCTGAGTATAGGTAACTTGCACAAATGGCCCTTGTGACCTTGGTGGTGGGAGAAGCTGACTGTGCCAAACGTAATGCTTATCTGGCAAGCTTTATGTGCAGCGAGAGGCACCAGCAGCCAAAACTATCGAAAGGCAACACGCTCCAGTGCGGTTAACAAATGGGATAGCTCGAGTTGAAAGCCACCAGAACGCCCAAAACTGCTGGGTAACGTTCATTTATGATAATACTCGAATGAGCGTGTGCATTCCCAATCGCGTGATCGTAGGGTCGGGTTGGGTCCAACTCCAAAGTAGCTAAGCTGTTTTCCCTGACATTTGCCACGAGTAGGAGAATGTAATCGTTTTTGTGGGAGTTCCGTAGAACGAACTGCCGAGGCGGTTTGAGCCCCCGAGATAGATATACAGTCCACAATCTTTGAAAACTATGATCTCGAAGGCAGAGAAGCATTGGCGATTGCTGAGCTTCAATCCTTTCTGAAGCAGGACCCGCCTGTTATGCGTCCGAAGCCGTGATGTTTACATACTCCTACACACTATAGATTCTTGTCTAGACCCTTTATGTTTACAATTAAAAGATAATCACAATGTTATGATGAAAGAACATTTTACTCTCAGTTTAGCAAATAACGAAGCTCTGCTTAGATATGAGTTCAATAGAAAAGTTCTTGAACCAGCAACCTTTGATCGTCCACTCCTCGCTAGCACAACTTCGGTATCTGGTACTTAGCGAGGGTATCCCAATCGCGAAAGACAAACCAGCAGCGCGACTGAGAAGTAACGTATGGTCGGTATTAGCACGTTCATCTATGGACGGTGCCACCTCCGATTACGTCTCCCTGGTACGGCGGGGCCCACCTCCACATTCCGTGTACTCCAAAATCAAAAATGACACCTTCCGGACGCTGAATACCGATCCACAGTTCGTAGCTTGCGTCTCAGAAGACGCAATTACAAGGTGCCTCTCTTGCTTCGCGTGGTCCGTTATTGACAACCCAGAAGAGGATTTTGAACTAAGTACTTACGTGCAGGGCATGAACGTTCTGCTAGCTCCCATATTGTACACTTGTCCGTCAGAGCCCATGGCGTTTAAGCTGTTCCAGTCTCTGTGCCACGACCACATCAGAACCTACTTAAATCAAAGTCTTACAGGAGTGCACAACGGTGCCAAGCTTCTAGATATGTGTCTCAAGGTTATAGACCCAAAACTCAGCAAGTTTTTGGCGGATAATCTTTTAACTGCAGAGATTTACGGGATTCCATCAATACTTACGCTCTCCAGCTGTACAAAGCCCTTAGACCAGGTGTGCAAACTCTGGGATTTCATGTTTGCGTACGGATTTCATATGAACATTCTATTTATTGTCGCGCAACTGGTGGTCATACGGGGTCGCATTTTGAAAAGCAACTCTCCCATGAATTTGCTGCGTGTTTTTCCCGAGTTTGATGCCGAAGAGATCATACGACTAGGCGTTGGTTTTGTTGCCAAGCTACCGACCCAAATGTATGACTTGCTAGTACGACATCTCGAAGATCCGGATTTGATAGTTGATTGAAGGGGAATTGGAGCTATATATTGGTGACCTACCAAGTCACCAGCCAGGGATTTTACATCTAGTTCTGGTCATAATATATCCATGTTATAGTCCCGCTCGCTAAAATACGAGCAGATCACAGTTCTGTCGTTAAATTGGCTCCCGGGAAGCTTCTGCATGGCTGTGCGAGCGCTATCAACGTTTTGGAATTTCACAAAAATCTTACCAATCCCCTCCTGAATAGTTTCAAAGCTTGTACGATAATCAGCGCCTGGTTTGGGTATTTTTACGCTCTCAATCTCACCGAAGGAAGACATCATTGACGATTTGGTCATACAATCGTACAGTTCTTTAACAAAATCCTCGTTTTTCAAATCTTTGCCATCTACGCAGTTCAGTAACATTATAACCTTTGAGGGCCCCCGGTCTTGTTGGGCTACGAGTTGCGGCAGTTGCTGAAAAGTCAACTCTGTAAAAGTTTGATGCAACTTGGAATCATTGGGTCTAATCCACTTGTACTTGGAGTTCTCGATCTTCCAGGTGATTGGGTCTATCAGTGCAGTGCCCGTAAACTCCTGCGAAGGGCCTACCGTTATCAGCTTCAGCCAGTTCACCTCAATGCCGTCTTCAGCTAGACTGTTTTTGAGCGACTCCTCGTCAGTGGGCCCCAAGTCTAACAACGCAACAACCTGGCCCTCGCAGATAGCTTCTTCGTGTTCGGCCTTACGCACACATTCCCCAGGTCTCTGCCAAATAAACTTGGATCCGGTCTTGGCTTCAATGTACTTTTGACAGCTTAGGACTATCGTCGTAATTTCTTCGCTGCTAAAATGCAACAATAATCGATTGTCTTGTAAAAATCTGGCATCCTTGACATTGTGAACTTCACCAACGAGGCTGACGAAGTCCTTGATGTAATTTTGAGCCCTCTCCATTTCCGTTTTGCCGGAGCCCACCGATGTCAAAATCAAAATTTGGTTATATTTCGTTTTGCTCATATTTACTCTCGTGGGGTCCTCAAATAAGATCCGTGTGCGCCGAGTGAGAACTCCACTCGAGACAATTCCGTCCAGCTTGGAGTGGTCCAAATCCTGCGGCTGGCCCGGCAGTGGAAATAGGCCGGACAATTTAGCTCTTTCCGCAGGAACATTTTCGAATCCCTTAGGGGGCCTGTCCCAGAGTGTAGGGCGGAGTCGTTTGCGTTCGCCTAGTGGTACTACCATTGACCAGTTCACGTTAGCTGTATTCCAGTCGTTCGCACTATTTATACCCACATTACTGCCGGTGCTTCCAAAGTTCCTGTTATCATATCTTGCATCGCTTCTGAACCTGCCTCCGCCGCCATTTCTGTAGCTCGTTCCACCTCCATACCTCGAACTTTGACGTTCTTGGTATCTGCTTCCGCTCGAATTCCTATTAGCTCTGTTGTCTCTGCTTCGATAGCTCTTGTTTTCGAAATTCTCCGCTGGACCAGCAGGAAAACGTCTGTTTCCGCCATTGAAACTCATTTTATAAATACAAGCCTAAATGTTTCAAATATCTGGTCTAAACAGTACGTCCTGGCCCAAGATGTGCCAAATGGTAGTGTTTTTAGCTTTGATTAAACTCAGAGATGAGCTGTTGGCGTACTTAACTTTCAAAAATATAAAGTAGCCGTGCTTGAATATGACAACTAAGCAAATAGAACACTTTTGACCAAAAAGCACAATCGCAAGAAAGAATGAGGCTCTTAGCACTTGTTTATTGCCTCTTAACTGTCTTCAGCATTTCCCAATGCGCATTACTTGGGTTTGATTACGGCGAGGAGTTCAGTAAAGCCATGTTGGTCTCGCCACATGCTCCCTTGGAACTAGTCCTAACCGCAGATAGTAAGCGAAAGGATGTATCCGGATTGGCTCTTAAGAAGTGGAGATCAGACATTGAAAGGGTCTTTGGCTCTGGAATTGCGTCTTCGCAGGTAAAAACGCCCAATGGCGCACTATTACATGTGAAATCGCTGCTGGGGAAGCAAATCGACGGAACGTTTAGTCATTACCACAAGTGCCACCCTGGTGTTGTGTTTCAACCCACACCGCGTGACACAGTGGCATTGGAAGGCTTGGGCTATAGATATTCGGTAGAGGAGGTTTTGGCGATGAATCTGGAGGAAACGATTGCGAGAGCTAACGCCCTCTTGCGATATGACAAGTCGATTACTGACAGAGTTGATTCCATTGCGATTACTGTACCGGAATACTTTACACAAGGGCAGAGACACGCTCTCCTCACGACTGCCGAACTGCCTGCCGGAGTTCGAGCACATCTGGTAAACGACGGTCTGACAGTGGCTATCGATTTTGCCGTCAAGCAAAGGAATTTCCCTGCAGGTGAAAAGCAGCATTTCATTCTCTATGATATGGGTAGTGGCTCGACGCGAGTCTCGCTGATTTCCATCGAGCAGCCCATAAATATTTCAGAACCGTTGATCTTGGACTTCATTGGATATGGTTATGATGCAGGTCTTGGCGGCTCTCATTTCACTTCCAACGTGGCAGACATCTTAAAGAATAAGTTCTTAGAACAAAATCCTAGCGTAAGAACCAGCAGCTTGGAAAAGAACTCCAGAGCTATGGTTAGGCTTCAACAAGCCGCCGAAAAAGCCAAATTGATCCTAAGTGCAAACGCTGATGCGTCCGTCAACATCGAGTCTTTGTACAATGATCTTGACTTCAAAACGTCGATCACGCGCCAAGAGTTTGAAGAGTTTTGCGAAGACTTGATTGTGAGAATTAATGCGCCGATTTTTGAGGCCCTAGAAAACCAGTTTCTCGAAAGGGTTGACCTTAAAGATATTAAATCTTTAATTTTAACAGGCGGGGCCTCGAGGACGCCTATGGTTCAAAAACAGCTCTCGGACTATTTCGGAGAAGACGTCGTGGCGAAGAATGTGAATGCTGATGAGTCTTCCGTTAATGGTGCGACTCTCAGGGGCATTCAGCTTTTTAAGTCGTTCCAAACCAAGCCCCTCGAAGTTGTAGACCGCTCGATTTACAGTTATGGTGTGGTCATTAATGAAAGTTCGGCACCGGCTGAGATTTTTGGGCGCGGATCGCAATACCCAAACTTAACGTCCTATTTAATCCCACCACAAAGCAATCTTAGCCACTTTTCTATTGACTTACGTGAAGATGATATGATATTCAAGAGCCATATTGTCGATACAGACCCTATTTCCAGCAAGTTTTCCCCTGAGAAGTGTCCCCTGGGAGTCGCATACAATCTGACTTTCACACTTTCACAAGGCAGAATTTTTGACCTGGACGCGATTGAGGCGATTTGCGGGCAAAATTCAGACAGTACCGACGGAATCTTCAAAAAGCGGTTTGCTGGTGGCGATCTTTCGAGCGAATCGCCAAACGAAGATGGTGAACCAGTTGATTCAGGTGTGGATAGAGTCAAAAAACTTAAAACCAAAGCAATCTTCCCTAAGGTTGCTCCTATGAGTACCTCGGAGCGTTTGACAATTAAAAAACATATGGAAACAATGAGTCAAAAGGATGCACAAAGACTAAAAATAGAGGAACTGGTAAACACGTTGGAAAGCACTCTTTATGACACTAGAGCATACTTAGAAAATGAGAACGTTTCCAGTGAGGGCCCGTCAGAGACTTTAGAGACGTTGAGTAATTTGGTTGGTGAATATTTGGACTGGCTTGACTATGAGGCGGACGATGCATCAATTGAAATTTTGGACAGGAAAATCAAAACGATTGTTGAATTGAGAGAGCGAGTGGTTCTATACCTGAGCTCATCTGGAGAACCACTTGACTATGATCAATTTTTGCAACTTTATGGTACTGGCCTGGACTTGATAAAATCATTTGAGAACAGCCAGCAGGTTGAAAATACTACCCTCGAAGCCTTGCGTGACAGTTTCAGTGATGTTGAGTTAGATGTGGTTAAAGAATTTAAGAAAATCAAAGCTCCTCGCCACTTAGCTCTACCTGCATACAAGCTGAAAGAAGCTAAAGAAAGCATGGAAAAAATAATTGCTAGTATAAATGCCATACTAGACCCCTCTCTCATGAGTATTTCACCTCGTGAGAATTTGGTTTCGTTAAAACTACAATTTGACGATGCCTTCAGTGATCTCAAGAAATATTGGGAGATCGATGAAGGAATTCAGAAGTTCAGATTAAACGAGCTGTCCTCACTTTATAGCAGACGTCTGAGAGTGATAAAAAAACGGGAGGAGCGCAAGAAAAGCCAAGAAATGACCTCACTTCAAGATTCTAACTTCACTTCCGGTACTGACAATCAGATGTCTTCGACCAGCTCCAATCCTCAGGAGTCATCTAGTACCACTCTCCTTGAGCATGATGAATTGTAAATAAAAGTGCATATATGTTCTGGTTGTGGCTATTTAAGCATATAGTTCAATACTTAGAATTAACTTCCAACGTTATCAAATCTCGTTAAAACTTTTCACCGTCTTTTTGATATATGCGAACTATATATTTATATTCTATCCAAGTCTCTCTGAAAGCTCTAGCTGATCGACATTTTGGAACGTAAAAGGCTCATAAGGATATCCTTCACCTTCGAAAAATTTCGACATAGCTTCTACCCAATGTAGACGTAAGGAGTGCAACATGGCAGATGTTCCTTCCATGAGTACGAGGATACAAACAGTCAGCACAAACCACATTCCAAATAATATAACTACCTTCGTCACGGCGAGCGGTGAGCCAGGACTTTCAGAACTGAATGCATTAGCTATGGTCATAGACCAAAGAACGCTGGATAATTGAGCGTGTGCAAGAGATAAGGCCCAAAGTCTCAGATATGACGCCGTATGGGATATACAGTTCAAGCAGAATTCAATGGTATGGATTACTTGGTGTATCATCACGTCTCCAAAATCGAACGATGCCGAAGGATCATCATGATAGTCAGTAACTACTAATTCTTCGCCAGCGTTCGCTTGAGACTCTAAAATGCTTTCCGTCACTGTTTGAGCATGAACACTCTCATAGCCGTGGAATTTTGCATTTTTATTTTGGGCTCTTAACTTTAAAGGCTTGTAAAGTAAGAGCCAAGGTACGCATACTAGGGCCGCGAGTAGAAAAAAGACTTGCAGAAATGCCTGACCACGAAATAACGGTTCCTCAACCACCCCCGGAGCGAGAAACATATTAATGAGCATATTCAGCAGACCAGGGGCAACCTTTTCATCCTTTATCCAGTCCTTTGACCATTTGTAGATGATGGCCCAGGACAAATAGCCGAATATTGATTGCATGAACACGAGCCCCGGAAGGAAATTTCCAATTATGTCGACTCGGGAGTTAAAAAATCTGTAATTAACCAGAGAAAACATCAAGGAATAGGTCATATGCGTGAATCCCATCAAAATCGACAGTTTCATCTTGTAGGAGTTGGTGAAAATCAAATTATTTTCAGTGCCGTGCCACGCGGAGTCGAGCCCAAAGGGATACACCCCCGATTTGACTCCTTCGATCGAATCACCAGCCTTGAAGTCTGAAGGCCACTTCCATCCTGATTTGAAAAACGTCATTGAAAGAGAGAATATATCATTGTAAAGAAGTCCAGTGTAAATGGAAAAAAATCCCATCAAGAGTATAACGTAGCGACCAGAAAAAGCCATGTCAAATATTTCGCCGTTTTGAGCTGTCGCAAGCGTTCTCTCGTTTAAAACCAAGTAAAGAGCAATCATAAACAAGATTGCACCATGACCAGCGTCACCAAACATAATCGCAAACATGAAAGGAAATGTTACGATGGTGGCCAAACCAGGATTAACCTCTTTGTAAGTCGCAATGCCATACGCATCTACAATGGCCTGGAAAGACTGGGTGAATTTATTGGTTCTGTGGAAAGTTGGTGGTTTTTTGTTGGTTTTAATGACGCTCACAACTGCACTGTTTTGTGACCCCGTATTCTCACTGTAATTTTTCAATGCATTGGAAACGGGCACTATTTCACTAGTGGGTATCCAGCCTTCTGCTACCAGGCCCTGAGATTCCTCTCGAAAAAGATTCAAAGCGGCATAAAGGAGTTTTTCTCTTCGGGAAACTGCTTTCCACATTGGCATCTGGTCGGCCACTATCAAAAGCTCGGTATACAGAGTCTGCTCTGTAGTTTGACATATTTGTTGAAGATCAGTGATTTGCGAATTGAGGCTCTGGATCGTTGATCTTCCTTCGTTGGTGGGGAAGATTTTGCCGTTTAAGGATTCAACCACTTTCCTGACCTTCTTTAGCAACACCTCGCCATGAGTAAACACAATAAAGCAATCTTTTTCAACAGGCAGACCATTCTCTAATAGATGTTCCGATATGGGTATGTTGTGGAAAAAGAGGTTTCCTCGCAAAATTCTGAAAAGAATTTTGTTCAAGGTCTCTACTTTTGCCCTGTTGATAGACCCTATTATGGTAGTACGATGACGAAACCCTTCCTCAAGATCTATGGCCCCTGGGTCTGGCCTCGATGCAGCGACGGTAGGGCCGTGAACGTCTTCTCCCTCGTCGTCAAATGAAAATGCATCGCTCAGGTTATCACTTATCTCACCAAAGTCCATCTGAAAATCGTCTGCATTGAGTTCTCTTTCTTGTTGTCCTCTGTTGACCCTCCCTGAGAGACCAGGATTCACTTCCAAATACCTATGACACTCAAAAGCCGTGTGTCGATGTTCCATCAACAGGTCTAGCCGTTGGTGTAAGTGATTCAACGAGTCATGAAGCTGACGGACGCGAGCCTCGAAGTCGGTGATCTCTGAAGCAAGGTCACTTATGGTATCCACGGTGTGGGTCTGCATCGTTGATATCAAAAAGCTCAAGCTCGGGTGTTGTGTGGCATTGTCGACGTCACTGTGCACTGTGTACTTCCATGTTTCTTTACTAAACTTCTGTACCACGGAGTCCATGTTTAAAATCAGTCTTTCCAGTTCGTCGAACTTCCGAATCTGGTTTACGTAGCCACGCTGGAACGCGCTGAGCTCGGTGTTCAAGTCCCGGAACATGATCGTTCCAAGGTTTCCCAGTAAACAAACAACTTCTCTAGAAATGTCCAGCGGGATATATAGCTGCACGTAGGTCATATCTGCAGACCCTAGTTGAATTTACTCAGTTAGTAAATCTCGGTCAATGGTATTCAGAAGAGCCGAACGCATTGCGCTACACTGGCTGGAGTTTGTAATACAGAAAAAAACCTACTAAATGTCGCTTCTTCTTTAGTCATCGCTGATTCACAATAACTATATGCCGTCTCTCGAAACTGCTGTTTACTATTACTTTCAGTGGTTCATGATCTTTATTCGAACTGTCCCCTTTAACTTATTTAAACTTTTGCATTAGGCTCATCGTCACGTTTAGAAGGTCAATTTCAATGTATTCAAAGAGTCGTCCTACTTCTTACCAAGACGAACAAGCGCAGGACTTACTCAGTTATTCATAGTGTTCATTAACCACCACAACTGTTTGTTTGCTGAGAAGGTGACGTGAATATCCAACTGGTCGAAAGTTTATCTTCTCTCGTGTTGGTAGCTTGACCTTTTCAGTCTAAAATTCAGGATTCAAAATCGGTTCAAGTGTCCGCATTGCAAAAATTATAAACAGGTACAGCCGCTTTGACTTTTTGTTGTTGCTAGCAGGTGGGAACCTTGTTGATTGTCGTGTTCCCTTGCATTCTAGTTTATAAAGTGTGTTAAGCTATTATTTCAACGCTTCTGGAATTGCAATAAAGTGTGTTGTTGGCTTGCGCGTAACTAAGTTACCGAACTATAGACACTTATCTCGATGAATGATGATTACCAAAGGACGCCTGGCTCGATACACAAGGAAAAATCGCACTCCAGAGCCTCCTCAGCGTCGCACTCGGACACTTCGCACTTAGCAGGATTTGTATTCCCGGACCTCAGAGCCATCTACAACCTTAAATTACACGAAATACCTGACCTAGCCTTTACGGAGGTAACGCTGTTTGGCTTTGAAGTCTATCTGGTTGAGCAATGGATTTTGGAGCGCAAGTTTTCCACGATCATTACTTCATACACGGGCTCTTCGCAAGATATCGTCCATGCAGTTAAATTTGCGCTGCCAGAATCCCCTCATCATTGGCCTACCCCTTTCAAAAAATACTACGAAGAACTCACGACCTTTGCCGCGCCCAAATGGACCGAAGACGGCACTATGTTTGTCAGCACCTCGTCGCAAATACCTTCTACGCTCAATCTGCTGCACTTGGAATGCGGTGATTTGCGGAAGATATGGGACGTTTTTAAAGTGAACATCGATCTCAAGCGGTTGCAGTGCGGCGGCAGATCCGCTCTATTGCTATGTGAACCTTCGGGGGCGTCGTGCGAAAAGTTTGCTCAACTCTACAAGGTTACGGCAACTACAATGGGGGCGAACGAACAGGAGCACGGCCTTTCAGTACACGCAGTGGACGAGCTCGTAAGTATGATTCAAATATCATTGACCTACTTCAACTTGCTTGACTTTAGGTTTAAGGACGGGATCCTGTGTGTCTTTACCGAGAAAGCTATTGTCGATTGGTGGTCCATATACGGGACTGTCTATCTGGGTTGTGATAGACCACGTCATGAGGGACCATTGGGCCCAATAACGGTGGCTGCGCTGGTTAGTCTTGTCTTGACCGTTTTTTTCAAGTTAACGGTTGTCAATTGCATGTCCACTAAGGAACCTTTTGACGAAGAGGCCTTTTATGGCGGTATTTACCAGTTTCAAAAGAAATATGGTTTATTAAAGGCCGCTGGTAAATCTGCTCCGGGCTTGGACCCGGTGACTATTTCCAAGCTGTTCGAGGTGACGCCAAAAATTTCTAATACAGATATCTTCAAGATAAAGAAAGTCGTGAAGTCTACAGTACAAGATATTGCGGGAAAAGGAAATCCGGTTCAATTATCAAATGGAATACTGACCACAGATTTAGACTACTTGACTAAGAATGTTCATGGTTCTATTTTATGTTTTCTCTGGCGTGGTAAAAACCTTAAATATTCGAACCCAAAGGGAAGGCCAAAGCAAAAATTCCGCGATCTGTCTTTTAACAGAGGAGATCCCACAGAAAAGATTTTAAAATCGAACGTAGCCACTACAAAAGCGGGCAATGAAGTCTGGGCGGACTCTGAGGAAAAGCTTGCGCGCGAAAACGAGTATCATGAGTATGTTTACGAACCTAGATTGTCCAAGAATACCTCTTTGAAGGCGGATAGAGCGGCGGTAAAAACTGGTGGGGTCGAATCTGAGTTTAAAAGCATGGAATCTACTTTTCACATTGAAATGCACAGGAGGTCATCTGCACCTTTCCTACCTGAAGATGTCAATTTATTGCAGCTGGACTACGAGAATGTTCCACGCAAAATCACAGGTCAACGTATGCTGGACTCTCGTCGTGTTAGCTTTTCCGTTATTCAGGACGCCGTGGACGTCTGGAGGTACCCTTTCGAACCTTCAATGGTAAAATGTGCCCGAGATTCTCTAAAGTTGGAAAAGAGCATCAAGCTACATTCCGATGTCTCGACCGAAGTTCGGAATGATGCTCACTTTAGAGCTAACTGTCAGTATGAATCTTTGCAAGAGGTTTATGCCCATTTGCAGTTCAAACTCAAAGAGTTGGATCAGTTACATTACGGGCTGGAGGGCAAATATTCTCTAGCAAGGAGCGATATGACAGAGTTAGATTCTCTGGTTTCCAAACTAAAGTATGATCTAAGGAGTTTGGAAGTCCGCATGAGAGAAGTTGATGAGCGTGTAGGCCAGTTTTGTTCAAAGATAAACAATATGGCCTGGTCAATTGAAAATGATAAGGTAAATAATCTTATGACCTCATCGCTCTACAACAACCCTAAGAAGCTTGATCGATACGCTCAGGAAATTTTGGAAAGCGCAGACAAGTTTAGATCAAAAGGAGTGTTACTCAATGTATGGAGGTACATTCGAAGTTCTTCGCCATCAATCATGCGAGAACTGCACCGATCGTGGGAGTATTTATGGAGGGGCTTCCTTCCCCAAAAATTATATGGGGACTACCGAACAGAACAGGCCCATCCATAAGAAGCCGGGCCCTGGAGTAAGGAACGTAATCTCCACCAGGCAAACCATTCAATAGGAGGAGTTTTTATGGACATATATTTGTAATTTTTTAATTTGTTAAGTTTAGTTTATATTTACCTTGTAATCGCAGTATTTTCGACCACAAACTTTGCATATCTTCAGAAGCGCTCTTTTGGGACCAGTCGATATTTTTTACAACATCGCGTAATTCGTCCACCAGCAAGTCTAGCTTAAAACGGGCGACGTCTTGAGTTTCCCTTAAATGTTCTGAACTTATTTCAACTGCTGAGATTCGAGAATTCACAATGCCTTCCATGAATTGAGACTCTACGCGCACTCTGTGAGCCTTTTGCTCGACTACAAATTGCTTAATCGACTCTAGCAAATCCTCAATCTGATCAATGAGAGCCCATATTCTTTTGCATACATACTCTTGTCGTTCAATGTGGTAAACTAGCCCGTAGTTCTCCCGTATCAGCCTCTCTTTCTCACTGTCAATGCTAATCTTGCTATATTTGTCCCAAACTTCTGGCTCAGGTTCGTTTGACAAGTCTTCGTATGATGTTTGAGTTAGTTTAGCTAGCCTTTGTAATAGGTGTTCTATTCTTCCTGTTCCTTGTCTTGTAGCTCTACATTCTGTACTCAGTCCTTTCGTTAAATGAAGCAAATACTCAAAGCTATCTGCAGAATGCTCCATCGCGACGAGTTTTGGTTGCCTACAAGACTATCTGCTTTACCATGATATGGCGAGAGCTATCACTATCAAGTTCCTTAAGTAGAGGAACGTGACTATTTATCATATACAGTCTAGTGTCGTGTAAAAGAAAAGCGGACTTCAAATCTCAAGCCCTTACTAACTACCATGCGAGCGTGCTTTAGGTCAATGATATTTTTAATCAAATGGCTTTTGAGAAATATGTATAACAGTAGGGCCTGTAGACCATAAGCGAGATGCTAAATTCCAAGGCGCCAATTCTTAGCCCTCCAGACTATGGGTTAAACTCACGCTCACCGCTGACTCGTTTACAGAGAACCAAAACAATCTCTAAGGACAGTTTGTTTTCCACATTGACGAGCCTTCAGTATTGAGGAACAAGTCAGGCAACAACTTGGCAGGCAAAATGTTCTAACAAACTGGCATCTCTGGAACTACTAGGTGTTCCCGTGATCCACGGTTTGTTTTCTATCACTTCCAGTAGCCTGAGGCAGAACCAGAATGGCCAATAGAGAATGGAGAATGGCGAAGTTGATTGAACGATGGTGAAGTAATGTAGCTGGTATGCTAGATATAAGCTTCACGCAATCCTTTCTAAGAAATGAAGCGGTGGCTCAATGGTAGAGCTTTCGACTCCAGTTAAATCCTGGTTTATAGGAAACAATTGCAATCGAAGGGTTGCAGGTTCAATTCCTGTCCGTTTCATTTTTTTTATTTTTGGTGGAGGACTAAAGGTGCCATTCGCTTACAGAATACTATTCGCTTATGGGGAATCAAGAGCTTCGTTCAACGTCAAAGTTAAAAGGATGAGATATGAGCTAGATATTACCCTTGTGTTCTTTTGGTCAAGAAAGTTTGTCCACTTTTATTGGGGCCGCAGTTCGAACGGGTAGTAAGAGTAGTAAGTGTCACTGTAGTATGTCGTGGAGTGATATCGGGTGTTCGTGCTCAACAGATATTCCTCAGAGCCGAAAGCGCCAGGAATAGTTGCTCAAAATGCGTCGTGACTTGCAGTGAATTCGTAGATCTTACAAGAAGAGACATGAATCTTGATACTGCCCTGGTACAGTCTTCCGTCTCTTGGCTCAACTCAAGATATTCGAAAGCAACATTCCCACGGTGTCAATCATCGAACAATGGTCAAACACCTTCGTGCTCATTGTGCTTAAGCTAACGATAACTCGTTCGGAAAAAGTGATCTTTCCATCAACATTTGATAACTACACCGCGGTTGGCAAGCAAGAGGTAAGCCAGTTTGGAAGTCAAGAGGTATCGGTAAAAATGGGATCAGACGGAACCCATCATGCAGATTACACTAAGTTTGATGGCCTCGCCAGAGAGGAAACACTAGAAATGCTGGTGTCTTCCTACCTAGCTTTGGCGGAGGGCCAAGATAACTGGGTTTGTAATCTTGCCAATGCCTCATCTTTAATCTGGCACGCTTACAGATCTCTACCCGTAGATATCAATTGGGCCGGTTTTTATGTTTCGAAGGACAGCACGGGCTCCGAGCTGATACTAGGGCCTTTTCAGGGCAAGGTCGCCTGTCAAGAAATAAAGTTTGGTGTTGGTGTTTGCGGTACAGCAATGAAAATGCGGGAGACACAACTGGTACCTAACGTCAACGAGTTCCCGGGCCATATAGCTTGTGATGGCGAAACCAAAAGCGAGATTGTGGTTCCCATTATAGGTTCTTCTGGCCAATGCCATGGGGTCCTCGACATCGACTGTTTGGATTACGATGGTTTCACGAAAGTTGACCAAATTTATCTAGAGAAGCTAGCTTATGCCATATCACAAACATGTAAATTCTAAGCGATAGATTGTCATTAGGTGGGCCGTGATAGTATATATGTAGTTAAGACCACGATTCACGTACTTTCATCCAAGAAGAAAAAAATTAAAATTTGATTTCGCCCAGGATCGAACTGGGGACGTTCTGCGTGTTAAGCAGATGCCATAACCGACTAGACCACGAAACCAACTATGAAAAGTTGAGAATAAAAGTTATGATATGGTTTCTCATCATGGTCAGCTTTCTAGGCATGACTATGTCAAAAGAAACGAAAAGTTCAATGTGTGGAAAATTTTGATGGGATGAGATGAGGTGCCGATGAGCTTCGCTAACCTACACAACATTTAACGCTAGTCGATCATTGTCAAGATAAATTGTTGATTCCAGTACCACAAGATGGTTAGGAAGCCCAATAAGCACTTATCTGGCTCTCGCAATGGCAATAATAAAGATGTTAAA
This sequence comes from Lachancea dasiensis, assembly GCA_900074725.1. Lineage (NCBI taxonomy): Eukaryota > Fungi > Ascomycota > Saccharomycetes > Saccharomycetales > Saccharomycetaceae > Lachancea > Lachancea dasiensis. The sequence continues at coordinate 867,708 of LT598454.1, forward strand.
ACCAGCACGGTTGATAGAAAGCGTTCGCTAGTCGAAGCCGACGAGCCAAGCGATGATGAATTGATGGTAGATGGTCTAATAGACGACGAAGCAGACGAATCAGATGGCGAAGACAGTGAAGGAGAGGAAAATGTGAGCGGGGATGACGATAGCGACGGGGATGAAACAGGTTTATATCAGTCTGCTGAGGAAGGATTAGATGACGAAGAGCAAGAGGCGGAAAGTGATGATCAAGCTCAAGATTCGGACGAAGAGTTTAACAAACTTCTTGCTGAGGAAGAGCCAGAAACAGGTGACTCAGACGCTAATGAATCGCTGGAATTTTCTGATAATGGCGACTCTGCTTCCATGATAGAAAAACTTGGTAGCATCAAGTTGAATACTATTCCAGAGGGCATTCACACGACGTTTTCTGATGGTAGACCTCGTGTTATCAAGCCAGAGATCCAACCTACTTACGACAGCGATGACAGCGACGTAGAGACCCAGAATACCATCGGAAACATCCCACTGTCTGCTTACGACGAAATGCCACACATTGGTTACTCCATCAACGGTAAGAGAATAATGAGGCCAGCCAAGGGCTCGGCTTTGGATCAGCTGCTGGACACTATAGACCTTCCAGAAGGTTGGACGGGTCTCGTGGACAAGGACACCGGCGCAAGTCTTAACTTGAGTCAAGAAGAGCTGGAACTTATAGCGAAGATTCAGCAAAATCAAAAAACCGATGATTCTGTAGACTCGTTTGAGCCTTACGTGGACTGGTTCACTAGACACACCGAGACTATGCCCTTAACTGCCGTGCCGGAACCTAAAAGAAGATTTGTTCCTTCGAAGAACGAGGCCAAAAGAATTATGAAGATCGTAAGAGCTATTAGGGAGGGCCGTATCATTCCTCCCAGTAAACTAAAAGAAATGAGAGCAGAAGAGGAAGGTGCTCAAGACTATGATCTGTGGGGTGCCAGCGACGAGACAAATGATCACATCATGAACCTAAGGGCGCCAAAACTACCTCCACCAACCAATGAAGAAAGTTATAACCCACCTGAGGAGTATTTGATGACCAAGGAGGAGGTTGAAGAATGGAAAAACATGGAACCAGCTGAAAGGGAAAAGAATTTTGTACCTCAAAAGTATGGAGCCCTGCGGAAGGTTCCAGGTTATTCTGAATCTGTTCGTGAAAAGTTTGAAAGATCTTTAGACTTGTACCTTGCCCCCAGAGTTCGCAAGAACAAGTTAAACATTGATCCAGAATCTCTAATTCCGGAACTGCCATCTCCGAAGGACTTGCGTCCTTTCCCAACTCGGTGCTCTACGGTGTACAGGGGTCATGAAGGCAAGATCAGAACTCTTTCGATCGATAATAGTGGCCTATGGCTTGCTACAGGTTCTGACGACGGTACGGTTAGAGTTTGGGAAATCTTAACTGGTCGGGAAGTCTACAAAGTCCAGATTGTTGACAAGAAGGAAAACGCAGACGATAATGTCGAGGTCGTTGAATGGCATCCAGAACAAGCTAGCGGAATTCTCGCTGTAGCTGCCGGTGATAACATCTACTTAGTAATCCCTCCCATCTTTGGGTTTGAAATCGAAAACCATGGAAGGACGATAATCGAAGACGGATTTGGTTTTGACACCTTTGGAAATGTCAAGAAATCTAACCTCAATGTCAATAGTGACGACGAAGATGCTCAACCAGAAGCTCGAGCGGTGAAGAGCCAAGTGGCTCAATGGAACAAACCTTCGCAGAAACAGGCTGAGCGGGATATTGCGGTCGTTATTACCTGTAAACACACGGTGAAAAAGCTCTCATGGCATAGAAAAGGTGACTACTTTGTTACTGTTCAGCCTAAATCCGGTCATACATCTGTGCTAATCCATCAACTATCTAAGCACCTTTCGCAGTCGCCTTTCAAGAAATCCAAGGGGATTGTAATGGATGCCAAGTTTCATCCTTTCAAACCACAGTTGTTCGTGTGTTCTCAGAGATATGTCAGGATTTACGATTTGTCGCAACAGATTTTGGTGAAGAAATTGATGCCTGGTGCTCGTTGGCTATCGACCATCGATATTCACCCAAGAGGTGATAATTTGCTTGCATCATCCTTTGACAAGCGTGTCCTGTGGCACGATTTGGATCTAGCGAGTACACCATACAAGACCTTGAGATACCATGAAATGGCCGTTAGAAGCGTCACATTTCACAAGAGACTTCCTCTTTTCTGTTCGGCTTCCGATGATAGCGTTATCCACGTTTTCCATGCCACTGTTTACGATGATATGCTAAAGAATCCGCTATTAGTGCCACTAAAGAAATTGGAAGGTCATAAAACATCCAACAGCTTAGGTGTACTTGGTCTAGCTTGGCACCCTCGTGAAGCTTGGTTGTTTTCTGCTGGCGCTGACAATACAGCCCGCCTATGGACCAGTTGAATTGACACGAAGTAAAACATGTATAATAAAACATTGCAGAATAGCTGAGGACCCTAATCTTGTCAAAGTATATAGATTAGCCGGAGGTCATCCGCTTATACTTTTTTCCTTGTCAACACGGAGGTATAAGGTAACGATGTAGAACTAGGTAAAATATTGTGCCACTCATGTGGCGCAGGTATCCTTCTTACTGCTTGAGGAAGGTACTCTGGGACGAGCTTCATGTATATAACCGACATGAAGACTCATAGTTCTCCAAGGGTACGGTCTATTCTATAATATGGCAACGCCGTAGCCCACCTCTTCTATACTACTTTGAAATTCGACTGGCTATCAATTCTCGCAACAGGGCAAGCATATGATCTCACTCGGCTCTATGGTCTTGTTTACTTAGTAGTGAGACCTTTAACTTGGCAACTATGTTTGTGTCCACATCAAGGCCCTTCACTAAATAAGTATGTGCACTGGGTTGGAAGGCCAAGTCAAGTAGCCACAAAAATTTAAAGGGTAGAGTGCTGCAGTAGGTAGAATACTACATTCCGAACTCGCGCATGAGTGCCATTTCGTCCTCATCCTCGTCAGCACCATGCTTATCCTTCCCAGGTCCGCTGGTGCCAACCGAGACACTCTCTTGGGTAAATTCGGAGCCTCCTGGCGACACATTAGTAGGCCCAGAAATATTTCCTCGTGAAGATGTCTCGTTAACTTGTGCCGCTATTGCATTTTGACTTCGGTCGTAGATCATGCCGTCGTTATCGTCATCCTCGTGGAGGCTTGCAGTAGTTGAGAAGGTTGGAGCTGTATCAGCAACAAACAGGCTTGATCTGGAAGGAGAAGGGGGCTCGGAGGGAGGGATTCGTTGTGTGAAGCCTTGTTCGTCTGTTGATGGTTGGGCTGGGACTCCAGACTCTTCATCGTGGGCTTCTAGATCTTGTTCCCCGAAGGACGGAATCGCAAATTCTTGTCGTAGAAGTTCAATCCTGTATTCCCTCAAGTCTTTATCAGATTTGCCAAGAGTTCGACAAAGGGCAGCAAAATCGTGGAATTTGGCCTTGGGAAACAGTTCGTGGGCCCAAAGTTGGTAATATTGAAGCAAATGTGTCAGATTGTCGTAGGAAGACTTCCTTTTTGATATTCTAATTCGTTTAGGGCCTTCTTTCATCAACTTCGGCAGGCCCTTCGGTGAGCAGAGCTTCTCGGCGGTGAGCTTGACCTGTGGGCGTCTGGTGCGACCAACGATTGCGGTTGGATCCGGCAGCTCCGAGTCTTCTAGTCCAGCAGGATTGATGGCAAGCGGATCTAGCAAGGGAAGTGACGAATCTGGATCTTGCGCACTTTGTGAATAGCGCTCTTTGAGCTGCTGTGACATTGCAGATATGGAAATTGGGAGGATTAGATAACACAGCAGGCGATCGATGCAGTCGCTTCAGATGTTGATACGCAATTATTAAAACAAAGGCGTTCGAACGACAAAGGTTTATGATCCATAGATGTTTGAAGCCTCGAAGTCCAATTTCTAAGATTGGATCCGGTTGGTGTGCGCCTTGAGTGCTGGGTTCCGCGAGGAATCGAAGAGTGTGGGCACCGCACGATGAGAGACGACGCGACAACATACTACTAGTATAAAATGATCAGCAGGTGCATGCTTTTGTCAGACTGCGACGGCACATCCAATGATGGAGAGACTCCTTTCCCCGCTATTCTGTATAATACGTTCCTACAAGTGTGGCTGGAGAATCTTTCAACGCGTGTGTTCTCACCGCTACGCTTCATACTTCTAACGGCCAGGGCCCTGTCCCTTGGTGGCTCAAGCTGCAGCCAGGGAGTGCCAGTGTGGCGGGCCTCGCTGGCCCACTTCAGATTGGTCATGTTGCGTCAAGACAGGAAATCTCAAGAATACCGGATAATGTCAATAAACGGTTTCAGATGGCGTTTCAAGGAAGTTGGCGTGGGCCCGCGAGATGGAACTTGAAGTGTCAGTAGAGCTAATGGAAAGTACTCGCTGGTTGTAAGCCAGGAGAAAACCATGCGTAACTTGATATCCTTATCGTATTCATATGTCGGGCCCAATAGTGACACGACAACTCGTCGCGAGGTGTCTGACTGGTACAAAGTGACACATCCTCAATGTCACATGTAAGGCACGTGCCATCACAAATGATGGTCACGTGGGTATCTCCCTCTCTCCCTTCCTCACGTCCCAGACCAGCTACAGTTTTCCGCATTGAGTGCACTGTCCTGGAGCTCCGCGAGCGTGGATAGGCTCCTCCAAAGTTGTACATCGCTCTCCCCCGCCACCACATCAGGTGAGGTTCCTGTCGTCCATCCACACCTCTCGCTCTTCCTCCGCATCTGCTCTTCCCATAAGGATCCTTACGTTTGTTATCGCCAGCGCTATCTGTCACACAAGTCTCTGTGACCGGCGTTACTCCCTCTTGACTTCCAGCTGGCCCTCATCTTCTCATGGTAAACACACATGCCATGAACCATGGTACTTGGTCGTTGTGTACGACATGTTAAAAGGGAAATAGTGGCGTTCACAATGGATATCCATTGTATCACGTGATGCAGAATAGAGCTAGGCAATGGAAGTGTGGCATCGCTGCATAGAATGATAACCTCGCTAACACCGACAAAGCACGCCCACAGCAGTAAAAAAGTGAAGGCGATGAGATAGACATGGTCCGATATAAAAGAATGGAAAGTCGTCCGAAAGCGCCCTGCCTGTTAGCTCACTTCATATATTAGGAACTGAGACTGGATTTTGTGACTTACGAGCTACAACTATTCTCACAGTCCATAATAATACTATCGTTTTTTGTTTGCAACGAAATATCGACCATGGACCAATGTACGAGAGCCCAGGACGGCAAGAAAGGCGAATTCTGGGGAAGCAAATTCGGACACGAACTGAATGCACAAGCAGCTTGTGCATACACGAAGATACAGCCAGCTGACGAGGACGAGGACCTAATGGTGGACCTCAGTAACGGAACACTGGAGGCCACGAGTCTGCGCAATTGGAATCTGATGGCGAGTCTGACGGAAAAATTGGAAAAACTGTGAACGGGCGCATGGGTTCTTGGGACAGGGCTAGGTAGTAGGCGGGTGAGGCGGCAGCGCTGGACGCTGGCTTCGTGAGGAAAGAGAAAACTCTCGCCGTTGCCCGCCGGACTTTTTTTTTGCTGGAACATTTGGAGGCTTGTCAAGGAAAAATCACAACACGCGCGGATCGAGCGGCGTATTTAGGATAAAGGCGACGCCGGCTCGGGGCGCTTTGGGGGTGGTGTTGGCGATATGGTATAGAATGGTAAGTAGCGCGCATGTCGTATAAAGCGACTTTTGTATTTTTTGGAAAGACGTGAAAGCTGCAGTTGCAGTGGACCTTTTTGGTTGATTGGCGGGTGAGAGACCTGTGGGGCGTGTAAAGCGCAGAACTGGCTCCCGCCAGTGGCTTCTTTGGTATAGTCTAGCACTTGCGGCAGTCCAGGTCACTTCGTACAATAATGGCATGGTGCCTGTCAAGTATTCTTGAAAACTGACCTTAGCTGGGCCTGGCGAAGAGAAAAGCAAAATCCGTCAAACTTTGGGCGAGAAGGCTGTTAGGAGAAAAACGTCAGCGAAGTTCATGGATTCACGCCACTAGCTCATCGCCATGTTCCGTCTTATGATAGGCGGTTTTTTTGTGCAGTTTTTTTCACTCTGATTTTCCAGATACCTTGGAAAGCACCCCAGAACTAACCTGTCAATGGGCCATGCTGGTATATATCTCACGAATCGGATGTGTGGGCTTGCGACACCGTTTGGCCTTCATTTCAACAGGTCCATTTGCTGGTCATCTTATACGATGGTATTCAAATTTTTTCTACGGGAGAATACACATTACTCGACTTTGATCCTTATTCATCGACAACCAGTGTTTTCGTTAGCCTGTACTGCAAAGAACCTGTTAATACGAAGTCATTGGCCTGCTTTACACGCAATTTAGATACGGTTGAAGTTTGCTGCTTGAATCTGCTTTCCAATCAAGTGTAGCTACGCGCAATGTTCGGGTCTTCAGCTCCTGCTTTTGGGTCAAATGTAGCGCAGACCGCCAACTCTCCATTTGGGGCAGGCGCCCCGCAGACGACTAATAACGCCGCTTCGGGTTTTGGAGGTTTTGGTTCAATGGGCCAGAATAATGCCAACGGCAGTGCTGTGGGTTCGACCGGTAGCACAGGCCTTTTTGGTATGTCTAACAATAACAACAATGGTAACACCGTTGGATCCGCTAATGCGGGCAATTCGGGGCCTTTCGGCCAGGCAACTCCGGCAGCCGGCAACTCTGCTTCTCTGTTTGGCCAATCGGGAGCATCGAATGCAGTTTCCCAGCAGCAAGGCCCAGGAACAGCCATGAAACCTTTTTCTGCATATATCGAAAAAGATGCTACCACGGGCATGAACAACGTGTTCCAATCCATATCTTGCATGCCAGAATACATGAATTTTTCTTTTGAAGAGCTCCGGCTCCAGGATTACCAAGCAAATCAAAGATTTCCAACCAATGCTCCTCAAGCTGCCGCCGGTGTTGCCTCGCCATTTGGGGCCAATCAGTCGAATTCTCCTTTCAATAATACTAACTTGTCTTCTTCCTTCGGTATGGCAGGCAATAATCCTAGTGCTAACTCGGGCGGGCTTTTTGGACAAAACAACGCGGCGGCGGGCACAGGTACAGCATCCACTTTTGGACAACCCGCCAACTCTTTATTTGGCAGCAATGCTCAAAACAATACGGCCAATTCACCATTTGGGATGAATAAACCTGCCTCAGCTGGTGGTCCATTCGGTCAGAACAGTAGTGGTGTCAGTGGCAACACTGGAGGACTATTTGGCCAGAATGCCAACACCCAGAATCAAGCCGGAAGCGGAGGACTGTTTGGTCAAAGCAACACTAATACCGGCTCTACTGGTGGCTTATTTGGCGCATCTAACACCGGTCAAACCTCTGGTGGTTTGTTTGGGAACAACAATGTCAATACGAACGCAGGCGGTGGTCTGTTTGGTCAAAATAATCAGAACCAGAACGCGCCATTTGGTGGTACCAACAACAATGCTGGTGGCAGTCTTTTTGGTCAAAATAATAACACCACTACCAATTCTCCCTTCGGCCAACAGACGCAAGCTAGTGGTGGCCTATTCGGTAACAAAAGCAACACAACAGGTAGTTTGTTCGGTGGTAACAATTCTAACGTTTCTTCCGGCTCCGGAGGCCTGTTTGGCCAAAATAACAACGCCCCCGCGACACAATCGCCATTTGGTCAAACGAACACTACTAGTGGAGGACTTTTCGGACAGAATCAAAACCAGTCAGGAGCTGCCACTGGTGTCTTCGGCCAAGGTAACAACACTAACGCGGGAGGGCCATTCGGACAAACCAACACATCAAACACAGGAGGAGGGCTTTTTGGTCAGAATAATAGCACTAATTCAGGCGGCTTATTTGGACAAAATAATGGGACAAACTCAACTTTTGGCCAAAGCGGGTCAGGTTTCTCATCATTTGGCCAACAGCCTCAAGGGCAGACACAGGCCAGTAATTCCCTTTTTGGTAATAAACCGTCGGGTACTACGGGTGGTGGTTTGTTTGGGCAGAGCAACAACCCAACTGCCTCAGGTTTCGGTCAAGGGAATTCCAATGGTGGGTTATTCGGGCAAAACAATGCCAACAACAATACAGCAGGCACCACTGGTAGTTTGTTTGGACAAAACAACGCCGCCGGATCGGGGGGAGGATTATTTGGTCAAAATAATCAACCGCAACAGCAATCGGTAGGGGGCGGTTTGTTTGGACAAAATTCCAATCAACAGCAAACATCCAGCGGCGGACTATTCGGACAATCTTCTAGCAACTCAGGAGGTGGTGGTCTGTTTGGGCAAAACAATAACCAGCAACAGTCGGGAGCAGGCTTATTTGGTGCCAAACCAGCCACAAATGCCGCAGGTTCGAGCGGTGGGCTCTTCGGCCAAAATAACAACCAACCTGCAGGGGGTGGTCTATTTGGACAAAGCAATAATTCTGGTGAAACAAACACGGGTCTTTTCGGCAATAAACCTGCTGCTCCTGCTACCGGTGGATTGTTTGGTCAAAATAATACAACTTCAAGCAGTGGCGGTCTCTTCGGTCAAAATAATGCTAATGCTAATGCCAACACGGGCACCACAGGTGGGTTGTTTGGTGCCAAACCCGCCGCTACTGCGAATACTAATGGGGGGCTTTTTGGTTCCAGGCCTGCAGGTACAACCGGAACGACAGGAGGGCTCTTCGGATCTAAACCAGCAGGTAATTCAACAAGCAATGGGGGAGGTCTGTTTGGATCCAAGCCCGGTGGAACTGGTTTGGGCTTCAATAATGGCGCCTCTGCTGCCAATGGCACTGCAGGTGCTTCATCTGGCCTCTTTGGTAACCAGCCCAACCAACAATCAACCCTCCAAGCGTCTCAGCCTTCAACTCAGCAAAACAATACAAACCCTTACGGAACTAATGACTTATTTTCAAGGGTTCTCGTCCCTAATTCCATTACGAGGCCGAATAAACCAAGTGCTACCAAGTTGAACGCTGATGTGAAAAAGAAGGCCAGTTTATCCGGCGCCTACAGACTTGCACCCAAGCCGCTATTCTCACCAAAGAGCTCAACTATTAGTCCTATAATGCGTCTTGGACCTAGCGCCTCAACCAAGACCAGTACTTCTAAGTCTGTCGCAGATACATCGACAGATTCCTTAGGAAGAGAGCTCTTGCCAGAAAATAAGGGCTCTTCATCTCTCTTCACAAATGATAGTGACGAATTGATTTTAGCTTCCAACGACCTGCTGTTCAATCCGGACAAAAAGTCTTTCAAGAACCTCATAATTAATAGGAAAAGAATGGAAGATTCTAATGAGAAAGGTGATGGCGACGTACTTCGTATCACTTTTACTGCTGAAAGCGATGATAAAGGCTCGGGGAGAACTATCGGTTCTGTTAGTACCCAGGAAAACGGTAAAAAGGAGACAAATATGTTTGGAGACGGGCCAATCCCTTCATCCCTTCCTGAAAGCAAGGCTGAGACCCCTTGCAAGGGCACGCTTGCATCTACTCCCTTGGCTAAGGATTCTAGAACGCCGTCAAAGATATCAGCTACATTAAATGGCAAAGGTGATGTTATTGACAGATCGCTAGCGGTCATTGGAGATGATATATCTCTTGACGATGACGGGTACTACATGTCACCATCTTTAGAGACCTTGTCATCAATGACTTTGCTGCAACTCCGCAAAGTTAGCGGCTTAACCATTGGCCACAGAGACTGCGGTAAGATAGAATTCTTAGAGCCTGTTGACTTGTCCAACGTTTCGCTGCCAGCTCTGTGTGGTCAGATCGTCGTGTTTGAACCACGAGTTTGTAGTGTATACCCTAACGCCTCACAGCTACCATCGCGGGGAGAGGGCTTGAACGTTCGTGCACGTATAAGTCAGTATGGATGCTATCCTCAAAATAAATCCACCAGGGAACCCATCAAAGATCCTAACCACCCTATCATCAAAAGACACATAGATAGGTTAAAAGCGATCCCAGGCACCAAGTTTGATAGCTACGACCCACAGCAAGGCACCTGGGTTTTCACTACTGACAGCCCAGTAGGTAATTGAAACTTTTATCCAAAACTGCATTAACTTCAAAGTCCAGCCAACGCTGCACTGTATATAAAATAACGTTGTAATTATACAAAGCTGCTTAGACGAAATCTACCTGGTTGCAAAATTCCATTGTAGAATTGCGTGTGAAACTGTGTGCAAACCGACCCAAAGGACATATGTGTTGAGATAATATGTTACAGCTCATCAATTGCAAGCTTTTGATCATTTGTAACTAGAGGTACACCCTCATTCACATTCTCCCAAGACCAGGGCACAGGATCAGGTACAAAGTAGTGCCCGAAAATATTGAAATACCACTGCTGAGCCCTGTCATAGAGGTCTATTTCGCGCAAGAAACTTTGCTTGAGATTGAAGAACGCTGTGAGATTGATTATGATTTCTTGATCTGAGAGAAAAACAGTTATTAGCTCATCCTGAGAACCTCGAAGGGCCGCACACTGTTCGAGCTCATCTACAAGCATATGATAATCTTCAGAGTCCTCCTCATCTGATGATTTTGAGATAATCTCGTTGATCATCCTATTCGCATATGCTAGCTTATCACGTAAGTCTGCCTTAATTTCGTTGTGGATCTCTAAATTCCTCTTCTGTGACAGTTTATTCGCAAGAGAACTCATTGTGAGTGTAATTGAAGAGTCTTGGGGACCCAAACCAACTATAGACCAATCACCATCATCCTCAAATTTATATCTCTGAACCTCAGGTTTTGTTTTCGAGGGTGCTTTTTTCTTCTTTGATCGCGATTTCTGCTGGGGCTGATCTAGCAGTTCCATTCCCACACCATCATCTTCTTCGATCTCTTCATCTAATACAGCACTACGTTTTCGGGTCTTGGACCTTTTAGCATTGGTTTTTGCCTTAGCCTCGGCCTGTCTTTTGCTTACGCGGCTTCCCTTGCGCATTTTATCCCCCTCTTCGTAATCAGACTCTGAAACAGGGCTCAGAGGTTCACTCAGTATATCCTCGTCGGCACCTTCATCCTGCTGATCGTTCTCCGGAGGTTGGATGTACTCGTCTTCTTCGGGCTTACCCTTAGACCCATATTCTATAAATTCCCACACATCTATGCCGCGCGATCCTTTTTCCGCCATTTCATATGCTGGAATCAATTTTTTGGTCTTCTTCTTGGATGTTTGTAGCCAGTGAGTGCATTGTTCTGGTGTCAGAGGTCTGAAATCAACGGGCTTGACCCATATGTAGGAGTCATCGCAGAAAAACTTGACGCAGTACGACGTATGCGGCTTGAAGTTTTTGCGAAATCTTAGCAATTCGCTGTAGATGATGTAGTTCTCTGGATCATTTGAATCTTCTACCTCATCCACCGTGGCTCGCCCTGGTCTGCCTTTGAGTACGTTAACGGGAATAATTTCCTCGGGCACGATCATCGCGGGCCACGCTGGGAATCCTTTCACTTTGGCCAAAACAATGTCGGTGGGTTGGTAGACGATATTCTGTTTCGAGGACATTGTATGCCTGATACGCTCAATGAAAGAGGATGCAATTGACCCTTTCCTCGAATCAAAGATGCGACGGGTGTCTTCTCGACAACCATTTATGGGCTATTATTTACGTATTGATGGGCAGTGACAGAATACTTCGACTAGCTCATTCCGTCAATAGTGATCTAAGACCCAAGATATTCTATCCGGATCGGTAGAGCTACGAAATGTGGGGATTTAGGAGCGACACTTTCTCTACCTCTCCGCGACCTTTCCATGGAGCTGGTGGTGGTATAATCGTGCTTTAAGTTCGTTTTGTGACCCTGATTTTTTTTACCAAAGGCTGGGTCGATTGGCCCAAACGTATGTATCGCTAAATACATTGTGACGCTGAATGAGGTTCATTAAAAAACCTAATATGAGACGCACATTCGTTGTCAGATGTGGGGCATCCCAACGTGCCCAATCCGGCTTTCTACTTAGCATTACCAATGATTTGTTCAAAATAGTCCTAGAATAAACTAAAAAAAACTGTACAGTATCTGCGCCTTGCAAGGGTATCTATTTACGGCCGGTACTTTGCACACGCAGCGCGCAGCGCGCATCGTCGTCGTCGTCTTCGTTGTCGTCGTCGTCGTCGTCGTGATCTATCGTCGTCGTGATCTACCGTCGTCGTGATCTATCGTCGTTGTTGCAGTAGTAGTGGTGGTGGTGGTTTTTTTGTAGTTGAGTCACCTTGCTCTCCCATTTCTTGTTAGCACCTGTTGAGTTGTCGTCCATGCATTTCCTGTGAGCCTTAGTATTGCCCTTGCTGAGAGTTCACGCCGTTAAAGTATTGGTGATACACGGCAGCCTGTTCCGCATTCAAATACGCAGCCGGATTGCCAAAGGCGGCGGCTGGAGTCGGTTGTTGCTGGGGCTGCGGTGGGAGCTGATGAGGGTTGTGATGAGGAATCTGAGGGTGGGACATTTGGGGTGGCATAAGTGGCACTTGCTGCTGCTGCTGCTGCTGTTGCTGCTGTTGCTGTTGTGCAAGCTGTTGCTGGTGCTGGTGCGCAGCTTGCACAGCAGCAACCCCGCGTGATCCCGGCATTTTGGCAGGATCGACGGACAGGCTCTCGTCTTCTTCCTCCTCGGCGTCGTCCTCTTCCTCCTCGGCTTCCTCTTCGTCTTCGGGAGCGTTCAGGCACGCCTGGATCAGGTTTTTGCCCTCTGGCTGCGTCACGATGGGCTGGAATTTGGGGGTCGTGAACGTATACACCAGGCCGGTCTCCGACACTACCAACAAGAGCACCTGCGTGCCCGTCAACACCGAGAGCTCGTACGCCTTCTTCATGATCCCGTGCTTGCGCTTGGAAAACGTGATGTGTCTTCTGGTCTTATCCTGGATGAACTTGATCTCTATCTTCCGACGCTCCTTCTGCTGTGGCTGCGATGAGCCACCCACGCCTACGCTTAGCTCTTTTTCATCGTTGATATCCGACATGTTGCGGAAAGTGGAAAGTGGCTTGTTATTGACCTGCAATTAACGGCCCGGCAGCAACTGTCGACAAATGACTACTATCGACTTCGTGCGAAGACTCGTCTCAACACGCTAGCCACGATAAATGTAAACAGCACTCTGGATACGAGAGTGCGATGCCCTGCTTGTCGAACACGTCTGGAGTTGCTCGTCTAGGCTAAAGATCCCTGATAAAGTTAAAACTCTCTCAACTTGGTAACATTTTTCAAATATTGCCCAAAGGAGTCAGCCCATGTTACCCGGACGGCCACCACATCAAAAAATAATAGTTGTTGCGGACGGGATTCGATCGCGGGGTGAACAAAGAGGTGGTCCAGAACCGTCGGGCCAACGAGGCTCTGAGAAGGCGGGTCCGGAGAGCAAAACCACTTGGGGTGAGGGCGTGCCGGTCGCGAGTACGACAGTACGAGTACCGGAGGAGCTAGAGGTGCGGGAGACCCAACTAGCACCGCTCCGCCAGCGTGGCTAGTTGATGTGCTTGCACGGAGTGTCCGCACAGCTCTCGGGATCGTGCAGGCCCGGTTGCTGGCCATTTTCGCCAGCGTGCCGGGTGCGGCGAGCGGTTGTAGATATGCAGACGGCCTCTGCTGAGGTCTGTGTCCACGTGACTGGAGGTGTCATCTCATGCTTTATCCTGTCGCCGGCGTGTCGTCCCAACCACTCCGGAACTGCGTGCGTCCAGCTCATCGCCGCCATATCCCGCCCGTCCAGCTCTCTGAACTCGCCCGACTCGCTCAGCTCGCCCAACTCGCTTGTCCTGTCCCCGCCGTAGTGCGTAGAAAGCCCTTGGTGAAAAATTTCGTGTTTGGAGCCGGTACATAGCCAATCACAAGGCTTCATCCACGCGTGGGCCGGGCCCCATTTCGGATGCGATGCAAGGACGATTCGATGAGCTTGAAAAAAAGCCAACAGGCGACCAAAAAAAGCTTGACGAAGCTTGTCAGAGAAGTTGTTTTCCCTCAGGCCGCTGAGTATTTAATTTGGCTCTATTTCTCTGCGTAGCATAGCTTCATCTAACCGAGCTCCCAAACAACACAGCTAGCAGTCATGGCCCAAACCGAAAGAACTTTTATCGCTATCAAGCCCGATGGTGTCCAAAGAGGCCTCATCTCCAAGATCTTGGGTCGTTTCGAAGACAGAGGTTTCAAGCTAGTGGGCATCAAGCTCATCACCCCAACAGAAAACTTGCTCAAGCAGCACTACGCCGAGCACGTTGACAAGCCTTTTTTCCCCAAGATGTTGGCTTTCATGAGCTCTGGTCCCGTGTTGGCCACCGTGTGGGAAGGCCAGGACGTGGTTCGCCAAGGTCGTGCGATTTTGGGAGCCACCAACCCACTAAACTCGGCTCCAGGCACCATCAGAGGCGATTTTGCCATCGACATGGGCAGAAACGTGTGCCACGGCTCCGACTCTGTGGAGTCTGCGCAGCGTGAAATCGGCCTATGGTTCAAGGCGGAGGAGCTCGTCGACTGGAAACTACAACAGTTGTCGTGGATCTACGAGTAAGCGAGTGTGGAGAGGGTCTGGGAAGCCGGCAGAGGAGGAGGGGATGCGCGTGGCCTGCTGCGCAGGGTGCCAAATGGGTAGCATGTTCGCAAAAATGTGTCACTTGACCTTCAGGGATACCCCCCGGTGTCAGCCTGGCTTCCGTCTTTCAGACCTCCCCGCTTTCAATTTCTCAGTTGCTCCGTGTATGCCATAGCTGTATATAAGAGGCATGTACTGACTGCTCCTCATTTTGATAATCCTTCTTAGTTGTTTTAAGCGTTTGAGTTAACGACACAATGTTGAGATCCCCCGCATTTATTAGACCTCTATATAATCAGCTCTTTACCAAGGGCACGGGCAACATCTCCAGGCCCATTAATGACTACACCAGGTACACCCCGGTGACTGAATTTGTAGGCTACGCGTGCGGCTTCACAGTTCTGATGGTGTTTGGCGGAGGGGTGCTAAGATACCTATACCGAGACAACGAGATGGAAGGCATCTGGCAAAAGGAGAGGAATCAGGGCCACACCCTGGCAGAAGACAAAAAGCTACGGGGAGCGCACTAGGTTGGTATTTGCGAGTGGAATCGAGGCCACGCCCTGGCAGAAGACAAAAAGCTACGGGGAGCGCACCAGGTTGGTATTTATGATAACGAATTGTATGATGACGACGGAATAAAAACATATATTTTAATATGGATGTCTACTTCATTTAGCGGTGGTAGGGGGGTGGCGATCGTTCTTGTTTCCTGGGCGGAGTTCGGTGACGCTCACTACCGCTCTCGCTGCAAAGAGGGTTTTCAAGCTCCTCACCCTCTATGTTGTAGCTTGCGTTTGAGTATTGTGCCCGTTGGTAATCTTCAATTCATACACTTAGCGTGCTCTTTTCGGACACACTCACGTACATACTGGCATCATCTACATACACAACGGCATTGTGGAGGGAGAGTCGCAAACGTCACGGAGCGTAGAGGGGCCGCGCTTATAAAAGCCAAACCTATCGAATCTGTCTCGCAGCAACATAAGGGATTTAAAGTTTCTTGCTGAGAGGCGGGTTCTAGCCTTTCTCATGACCCTCGACGCCAATGAAAACGTTCTCTCCCCTTCACATGAGCTTAATTTAGTGTAGAATAGGGATATGACAAGCGGCAAGAGCCTTGGAAATCTGTTCCGTTGTTGGTACCACCAAGCAACCGCGGTTTCAGTAGACCTATCTTTCAACAACGGCTCTCGCAGGTAAGCGTAATACTCCTCCATAAGCTCCTCATCATCTGGGATTAATGTAGCCGCATCATCTAAAGCCTGCGAATTCTCAGATGGCTCTCGAAAGTCCTCCCTGTCGAATATGAGATCGCCAGATCCATTTGTGGCTTGCTTCCCAACAGGTTTCGAGGCCCGCATATCAACACAGCTGTCATATTCCTTGAGATAGCTTTGGATGAATTGGCGGGCTTCTTTCATACGCCCGTCGGCCTCTTCGTTTGACATCATTCTGTACAAGGCACCTGCCTTAGCGCCTCGATCTAATATTACTGCCGCATAATACAGTGGTTCCTGCCGGACCCAAGCCAAATACTTTTGGTGGCTTTTTTCTGATGCTAGAATCGCTTCTAAAACGAGCCGTTTGTCGCGGCGAAGGAGCCCTGACGTTCCATTTGAGCATGAAAAATCGAAACTGGCCTTCTTCTTCGGGAGCTCGTGCCCCTGAAGAGCACCTTTGCAGTAAGAATAGAAACTGTCTATCATCTAGTAGAACGGTATTCCGTTGGACAGATGGTTGTAAGAGTCGTTTTGGAAATTCATCGAAAAGTCATTGAAAACCTGGAGACTTTTGACGAAATAATCCAACATGCTCAAAGTTTTCTCATCAAAATGAATGTAGCCTCGAAGCATGTAGATTATGTCCGCATCACCGCCGTCCTCAAGCCCCTTGAACCAGAACTTGTACCTATTATAGTTTTCCAGGAACAGTTTTAGTTGACGCCAAGTGTACATCCACCGGGCGGGTGCTTCAAGCGGAATGAATGGTATACCAGCTTCTTTCAAACTGGCGCATATTCGAGGAGACTTTCTCATAGTTTTGGCTAAACCCTTTATTCTACGCAGTGCTTCTGCAAAGTCAGGATTTCTGAATAACTCTGAAACTATCGCCTTGAAATGTATATTCAATACATGGCTTGCGCACCGAATATAGCGCGTCTTACCGAGGAGACGGCCAGCTAGGGGTTGCTTACCGTTAAAACGCGAAAAAATGAATGACTGGTACATTAAAACATTGTTACTGGAGTTGTCCATTGTTATCGTCGCTACTTTGTCTGTAAGATTATGCTTTTTCAAAAGGTCTGAAAAAACACTCAGAATGTTCTTGCCGGTTTGCTTCTTTTGGCCCAAGCAAACAAAATCAAGCAGATGGGTATTTTGAGCAGTGCAATCATCGCTAAGAAAAATTCTGTGATCTTCCATGTCGTCCAGCAGCTTTCTATTCCATACATTAGGTGCAAACGAGACTAACAGCCCCATATAAGATTCACCACTTCTTGCAGTCCAGATGTCCAATTGAATGTTTACAAGATGCGTATTGCGAAAGTTGAGGGACAGGGTTTCATCTAACATGGCAGAATAACTCTGAAGCTTTTTTGTAAACGTCGCTCTAGATCGAATGGGAGCTGGACCGTTCTCGCCGCCGAAGGTACTCCACATTGTGAGCTCAACAAAGTTTAGCGGCAAAAACCCCATCTGCAACAATTAGAGCCGTTCTGAAGGTATGGGGGTTTTTTCTGAACTCACTGGATATAGACTGAGAGACTTGAAGTGACTTTCTTTTTTTCAACAAAGCATCCAATGCCGTCGTTTTGCTGATCTTTCCATTCTGGGCTTTAAAAGCTGCTGGGTGTAAGGCTCGAACATGCTTGCCCAAATTTCCGGTGGACTCGCCCTCTTTGTAACATTTTCCGCAATGTCTACAGTTAGCGGTTTTCTTGCCGTCTTTGAACTTTACGTCGAAGAAGTTCAACAGGACGATTTTACCATCCATCCCTGTGTAGTCTTTGAGTTTCCACAGAGGGGGGGGGGGGGCGGGCTGGTACTGGCAGCTTCTACGCTCCTGTCTTCATCTTCCGGTCTTGGGCTTGCTTCGGCTCCCTGTAGCCGCTGACAGGTCACTTCAGCTTGGTTTGACATTTCCTGCTCAATGACGCGAGGACTTGCGTCTGACATGTCGATCTCTTGCAAACTGTAGGTATTGAGCCTTCTGATAATCGATGTTTCTGCTTAAAGTCACCAACTTTTCACATCACCGTTTTGATACTTGGCAAATTTCGACTTCATGCGTACTTTAATTAAATCAAACCACAATGGGAAACATGACGCGTGAGCTCATGAATGGTTGGAATTTAATGTCAGAGTCCATTTAGGTTACTTTGAGCAGCTTCCTAAGCTTACAATATTGTAGATATACTAAAGCAATACAATTAAGCAGAACTTTACTTCACAGGAGACATCTAAGGCTTCGTTCTAGCAGATAATACATTTAAATTGACCAGAATTCATGAGTAGGCAACAGGAAGTGTGCGTAATAGGTGATGAGTTACTCAAGAACCACTTTCCTTATCTCGGCACATGCTCATGAGTAACCCGCGTGGCATGTGACAGACTACCCGTAGAATACTCGGTTTTTTTTACTCATTGCGCATGTCTGGCTTCGAACTCATATGGTTTGTTCTGATACTCGAACTTCACTGTTATTCCTCGTTCAGTAAACGATGTTCGTCTCGATATCGCTCCCTTGAACCGGAGTGGTGGTGCACTGTATGGTTTTAATCGTAGTCTTCTAACGAAATCGGCTTATATGAACGATGTGGGCGAGCCCGTATCGATTAATATACTTGATCTGGTTTTTCCTTCAAACCATACTTGTATCTCTTTCCTTCTTCTAACCTTTGGCTGTCTTTCTTCTTCTTGGACGATAGGTCCTTTGTAATCTCTCTGGTTCCCGAGTTTATTGTTTTTGTTCTTGCAGCGCTACCAGTTGTTATGCTACAATCCCGGATAATCGATCCGAAGTAGAAGTGGGATTTAGCGATAACTTCTATTATACCAGACGGGTATAATAATGGCTCAATACTTGATTTCTGTTCTACCTAACGGTTTCTACTCTGTTCTCTAGCTCATAAGATAACATTAGCATTAGGGCGACGGCCCTGGCCTTCTACCTTTCCATCCTGAGCATGGGGTTCATGGTTCACGAGTTTTATAGCTCATGAGGTTCTTGGTCCGTGAGGTTCTGACGCTCTTGAAACATCTATGAAACCGCTACTGTTCATGGTGCGTTTGTTTTCTTATTGCCATGTTTTATTCATGACATCTCCATCGACTGGTTGTTTGGCCGAGCGGTCTAAGGCGCCTGATTCAAGAAGTTTTCTTCTTAACGCTGTCGTACAGCGGGATCCTCAGGTATCGTAAGATGCAAGAGTTCGAATCTCTTAGCAACCATTATTTTTTTACATTTCCTCTATCCCTCTATCATTCGCATGAAGACCCGCAACTGTTGTTGATGTCACACCCGTCTTCTATCTCAAAGCTTGGTTAGGCACCCACTGCCGTTGTCAGTCTTGATCTGCATCTCGTCTGAGATGTCGTGCCATCAGGTGCCACCAGGTGCCATTTGGCTTAGGCCGTCTTCTAATCGTAAACGAGTCGCGTAAAGTGAATGAAAATTTTATTGTACAACAATCTCGTGTTTCTCGTGTCGCGTTTCTATATATAAAGGATCAAGAAAGAGAAAAATCGGCTCACCCCCGTTAATATCATGTTGAGTGTGTAGGGGAAGCCATCCACGCTCGTGTTTTGGGAATTGTTTCATAGATACGTGAAAGAGTGGCAGACTACGTGAGAGAACTCTTTAAGACACAACACGCTAGAAAGTAATGGCAAACCCTAAGGAAACGCCGTCCAAAGTGGCTGCCAGCGCACTCTCAGACCTGGATTTGAAAGAGTCCAAAAACAACCTGAGCGAAAAACTGGACGCAGTCAAAGAACAGGGCGATAGCGAGGCGGCATTGGACCTCAGGCTCAGCTCGGCCGCGGAGTCACACCAGGAGTTTCTGAAGTCACACCATGTGCATCGCCACAAGCTCAAGGAGCTGGAGCAGCACGAGCCGCTGCTGATGGAGAACAAACGTAGATTCGTGCTGTTCCCCATCAAATACCACGAGATCTGGCAGGCGTACAAGCGTGCGGAGGCGTCGTTCTGGACCGCAGAGGAGATTGACTTGTCCAAGGACCTGCACGACTGGAACAACCGCATGAACGAAAACGAGCGGTACTTCATCTCGCGGGTGCTGGCGTTTTTCGCCGCGTCCGACGGGATCGTCAACGAAAACCTGGTGGAGAACTTCTCGGCAGAAGTGCAGAGCCCCGAGGCCAAGTGCTTCTACGGGTTCCAGATCATGATGGAAAACATCCATTCCGAGACTTACTCGCTGCTGATCGACACCTACATCAAGGACCCCAAGGAAAGCGAGTTTCTGTTCAACGCTATCGAAACCATCCCACAAATCAAGGAGAAGGCCCAGTGGGCCATTAGGTGGATCCAAGACTCCGATGCCCTGTTCGCGGAGAGACTGGTGGCCTTCGCAGCAGTCGAAGGTGTGTTCTTCTCGGGCTCTTTTGCTGCCATCTTCTGGCTGAAGAAGAAGGGGCTGATGCCAGGTTTGACATTTTCCAACGAGTTGATATGCAGAGACGAAGGTCTGCATACTGACTTTGCGTGTTTGCTGTTTGCACACTTGAAAAACAAGCCCGATCCAAAAATCGTGGAGAAAATCATCACCGAGGCTGTCGAAATCGAACAAAGATACTTCAGGGACGCCTTGCCTGTATCGCTGCTAGGCATGAATGCAGATCTGATGAACCAATATGTGGAGTTTGTCGCGGACAGACTTCTAGTGGCTCTGGGCAACGACAAATTCTATAACGTAACGAACCCATTTGATTTCATGGAGAACATCTCATTGGCTGGTAAAACTAATTTCTTCGAGAAGAGGGTTTCTGATTACCAGAAAGCCGGTGTAATGGCTAAATCTACTAATACTGAGGCTGAAGGCGGTGCCTTTGCTTTCGATGAGGATTTTTAAAAAGGAAATACGTGTAATGACAGAAATACAAAAAATTTGCCCATAGCGCCCTATGGTGACGGCGTCATGATTTGTTGGTTATATGTAGAGTTGGTTATGGAAGTCAAACGAATGTACTTATAGAGAGGAAGACTTGATCTTGGCGGGGGAGAGATTTTTCGTTGTTCGACATATGACTTTCCACTGAACTGTCATCGACGTCACAATTCAGTCAAGGACTACCTGTTACTCTCATGTGGTATATGCAGAACACTAGCCTTGGGAACATAACAGACATATCATTTCAACTTAACTAAAACATAAGACTAAAAAATAGAGGCATATATCTAGGCCGCAAAGTGTCTCAAAATTTCTTCCGCCGCCTTGATACCACTGACGGCCATAGCACCGAAAGTTGGACCCATTCTGTTGCAGCCCTCCAGTTCAGCAACCTCCATACCGGCGAAGTACATACTCTCCACCCCGGAATAAGCACCTGAGTGCTTGACGACACCGGCTTCCGCATTGTTCATGTCCAAACCTTTCATACCGCCTAGCTTCTTGCTGCCATCGATGGAAACAATACGCTTGGCGGAGAACGCTCCGAAGGGGCCATCGTGGCCCGTGGTAGACAAAATGACACCGTGCTTTTTGCTCAGATCACGGGTGCCGTCGTCTTGATAGCCACTCAATTCGATCACATTGGGGTCCATGCAGCTCTGCAAGTCGTGTGCCTGGGTAACCAGTGTCCAATTGGTTACAACACCAGCTACTTGAACGCCTTGCCCATTGTCGGCAGGTCTGGTGACCAGGTCTTCCACGGCTGTAGCATTGAATAGTTTGACGTTAGGAAATTGAAGTGCCTTGCTTAACACGGTAGAGGTGAACAAAGCAGCGTGCTTGACAACAACATAGTCACCTTCGTCCTCATATGGAATTTCCAATTCGTCCAGAAACAAATGGGCTGGTTTACGCATGATCATAGCGCTAAAAAGCTGGCCACCTAGCCAGGCACCGCCACCTGGGCTGACGTTAGCTTCTACAATGGCAACTTTGAGGTCTGGTCTGTTCTTGGCAATCACATAGGCGGCAGCCAAGCCACTGGAGCCGGCTCCAACAATAACCACATCGCTAACTGCGAACTTGTCCAAGTCGTGGAAATAACGAGAGGTCATGGCCCGCGACACGGTCGACTCCCTGATTGGTGCAAACTTAAAGTCTGACCAATCTTGTTGTTTAACAGTGTCCGAAAGAGCATGTCTGATCGGAGTCGTGTTCAATTGCAATTGAGCTAGGTTCTCGGTAGCAGCTTGAGTTTGCGTGGTAGAGGTCATCTTCTTAATATTCTGTTGGCTGTTTTTGAATTCAGTTGTGATGTCTAGTGTCAGAAATAATATGGGACCACTTTGGATGCTGAGAAAGTTTGGTACTCTCAGGGCCTTTTTATATGTTTCAAGGATCGGCTTATTGGTGATTTTACCACAGTATCAGCTAGGGGCGGTTTGCAGCGATGTACCTACAGGCCCCGATGTCATATTCTGGTAGCTGAAATCTACTGGCAATACACCAGACTACAAGTGGTCTGGCCTATTTTCTTGGCGAAAGTGATAGCCCTGTCTCGGTCGAAAACATGTAAATTGCTTGACCTATCCCGAGAAATTATCCCAGTACCCACCTATGGCGCCATTTTCCGGACCTCTTAGGCTATTATCCACCTGTCCTAATGCATTTTACGAAGACCTGTCAATATTCGATAAAATGGTTATGCTTTCCTATGCGCACAGAGGCAACTGACGCTGACACCTAAATGCACATGCGCTCGACTATATTTCTCGGCCGAAAATGAAGAACGAAAATACCCTTCCCAAAAAAGGTACATCGTTTTTAGGTATATTATATGGTCTCTACTCGAGAACTGAACCATGGCAAACAACGCACAGTAGTACAGAAGGGTGGTTCGCGTCGTACACAAAGGGCTTCTGCTTTTCTGAGATGTTTGCTTGAGTTCCAGTGAAAGCCGAATCTTTTTCCGGCGTCCGTATGAAGGTCTACCTTGAGTAATAATGATGCAATTCTCGATTTTTGGAGAGCTCTCCGAGAGTAAAAGCTGGGGGGGCTAATGCTATTATATCGAGTTAAGACGCTCATGCCCGCACACATACTGCGCTAGCGAGTTCCGCCATCCGTCATCCGTAAATTGTCCTTGGCCACACCAACCGATCGGCTGTTGTCACGAACCGACCGGCTCATATATAACGCTGGGTAAAGACGACTGGCAATATTGGCTATGGTAAATTGATCGTTATCGACGAGCGTGTCATACAAGCCGGCGACGGCGTCAGCGTTAAGGACCGGTGACTCCCCATCAACCGCCTGTTCAACACAAGAGCCTGGGACTAACATATATAAACGACGGGATATTCTCTGGAATAGCAGGCTCGGATTTCACCAGTTTTATTTCATAGTATGCTACACTTAGGAATCACACTCCTATCGAAGTATTAGCTGTTACGCCTTGGGTTTAAACTAGAATCACGGTCATGTCTTTCGCGCAAGGCCAAGAAAAATCTGACAATCACGAAAGTGGTTGGGGGTCTAATGAGAGCGAGGAAGAATTTCACAGAATTGTCACGCAGCATAGCGCAGGTATTGAAGATGCATTAGGGCGCCTTGAGTCCACGACTCATGATTTGGGACCTCCCGAGCCAGCACTAGATTTAGAAAAGCCAGAAGGCGCTCTTCAAAGTGGATCAGCTGCACATCAGGAAGATAGGTGGCAATATAGCCTGGATGCGGAAACTGGTATTCGAATCGTGGAGTTTACAGAAGGTGACCATGAAGATCCGCGCAATTGGCCCAAGCGCCAAAAATGGAACTACACCGTTCTTCTTGGAATCATCTGTTTTGATGTTGCAATGATGTCAGCAGTTGTTACCGGCGATCTCGAAGCACCGGGCAGAGAATTTTCGGTATCCACTGAGGTTATGTGCCTGACAGTTTCGCTCATGGTATGGGGGTTTGGCTTGGGTCCTTTGCTGTTTGCACCACTATCAGAAGAAACCGGACGTAATCCTGTTTACTTGGTGACTCTGTTTGTAGCAGTCGTCTTTATTGTCCCGTGCGGAGCTGCTAAGAATATTGGTACTCTGTTGGCCTTTAGATTTCTGGATGGCCTGTTTTTTAGCGCCCCTATGTGTTTAATAGGTGGTTCTCTCAGCGACATGTGGACTAATGACGAGCGCGGCATCGCAATGTCATTGTTCTCCGCAGCACCTTTTATTGGCCCAGTAATGGGTCCCATTGTTGGATCGCTGCTTTCTGTCAACTGCGGATGGAGATGGGTATACTGGTTCATGCTTATCTTCAGCGGCTGCATATATGTCGTCACTGCTGTGTTTTTGCCCGAGACGCACCACCAGACTATATTGAAGAAGAGGGCCAAGAAACTGCGCAAGTTAACCGGTGACACAACATACAGAGCTGTTTCCGAGATGCGGATAAGGACGCTCAAAAAAGTTACTGAAGAGACTTTGCTGCGCCCTATGGTGTTACTCTCTGAACTGATTGTGTTCTTGATCACCATGTACATGGCCGTCATTTATGGTTTGCTGTACATGTTTTTCTTCGCCTTTCCCATCGTCTACACAGATGGCAAGCACTTTGGAGCCGTCAAGACTAGTATTATGTTCATTCCTGTCGGCGTCGGTTGCATAATAGCCACCGTTCTAGCACCTCTCTTCAATCGGGATTACGTTAGAAGAGCCAAGGTATACTTGGACAAAGGGGAGGTGCCTCCGGCAGAATTGAGGTTGATACCAATGATGATCGGATGCTGGTTTATACCTGCCGGATTGTTCGCCTACGCGTGGTCTTCGTTCCCACGGCTATCTTGGGCGGGCCCATGTTTCAGCGGCTTGGCTTGCGGTTTCGGGTTCCTCACAATCTACAATCCTGCCAACAACTACATTGTGGATTCTTATCAGCATTATGCGGCTTCTGGTCTTGCAGCCAAGACTTTTGTAAGATCAATGTGGGGGGGCTCGGTACCCCTCTTCACCATTCAAATGTATAACAGGCTAGGCTATGAATGGGCTACTTCGTTGATGGCCTTTATTGCTTTGGCCTGTTGTGCCATTCCTTACGTTTTTTACATTTTTGGTGCTCGCATTAGAAAGAGATCCAAATACGCTTACTCACCAGTTATGGACACGAACAAAATTGGAGCCAAAGACGTTGAATCGTGCCCTTCTGACACAACAGTCATTGAGTAGTATCAAATTGGTAAGTCTCCTTCAGCTAATTCCGTGTTTTATAAACCTACCTACCAACAACTACATTTTCTATAGTTTTCTGCTTAATTTGTGATATCTATTGTACTCTGCCGTTGAATTGTTATTATTTTGGTGTCATAATCCCATTTTAAGTTGTTGATTGTACGTAAAAAATCAAATTAATGTTGATCAAGTCAACAACAAACAAAACGATCAGTGTCTGTGATCCCCATGAATGAATTGACATGACTGACAGAAACCCGATCTTGGACGATCTCGTGGACTCTGGGAATGAAGAAAGTAGTCTCAAGACAGCAGCCTCTGATGATGACGAGAGTCTCCTGCAACTTGACGGTGACGCATTTCGTCTCGATAACGGAACACAGAGTCAAAGTAGTAATAACAAGCGAACACTGTTTGTGAATGGCGATAGTACTATAGAAAGCCCTGCCAGAGATGTAGGCGGCTTGTTGCGCACCCCATTGCCCCATGGGAATACACCACGGAAATTGAACGACACTTCGACAGGGTCGGAGCCCGTAGATTTGTGGGATTTCAAACCTTTAACGCACCGTGCATTCGAGGCAAGGGTACCTAATCATCGCAAAATCAAAGGTTGGAGGGGGCCGTCAAGGAAGCTGATATCAAACCTTGCGAACATCTTGGAGAATAATGTAGGAATTGCATTGGAGCAAAGTTTTACGAAGTATCAAGCGGAATGCGAGCGATTTGTGCTTGACCAAAGCATTCGAACTCTACGAAAGTCGAAAGAGCGTATGCTTTTCCATCTGGTGGGAAAACTGGAACATTGTCTACGACAATCGCGTTTCCCAATGCGCACGTCTGACAAAGACTTGGACATCGAATATATGTGTGCCAAGCGCAAATTTCTCCAAGATCGGCTCTCGCATGAATTGCGGCGTTTGCAGACAATC
This sequence comes from Lachancea dasiensis, assembly GCA_900074725.1. Taxonomy (NCBI): domain Eukaryota; kingdom Fungi; phylum Ascomycota; class Saccharomycetes; order Saccharomycetales; family Saccharomycetaceae; genus Lachancea; species Lachancea dasiensis. Next base: position 893,588 of record LT598454.1, read on the forward strand.
GAGCATCAAGTTGAGCGCGAAAAAAGCACTTTGAATGATCTTAAAGAATCACACTCTCGACAGATGGATCGCACTGCCCGAAAATCTAAGTCCTTGACCGAACAGCTCTCTCAGAATTTGCACCCGGCCCTTAGCAAAGCTATGATCAACTCATTCGGGCTCATCAGGGATACCGAGGCGAATCCGGACCGCTATCACCATGACGTCGATAATTTGAACCTGAAGCTACAAGATCCATTATCGGACGGTGAGCATGTCAAACTTCGAAATCATATTCCCTCACTTCAAAGCTTTGAAGATACCGTGCAGGATATACAAAAATCATGCCATTTTATTCTCGAAGAATCTCCAAGTTAGTAGGTGAGCACACGATGCTGCTTCCACTACCGTGGAAACACATAACATAAAGCAGCACTCCGCTGAGCTCTCTGTTAACTGTCATGGGTCACAATAAGTGGGGCCAGCGGAAATGGAAGTAAAGTAAGTATGGTTGAGGTATGTCTGATGAAAATTAGTTAACGTAAAGCCATACTCCATGAGAATGACTCGAGTTTACTGAAGTACCAAACATACAGCTTATGCCTTCAATCATATCGGAGCTGCCTAAGGGTACGTCCCATGCTATTTCATGTTGCTAAATGCTTAATTGTAGACTGAGGTCCTGACATTATTGTACGAAGTGACAATTACTTGTATCCGACAAAAGAAGCCATGAATGAACACACAGCTCTACAAGAAGGGATCCAAGAAATCAGACGATGCCCAAATATGATCTGATGTATTTTTCGATGGACGAAAATACCTGATAGATTATTCTGCAACCTCCCGTGAAAATTCGGTACCCAGCTTCATATTTTGTTCAAGTAAAGAATACGTGATCCACTAGATTAATGAACATTACAGTCAAAGTAATCACAAAGAAACAAAGAGCCCCAAACTTCTAACATTTGTCTGGCCACGGTGTCCGCCGAGAACTTGAACGTTGAGAAGACCAAGTTTTCCCCAAAAAAAACGCTTACTGGCCGACCTATAAAAATATGATACCACTGTTCCGCAAAGCAGACCAAATTACGCTTCCTTTCTTCTACCTATGTAATGAAACACCATCTGAAGTCTACTGCGACTTTATCCTGTCACCGTGCGGTTCTCTCTAATAATGACAAATTACACTACTGTCACAAAAGTTAAAAGTGATGAGTGGTAATATATCATCACTTAACACGTGAAATTGGATAATGGGAAATGTTATTGATGTAGTCCGGTTATTCAAAACAGCCTAACTTGTAGAGTCGAAAGGCCCAGCCAGCTCACTTGCGAGTTCGTTTCATTATCTGCTTGTGTGTGACCGAGTTCTGAGTGGTATTTCTTCCACTATATATCTCCGGCAAAAGATATTATGAAGGGAACGCATACTTATGGTGGCAAGAAAAGGGAAGCAAATGGAAGTCTCGCCAATGGCACGAATCGCAATGGTAATGGTAGTCATACTGGAATTGGATTATACGAAACGGATGAGGTGACTAAAGCGTTTGACGACCGCTTAAACTTTTTGCTGGTAAATAGTGTTGGGTCAGAAGCGGTAATCACTGTTACTAGTGGTGCTAGATATCAGGGTCTGCTGACGGCTTGTAGTCCAGCCGGCGCGAATGGAATAAATGTAGTACTCAAGGGGGCCAAGCTGGTTGACAGAAGCTTTGCCGCAGATCAATTGGCCTCAGATCTCCAAGAGAACCTGGTGATTAAGGGAGAAGATGTGGCCGAAATGGAATTGCCTAATGTGGACTTTGGGAACGATGATAAGGTTGGGTGTTTAGAAACCACCAATGATCTGAGTAAAGAAGTTTCTGAGGGGCAAGTGGCAGGACTGGCGCCCGTTGCGAAACGCGATGAAAAGATGGAAGTGTTAAGTGCTCCTTCGGAGACAAAAGCTGGATCAGAGTCCGAGAAGCTTGCCATGAAACCTTCAACTGATGAACCTCTGGTAATTGCATCAGCCTCCAATTCAAGTTTTGAGTTCAAGACAGATACCGATATTTCGGGTAGCAAAAGAGACGTGAAAGAGCGTAAACTGGAAAGGTGGGTTCCAGATACGAGTGAATCATTCGAACTTAGTGAAGGACTAGAGGATAACAAAGAGTCGTGGAACCAGTTTGCTGTCAACGAAGAAAAGTTTGGCATAACATCCAGTTTTGATGAACATCTTTATACAACTCGAATCAACAAGAATGATCCTAGTTATAGGGACCGTCTAAAGGAGGCTGACAGAATAGCCAAGGACATTGAAGCCCAAGGAATGTCAGGTAACGTTCACTTGGCTGAAGAGAGGGGCATTTTTGTGGATGACTCTGGAGTGGACGAGGAGGACAAATATTCTGGTGTCGATCGCAGAGGGGACGAGCTGCTTGCTCAACTTAAAATGAATGCAAAAAACGCACCTGCCAAGACAAACAAGTACGTTCCGCCTACTTTGAGGCACCAGCCCCACAATCTTGATCCTGCTATTATATCGTCAAGGACAGCAGCGGTACCTCAACCGATCGTCACAACTAGACCTTCTAAAGAGGAGAGCACTATCGAGAACAAGCAGCCTTCGCCTCCAAAGAGGAATCAGCTTGATGAGCTTAAGCGCTTTTCAGAGAAGTTCAAGGTGCCCTATGATATGCCTGAAGAGGTCAAGTCGATGTTCAAAAAAACTGAAATCTCGCCTAAAGGTTCGCATTCAAGCTTGAAACTCAATCCATCACTACCACCTAAGCCGGTGAATCTGCCATCAGTGGCTCCCACTTCTATGGGTCCTTCAAGAAGTGTAAAAACATCGAGAGGTTCTACTCCTTCTGCTCCTAAGGTAGAATTGAGAAAGAATACCGGCAGGGTTACTCAAGGGCATACTCCAGTATCATCACCATCAGCCACGAGACACACCAATATTTCAAGAAGGCGTAACATTAGCCAAGGCTCGTTCCTCGGACCCAAGGGCCCTCAAGCTCATAGAAAGAATTTGACCAGAAATTTCAACATGTTCATCAAGTCTAAAGAAGTTTTTGATGAGGGTCGTAAAAATCAAAAGGCAGATGAGTTTTTTGTGGTTGAGAAGCCTTATTTCACGGCCCCTACCTGGATGAGCAATGTCGAACAGTCCTACAAGACGCTGTTCCCGGATGAACATACCGCTATGCAACGGTCTCAGCTCAAAATGCAGCAGCGTAGTATCCATGCTATGTCCAATGCCGGTAGTCCTCACATGATGGCGCTGCCAGGTATGGCGATGGGCGTCCCAATGGCCGGAGCGCCAAATGCATCTCATAATTCTTACATGTTGGGTCCCAGCGGTAATACTGGCGTCTATATGCCTTTTCAGCCACCTGGTTTCTACCCACCAATGATGCAGATGATGCCTATGGGTGCAGAAGAGAGAACGACTGCTAGCCCACCGCCCAATGCAGGCTCCCCTCACGCGGGGACAACCTTCATGAATGCTGGTCCTCCAGCAGCATCCATGTCACCCTTCAATTACCCCCAAAGCATGCCGTTCCAGCCAATGATGGGTTCTGGGTCGTTCAGGCAAAACTTTCAGTCTCATCCTCATCAGCATCATAACAATCGACACAGAGGGTCCAACCATTGATGTATTGCGGTCTTAATTATGAAACTCTATAAATTATGTTCTGTATGTAGTCCTTACACTTGGCAACTTTAGATAGTAATTAGCTTAGGGTTGAGGTGACGGCCTTCTGGGAATAAAAGATTATCTTGAACTGTAGGCGTACTAATTAAAGATCTGTCTAATTTAAGTCTTCATATTACGAAAAGATGATATATTTGAAACTCAAAAAAGAATCGACAGAGACACATCCCGTGGCAGATCAGCATATACGCTATTTTTGATGCTCTGTTAATGTCAACGTTCTTCAGAGGCCCTATTTGTGGAACCGACAATTGCAGATCACGACTATGGAGAATCATCGATGGGCGGCGGACGTGCCAATATGGCCATGTCATGGAGGGGGACGTTGAGTTCAATGACGATGAGGATGATATCAATAGCATGGGGGTGGTAACAAGACGTTTGAATCTGACAACTAATGTCACAGGGAGCTTTCGCTCCAGTATGAACTCGCAACTACAAAATAGCCAGAAAAACGATGAGTTTCCCAAAGTATATGGTGCAGAAGCTGACCGGCTGTTCTTAAAGTGCTTCCAGCATATTCTGAAGCTGCAATGCGAGTACCTCATCAGCTACCAAAAATTTCCACGCGCTTTCAGAGAATGCGTCAAGCTTATGTGGATGAACTTACTGAAGGACATGGGCAAGGATGGAATCACGAACGTCTCATCTACCAAGTCTGCACAAGGAGCAGCTCAAAAGAGTGACAAGCTAGGGCTCTCGCTTTTATCGTCCGTGACTCTCCTTTACTTGGCAGGTGCATACTTAAAGCTTCCTGTCTTTTGGTTCGATTTCTTAGGTTGGATTTGCTCCATGAAGCTGCTATACTTTCAGGCAAATAAACATTTGCCGGAATTGTGGCGAAGGCAACTACCTAATTTTTATTTGCAAGTATTAGAGGGCGGCAGAGCACCGTCTAATGCCCATTTTTATCACAAGTTAGCACATATGTGCAGCCGTCTTGATGCACCATCTACCTTTGGCACTAGAATCGCAATAGAGCCCCTTCTAGTCAAGCTTCTGCTGAGATTGAGGCTACCTCCACATTTGTTCTTCCACGTTGTGCAGTTAGTACGGATATGTGAGGATAAAAGTTCTCACTATACTTTCGCGCTTAACGGTAATTCTCGGTCTCGTGTAAATAAGCTATATGAGCATGCAGAGATCAGAATGATTGGGTATTTCATTTTGTGCTTAAGATATAAGTTGTTGCAGGAGGACGAATTTTTGACTCGCTATTGCATAGCATGGTTAAAACAGGACCACCTCGGGTGTGGAGACGACATCTTAACATCACTGTCGTACACACCTGTTACTTTGGAAACCTGGAATGATAGAAGCACAGAGCATTATCTGCATTGGATGGAAAAGCATTACCTTCCTGCAAGCACGGTTGGATTTGGTGACACTCAAACTATAGATCAACGTATTGCTAACAGAAAGCTCCATGTAATGTTCCCTCTCAAAGCAGAGAATAGTGCACGGTTAAATCCAAGTGTAACATTCGTGAATGAATCACAGGACGCCTACCTGACAATAATTGATGCTTTGCAAAACATTTCGAAAGCTGGTGAGCTTCAGGAAGACAGCAAAAGTTTAGCGTCACGAGTCGAGGAAAGGCTGGTTGATTTTTTCTCCAACCTCATTGCTGTATCTCACGCTCAGTTGAATGGATGTGTGTCATATTTACATCGTTCGGCGATGCGACAAAACCCTCAATTCCGGAAGGGACGACACTCAAAGAGTTTTCGTTAGCATGACAACTGCCGCAGTACAAAATATCATCTCCAAATTCAGGAAAACCTTTTATGAGACGAAAATCGGCATTTGCAAAGTAGCGATTACTGCTTTTCATCCAAAACGTGCCACAATTCAGTCGCAGAATTTTGAGCCGCATGATCCAATAGCGAGATCCAAAAAACCATCCACGGAACACACTTTCCAAATTACCAGTTCATCATTTTCATGACGGGAGACCAGTCTTCTTTTGCTTAGTATAACAGGAGTCAATTGGAACATAGACTGAAAAATTACCCCAGCATTTGACTCAAAATTATGTCTTCCCAAAAAAGCTATTACGGAGGATAGGGGCCTCGACAAGGCTTCTCTGACGGCCATACGATAGCTCTGCTGAAAACTCATAGAAATTGTCGAGCCAGCTCTCTGTAATCATCTTTTTTTGCCTTTCTGCTTTGCTTCATCCTCAGAACTGAATTTGAAGTATAAATCTTACTCTTTCAAGCTCTATTGTTATTGTGCTACTGGAGCTAGCGCAGTAGCCAAGGCAAAGGGCAAAAGCCCTGGCTAAGTCTGGGCCCTTTTGCCATTGTTGATCCTAAGCCTTCCTATTTTTGGGCGCCAACGCTCAGCATAATGCATACACTAGAATATCAGTAACTGAACACTTGTGTTTTAACCTAAGTGATGCCAACGTTCTGATGCCCGCCCGAGGCCCTGCCAATCGATGTTTGTTGTTGTGTCGTTTAGACAATTTACTGACGCTGCTATCGTATAATAAATTTTCTTCAAAATCGCACCATCTGTATGTTCGCATCGCGTTTGGTAGAATTTAGAATAGGCCCATCAGTAACAAAAACGTACCATTTCGAGCCCATCATATAGCTTTAGTTGTTACTAAACGGGGTGTCGAGTACACAAAATTCGGAAATATATAAGCGGGGGTTTTTTAGCCTCGACGAGTCGGCGGTCCTACGACAAGAAGCTCAAATCAGCACCAGTGTACCTCACATTCACAGATGTCAAATAAGCAAATACCAAAAGATCTTTTAAGTGCGGATAATTCGGTTACTTATGATGCCATCGTCGTTGGGTGTGGTGTTGTCGGACCATGTGTCGCCACAGGCATGGCAAGGAAGGGAAAGAAGGTTCTGATTGTTGAAAGAGAATGGTCAATGCCTGACAGAATAGTCGGGGAGCTCATGCAACCTGGTGGAGTTCGAGCTCTTAAGAGTCTCGGCATGGTGGAAGCAATCAACAACATTGACGCTATCCCTGTTACCGGCTACACGGTTTTTTACAACGGCGAAAAAGTCGCAATTCCATACCCATATAGAGCTGACGTCGCCCCGGCAGAGAAACTCGCCGACCTGGTGCGCAATGGCAATCACCAGGTTAGTGACGATAATACTATCAATGCCAAGGATTTCGAAACTAGCGAGAGAGAAAAAGGTGTTGGATTCGTTCATGGTAGGTTTCTACAAAAATTAAGAGGCATAGTAGCTAGGGAGCCAAATATCACTAGACTACAGGGAAATGTAGTTGAAATTCTAAAGAACAAGCAAAATGAGGTGGTTGGCGCTAAAGTTGACATCAGTGGTCGGGGCAAGGTAGAGTTCAACAGTCACATAACCTTTGTGTGCGACGGTATCTTCTCCCGCTTCAGAAAAGAGCTTTCACCGGACCACATCCCAAAGGTCGGGTCTTCATTTGTCGGCATGAGTTTATATCATGCTGACATGCCCTCCCCTAACCATGGACACGTTATTTTAGGCACTAGTCACTTGCCCATTCTCGTGTATCAAATTTCACCCCAGGAAACTCGTATCCTATGTGCTTACAACTCTGCCAAACTTCCCCCAAACTTAAAAGAGTGGATGAATGACGATGTAAAGCCCCACATACCAGAATCCTTGCGTCCATCGTTTGACGAAGCCATAGAGAGAGGGAAGTTTAGATCCATGCCAAATTCGTTTTTGCCTGGGAAACAAAATGATGTGCTAGGTATGTGCGTTATCGGAGATGCTTTAAATATGAGACATCCCTTAACTGGCGGTGGTATGACCGTGGGTTTGAACGACGTTGTTTTATTGATAAAGAAGATCGGTGGTTTGGATTTTAGCAATCGCGAGCAAGTGCTGGACGAATTGCTAGACTATCACTTTGAGAGAAAAAACTACGACTCGGTTATCAACGTTCTCTCCATCGCTTTATACTCTCTATTTGCTGCAGACAACGACAACCTGAGAGCCTTACAAAGAGGTTGCTTCAAATATTTTAAGAGAGGAGGAGACTGTGTCAGGCTACCAGTATCTTTCTTATCGGGGGTCATGCCAAGACCCTTTCTGCTAACCAAAGTATTTTTCGCTGTTGCTATCTACGCAGTCTACGTTAATTTTGAAAAAAGAGGTGCTCTTGGATTTCCTGTGGCTTTGCTAGAGGGTATTGCCATCCTATTTACTGCTGCTAGAGTTTTCACTCCATACCTTTATGCTGAAATGATCGGATAGCCTTTGAAGGCTGACTGTTATATATTTATGATAAATCTACTTAACGATAATTCACTATCATGATGCAACTTCTTTTAGGAGATGCCGATCATCTTTTTCTACTTCAAGTAGTTCAGCTACTTGGCACTTATGTTCAACAATTTTTACCCTGACAATTGCTTGGAATAGATCGAATTGTAGAAAATAGTGATTGGCCGTTCACTATAGCTCACTTCCACAGGCAGAGTTGACAGGCCTGTGTCTTCATTTCGCTAACAGAAGCAGAATTATGGATAAACCTTTATGGCTTCGCTGGCTCAAAGTTTACGCTTATGGCGGTGCGATAATTGCGACAGGAGTTGTCCTTTTCAAATATACCACACCGTCCGATGAGGAGTTAATCAAGGCACTGTCGCCCGAACTAAGACTGCAGTTTGAGCGTGAGCGACAGCTGCGTCAAGCTGAACAACAAGAGCTAATGAAAATTGTGCAGGAAACAGCGAGGAGTAAAGACCCCATCTGGAAAACTGGTTCAATTGACTCTCCTTGGGAAAGAAACGCCGGCCAACAGTCGCGTGAACAATTTCAGCGGTTGAAAGCTGAAGAGATTCAGCGCGAGGAATTGAACCGTATAAGGCAGGAGCTACAACAAATCAGGCAGGAAAGCACCATAAAAACGCAGGAAAGCGTGCAGAAGCATAGCTGGTGGAAAATTTGGTAAGCCCTGCTCTAGGTGAAAGTCTCGATGAGTAGGCTTGCAATCAAATCCTTGTGTATATAATCAGTGCTTATTATCAACTTATTTATTTTGGTCTCATTGACTAGAAGCCCAATTGGAGAAGCCTGTTTGGGCAAATGCTTGTAATGCAGTGCCGATGCCTGTTCCAGTAAATCGGCCTGAGCTTCCCTCTCCATTGGAGCTTCTATTAAGCTGGTCCACAGCCGCAACTATTTTCGGTACACTTGTCTCAATGACCATTCCACCTTGAACGATTTCCTCTAACACACTTTCTAGGGTTTGCCAGTTGAAAATCAAATCCAGTTCGTTAACCTCGGCAAAACAACGATCAAGTGATTCCACAAACGTCTGAATGAGATCCAAAATAGCCAACTCAGATTCCTGATCGTCCACTATGAATGTGAAGTAAAGTGTCGCATAGTTTTTGTATATTACTTGGATCACCTGGTCGTTGTCCAAGTCATTTGAACCCGCATGTAGTAGAGATGGCGGAGTTGTCAAAAACGAGCTTTGAAATTCGCTGTTTCTTTGAGATATCAAATCATATACTTGTTGTATCAGTATTTTCTGCTTAGGAAGTTCGACAGGCGTATAGAACTTAACGAGTCTTGGTTGAGCCTTTTTATTAACTACAAAGGCAGGCAGCTGAAGTTAGTATGACCGACTTCGAAGGAGCAGCTCGAAATGCTTGAGTACGTACAGATGAGGACTGAGTGAATCATTGAACGTATAGTAGTATACTGGTCTGCAAACAATCAATTCAGCTTTCCAAAAAACGATCGGCTGTTTCGTTTTCCAATTGAAATCTTTATTGATGGACGAAGGCGAGGGTCTGCAAAGTAGAAGGCTCAAAAAATTGCGCAAGCCCGGAATCGAACCGGGGGCCCAACGATGGCAACGTTGGATTTTACCACTAAACCACTTGCGCTTTATTGATGAGGCTGAAAACGAGAGGCTGCTTCGAGAATGTTTATCATCACATGCTGAGGAACAACGGAAATTGTAAGTGTCATGAATTTAATTACACTGAAACCGATAGACTATGGTTCAACGGCTGGATAACGGGGTCGTGTAGGAATGTGGCAGTTTTTATATTAAATATGTGAACCCACATTTGTCTTTCTCAAGGTTACAAGACGACACGACCCTTGGGCGTGGTACAACTATTGGAATTAGTTAGCTGCAGCAGCATTTGACTTTTTGAATTGACCGTAGACTTTGCCTATTTATATAAAAATATGATATAGATAGTACAGGCGCAGCTAGGAATGATTGACTGGAAGGACCCTTAGGTGCATGTTTATGCAATCGATGTTCCTCTGGACATTGGTTGATTATTCGTATCGCACATTTTTGGTTGACGGAGTCTGCCAGTATCATTTTGTACTACTATGACGCCAGGTAGCCCTGATCATAAGTACATGTTAGTTGTTATGTAAGTGGCCGGTATCAAACAGTACTAGATCATCACCACATGAGAACTGTAACAAGCATCTCTTTTTTGACACATTAGCAACATAGTGACATAAAGTGATACCCAAATTTCTTTTGTCTCAGTTGCTAGCGGAGGTAAGACTCATTCACGCAATCGCAATCGTCACACTTGGAAAACACAGCTGACTGACGTGCTCCTGTTGATAAAGCGAGGATCTTGCAAGGTGGTAGGTGCATGCTGCCTTTTGACTGTGAAGGTTTCTATGAGTCGCAAGTAGTCCAAGTCACTTTTAACGCCAAGTTAATGAATCGGCTCAAGAAGTCATTTAAACTACTTCGCATTCACCGCCAGCAAGCACTTACTGCATCCTAAAATAAATACTTCCCTCTTCAACACTTTAACGGATGGCCCTTTCCTCTATATTTGGAGGAGCTGCACCATCACAACAGCAAACAGCGCCAGCTTCTACTGCTAAAGCCGTTAATGTCAAAGAACAGCTGAAAACTCAAATCGCACAAGAACTTGCTGTAGCAAATGCCAGTGAATTAGTCAACAAGGTGACGGAGAACTGTTTCGAAAAGTGTCTGACCAGTCCATATTCAAGCGGGGAAGAAGGTTGTGTTGACCAGTGTCTGGCGAAATACATGAGAAGCTGGAATGTGGTTTCAAAGGCATACGTTGCAAGAATCCAACAAGCCTCTACTTCTGGAGAAATTTGAGCTCAAATGATATACTGGTTGAGACCCTTGTAAATAACAAAGTAAGTATCGAAACGTTCATATTGCTTTTACGGTTTAGTTAAACAGTCATTCGGTGTATTCATGTATTTTGATGGTTTGTATGGTGTGTGGTGATTACATATACTGAAAGTCGTAATGGTCTCTGCTCAACTAGAGAAAATTTGAGGGTTGGTACGCACCGGTGGGGGATCGAAGTAGTACAATCTTCTCACGAACTTTACGTTGCGAGTATGCCGGTTGCTGAAATAAATATCTCAATGCCTTGAGTGCTACTTGTGCATCGTGGAAAAGAACAAGGAACAGCAGGTTAAACTTGTTTATTCGTCATCCTCGTCTTCGTCATCGCCACCTTCGGCAAGCTTCAACTTAACATCTTTCCACAACTTACCCTTGTTGTGGGCTTCGTACCACGCTGTGACACTGCTGTCAAAAGCGGCTTGAAAGACGAAGGAAGCGGCGAAAACGGTGCCGACAAAAACCGAATTTCTCTTGAAAAAGACGTTGTAGATGGTTGAGAATGCCTAGTATCAGAGTTAGTAAGCGCAAAATGAAATATGGGGCACAGAGAGCGGGAGTAAATGACTTTGAGACTATAACTGGCGAAGGCATATCTAAGTGTCCTAAAAATGACTTTGATTCTAGGATTCAAGTCTGTCCATGGGTATCACTCAGGACGCATGATGCATAGCGACACATTACCGAATATTCCAACAATTGACCAAGGATAACGCACGTCTGTTCGACACCGCCCATCCTTGAAGGCCCCATAGAAAGCATAGTTCTTAAGCTGTCACGACGCGTTTTCTTTCTCAATAACAATAAAACATACCATTGTTGCTAGCTATTGATCGATAATCAGTAACTCCTGGTTTTAGAGAAGCAACTTCCTGTGATACTGATTCAAAGTCTGCAATTTCGGTTGCTTAATTAACTAACTATTGACAGTGATACCTTACACTTGAATTCAAAAAATTTTGTTAATGAATCCTCAAACACCATTGGCTCGTATAAAAAGCCATAACTAATAAAGTTCAAAAGTCGCACGTTCGAAGCTTACGATACGCTACTCAAGTTAACTAACGATTCGGCACTGATCTGTTGAACGTAAAATAGATCATAGGATTCAGAATTTTTAATCTGCATCCTCGTCATCCTCAGCATCCTCAGCACCCTCACCTTCAGCTTCCTCAGCAGGTCCATTTAAATTTCTGAAATTGGGAATGAATTCGAAACGAGGAACAAAAAAATTACCCAGCCTACCAGCTCCTTCAGCCTGCCCATCCTCAAAGGTGTCAGTATCAGTTCTTAAGTTGTTAATGAACTGAAAAAAATCCCTTATATCTCCACCAGGTATTGGGTCGGCATCCTCTAAACGAATACCTGCTTCTTCAAAGAACTCATCCGGACGAATCTCCCATCTGGCTTCGCCACCTGCTGAATCATCGTTATCCTCCCCTTCACTGCTGCTGCTATCACCATCAAGCTCATCGGTATTGGCCCTACGAGGCCGGAGGACGTTTCTATTGAAATTCAGAACCACTCCATTGGAAATTATCAAAACTCTAAATTCGTCTCCCATCACGCGGCTAATAAGTCCAGGGACTTCATTATTCAGCCAAATATTATTGAGATGCTCATACCTACGCAAGTTTAAGGTTGTTAAATCACCCCGCTGAATAGCATTCCGGCCGGCTTCACCATGAAAGTTTAAGTAGGGCGCCGGAATTGAAATGGAGCACCTTGGATTTGTTAGTATCAAGCAAACTTCATTCAGATTTGGAATGAGAAAGAGCCCAAATGGCTTAAAGCAATGACTTCCCAAATGTCTTATTAGTTCTGTGTGATCTTTCCGCGCATGGACTTTTACACCGCACGTTAAACAGATTTTAAAGTCTAGGCGGTTACCTGCATTTTTCATGTGCGCCGGATGCTCATCGCGCAATTTCACGTCTCTTGAATTTGTGAGATAAGTATTCAATTGTGGTGCGAGGTCAACTAGTTTAACGATGCCAGTGTATTCATAAGGAATTCTGGACAGATAAGGATCATCCATGTTGGTACCGCAGGAGTATCTCAAAAGGCCGTCCACGCTATCGCAGAACGTGACTTCCTTGATTACAGTGTTAATGTATTCAGTCAAGTTTGCGTATTCCGTGAATGGAGTTTCGAAATCAACCTCGTTTAAGATCAAACGAGAACCTTCAGAATTTAACGTATCATTTAGTACCTTCAAAAAGATCAGACATCTTCTTATCGTTGGCAGGAGATTTTTTTCCAAGCTCGCATACGCCAGCGTGTACAGCTTTGTGTTAAGGGCTTCATCCGCAATGCCGATATCACATATAGAACGCATGGTGTTGAGAAGACTTTCATCAACCTTGCCGCTGCCACCTGAACTGGTATATTCTTCGAACATTTTTTCAATGTGCTTGGGTGACTGGCCCTTCACAAAGTCAACGATCAACTGTCTACCAAACAGAGCTAAACCTTTTGTTATGGTGTCAGAAATAGGAGCAGCAGTGAAAAGGGAATTGCGAATGATGTACTGGAAAAGCTGGTTATGATTCCAGGTGACACCTTCGCTGTTGACATAAGGGATATGTTCCAGCGAGGGTGGCCCCACTACTTTATAAAGCCAGGCGATGGAAGAGAGGACATTTCGCAAAGTTTTATACTTTTGCTCTCTCCCTTGCAATACACTATCATTTCCCAGGAACAAAGGTCGGGTAGATATTTCCAGCATTGAGATTGTATTGGACCAATGCACCGCCAAAACGAGAGCAACCTCAGGCCTTTGGAACTTTGGAGTAGCTGCCCATTGGCGATCGTAGTACTTATTTTGCTTGTTTATTTCCACAAACATATTGAAGATGCCACTAAAATCTTCATTGACGTCGCTATCATGTATGTAGCTGATAGGTGGGCAAACCACGTTAGATTCAAGCAAGTCGGTCACAGAAATCTCGCTTTCTTTGCACGCCTTCCGCGAAACCGGCATAACACAGTTGGAAAATGTTTGACACACTGGACAAATGAAGGCATTTGTAGAAAACCTTTTTTTCTGAGCATACCGTTTGAAGCACTTGTAATGAATATAATGATTACAAGAGAAGAATACTTTTCGGGAACCACGAGTACCATCTTTCTTGTAAGCATCTAAAGTCTCTTCGTCATAAACTGTGGGATGATCGTCGTCATTGCCAAAGCCCCCCCAAATGGTGGCCAGTTGTCCGATATCGTGAATATTTCCACCTCTAAAAATTGGGGAAGCTTCATGGTATAGAGGGATAACGAATGCGTCGGTTGATTCAGAATCCTGACACAGTGCACAAGTGTGGTCATGCTCCTCATTAGAGACATCGACATCGATCATATCCACGTCACCGTCCTTGCTCTCAAGTTTGAATTCATCCCCTTTCATGAACTTTGACTGCTGTTTTGAGAACTTAGACAGTATCTTTTCCTGGCGCGACTTTGCTAACCGTTTTTTCCGATCTCTCTCGCTTTCTTCGAGGTTCACACCTTGATTTAATTTTTTTGATTTGTACAGCTCAATTGTCTGTTCTCCGAAACATGAGAGTAAAGAGTCTAGTACAGCTTCTGGTCTCCTTCGAATCATAAACTCTAATAAGAAATCGGCCTTTGCAATTGCGCTCTCCGAAAAAACCGCGGACTTAGAATCGATTATGGTGAGAAACAGATTGCAAACAGGAATCGAGAGATAAGGTCCTGGAATTGAGTTCTTTCCATTGGCAAGCTCATGGTCTTTGAAAATTGCATGAACCAAATGCAGTAAACCATAAATGAAGGTGCCTTCATCAAAATCTAGACAAACCTGCAGGAGGTTGAAGATTACTTTGGCAAATGCATCGGTTCGAGTAAAGGCACCCAAGTTACGAGCACCCTCGTCCATATGTTTCGGGTGTGTCAATTGAGGTTCCAACACAACTTTTTTGGCATCATGTCCAGGTTCCGCTAAATGAGACATAATAACAGATGCACTATGTTCAAAATCGTTTCCCATGTTGGGCAGCTGCAGCGGATCAATCTTTCTATAAAGTTCAGGCTTCAGTTTAAAAACACCATTATCTTCGAGGCCCTTGGGCTCCACAAAAATTGAGACCTCGTGCAACGCTTGGTCAAATAAATTCGAACTTTCAGTAAGATACTCGGGCATTGCTGAAAAAAGGTCAGAGTAGGATAGAGGTTCCATAAACAGACCATACATGATGGATTTTTTTATCTGATAATATTCCTTTTCTTTGAAACTCTGGAACTTTTTGAAAGAATGCCTTTCAGCAAGTATCTGATAGACAAATGCGATGAACTGTTGGATGATAAAGACAATTTTGTCTTCGTATTGGGTGTGTAGAAATTCTTCTTCTCCATCAAGCCAACTCAAAAGTTCCCACCTCTCTAGTGTGTTGTAGATCAATCTGACTAGATTGTCCTTCTCTCCTAAAAATGTAAGCTGACAGAGGTGAATATCGCGCATGTAGGAAGCCATGTCGGGAGTGCGTTTGTAGTACGACGACTGACGGAGAACAGACACACCATTTCTAACCCAGAAGCCGACATCAATTTGGGAACAAAGGACAATAGACCTAAGGGGAATGTCAGAAATTGTGAGGAAATCTTCACAGTCCGCAGCGGCTAATAGTGCTTTTTCTAGCGGAACCTTTTCCATCAAAAATGACAAAAGTGTGTGGACAGGATTCATAAAAGCAACTCGTTGCTTGCTCACCTTGAATTTTATTACCTCATGAGTCTCATGAACAATTTTGTAGTGGCAAGTTCTGTGGCCCAAAAATGTGCTTAATAGCCTTATGGCATTTAGTATCAGCTGTTCTTCTACTTCATCACGCCTACTGGCAAGCGTCTTATCGATGGTCTGAATGATGCTGAAGACGGAAGTCGTATACTCCACATAAGGTATGAAATTTTGGTCCTCTCTCAGAACATGCTCTCCTTCCTTACGCTTTATTTTCCAAGCCCCATTGAAAAGTTTGCACAGAGTTACAATAGCAATAAATTCTGGAGTCCGCAGCAGGAGATTAGGGTCGTTTATCTTGCTCAGTATTGTTTCCACCGCATAAAAGCCCTGCTTAAACGAAAATCTATAACTCTTGCTCGGGTTTGTCTTTTGAACCTTTTGCCAAATTAAAAGACCAGCGTCTTTCCTTGAAAACTCCGCAAAAATATCAATTACTGACCACATTATGCTGCTAAAGCTTCCACTTTCAAATATCATTTTAGCATTTGTTGGACATGTAAAGAGTTGTACAACGCACTCCCGTAATGCGCACAGTTGAGGCTCCCGGTCCATAAACGCTAAAGATCTACTCATGTGATTGAAAATTTGGACCAACTGAGTACAGAAGACAGGCTTGAACTTGACACTAGATGCCATCGTCGAAATGATCACATCCTGGATCTCCTTGCGCAGTCCCTTCCAATATCTGTTGTCGAAGAAGAGAAAATGCTGTAATCTCGAATTAAAATACGGTTTGGAGGTCGGCGTTATGGTATTATTCAGAGTAGCCGAAATGGAGTCTGTTGCATCTGCCGCTAGTTCTTTTTCATGGCTTAATGGAATAGTATTTCCCCTGTCCAGCACTGAGAGGTCTGCATATCTGAATTTGGTATCGGTGGGAATCTTGATAGGAAAGTGCTTATCCACTATGGTGCTGACATCTCGCTTTTCAGCGAAATTTGTGATTTCCGAACATAGAACAGTCCCCAGACTCTCTCTAAATATTTGCTGAAACTCAGCATTGGGAATGGTTAAACCATGCTTGATCCATGCTATCATGTATTTACAGGCCTCTTGATGAATGTACTCGACCCATGTTGTTAAGGTGGCGGATAGACCGTTGGTGCGGATGGCGAAAAACCCGCTTAAAATGTTAGGCAAATCTTTTGAGCACTTTAACATTGCGCGTCCCTCTCCATCAATACATGCAGTAAGCTTGTCTGTGTGCTTGTCATCTGGGGCTCCTTGCTTCAGAGCAGCTATAGCTTGAGAGTAGTTATGATACTCATCGTTGTACACCATGACTGCGTAGTCCGGGGTCTGAGTTTCCACCAAGCCTCCATCCTTTTCATAGAGGTCATTCGTTTCGCGGTGAAACCGCCCGTCTTCGTGGTGCTCTAGAATATACTCATTTGTATATTGGAGATCCTTCAAAAACTCCAACTTCTCGTTTGCCTTGTTAGCTTGTTCCATCTCCCTAAGCTTTATTGTGATCTCCTTTTGAATCGTGGGCAAAGGCTCAATGTTTTGATTAAAAACGTCAAGAAAGTGGTCCAGAATCTCTGTAAGCGCATTCTCAATAAGCTGATGCATTTCGACGGACTGAAAGCCTTCATCGTGGTCAAAGTCTTGGTCCTCCAGGTCACTGTCTGACAGTTCGGCTCTGCAATGCAAACTGTTGTGCCATGCTTCGACGTCCCCGCAGTCACATATGCCAGTGTTCAGTAAGGAGCAGATACTGGTGTAGACGTGGTGACCCTTGTGATCATCCGGATGAAAACAGTGGATACACAGCACACACGTCTCATCGTAACCGCATTCTTTGCAGCGATAGATGGGCTCTCCAGGAAGAAATTTGCGGCCACAGTTTCTACCTGTGTGGCGGTGTTGTTGACTTGTCACAACCTCTTCTATCGTATAGAAGGGGTCATTCTTGCGTTGCATGGCCAAATCCATGCTCAGGGCCTCCTCCAGACTTTTTGGGAACTTTTCCGGCGGTGCTCCCGGAAACAACAGGGACAAAAGTCGACCATGGCCCGAAATAACATAGTACAGATAGCGGAATATGAAGCTTTTTAACGTTTTCCCTACGTCAGCCCGTTCTTTAGGGCCCTTGGCGCTTTGAAAGTATGGCACATCGTGCAGAGACTGTAAAACAGCCTTCAAATGCTCCTGCATCTTGCTGGTTTCGCCCCTAATCATCTTAGCTCTCCATGAAATACTCACCCTTGCAGTTTGCACGATCAGTATTCTGCTATCCTAATCTTTTGGTAGTTTGCAAGTCAAGAATGGTTAGTATGGTGAGTATTAGTGATTGATTCTTTGCTCCCTAGTTCTGGCCACTAAAGATCACCATCGACGACTGTGGTGAGCTGAAGATCAAATTGAGTAGCTGGCTGATGGAGAAAAATCATGCTTAATGTAGATAACAGCACGCAAATTCCAGCCACACGAAGTGATATCGACCGACAGATAAAATGGAGGTGACGAAACTAGATAAAAAAATTGACTCTGTGCGGATTAGATCTTACCAGATTGGGCGGTGGTCGGGACTGATTTGATATAATTATGGCGGAAAATTGATATTTCGAAATAGTTTGGTTCCGCGTACGAGTCGTGGAATATCTCACACTATATCTAATAGCTACGTTTAGTTACCGTACTATCGTACATCTAGCTGAACCATGTAAGTATTGCCGTCGGTTCGATAGGAATGTGACTCAATCCATAGGATCGATGGACTGCTACCTAAATATAAAAGCCGTAGCATTCGAGGGTAATGAAAGGCTTCCGGAGGCAAACACGTTGGAACGAGGTTTGTCACTGTCACGTTGAAAAAAATGCGTCTTACATACCACTTGCAACTGTAGCTTCCCGGGTGCAATTACAATTAGAACTTCTCAGACAGCCTTGAGAACTGTAGTCATATAGGCCCTAACTAAAATTTTCCAAAGCGGTCATATTTGGGGCGTGCGATGGCTGAACGTTCAGTTACTTATATCGATAATCCCAAGTTTGATGACATCGTATTTTACTCTCCACGACTGTCCAGCGTTGTCGATGTTCCCAGATTTCCTCGCAATGCCACCTTCCAATGCGGTCAAGCAAAAATGGAAAGTACACTATTAGGACCGAAAACAATGGTATTACGAAGCTGGACTAATTGAGTCAGTGAAATGCGTCTTTGTCATTCCCGCATCTACCATTGGTTTGGTTTGTCCTCCTGGAGTGTCCATTTTAAGTCACCCTAAAGCTCTTGGTCACTAATACATTAGGCCGCATAACTTGTTGAACATTCAAGCAGTCCGAAACTTCAGATAGACGTCCTATATTTGTAGGCCGTTGGGCGTCAGGCCCATAAAATCTGTGGTTTGCGCCAGCTACCCATTCCTCTTCTCATTTCTCTTCCCATTTCTCCACTACCACCAATTTAACGCCTGACCCCGAGAATTAATTATTTGGTGGCGAACAGCCTTCAGGCATATCGGCAAACAGCACACAGTAAACAATATCGCCTCATAGGTATACACTCGCCTGGCGAGCTGAAGCTATTGTTCCCAAAGATCAAATTTTGAACGATTCTAAATCAAGTCGCTTCAGCATAGATGGAATGGCCAGGGAAGAGCGTCCTGTGCGAGAATTTTTGGTTTCGTTGCCGCGCTTAGCCAATGAATCGTATCACGAAGTTATAAGCTACGTTCTTTGGCAAACTCTGGACGAATGTGTGACGCAGGGAATTGAAAAGGTCGATTGGCTCAACAAGCGACGCCTTTTCGATTCGCTCAACTGGAAGCGGGGCGTTTTTCAGTCGCTCCAGCTCCCTTCGAATTGGCGGGATGGATTTTTCAGCTCAAACGGCGAATCTCACACACACGAAAAGTCAAGCTGCGGCCGAATCTCTAAGCCCACAGAAACTGTCTTTTACTGTTTTGACTGTACCAGAAATCCGCTTTATGAGATCTGCGATAGATGCTTCGACCCACAACACCACATGGGCCATCGATATACTTCGCGTGTTGTGGTTAGGCCCGAGGGACGTATATGCCACTGTGGTGATGGAAGTGTGTTCATAAGCTCCGAGAACGGTGATATTGGAGCCTTCAAATGCCGTAATTCTGCCAATAATGGTTCGTTCAGGGTGGATTTCGAACAGGAGAGAGACACCAACCTGGTATGCCTATTTGAACAAATTCTCGATTACATACTTGATGCAACCGCGCTTTTTAAGGAGCAGAGCGATGACATTGCCAGGACTTTTATGGCGCACGATAATGGCACAGCTGAGAATTGCAGCGACCAATATGTTCTCCAGCTTTGCGGCAATGAGTGCAGCTTACACATAAAAGATCTCTCCTCCAAAATAAGCTCAGTTTTTCATAGACCCCCAGAGTTTGGTGTGATGATGACAGATATGCTGCACAGAGGGGAGCCATCCGTTACTATACTAAGGTCATCGAACTTCTCCAAGCTTGACGAAATCAGGGAGATATTTGCAGCTCAAAACGTTATTGTACAAGTGAAGAAAACATCGGACGTTTTCAAGGAATGTCTCGTAGATGAACTTACCAACTGGATTTACAAATTTTGCACTGTTAACACATCACTTTGCGGCAAATTGTCATTGAGAGTAGCTATTTGTGGAATTTGGCAGTCTGGGCTGCTATCGAATGGAAATACAACGGGATTACTTTGTCCTTTCACACCAAAGATTGCGCTACTGGGCGGATTCGTTGTCCCTTTTGAACAACGACAAAATTTTCCTTGGGCTCAGCCCTGGACGTTTCCGCAGAAAAGTGATACAGTTCACGACCCTCAGATGTTGCAAATTATGCAAGTGTATGACCGAAATTTGCAGGCAACATACCCAAGCGGCCAGAGTACTGTGTTTGGCTCACTTCAAGGTTCAAGGCTCCAGCACCTACTGGTCCAGGGTACTTCAGTCATACCTATGATGTGGAAGTTTCGACTACCTAAGATAGTAAGCTCTATTTTCTCAATTATTGATGACTCAAGAAATTGCATAGCCGCCCAATACATTGACATTTATCCAAATCTGCTTTATGATACTGTTGCATCAGACTCCGCTGGGTACAAACTTTCTTTAATGAGCTGCTTATCTCAACTTGTCTTTCAAATACCCACTATTGCCAACATGATTGTTACTTCAGGCTTTATTGAACGTATCACGCAGGTTGCATTCACTCTCATGTCATTTTCGGTAGAAGATCTGGCAGAGTGTCCACCTGTTCCACTTTTCCGTGACCTAAAACTACCCAGCGATACAATAAAAAACAAGCGCAGTGTTATTTGCTTCAAGGATATTTACCTTGTAATGTCTACAAACACCGTTCCCGAGCTACTCCTATCAAATCAGCATATCCTATGGTGCATGATAAAATGTTTCTGTGCTTTTAACAATGTTCTTCCCCTAAGTCGAGAGACATCTGAACACATTGAGTATGAAAATTTCGATTTTTCGTCGTATTATTTCTATTTTTCCTCCATTCTTGTAATGGTTGATGGCTTTACGAGAAACATTTGTCAGCTTCAAGATCCAAGCCTCCGAGTACGTGTTGTCCACCGTTTCTTGAGGGTGTGTTTGTCGAAGGAGTTAGAGTTTTTGAAAACATTCAAACAGGTAGATTTCAGTCAAAAGCCGCCAAGAATAAATTTGAAAGCAAATTTCGGATTTTCTTTGATACATGAAGCCATTTGCGACACAACCGCTGATATCATCAGTTTTCAAGTTGGATCATCTTGTCAAAACTTTTTCAATCCGATGTCTTACTTCTTTAAATTCGTTACGCAATGGAGTCACTGTGGAAGATACGCTCCTTTAAGCTATTCTATCAAAAACTTCTTCAAACTTGAAGAGATCTTTGCAGATAAAAGGCAAATTCTATGGATGTGTGAATCATCTTTGTCCACGCTCGTCTTGATTGCCCAAATTAATGCTGGCTTTTGGGTTAGAAACGGTTCTCCAATTCAACATCAAGCACGAATGTACACGCGGTACAGTATGAGAGAATTCACCTATTTTAGCGATCTCTATATGCTGCAAATGGCCATGAGCATAGCCGATCCAAATGAATTCATGGTAACGTACATCTCACGGTGGGGTCTCAAGAATTGGGCACAAGGAACGCCTATTGGTGACTATCCTGAATCTGAAATAACAATCTCAATGGTAGACCAGTGTCTCCTGTTGTTAATTCAGCTTTTAAGTGAAACACGAAGTCTTACGATGAAGTCCTCGATCGAAGGATTCGAGAAGACAATACAGACCGAGTTAGTTCATGCCTTATGCTTCAAAAATTCGACGTATAGCGAACTTCTGAGCATTATTCCGGAGCATGTTACAAAGCACCCGGCTTTTGATTTATATTTGCATGACATGGCAAGTTTTAGCCCCCCGAATAAGCTGATGGATGCTGGCATCTTTACCTTAAAGAGAGAGTATTTTAAACTTGTCGATCCATATTTCATAGGGTTCATTTCAAGCAAAAGGTATGAGGCAGAGAAACTCGTGCGGGAATCTATGGCTGCCGAAATGACAAATAGCTTTGCCAGAACTTTTGTCCCTGCTGCGGATGTCTCAAACTTGTTAGGAGAAACGTTTTTCGAAAATCTTTACCAAATAGCAGGTACCGATATTTTCGGACACTTTATCAAAAACACTCTTATTCATGTTAATAACTCGCATCATGACAGTTTACTGGGCAAAGTGACGCACATAATACACCTGTGCATCGTGAATAATGCGTTTGAATTTGGTCCCGTTTTTTGGAAGGAGTATGGATTTTCGAGTTCAGAATATCCACATTTCAGCAGCATTGGATCACTTTTGTATTCCTTCCTCTCCAAAGATGAATTCTTGAACGAGCATGGCAAGATTCGAGAAATATTTCGCTGCTGTTCTCAAAAAGCTCCCTACGTTGATATGGAGTCGATTTTGGAACAGCAAACACGCTCTCAAAATTTTGACCTTTTAAAAGATGGAGACGTTAATAGCACAGAACGAAAAGACGAGGAGTTTCTAAAACGAAAAATGCTTGCAAAAGCGAAGAGGTTGAAAATCATGAAGCATATTGCTCGGCAACAACAGAAATTTCTTGCTAATAATCAAAGTTCTAACGAGGAAGGAAGCCTCAATAACTACAATAACAAAGTAGATGATGAACATTGCGTAATTCCTGAATCGACATGTGTCTTCTGCAAGATGGATAAAGACGATGATATGTTCGTTTATTTCAGCTACCTCGAAAGAAATTTATGCGGCAGAAAAATAACACTGGATAAGCATACTCGGAATGGGCCAACCGGCGGCTCTGGTGTACGTAAAGAGTTTCTCATAAAGCCAGTCATCCGTACCTGTGGACATGGTGCCCATGAAGGTTGCCTTTTCAACCATATGAAGTCCACGAGGACTGCCCACAATCACATCACTAAGAATGTTCCAAGCTCTTTAGGATTTTCATTAGCCTTCTGTCCGTTATGCTCCGCTTTGACAAACTCATTTCTTCCCCATATACGTCCCAATAGAGTAACAAGCCCCGGAGCACCTCTCGAACGGGAAGATTTTGATGGCTTCCTATTCACGAAGACTTCGGAAACATGCAGAAGGGCAGTTGCCGTCTTGCACCGATTGTTGTACCAAGAAGCTGAAAGCCCTTTGCAACCTCCATTAGAGCTCCTGTCTAAAATACAGAGTGATGCAATCAAAAATGCAGAGGCTGCTACGCGATCCAGCAAGGAAAGCAGTCTCATCGACAAGGTGTCGAAGAATTTCTTGAAGAACCAGCATATGATCACCTTGGTACTCATATCTCAGATGAAGAAGTTCATGGCCACTTTAGCCCATCCTGCGATATCTGGCGCAAAACTCGGCCTTAATTCTACTCATAATCCTTTGTTGCATCCTTTGATGAGCTCTTGGGACCAATTCATAGGAACATACGAGGATGTCGACCTTCTTGATAGCATAACAGCGTGGCTGCCAACACGGCACTTATACCAAGACATTAAAGTTGAAGCTGTTTTGAAAAATTTCTTAGACAAGGGACTTCATCAGGACTTCGTTTTCATTTCTGAGCTGTTACGCAAAAACGCTTTTACTGACGATATGAAAAGGATATTTTTAGATAAAAGTCTACTTTCCGGATTTTCGACTTCCTGGACATTGTTGGAGGCCGACTCAATCGTCAAAAATATGGAGCATTATTGCCCTAGTCTCGACCTCAGTAAGATTAATCTCTTCACTGACTGTGCGTCATCCATATTATACAGTTCCATGATCATACGAATGAGAAAACTTACTGCTCTTCTCTGTGCTGATGGATTGGTAAAGATACCATCCGAAACAGACTGTACCAATTTCAACGATCTTAATAATCTTCTAACGTACTGCGGGCTGCCACCTTTTGAGAAACAACTCAGGCATTTTAGCAACACCCTGCCAAAGCTGGCGGCAGAAATTTCATTAACAGCGGCAATGGCTCGTGTTTGCGAATCTCCTCATCGGCAAAGCGACGTGCTTTCTTTATGTTTGTTCGAAGAGTCTCTTTTGATTAGGTTACCCCCGTTATATTCTGAACTGATAGACGCCGGGGATGATGCTCTTATGCAGCTGAGATTTAAGAGAGGAGAAATTGCAATTTGCTTATTTTGCGGAGATCGCCTTCATGTGCAGCACGCTACAGCTATCCACAACTACTCTATCGGAGAATGTACTGACCATTGCCTCTACCAGTGCCCTTCAAAATCGGTTTACGGCTGTTTTCTACTGGTACTGAGTAATGCGACGTACCTTTCGTACGGTCATAGGGGCACATTCTTCCAAGCCCCTTTCTTGAACAAGTTTGGTGAAACGGATGAAGATTATCGCACAGGCTCTCCTGTATTTTTAAACCAGGAACGATACTTACATTTGAGCCAGGACATTGTTCTAGGCAATATGATTCCTCACCTCGTGTTCAGGTTGACGGACAATAACTCTGACCTGGGGGGCTGGGAAAGCATATAACTTTGGACACTTATATTTACAAGATGAATCAAAACATAATTCATTATTCAAAATCTATACGCGGCCAAAATGAGGCCAAATAAAAAGTAATTAGGAGGAACTGTGGAGTTCGCTCTGTTGCAATTTTTCGGTGACGTCGGAAACTGCATCAGGAGCATTCTTTTGAGAACCTGGGTAGCGGGATCCCTTATCCTTTGGCTGCTTTTGTTTCTTCGTCTTCTCTTGGACGACGGTTGGGTAACCCTTAACTTGAGCTTCTTGGAACGCAGAGTTTTGAGCAAAATCTTCCCGAATTGGCGCTAAGAGTTCATTAATGATATCAGCTACTCCAGTCTTCAAATCTGGAGGAGCCAATTTTTGATCCTTGAAATCTTGGACCAGTTCGGCGAAGGATGTGTAGGTAATTGGACCTCCAAACTTTTCAGGGCGGTCAATATCAAATTTGAAGTAATCGGAACCAAACTTCAGCTCTTGGATTGGGGCAACAACGTACTCAACAAAAGACAAGAGACCATTGTCTTCCACAACTCCTGGTGCGCAAAAAGCACTATTGATCTTCTTCTTGACTTGTTTAGGCTCTTCTAGAATATCGATCTTCGAATTTGGGTCTGAAGCTGACATTTTACCACCTTGGGCAAGACCTGGAACCATCGGATTCATTAAATGGGCACGCTTCTTGTAGCCCAAAGATGGTAGGTTTTCTTCTGCAAGAACGAAGATCTTTCTCTGATCCACTCCACCAAACTGGGCATCTACGTCGAGGTGTTCCTCATCCAATGCTTGCATCAGAGGGTAGATCAAACCACTTAGCAAAGGGTTTGCCACTTGCTTGACCACGTCTGCGCCAGCCCTCTTAGCGTCATTTTGGGATACAGAGTTTGAGAGCTTGAAGATGTCCATCGTGTACTCAGCCGAGAGTTGGTATGAACTTCCGACGACAAACTTCAGCCTTTCAATGGGAACATTGATGCTGCGCAGCAAGGACTTTATAACAAGTTCGTAGTATTTGGCTCTGTACTGCACGACCTCCAGAGGAGCCTTCATGTTGTCCAAAAAGGCGTGCAAGTCAGCCAAAAGCACTACGACTTCACATCCGGCTTTTAGAAAATGGGCCAATTTGGTCATAGGAACAAAATATCCACAGTGGGGACGGCCGGTGGGTGCTGTGCCCCAGTACAATTTTAAAGGTCTCTTTTGCACCTCGAGCACATCTTTGATGATTTGAGGGTTCAAAACCTCCTGCAAGTTTTTGGTGATTAGCTCAAAGGCCTCCGTTGGGTCAGAAATAGTTTTAGGCTCTCCGGTCATGGTGAATAGGGACACAGGTACTGGATTCTGTATCTAAACGTTGCTTAATGTGAATGAAGAACTCTCGAAAATACCTAGGTGACTCGATAACGCTAGGGATGAAACAAAATTTTCACGCCAATTGGGGACAAAGTGATTTACTTGTAGTGACTAAAATAGAGTTAAATCGACTGTGAGAGGTTGAAAACTATCCATACAGTAGTAAGAATAATGATATAAGCAATCTTACAATCCAATCGTTAGCTCCCTATTCTTTTGGCTATCTGCCTACAAATTAGCATCCGCAAGATTCTGTCAGAACCACCCTTTGGTAGTCATTTGGTACTACGGGAATGGCGTCGGGTTGGTATAATGCGAAACATTGTCGTTGTACGATCAGGATTACTGTATAAATATGTTAAACAGATCAAACTACGCTTAGTTCTCCCTACCCATGACTAGCTGTCAGCTGTCCTGGAGTTTCCATTAGCTCTATCTATACATGAACTCCCAGTTAACGTTAAACCTCAACTGTATTCGAAGCACCACCCGAAACCGATTATTGACATTATCCTAACATCTTGAGGTCTCCTACCTTCATGCGACAATCGTCGCCTTAGTGTCAACAAAGTGCGAAGTGATACTGGTCATGTCAGTAAAATGGTAATTAATTTCCAAGGAACAATAATAACAGGGTAAGCAAAATGTAAGAATGTAGCAATTTGACCAACATCTACGAAAGGTGGTTAAACATGACATTCATCTGGATGACCTAAGAATAAGAAATTATTCACAAGAATGAAGAAGAAGAATTAAGATAATACTTAAAATGTATTGGATTATCAACCATCAGGATCAAGAGAAAAGGCGATCGCACAGAAAAGCCCTAAGCTGGCAGGTCAATTATCTAATAACCCAAATTCCCACTTGTTAAGTGAAATCACTGGTTTTTCGAGCCTTAACTGCACTGAGACTATTGCCACCGAGTTTTGGTATGAAAATAATTTTGCGTCCCAGGTATAAATCAAATCCTGAGTACAAACAATCATAAAGAGACAGCTATAAGCTGCTTCATAAGCCCCAAATTAACTGCCAAGTACTCAAATTTTAAGTCACGATGCCTATCAACAAATTGGACGACCATTTCACCAAGTCAATAATTGTAAACGCCGACTTGGTCCAATAAAATCCGTCACAGACAATCTAGAGCTCCGGAAAACTTGAAAAATGTCTCAAAGATCTTGGTGCCGCTCAGCTTTGCAACTGCTTTTCGTTCCTCTTTTGATGGATGTGCAATGGATAAAAGATGTAATATGGTACGACAAATAATCTCAATTTTTGATCAATTCGTGGCAAACTAAGGCCATCTGTCCTCGCCCTACTTGGTTGGCTGCGCAAGTGAGGGCTCAAAGCACGGTCAAGGCTGCAGATTCCCTGCACTCCCCCAGATATATATTGCTTGATACAATGTCCAATCCCCTCAAATCCTCTAATAGTGCCTCTCCCTTCATCAAACGAGAGCAACTGAGGAGAGACTTTCTGAAATCACGGCTCAAGAAAACAGGGACTCCTAAGCCATACGTGAAAAAGGAAGATCCCGAGACCTACGAGGAACGCACCAATCAGCTACTCAATGGCGGTGCTTCAGGTAGCGGGAGCTCTAACGGAGAGACGAAGGTCAAGCAAGAAAACTCTACACAATACAATGAGTTTCCGCTAAGAGCAGTCTCCCACGAACATTTGGAAAACATCAGGACTCACATTCTCAAATTTCAAAGTAAGAAAAAGATTGATCCTCAGAACGACCTTCATCTCCCGGTGAGGCTCCATCGTAAAGACACACGTAATTTGCAATTTCAACTCACGAGAGCTGAAATTGTTCAACGGCAGAAAGAGATAGCAGAGTACAAGCGAAATGCAGAAATGGAGAAAGCACCCAATGCATCTTTGCAGGTATCAGGAGGCTCAACTAGCTCTACTCCTGCTTCGGGGATAGCCACGCCGGCTACACAAGCCTCGGCAGCCCCTTCTGCAGAAACCTCTGCCAACTCAAATCCACATGCGACAGATGAAAAGTCTTCAAGTCTTCCTGCTGATGGAGATGCTACTCAAAGTAATAGTGAACCTTCAGGTTCGAAACCTTCAGTTCCACCATTGACAAGATTGGAGGAAGCGGGCGTTTCGGAGGACCCATCAAAAGTAGGCATGGTGAAATATGACGGTAAGGAAAAGCTCTTGGATGCCGAAAGTAAAGAAGATCCATTTGCGGACGTGGCTCCCGACGGTGGTGGTCGTTTCAAGAGAGGCAACGTCAAGAGAAAGACGCGGTCACTCAAACTATTAGATGAAAATGCAAAACGATTAAGATTTGAGGAGTTCTACCCTTGGGTCCTAGAAGACTTTGATGGCCTCAATACCTGGGTAGGCTCCTACGAAGCCGGAAACTCAGATTCATATGTTCTTTTGAGCGTTGAGAACGACGGCAGTTTTACTATGATCCCTGCCGATAAGGTTTATAAATTCACTGCGAGAAACAAGTATGCCACGCTTACAATCGACGAAGCTGAGAAACGTATGGAAAAAAATGGTAAGGGAATTCCTCGATGGCTAATGAAGCATTTGGATGATATCGGTACTACCACGACGAGATATGATAGAACGCAAAGAAGATTGCGGTCAGTTGATGCCCGCCAGCGGGACGAGGGCGATGAAGATAATAGGGACGACAATTCCGAAATTGAGTTAGATTTCGATGAGGAGTTTGCCGACGATGAAGAAGCCCCAATTATCGACGGTGATGAAAAGGAAAATAAAGAATCGGAACAACGTATTAAGAAGGAAATGTTACAAGCCAATGCAATGGGATTGCGGGATGGTGATGGCGATGATATAGATGAAGATCTGTTTGGTGAGAAGAAGATCGACGACGAAGGAGAAAGGACAATGAAAGCACTCCAAAAATCCGATATGGCCGCTCTTTACGAATCTGATGACGAAGCTAAGCTGAATCCTTACATATCTGAATCAGAGCCCGAAAACCAAGAAGAAGATAAGGATAAGGATAAGGATGAGAGCCAAGAAAATGACAAATCCGGCAGAAGAGGCTCTCCTACTAAGAAAACCAAAAAGGGGACACCTTCTGGATCTCGTATTCATGTTAAAAGTATCAAGGACTGCCAGGTTATTCTGAAGGCTGATAGCTCCACATTGAAAAACTTCCCGGAAGGAATATGGAATCCAAACACGGCACAGAAAGCTACCGAGAAGATCGATAGCGACAGTTTTCTACCCTCCGTTAAGGACGAAGATAGTGATACGCACCCAGATTTGCTTACCGAGGCAGATATTGTCAACGTTGTTTCAGGGCGCACAATGACCCTCAAGCAATTGATCAAAGAATTGAAGGAAAAAGTGGCCAAACATCCTTCGAACAAGGATAGGATGAAACATTTGGTGAAAAAACTGGTAAAGCTCAAAGATGGAAACTTAGAACTCAAGGCTTCTTAATATATAAATCAGCATCACTTATTACTATGGCTACTGGTTCAAAATAGAAAAAAATTATTAACTAAGTATGGGTTACTGTATAATAACCAAATCGCAGTTGGATGTCAGTTACGCAACCTCGACAATCACATTATCGTCCTCGTCACTTTCTTCCTCTTCTTTCTCGTCTTCGGCGTTTCTGGTAGGCATTTCTTCAATCTGATCTGTATCGATTTCTCCCCTCATCAACATATTGACCACCCGATCACAAAGTTCGCTTATTTCCTCATTTTGCGAATTTTTCTCAAGCTCTCTTATCAGCGGGTATACCGACTTGCTTCTTAGAAATTCTCTTCCAAATCTTGTGGTACATAGCAACAAAATACTCTCCAAATGAACACAGATGATGGCAGGGCTAGGATCTCTTTGCTTATCTTCAGGAAGTAATTGTAGTTCATCCGGTAGATTGAACATATCTTCTTCGTCGATTTCAGAGTCTTTGGCGCTCGCGATAGGTAATAAAATGTAAGGCAACAAGTTAATGTCCTCGTCAGCCAAAAGCTGTTCATGCTTCTCGGAATCAAATAGTGAGTTTTTTATAGTCGAAGCCACACCTTCTCTTCTTGTCTTAGCATCATATTTTTCCGTAAATACCAACAATTTGACGATTGGTACCACACCGTCATACTCTCTTCGCTGGAGAAAATATTCCCTACCTGCGCTGAATCTCGAAATGTCAGCGAAAAAGTACGCCAAGTAATCATAATTGGCGTACTTATTGAGGTTCCTATCAGATCCCTTCACAAAGCAATCCATCAAACAATCAAGAACATGGCCACTTTTGAAGGAGTTCTTGTCCAAGCCGGTGTCACTGGCATTCTTCTTGTCAAAAGAGAAAACCTTCGTTATACTGGATTCCTTGGCCAGATTTGTGAGTAAAATGCACATTATATCCGCACTGGAGTTCGCAACGTCGCAGATTTTCCACACTAAAAACTCTAGAAAGCTCTCGTCCTTCACCACTAGTCTTCTCATCACTGGATCATCACACAGATTGGCCAAAATTGTCGCGGATTGCTGTACCAACAGCCTAGAGTTTTCTCTTGCCAAATCTTTCAGGTCCTGGATAGCTCTGTAGTTGTCATACTTGAAGATGATAGCATTGGCGCCAGTACTGTACCCAACCAAGTTATCCAGGGCTATTTGTTTCACAGCAGGCTGAGGTGAGTGTAAAAAAGACACCAGCTCTTCAAGTTGTGAAGGCATGATCTATGATATCG
The DNA here is from genome assembly GCA_900074725.1 of Lachancea dasiensis. Classification (NCBI taxonomy): domain Eukaryota; kingdom Fungi; phylum Ascomycota; class Saccharomycetes; order Saccharomycetales; family Saccharomycetaceae; genus Lachancea; species Lachancea dasiensis. The sequence continues at coordinate 924,220 of LT598454.1, forward strand.
CTATCAGAGTTTCAGTTCAATTCCCGATGAGTGATGATTGGTCTCGGCTTGCTTCCAAAATTTTTTTTTTCAATTCATCTCATCGCGCCTCTCTTCATGTGATTGAGACTTCAGGTATTAAACAGACATTTTTATTAGGCTCAATGTTCAAGTTAATAACTTGCGACATACCCTAGATCAAGCTCCTTCCTCTAGGATTTGAACTTCTGCGGTCATATGCAATCGCAACAGGCCTTTGCCGATATTAAGGCACAGGAAAGTATAGAATTCAATAAGAGGACCCTTCTCTATGTCCAGGATGGTACTTCGTTGGGATTTGGTTGTGGAGCAGGTATCTTGCAACTAGAAGGCTTGCAAGGCTTTGGGTTTTTTGCAGCGTCTTATCTAGTGGTTGCACTTCTGTATATAGCGTGGTTTTGCAAATTCCAACCAAACAAGTATTATCAAAGCCCAGTCCAAGAAATCGTGATAGACTCTTTCTTCAGAGAGTTGGCTGGTTTTGTCATGGCATGGACCTTCGTTTTTGCCTTGGTTGGATAGGGGTATCATGAATATGTTATAATGCTTAAGTGGTATAGACAAGAGAATTTAATAGTAATATGTACACAAAACGTAGAAGGACGAACCAATATGGTAGATGACGACTTGGTGGTGACTAAACCTGTACATTTTGGACAATTGCCGCAAGCTTTTCCACAGACGCAAGATGTCTGTTCCCCAGGGTGTTCGCTTTGTTTAGTTTTTCCAAATAGGAACGTATCGCAATAACAGTCAGCTTTTTGTCAGAGCCTTGCGTTATGCTCACCAGCTTCTGAACAACGTAATTTGCGTACTGGTCGCGCATCATCAAAATAAGTGGGGCATTATCTTCCAAATGGACAGCGTGCTCAAAACTCTTGGGCAAGATTTTTTCCAGGAACTGCTTTTTTTGAGCGGGGGAGCCAAAGATCATAGTCTTCTCGACAACGTTAGAGGCGAATTTGTGCTTTGAATACTCGACAACGTTTGCGCAAACGTTGTCGACAATTGCTTGCTTGGTTCTCCCAATATGCACATCTGTAGTGTTAGGACCATGTTGCAGAACGTGCTGTATAACATAGTTTCCATACTGATCTTGGACTAAGAATGGAATGAATTGATCCAAATCATTCAGGATGTTGTCTTGATCCTCAGGGGAGCCAAATTGTAAAAGTCTTTGGACCACCCTACAACCATACGAGTGCGTAGAAAGATGATATATTTGGCCGTGCAAGCTCGTCAAGATAAAGGGCAATTTGGTTATTGGAATTCGCTCGACCGCCTTTTGAATGACATGATTACCGTTCTGATCCTTTATCATTTGCAAAACACATCCTGAGAGTTCAGTTACCAATGCTACTTTTTGGTCTTCCTCGATGCATTCAAGCGCTCTTTGAATGACACGGCAAGCGTACATCTGTAAAGATAGTTTTTGCATCCTCCCTGTAAACTTTTCGAAAAGAATATCTCTTTGCGACTTTAAGCCGTGTTCAAAAAACTTTTGGATAACATAATTGCCGAATACGTCGTCCGCCAACGCAATAGCTTCTTCTCTGATCTCATTGAATATCACTTCCTTCTCAACGTCCGCCGCGCTCGCCAACTCTTGTTGGATAAACCTCGAGCCGTGCTGATCTTTGCAGAATTCCAGCGCAGACCCATATATATCAGGAAGGGTATACGTTCTCTCCGATGAGTTATTTCTAAATTCTTCCAAAAGTGGTGACCTAATGACATTATTCTTTCCTTTGCCACGGGGGGCAGAAGCCGATGAGTTCGTGCTAGTGGCGATTGTTGGATTACCGGCACCCACGCCGTTAGCTGCTGCGGAGTTACGGTTATTGTACAAGTACGGATTCACATGAGGCTTTGGGTGTCCAGGTTTGGGAGAACCCGTGGATGGGTTTGGTGAGGCTTGAAAAGTCTGTGGTGACGGAGGTCTGATGCCAGGAGGAAAATACATGTAGGGATTTCCAGGAAACATAAAAGGGAGAAACTGTTGATGAGTTTCCTGTTTGAACCCTGCTGGGGCAGTCTCCTGCGCCTCGGCGGCAGGAGGTGAAGGCAGTGGTATATCTTCGTCTTTGGGGGATTGTGTCTCAGGAGGCACCATCGGGCCAGCAACTTTCCAATAGTTAGGGTAAGAAGGAAACCCATAGACATTGCCGAACATATCCACTGGAGGAGGATGAAAGTTAGGATTTCCCGTGCTTGAGGTGGAAAGCTGTGGCCTAAATACGGGAGCTTCAGCGACTTTCCAAATATTCCTGTGGTCCAACTTTGTGTCCTCATGCTCCATATTAAGGTTTTCACTTAGAGATTCCAACGCGTCCGAAGATGCAGAAGGTCGTCTGCCATCAGCAGCGGCTTGTTGGTAAGTAGATTTGGTGGTCGCCCTGGAGAGAACATCCATTGTATTTTGGCTGCCTCTGCGAGAAGCTCTTCCCGATGACGTACCCAAATTGAGTTCGACTTCCCTAGTGCCCTCGGCGAGACTGCGGCCAAAACGTTCAAAGAATCCACCCTGTGTCTGCTGCTGGTGTCCCGAGCCACCTGCTAGACTCGCAGAATAGTTACCTATCTTTGCAAAACGGTTCTTGACGCCTGATGGAGCGCTTGCCATAGACACGCCCCCCACTGATAACGCGGCGCGCTTGACGTTGGGGGACTGTTGGCCTTGGAACATCATGGACTCGGACTCCAAATCACTGCTATGGTTGCTATTAAATGAGCTACGACGGAAGCTGCCTATTTGACCGTGTCTCTGATGAGCTGAGGCGTTGGAGAGCGCGGAAAGCGACGATACAATGGATGCGAGCTCGGCGTCCATGTTGCTGGTACCATGAATAGCTCCCGAAGGCCCTGCGCCCTCTTGGCTTATCCAGGGATCCCTCTGATTATCCGCGGTTGACATTAGTGTCATTGATAGCGTACGTTTGAGTTATTGGTGCTGTTGGTATCGATCAATCGGGCACCACACGTCTCACTTTCTGGACTGCTTCCCGTCAAGTTTTGAACCGAAAATCTTCTTGAGAAATTCTAACCTTGGCTCAAGTAAATAGGTATGGTCCGGATATTTTAAATAGAGATCCTATAGACCTTCGGTCTCGTGGGACGTATACTTCGCGAATTTGATTGTGGGAGTTTAATCTTAGAAAGTTGATATCTAATTCACTAATTAAACAATTCACGTTACCCTAGCTTGAAAACAGTTAGATAACCGGTTCGAGTGGAAGTAGAATCTAAATAGACAAGCGGCGTCCCTCCATCAAATACCAATTCACCGACCCTTATTAGGTTGAGAAAATTCGACTTACTCAATAGGTGTTCTCAATTGGAGCTCGAAAGCCTAGCGGCGACATTATTTTACAATGTGATATTGAGATATCAGCGAACCAAGCTATTTCTCCCCCCAGAAGTGATGGTTGCACGATGATGACCCCGATAACTCGATGGTAGCTAAACATTCTGATCTGCCGTCTCAGGTGTTTTACAGTGTAGGGTATCCAAATTTTGACTTGGTGAGAACGGCCATATCCACAGTTGAAAACAAAGAAAGGTGACGCCACTAAGGCCTGAAATGCGATCAAGGTGTCCCCCAGAGGTTTTTGGAACTGCAGAGTAGCTTTGAATCGACTTGAGTACTTGTGATAGGCGTTCAGCCACCGAGCTAAAAGAGAAACAGACCCGACCCTATTCTGCCCAACAAGTATGTGGCTTGAACTAGGCGAGTCTTAAGCTCGGGCTCCCAAAAATATATCGTGATCCCCTCTGTCGCAGCCCGTAAGTCCTTGCAGAGGTCTTTCACAAGTCACTTTTTACTTTTAAGTCGCAGGACAAGCACCATTTTTCGTCACTATAATTACCACAGTCACCCACATACATTACTAACCACCAAGTTCTTCGCACTACAATTCAAGCGGCACCACGCACAGTCAACCGACGCAATGTCCACTCCTTCTGATAAAAAACAGAAACTAGAAGAAAAGCCAAAGCCTTGCTGCGTCTGCAAGCCCGAGAAGGAGGATAGAGACACATGTCTGCTTTTCAATGGCCAAGAGTCGGGGAAATGTGATGACATGATCGCCAAGTACAAGAAGTGTATGCAAGGCTATGGATTCTCGGTTTGAGCACACTTGTGTTCGGAACGGCACTACAGGAGCCAGATACTCCGTGGCCGGAAAGTCGTTCGGCAATATGAACAAACTGCGGATTTAGAAACGATAAGCAATATCCAACATAAACAGACGTAGTTGTCCTAAAAATCTTGTAATTAGTTAAATAGAACCAATATCTAAACTATAAGAACGCCGTCTTTGTTCCCTCCTTTCGTTTTCGTGCGCAGGTAAACCTTCGTGGACGACGTCTTGTGAAAATCATATCAAATTGAACATTACATTGGTGAAATGATCTCACCACCTTACTGTCACAATCTTGTACAGTTCGGTAGACTTGTACAAAAACAATCTCTATTGATTGCAAAGCGCGAATCTAGCAATATGACTCACCCTACAGACATCCCTAACGTTTTCGATGGATCAGTGGATCTTGGAATCATCGGAGGAACAGGTCTTTACAAACTGGAATGTTTGGAGGCCATTGCAATTTTACCAGCGATGGCGACGCCTTGGGGCACAACGTCCTCGCCCATCACAATTTCTAAAGTGGTGGGAGCCTCCGATGAGCACTTCCATGTAGCATTCATTTCCAGACACGGGCTGCACCACCAATATTCGCCATCCACGGTTCCTTTCAGAGCCAACATGGCTGCTTTGAAGCATCTACAATGTAAAGCCGTTCTTTCTTTCAGTGCTGTTGGTTCTTTGCAACAACATATCAAACCCCGGGATTTTGTCTTGCCCCAGCAAATCATCGACAGGACAAAAGGCATCCGAGAATCATCCTACTTGAACGATGTCGGGCTCGTTGGCCATGTAGGGTTTGGAGAACCATTTTCTAAAGCTTTTGCCCAGTATATCAACCAGTTTCAGGACGTTTTGAAGCACTCCGATCCTGAAGACTCTTGTGCTCTTCACTTGAACAACGAAACCACTGTCGTTTGCATGGAGGGTCCTCAGTTTTCAACCAGAGCCGAATCCAAGATGTATAGAATGTTGGGTGGTGATGTTATTAACATGAGCGTGTTGCCAGAGGCTAAATTGGCCCGCGAATGTGAACTTCCATACCAAATGGTGTGTATGTCCACTGACTACGACGCTTGGCGAGATGAGGCGGAACCAGTCACTGTGGAGACTGTGATGGGTAACTTGCACAATAACAGCTCTAATGCGAATGCTCTAGCCTCTACTATCATTACCCATATGGCTAACGATATGCCAGAATTCATGATAACTGGTGACGGCCTGAAGGGTTCTCTCAAATTCAGTATTTCCACAAAACCTTCTGCTATGTCCAAAGAAACCTTAGCAAAGTTGAAATTCTTGCACTTGGACTATTGGTGATATGTAAATATGCTTAAAAGTCGTTTATATTCTATCGACAATTGGCTATTATAATCATTCCTTCAAATTCTCTTTCTGGGGCTTGGAGTGTCATGCATGTATGTATACTTGCTGCTGGGTATATATCCATTACGACTTACTGGAGTTAATGGAGTAATTGATGTGTTGTGGGTTGGCGTCAAGCTCTTCTTTTTAAGAAAAGATGTTCTAAGATCTCCAAAGGCATTCACTTTTTTGACGAAATCACTTCTCACATCCATAGGTGCAGTGACTTGCTGCTCGCGCGCTTTCTGTGGTGTTTGTAGGGACTTGAATAGAAATGCTGATGATGCCGACAAACCATTGATTTCCCGAGAATCTATTTTAGGGACTGCTGTTGACTTTGTTTCAAGCGTGGGTCCGCCAGATGCCAGCCTTACATGTGGCAGTAACTCCTTGGTAACAGGCGTGTCACTGACGCCTAAAAGTTGTCTCTGGCGGTGATTGAGATGCAGATCGTCAACCTTGACATTCTGCGACTTGACAAGCAGCCGCCAAATTGAGACCGTAACGTTGTAGAAGATGAGTAAATGGCAGACGTGGGAAATATTCGCAAGCGTTGCATTGCGAGCCCATGAGGCTTCTAGGTCTGCATGCGGATGGAAGCGGAAAATGACCGACTCCTGTACCCACTTGCCCAGTTTTTGTTGAAGATTTGCTCCATGTGTGGTATGGTATAGAAAGAGGGACAAAAACTTGACCCCCAAGTTCCACAGCAGGAGGGCCAAAAAGTTCGAGATGATTCTTCGCGTCTCCAGCTCTTTATTGACTATACGGCGAGAATATTGAGCAAGAACTGGATTTTCGTATGTAACCCCGCCAGTTGGGGCCTCGCCGGACACTGCGTTGTGTAGAAGCTCGTTATTCACTTTCGGCATGTGCCGGTCTATCACAGGAGTATTCGATCCCACATCGACTTTTGCTGGGCTATGAGTAATACTGTTGTTCCCTTCATGCTCTGGGAGCTGCTTATTGCGGTACAAGTATGGTGATTCACGTCCTATCCTCTCTCGTACACTCTTTAACTGGTCCCCAGACACTTTTTTAACAGGCGTCGAAAACACATTATGTTCCCTGCGGGAAGCACTCATAGGAAGGTTTTCTCTTTATATGGCTACAGAGGCTCACAACAAAGGCCTCTTTTAGCTTCAAAACTAGTCTAGGGTTTGGCAATCCTGGTTGGAGATGGTACCTACCTAAGCTATGCTAGATTCGTCATTTATCTCATCGCCAAGTGCTGGTAAATTCAAGGTCGGGTAACACCGACTCTAGCCTCGAGATTAAGGCACTGACAGTTTCCAGACTACTTTCAGATAGAAGATCAAGTACAAGGCTTCGTGAGCCATTGCATATGTCCTCCATACGCTAACATAAGCATACAACGTAGTGGCCTTCTTCCCTTGCGCACACCACAACCAATGGATAACGACGAAAGAATAAAACAATCTTTTAACGAGCCCAGTTCACACTACCCTTAGGCATTCATGGCCGGTTTTGTGATGGGAAAAGGCCTATTCAAAGAACTTGAATCTCTTGAGTCTTGTAAGCTGAAGATCACCCATAGAGTGCCATAATTGTATAAAATGATCTGAGCAGGCATTTGGCCCACTGAGCTTTTAGCGTCCTCCGTAGAAAGAAACTTATCAGCACTTCTACCATGGATGCTGTGATAGGTGCTTGAATAATTATAATGTTTAGGCGTCCCCTCTTTTATGTATTTGCCCGTATATATTTTCCTTAAAAACCTGTACACTTTTATTTAGAATCCACCATATTAGCTCCCGCTTCATAAAAAATCCTAATATGCCAGTGATCTGTTTTGAGCCATCCCCAATTCATCCCAACCAAACATTAGACCGGTCCTTTCCGAGAATTGGCTCGTTATGCTTTCTGTTCGTTGATGTCTGTCATCTTTCTACCAAGACCTGTCAGCCGGGTAATGAAAGTAATGTTGCTGGCTTAACGAAAATTAGAGAAAGGATTTTTGCAGATCATCACTATCACTTAACTCATCAACTGCTTTCCATAGTACGGACGTCGAGGGGCTAATTCTATAGTACCTTGGGTTGTGCGTTTAGTAGAAGTGGGTTATAAGCGCAACCTGCTAAGTTTAGCGAGTCGATCGTTGCTCACAGAACGACACTAGTTGTCCCATCGCAGAATCTAACAGAACATTGTAAAAAAGGGAGAAATGGGATTCATTTCCTCGCTATTATGTTGCTCGTCGCCTTCTTCCTCACCGTCATCGTCCACAGCAAAGTCGGGAGAAAAACGTAACAGTCACCGACAGGTTTCGCCGCAACAGTCTCGAATCCACGCCACATTGTCAACCTCAGCTCGCCAATTGCAAACACGACCTGAAAGCCCGCGCGCTAAGAGCAGTGCCTCTACGGTGATTAGAAGTAGTACCTCCAAGGAAAGGGTTGGATCTCACGTGAAATCTGGTGCTGTGGACAATCATGAACGGTCAACAACTCCAAACGACGCTGCGGGGACCAATGGGAACACTTCTCAGCTGCCTCTAGTAGTGAGCAGCGCGGAACGCGACGATGATATGGACGAGGATGAAGCTCAAAACAAAGAAGATAAGCAGCTTGTCTCCGTCTATAACGGTGAAACAGAGTCTAGTACAGGTACTGCAGAAGAACACAACGCATTATCACCTGCCACACCACCCCAACAAAAGTCTTTGGCCGGTGAAAAGGCTAGCTCTGTAGCTCTTAGTGACACTGACCATGAGGGTGGCAATGTAAGCGTTGTTGACGATACAGGCCTTCCGCCAGCACCTTCCTATGAGTATGAGGCAGAGCCAGACCTTGCCGAGGAAGTTGTGGACCTAACTATACTTCAACCAGAGCAGGCCCACGCACCTGGGTATTCCACTTTACTACCACCGCGTACCCCTGCTTTCTCGGGCAAGAAATGTCTCATTCTTGACCTCGACGAGACACTCGTCCACTCGTCATTCAAATATTTGAAAACCGCTGATTTCGTCATTCCTGTGGATATCGACAACCAAATTCACAATGTGTACGTCATAAAAAGACCTGGGGTTGATGATTTTCTGAGGCTCGTGGGTCAAATCTATGAAGTCGTTGTATTCACTGCAAGTGTATCACGATACGGAGATCCTCTGCTAGACGTATTGGATCAGAATCATTGCATACACCATCGTCTCTTTAGGGATTCTTGTTATAGTTATGAAGGCAACTATATCAAAAATTTATCCCAAATAGGCCGACCTTTGAGCGATTTGATCATTTTGGATAATTCACCGGCATCTTATTTGTTTCATCCACAACACGCTATTCCAATATCTTCCTGGTTTTCTGATGTACATGATAATGAACTTCTCGATATCATGCCTCTTTTGGAGGATTTGGCTCGTGACAATGTTCCTGATGTGGGTCGGATTTTGGACGTTTTAATATAAGTGATGCTCAAAAGTGAAAGTACTCACTGCTTGCTATCATCGCTCAAAATGAACTCTCGCCATGATAAACGCAATTGTGAAGACAAAAAAAAAAAGATTAGAAACGCCACGTACGTTGCTTATTTGATAGATCACATCTATAAGGAAGCTGGATCTCCCTTTTTGTATTTTGTTAATTATAATTTTTCTACTCACTAGAGGCTTAATCATACATCATACTTTAAACCACAGCCGGTTGGCGTAACTACAGGGACTTACAGAAGTTGACATTGTTAAAGTCTAAAATTACTAATCTATAAAACATGTACCTTTACAAATAATGCAAAATTTCCCTATCTATTACTCTTCTTCCTGCCCTTTGGAGTTTTTGGAACCATTGTACTGGTGGACAAGTCCAACAATCTGTTTCTTTCTCTCAGGAACGAAATCCATATTCCTATTTGTCCTGCGTTCGTTCATTTCCCTCCTCTTCAGGCTATCGAGCTCCACTTGTTTGATTTCTCCCGCTTTCTTTATAACTTTGGGTACATGTCTGTGTCTGCTAATTCTCCTGACCTCCGGCATAAACTTGAATCTATCCTTTAATTTCTCATCATAAGCCAGCTTGTTCTTCTCACGAGAGGACTTAACGGAAGACCGGTCCCATGCTTTAGCTCTCCACAGTCGCACATTGCCATCATCCGATCCGCTGACGATGTAATTACTATCCATGGTATATTTGACCTGGAAAACGTGCTGCATCCTCTTAGTATGATAAATCTCCCGTGAGTGACCATGCTTTACTTGGTAAATCCTGATGGTTTTGTCATAAGAACCCGTCACAACTTCATCGCCGGTTGGGGAGAAATCTACATCCATGACGGCACTTACGTGATCTTTGAAGACATGTAAGGCGCGCGATAAATTTCTCATATCATAATAGTAGGCGTTATGGTCTTCGTTTGCCACAACGAAGTTGTAAGCTTCCATGGGGTTCCAGCAAATGGAATTTGTCCGCATTTTCTGTGAAAACTTCTGAGTCGGAGAATTTGTTCTCAAATCATAGAGGACTACTGAGTTATCACTACCAGCACTGGCAAAAATATCAGTCTCATTTTGATTAAATTTAACAGTTGAAACATTATCTGCTCCCCAAGACAAATTCGAGGTGGGCCTCGACCTACTAGTATCCCATAAGTTTATTTGGGCCCCGCCTGTGATAAAATTAGGTTTCGAACGATGGTGGTCAATGCCCAAAAAGGCATGATCCCCATGATATGTCTTTTTGATTCCATTGCCGAAATCTACTACTTCTTCATCACTCTTGACTAGAGAAAAGTCGTCTGTGTTAACCGACCACAGCTTGACAGTTCTATCGTCACCGCAAGAGAGCATAAAGTTTTCGTTTTTGCTTGGGGAGAACTGCTGGGGGGTGATGCATAGCCCATGAATTAGCCCATAGTGAGCTTTGAACGAACATATTTCTTCACGGGTTGACATATTCCAATACTTCACAACCCCATCAGCCGATGCCGTGGCCAATTTATTCAAGACGTTGTAATTCTTAGCAATAGTATAAATTCCATCTCTGTGACCATGCCCCATTTGACCAACAAACGGCTTTGCAAACATTCTTTCCATCTTTGTAGCGTTAAGAGCTTTCGTATATTCACGAGCCCTTTCGAATGGATGAAGTGCTGGATCCAAATTGCGGGGAAGTTGGGACTCCTGCGTACTCTTCACCGGAACATAGTCATCAGAACTTCTGCTGATAGTTTTTATCTTCATTATTGATGAATGGGCCTGATATCTTACACTTGGTGTCTGCAATTCACCTGATGCTATGTTCACTTAAAGCGTATGGCGATGAGCTAGGTCTGGGGCTGAAATTTTTCATTTTCAGAACATCCTAAAATTTTGAATCGCCCGATGACAAAATAGTACCAAGTGATATCTAGTGGCACAACTCTTCGTGACGGCGAATGTTTTCTAACGCAGGCTTTCCGATTCTCTCTATGACATCGTGCGACCATAACACATCTAGGTGGGAATATTCGTCAATGTACCATATTTTGTAAAGAGAATGAGGCTCAAAATTAACAAAATGATTGATAAGGCGTTCGCCATCAACTAGGCGATCTTGCTTTGGAACAAACAAAAGGATACGTGGGAGCTCACTACTAGAATCTCGCTCAGTGTTTGTGTGGTGTGGATTTTGCAGTAAACCAGGGTCCTGTCTTACTGGAAACCAGGTCTTTGCCTCCGGGAAAATCTCATTAGCGTAAGATTTGAAACTTTGGTCCCTCACATCCCTGCTTAACCACCACTGCATTAGTTTCACTGATATATGCACTGGTGAAAACAGGAAGTGGCGATCTCTGAGAGCTTTATCCCACAAAGTGTCATTCCAGTCAAACAGGTAGTTGAACATCACATACGATAAGAAAGAAAATAACTTCGATCCAACCAGTATCGAACGCATGGCCATCATCTGCGGCATAAATGACTGCCTGCCGAAAACTAGAGACGAAGCGATAAATCTTGACATAAACCTGACAAAATGTTTCTCTTCCAACAGTGGACCTGGGTACACCGCAGGGGCTAAAGCGATGAAATTTTCGACTTTATCAAGTATTTGGAAAGCATCCTGGTAGATAGACTCACCGTTTGCCAGAGCCATAAAACCTTGTGTCGTGCCTTGTGAATGTGCTACTAGTGTTAGTTTTTTCTTCTCTGTTCTTTGTAGCACATTCGAAATAAGTGCTCTTAAATCGTATTGTACCATTTCTCGCATCCCCCAATTCCATTTACTATCGTCAGAGACAATTTTCTTATCCCACTTTGGCCTGAAACCACAGCGATTATTGCCCAGCCAAACATCGAAACCAGACTCATAAAAGTAGTAAGCGAGTGATTTCCTTCCTCCAGAGGCGAAAGAAGCCGAGCTTTGCAGAAGTCCATGCATCAGTAGCATAGGCTGCTTCGTTGAAGGAACAGTGACACCTTGAGAAGGCTTGAAATGCCAGAGGTCCAAAATGAAACCGTCCTCTGTCTTGATCTCAAACTCCTCAATGGAGATTCCGTATTGCTCGTAATAGAACTTTAGTTGAGGGACCAGTCTTAGGTCTTCTGCATTCAATAAGTCATCAAAGGGATTTTCATTTTCTTTGTGAAGAGTCAGATTGCCAGAATTCCCCTCTGGAGTGCACCTAGAGCGTGTTAATAACCTTGCATCTGGGTTGGTGATCAAGTGGTCAAATTCTATGTTGTTTACCTCGTCAAATTCGAAGTTCAGCGGAGTAGTAGAGGCTATTGAAGATTTTCTCGATCGGTTTTTCGGGTTTATAGTGGACTGTGACGTCCTTGTATCTCTGGGATCCTTTGGCTTGAAATGTGCCGCAATCAGATTATGCCACAATGAGAAAAGAAATAGAACTGCTAAAAAGCATGTTGTTATGACGCCTGAAACTATCTTGACAACCACACCGTTATTCATCTAATGTCAAACTATGAAATTCTGGTGATCGCTGAACAGTCGCGCCGATTCCTTTCTTTGGTGCCCACACATGACATTACATTACCCGATGAGCTTTTATTTAGTTTAAATAAAATGTCAAACCGCGTACTCAAAAAACCTCGACACAGTGCCCCTTCTCGCAAACGATGTATACTAAGGAATTTAGAACGTCATTTGGCCATGATCTCGAGCTAGACAAAGGAAGCGTTCTAGAGCTATCTGCTGTCCACTTTATCAATAAAGTTGTACTGCAAATCAGGCTCAACGGGGAGCTTGACACATGTCTCGAAGTTATTTCTAAAGGACTACCTGCAGAGAGCATGAGCAGTACCCCGCTAGGTCTCCAAGTAATGCAGCGAAACGAAGATCAAATAGATATGCCAATGTTGGCTGAAGATTGTAATGACAATGAAAATGAAATAAATGATTTCACTCCCGTGGAGGACTCACTTTCTAACTTCCATATTATCACCAGATTAGGAGATTCAAACGATATGAAGCTGCCGATAGTCTGCTGTCAAATTGCGGAACTTTATCAAAAAGTTATATTTCTCTCTAATGTCGATAATATGCGGGACGTAGCACCAACAAGAGACTTTGTTATATCGCTCAGTGCCAAGATTTGGAAAAGTGCCTCTCCAGGAAGGGACTTTAGTCTACTAATATTTATCTTGACTTCCATTAAAGAAATGTATAAACTATGACACGCGAATAGATATATTGGTTTGCTTCACAAAGAAACTATTATTTACAGTTTATGTAGTGCAGGCTTCATTAACTGTCGATAACGGCCATATCAAGAACCTCCAAAACACCTTTCCCATTGCACAAATCGACTAGGGCACGGTAAGCCACTGGATCTATCAGGGCAGTGCATGACCAAATAGAAATTGTTTCATTCACTACTGGACCCATCATTAACGCGGAAACCTTCTCGATGGTTTCAGAGTTGCCATTCAAGTCAATGCTCACCTTAACCCTCATCCTGGCTCTACTAATGGGGATGATTTGACTAGCTATCAGAACCTTAATAGCTTCTAGGGCCTGTAGCTTGGCAGCTTTATTGACTACCACTCTGAATTTCAATTCCTGCAGGGCCTTATGTATCATTGAGGGCGGATATCTTTTCTTAGACTTTGGATTGATACACTTTGCACTAATAATTGTCAGCATCTCGTTGTTGATCTTGTTCATCATCGTCTGTCTTTCTTTGTCAGAGAGTGGCATTTCACCTTTTGTAAGAATCTCCTTGATTATGCTATCCAGGTCAGTTGAATCAAATGAGCCTAATAGATCATCTTTCGAAGCTACTTGACCTTTAGACACGTTGATAAACACTTGATGGATTTGAAGTACTTCGTCAAGGTCATTCTCAATCCCTTTCCTATAGTCTTGTACTTTATTCTGGTAGCATGCAATTTCGAATCTCTTTTTGGCCTTTTTCAGTTTGACGATAGAGACGTTTGTGAGCTTTATTTGACCCGAAGGCTGCTGGATGACCATATTGGGGAGGAGGTATGAAGGATTTGAGACCTACGTACTGGAGCATATTGTCGAATGAATCCGGCATTTAGCCATTTATTCATTTATTCATTTATAGGTCACATGATTTCAATGTCTTCAAGGCCATCCATTCGTTTATTCGTTGGCTCAAAAGATCTTAGTCTTCATAATGCTGTAGAACTGCACACGCAGATAGAGATCAATATTAGAAAGGCAAGCCTTTGAACACCTAAAACCTTGAGAAAAACTTAACTTTATATAACCTTTAACTACAATTCAACTGAAAGTCGTTAGATAGGAGAATTGTGCTTAATGTGTTTTGCGCATTTAGCTTACCAGCCACCTTAACTCAAACATCTCCAACATTGCAGTGTAATGTCCGTAAACGCCCAACAGTACGAAAATATGCCATAGCGTGTGCGAACAACAGAAATAATCCACCCACCACAGAGAAAAAAAAGTTCTTTGGGGAGAATGCCCTTGTGAATGCTGGTGCAAGGCAGGTTGATCCCGAAAATGAATATGTCTGTGTTTAGTAATGATGTCCAAATCTGTAGTCAGTTGTTCTTCGGTAGGTATGTTGTCTGCAACTTGAAGATCGGACCTCCATCTTTCTGGTATAAAGGTCCCGTAAAAGACTACTCCTATTAGGTACCAGACCAAAGATTTACTCAAAATGGGCATGATCAGATTTGGATTGGTACTGGGGTGTAGTATTCTTGAATGTGCGTAGGAGATTATGCCAAAGCTTGCCAACAAAATGTACGATGCAATGCGTAAGGGGCGGGATTCTGGCCTGTCAAACTTTGGCGACCAATTCATGTAAAAACCAATTGCACCCAGAGCAGCGGTTGCAGTTGTGTAGAATAAAAAGGGCCAAGTATAAGGAGAACTTGGATCGCCAGAAAGAGTGACAGCTTCTGTCGTGAGAATTGACGCCGTGATAAGCACAGTAATGCCGGTGTAATCAACACAAGCACATTTCGATCTGGCCGTTAGATCGCAAATACCATTAAAAGTGTGCCAAATAACGGAGAAGATGAAACACTCCATGCCTGCAAATAAAAATATGAAGGCCATTGCCTTGGCAGCAGGCGGCACCAAATCTGACTGATATACCGCAGTACCAGGAAAGCTTTTGAGAAGCACATAGCCGAAGTAGATGGCGCCCAGGAGATGTGTCCAAATGTTTACTGTTTCATTATGCCAACCGTACCAATTTATGATGGACAGCAGAGACTTGGAATAAGAGTTGTAAAATCGGTATCCATGAACAATAAACCTGTTTTCCCTCCAGGGGAAAGGAAGCTCATAATAATGTAGATGGCGATCCATACCAGTTTCCAGGGCCTTGGAATAGTTATGGAACTTGATAGACGCTGATACTTTTTGAGGATCGTCAATGAGAATATTGATCTTCTCATCCAACGATTCCAAGTCCTGAAGAAACTGTTCGGTGGATGATGTAGAGTACGAAGATGAAATGCGGATGTCAGCCACCTTATCGAGATCAGCACCTGATGAGTCCAATGAAATGGTCTTTTGGTTCTCACCGCCGTCTGACGACGAAGATGACACTAGAGTGGCGGCAGATGAGTTGTATGAGGCACCCGTGGAATTGACAACTACTGAAGGGGAGCAGTTGTGGAAGTGATCATTCCACAATTGCTTGAACCTTTTAACTTGAGGAGCCTCCAGTGAATGTGAGTCAACCATGGTGACGACATCTGATTCTGAGCCAACGTGGCTGATACTTCTAGATTCCAACTCCACCACAGAATCAGACAAAAGCACGTCTGTAGTGCTTTGTAAAGCGGGCATGGCGTCTGAACTCGATGAATTACCGAACTCGTCAAGTGTGGTCTTCAAAAATTTGTACAAGTGGAGGACGGTTCTCGTATCTTCATCGGCAGCCGTTTCGGCTTGTCGTGGGTTGGCTTCCAAGGAGGAGGCCCCCGCTGAGCACCCGCTACCGCTTGAGTGTGACATTTTTCTCATGGCACCAATTGGGCCGCTGGAGACCTGCAATTTGCTCCATTTAAGTATTTGTTTGCCGCGGCTTTTTATCTTGCGCAGACGCTGAGTTCTCTGCGAGCTCAAGTCCTCCGTGGCAACATCCGTGGTGAAATAACCCGGAAGAAGAGCCTCTAGCCTATCCATTTTAGTCTCTACAGAGCTCAAAAACTTCTCCAGCCTGTTGCAGGCTGTATTACTGAACGTTTGATGGTGATCTTGCACTGTAAGCATAACAAATACTTCGCGAAGACAAGGTAGCTGCTGACTATAAAGCAGCTGTCAGCAGGAAGTGACTAGTTAGTGAAATCTTCGCTAGCAATACGTCACCCTCTGGCTAGTTTATAACTTGGCCCTTCCAGTCTGTTTCAAATATCAAAAAGAAAGAAAGCCGTAAGCTAAAATGAATATTAGACACAAGTTGAACCTCAATAACGGCTATGGAAACAAATTATCTGTCTGCTTTTGACGATGGCTTTTATTTGATGCTTTTATCCGATATCCAGCTCGACTATCGTTATCGTAGGCTACCGAAACTTTGTCGCGACCCATAGCGCATACGCTTCAAATCCTGCCTGGGTCCTGAAAAAAAAAAAGTTCAAAAAAAAGGAAAATGGTTTATTGTTCGAGATTTTCTGACGTGAACAATGATCAGAAGTCTCGTGATCCACGCACTAGAGGTTCTCGATTTTAATCAAAGTTTCTGTAACACGTGCGACGTAATCACTGATGTTCATCATTGTTCGAAATGCGCAAATGAGAGACCCCGCATCTCCGGTCTTTTAGTCCTGACGACGAGTAACTAGCGTCAAATGGAGGAGCTTCAAATGATCTATGCAGATCTTACTACTAGTTTCCTCTGAAACCAAGAGTTGTCTTAGAGCCATGTCCGGCACCCATTTGGGCATTATGCTCTTGGGCGCCGAGATGACCTACCCTTTTGCTCAGAGTATGTTGCTTCACTTTCTACCCTGCTGTCAATGATGTTAGTAGGCACTTGGTATGAGTGGAGAAAGCCAACCTTTCAAAGTAGTTTAGCCGCTGAGGCGGCTAGTGGCCTGGAGGTTCGGCAGGCCAGGTCTATAAACCTTCGGACGTTCTTATTGCTGTATTTGACCTTGCAAGAACGTGTAACTACTACCGCTCCAAGGAATAGTGTAAATGAAACGCTTACATTTTGTCTCGACTCACTGTACCCTGAGAGCCCGAGTACGCGCCTATCTTGCATTGGGCTTTGTTCGGTTGCGATTTACTTTTTTACAGGCTTTAGCCGCGTCTATATCCATCGATATTGAAGCGAGGCTATTGAAAGGCAAGAGATAGTCATCTGTAGCAACATGAAAGAGAGGTAGCCGAGTGCTATCGATCTCGATATCAAGCAGGGCACAGCATGGCTTTCTCCGAAACTGGTTAATCTCTTTAAGGAGCAGCCGATTCACTTCTCGAATGCCCATCTATCATTTCGTGTGTAATGATCGTCACTTATCCTCTTAGTTCGTTGTTGCCTAGTATATAATAAAAGTAGTAATGAAAATTAAGGTAAGCTTTACAAACTTTTTGGATCTAGAGCACGGCCTAGCATGAGCGACCAACCTCGTCAACGCTCTAATTCGTTAGAATCTAGTTCAGCATCTGAGAGTGTTTCAGGACCGCAGAGGGGTACTGAATTGAAGAAAAATGATCAGCATAGTCATTCCAAAGAAGAACATGGAGCTAGAGGACGACCCCATTTTAGAAAGCAGTACTCCATGGATACCTATGGTCCTTCTAGCTCTAGTGTGCAGGCACACCGGGGCTGGGACCGCCTGAGGGAAGCCTCAAGAGGCCGCCATAAAGGTTTTCACAACCCGGTTGCCTTTCATTCGCCAGACGACCCAATTCCGCCATTTACTCAGGCGATTCAACCTCGTATTCCGGGGATTCAGCGGACTGCTAGTAACAATTCTGTCTCCAGCTCATCTTATTTGCAGCAGCAGGCACAGCAACAGCAACGCAAAGGCTCACGAGCTGGATCTCTCTTCAAAAGACTGGCAGGTATGAAAATATCCTCTGCAAGCGCGTCCGAACCTTCTGACCAGGAGTCAGTTGCTGCTAATCCGACTACACATCCGCCCGGCATTCGTCGAAAAATGAGCACTTTCATTCATGGGAATTCCGGGACTCAACCTGATCTCAGTGCTGGCGATAATGATTCGCTAAATTCGGAGACGTACTCAAAGGTCAACAGGGGTTTATTTTCTACATCGGCTGTCAATAGTCGGCGTGGCTCAACAGCAAGCGGTGCTGCAAGTGGCATAACTACAGGGAGTGGCCACAATTCGCCAAAAATTCATCACGTCCATGAGGGATCAATACCCTTTAACTCTACAGCACTCAATAGTGGCCCTGACGATCAAAAGGGCATATCCCGCAAGCAGTACTCCGACTCCTCTGAAAGCCCTGAACGCCATCCTGCAAATAATTTGTCGCGAAGCACAAGTTATTTTTTACTGGATACTGATCTCAATAATGTTTCAGACATCACCAACATATCGGGGAAACCTGCTAGGGATATAAAAAAAGTTAAAAATGGCACTGAGGGCCAGAAATCTAAGAGTGGCTTCAAGGAGGTCAAGAAACTTCCATCTATAGGCTCTGAACCGAATCCTGCTCCTGATACTACACATTCAAAGGTCCAATGGATTGCCCCAGAAAGTTGGGATATCGATGAGGAAGCCGGAAAGCCGCTTTCTTTGAAGGACAAAAAGAAAGCACATCATCAACACCATCATCGTCACCATCGTTCGCCTAAGGTTGAAAGAGATCGAGTTCGCGAAAAATCGGGGCAACCCACTTCGTCGAAAAAACGCGAACTCACTCCTAAGCTGAACCCGCTGGAAGAGAACGTTGATAATGAGCCTCTCAGCTCGAGCTTGTCCTCAGAGCCTCTCAATAGCTCGACTGTCTTAACAACAGGCACGTCGAACAGGGACGACAATTCTCAGGGCCAGAGCGAAGAAAGTTCTTCCTTTAGTGATTCGGAAGCCGCAGATGTGGATGGTGGGAGACTAAGAGCTGATTCTATGGATTCTATGCAGACCAACGATTCGGATCCTGAAAAAACTGACGAGATATTTGACAAGGCGGCCTATGAGTTAGAAAAGTACTATAATGATTTTAGTGATCTCGACTTCTCCAAACGTTATGCTATTAGAGTTTTTAATACAGATGAGACGTTCACAACCCTGTCATTGACACCGAACACGACAATTCAGGAGATGATTCCGCAGCTCAAGCGAAAATTCAACATCGGTCAAGGGAACTATCAGGTCTCCTTGAAAGTCGCTAAAGTTTTTAAAGTCCTTTCGGCAACCGCGCGTCCGATACTAATTCAGCGAAAGCTGTTACTTTTAAATGGTTATAGGAAGACTGATCCGCTGCATATCTTGGGTATTGATGACTTGAGTTACGTTTTCAACTTTGTTTTCCATCCAATTGCAACATCACACCTTACTTACGAACAGGGGCAAATGCTTTCTAGAGGTGACTTTGTACACGTTGATTTGAGAAGTTTAAATTTAACGACCCCACCTATCATTTTTTATCAACATACTCCTAATATTGAAAGTCTGGACTGCTCCAATAATGCCAACATTTTTCTGCCACTCGATTTCATAGAAAGTGCCATAAAGCTATCAAGCTTAAGGATGGTAAACATTAGGGCGTCAAGGTTTCCTCTCAACATTACAGAAGCCGAAAAGTTGGTTTCTCTAGATCTCGAGCGAAACTTCATAAAAAAAATCCCTCCGTCCATATCAAAGTTGAGTGAGCTTACAATTCTTAACGTTCAATGTAACGAATTGGACAGGCTGCCATTAGGATTTGCTGAGCTTAAGAATCTAAGGCTGTTAGATATCTCATCGAATAATTTTTCCAAGTTTCCGGAAGTCATTTGCAGCTGTACTAACCTACTTCAAATAGACTTGTCTTACAACAAAATAGAGTCTTTGCCCGACTCGCTAAACCAACTTACCAAGGTTGCCAAAATAAATCTGGCCAGAAACAAGCTGTCATACATTGGAAACTTATCAGGCATGATCAATTTGCGAACCCTCAACCTGAAGTATAATAGAATTACCTCACTGAAAATGAATAATTCTTCACTCCAAAATTTGGCGATTTCAAATAACCGCATTAGTGTTTTTGATGACAAATTATCGAAGTTAAAAACATTGGAAATCCGTGAGAACCCGATTACCTCGATCTCGTATGATGGGGAGTATCTTGTAAATTTGGTGAGTTTGTCTTTGAACGAAGCTAAGCTTTCTAGTGTGCCGCCCGAACTTTTATGCAAATTGCCACGTTTAGAGAAACTAGAATTGAACGGTAACAAATTGACTCAGATTCCTCCTGAAATTTCTAAGTTAACGAAGCTTGTCTATTTTTCTGCCAACAAGAACAAACTGGAAAGCATCCCTGAAGAAATATGTGAGCTTCATTGTTTAAAGACCCTTGATATTCACTCGAATAACCTGAGCAACCTTGTCAAGGGACTGGGTAAAATGGAGCTTACCAGTTTCAACGTTTCTTCAAATCTACTGGGGAATACCATCGATATTCAAGAAATTTTTCTGAATCGTCGCGACTCAGCACTTGCTAAAAGTCTTCTGTTTCTAAGCATGGCTGACAATAACCTAGGTAATCAATTTTGGACCCTTTTTAACATGTATGAGAACTTGAAAATGTTAAATCTATCCTATAACAACCTAAGTGATCTGTCAACTTTCAAGCTTGAAAATTTAACCGAGCTTTATCTATCTGGCAATAGCTTTGTTTCGTTACCAGGGGAAACGGTTTTACGGTGGAGATCTTTAAAAATACTGATGTTGAACGGCAATAGCTTGCTTTCTTTACCATCTGAACTGTCCCAATTGAGTAAGCTGAATGTGCTGGACGTGGGGTCAAACCAGTTAAAGTATAATATATCAAACTATCATTATGACTGGAATTGGGCCAATAATAAAGGTTTGAAGTATCTGAACTTCTCAGGAAATAAGAGGTTTGAGATTAAATCAGCTTTGGACAATGATAGCAAAAGAGATTTGTCCGATTTGACAGTTTTAAAGGAGTTGAGAATTTTGGGATTGATGGACGTGACATTAAAAACGTCTAGGATCCCAGATGAGGGTGTGAATATTCGTTTGAGGACAACAGCCTCCGTTCTAAATGGCATGCAATATGGAGTGGCCGATACCCTAGGTCAGAGAGATTCCGTTACTTCAAGAGATGTAACCTTTGAGAGATTTAGAAGCAATGATGATGAATGTTTAGTCTGCCTCTACGATGGCAAAAATGAAAAGATAAGCACTGGTCATAATATCTCTAAAATTATAAGAGACAATTTCCATAAGATTTTCATCCGCCAACTTGAAAAATATGGTGAGACTTCTGACGGTATAAAAGATGCATTACGTTTCAGCTTTTTGCAATTGAACAAGGAAATTAACGGCATGCTCAACTCTGTTGAAAATGAAGCAACCAATAAAGATTTTACCTCTGCCGACTTGTTAAGTGGTTCTTCGGCCACTGTTCTCTACATAAAAGGGAAAATGCTCTATACTGCCAACATTGGGGATACAATGGCCATTTTATCAAAGAATAATGGAGATATTACACCTTTAACAAAGCGCCATGTTCCATCGGAGAGTGAGGAGTACGAAAGAATTCGTATTTCTGGTGGCTACGTCAATAACCATAAACTTGATGGCGTCTCTGACGTTTCACGAGCTGTAGGGTTTTTTGACTTACTCCCCCATATCCATGCTGCTCCCGATATCTCTGAAGCTTGTTTAACAACGACTGATGACCTAGTAATTATAGCCACCTGCAAACTGTGGGAGTATCTTGATTATCAAACCGCTTCTGATATATGCCGTGAAAACAAGATGGACCCTATGCGTGCTGCAGAAAAGCTGAAGGATTTCGCAATATCTTTTGGGTGTGCTGAAAACATGACAATTCTCTGCTTATCCTTAGACAAATCCAGCACTAGCCAAAATAATTTTATCTTGAAGAAGCAGGAATTAATCTCCAGGAGGAGCACCTTTGAAGACTCTACACTCCGAAGACTACAGCCAGAAATTTCTCCTCCAACCGGAAACTTGGCGATGGTTTTCACCGATATAAAGAACTCAACTTTCCTTTGGGAGTTATTTCCAAATGCAATGAGAAGTGCTATCAAAACGCATAATGACATCATGCGGCGATGCTTGCGAGTATTTGGTGGTTATGAAGTCAAAACAGAGGGGGACGCATTCATGGTTGCTTTTCCAACGCCAGTGCGCGCACTAGTTTGGTGCATGAGTGTTCAACTAAAACTGCTAGATGCAGAATGGCCGGAAGAGATTACTTCCATTCAGGAAGGATGTTTGATAAGCGATTCCCGTAACCAAAAGTTGTATCTCGGTTTATCTGTCAGAATGGGCATTCATTGGGGATGCCCAGTACCTGAGCTAGATGTCGTTACCCAGCGCATGGACTACTTGGGGCCTGTCGTCAATAAGGCGTCAAGAGTGTCTGGTGTCGCGGATGGAGGTCAGACAACACTTAGTAGCGACTTCTGTTCAGAGTTCCAAAAAGTCATGGCCTTGCACGACCGCGTTGAAAAAGCAAATGTTTCATTAAAAGAGGCCTACGGTGAAGAGTTCGTCGGCGATATCATGGAAAGAGAAATTCATTTGCTAGAAAGCATTGGGTATGTGTTTGAGGAGCTGGGCGAAAAGAAACTCAAAGGTTTGGAATCTATTGAGTATATCACTATCGCCTATCCTAAGGTGTTGGCCGCGCGCCATAATTTCGTCACACAGAAGGCGGAAACGAGCGTAATAGACGAGGAGACGTTGTTCAAGCTGAGAAGTATCTCCAATAAGCTTGAATGTATGATTTCTATCGTAAATGGCTCTCTTGTTGAAAAGGAAGATTTTGGAAGAGTTGGAGTTGGTCACCACGCCACTTTCGATGCCAAAACCAGCGCTGCGGTTTCCCACTCAATGACCGAATTGAATCGCGTAGCACTGTTGGACCATGTCATTACACGGCTTGAGGGTACTATCGCCATGCTCCAAATTCGCCAGCGTATTGAGGGCCCTTTGAATGTAGCGAAGACAAACGAACTGGCTGCCAGCAAATCCATCTTTGAACTGGTTGACGAACTCTTCAAAGGGGCAAATTTGGAAAAGTAAGAAGGCTCATAGGAATCGTGCGCATGTATCTGGCATTACTATTATCGTCACATTTGTCATTATTTTATAGTATGTATGTATGGTGAGAAAATCCACGGCTTACTTGTACAATACAGTGCATCTGGGTGCTTCCATCCCTTCCGATCCCTTTCATGTGGATTATGCTCGTTAAAAATTTTGAGCCTCTTCCACAAATTTTGCGTGGGTATTGAAGTTGGCGGTAGCCTATGCTTGCGGCGAGAGTCCAACTGGTTCTTCCAAACGCAAGAGATCTCACTGCTGCCAGAGCTCAATTATTTTTGAGCTTCCAAATCCTTCATCTCTATATCATGAGAGATAGATCCTGCGGACTGTGCTAATGCAGTTGTTGTTGTTCCAGTGCTTGGATCGACAAGTCCGTCAAAGAACGTGTCTTTGAGCTCTCTCCATCTGGACAACCATGTTCCTAAAAAGACCAAAATCACTAAAGAGATCGCCTGAACGACAAACCAAGCAAAGCTGGGCCACCTGCCCGTGTTGATCCATACGGTTAGGAGATTAACTGCATGTATAGTTACTCCGAAATCCCAGGCTAGCTTGCTGCGACCAACGATTATGGTTAGAAAAAGTACGCATATTAGCGCGTCTAACAACCACAATAAGGAAAGCGCAATTCCAAGAGAGTTGGAGAAGTCAATTGACTCCCACGAAAATAACCATTGACTGATTGGAGCATCGTAACCGCCTAAGCTGGCCCAACCATAAAATAGGACGTAGGCTGTGAAATAGTAGAATACTTGCAGCAGAACAATCTGTACCGCTATTTTCAAAGGAGAAAGTGAGTCCTGATTAAAAACTTCAGATGGTCGCAATTCTTGCGGTATTCTCAAGTATCTTCTCAACCAAGTCATTGATGGCCATGTTGTACACAGCTTCTGTTTATATGATCGTTAAATATCCCGTTTTTCTAATTTAATATGAGAAAAATTTTAGACCATGCGATGAGATGCGATGAGCTACCAAGAACTTTGGAACTCTTTTTCGACTGACAAGGCCGCTTAGCCGAATTGCTAACATATCAAAAGCATTTTCTTAAACATAGAATATGGTGGCCCGCAAGTTCAAGGATTTGGATGATTTTGTTCCCACAATCAGCGACAGTGAGAACGAAGTCCCAGACCTGGAAGATTCTGATGATGAGGTCGTAAAGCAGACCAAGGTGCTTCCCCATAAGGCTAAGAAGACCAAGAAAAATCAAAGTAAGCAGCAACACGACGTTAAAGGGGAGCTTGTTGACGAGGACGTTCATGAAGATCTTAATCCTGGCTTTGAATTTGAGTTGGACGGCTCAGAAGTGACATCGAACTTCGATGGATGGAATTTTGAAGGTGATAAAAGAGCTAATGAAGGTACTAAGGACGTTGATTTAGATGGTATAATCAGACGTAAGGGGGGACTTGTTCAGTTAGTAGGTACTGAAGACAGCGCTAGTGATGTTGGGAGCGAGGACAATGACACTGAAAATGAAGGGAGTGACGAGAGTGACGATGATAATCTTGCCATGGATGGATTCGGCATGGGTACTTCCGCAGTGGGTGAAGATGCTAGCGACGGCAACGACGGCTCCTCTGATGTTGAAGAAGAGGTCGAGGAAAGTGAACTGTCTGCAGCAGAGGCAGCTGATCAAAAATTGGAAGTAGAAGAGGAGGATAGCGACGATGCGAAAGCGGCTTTTTATGCTCCGGATGAGGAAAGTTCCGAGGCCAGGAATACCGTACACAGCAGCTTCAACTCTTTGTCCCTCTCACGTCCTGTTCTCAAGGGAGTGGGTGCCCTTAACTACGTCAAGCCTTCTCCCATTCAAAGTGCTGCGATACCAATAGCTCTTCTTGGTAAAGACATTATTGCTGGCGCCGTTACTGGCTCTGGTAAGACTGCAGCTTATATGATTCCCATAATTGAACGTTTGTTATACAAACCAGCCCAGGTAGCTTCCACCCGTGTTATTGTTTTGACCCCAACTCGTGAACTTGCAATTCAAGTTTCAGATGTCGGGACAAAGCTCGCAAAGTTCGTGAGTACCATCAACTTTGGTCTCGCTGTTGGTGGTTTGAACTTGAGGCAACAAGAACAAAACTTGAGATCTCGACCTGATGTTGTTATTGCCACACCTGGTAGACTAATTGATCACATAAGAAACTCTGCAAGTTTCAATGTAGAGTCGGTGGAAATTCTGGTCATTGACGAGGCTGATCGTATGCTGGAGGAGGGATTCCAGGATGAATTAAATGAAATTATGTCTCTCATCCCCAGTAAGCGACAAACTCTTTTGTTTTCAGCTACAATGAATGCCAAGATTAACCAGTTGATATCTCTTTCTTTGAAAAAGCCAATCAAAATTATGATTGATCCGCCAAGGCAGGCAGCTGCTAAACTAACGCAAGAGTTTGTTCGTATTCGTAAAAGAGAAGATCTCAAGCCGGCTCTACTCTTTCATCTCATCAAGAGATTAGATGACCAAGCGCAAAAAAGAATTGTGGTTTTTGTTGCTAGAAAGGAAATGGCTCACAAATTGAGGATTATACTGGGATTATTAGGAATGAAAGTTGCTGAACTACATGGTTCATTGTCTCAAGAGCAGCGTTTGCAGTCTGTCAATGGATTCAAATCCCTGGAGATACCGGTGCTAATATGTACAGATTTGGCATCCAGAGGTTTGGATATACCTAAGATTGAGTTTGTCATCAATTTCGACATGCCAAAATCGTATGAAATCTATCTTCATAGAGTGGGTCGTACAGCGAGAGCCGGTAGAGAGGGTCGTTCTGTTACCTTTGTCGGTGAATCTTCTCAAGACAGAAATGTTGTGAAGAGTGCCATCAAGTCTGCGGAAGAAAATAATAAACAAGACACCGTTGTAGGTAGAATGATCGACTGGTCCAGGGTAGAAGAAATCAACAATTTTATCTCAAATAAGGATGACACAATCATTGAGATTCTAGAAGAGGAGAAACAAGAAAAAGAGATTCTGAGAGCCGAAATGGAAGTACGCAAAGGCGAAAACATGTTAAAACACAAAGATGAAATTAGTGCAAGGCCCAAGAGGACTTGGTTCCAGTCAGAAGCTGAGAAGAAAAATTCGAAGGTGATCAACGCTTTGTCAAAGACCAAAAAGACCATTAACAGTAAAAAGAGGAAGAGATTAGAGGCTACTGAAGATCGCGCTCGTTCCTACAAGAAAACCAAAAACGATAGGAGTACAGATCAGCAGAGAACTTATGCCAAACAAAGGGCGAAGGTTGATGCTAAGAAGAAAAAGAAGAGAGCGAGGACGTAGCTCAGTGTATAGAGACTTTCAGAGCGATACCGTTCTAGTATAGACAGTCAATAAAATTGAGTTCGCCTCCATACATACTTCTTGCGGTGATGTCAGTCATAGTGGAAGTCCGTGGTCAAAGCTTGTAGTACTTCTAAATCGTAGTACTGTTCTTCCGCCTTCAAATCCGAATCATGTTCATTCAAAATTGTTTTGTCTAGACCGACTATCTGCACATTTTTCCTCAGGTCAATGAGATTTGAGATCTGAGATTTCAGGTCATCGGAAAGGGAGGGTTCTTTGCCCTGTGCCGCGGCCACTATTAACTGTAATCCATCGAGCCAAATATAAGATGCTTCTCGACTGTCTAAAAAAAATGTCAACATAACTGATTCATCCTTATCAAGAAGATGAATTTCCGTGTAAACAGCTTTATTAAGTATGTTTATCAGTTTTGCATTAACGGGTACTTTGCTGTCGGCTTGAACTTTCCAGTGCTGGAACTTGTGTACCCGCCTGACGGGAATTACCGTAGTTTTACCTTTAGAGCCATCGGTGCTTACAATGTCATTACCAACCACAGCAGGACTTTCTTCACACTTCGCCCTGTACTCTTTAGCCAGGAGGTTCATTTGGTTATCGGAAAGAACAACGTAATAAACTTTTGGCTGCTTCACGTTACGATCTAGCGGATTATCGCTATACACCCAAGCACCCTTTTGTAACTGCAACAGACGTTGGTGGCGCACATACTCAAGCACTTGATTTGACAACATGGAGTCGAAAGTAGATATTTGTCGCTCCCATTTTTTGTGATGAGCTGTTCTAATTTGTCTCAATTGAAGATCCCGAAGTTTTTCGTAAGACAGCAATCGAACGTTTGCCAAACAATTCCCGATTTCGGATTCTTGGGAACCGAGGAATGAATCTTGTAAAAAAAATGCTACCTTAAATGTTTCAAGAATCGAGTTGAAGTCGTCAAAACTTTGTGCACGGGACTCGATCCATAAATCCATAAGCTTGTCAACCAGAGAAAATATCAAGACGTCTTTGTTTAGGAAACACTGCATAATGAAGCGATCGACTTTCTCTTGGGAAAAATATTGACTGAAAGTTATCGATAGCTGATCTGAAAGCCAAGATAATCCTTGGACGATGGGGAAGGCATGTTCTTCGAAGAGTAGCCGTTCTAGGTACTTCTTGCGAAATGATACATTCGCATCCCTTAAAAACACAATAATATCAAGCGCATTTGTTATTGACAGTCCAGATCTGCTCTCTTCAGCTCCATCAAAAGTATCTTTAATTCCTATCTCGTATTCTTTTACCTTAAAATGTCTATCTAGCAGTTCCAACATCGTCGATGTCAGAGTGCCCTCTAGATTTTCCATATCACAAAATCTCAACGACATGCTGATGGTAGCCAAGTCTACGACACACCTCTCCGTTGACCATACCAAGTCTTCATCGTATCGGTGTGCATTCTCCAATATACTGGTCAAAACAGTAAAGAAACCGGGTGCTTTAAGCCGCAATACGCTATCACAAAAAATCTTACTAGAGACTTTTTGATCTTGTGTATCAAGTAGCTTAAGGCACCTGATGAACGCCAAAAGTGATTTGACTATCTGCGCCTCCAGTGTTTCGTCATATTGATGCCAAAGTAGCTGGTTTGCAACTGTACTAATGACAAAATGATCCTGTACTAAGTTGCAGAAACTTTTATGGATTGCGGAGTTCCCGTACTTCCTTACCATTATCGTAGAACCTTTATCAAGAAAGAAGGCTGTAATCAACCCAATCTCTCGGTCCTCATTTAGTGCTCTTGATGCGGCAAAAATAATTTCCCATCGATCTGCGCTCTCCGATAGATACTTTGCATATAAGTCATCAGCATCACCAGAGAAAGATTTGTGTAAACTGAGCAATGTCTTTTTATCATCACTCGACCTTTCAAGTCCCTTAAGCAGCTCCTCAATGTAGTTCAACTCAGCTGAAAGTGGTTCTGGCATGTGCCTGTAGTTCAATTGGTAGGTATTGAGTACTGTAAGGCGCAAAGATGTTGTTTTACGCACCAAACTAGTGACTGGCTTTTTTCGAACAATTGTAAACCTTTGGACGGACGACCTTTTGAATTTAGTTGTGCCAACTCAGGTCACGAGTCAAACGAGAGACCTCCCGAAACGAGAGACCTTCCGAAACGAATAACGCCGTTAAAGTCCAGCTAACTGAATGAATAAAATCGTAGATACTTGAGTCCAAGCCAAATGGTGTACCAGGGCATAAGAAATTTTCGAACGTGCACGTAAGTGGTGCAACTTACAGGATTTTGTGATCAGCGGTCTTTCATCACCAACTACATCTATCAGATATAACCTGAATAAGCAAGAGTGCCGAGGTAGTTACTCAATAAGAATCGAAACTTTAAAAACTCTCCAGTGGTGATGCTGTAGTTCTGTTTGAGTAGTGTCGAGTTGCATAATCTG
This sequence comes from Lachancea dasiensis, assembly GCA_900074725.1. Taxonomy (NCBI): domain Eukaryota; kingdom Fungi; phylum Ascomycota; class Saccharomycetes; order Saccharomycetales; family Saccharomycetaceae; genus Lachancea; species Lachancea dasiensis. The sequence continues at coordinate 953,185 of LT598454.1, forward strand.
AAATAGCAATGTCGTCTCATAATGGTACGAGGGGATACTAGAGACATCAGCAGGCTACAGAATGGATACATTCCACAGCAAAACTGCAATCCGATACCTTTAAGATAATTCATGTGATTTTTTCAGATACTGCTTGAAACCTGTACCAAATATTTGATGAAAGTACTATTATTCTGCGGGTATTCACGTGCTGTTCGTCGAGTAGCTCTTGAATATTACTATTCTATCCAATAGTGTTAGGAACTTTGCCGCTAATGGGAAACAGTCGCTCGGCTCCGCTGCCACTAATTTTTATGTATTTTTGGGGCATCGCCAACTTGAATAGATTACGGTAATGAAATCTGTATTAAGACCACCGCTCCTTTGCATCCCTCTAGTTCCATCCGCAAGCATTCTCTGGTGCTTGTAAAGTTCCCCTTTCGCTGAAGTTCTGATATTTCACTATTAAACCACATAATTGGACTTTCTTAAATATAAATTGTTCGCTGTGATGCTCCTCTGTTTCTGAGTTTTTCAGAGCCCATTTCGGACACTTTTGGGATAGTTTGCTCAAAATGTCGGTTCATTCTAGTTTCTTTCAGGGTTCATCTTCCTGCATGCCTTGAACAAAACTGGCGTGTCTCGCGGTTAGGAAATAAAGCACTTATGGACGGTTCCTTGCCTTGCTAGATTTGAAAGCAATCATCGAAAGTTGACAGGGCTTATGTATATTGTTTAAAAACATTCCTCTATGATCAAAAGAGAGCCGTCCTTGCTCATTCAAACGCGAAAAGTCCACAATCCCATTAGAAACTTAGGTCTCGCGCTTGAGCCGTCGCAACCCCTCGCGGTGTATTGATGACCTGTATGTTGGGAATAACGGTATATTCATGAATAAATGCAGATATGTGCCAGATTGACGGTACTCTGACAACTAGATCCCTATGAATGAAGCTTAGGTATAATCTGTTCACGGGTTCATATTAAATTAAGCGTCTTTACTAGAAGCGTCACAGCACGTCAATTCAGATTGAAACCAGGTAGACTGGCCAAGTACTGTATGGGTATTCTCAATCGAAAATTCAGATAGATATCGTATATCAGATGACATATCTTCGGATCATCTGATTGGTGCTCAAAACATTATTGAATCCATTTCCCAGCCCTGGGCGCCGGTAAAACAATAAAGTCCTAGGCAAATTATCAACCAATGGCTTCCAGAGGAGTAGCAGCTACACACAATTGCCCGCCCAGTCAATTCGATGATCCAACAGCCCAAATTTCCATTTTTTCTAGTTGGGATTGTTGGATTATATCCATAACGGTACCGGGACTATTGTCGCCAGAACTTAGTATAGATCTCGATTGTAGGTCCCAAATATGGAACTAACCCAAAATCCAAATGGGCACAGAGAGACGAGAAGAAGTCGCCTCCTAATTCGTAATTTTTGTATCAAGTTCTCAAAAGATATTTCATAATGTCTACCAACAAAGCGAACTATGTCAGTTCACCGGGTTAAGTACTTTCGACGCTAACTCAATCCAAAAAACCCTCACCATGTGTTGACTGCAAGTCCCTTGTTTCCAGGGGCTGAAAAAGATAATACTCTCCAGTATGGGGTTGGAGAAGCGCACTAGAGAAAAAAAATGAGAAGAGTTTCTGGACTTGAGAAAGCCCTTCTAGTAGGTTAACTTAGAGCTATTACTTCAATCTTGGAATTCCATTAAGCCGAAAATGTTGAATAATCAGTATGATGAAGCAGTTCTCTTCCGCGCGTGGCAAGAAAACTTGCAGAATAGAGAGGAAATTTAGCGGAAACATAATATTCGCTAGCTAGTTGATGTGACCGCTCACAGAATAACTTGATAGCCTGACCGTAACGTTGGGGCTCATGATTCGTGAAGATGTAGCTTCCTTTTGTATAGCATCAATCGAGAAGAATCGCTATAAATTACTCATTTTGCTGGCTTTACTCTTGTCGCGTTTTCGAGCATGGCCCAGCTATTGAACATGAAGGAAGGGCGCATATACACTACCACTTTCATCTGTTCGGTTTCATATCTCTATGTACGAGAGGTGTGACCTTGCCAATGGTGATAATATTACAGCGATATGCAAGTAGTACTCAATTCAAATGTGTAAAATAAGTAGTATGCAGCCTAAAACGTTGAACATTAACGTGTCAATGAGCAATGAGCGGCGAGCTTTCTAGCATATCTCAAAATAATTCAGCTCGGGAGGTGCTTAATGTTACTTCAGAATATTCGAAGAATTCCAATGAGAGCTTAGTGTCCTTGGATGACTATCTGAGCAATACTTTGCCGTTACACCTACAGCGACTGTTTTTAGAAAATCTGCAAAAACGAGAACAAACCATTATTGACAGCGCATCCAAGTCGCTAAATGGAGCGGTGAGTGACCCGTCCCAACAACAGCAATTATTAAACGGTTTGCCATTTGCGCTGGATTCTAATTTCAATTCCTCAAGAGGTAACTCATTTTCGTCATGGTCATTTACGCAAGGTCTGGTTTTAGGGCAGGTAAGTGTCATTTTAGTGATCACCTTTTTCATCAAGTTCTTTGTCTTCAGCGAAGGTTCTCTCAAGACCGATGGCCCTAACGGAGGAAAGTCCAGCAAGAGCGCAGAGGCAACATTTTCAAAACCGCCAGTAGTGTCAACATCAACTTCGCGATTTCTTTCGTCAATCATACGGCGCCGCGGTGAGAATGTCTCCGAGAAAACGGAAGAAGAGGATCACAATCGGAAGTTTTGTCAAATCAATGCTATATTGGAAAAGACCTACTACAATGTCGATACCCATTCATCAGAGAGTTTGGATTGGTTTAACGTACTTATCGCTCAGACAATTCAACAATTTAGAGAGGAAGCATTGCAGAAGGACAACATTGTGCATTCACTGAACGATTTCGTATCTCGGAGATCAGCCGAACTACCGCAATACCTCGATGCGATCAAAATCACTGAGCTGGATATAGGAGAGGATTTTCCTATTTTTTCGAACTGTCGTATCCAATATTCGCCAAATTCCAACAAGCAACGGCTCGAAGCTAAGATCGACATTGATTTGAGTGATCGGCTTGCTTTGGGTATCGAGACTAAATTGCTCGTAAATTATCCCAAACCTTTTGCAGCAGCGCTACCGGTCCAGCTCACTGTTTCCATTGTAAGGTTTCAAGCTTGTTTGACAGTCTCGCTCACAACCGCCGAGGAATTCGTTCCAACGTCGGGAAATAACACTTCATGTGATACAGACTATGGTAGTGGTTATTTCTTGATGTTTTCATTTTCTCCAGAGTATCGTTTGGAGTTTGATGTGAAATCTCTAATTGGCGCGAGGTCGAAGCTGCAAAATATTCCCAAGATAGGGAGCTTGATAGAATATCAAATAAAAAAATGGTTTGTTGAACGATGCGTGGAACCTCGATTCCAGTTCATAAAACTTCCAAGCCTCTGGCCGAGAAGCAAAAATACCAGGGAAGAAAAATCAGAAAATGATGACATTTCCGTTACATCCATGGATTCACCAAGTACTTGAATCGCAGACAAAGACTTCCGAATCTCATGTACATTTTACGAAGAGAGTTACAATCGCTTTGAATGACCTATTGCAACTAAACATACCCTTTAAGTCAACCGCATCTCCTTGATTTTCTGAAAATGTATAATAGTATTTTTTTGTGGTGTGCTTTCAAGTCGCGAGCGTAGTGACTGCTGGCGAAGGCTCGACTGGTAGGTAAATTAGAGAAAGAGCTCAAGGGCAAAAAACTTTTTGACACTGAATAAGGATTCTATATCAAACCGAATATTGTTCACTGTCTGAGTTATATCATTTGTTGAACGTATGTGTTTATGGCCATAAACACGACGCCGCTCGATCTCAATTTGGAGTCTGGTTCTTTTATTTACCAACGTGACCTTCTCTGGAATTTCTTGTTCATAAGATATCTCATACTTTATGCTAATTTACGACTTTTCAAGATGAGCTCTGAAATTCTTCAAATCCTTTGGGTTTCTGCTCAAGTCTAGAATTAAATCGCAACCTTTCACCTTGGATGTCATTCAGTGGAAGAAAGTTTAGATCAAGAAGAGCACAATTAGCTTTCGATGCATCCCTAGCTGGGAAATATCAGTCGAGACTGAGAAGAAATCCATTTCTTTACTTCGGCCTGCCCTTTTGCTCAATAATGGTACTTGGCTCATATTGGCTATCCAGCTTTACTGCTGTTAGATACGAGCAGAAAGACCGTAAGATACAAGAGATCAGTGAAGATGACCTAATGAAGATGAAGACCAACAAGAGACAATTTGACCTCAAAGAAGAATACTACCGATTACAGGGCTTAGGAGAACAGGATTGGGAACCTGTACGTGTTCCTAGAATGAAAGGCGAATCTGAAAACGTATGGTAATGTTGAAAAACCTCGTGAAGACAATTAGAGCGAAACCTAGCCTCAGACTTTAGCGTTTTAGCATACTGTGTTGAACTCTAATGGGATCTTGGGCGTCGTAGGGGCTGATCTGCTTGGATCCTTAGCATGAGAGTATAGAGCGACAAAACTACTCCCTTAGAGCTTTTCACATAGTAACTACTGGTTGGATATTAAGATCTATCGGAAAACGATTCTAACATAAACTATTCGTATCAATATTTTCTTTCTTGCCTATTTGAATTTGAATTGAGCATACCATTTGTTTTCTTTCATTAGGTGTTTTATTGATTTCAGGCCGCAACGTAACATTTAATAATGGCCACTATTGTAAACACTACTTTCGCATCTTCTAATAGACAAAATAAATCTAGATAAGTACCGATAATGGTGAGGATACATCCTTTCGTCGAACAAGTTTCTCGATATCAGTTGGCGGCTTGGATTAATGCTTGATGTATTACCAATTAATTTCTCCATCAAGCTTCGGCTGTACAAACTAGGGCTTTCTTCTAATCAGCTTGTAATCTGCTTCTGAACCGCCCTTCCTTCCGTGTATCTTAGCTGAGTCAATAATCCGACTTTCATAGGCTATGTTTATCTGAGGTCATAGCTTAACTCATTTATCAGGTCCAAAGGACGAGCACCGGACTTCTGGCCAACAAGTGCCCTATGTCACGTGAGTGATTTTGGCCGTTGATTTTTGTGGGCAAGATTAAAAAGTATATAGCGAGCACACGTCTCTTTGTCGAGCTGATATGGTCAAGATGTCTAAGATTAGCCTGAATGAGTTTGCCGAAGCTCAAAAACCCCACTACACAATACATCCGAGGGTAAAAAGAAGAAAGCTTTCATGTCAAAAGGGCGTCGATCCTTTCGTAAAACTCCTGTCCGGTCAGGAATCATTGGAGATGGTCCACAATAGATGGACTTTGTACCATCAATTGCACTCGCAATTTTATTGCCAGGTGGATGAAATTTTGCATAGGATTGAGCAGGATATTCATAGGGAAATCTCAAATATTTTGGCACGAAATCTGAAAGCACGCCGGGCACCTTGTTTCAATTCCTTGTTTCTACTTGGGTCGGACAGTACTACAAGCATAGAACTACCCAATGAAGATACTGAGAAACTGAATGTAATTATTGATCTCACCCCGAAGGAGTCGCCTAATGTTCGAATGATGCTTAGAAGGTCAATGTTTAGACTGGTGAGTGCTGCTGAAGCTCCTTACAAAAAGCATGCTAAATTTGAAGAACCTGACGAAGAAGTTAAAAGTGAAGAAACACCAAACTCACAGCTTGCTATGGATCTGGGTGTTTCATACGATCTGTCACTGGTACAAAACTTCAAGAAAATTTTCAAGAAAGGACTTAAGCTTGTCTTTAACTTTAAGGACGTGGATTCCTTCAACTCTCAAGTGCTTGATGATTTCATCAATTTACTGAATTCATTACTAACTTGTGAATCTGTTGAAATATGTTTGGTATTGAACGTCAATACTAATTTGTCAAACATTCAAAAAAACTTGCGCCAATCTACTGTACGACTTTTGAAAAAGAACCTGTCTGTTGTAGATCTCTCTCATAATAAGGGTTTTAAGTATGCCAATCAAACGTTTCAAAGCTTTTTGAACACCGTTGACGGCAAGCTGAACCTGTCGTCTGAGTTTGTCGGTTTTATCTTAGAGAAGATGGCCAACAACGCGACCCATAATCTCCAGCTGCTAACAAAAATTTTAGATTACTCTTTGATGTCCTACTTTTTTCAAAATCCCTTTTCAGTCTTCATAGATCCAACGAACGTAACGAGTTTGGACGCACATTATCTGCCACCACTAGTTAAATGTCCAACTTTCATGACATTTATCGACGGCATGGTTCGAGATCACGCACCGTCCGAGGACATCGTCAGTTTGTTAGAGAATGAGAATGCGGCCCTAGAGGAATTCTTTACGGAATTTCTTGTTAGGGAAAATCCCATCAATGGTCATTTAAAGTTAGTGGTCGACGTACTTGAAAACCAGCTTGGAGTCTTTGACTACAATTTAATTGATCTCTATCACCACATGCTAACAGGAAAGCTGGGAGATTTTCTATCAAAGTGGCCCAGCTGTGAACAATTTGATGACATTCTTGCCTTTGAACCGGTGGACATCATTTTCCAAGAACTGTTTACACTGGATAACAGCAAAGAGCTTTTTTCCCAGTCATTATTCCCATACTTAAGAACAAATCTCGAAGACAATTTGATAAATTCAGACCGCATCTTACCGCCTGCTACGAAGTTTCAGAAGGAGCCAAATCCATTCGAAGTCGATTTCGGATCTTTGATAGATCTTCCGATCTGCCACTTATTCAGCCTTTACAGAGAGGCAAGTGCACTAATAAATCTTTATGATTTTTTTTGTGCTTTCAACGAAGCACTGCCCAGACAGCGTCTACTTGGTTATGTAAATAATGTCATGAATACTACCAGCTCTCATGTCTCGAACGAGCAAAAAATCAAAATTCAAGCATTGATCGAAGGCGACGATGTTGGGAGTGTAGTGGATAAAATGGTACTAGTGTGGTTTATCCAATCAATTTCGGAGTTTCAGCTGATCGGGCTCTTGAAAGGTAATAACAACAGTGCTTACGAGGTCGTTGAGAAGTGTATATGGAGGGGTCTATAGACGACTATATATATGAAGTTTTCGTTGTCGTAAAAAGTGGATGATTTGTTGAGTTCAAACTATCATATTTGATCAAAATAAATGCTCAATTTTCTATTGTAAATGTGATCTGCTTAAGGAAAAAGAACGCCATTAATGAAATGAAAATAGACGCCGCGATAGAGATTGGTTTCCTGTAGAATGAAAAAGTCGAAAACTTGTATCTAACAAATACTTTGCTCGTTGAGACAGTGTCCACCATATTGTTTAGCTCGAATGTGACCTTGGTGTGCCCATTATTGAGGTCAAAATAAGATTTCGAAGCGGTCACTTCAGTTGACACAACAGGTAGAGGACACCAAACGTCCAGGACTTCAGAACCTTCTGGTAAATACACAGATAAGTTCATCTTTGAGTAATACGTGTCGGCAGGACCATTGAGGATGGGCACGGATAACACAAAAGATTCAGTATCGACATCCTCAATATGTAAAAATTGAGATAGTCCATTAGTCCAGCCAATAGTAAAGTTGTACTTCCACCCACCAAAGATAGGGAATCTCGGTTTGAGGAAAATATGGTCTTGCAAAACCCTGAAAGTAGACACTGCGCCGACCAGATCTGTGAAATAGTGCTCTTCGGAATCAGAAGGCAAAACCATCTCCAGTGCTGTCAGGTGCCCGTGTTGCTTCATTGCATGCTGTCCTTTCATGTATTCAGCTCTTGAGAAGCCGCCCTTTAGAGGAGCAGCGTCGTTAACTAAGTCATATGACTCTTCAAATTGCATAGTTGATGCCCAGTGAGAGACCCATACTTCTCTTGCTAGAAAAGAAACCCTTGAAGAGGGGAGATTACGTTCAAAAACAATTTTAAGTGGTGCTGTTTTTTGATATGGTCCGATAGCTTTATGACTCTCGCAATCTAATCTGCTTCCTTCTTTCCGACATGAAAAATTATCATCGCTGCTATTGCTGACCACTTCAATGCTTGGGCTTCCTTCAAGACTCATCGTATATTGCTGGGTGTTATAAGCAGAAAGTGGGTATGTATTAGTGCTGAGGTGAAGCAGCTGTCTTTCTCCCATTTCAACGCTACCCGAATACGGTTGACGGTGTGAGCCGTAAACTAATGTAATCGCAATATCAGTACTGCTTCCAGGTTCAACAGATGTTGGCATTTTCACGACAGCAACCTTGACGTGTTCTCCATTCGCTACGAACGTTTGTTGAGGAATAATGGCGCTTTCCAAGAAAGCATCTGCCCGTTTTAGCTGGGCCGAAAACAAAGCAATATTCTCAAAAATACCTTCAGGAAGTACAAAGTAGTACTCTTCGATAGCCTTATTGTCAATATTTTTGATATGCAAGTCAATTCTTTCTTGAGTATATGTTCTGCTGACGTCGACAGTTCTATGGTATGCCACGTTCTCCCAAGACTTGGAGAGCGACGCTGCATCAGCCTGAGCGAGTACAACGCCAATGACCACCTGCAGAACCATATAAAGTGTAGAGGTTACCATCATCTTGGGCAAGTTATTAAGGTGCTGGGTAGATGTGAGTTACAGAGGACATATTGTTTTATATCTTGAAATTGACACGAAGAGGATCTACCTAAAAAATCAGTTTTTACGAGCCACAAATCGTCGAGATGACATGGTGACAAAGACCTAAAGAACTGATCTGGTACATGGATGAGATCAGCAGTGCGCAGGAATCCCCTCCTTTTCAAAATGCATACAGCGATCAATCAACGGCTGTCCTGATTCAGGATAGTATACTGTATTCCACCAGTTCTCTAATGCAGAAAGACATTAAAGATTTGTTAGAGAACGCGAAAACAAGAGCAGGTTCGTTTCAAATGGACCATGCTAGGAGCGAAGAGTTTGAAAATGCCTATCCAATGCAGGTGCCTTCGTCTGTAAGGGAAGATGTGCAACCGATTTTAGCTCCGGTGAGGAATTTAGAAGCCTCGAAGGAAACTGGGGCTCAACAAGGAGCCTCCCCTTTGGACCATGATCCAGCATTTCAAATGCTATTCAACAAAACTCGAGTGTTGCTTGAGCGTTCGCATTTTTCATCAGATTTCCTAACCATTTTGAGACGTTATGTCGGCCTGTTACTGGAAGATGGCCATGATGCAATGAAAGACAGATATGTTTTAGCTCTACAACGTGAATTGGACTTGAGGGACTGGGATGTCACTTCGCCATTTATCGATCTTCTGGATATCTTTCTCTCCAGGCCAGCGAATCCGTGGATGATGTTAGCTAACGTTGAACGCAGAAAGCAACGGGCGTTGTTAGAATCTGCGTTCACCAAGTGGAAGCTGAAGACCCGAGTAGATCGCTACTTAATGAAGTTGAGCTATTATTGGGGGTGTTACGTTCAGAGGAAATACCTACAATTGTGGCAGGAGCGAAAAAACTTCAAGACTCATAATCTCAGAGTAGAGGCAGACTGCCTGATGGACTTCAAGAGCCAATCTAATAACTTTGATAAGTGGATGAAGCGCACAGATGCACACAAGCTCAAGCAGGACTTGGCGAATGCTTTCTTTCTTCAGAAATTTTTGAAGCTCTTTATAAAAAAAGGCTTTTCAAGCATGGACAGTCTCAATCTTGCCAAGCAAGCCCTCAGAAAAAGCTGCCTCAGACACACGTTCACCAGTTGGAAGTTACAGAAGCGGTTACGGCTATCAAAGGAACTGTTGACAAGATGGCCGAAGACAGTTTCGTTTGGACGATTAAAGACGAAGAACAAAAACGTTGCATCTCTGAAACAAAAACAACTTTTGTTTGAGAAAAGTCATCTCATAGGGAGAACATTACAGACTTGGAAACTACGTTTGCGAGAAAATCAGAGTAAGATGAATGAACTGTTGGAATTAGAGGTAGCCTTCAAGGAAAAGATGGCATTGAAAGTCGTCAAGGATGTGATCGATTGGAAAGAACGAGAAGGTCTGGTAGTTAAAATGGTCAACTCTCTTCTATTACAGTTTGTGTTCCGCAAATTGTGGTTGAAGAGGACTAGAGAGCGAAGCATGCTATCCCAGATCTACTTACGAAGATCAGCTGTCTTATACAGCAGGTACTTCTCCATGTGGCTGGCGCGAATGATAGACAACGAGGCAGCCTCGTCAGTTCGTGATAAGGTCATCATATGTCATGTCTTTGATGTCATGAAACTTAGAAACAACGAACTCAAATTTCAGAGGAAGGGAAACCAGCTTAAAGTAAGGAAGTTTTTATTGCAATGGAGAGAGAGAACTACTCATGAATTGCTGCTTGGTAAACACTTACAGAAGAATTTGCTGGGAGTCTGGTTACACGAATGGCAGCGAAAATATCACTCTTTCAATGACCTTTCGTATATCACAGTGAAATGCCGAGATTCTTTTTTGTTGAAACACTATTACAACCAGTGGGCTCAAAAGTCAATGGAAGTACTTGAAATGAAAAGAAAGTCTGGCTGGTTTGCAAAGTTACATGTAATATCCAAAGTTAAAGGAGTTCTAAAGCGTTGTGAGAAACTTAACGCTACTTTAGAGGCTTTTGTTGTTCACAAATCACGGAGGCAAGAAGAAAAGTACATGTCGGTGTGGATCTCCAGCATGCGGATCCAAATGAGATTAAAACAAGAGATAATGCTGGACCAGTACTTAATAGTGGGCAACATGTCCCTTATCAAAAGCTGCTTTTCACAATGGGCTAAACGCTATCGTTATTTTTACGATGATTGCAACAAGGTAGCAAAACGTCAAAACGCCCAAACGATAATTGCAAGTGTGCTTCGAAGAGCACTCAGCAAAAGGACGGTATACGATAACTGGAGGATTGTGTCTATGGAATTGGACAATCAATCGAAGTTGTCGAGTTATTTTGGCAGCTTCAAACTCAAATATGAGCTCGTTTCTGCCTTGAACGAGCAGCTTGGTCGAGTCCTGGCAGAAAAAGAGTTATCGATGTTGATCAATTGCCTGAACATGTGGACGATGAAGCAATTAAAATCTTCACGCAATAGGGAGACAGTTGAACTTTTCAGAAATAGGTGGAACAGGGCAAGCTTGAGAGCTATCCTTCTGCTCTGGAAAGAAAAGTGTGATTCGATCAAGGCAGACCCACCAGCGTTCAGTGACGAAAGGTTTACTAGTGGTTCTGAACCAAATGATCGGAGTTTAGTCACTCCTACCAGAATGAAAAAGAGCGGGCGGATAACGATACCCGGATCCGAGGTTATCAAAAGGAATAGAATGGAGGCTATGAAAAATCATTACAGGCGTGCCCGTAAAGCGATACCTAGCCCTATCAAATTCTCAGACAATTTGGATTCTGTGACGAAACGCAGGCTTGAGACGAATAGTGAGACAATGGAAGATCGAGCTACCCCTCCTCCCCCAAAGATGAATCTTGAAAAAATTAATAAGAATCTGGCTTCTAAAAAATCTATGATCAACTTCAGAAGTATACCAGAGGCAAAGTTGAGTCCCGCTCCATCATCGAGAGTCTCGGAAATACCAGTAGTGGATAGGTCCCTTCTGTCAAAACATAACAGAGACTTAGATAGATCACCTACGGTGCGATGATGAGTTCCTCGTTTCAACCGCAGATTTGTAAATGCTCATCACATGATGTGTACGTAGATGTGAAAACGAAGGTGGCAAACTTACCTTTAAATTAATAGTACACCAATAAACCCATCGGCGAGTTCGCTACAACTGACAAAGCATACTTTACACACATCATGAATGGAATCCAGGTTGATATCAATCACCTAAAAAAAGGCGAAGTGAACTTAGGAACCTCTATGTAAGTTGAAGTTAGACACCTAAAACTGGAAAGCTTTTATTACTAACTAAATGTAATACAGTATGGCAGTGACGTTCAAAGATGGAGTTATTTTGGGAGCAGATTCACGAACTACAACAGGGGCTTATATTGCCAATAGGGTTACTGATAAGCTGACCAGGGTCCATGATAAGGTTTGGTGTTGCAGATCAGGCTCTGCCGCAGATACACAAGCTGTGGCCGACATTGTGCAATACTACCTCGATCTCTATACAACGCAATTTGGTGAGCCTTCCACAAAAACTGCAGCTTCCATCTTCAAAACACTATGTTATGAGAACAAAGACAACTTGACAGCAGGTATAATTGTGGCCGGGTATGATGATAAGAATAAAGGAGAAGTCTACAGTATACCACTTGGAGGCTCTATACACAAACAGAAGTACGCTATCGCTGGGTCGGGGTCAACTTTCATTTACGGATACTGCGATAAAAACTATAAGGAAGATATGTCCAAAGAAGACACTGTCAATTTTATGAAGAACGCCCTTTCGCAGGCCATCAAGTGGGATGGCTCTTCAGGGGGCGTGATCAGAATGGTGGTGTTAACAGAGAATGGTGCCGAGCGTCTGATCTTTTACCCGGAGGAGTATGAGAACTTGTAGATTATTTAGCTTTCAACGTTCAAAACGACACACGTAACCTTTTACTAAAGTTGTAACCGAGGCGCGTCAGTAGCTCGCGGTCATGTCAACAAAACCAGTCTATTCGTAACTTGATGTTGAAAGGGCCATCAGGATCAATTCTTGTTGGTCAATGCCAAACTTGAGAGAGCTTCTAGCATCTGTACTGCCTGAGCTGACGAACTATGACCTTCTACACCTCAAAGGTCCCTCGAGAGAAGTCAACCCAATATTTCTGACCAGGCGTCATGACGATGATGCGCTAAGTTTGGTGAAGACTCAGCACTTCTTCGTTTTGAGCAGTGGCAACAAGGTCTTCTATGCTCTGGAACTATATGTCTATGTTACTGTCAAGAACTGTGCCGTTACAGAGAAGCTTATTTTCGTCTCGAAAGCCGACACCAATGGTTACTGTGACCATAAGTTATCAGTAAGGGATGTCACTAGGGTTATTTTGGGCTATATAACATCAATCAATCCATTGTGTTATGTCAAAGACATACTAAAGCTTTCGAAACCACAAAGAGACCACTCCAAAGTTGTGACACAGCACACTACTACTCGAAAAGCATTGAAGATATTGATAAACAGATCTCGAGCCTCTACTAAGTATATCCCATCCAATGACATTCTATACCAACATTTTAACCAGGTGTCGCCGAATTGGACTTGCCAAATTTGCCTTTTCACGAGGTCCGAGCCAGAATACTTATTCTCTCAATCCTCACAAAATCCTAGAAAGCACGTTTTGAGCGGAAGTGCGCTGCTGAGCTGGTGGCTGTCTATTATAGATAGTGTCATGATCTCACATTTCGAAAGTGATATCCGGGCCCGACTCCAAATTCCTGGCGAAGAAGACAACGCTACTAGGAAATATTTCCAAAGCTCCAAATTAACGTATTGGCAGGTGGGTGATCTTTTTAATGGCAAATCCAGCGATCTCGCTGTTTTCAACATTCCAGTTTTTCCGGACGACCCAAAGGGTAGATTTCTCGAACAATTAGTAGAGGGAGACAGAGCGCGAAAAGTGCAGCTGAACGAGTTTTGGGCCGAACTACAAATTCAACAGGAATTTAGGCTAGGAGAAACTGTGTCAGTTATCGGGACAGAGGGGAAGCTTAAAAGTTCCGTAGGCAGAGTTATGGCAGCTGACGAGGTTATATCAACGAGCAGCAGAAAATTGTTCAATACGGTTAAGTCATATATTACAGGGGAGGATTACGGTACGGAAGAAGGAGCATTGGAAGCATTCGCCAACTTGAGCGACTTTCTACACCTAAGGTTGGGGACCAAATTGATTCGCATACAGGGCATAAAGCCCATGACATCCCAACCCGTAAATGTGCCGGAACTCAAAGTAGGCAAGCGGTCAGAAATATCGAGGGATACCGTGCGATCACTTGATAGAACTCTAGTGCGCAAACGACAAAAGAAATAGTGTGCTGAATTAGCAGACCAGCTCGGGCAGCAGGCAACTCAAACTCAATCACTAATAACGATCCTCCCATGATTGGCCACATAGACATTATTTCCTCATCCATTTATTATTTATTGTTTTCATAGAAAATAGAAAACACTTTCACACTGATGTGGAGCTACACCTAGCGCAATATTCTCAGTACCATTAGAAGCTTCCGAGATGGCCAGTCTAGAAGATTTGATTCCCACAGTGAACAAACTGCAAGATGTTATGTATGATGCTGGGATTGATACTTTGGATCTGCCGGTGTTAGCTGTCATTGGATCACAATCATCTGGCAAATCATCCATCCTCGAGACACTTGTCGGCAAAGATTTTTTGCCTCGAGGTACTGGAATCGTCACCCGAAGACCTCTTGTTCTTCAACTGAATAATTTGGCCTCTAACTCACCACTGATCAACGAATATGAGGAGGATAGTGAGCGCGACGACATTGTGGAAGACAAGGAGCCAACGTTGGAGGACCATTTGCGCAAAACGCAAGGGTATGAAGCTCAACGCAATGACGAATGGGGTGAGTTTTTGCACTTGCCTGGGCGTCGCTTTTATGATTTTGCTGACATCAGAAATGAAATTCAGAATGAGACGGCTAGAATTGCAGGAAAGAATAAAGGAATCAGCCGCATCCCAATCAACCTTAAAATCTATTCACCACGAGTATTGAACCTTACCTTGGTGGATTTACCGGGTATTACAAAGGTCCCAATTGGAGAACAGCCTGCGGACATTGAAAGACAGATCAAAAATTTAATTCTTGAATATGTGGCAAAGCCAAACTGCATTATATTAGCCGTGTCTCCAGCAAATGTAGATCTGGTGAATTCTGAATCATTAAAGTTAGCGAGGGAAGTGGATCCTCATGGAAAGAGGACGATAGGCGTAGTCACGAAGATGGATCTCATGGACAGCGGAACCAATGCTCTCGATATTCTATCAGGAAAACTATATCCTTTGAAACTTGGCTTCGTCGGTGTGGTCAATAGGTCTCAGCAGGATATTCAAGCCAATAAGAGCGTCGAGGAGGCCTTGAACAACGAAGACGCCTACTTCATTCGCCATCCTGTTTATAGGACGATTTCCACCAGATGTGGCACGAGATATCTAGCCAAGCTTCTGAACCAAATTTTGATGAATCACATCCGTGACAAACTGCCCGATATCAAGGCCAGGCTGAACACCTTGATCGGTCAAACAGAACAAGAGTTGCAAACATACGGTGGAACTGGAATTATTACAAAGGAAAATCGTGCTAGTTTGGTCCTGCAACTGATGAATAAATTTGCTGCCCGTTTCGTTTCTTCCATTGAAGGAACTTCTTCTGACATTAGTACGAAGGAATTATGTGGGGGGGCCAGAATTTACTACATTTATCACAATATTTTTGGAAACTCATTGGAGTCTATTAATCCAACAGAAAACTTATCCACTACAGACATCCAAACCGCTATTCGAAACTCTACGGGTCCACGACCATCGTTGTTTGTTCCAGAATTAGCGTTTGATCTACTAGTTAAACCTCAAATCCACCTCCTTTTGGGACCTTCTGAACGGTGCGTTGAGCTTGTTTATGAGGAACTTATGAAAATTTGCCACAACTGCGGCTCTCCAGAGCTAGCACGCTATCCTAAGCTGCAGTCCAAGCTTATCGAGGTTGTGAGTGAACTATTAAGAGAGAGATTGGGGCCAACGCGCTCTTACGTGGAGAGTTTGATCGACATTCACAGAGCATACATAAATACCAACCATCCTAATTTTCTGAGTGCCACAGACGCGATGGCTGATATCGTCGACGCAAGAAAGCGTAGAAGAACTCGCGGTCCACAAACCATGGATCTTGAGCATGCTAAAAAAGTTCTCAACAATGATGCCTCGAAAAAAGAAGCTAGCAGTTCTTCTCCAGTACCGGAGTCCGAAAATATTGGTGGTAGCGAGAGCTCCTCTGAAGACGACGAAAAGGACCCTTCTAAGCAGTCCAAAGACTCATTTTTAAACTATTTTTTTGGAAAAGAACAGCAAAGATCCCATCAAATGAATGGACTGAAGGATGCTTACAGCATGAGTGCTAACCAGCCACAAACCAATGATCTCCCGGACTTCGAAAATTTTCGCATTCAGGAAGCCTCTCAACCAACTGACGATCACCAGCCACAATTAACTGAAAGAGAAGAACTTGAATGTGAGTTAATTAGAAGACTGATTGTTTCGTACTTTGGAATTGTTAGGGAAATGATCCAAGATCAAATTCCAAAGGCCGTTATGTGCTTGCTCGTGAATTTCTCCAAAGAGATTATACAAAATCGTCTCGTGACCAAACTTTACAAAGAATCTCTTTTCGAGGACCTGCTCATGGAGGATCAAAACTTAGCACAGGATAGACAAAAATGTGTCAAGCTTCTGGAAACGTACACAGAAGCATCAAACATTATCGGGGACATTTTGTAATCGTACATAGTTCTAGCATAAAGTGTCACCCAGTATCATTTGAGAATAAAAAAAACGTCGAAATTCTGCTTACACAACCTAGAAATTTATAATTAAAAATCAAATTGGGAAAATTTAAAAACGTCATCTGATACAATATTTTTGTTTTGTATAAAATTATTTTTAACTAAAATGTATTAAAGTGGTAAATGAACATTATAAGGTTAAAAAAGGAATATAGTAATGTATTAATGTTCCGAATGTATAAAATTGGTTCGACTCCAAGCATCCTAATTTTAATTATTGAGTTACGTATTTGCAGGTTCTGGCAATAAAAAAATGTGCTATGTTACTTTATCAACATGGGTGTCCTCCTTGAGGGTTGATCGACAAAGGGTCGCGGCCAGTATGCGCTGAATACGAACTAGCAAACAATGCAGAATTTTGATTGGCCCCTACTCGCACATTGCGATCTTCGGTGGACGCTAGCGATCTCCCCAAGGATGAGGAGTAGTGATGTTGATTTTTGGTTCTAGGCGATGGTAGGAGTCGATCCTGTTCACTTTCGGGTACTCTCACTTCAGTTTCGTTTACACGCTGCTTGCGGATGAAGACCAACAATGCACACACAAAAACTCCTGATATGACAAGGATTCCGATAAGGGTACCCATGGCAATTGCAATTCCTGGCAGTCTGATTCTGTATTTGTCTTGGTCCAGCCATGACAAAGAAATTGGCCTATCTATCAGAAAGACACAGGAACTATTATTGGAGCTGGAACAACCTTTCTTCAAAATGCGAACTTCTTTGTCGGCACCACCTTGAACCCTTAAGAAATGAGTATTGGCGTTACTTTGTCGGCAGTTGAGTATTGCCCCATGTAAGGTCTCAATTTCATCGCTACAGTGAAACAGGTGTTGAGTAGTATTGGACCAAATGATGTGCAGCCTCAGAAATTCCTCCAATTTTGTTGAATTCAACGTAATTTCTTCCAATAACAACGACTGAGCAGTTGGAACTAGCAATGAGTAGTCTTGACTGCGTTCAAACACCATGCGGAGACTTTCAGAACTTTCCAGGTACGCTTTGAAGTCAAAGGAATTCGTTATGTCTAACAAATTCTGAAGTGTGATTACTAGCGTGTCAGGAAGGTATACGTTACGCAAAGGGTGAACAACACCTTGGTCAAAGAACAGATCAGAGCTTTTATGGAGAATAATTGGATCTCTTATGGTACTCAGGTTGAGTGCCACATGGTCATAATCGGGCCTCTCCCGATAAATGTCAACTGTAATATTTTCTTTGTGAAAGTTGGTAGTTTTTACGTGACTTTCCGTAGAGTCGGTATAAATCAGGTCGCTCAAAATATAGTTTTTCATTATTATATTTAAAGCAGTGACATTATGCTCCAGGTACTCCAGATTAAGATCGTACTGGCTCCATGCATTGAAACATGGGAGCAAAATTGTGTAGCCCTTTCCATTTGGTTGGAGGTCCAATAGATTCAGTTCCCGTAAAAACTTCAATGATGTCGAGCAACCGGAAAATGGGTCAATTGAGGAGACGAGGTCGGCTGGCAATAAAATGTCGTCTTGTAAAAAAAAGATTGTAACATTGGCGACCTGGATCGGATCCTGATCCTTGACGCGATATTTCTTGTTAATGACATGAGTGGTTTTATCGTGATGACCAACTCTTTCGATTTTTAAACGCTGGCACTGGCCTCCTAGCCTTTTGTTGGATGAGCAGAACAATGAATCATACAACCGTACCTGCTTGTCGTCAGAGAAGTCTCGGGTCAAATTAACGCCGTCATCAACGAAGTGATAAAGTAAACTGCTTTTCGAATATCCGAGACTGTCTTTAGTGGAATCGATGGCGAGAAAAAGTGTTAATGGCTTTTCATAACTGCCGTCGATTAGATATGAAAGGTTTCTGATGTAGATCTCCTCTATGAAATGATCCGCTCCCATCCCCAAAAGCATTTTCTCGGCCGTAAAGTGCAAATAATTCGATAGGAAATCAAGATTCGAGAAGATATGAGCAACACCGGTTCGATAGAGAACGTTGCTAGTGGTAGCTAGAGAGTTATTTGCGATAATGGTTGAGCCGTTGTCATGAGATTGAAGCAAAAGTGGGTCTCCGTTGAGATTCAATAGCACTTCCGTCTCGAAGCGCCCCCCTAACGTGGTGTTCATCATGAGTGATTTAAGCAGTGCCCAACGATCTCGTTTTTGCGTTTTCATCAAAGGAAGAGATCTTGGAAGTTGACTTTCTGTGATCAGATATGCAAGCTGGAATTTGTCAAAGATCTCTTCGAAAGCATTGTTATCGGGGATAATGACTGTTTTTCGATCAAACATAGAGTTGTCTTTCAGAGTTGAGGTGACTTCAACGAGCTTGAAAAAGTGACAGAGATAAGCTTCTCTATTAAGCAACTCGCTGAGCAATGGAGAGTCCGGTATTTGAGCTGCAATACTACAAAGCGTTGCATTTTGCATATTTGGCTTCAATGTCTCGGTAAAGACAGGCACTTCATCGATCAACCAGCTGCCATCCCCTTTCACTTCTAACAAGTGGAGTCGACTATCATTGGACATAATAATGTGACGGCCCCAATTGAAGACCATGGGGTCTAGTACAGTATCGTGAAGCAAATAATTGTGTAATTTGAGGGCATCCGTGTGATTCGCATAGGCGGAATTAATTGGTGCAAATAGAGTGAAATTATCTATGCCATTCAAATAATCGACGAATCCGCATTTTTGGACTTTTCTTAGAAACGTAGAGAATTCGACGTTCTGCCAGAGCAGGTCCACGACTGTTGTGAATGGAAACCTCTCATCATTGGTATCCTTCGGCACAGTTCTAGCACAAAGGCAAAGTTGAGAGAAGCATAGCCAGATATATAGCCACAAGAAAACCATGCTGCATTCTGTCTGCCGCTCTAGGTGCGAACCTGTTCTACACTTTCTACATTAGAAATATTAAGGCTTTTGCGTTCCTCTCGTTTATGAGTACATTAGCATGAATGTCTTTAGTGGAAGACAAGACATTGATCATCCCTACTATGATGTGAAGGACGGAATGGCATGATAAAATTATCCTAACACGTAGTACTTGGTAAGTAGGAGATGACTTATTTTCTTCCAAGGTTTAGTTTAGGGACTGCGGATCTGAAATCTGCCCTGTGTGATGTAAAAATGAACTATGGTATGTAAGAGCCCTGGTCGACGTCCACGTTATCGCCATCATGGATGAGTGCATTTAATATTCTAATTTCTCCTCAGTACTTATTACAAATCGATCATGAAATCACTTGAATGAAGAGCATCGAGCAGCGTGAGTCTAACAATTCGTACTCGACCGTTGACGTCGATTGTAATTAGACGACAGCGAAATTGATCTATCTTCTCCGAATATTTTGAGTGGCTTTGCTTTTCAGGTTGATGCCGAGGTAACCCAACAAATGTTCAAAGATTTCATGAGGCACTTCAATATGGGGGGGGTAAATAGGAATCAAGTTGCGGTCGTGGCAAGACGTTTCGGATTCGTTGAGTTTGGTCTTTGTTAGGATGTAATGGGACCAATAGTACCAAGCTGTGTGTAATAGTGCTGGGAAACTCAAAGAAGATAATGCCGAGAAGGTTGCACTTACCGTTTCACGTTTTCATAGAGGCGTGAGTCCGAAAGTGGGAGAAACGCCCACGCTGTAGCGAGAGGAATGCTCACCGGCGATTTCATGGACGTCGTGATCGATTTGTTTAAGTTTAGGAATAATAGGGAAGCAATCTTTTCAGTTTTTAGGAGTGATTACCCGAGCTATATGGTGGACTTTAGTCGTTTACCAAGCGTGATGGGAACCAGGGATGCTTTGTAGCCAAAGTATGCTGAAGTTTTCCAACTCCACAAGCTAACCAATGTTGTCGATACTCGGTAAAGGGTTTCCTCCGATCCTGAATTAAAGGCTCTAGGACATCGAGTAGTATTTCGTGGACTCAGAAGGGCTTTAGCCTGACCCAGTTGTGCAGCACATATTGCGCGTGAAAATATTGTACCTCGAGCCTCAATGCTTAAAATGATACTCGCACTTCTCAGGAAATCTGTAACTAGAGTTGAGAGCTATATCAGCCATATCCTGGACTGTCCCTGAATCCAATCGAGCTCGGAGAGTGTGGTAACAGATAATTCTCGTGTGACTAGCCTATGACTTTTATCCCACGAAATGTAGGCGCCAGCAATAGTAAGATAGGTCAGATGCGTACCAGCATCAAGGGGGAGGGGATGTTTTGGGCATTAAAGTTGGTTTGTGGAGGCCTAAGAATGTGCAAGATATCAAGTTCAAATAGGCTAAGGCACATAACATTGATTGCAATAATAACTTCGATACCATGGTCCTCAGTTGGTATTTCTTGACTCGTTCGTTACATTTGAGTAGAAAACATCATATTGAAACGAGGACTATGGTGCTTCTTTTCAACTCTTTAAAATAATTCTCGGTTGCACTTTTAATACGGAAGCTGATGGCGCACTTATGGCTTATGCACTGGCTCCTGTGCCCTTTTTGGCGATTTTGAAGTAGATTATGAAATACATACAAACAGAACATCAATATATCGAGGCAAAATGCTTACACATGACGATGCTACATGATGTTGACATCAAGCAACCCTGCTTTGAGAGTTCGAGTCACATTGTACGGTCTTATCTCAGCTCCGAGGACTTATATTTAACGAAAAGTTTGACGATACTTGAACAGTAGACGTATTTATATTGCATCTGCTAAATCCGCTGGTTTAGTGGTCAGCGGCCGCTCGATTAAGTCTGGTTCCTGCTCTGAAAACTTCTAAGATGCCATTAGAGGGAGAAAATTCTCTTCTAAAGAAGAGAGACTCTCAAAATGTCCATTACATGTCGATTCCAATTCAAAGAAATGCCGACGACTATTCATCTGAATACCAAGTTCAACCTGGAAGTCACCCCAAGAGACACCTGCTGGACCAACCCATAGGATCTTTCAAGGGAGTCAACTCATTAGGGCGTTTTGCGTCTTCTTTTAGAAGGGCCAACTCGTTCATGAACATTGAGGTTGGGACTGACAAAGAACGAACGTATTTCAAAGACGGACAAGATGCGCTTTTTGACCCACATACTCTTGCACCGGCTTCAGACGGTAGGAGGCTTTCTCTCGCTGTTACTACCCGTGGTGGGGTTTCAGTTAGGCCTTCTGTGGACGAATTCCATATTTCGCCCGCCAATAGGTTGGACGGTAGTGCGCTGTATGATGATGTGGAGAGCCTCTCTGCAATTGTAAGCCCTACATCCTTTGATCAAGGAATTTATCGAAGCCCCACACTGTGCTTCCAGGATCCAACACATGCGGCGGACCCTGATACACCATCCGTCACTCTAAAACAAGTTGAAACCAAAGAAGGTAAAGTTGTCACAATGTTAGCTGGCCAGTCCACTGCCCCCCAAACTGTCTTCAATTCGGTCAACGTTTTGATTGGTATCGGCTTGTTCGCGTTGCCGTTGGGCCTTAGATATGCGGGGTGCATCTTTGGTATTGCCTTGTTAGCGACTTTCGCGGCGGTCACCTTTTGCAGTGCTGAACTTCTATCCCGTTGCCAAGACACGGATCCTACATTAATCTCTTATGGTGATTTGGGGTATGCTACTTTTGGCTCAAAAGGTAGAGCTTTAATCTCATTTCTTTTCACCTTGGACCTGCTGGGTAGTGGTGTTGCCCTATTGATTATTTTTGGTGATTCATTGAACGTGTTGTTCCCCAAATATTCGGTCACTTTCTTCAAAATTATTGCATTTTTCGTTATCACTCCCCAAGCGTTTGTTCCTTTGAGTGTGCTTTCAAATTTGTCCTTATTAGGCATTATATGCACATTAGGAACAGTTGTCTGTATCACATTTTGTGGTCTTGTGAAGAGTACGTCTCCTGGTTCTTTAGTGGATCCCATAGTTCCTCCTTTATGGCCAGAGAATATGACAAACTTCTGCTTGTCTATTGGACTACTCAGTGCTTGTTGGGGTGGGCATGCCGTCTTCCCTAATTTGAAAAGTGACATGAGACATCCCAGAAAGTTCAAGAGTTGCTTGGTTACCACATATTCCATAACGGCAACAGCTGATATCTCGACGGCCGTGATTGGAATTCTCATGTTTGGAATGTCTGTAAAAGATGAAGTCACCAAAAGTCTCTTGTTAACGGAGGGATATCCCCGCTTCATTTACGTGCTAATATCTGTTCTCATGTCATTAATCCCTATTTCTAAGGCACCTTTGTGTGCTCGGCCTGTCACCTCCGTAGTTGATGTCATGACTGGCGTTGGTCCCCTCGAAGATGACTACAACACAGACACGGTATCTCGTTCAAAGCCAATAATTAAAGCTTTCAATAAGCTTGTTGTCAATGTCTTCATGGTTGGCATAAGTATTCTATTCCCTGAATTTGACAAATTCATTGCTTTCCTAGGTGCTGGATTGTGCTTCCTTTTGTGTCTGATTTTACCCTGCTTGTTTTATATGCGCATTTGCTCGGATACTATCAAGCGCTGGGAAAACATAGTATGTGTGGTCACAATTGTCGTTAGCGTGTTCCTCTCTGTTATTGGAGTTGGCGCTGCTATTATTTCATAATTTTTACGGCCATACAGAAGGTATATCGGTTGTCAGAGTGCTCTTTTTTCCTCAAGATGATTTTGAAATTGAGTAGTTGCTTCTAGTCGTGATAAGAATTCTAGCTCGCATGGACATGAAGAGTTCAGTCAAGGCGCAATTGTTTTTTTTTAGTAGGGTGAAAATGCCTTATTCTGATTTATCAAACCATTGCTTTTTGCCCTAGGAGAAAATTCCTTATTCAAGGTAACAATGTATGTACGACATGCACCTCCCTGAAGGACCTCAAGGGTTTACATAGCGCAAAGTGAGCGTTGAGCGCTATACGAGGTGGGTAAACATAGCTTACATACGGATTTATGACAATTTTATTGATGCCCTTGTGAATAAAGAGCTCTTCAAATGTAAGAGAGTGCTTTCTCTGTGTTGAACATTTGTGGGTCCCAACGAATTCAAATCGTGAACCTAATTTAAACAATTTGATCAGGAAGGAAGATTAAGCGTAATGGAAGTAACTAAAAACTGAAACCTTACGCCATCTTTGTGGCGGTTTCTCATATGTTGTGGAACACCTGAACGTTGCTAGTCGAATTTAGTCGTATTTAGTCGTAGCTCACGTTCTTGTAAGGGCTTCATGACGAACTACTAAAGCACCTTTGTCGAAACTTTGTCACTTTATACCTCATGCTAAAGTATAAAAAATTTTGACGCATTGAACAGATCAATTAATGCGATGAGCTGCGTGAGGAGCCTAGCTATACTAACAAGACCTCGATTGACATGAGCTTCGATTTCAGAAAAACGATTTGTGCCAACCCTATTGGCATCATAGATGATGCGCCAAATTTCTCGGTCACTTCCTTATCCTTAGTGAAAGATTATATGGATGATGTTATTCGTAGTCAAAAGAATAGCGAAGTAGAGAAATCCCCATTAGACGAAATTTTTATCGAGGGTCTGGATGCAAATCAGGTCTGGCAGCAGGTTAGACTAGTTTTAGAAAGCAGCGGGTCTAATTTGTTAGCGAAAATCGGATCTTTGCATACAGAAAGTGAAAATTTGAGCGGCAGTGACATTGGGGCCGAAGAGAGTGAACAAGACTATAATACGTTCTCTAATGAAAATGGAGAAGAAGTTCTTGATGAGTTTGAACAAGATGTCCGAGATGATGATGATGAAATTGAAGACGACGATGATGATGTAGAAGTCGAGGATGATGATGAAGAAGTCGAATATGACGATGAGGTTCGCGTGGATTATAATGGTCATGAGGGCCAAGAAAAAGTGGAGCCGGATGGGAGAAGGGATGACACTACTTTGAGAAATGCTGACTTAGATTCATCCAAGATATTTGAAAGAAATGGTGATCAGTTTGGGTTGAACGACGATTTCTTTGACCTTGATACTTTTAACAAGCAAACTGCCGAAGCCGAAAACGAAGTTGATGGAGAGGATTCAATCAACTTTTTTGAAGATGTATCATCTGAAGAGGACGAGGAAGCAGAATACTATGAGGATTTCTTTGATCCTCCCACTTTTTCAAAAGAAGGACATCATTCAAACGAGAATTTTATTGGGAGCAACGACAAAGAACAGTATTCGGATGATGTTAGTGT
The DNA here is from genome assembly GCA_900074725.1 of Lachancea dasiensis. Classification (NCBI taxonomy): domain Eukaryota; kingdom Fungi; phylum Ascomycota; class Saccharomycetes; order Saccharomycetales; family Saccharomycetaceae; genus Lachancea; species Lachancea dasiensis. The sequence continues at coordinate 977,885 of LT598454.1, forward strand.
AAACTCCGATGCTGAATACGACCGCGCTATGGAATCTGCTAAGATGGATCTATTTGCTGATGCTGATGAAGATGCTACTGAACAAAACGACAACGACAACGAGAAACTGTCTACATTCCAACGTCAACAGCTCGACATTCAGAGGCAGATTGCTCAACTTGAAAAGGAAGCCATAGCCGAAAAAAAATGGGCCCTCAAGGGTGAAGTGAAGGCCAACGATAGACCTGATGATGCTTTACTCACGGAGGAAATTGACTTTGAGAGAACCTCCAAGCCTGTACCCGTCATAACCGCGGAGATGACTGAATCTCTCGAAGACATGATACGCAGAAGAGTTCTCCAGAACGAATTTGACGACCTTGCTAGAAGGGTTATGACAAATGCCACCTTTTCGAAAAACAGGCCCCAATTTGAGCTCAGTGATGCGAAATCTACCAAATCTCTTGCAGAGCTCTATGAAGCTGACTACGAAGGCGCTCCACAGGTGGCAGATCTGTCGGAAGAGCTCAAGCACGCTCATGATGAGATTTCAGAGCTCTATAAAGATCTTGTTTACAAGTTGGATGCTCTTTCGTCTGCGCACTTTGTCCCCAAGCCAGCCCAAAAGCAACTTGAGGTGAAAGTCCAAAGTGCGGCCATCAACATGGAAGATTCTCAGCCGCTCACCATGTCCACAGCTCCTACATTGGCGCCCCAGGAAGTTTACAACCCAGGCGCCTCCCGAGGGAACAGTGAAATTTCCTTAAAGAATGGGGTGGTGATGTCGAGAGAGGAGCTATCGAGAGAGGATAAAAATAGACTAAGACGTGCTTTGAAGAGAAAGAGATCCAAACATCTGGCTTCTAAAAAGAGTGGGCCACAGAAAAAGAGCAAGAAGAGTGACGTTATAGATACACTATCACAAGCGAGAAATGTGACGATCATAGACAAGAAGGGTAAGCAGGTGGATGTCAAAGGTAATGTTAAAAAGTTTAGTACGCCAGAAAGTCAAAATTTCAAACTTTAGGAGAACATGGAGTATGAATGAAAGCATCTACAGAAGGACGCTGCAGAATTTTACAATTCGCTAGGAGTATATAAGTACAGCATAAAATTAAACAATTATCTTTGCATGAACGAATTTCAGAAAGGGTTTCTTCTAAATCGACCAAAGCCCACACCGCCAACCCTATACATTGGGTCCCGTCCGTCGTAATAGGTTTACTTGCTTGCACGTTGAATGCACTCTTGGTAATATTAAGCTTGTGAGTGTTTATAGACTAGCCTAAATACATACTTTGCCAGCAAACAACGCTAGGCGCCAAAACCCCTACAAAGTGGAGCTATATAAGAGGATCAGAATTTTGGGCCAGTTGCTCCATTTGAATTTGTCATCAGGATTCTCAAATTAGAGCGCTGCTATCACCCGCCAAAAAGCCGAGTATTTTAGTACCACTCGGCCTGGTGATCAAAGACCTTCGAATCTGGCAACAATTTTACTTGAGAGAATCTCTTGACTTTTCTAGTATGCCCTTTGTTCCCTTCACAACAAGTGGGCTGTAATGTTTTAGCAAGAGAAAGTTTTCCCATATGGTCGCTGCCTCCGCGTTGCTTCTTGATGGCGTTTGAGCTTCTAACTGAAAAGACCCATTTCCAATCCGATCTTCTGTAGAATAAAGACCTCCAACCTCGGGGTATCTGCTCATGAGCTTATCCATAAATTTGAGTACAGCAACACCAGTCTTTTCAGGGGTGTTGGCCATTGCAGTATAGAGTCTTTTGGTGAATGCCGCTGCGCGGACTTTAGAGCCCGATTTGGATCTGAAAAAGACGTAATCCAACGCTCTTAATAAAAGTTCAGCCTTAGTTGAAACATTAACAGAAGGTTTGATAAACTCGCTATTCAAAGGATCGGCCATTCTTAAAGATTTATGAGAGTATTCGAGATCGGCATCGAGCGAAATGTTGGGTATTATCGCGTACAGAGCGTCGACGAATGAAGAGAGATCCATTGTGACTTTCATGGCACTGTGACGCGATACAAGGGAAAACGCTGTGACGATGCAAAGTAAGACCTTACGGGTTTCAGTCGAAGACAAGCTATCTAACTCGCTTGTAGTAATCAGTTCTCTCAAAACTTCCAAAAAATCACCTAGGAGATCAAAATTAGACATGTGGCCAAACTTTGCAAGACCCTCGAGCACCGCACCGATCAGTTGAGAATTATTTTGCCTCAAAATATTCAAGTATAAGGCTAGCGCCAATTTCAGAATTTCTGCCTGATTTCTTTCCCGCTCCTCGGCAAAAACTGTCTGCTGGGCTCTATGCATTTCTTCCTCTACTTTTTTCAGCTCTTTCCTAGCTTTCCTTTGTTTTTTAGAAATGTGAACTCTATCTTTTTTTTTCAGCTTCGGTTTCCGATGCTCATCCGTCTTGGTGTTAGGATCGTAGCCTTGGAGAATTTCCAATGAAAGTAGAATATTTAAAGCTGATTCGTCAACCAGAAAAGACCTGGTTTTGAGGGTTTTTGAAAAGATTCGAACAACATCTAGGGAGATGCTACCTTCGTCGTCCTCACTCAATAAATTCTCCAGAGCCTTTATGATCTTCGTATAGACCGGATCAGCTTTGGGATTGGGTTTGCAGATTCTGCGAATAAGTAACGATAAAACTTCCGTACTGAAGTTAAATCGAGAAGCAGTGGGTAAAAGTTCCACAGCAGCGCTGGCCGCTAGGTTTCCCAGAGCGACCTGTATCGTGTTGCCACTGTTGGGAGTCTTCGCGAGTGTGGCTAGCAACTCTATGTATTCTTTATAGTTGTGAACCAAGACCTCTTCAAAGTTGCGAAGCTTAGCAACCTCTTTTGACACTTTTTCCCTCTTTTCCAAGTCCGAAAGTGGCCTAATTTTGTAACCGGGGATGATGCTTTTGAACACAGGCACAAGCGCCAGCATTGAAAACTTACAGGTATTTGTATTTTTCGACTGAGCCATCTTTCGTAGACGAGTTAGGGATGCAATATGTTCCTCAGAGTCTTCCATTAAATTCTCGACTGCTTCAGCAATTTCTTCTTTCAGCTTTAGAACGCGCTCAGCAGTGTCCACCGTTGCCCCTTCGTCTTCTTCTTCCGGCTCTGGCCCTGATTCTGCCTCGTGCGGTTCTTCACTCTGTGTGCTCTCTTTACTCTGTGTGCTCTCCTTGGCCACTTCGGTTGACTTAGCCGGTCTAGCGTCGATGATTCTTCGTTCTACCTTGCCCTTCACTTTAATAGGTAATCCTTCGACCTGGTCTTCAATATACCCCAACTTCCTCGGTTGCAATTCGTAATCCTGTTCTTGATCATCCCAGGATTTCTTGCTGGGCACTAAGTCCTCTATATTTTCGAAATCTTCGCGTGTGAATAGCCCGCCTTCCAACAATGCATCTTGTTCTTTGCGTCTTTTAACGTTTCTCTCGTGAGCTGCCTTTTGAGATCTTTTCTGTGAGACCATGCTCAATACAAACTTTGAAGAATCCCAAGAGGTTTGTCTATCGGCTTGTATCTCAGCGACTGTTCGAAAGATGAAGTATGATGCGATGAGATGAGCTTTTATGAAATAATATAAAAATTTTTTAATTTCTTACGTTTAGAGCTCAAACGAAATCTGAGTATTCTCCCTTTCGTTGAGAGGATGGCATAACTGCTGAGCTCGGAACCGAAAAGAGGGAAAAAGATTGCGTCGGTAATCTAATTTTGACCCGACAATGGAGCTGAGACTTGTTATGGTTGACCCTCGTCCCTCTGCGAAGTTGAGCAGCGTTACATCAAAAGACAGCAACTGTTACAAACGCCAAAGTCAAGAAGTTCAAGATAAGAAAACGTCACCGGTAATTATACACACATTCAACAATACTGCAGCTCTAAAATCATCTGGTATGGAATGCAGGAGAGCTGGGGGGTCAAGAAACATGGTCACTAAACCCAAAAACGGCATCAAAGGCGAAAGACAACCTCAGTGCATAGGGAAAAAATCGGCGTTTGAGTCGCTACCGCCGGTTCCGAGAGCTAGAAAGGCCAACGGTAACTTTGAAAAGACTTTGACGTTCGTGAGTTCTGTTGTGGGTGACTTCAATCTGGAATATGCAAATGCATGGCAGTCGTCGCTAAATTTTGACGGAAATAAGCCTCAACGACCTTTGTTCCGCATAGCCAATAGAAAGTTTCGAAGGCCGTCTATCAAAAAGGACGGATCTCTGGGAACATCAAATGTAATTGATCCTAATTTCTCTTTTTCATACAACTCACTCAATCTTAGGGAGGGCAAGAATTCAAAGCCGCGGACAACGTCGTTCGACACAAGTCCGCTGTTCAGAGTCAGCTATAATAATCGGTGACATCCGTATCTGAGCCTACTCCTTTCTGCATGAAATCCGTTCGGGAGCTAGCTCCAACCTGCCCTTCCACGTAGCTGATTTTCCTTTTCAGCCACAGGCATTATTTCAGTTTCAGGAAATCGCTGAAGGTGGTTTCAGATTCTCTTTTCAAAGGTTGCCTCTTAAAATTCGTTGAATATTAGCTGGGCATGGATGGCTTGTGGAATATTTACATGAATGCCTCCCCTCCCTAGAGAAAGAGAAGCCTCTGCCTTCCTAGTCTGATATTTACATCTTTTGGTAATCTTGAAAGTCCTCAAGACTAGTCTAAATCGCGGAAATTTGCCATCATAGTTTCAATATGTATTGGAGAGTAATGGCTTTCAATCGCTCCACGAAGTCAGGTTCCTCAATGATGGTTCCATACGCCGAAAAATGACTTTTAATTTGCTTCACGATTGAGGGACCTGAAACTATTTTTTGCGCAGTCGCTGCCTCGAGAATAACGTGGGCAAAATCCCTATCCTTGACTCCGAGGTATGCGACAATGAGTGATTCCGTAAGTAATGCAGCGTCTGTGAAAGAATTCTCTGCTGATGGATTCTGCCTTAGTTGATGGATGTTCTTGTTGAAAATATCTAGAGACTTGTTAATGTCAAAGTTGGAATAAGCCACAACTAGAGCTCTTTTTGTTGACAGAAAAAGCCTTTCCTGAGAAAAGTGAGATGTCATTTTCACGGCGTCTTGGAATTGGTGCTTGTCATTATTTTTTATACTGTTGTAAATTGTTGCCAAAAAAATCTCATACTTTAAAAGCTCATCTGGCTCCTTTATTGCCGCTAAAAAGCGCTCAGCTCTAGAAAGCTGACCTCTGTGGATCCCCAAACAGCGGAGTGTGATGCGACGTAAACTGTTTGTTTCTGTGGAGAGATCGCACAAGCTTGTAACAGCAGCAATGTATTTCTCGAATGTTGCGTCTGTGACCAACTCTGAAGGGGAAGTAATCATAATGGGCCGGTGGCAATGCTTGCTTATTTGCTCTAGATTCCATTGAATCTTGCTATTGGCCTCTATCTCATCCTCTGTCAAGCGTATTAATTTATTCTCGCCAACACACTTGAAGACGCGATTGAACGAGGAGAAGTCCGCCTTGAGAAGCACTTGTGGATGCTTGTGAAATAATTGATAAATTTGGTAGTCTGTGAGGTCAAGCTTGGCCCTTAAGATCTTCGAAGATGGGACGTAGTATTGGACAATATATTCAAGTAAGGTAGAGGCTTTGGCAGCCACGCAGGCCTCGAGAAGTGTTTGCCATGTTGCTTCCGGCACCCCGTTGGCATCCTTAAGACAATTTATGACAAAAAAGCATCTTGAAATGTCGTTGAGGTTTAAGCTGCTTTTCCCGTCAGCAATATCAGCAAGGTCAAAGCTTAAGAGCTTGTCAAGGACTGCCCGTAAAGCTTCCTTTGAATCCTTGACAATTTTATAATTGTTCAGGAAAATTTCCCATGAGCTTTGGACTCTTCCAGGATTACTCCTAATAATTTGAATAAAGCTATTGGGGGTTAATTGGCCGCCAATTTTACTCAGCTCTCTAGCATGTATGGCGCCAACAGCGTGGTCATGCACAGTTAATGACTCAATTATTCGATTATGAATTAAACTGCAACTTTCCAAAGGCACTTTTGTCGATTTCAGTCCACTCAGAATTGTCTTTGAGAAGGTATACGGCGTCAGCTCCTTGGGAAGTAGCTGCTCTTTGTCCAACTGGTGGACTGGTAGACTCTTCATTAGTGAGAGATAAAGCTCTTGCGTATTTCTAGACTTGCTGGTCAAAGATCGCAAGTGAGCCGAGAAATGCCATTTGAGGTTCTTTTTCTGCATGCCCAGCAGCTTTGGCCCTTGAATGGTTCTAGAATTAACTTACCTAACTGTTTGTTAAGATAATTCTCTCTAACTTTTTCTAAAACCATTCTTTCTTCGTATACTTTACAATTACCATCTGGCAGGCGAGAGTAAAAACAACGCGGACACGGAAGCATGTGCACAATTTGGCCAGCGAACTTGGTCAATCCATGTAAATGAGATCATAGACTATCAAAAAAATTGCCTAAGCTATTACCAACTTTCTTTCTGTTTGGTATTGCTTTCAAGTCCCTGTTTTCAATCTTCTGTAAAACCTTGATTGAATGAATAGGAAAGGCACCACAGTAGTGGTCACGCAAGTAAACTAAAGCGTAAGATATTGCAGATACCTCATCTGGCAGCATTGACATCAGAAGCAGATCAATGGCCTTGGTATACGATATTTTCACTAGGTCGTTCAAATAGCAGTCTAAAAATGTCCCTTCTGATAATATAAATAATGTAAAAGTATCGGACTAATGAACTATTTGATGTGACAATCGAAGTGGTCTTCGTCTATCTGTGAGTTGTTAAGGTAAGGGGGGGGGGAGGGGTAAAAAATTCAAAGCTGGGGGCTCAAAAAAGCGCAAAGTGCAAAGTGCAAGTTTGACGAAGTTCTTTAGTGTTTCTTCAACTCAATCTCTTTTCCTAAACGTAAGCGTCTTATCATAAGTAGATAAAAATGAAAGCTTGTCAATTAACATTATATGGACTGCGCAATTTCGAACAAAAGGAAACCCTGTGAAGTCGGGGATTAGCATGGTAACGAATTGCGATTCTGTAGTGCACCTCGGCGAGCTTAGATTGATGATGTTCCTGTTGACAGATGGGCTAATCATCAAAAATTGATTCAAAAATTATCAAGGTGTGCAAAGGAAATACCTCTAACAAGAAATGAGAGCCAGTGGCATGGAGAAGTATAGGTGATCATTCTTGCGCTAGAAGGATAAGCATCAAATGATACTTTGGGCTTGGCAGCAGGCTCATGTGAAAAAGCGCATGAACTGCTGCACACAGTTTTCCTACCATGGTTTTCAAAAACCGAAAGATGTGAAAATGATTACGCTAGCCAGCAGGGAAATCGCATCCAGGAGATGACGCTGATTGCCCGCTCCCTCAAAAGTCACCATATATCGTGTGGAAGTGGCAGAAGAGGTGGATGATAAGTTCTGGGCATCTGTTGAGTTAGAGGAGCCTGACAGTGAAGAACCTGTCCTTGGTGGATGTAGAAGTGGATATTCCGAGGCTGCAATAGTCCCTGCGTAGTTTGAAATTCTTGAATGGGTTGCAATCGTAGTCTTCTCAGGGGTCGCATGAGTTTTGATACTGCCCTTCTTTGAGATGGTAGGTTTTGCTGTAGTGTTCCCTAGGTGTGGAAGTCGGGTTACTGAGCTATGTGGCACACTTCCATTCTCGGTTCGGGCTTCACCTTGAGAGAAATGAAAAGTTTCGCCGCCACTATTGGAATTGGCAATCGAATTCACCCAGACCGAGAATGCTACCGGCTGCGAAGCAGATGTTGCCTCCCACGACAAACTACTATCATTTGGAGGTATAAAGTCCGACGTTGGTATACCAACTCTCGACACAGAGGCGAGAGTGCTCATCTCAAAATAGCTGGAGGATATGTCTGACTTTCTGGAGGTGAGTGAAAGCGTTTGAATTGTTGTGGGGTTCACCGTTTCCGATGGTGCACTGGGAGCTGAATCTAGAGCAGAGCTCATACCAAATGACTTAAATTTAGATGTTGAAGAATTAACACTGGCTTTTTGCTCACATGTGCTACACAGTGGGGTCGTGATTTCTGAAGTCAATATTGTGCTTCGGGAGATTATAGCGCTTGATAGCACAGTCTCGCTAAGCTTACTCTCTGATCTCGCTGACGAAGTGCCCGATAGCAAGAATGATGTTTCTAAACCCAAGCTGAGGGCCGATGCGGAGGTCGAGGTAGAACTGAAAGATCTTTCCTCCCCCGAAGAGGATTTTGAAGTATTAAACCTTTCAGAGAAGAATGTTGTTTCGATTGAGGCGTATGAGGTCCGAAGGCTCACCGAACTGATTGACGTTGAACACGGCATATAGTCACAGAGGGCTGATGTTGACAAAGTAGAGGCGTTTCTTCCGTATTCACTACTCAAGGAGCTTGATGAAAAATATTCTGAAGTTTCCGAACAATTATGGTGAGAGCAATTGATTAACGTTGATGTTGTTTTGGTAGGGGTGGTTCGCAGAGTTGAGTCTGCCGTTGAGTTGGGTAGCAATAAAGAAGTCAAGCTGGTAAGGAAACTTGAAGACTCTGAAGCATCACCCTTGGTTACTGAAGTTGAGTGGCTGGCTGTTGCTGAAGAGCTAGTCAATTTTGACACGCTTGAAGTGCAAGAGCAGGGAGTGTCTACATGGACCGTCATCTCGGTTGCACCGGAGGAAGCAGGTTCTGTAGTAGTGGTTCCGTAGGTCTCTGACCATAGACTTGTAGTTGTGGTGGTTGTTGTCGATTTTGCGATGGTCTGACCGGTGGCAACTGCGGTTCCAGTGAAGGTCCCATCTTTTATGATAAATACCGGGGACTGACTCACTGTCGTAGTATAAGACTTACCATCTTCGGTATTGGTACATGTGTAATCAAATGAAATACTGTGAGCCACAGAGGAGGCAGCTGCATCGAGCTTTTGTAAATTATTGACCCAGACACGATAATCAGGTTTAAGCTTCTCGAAAGAAAGTGATAGCGTAGCCCCATTACAAGTATAGTCGCCTTCAAAATCCTCGTAATCAGTGGGAAAATACCACTCATTGTAATTCTTGGAAAGTTGAACTTGGGCAGTCGCACACTCATAGCCGGTCCCCTTGCCATCGGGATGGTAATCGATTACCTGACTTCCACCCAAAATATAACCATTAGGACATGTAAAGCCTAAGTAGTAGGATTCCATCGTTCCATAGGTGGTTGTGTGACCTTCGTAGTAATATTCTTCAAAATCAGAAGCAGGGTCAAATCTCGTAGACGCACTCATCCCATCTCCGAAATCAATAGTTTTCAGGCCCGAATCAAAATAGTTGGCATTCTTCAGTTCGTACTGATAGGCTGAGCCACCGTTGCTGAAAACAATACCTATCGCAAGAGTTCCTGTCAAAGATGAAAAAGAAGACAGACTCTTCATGGCATCGCATCTAAGGGCTGAGCTTTCGAATTTGTAGGCAGCTTGTTGGGTAGCGTAACATCTGAAAAGTCGATTGCCATCATTGGTTGAAATATATTGGTAGTCAGTACCATCTGAAAATTTGATGCGGTATACGTGAGGCAGATTAAGCAAGAAATAGTCCTCTTGTGAAATGGTAGCGGGATTGCTCAGTTCAAAATCAAAGGTAAGTTTCCAGATTTTGTGCGGAAGTTTTTGGTTACTCAGTGCTTCAAGGGATAAATCATTAAAGGCTATCTGGGAGATTTGAGCTCCCAAAACACAACTGATCATTGACATGAGTGTTAGCACCATGGTGGTAAGGAGAGAGATACAAAAAAGGACCATAATCAGTAGAACATATACGTGTCTTTTATCGAAACCAAAAACTTTTGTTCATAAAACAAGTTCGATACACACTGATTTTATAGGTCGCTAGGATAGAGCCGCCTGGAATCTTTGAGGTTCCCAAAACCACCATTTTTGTGTTTGCATGGGAGGCTTGAACGGAACATGTTTCGAAACCATATTTATCATCCATCCACCTTCACCAATCAGTAGTTTGGACAGTACTCAGATGCCAAACTTGGAACAATTAATTGCATTGCATACTTGCCCTAAATGATCCAATATCAAAGCATAACAAGAGCATCAAGAAGCACAGTCATTTGCCTTGCTTGCTTCAGTTCAAACACATTCAAAGCCAAAACCGGCAAAAGTTGGCAGTGGTAAACTCAAACACCCTGTTTACTGCAATGGGATGTGTTTTGTTGTGGAGAAAACAGTTTCCCCTTACAGGTGTCAATAAAAAACAAGCTCAGATAGTAAACATGCTGAAAAGCCTCAAGTGAACGAGGTAGGACATCTGCTGTGCGCTAATGGTAGACCTAAGAGAGATGCCACCTTGGCCACCTTCAGGTACAGGTATAGGTTAGCTTGTTTAAATTATCTTCAGAAACACTTACATTTAAGTGTAAGGACAAGGTGGGCTCAACCTAATTTTTTCTCGGTATGAAAAATTTGGAATCGGAGGGCCAAACGTTCTTTGACTTCCTCCCAGCCAAGCCAGCTTGATCTTTTAGCCATTACACAGATTTTTAAAATGCACAATTCGAACCCGCTCCATGACACAACAATAGCGAGTGAAGTTTTTAAAAACAAGCCCTGTAGGGGGCTCGAACCCCTAACCTTATGATTAAGAGTCATACGCGCTACCGATTGCGCCAACAAGGCTGCTCTCCTTGGCTGATTTAAACAAACTCTTTTGTATCCGCTCCTAATAATCATGTGCTCAATGTAATGACCGTGAAAGGAATGCTGTTTACTTAACTTGATCAGTAAGTGATCTCATGTGAATTTAATGTTTTAAATTAACAAGAGACATTAATTACTGTTCGATCTCCCAAACGCTAGCTTATCAACACAATAAGTTCTGGTAGGTTAGCTCTCAAAACGTAGTCAAAACATATTAGTCTTAGAATTACAGATATACAACTGGATAAATAAGGTTTCGTAGGAGCCAAACTTTCTTTGCTCAACTATACACCATCCCTGAACGCGATAGAAGCGATGTACCACTTTTTGGTGGCCACTCTGATTCTTTTACCCCAAATGTACATGGGAACGGCAAGAAGAGTGATACCAAAATTGATGACTGCTAGCGCGATGTACGTATTTTCAGTTCCTGACGCGTCTAACCAATATGAGCAGACAAATGTGAAAATGCATGACGTCGTGTTATTAATGATGGCAGTGCACACCATACCTTCCAGAACCATATCGGGATAGCAGTCCATCAAATATGCCATTGCGATATCTCCGGAGCAGCCCCAGCTAAATCCAATAAAGCCAAGACCAACGTAAACTACTTGCCAAGGCAACGCACGGGCCGAGCCAATTCCGAACATCAATAGACCGGCAGGGCCGATGATAGCAGTTGCAAAAGAGAAGTACAACCGGTATTCTGCCTCCAAGATCCCATTGTTTCTGCGGGCCATCCAAAGCACAAAATAGTCGCTGATGATACCGGCGTAAATACACCCTATAACGGCACCGATCAGGGTTGGGACATTCATAATAGCGACAGCATAATCACCATAGTTCCAAGGGGGATCGTAGTAGAGCGTGTCCTCGGTGGTCAGATAGAAACTTAGAAAAACGTCTTGAATACCCCAAAAAAAACCAGACAACCAGACTGGAGGAAACAAAAACATTCTCATGTTCAAACCAAGATACTGAAAGTACTGCTTAAATCCCCACCCGCGCAAATTGGTTGCCTTCGTGATAATAGCCATTCTCTTATGCCAAGGTTTCATTTTCTCTTCCGATCCATCTAGCAGTTTAAAATCCTCCACGGAGGCATTCATGCTGCTGTGGTTGACCTCGGCCACCTTGTCAACTTTGTGTGTTGATAAATCTTGCTTTTCATGTGGAGGATCGGAATCATCGCTATTTTCGCTGTTACCTGAATTCTGATGGGTTTGAGTCTCGTAGTTACCCCGGTGGTCTGAGTTTTTGTTGGAAACCGGTGTCACATATCTGTTGCGGTCGAAGTATGTTTCCTCACAACCGAAAATTATAACTACCAATAAGGCACCGGAGATAATAGCAGCCGACCAGCCCACCCAGCGGAAACTTGCTAGAGAGGATATGTAACCTGCTATCAAAGGGCCCAGAAAGGTCCCCACACTGGTGGCCAAGATATAGACCGTTAGAACAGACCCCAACTGATGTTGAAAGTAAATATCACTCAGAGAAAGTTGAACTTGGGCCTCGGCACATGACTCACTGATTCCAACTAGAAGCTGTGACCAAATAGTATCACTGGTTTTGCTTGCACACGCAAACCAAATTGCACCTCCCAGACCTAGAACTGTACAAATGATGTAGGTAATCTTACGCCCGTACAAGTTGGCGAAAGGGGCTAAAAACAACGTCCCCCAACCAATACCCAAAAACAGAACGCCTGCACCAGTGTTCATTGCATCGTAAGAGATACCGTATATCTCGTTCAGCGAGTCTTGGGCCGCACCAGCATCGTTACTAGTTGCCGCAGTAAAAGCAGTTATGAAGGCCATCAAAGCAAAGTGAGAAAACTTACGCAGTTTGGACCAGTTGAGAGGATCGTTGGGCGATTCGGACGGTTGCGGGATCAAAACTACACCGTCTTCGGTCTTCCGCAACGTAGAGTCGTAAATGACACCATTTTCCAGGCTTTTGGACGAGTAAATGTTGAAAGTACCCGGCACATAGTCAGGATGATGGATATTAGTGTACCTGTCCATCGAGAGATTACACTTACGGATAAATGGATGAGCTTGAGCGCAAAAAACTTTCTCAGGTGGTATCCAGTTCGCTGTTTAACAACAAGCTCGTCGTTGGAATGAGGACGAGGCGAACCACTTGAAATAGTATATCAGCCCTGATGGTATATCAAGAACCCAGTTCTTTTTAATAAGTCCTGTTCGGCTATCTTATCGTATTTCTAGGTTCAGTTTAACTTCATCGCTTGTATTATCAAAATTTTTTTTAGATAGCGCTCGAAAAAGTTCCGTGCTTGGCAAAATAATGTAGACGCGGCAAGCGCCCGAAGTCCTCACGGAGTGATACCTGAATTTTTGATGAATGTTTTCTCGATTTGTTTGCCGTGTGATTGAGCTGGTTGTGTATCTATCACATAAAAGTTCCTTACGTAAAGCAGATTTCCGTGCTCTTATTACATGTGTCACTAAAAAATGAAAACTAAGGGCCGTGAAATTCGCTCTGAAGCGGCAGTATCAAGCTGAAGTTTTGAAGTCCTAGCGTCCAGCATTAGGAGTGCGGTATGAAAATTTAGCGGGGTTTTGTTGGTTAAAATTAAATGTCTGGTTGGGATTCACAACCAGGACAATTGTGAAGTGTTTCATGTATAAAAACATCACAATCGATGCAAAAATGGTGACCACAGTCAACGCAATTATACCGAGAGCTGGTAAGAAGTTCTTGTGTCTTCTGATTTTTGAGTCTCGGAAATTTCTTTTGGCAACTGTAGCAGTGCGCAGTGGGAAATATTTCTGAGACTTCGACCTCCTGAAAGGTCTTTAGAGGCATCAGATGGTGGTATGAGCGCGCAAGGTGTGTCGACAAGATAAGCATCAAGTCGCAACAAGGGCAAACTGTGGGTAAAGAACATACCTTACTTTTGCAATTAGGGCAAATGTAACCACCAAAGATCAACTTCGAATGACACACACAGAAAGATGGCGTTTCTTCGTAGACTCTTGTTGGAAAACCCATTTTAACAAGAGTAAAACCTTTGTTGATCTTATTGATTGGAAGGGGTGTTACAGCCTCTGCAAACAGATCCTTGAAATGCACTTCGTTGAGAATAACACCGTAGTAAGAATTATCACCGTAGTTTGTCTGCCTACAAAGCTCCTTGCAAATTGCCACCTGTGCAGAGAGTCCTATTACTCGTACTCGGATCCGTTCCTGCGCTAGTGATCCTATCGTCTGATGAATGTCTCCTGGATCAGTGCTCGAGAGCGACCCAAAGACGATGAGCACCTCACGAGTGCAGTGCGCAGGCACATGCAAGAGCAATCCGCGCGCCATTTCCAGCGCATTTTGTAAGGAGCAATTTCCAGCAGGTTCTTGCTTACGGATCGCCTTCAGAGCATCGATGTGGTCTTGAGGGTTTCCGCTGACTTGGCTAACTAATTGGGCCAAATCGTTTCTCATGCATACGATGCCCATCTGAGATATCGGGTTTTGATCAAAAAATTCATGAACAAAACTGAGCGCGTATTGAATGGTCATGGCATATCGGTTTGGCCTCAGGTCTTTCTCCATCATGGCATCACTGCAGTCAACGACCAATACCATTGTTCTGATAATTCCTCGCTGGAAAGGTGTCAAACTATTGTTACTTGCACGTTTCTTACGCGCTTCAATTATGCTCGACACCAAGGCAGCCATGTTCCCTTCATCATCAACTTTAACTAAGTCCCAACTTCTTTGAATATCTTCCTCCCAAGCGTATCCTCCATTTGCCCCTTGAAGGTTTTTATTGGTAAGCTTCTTCTTTCTCTTGCTGCTGGACGGATGCGATTCACCTTCATCCTCGCTTGACAAATTCGCATCCTCCTCGCTCCTAGAGTTTCCATCATCGTTGTAGTCGTCTTCTATGCGGACATGCTTTTTGACCTTTCCATCACTAGTCCTCGTGGGATTCTTAGATCTCTTCAGTGGGCCCTCATCCGAATCTGAGTCAATGATAGGAGGCATGGGTGACGCTTCTGTAGTCCTGAGCTTTTGTCGAAGGATCGGTCGGCGTAATTTTTGTTATGGATTATCGGACAGCTTACAGGAAAAAGTTAATTAAAAGAGTGCCGATCCGAAGTACAGTAGAGCCATATCAACCATAATCAATGCAGATTTGAAATGCACGGTCGCCAAACTTTGATTTGAGATCTGCAAACAAAGGCTCAATAGTATTTGTAGGAGCTCGGATACGGATTCAAGCTTGTCGTAACCAATTTGATGGTTGCCAACAAAATCATTCCGCAAAGGCGGTAATTATAACTATTATGCGTCGTCTAATGACCTCACTTGAACAGCTCTTTTTGGATTTCTTCTTTAATTTAGTGCTTAGCGTTGGAACGAACATGAACAAGGATGGAAACCAAAACTACATTAGCCCTTTACCTCAATTACGAACCAAATGCTAGGACGTCATGAGTCTGTTCTTCATAAGTCTTTTGTACTTCTCCTTTTGACTGTCAGAAAAGTCGTGGAAGCCACCTGCTTATACTCAGCCTGCGATGCTGGTGTAAGCCTCAAGAAGCTAAGTAGCCACAATTCGAACTATGTTACAAGCGTGAGAACCACTGCTAAATTCTTGATTGCGATTTACCCAAACCATAAACCAATTGAGTACCGAAGGGTACTTTCTTCGTATACAATAAGTGAATGCCAACTTTCAGTTACAGTGAGCTTCAAACGTCAGCGAAATATAGTCAACCATAGGCTGAAAGCATCGACAATGTATTCTCGCGAAAAATAAAAGCCTCACGAAATATGGAAGGGTCATGTACACTTTTTGGAGTAAATTTCCCCATGGCACGCAAGTTAGATTACAAAGCCAACTTGATATAAACTTGAAGGACTTAAATTTATAGGTGTTCGAGTTTTGACCGCCTCCCATAGCAGCATACCCAACTCGTTGCATAGCTCTATAATGGCCTTACTCTTACTAATGCTATTCAAGGTATAATGAACTAATTAAATTCAGTCTACAGAGACTCCAATTCCTGATATCAATACAGTTTCCGATCATCTAGAAGCCACCATAGTTAGTTGCGTTTTAACATCCCATTTGTTGATACGTAGAGGTAAGACAGCGGGTATCAAGCACTACAGCATACCCACATCGCGCGGGAGATCACATCAGCCCGAAGTGATATGACGGCTGGATTCCGCCATCCACCCTCCACTGGTAGGAGATCTGTACCACCTTGATAACAACAGCTTCAAAGTTTGTACTCCAGTGAGCACCAGAAGCCGTACGCAAATTAACCTATGTTCGAGAGTACGTCTTGCCGTGGCACATAATGATCCCAACATGTTTCTTTAAGGAGAGGTCGAGCTCATCGCTGTTCATAGCACGCTGACGAGTTCATACTGGCCTATAGTATTGACAGAGTCAGATAATTTTCGAAGCTTTCCGCAGGTACTAGGATAGTCTTCAGCTCATTTTAATAGCGGGAAGAGTTTAGATTGAATTCTACTACAGAAAGTATCATACGTTACCACTGTGTCGTGGCTCTCTGTTGTCTTAATCTTACTCAACTCAAAAAATATTCAGAACATTTTTTCAGTCAAGAAACACCAAGAGCACCTTTTAGGAATCTGTTGCGAAACTCTCGTCTTCGATTTTGTGTCATCTTGCCTGTGCTACCCTGCATAATTACATAATGTTCATTTTATGCCGGGTATCGCTAAAAAGGCAATTGGATTTCCTCATTGGGCTCAACTCGATGGGAAAACCATGTGCAAAGATAAATTCCAAAACTTAGCTGCTCAAGAATCTTCCATCCATTGTTTTTTCAAATGCTTAAGAAACGGCCAATGTCAGTTCTGATCTCACCATTTACTAGACATTCCTTCTGACAGCTCTTCTCTTTTTACACTTTTAAGACATACTGTGACTTTCTCAAAATTCGCATCAAGCCTGTTTCGGTCGAGAAGTTTTTTTGCCCCCCATTGTTGTACTGAGGCCAATTTTTCTAAGCTGCTAATGATTTCCCAACATTAGGAAGATGATCAGACCAGAGGGAGTTCTGCAAATAAACTGGTGCGAAGATAATGGTTTAAAAAACATGAAAGCTGGCATATAAGTAGCTAAAGATGTAGCAGTCATGTCCATACGCTTGCAGAAAGATCTTCATCTGTCTAAAATATATTTCCAAAGAGGCGCGCGAGTCATGTCATCGTCCATCGAATCCATCAGTAAGGACCCGAAAGTGATCTCTGTTGAAGGTGGTGAAATTTCCAGTGACGCGGATGTGGATGTTGCTCTTAAATACTTGAAGAAAGTGCATGCCGAGGACGTGGCTGCCAGCGAGAGGCCAGGTGAAGATGAAGTCTTGACGAACGAGAAACTGGCGTACTATGGTTCCCACGATCTCGACCCTCGTATTCTGCGCAAAGTAGACTGCTACATCCTTCCATTTCTGTGCTGTACTTATCTCTTTATGTTTCTGGATAAAGCTTTACTCAATTACGCTGCCGCAATGGGTATCAAGCAGCACCTGAAAGGTAATGAGTTTTCGGACCTCGGTACCATCTTTTCGGCTGCTTACATATTTGCAGAGCCGTTTGTTACTTACTGTATTCAGCGCTGGCCGATCTCCAAAGTAATGGGGACTTTCATCACGCTGTGGGGAGTCGTTTTAGCGTGCCATGCGGCCTGCAAATCTTATGCTTCTTTAATGATTGTCAGAGTACTGCTTGGTATGTTTGAATCCAGTAGTGCGGTTGGCTGCATCGCTATAAGTGGGATGTACTACACTAAATCTGAACAGTCAGCAAGAATAGGATTTTGGGCCACTCAAGCGGGAACCGGTTACATCGTAGGAGGCTTGATTTCTTTTGGATTTCTTCACTATCGCGGTACCACATTCGCTTCGTGGCAAATCATGTTTTTAGTGGTGGGGTTGGTAACAGTGCTTTTTGGTGTTGTTACGTATCTATATCTTCCCGACAACGTCACGAACGCTTGGTTCTTGGACGAGTCGGAGAAGGTGGAGGTTCTTCGTCACATAAAAGCCAACCAAACAGGTCATGAAAACAAAAAGTTCAAGAAACATCAACTAAAAGAGCTTTTCTTGCACGATAAGCTTACATACCCTATGCTTCTCATCACCGCCTGCTCTCAAATTTCCACTGGGGCCATTGGAACTTTTTCCGTAACTATCACTGGAACATTTGGGTTTGATAAATACCAGTCTGCTTTGTTACAATTACCTATTGGTGCAATCACAGCCATTATCATTCTGATCACTACCCAAATGCTCTCGCATTTCGGCAACTTCACCTTGATTACCACATCCATGTACATACCCGCCATAATTGGATGCATCGTGATGCTCACCCTACCGCTATCTCACAAAATCGGCAACCTATTTGCTCTTTATTTGCTATACAGTGGGTCTTGTGTGATCACAAACATTTACATTTGGAATTCTTGCAATACTTCTGGATATTCGAAGAGAGTCTTTAGAAACGCCACTACCATGGTCGTTTACAGTGTTGCCTGTATCGTTGCTCCACAGATGTTCAGAGCTAGCTCATACCCAGAGTATACTCCTGCCAAGATCACGCTGCTTGTCACTCAATGCGTATGTGTACCTTTACAACTCTACGTTGGCTACCTATGCCGCAAGGAAAATAGAGCGAGAAACAAAGAGCAAGAAGGTGAAGACAAGATCGCATATCAGTTTTTGGATTTGACTGATATCGAAAACAGGAGCTTTAGATATCTTTATTGAAAGTTCTGTGTACTATGTTTACCGATGTAATAAATAAATAATATACGAAATTTTACGCATGCGATGAGCTTGAAAACTTTACCGAACCTGTAAAATAGAAGACATATTACTATAATATAATGTCAGGAGATGACTTGGACGATGGATTGGATTACGAACTGCAGGTAAGCGATTCTGAGAGCTTGCCTGAAAGTACAGAACTTACCGACAATGAAGTGGAAACTGAATCATCTAAAAGAACACGCACCAGCAGCCAACTAGACCACGTTGAGCCAGACCAAATAGTGAGCAAACGCCAGAAGAAACTTGCGAAATCCAAAGTGCACCAAAAGAAGTTGGAGAAAGTTGAGGACGACAAGAACCAGAAGAAGGCCCTTCCAAAGTCAAGCCCAGAGCGCATCGCAGATTACCTTGCAACCTTGATCCGACAGAAATTTCCCGACTTGAGCGCACTTGAGCTCGAGGAGCATTACTTTAAAAGGACAGACTTTATTTCTACTGAAGCTTATGAGAAGGAGAGAAATTTACACAATTTTCAAGAGTTTGTCAACAAATTTTCGAAATCTCCTAGAGCTGTGATACTTTCGCCTTCCAATATCAGAGTTGCCGATGTCTTCAGGAGTCTTGGAGGCTCTCAAAGTGCGGTTAAATTGTTTACAAAATCTAAATTGAAGGACGATGTTGCGAGGGTCGACCTACTATTGAAGAGTCCAAAACCGAAGGGTGTCAAAACCAAAAAGGCACAGAAAGATAAGAAGGGGGCGCTGGTCAAATATTTCATCTCAACACCGACCAGATTAGAGAAAATAGCAAGCTCGACGGATTCCTTTTTCGAAGGAAAAGACAAACTTGACATTTTTCTAGATGCAAGCTACTTGGATCCTAAAGCGAACACGCTATTCACGAGTGAGGACTCCGGCGCCCTTTTTGCGGTCCTAAAGGAATTCTTGAATAAGAAAAGCTCTGTAAAAATACTATTATTTTAAATACCATATAGATGTAATGCGTCGTGAAACGCTCAGGGCGCCGTCCTAAGGAAAAGGCCTTCGAATAGAAAGCCTCCTAGCCAATAACGAGGGCTTTCTGGACAAGCTGAGTGCGGGACTGCTGCTCTTTCTCTTACTCTTCAATTGATTTATGGTTTCGGCAGGTCTATCATAATCGTTCATTTTTTTTACGGGGGAGCTTGAGTCTCTACGGTTCAATGACTGGTGAATTAATCCTGTCGAAGCAGGAGAGTTCGTCAGAGAGCTGTCGCTGATAATGTCTAATTTTTCTCGGTGACAGTTGAAGGCGGCAGTTCTCGCCAAGCGTCGGGTCTTGTTCAGTCTAAATACCTGTGCCACTGGCTTCAAATATATCGAGGCTATCGTCCCTATATTCAGCTCTAATTCTTCAACAATTTGAGGATCTAGACTCGAATTGAGAGCAATGGCAGGTAGGGTACCATCGATAATCTCTCGGATTGCTTCCATGTCTATCGAGCTCCTTTGCTGCTGTTGAGAGATAGACAGAAGCCTCCAGTACATGAAAGCCCTATCTCGCAAATCAGGGCTGTCGAGCTTTTCAGTTGAAGCTTTTAGAACATCAATACAGATTTTCTCTGTAGCTGGCATTGGAATTTTGGTGAAAAGTTTGACCACAGAGCTTAGTATAATAAACTGAACTTCCAGGGCTTCATCTGGAAAGCTGTCCGTGAAGTTCTTGATCAGTTCAAGATAATTGGGCAGATGTTCCAAATATTGGTTTATTATCCATATCATTGCGCCTCTTGATTCGGGCTCCTGTAGCGAATCAATGAAGCAAACCAGTTTAGAAACACAATGTGCATATTTTCCCGGATACCTTCTAAGAACGTTTTTGAAAACAGAAACAATTTCTTGAATAATGTATTCAACCTCAAAATCTAAAAGGTCAAGCAGTAGGCTAACACAATCGTCTGCCGACTGTTCAAGCTTGACAGCAAGATTCCCTACGGCCCTGATCGCCTTCCGAGACATTTGTATATCTATATCGGTGGCGTACTCCTTTAATTCTTGTAAAATTTGGGGAAGGTTGTCGTCTTTGGCCAACAAGTAAAGAACTTCTAACTTGGTGTCCTTGATGTAGATGGGGTCAGCAAACTCGACAAAAAAGTACGAGACGTCTACATTAATAATCGGTTTCTCCCTACCTAGCAGTAGCAAAATAATATTCCGTAGTACCAAAAATTCAAGCTCGGGTGGCTTGTTGAGCAAGGACATAACTGACCCTGAAAGTTGTTTAATGAGCCCATCTTTTAGAAAATCGACGTAATTCGTCAAATAGATAACAAATTTGAATGCGTTCAAAACAACCGAAGTATTAACGTGCTGTAACTGGGGAAGGGTCTTTTCTATTAAAAGGTGAGCATCCGAGTGGGCGACAGGTAAATAATTTCCGGTAAGACAATCTAAAAGTCGCGCGCTATCCCATTCATTTAGTTGAGGCAATAGCTCCAACAATTCGATGCACGTTTCAATCGATAGAAAAGATGAGTGAGGGTCCGCGTTTCTCTCCTGGGCCTGGTCCAGGGCGTACAGGGCGTTCGCACGAACGCTAGGACGCTCCTTGTAATTGTTCAAAATTTGAAAAAATAATTGTGTTACCATGAAGGCATTCTTACTATCCATCTGTATGACATTGAGCACAGCATAGATAGCGGTTTTCTTCAATTGTTCTGATTCTGAGTTTGAATGCAGTAACGCGTAGGAAGACTTGAGACATTCGTCAAGATACGAAGTTATGGGAACCGAAGACAGCGTTCGAAGTGCCAGCACTTGAAGAGGCTCGGATCCCGATTTAAAGTCGCCTATAATCAATGGCAATGCCTCTTCGAGGTGTGACGATTTTGTAGCGGCCATTGCAGCAACAAAATTGTGGCATATTCGCTTTACCTCGAAATCATCTTCGATTGGCCAAAATTGCAGTATCTCTGGGAATAGAAGAGCCATCTCCGAGGAGTATCCCAAGGTGATGTTGGCTACGATCTTTTTCAATGCGTTCTTTCGCTTAGTGGCAGAAGCTCGATGTTTTTTTGAATGGCTCTGCTGAAGTTCATTTCGAATCTCGTACGCTCTATACTTTGAAAATATTCGTTGATCGGACATTGAGTCGTCCAGTATAACAGAGCCCTTTCTGAAGGCCTTCAACGTGCACGTTTATGTCAAACCGTTAACGATTTGGTATTACTACCTAGGAATTATACTCAAGGCCGGAACGTGAGCAGTGATAGACGAGCCAGAGATTGGCCAATGGAACAAAACATTACGTTGACTACGTTATGGATGGATTTAGCTCTCCCTACCGACTAGTTTAATGATACGATTCTTACTCTAAACTGCTCCTTTGAATATCGTGATGTACTTTCTCGAAAACTTATATCTAGTTGTATGTATAGAGCGATGTTATTACTGCTTAAACTGTGAATTGGTCGCTCAGTTTAGAAGGCACTTGAGGGGCAGCGGCCCTCTGTACAGACAGCGGTGAATTTCCGGAAACTTGAGCTGATGTTCCATCTTTTTCTGCCAATAATTTCTCATGGCCCTCTTTCCACTCGTTGAAATCGATGAGAGCTTGCATGCATCCCCATTCAGTGATCTTTCGAGTTAGCCAGTCCAGGTTCACGGGTTTAGTAAGATAATCGTTGCAACCGGCCAATATGGCCTCGGCTTTGTCTGTTACTGAGTTTGAAGCCGTAAGAGCCACAATAATCACCGGCGCCTTTCTTCGGCGAATGCTGAAAGGCTCTATAGGTATATCTCTTTGCAATCCATCTACAACAACGCGCCCGGATTCAAGAGCATGTGGACTAGCTCCATTCTGTTTTTCGAGCAATCGAATCTCTTTAGCTGCTTCTATTCCGGATAGAAGCGGTAACCCTAAATCCATCAAAATCAAATGAATGCCCCCTTCTTTCCACTTTTCCACCGCCTCGACACCATTTTTGGCGGCCTTATAAGATATTTTATGCTTGCGCAGGAACGATAACAGTATCGTTTGGTTGATCATGTTATCCTCAACCACCAAGACGTTAAGTTTAGGAAACACTTTTTCTCTGGTAATAGCTTCAGTTGTAACTGGCTCCATTGCGAGATGGAACGGTGATGCTTCTCTTTGAACGATTGGGTCCCGCGACAGTACCACCCCGATTTCTCCCTCAACAAGTGCGGAATGTGGAGGCACAGAGGTTGGGAGTAATGAAGGCACGTTACTGCTGGTTGTCAGCGTTGGCGATGTCACATTTGGGGACGGTAAATTGACGTCACCTTCGAAGCCACGCGGCAACAGAAGTATCGCCTGTTTATGCTCCGCATTTTCTTCGTCATTAGTTAAGCTCAATTTTCGCAGTTGCTCTTCATCTACTATCAGTTTGTAATCCGCTAATTCTTCCATGAAAGGTATTGGTTCCTCCACCTGCTGATCAATAGGATCATCTAGTTGGTCATCAACGTCGTTAAAAACAGCGATGTCATCTGTGTGTGAGAACACAATCAGAGCTTCAGCAGCTTTCTGTGTGCTGGTCCCGCCAAAAAGTACCTTGCACACGTCTATCACCATTTCATCTGGTGAGAGTAGCGATTGGTGTACCTGTGGCCGGGGTAAATCGTCCTGGCTAGGCTCTATAAGGATGGGGCCTGAGTTGAGGTTACACGAAAATCTCCGGGAAACGCCGAGTCTAACAGGAGAAAAAGAGCACGGCTCCGTAAGATGAGACTCTTTGTTAATTGCTCGCAGTGGTGCCATCGGAGTTGAACTAGACGTGCATCCAACAGTATTGCGAGCGCGGGGCGGCAGCGGAGAATCCACGTTGGATGATTTCGGGCTACATTCTCTCGAGGCTTGCCAGGATTTCGCCCCATGATCAATGTCCATCGGTATCGACTTCGCTGGCATAGGATGTAACAGCTGGTCTCTTGTCAGCTCCAGCCTGGCCGTGTCTTTTATGGGTTGCTGGTCCCCGAGAGGTTTACTCCCCATCCCACAGTTACACAAGCAGCCAATGGCTATCCCAAAATTATCATTTTCCATGGCCCATCGGGTACTACTGAACTTAGCAAAAATGCGATCCTTCAAGTCGTCAATCGTATCTGTCTTGACGTATTCTATTGCTGTAGCCTGACCTGTCATATTAGGCGATGAACTCGACGCTTCCAGGCGTACCCAAACCTTTAAAACACCTTCATTCGTACTTACCAGCCCCTTTAGGTTCGATGGACTCGCAACAGAGTTCCTGAACCCGGAGTACGTGCTCATGGGGGTTTGTTCCTTTTAAGTTGCAGTGAATTCTTACAGTTTATAGGTTGTCGAAATTTCCCATATTTGATATCATCACTTTACATAGTCAGAATATATAAAAACTCGTCCGCTCCACAACAATGGAAGGGGACCCCCCTGAGGTGTCAAAAAATTGCAAAGTATTGAGTGAGGATGATAAGAATAAGTACTTGCTACAATATCTCCTTTTACATCGAGGATCTTGCGAAGAGTATCAGCTTTTAGAGGCGC
Source organism: Lachancea dasiensis (assembly GCA_900074725.1). Lineage (NCBI taxonomy): Eukaryota > Fungi > Ascomycota > Saccharomycetes > Saccharomycetales > Saccharomycetaceae > Lachancea > Lachancea dasiensis. The sequence goes on from LT598454.1 coordinate 1,001,856, forward strand.
TGAAAACGTTAGATGATTCCAATGATTCTGGAGTGGAAAGCTGGGAAGTGAACCTCAAAAATCGGATAACGAATATTAACATTAGTTTGAGACGGTTAGACTACAAAGTCATCAGACAAATGGGCCGTCTTGGGGCTTGGAGTTACGTATACGTGGATTTAGCTCCAGGTGACGATACGAAACTTGCTACTGCTTTCAAACCAGATGATCTCAAGTTCGTGCAATGGGCCATTAACAAGTTTTTGGGCGAAGATACTGAACCACAGGTAGTACGAGGTGTGAAATCCAAGGTGGAGAACGCTGTGGATCAAGTTTTAAGCGAAAGGTTTGGAGAGTCTCATTTTGCAGGTTTGAATAAAAGGGTATTCTATACGTGCGGCTCGTCTGAGCTCTGCCAATGCGAGATAATAAATGCCCTGCAAGCTGAAAAAGTCCTTTCAAGACTATGTCAATTGCGGTGGTTTTACGAGTCAAGCCAGGGGCGTTTTGGTCTCGACGTTAGAGCATTGGCGGAGCTTCAGGAATATATAAAGGGCCGGTTCGATATTCCAAATTGCGTTGTCTGCAATGATCTAACATTGGAAGGAGCTATGTGCCAGTGCAGCGAGAGTGCGTGGCATGTTACTTGCTTACGACATTTTCTAACTCACGTAGGGGATACGTGCCAGAATTGTGGGGGAAGCATGAAGGATGCGATATACATGGCATAATGCAAGTGCAAAAACTCTATTCGCGGTGATAACGATGGTGTTTACAAGCGTTGTCGAAAGCCGCGCATTAAAAAGTGTTAATATCTACATGTATAATTTACAGAGCGCCAGAAAAAAAAAATACTATCTACTGCCATCATTCCGCGAGCTATACTCAAAATTCACTTCTTCAGGCCTCTTTTCTCCAAGAAGTCCTTAGCTTCATTAATCTTGGTCGCCAAGTAAGGGCTTCCGCCTTTATCCGGGTGGTTAGCGAGCATGATACGTCTGTGAACCTCTTTCAGTTTTTTGCGATTAAGGCTGGCCTCGTTAAGATTTAAAATCTGCAATGCTTCCTTGACGTTCATTTTGTTGTCGAAACCACCTTTCGCGAACTGCACCGCAGCCTTACCACCGCCCACAGCTTTCGATATGCTTTTATAAGCCCCGGCAGCAAAATAAAGTCCTAAGAAGCCTCCAACGCTACTTAGTACTGGGTGTTGGCCCATAAAATGTAAGCAATCGTCGAAAACTTGGTCCATCTTTGGCCTTTGTTGTATCTTTTGCTGTGGCGCCATTTCTGTCTCATTTTGGCCCAAAAACAGCTCGTTTGGACGTTCCGAAGCCCCTGGGTTGCCCGATCCCGGGATTGCAAGCTGTGGAGCTTCTAGAGGCGCCATTTAACCTTCTAATATTTGATTGATAGTTTGTTCGAGGATGAAGTACTCAAGTTCAAGAAATACCAAATTTGTTCATAGCTTATTTTCACAGTATAAAAAATATAAAGTGAAAAATTTTTGATTAAATAGTAGACCTCATCTCATCTCATCTCATCTCATCATATCAAGCTCATCGAGTTTAACACTGACGCTTTTCTGAAGGAAGGGCTCCAGCCAGCTGTAAAGAAAAGGAGGTAATAGTGTGCTTGATAATCGCTTTTATTGAATACCACTTAGAGTAAATCGGAACAATGAGAGTCTACAGTTGCCATTTTTGTTCGTCCCCTGTGTACCCAGGCCATGGTATCATGTTTGTGAGGAATGACGCCAAAGAGTTCAGATTTTGTAGGTCCAAATGCCACAAGAATTTCAAACAACGCAGAAACCCTAGGAAGCTGCGCTGGACCAAGGCTTTCCGGAAGGCCGCGGGAAAAGAGCTGGCTGTCGACAGTACGCTGGCGTTTGCTCAACGCAGAAACGTCCCTGTGCGTTACAACCGTGAACTGGTTGCGACAACTTTAAGAGCGATGGCAAGAGTCGAGGAGATTAGACAAAAGAGAGAACGTGCATTCTACAAAAACCGTATGCGTGGAAACCAAGAACGCGATTTCCTCAGAGACAAGAAACTTGTCGAGTCGCATCCAGAACTTCTTAAGGTCAGGGATGTGGAGCTTGCCCGTGCGGAGGCCAAGCAAGCTGCCAAGGAGGGAGATGTCGGCGAAGAAAGCGAGGAAATGGACGTGGACAGCGAAATGGAAAGCGAAGAAGAAGACGAAGAGGAAGAAGAGGCCCAGAAACAAAAAGTTCTGCTCACCAACAAGCGCAAGAACAACAAGAAAATTGCTTTCTAAGATGGTGGGTCCACGACATCCAACTACTGGTAAATTATTCAAATTTTGTATATTAGACTTCGGAGGTTTTAGTGTACTTCCAACTTAAGCATTAGTTGTGTACGCGGCGCAAGCACGGTCCTACAAGCGGAATCCATATCAAAGACTAGCGGTTATAAAAACTGCCTTGGTTAGTCTGTAGTCCGTACGGGTACCTCTCAAGGTAGAGGCTTAAGCAAGCGGGAAGCCGACTATAAGGCAAATGAAAGTACGATGTGTAGGGCTAAAGGATCATACTTATCCCAGATTCAATTTTTTGCCACATGTGAAATTTGAGAGCACGGTTTCATGATGAGCTCCTTGGTATAGCACCACAAATTTGCGCTCTCCCTCATTTCGCAATGACCCTTCTAAGGTGTTGTCTGATATGCATTTCGGTATCGTACAACTCGCTTAACAATATAAAGCTAGCTCCTCCCACACATATACATACACCAACACTTGACCATGTTTATAAAAACATGTGGACCGTCTGGGCGCGAGATGACATGGAGCGGGGGGGTGGACAAAATGGACAGTCTTCCGCTTGGGTACTCCTGTCTTTCACCAAACTGACTCACTAGGCTAGTAAAAATAAAGCGCATAAGGAGTCTGCGACACAAATTCTCCGTTGCACTGCTTAAATTTTCTTAAGGCGGGAACACTTCCGACTCTATTTCAGGAAAGGCCACAAAGTTGTCTTCGTCGCACACGGCTGGCCATTCGACCTACGTGCTAATCTTTGAGCTCTTCAGGATGTGTATCCTGCGCTAACTTCTCTCCACATAGTTCCGGCTTCACTATGCCAAAAAAGCCTGAAGGCCTTCAGGTCTGTGAGGGACCAAACTTTCAAATCCATGACCTCGATCACCCCATTCAAAGTGCAACACATCATGTCGCAGATACTTCCTTCCAATAGTCTTTTCCCACCTATGCATTTTTCGTAGCACGTTTCTCCCACTGCTACTTTCAATTCACCTAAGTAATTATTACAGCTCAATTCCCTCAAGTTCCGTAGCACCAATTGCAGCTTGGCTGCATCATGCGCTTCTGATTGCAGCCCAACACATTGCCCTATGATTCGTAGCCTCTCCATTCCTCCATCTGCACATTTTGTCGCGGCCCAAACACCAGCCTCTTCCACATCAGTAAATATCAAACTCATTCCCACACCTTTTCACCTTACTAGGGATCTCGGTGCCGGGGTTTGAGAGGGACATGAAGCTGTTGGTTTCCTTAATTCACCTGTCATTTGTTAAAAGTTACCTTCGATTATTTAGCTTGTAAAATTAATGCATGCTAGGCTATCCTTCACATCGCATAATTTGAACAACAACTAGATCAATTACCCAAAGGGCCAAAACTTTTCGATGAGGATCGAAATGAGACCATATTGTTCAATCACCAAGATGCGGTTTGTAGGCAAGTGTTTGGATGGTTTGAACTGGTGGCTTTAATGGGCAAAGTATCAACCCTTAGAGCGGACGACATGGATCAGCATATGCTAAAAAATCTATATAAGGAGTGCCAACATGCTATAATGATTGTAAGGTCTTCCTTTTGCTATTTTCAATAACCATCATCCCATCAGATATCTGCTACTGAAGTAAAACAATGTCTTCCAACAAGATCACATTTTTATTGAACTGGCAACCAGCTCCATACCACATTCCCATCTTTCTGGCTAGCCAGAGGGGCCTTTTCAAAGAACAAGGTTTGGATGTTGCTCTCTTGGAACCTACCAATCCATCGGACGTTACCGAATTGATAGGTTCCGGTAAAGTCGACATGGGCTTGAAAGCTATGATTCATACCCTGGCTGCTAAAGCGAGAGGCTTTCCAGTCACTTCGGTTGCCTCTTTGTTGGACGAACCCTTCACTGGTTTATTGTACATGGCTGGCCGCGGCATCACCGACGACTTCCAATCCCTCAGAGGTAAGAAAATTGGGTACGTTGGTGAATTCGGCAAAATTCAGTTGGACGAACTTACCAAGCACTATGGTATGAGCCCCTCGGACTACACTGCCGTCAGGTGTGGTATGAATGTTGCCAAATACATCATCGAAGGCAAGATTGACGCTGGTATCGGTATTGAATGCATGCAGCAAGTCGAACTGGAGGAATACTTGAAGAGAGAGGGTAAACCTGTTACTGATGCCAAAATGTTGAGGATTGACAAGCTGGCTTGTCTCGGCTGTTGCTGTTTCTGCACGATTCTCTACATCTGCAACGATAAGTTCTTGGCTGCCAACCCAGAGAAGGTTAGAAAGTTCTTGACAGCTGTTAAAAAGGCTACTGACTATGTTTTGGCAAGCCCAATTGACGCGTGGAAAGAATATGTCGATTTTAAACCGGAATTGGATACCGACATGAGTTTCAAGCAATACCAAAGATGCTACGCTTACTTCTCTTCGTCCTTGTTCAATGTCCACCGCGACTGGAACAAGGTTACCGGCTACGGTAAGAGACTAGAAATATTGCCAATTGATTACAAGGCTAACTACACCAATGAATACCTATCCTGGGAGGAGCCTAATGAAGCCGAAGATCCTTTAGAGGCTCAAAGACTTATGACCGTTCATCAAGAAAGCTGCAGAGACAACGGCGGGTTCAAGAGATTAAATGTTCCGCTCAAGACTTAGATGCTAGTAAAGCTTTGGTAGAATTTTTTATTGAGACAAATACAGCGTTTTGCAAAACTTATGTAATGGTAACTTTTCTAGCAGCCAGATCAGCTATACAACCAAGACTAAACTCGAATAAGATATACGCACTTGTGCTCCGCGCAGGAATTACAGAGAGTTCAGCCCAATCCACAATTTAAGCAAAAAAAAGGAAATAACGACAACTGCAGGATTCGAACCTGCGCGGGCAGAGCCCAAAAGATTTCTAATCTTACGCCTTAACCACTCGGCCAAATTGCCATATTTCAAAATTCAGTGCTGCTAAAAATGCTATATAATGAATGCTAAATACGGGACTTGGGCCAGAGGCTATTCAGCGAGTCCATGTAGCCATGAGGCACCGATAAGAAAATATAAGGGGCACTCAGTTGGCCTCGGTCGAGATAGCATGATGTTTTGAGATCGTACGTTAGAATGCTTTCCTGAGAGTTGAGCCAGAGCACTGGAAAACATATGAAAAAAGACCGATCGATCAAAACAAATACAAAGATCAGATATGGAGGAAGCAAGTCAATAGTGAATACCCAGAAGGTCTATTGGGTACCATAGTCCGTCAGTAGCCTAAATTCTTCAAGTTGAATTTGTGATAAAATACCAATGTCACGAAAACAAGACCATCGCATAAATTACAAAATTCAATTAGCTCTTCTTCGAAAAATACCTTCAGACCCTAGTTATGAAATCTTGTCTATTTAGTGAAGAGACTTACCACATCTTCGTCTCGGATTTTATGCGTTAAACCGCATTTTTGTGGGGAGTGCTTTGCGGAGGAACCCCAAACCAATGCATATTTGAATTTGTCTTTAAAGTCCCTATGGATTGAATGACATAGTTCGCCGATCGAAGAATTATTTCTCACCACAAGGGGATCTGAGAAGTCCGGCTTAATACCTCTCTTTTTTGTGTAGACTCGACTCAAATTCAGTTGATACCAGATTTCGTCGACTACGTCGTCCAATCCCAGATCACTCTCGCACGACATCACTACAGTGTTGGGTTCACGAGCTAAGCGGTCAACCTCTTCCAAAGAAACCGCGTCGATCTTGTTATAGGCGTACAAGCATTTGATGTAGTTGCAGTGCTGATCATTCAAAATATCTATGAAATCGTCAATGGTGCATTTGTCGTCACGAACCAGAACATCAGCATTGTGAATTCGATAATCCTTCAATATACCCTTGATCGCTTCTTCTGTGAGGTTGGCTATCGACGGGGACGTAAATGTCACTTTGACACCGCCGGTTTCTTTCTTCTTGTAGTAAATATTCGGTTTCTCCTTATTCAAACGAATTCCTACTGCCTCAAGTTCCTTCTCGAGAGACTCGCGTTGATGTGCACCTTTAGTGGCATCCAGAACCATCAAAACCAGATCCGCAGTTCTGGCGGTAGATACGACCTGTCTGCCTCTACCTTTACCCTGGGAAGCGCCATATATGATACCAGGAAGGTCGACAATTTGTACTTCGGCACCTTGGTACTTCAAGACACCAGGAACAGAAGTCAGAGTGGTAAATGCATAGTGTGCAATTTCCGCTTTAGTCGTCGTAATTTTCCCCAAAAGTGAAGATTTTCCGACCGACGGATATCCGATCAACACAACGCGCGCATCACCAGATTTAGCAACTTCAAATCCAACGCCACCACCACCGCTAGGCGCTGTTTCTTCAGCTAAAAGCTGTTGCCTCAATCGAGCTAATTTACCTTTGAGAAGACCTAAATGGTACTCGGTCGCCTTATTTTTCTGCGTCCGAGCCATCTCTTCCTCGATGGCCTTCATCTTTTCAACTACCCCCATCTTGTAGTAGTTTGGGGAGCTGAATGCCTAGTGGAATGGTTCTTAGTTTGTTGAAGACTTGGTTATGTGATAAGTTTTCATATATACATTAATTATAATGAATTTTTAGCATCAACCAAATCGATCATATACGGAAACCTTTCATAGACTTTTACAGATTGGGACTTGTATTTGAACAGCTGGGGCTCGTTCTATCGTGACGTAAGAGCTATAATCGAATAGCACGAATACTTGGGAATCCACATAAGTTTGTTGAAGGATTGAATCGAGAGCGACTGTTCAGAACTCAAAGTTTGTTCGTTCGCCGCGTAAAAATCGTTAACTATCATCAATACCTTTATTCCTATCGATGTCGTTTTACAATGCAGGAATAGCTGACTCACAGTCAGCTTTCTTCCAACCCTCTTCTCAATTTCAAGTACCTCAGGGTTCGATGTCGTTTACTCAACAACCAGCTACCGGACAGGCCTTTTCTCAAGATCCGCTTCCTACCGGTCTACTGAACGCGCTGTCCACCAAAGGCTATCCACATGAATTACCGCTACTACAGGAAATAGGCATCAATTTTGGCCATATTGTGACCAAGACTAAATCGGTGTTGCAGCCTTTTCAAAGAGCTGATTCGCTACCTCTCGAGGCGATAACCGATTGCGATCTTGCAGGCCCTGTTATATTCTGCTTGTTATTTGGCACTTTGTTACTCGCAGCGGGCAAAGTTCATTTCGGGTATATTTACGGAGTGGCTCTGTTTGGTACCATCTCGTTACACACGCTGCTGCGACTAATGGGTGACAGTGCGGCTACTAACAGTAATGAAGAGACCAAGCGCCAATCAGAACAGCTCTTTCTCAGAACTGCGTCAATTTTGGGCTATAGCTTTTTGCCTCTTTGCCTTCTCTCGTTTATCGGCGTTTTTGTCCCACTAAACAACGTCCTGGGCTACGCGTTGGCTCTGACTTCTGTGTGCTGGTGCACATGGTCTTCTTCAGGCTTCTTCACAGCTGCATTGCATTTACACAACACGAGGGTTCTCATTGCATACCCTCTTTCTATATTTTATAGTGTCTTTGCCCTGATGGCCATATTTGCGTAGGATATTGTGTACACAGAGAAATACAGCAAGCAGATCAAGACTCGATCAGATCGATAAAATAATAACTACCACCATCTCGGTGATAATCATGTATGATAATGCTGTCAAGTTTTTTGTTCTTTAGCGTCCAGCATGTACTAAAAAATGCGTGTGACATTGAAGGCTAACTGTTGAGCATTCCTGACGTTCAGAGGTCACTATGAATTAGGGATGAAAGGAGCCCTTCCCAAAGCGCTCAGTGGGCTTGTAAAGGGTCAATTGTACCACATTACCACGCCAATCTTTTATCCCAATGCGAAACCCCATCTTGGCCACTTGTACTCGAGCTTGCTGTGCGATGTGAGTGCAAGATGGCATGCGATGCTCGGTGATAAAACACTTTTCACCACAGGTACTGACGAGCATGGCTTGAAAATTCAAACGGCAAGTGAGGCAAAAGGTTATCGTTCTCCTAAAGAGTTTGTAGATATACTTCACCAAGAATTTGTTAAACTGGATGAGTTGGCAAATGTCGATTTCAGTCGATTCATCAGAACGACGGACGAAGACCACAACAACTCCGTCAGAGAGCTATGGAACAGATGCTGGCGTCATGGATATATCTACAAGGGCGAGCATTCAGGCTGGTACTCAGTTTCTGATGAGTGCTTTTATCCAGATTCGAAAGTGGTGCGTATAAAGAAAGACAGTCCTGGGGCCATAGACAGTAAGGACGGAAAGTTCATCAATACTGAAACTGGAAACGAGGTTGTCTTTCAATCAGAGACGAACTATTTCTTCAAGCTGTCAGCGTTGCAAGATAAACTAATAGACCTCTTGGAGAATGAGAAACCAGAATTTATCAGCCCCCCCAGTAGACGAGATCAAATACTTAATGATCTGAAAACCTCACAACTGCGCGATATATCTGTTTCGAGGCCAAGTTCAAGAATCAGATGGGGTATTGACGTTCCACAAGACTCGACTCAAAAAATATACGTCTGGTTTGATGCCTTATGCAATTACCTGGCTTCCATTGGTGGCACAGGGGCCGTTGCTACAAACAAGCCCGTATTTGTGAGGCACAAAGGCTGCGACCATTTGAAAAATCCCGGTGACTGGTTCGCCAAGACCACTCACTTGATCGGCAAAGATATCGCAAAATTTCATACTATTTACTGGCCAAGTTTTTTACTCGCAGCTGAACTCCCTTTACCTCGTGAGGTAGTCATTCATGGCCACTGGCTTTCGGGTGGGATCAAGATGAGTAAATCACTGGGTAATGTGGTCGACCCCATTGCTATGATATCTTACTATGGATGCGACACAATGAGATGGTATATTCTAGAGAATTCTCACATTGAGGCGGATGGAGACTTCCGCGAAGAACGCTTGCATGCGACAAGAGAACAATTAGTTTCAAAATGGGGCAATTTACTCAATAGGTGTTGCGGTAAAAAGTTCAATGTTCACAGAGCTGTAAAAACATTTGCCAAGCCAGAGGCACTTGACGAAGACCTTTCACGTTATTTGGAGAATCCTGCGACTAAAGATGGTTACTCAAAAATAGTTAAGCAACTGGAAAGATTACCAGGAGCATTTAATGAGGCTATGTTGAAGTTGGATACAAGGTCAGCCCTGAAGCTCTTATGGGAGGTAATTGGCGAAGCGAACGCTTTCGTACAGAGCGGAACCCCATGGCTTAAGTCAAATTCGGAACAGGATATCATTATCTTTGTAGCAATGGAAACTGTGAGAATAACTGCCATTCTCTCTCAGCCTATCATCCCAAGCTTATCCAATGAATTCTTGGATCGTATTGATATCGACACATCTCGAAGATCACTTAAATATGCGGAATTTGGACTTGATTCAGACTATGGCAAAAATTCAAACGAGGGAGGGCGATCTGTGGTGATCACAAGGAAACCTCTAAGAATTGAGTAGTTCTATTGTCTATAATTTATGCTTGTAAATAATTTCAAATTTGAATGGTCACGACGTCTGTCTTCAAAGTCTGAAGATCTAAGATGACTATCTGTCCTGTGCTGCTGAAATCAGGCACAGCGACAACTTTCACCTCAGTATCTCCTTCAAGGGTTACACTTTTGGAGGCAAATGCGGGTTGATTGCCGACGAAATAAACATGCGGTAATTTCGAAAGGATGAAGGGGTCGTCACTTTTATAGGGGTAGCACCATAGTGTGTCAGGGGCCGTGGGTGCGATGTTTTGCCACTTAAGACATCCTTCCATCATATTTAATCGAGTTACCATATCCTCGTTCTGATCCGGGTCTAACTTGGGATCCGGACAATTAGCAATGACATATTTGCATATGTCATCGATATTTTGCCCACTGGTACCTAGTAGTTCAATACCATTAAACTTCAACCACGCTGGATTTGTTGTTGGTGATAGAAGCTCGCAATCCTTATTGTTGAAGAACGGCCTCACAGCATCTGCAAATAAAGCTTTGTGCAAGGGCTGTTGAGGTAAGCATTGATCACTGGGATCATGCGGCCCCGGCATTAGATCAATTGGAATGGACTGTAGTATGTTACCCATGAAGGTGCCAAACTCTGCCAAACAGCCGGATAGTTGGGAGGGCTCCGAGGGGCGTAGGGAGTTTCCACATATTACCAGCCTACCGATCTTGCTTATGGCCGACGCATCTACCAAGTTTCCAGTAAGGTACTCTTGAAGGAGTTGTATTCGTAGCGCGTTATTTGCGTTGGAAGGATCAGAATTCAACCCTGATACAAAAGCAACTTTGCCAGGGCTTGAACTCTTTGGCAAACATTCTTGCGGAAGGGCAGCTGGGTAACATATATCAAGGACTTGAAAAGCCCCCGCGTCGGCCTCCATACCCAATATACCGACAACGGTGCCACTCACGAATGGCTTATTCTTCACGAAATCTCCAACAAGGAGAACTCGACCACTCTCATCTTCTAACATGATTTCATCACTACCTTCTGCATCTGCATAACTCCTGACTAGGTCGGGCGCTCCATAAACATCATTGACAACTTCTTCTAGGACATTAGGTTTATATTTCATCTCACAGTAAATGGTGCCCACGCACCAGCAGGGTTCATTCGATTGGATATCTAATACTTTATTCTTCTTGACCACCCTGCGATGGTTCAATTCGAAATTTGAATCCCATTTCTTCTCACAACTCCTGGTCACTCTTTCTCCTAAAACTTGTAGTCGATGCTGGTAAAGGTGAAAATACTGTTCATCGTAGTTCCTTTCTTCTAATGTTAGCAAAAATGGATTGCTTGGAGATTCAGTTTTCAATTTATCTCGCTGAAGCGATCGTTCAACACTTTCAGCGTCGTTTCTCGTTTCACTTGTGATAGGGATAATAGTTAGTACATTAAATTAGGGCCCAATGCAACAAAGTTTAAGTACAGGTTTATAAACGTACTTGAATAGCTGTAAAATGGGGTCCATCACCACTAGCTTGACTCAAAACTCATGCTCTTCGCTTTTCAATCTTGGCTAGTAATGACTTTCTTAGAAAGCCTTGATGTCAACAAACGTTAATAGTGACTTTGATACTAGATGGAAATAATGCTGGACAGGTCGAGATCGTTGACGGCGTCAGTAGGATCAGTCAGTTCTTCTACATCATCAGAGTTTTGCCGGCTCTCGCAGCTCCTTTGCAATTCGCGGAATTCCCAGCTTACATTTTTTAGCTGGTCAGCAGCATTATCCGACACTGAAATCGTTCGTTTGATTCTGTCAATATCTTCTTGCTTTGATGGTAAATGCTTTTCACGTTTATGTTCTTTCACAGAAGGGGTATGTCCGATGCTCATACCAACCTTAACCAAGGTTTCAATACGCTCACTAGAGTTCAGCAACAAATCTGTGTCGAATTGGACATTTTGTGAGGGAATGACCAGCAAAATGGTAGAGCCGCCAAATTTGAAGTAGCCAAGCTCTTGCCCTCTCTCTATCGAATCGCCTTCTCCGCAGGTCAGAAGAATCGAGCCAACCATCATTGCTCCAACTGCTATAAATAAAACAGTCCCGAACTCTTTGGAGTGGATTGGAAGCACCAGCCTTACGTTCTCGCCAAAAACGTCCAGCTCTGTTCTTACAGCCATTGGATTGACTGTGTAATATTCTCCTGATATTTCCATTGGTTTACCGATCAAACCGTTGCACGGAGAATGGAAGCGATGATAATCCTGAGGAGCAAGACGAAAAATACCAATGCTACAAGAAGCGTCATTAAAAATCTCCGGATGATACCCCCCGGTAAGTTTTCCGAGTGAGAAGTTTCTTCCCTTAATCCAAATTTCCGTTGATGTTTTTATGCTGGAAAACACCGTGCTTCTACAGTCTGCTGGAGACAACAGTATCTCAGGCTCCGCGACTTCCGGAGCACGGCTGCCAGGTTTGAGCTTTCTGTAAAAAAACTCGTTAAAAGTTTGATAAACCGTCTCTTCACATTCAGAGATATCTAATGAATGAAACTTGATAAAGGGCACAATTTGTCTTACCGAGGCAGGGCTATCAAACTTTTTACCTTGCTTTACCGACAAATTTTTGAGTAAATTTTTGAATTTCTTTGACTCCTTTCCCTTGGCATTGTAGATGACCCGAATCCCTAGCCTCACATGTGCACTGATCTTTTCCTCCAAAACAATTCCTGAATCTCTATCTTGAACCAAAATATTAGCGTTATTGGAGCCCAAAGCATATTTCCCATAGGTGAGCTTGATTAGAAATTTAGAAAACCACCTTTTAGTTGCAAAAGCGGACGACACATATGAAGGCTTGAGCATCCTTTTCTTACTACCCTTTGAGGAGCAAATGGACAAATGCGTGATTAAGTCATTCTCTAGGATCAGCTTAGAATTGGTAGTATTTCTTGTGCTCTTACAGCGGCGAGCGCATAGTGGACATCTCTTTAATGCCTTGAAGCCTGTAAAGGTATTTGCAGACCGCAAATAGGTCACTACTTGCTCCCTGCTTAGTTTGTCCTGCGACCAAGGTGATTTTTTGAAGAAGTGGAAAAATTCATCAATATCATCATTGGAAAACGTACCCAGCTTCTCCATTAAAAGATTCACATCTACAACATCAAATGACTCCAGATTGGATAGCTTTTGAAGTGCTCTCTCCCAAAAATGTTTCTTTAGTTCTGAGTATGTGATGAACTTGAATTTGATATTTAGCACGGGATTAGAATCTGTGGAGTCGATCGATTCACTGAAATGCAATGGAACCCTGACTGGGGTCCATTCCTCTTCACTGTCATTTTCTTGTTTCAGCACAATATCTCTCCAGGAAATATCGGCACTGGCAACATTGTCATGGTATGAAAAAGAGTCCTTATCAATGACTCGAAAATGGAAATCAAAGTTGGACTCATTAGAAAACATCTCAAAGGCCAGCCGTTCATTGTAGACTGGATTTAATGTATGTTTCTTCCATGATGTTTTGAATACTCTGCGACCGAATGTTATTACAACAAATGGATCCATCAGATAGGTTTTGGAAAACTTGTTTTTCAGGGTTGGAAGGTCTTCAATATTTTCAATATCCATGAATGCCACACCATCGGCATGGCCTTCCTTCGAAAGCTCAAAGTTTGTGGGTGCCACTTTGCGCTGGCGAGCACGATGTGGCCTTCTCCTTGGGGCTTTGATCAGAGAAAGATATTTGCTGTGATTCCCATCACTTGAATATGTATCCTCCTCTTTCTTAACATCGATAGATTCTACAATAGCTGGAGAATTCTCCAGTTGAGAATGCTCGGAGGGGAAATCATTGTCAGATTGAAGCATTGTCACATCGTATTCGTCTAGAGCGGTCGCCATCTTTGCCAAATTCAGCTGGGAGGTTCCATCTAACTCATCTTCTGTGGAGCTTATGTCCTCGATCTCGTCGTCTTCACCAAACTCTTCGACAAGATGTCTCAAAGAAATAAAATCGCTATCAGGATCTGGTTGCTCTAGATCTTGATCATGTTCGGGTTCCTCTTGTACAATTTCTTCAAAATCGGTGACATCGTCATCATCTTCCCCATTTACATAATTACCATAAGAACCTTCATCGCTAGATTTGACGGTAGCCGAGCTCGAAGGTAGCTCTGAGAAACTCCCCTTAGATGCATTAATGTTGTGTTTAACTTTTGTCGAAGAGTCCTCTGATATCACCAAAGCAGTTTGCCAATCATTAAATGCCTTAATCAAACTTGTCCCTCGCATGCACGTTAAAGAAATGGCCAGCTGGATCTCACCAATTGCTAAAGATGGTGGAGCATTGCGCATGTCATAGTGATGAAACTTTAGCGTGTTTCTATTGAACAGTGGATACCAAGCAGTCGTGCTACTAAATTTGTAGCTGGTGGGTTGGTCTTTGCGACGAAAGAGGTCTCGCAGCGAAAGACTGATTTCCCCTAAGTATAGATACCTGCTCGAAACGTCAAAATTGTGCGATTCTTCATATTGCACCTGGATATTCTCAGATGCTGATTTATCCACAGCATTGTTAAGAACGTCGTAGACCACCACCCTCAGATATTGGGACGTGGGCTTCTGTGGCAGCTTCAATTTCAGTACTTGGTTCCATGTCGGAGAACTTGTGTTTTTCTGCTTAGCAGTTCGGCTGAAGGCGCCATTACTCAGTGCCAGACATATCGGATTACACCCGGATTTCTCAATTGTTACATTGTGGGCCTGAATTGCGTGTACTTTCAAAGTGAGTCGAGAGTTTTTAGACCTGCGGCGAATGATACCCATAGTTGGTGATCTGACGGTCCGTTCTCAATGGAGCTTGCGAGAGTATTTTTTGTGATGGATAGCGTGGCCTTTTAGTAGATCTGATGGAGAAACTCCATGCCATACCATGAGGTCGAGGCTGGGAGTCCCGGCTGTTATTTGTGTGCATTACGTTTTAATCCACAACCTAGCGAGTTATCATTCGTAGTCAATGATTTATATAGCTTAACGGAGGTGGGAGCCTTTGTACTGCCAATTTCGAAGTGGTAATCCGTGATAAGTAGGTGTATAGAGACCTGCTACTCTGAGAACCGTATTCTATACTCAAGTCGGCAATTCGCGTCTACCGGCATAAGCGGTTTCTCTTTTCTAGAGCCGGATGCCACACACGTATAGAGTGACTACAATCAATTGCCCTGGGTCGGGGTTCCTTGAGCTGTTGAGAGCTCAGTGTATACTCCTTCCGTACATTGCTGGGGCGATTTTTAGGTCTTCCTGCTACAGGGACTGGGTATCGGTTTTATCTCTGCAACTATCCATTGAACCTTTCCATGAGTATTTGTTGTGCTCCGAACTTTCAACAAAATGGCGCTGTTTCCCCAGAATATAAAAAAGAGGTGAGTAGAAAAATAACAGCTTCATCCACAGCGTATTAAGATTCGTACATTGCACCCGTTAATTTTCGTCACAGCTACTGGAGTTTTCTTCATTATTTGCTGTCGAGGATGTCATATGAAGCTAAAGCACCTACCTAACGTATATAAATTACGAAAAATTTCGATGAAAAACGGCTAGCATTATCCCATGAGGGAGGCAGCTTCAAAATCGCCAGACTGCACAGCAAGCCCACTGAGCTTTGTAAAACATTAGTGGTTTATTAGATAGAGTGTTCAGATAGTATACTGCGAGTTTTGCGAGAAATTTCTGATTTAATAGAGTAATTTCTGCCCAGATTAGTGTACACCCCCAGCTATTGGACTTGTAATAATGGGTAAAAGATTCAGTGAATCTGCTGCTAAGAAAGCTGCTGGTAACCAGCGCAAGAAAGAACAGGCGCAAGCCAAGGATAGAGCACACAGAGAGGTGTTGGAAGCAGAGGAAGCTTCAAAATGGGACCAAGGCTCTAGAAAGGATAACCCTAAAAAATTGTTGGAAGAACAGAAGAAACAGGAGAAGCTTCAGGCCAAGAAGGAACGTGAAGCGCTTCTCGCAGCCGAAGAATCGGCTCTTGGGAAGGGCGGAAAGGGCAAATGAGTGAACGTCGCGAGGTTCTTCTCGGAGACACAGCAGAGGGCCCAGGCGCAAGTCGGCATGTGTCTGCGCTGACCGCTCGAAATCAGGTCAGATATCCCAGCAGTGCCCTTGCAATGGTTCTCACTCCAGCTGGCACGTCTCCACCTCAAGATGCAGGGGGGGTTGCGAACAAGAAAACCGTTTTGTGCCCACAGGCCATCACAGTTCTGATAGAATCGTACCACTAAATTTTGTAATATGTCTAGCTTTAAAGACACACCATACTAATGAGAGACCAAATCATCTATGATTTGACTTTTCTCAATATTCGAGGCACTTGGTCGTGAGCCAAGTATGAGTTCAGAATAGGCAATCGTACTCTGTCGTTCGCCTCTTGCACCCAGTTTTTTGCCTTGGCTTTGCCCAGCGTATATTGATCCCAGTCCAAATTTGCGACGGCTTGTACGCTGCGTGCAACGTGTCTCTCAAATTCTGTTTCTGTTGTAGAATCCGGGAACTTGAGAACCTGGAATAAGTAGAATCCATCCTTCGCGATGCCAACCCTGCTGCGACCCTTAGGATCCAGATAATTACAGGTCGTACTACTTGCGCGAGTGTCATCTTGGCCAATTTGTTCTTTCACGGCCACTGCGCCTTGTAGCTCTAGCCATTTTTTGATGAAACATTTGTTCACAAATGCGCGTAGCGAACGTCTCAAGTATGCATAGTTGCGAGGGATATTGGAGCCGTCGTTACCCAGCATTGCTTGTAACTGTCGAATGTTCCCAATTTCCTGAATTTTTGGTTTCTGCAAGCTGTGCGTTTCCTTTCTAGAGTTACTGGCCGTGCTAGCGTCCCGAGTGCTTAGCGGGTAGTTGCCATTTAAATAGACCTCACCAACACTCCGGACATTTACTGCGGGTTTACTCTTGCGAAACAAAGACAAAAAGTGTTCCGGAGGAAAATACAACAGACGAAAAAAATCGCAGGAATAAACCTTACTCTGTGCTGAAAAGATTCGAAACGTGCTCTGATACACTTGTGCAATGCTGTTGGTACCTCTAAGCTGAGATCGTGCTCGCAAAAGCGACCTCTGGCCTTCCGCAGATTTTGGGAGAGCCTTGTTAGGCTTATAATACCCATTTTTTTTACGCAACGATTCAATTGTGGTCAGGTCACCATAGTCAAGTATCTGCCCGTTAGATTTGGACACCGGTCCACTTCTTTTAGTCACTGGAAATTTATTCCCAGTTTTCCACCCCACCTTTAATTCTTGCAAAATTAGTCGTCCTGACATTACAGTGGCTGAGGTCGCTTAATGCAAAGCTCAATGTTCGATTCCTAAACTAGCAGCACATCGCATCAACCGATGTGATACCTATGTCGTCAAAGCTTTTCGGAAGAAAGCTTTACAGAATTTAATGGTACTTGGGCTTAACTGCCTCATCGCTCTGAAATTTTTCAGCGAGTATTATATGCATGAAGTATTCGCCCAGGGCGATGAGATAGATAAATCTTATGATGAATGAATTTGTGGAGACCATTGAGTCCTCAGATATGGGAATCGAGGTTTACTTTGCGAATGGGCTGCGGAAGATCAAGCCTTACTATCATTCTCGAACCTCTTTCGCTAAGGGACGATGGTTAAATCGGAAATTACTCGAGGTCTTGAGCTCTGAGTTTAGATCGCAATCCAGTGAAGAATATGCCAAGGCCATCATCCGGCAGGAGTTTCAAATTATCCGCGAGAACATTGCTCTTAGTGCAGAAGAAACGCTACAGACAACCATTCAAAATAAAGATCTTATCAAAACCACCTCTCATAAACATGAACCTCCAGTAAAACAATGGAACAGCGAAGAGATAAGCAAGAAGGGTTCAACCATTGCAGGGATCGAGATCATCCACGAATGTGATGAAATGCTAGTTCTCAACAAACCTAGCGGAGTTCCAATCCATCCTACGGGCCAATACTATCAAAATACGTTGGTGGAAATTTTAAACACACATGGCAGGAGCGTGCTCCCTAGCCACAGGCTCGACAAGGTCACTTCTGGGGTTTTAATACTGGCCAAAAACTCTATCATGGCAAATAAAATCCAGCGGAATATCAGGGAGCACCGTATGCAAAAAGTGTACTTGGTACGGGTTGATGGGCAATTTCCTAAAGTGGATACCCTAGGTGATTCAGATGCCACTAAAATTACAATGTTCTCCAAGTTATTTAGCAACCCAAGCAAATTTACCACTGAAAAATCTGCAATGTTCACTGTCGAGATGAAGAAACAATTTCCAGCAGCATTTTCTGTTGCCCGTGAAGCAACCACGATTTTCTATCCAGTGAAGTACTTTCCGGATACGAATGAGACTCTAGTAGCTTGCCAACCGCTCACTGGCCGTACACACCAGATAAGAATCCATCTAGCAAGGTTGGGTCATCCGATATCAAACGATTCTTTCTACAACTATAAAATAACTAAATTCCCGCGAAGGTTGAGTTTTATCCTGGGTGTAAATGACTGGAACGACGGAAAGCATGCTACGGCGGATCTGGAAATCCACTTTGACGAATTTGTTCGAGAGTCGGAGAAAGTTCAGCTTAACAGTTGTTCTTCGAGCAACAAAACATGTCCTGAATGTGGAGGTAAACTATACTCTGACCCAGAGCTTAGAGATTTAGAGCTGTATTTACACGCTTGGAAATATTCAGATGTGGAGGGTGAAATGAGTTTCGAAACAAGCCTACCCGCTTGGGCCTTCAACAACGACCCTTATCATGAAAATCGTTCGTTTACCAGCCGACCAAACTTTTCCCTACCACCCTGAACACCTTCAACTTGCCACTTTTCATATCATGCAATCTGTAGCTGGCTTGTCTTGCTTTACCGTCGTGCTCTTCAACGACCCTAAATTTGTTTTTAGAGAAGTCATACTCTGTGATGATAGCCGCAAAAGGCACGGCATCCATTCCTAGTGAATGCGTACTTTTCTGTAAGAGCTTTCCGTGCGATTGAAACTTTCCCCTTCTCACAACTAATATGTCCCCCGGTCTTACAGCTTTTAATGCCACCTCATCAAACTCAACGTCGGGCGTGTATGCGAGAACTGGTACACCGTACGTTCTTGAGGCAATGGGGGGTACTACAGACTCCCCAATTTCAGCTATCAAGCCGCTAACAAAATTCCGACATGGCGAATTAACAGAACGACTTGCTAGCTCGAATATTTTGTATCCAATACGCGATGAGTATTCATCCAATCCCGAGGGTGACGTGGGATTAGATATATGGTTCTGCCAGAATTGAACTGTTTTATGAGGATCCGTGACTTTAAATGTTACTGTGGCGTGTAATTGAGAGTAATCTTCAAACAAAATGTAAAAGTCTCTCATGGACCATTCCACCCCGCCTCGTTTCTGTATTGCATGGTCATCCACCTCACAAATGTATTTTAAACGATTATGGTTGATGATGTTCGCAGGTACAGTTTTCTTCAACCACCAATCGTCGGTACCAACGAAATTAATGCTAGGGTTTTGGCTCTCGTAGTTGCTTTCAAATGTTTGTGTTCTATTGATTGTCTTCTTAGCTTTCTCGCCTTGCGAAGAGTTGGGGGAAGACATGCCAGTTGGCTTCGAGTGCACAGGGACTGCAGGAATTGGAGGTACGGCCCTTCCTATCTCATCCGTGCGCTCTAGTAAAATATCATCCGTTTCTTTTGTCTCTTCAGTGAAGGTTGATTTGGGCGGTGGGGGTGGGGGTGACTTAGGTCCATGAGTAGAGCCACTTTGCGCTGTTTTCATACGAGGGGTTGTTAAGGGGGGGCTCTCCTTATCAGCCTTGAAGTGCTGCTGGTGTTGTTGATGAAATGGGTTTGATGTAGGTGGGGAAAAGCTAGGCGCCTGTGCCAGAGTATCACCACCTTGTAGCTCTGAAGGATTAGTGGAAGCATTAGCAATTCCAGAAGAATAATGACTTGGTTCATGGGCCTCCTCTGAGGAAAGAGGATGAGGAGCTGAGGGGGTAGGTGGGATCGGCGGCTTTTTCACATTAGGCAAACTGGATGAAGGTGGCACTGGTGGGGCAGCCACGACTGGAGGAGTAGGTGGCGCAGGTTTTGACGACGGGATTGGAGGAATTGCAGACACAGCACTTTTCAGCGATGTGCTATGTAAAATGGGTTGATCGGTATCTGCCTCTGGATAGGCTATTTTGCCTCCTTCTACATCTTCATGACTATCAATGCCCTTCTCGATTACATCACCTTCTCTCGTTTCGGTTACAGCAGATATGCCGTTCCCAGAATGTTGTTGTTCCCCGGGGGATTCACCTCTATCTAGCTTGTGGGATGACGGCTCTAACTTTGGCGAACTTGCAGCGAGCGCGTTCTGTTTGATAACATGTTTGGACAACGAAGGAATCTCCTTAGCTGATCTGTTTCCTGCTTCAGTAGTTTCTTCAGCTGAAGATTCGTAGCCAGTCGAGTCAGAAAATTGCCCGCTCCGCGAATTACGTCTGTCAATCTCCACCGGAGTGTCTGGGCTCAAAGAATTTTGTCTTTTGATTGAATGCACCTCACTCTTTTCAGAAGAGATATCAGGTTGCTCTGTCCCTCTACTGAAATAATTATCTTCAAGCCGCTCAGCTTCTTCCTCTCCATCAGCTAACATTCCAGGAGTATCCAGAGGATCACCCGATTGTGACAATTTGGTTTGCGCCCGAGACAGTTCAAAGGCTTTAACTTGTGAGTTATTTGACACCTGTTGGTTATGCTCCTCGGTGACAGCATGCTTTGATGGTTGGTCGATGCGGCTTTCTTCGTCTTTGGCATGCCCCGGAAGGCCTGCCTGTGCTTTTTCCAAAGCCTGAGGGTCCGCAAAAGGTAGGATAGGAATTGCACGAGGGAGCTCAGAAGTGTCATCTGTGCGATCGTTTGTTTTGTGATTGGGAATAGAAGTTCTGGGTGAGCTAGTAGGAATCCCAAAAGGGTTGAAAGATCCAGGCATCCCCATCCTACCAGCTCCTGCGAGCTTGGCCATACGTTCTCTAAGAGCAGCACGGCGAACCTCTTCGTCGTCTTCGTCTTCTTCTTCTTCTTCTTCTTCTTCTCCTTCTTTATCTTCTTCCGCCTCCTCCTCCTCTTCGTCCACCTCTTCAAATTCTTCGGCCTCAGGCTCACAAATTTCCTCGGATTGTTGACTTTCATGGACCGGACGATTGTCATCAAACCCACCAGGTATGGCGGAAGGTTCATCCTTTAAAGTTTGAGCCGTTGGGCCCTCGACTGCATTGACAGCTTTGATATATGACTTCTCCTCCGGGCTAGTTACCTTGGATCTCGTTGTTTGGGTAACGGGCGAATCCCCAGTAGGATTGGCAGGTGGATCAGAGGTCACAGGGCTATCCTCGATAACAACCGCTTCATGGCGCTCATGCTTCTTCTTTTTCTGTATTCTCTTCTGCATTTCTTCTTCTCGCTCTTGGTTCAACCTTTGTTGCTCTTGTAGCAAGGCAATACGTTCCTTGAGGCTCATTTTCGGAGATTCTGTGGTCTCAACCTGCCCATCCCTTCGATCGATTGTGGTGGGGCCATCAGATTCAGCAGACCCAATATGGTGTTCTGTCATAATGGCAGATGTGGGATTTTCTTCCCCTCCCATAATGCTTGGCTGTGCTTCGACAGCGGGTAAAACAACGTTGTGGGTTTGGGGAGCTCTGATGTCAACGTGGTCTGGGCCAGAAGCAGAAACTGGCACCGAAGAAGGCACCGAAATCGAAAAGGCTGGCTTGGCAATTTCACTGTCCTCGACTGTCCCTTTCACTCCTTTCGATAGGCTCGACTGGGGCTCGCTGGGAGCAGGTTTTTCTGAGAGTTCATGATTATCACCAGCGGCAGGCTGTTCTAATGGCTCGCCAACAGTAGGCGCGCTACCTGGTGGCAGAGAAGCTTCATTTTGGAAGGGAGTTACAAAAGTCTTGGGGAAAATGCCCTCACTCCAGGTCCCCCCATCCTCATACTCACCGAAGTACCATTCTTCGTCTTCGATGGATTGTACAGTGATTACGGTTCCTTTCTCGAAATTCAAGTCGTCTTCATGTTCCGAAGTATAGGGAAACTGAGCAACTACCTTAAAAGGAGGCTCCAGCTCACCCATATTCTGTGCTTGTGCTATCGAAGTATCGATGGATCGTTAGTTTACCATGAGTTCGATCCGACTATGTGTGTCGCCCCTTTTACCCTTTAGGAATTGATGAGGCATTACGCACGAATATATTGGGCCATTAAGTCAGATGCTATGCATGTGACAGTCTTTGGACAGGCTGGTGAGACTGGTACATTCACTCTACCACGTAGGTGCATGTCTGACCATTGCTGTACTAGTCTTTAGTAGGCAACTTCAATCCAAGATCGCCTAGTGGTCATTCGATCATTGTGTCTGTTCAATAATGTATGAGATTGCACTTTCATGAAAAAGAATTAGCCACTTACCACTATCGCCGAAATGGTTTACTGTGTGTTGTAAGAGCTTGGACCCCCGAGTTTTTATTTTGCTAGATCAATAGGTTTCATTCACTGATGCATGTCGGTGTTCATTTTTAGTTTTCAACCGACTAATGAGCCGCCATTGCGTTAAAGCTGCCTGACATCTGAGGTCTTCAAAAGAAAAATAAGCCTGATCACTTCGCTCACAAGAATATCTACTAGGTGCCAATTCGATGGCTATGATTTCTCTAAAGTGTAAAGTTATTGATCAAAAGCCCCATGTTTATTTTGCCATCGGTGTCGTTCAGGAATAGTTTTTTATTAAGCGGTAGCGACCAATATATAGGAACCTAACCCGAATACCCATAATTGAAGGCGTCGGTAGACACGGTAAGAGTCTACGGTTTACAGAAATTGTAAGTACACACAAAATAATGGCAGCACCCTAATTAAGTCCGTTAATTAGGTTCTGAATTTCGTTATTTGATCATAATAATGTCAGTTTGTTCCCCGTGACCTACGATCTCGTGATCACTGGTGCGAGACCTAGCCAACATCCCGAGGGCTCACGATGGACACAGCTATCACGCAGCTTTCAGATTGGTAAAGATTGAGTCAAAGGCGACGGTTCTAGTCTGGGGATAGTACTGGTGTTAGTACTTGAACGCAGGGATTGGAGTAAACACCCAAAGTTTTGAATACGACTTGTTTTTCATCAACTGACAATACTTGTTTGGGATACCTATCCCTCTCATGCGTGTAGTTAAGACCAGATCTTATACTTCGGTCTATTCATGAACAAAACGATATCGAGGTGTCTAGATGTTATCGCCGCAGATCATATTACCCTTAAGCAATTACTAAGACGGATCCTGGCAATTTACGGGATTGTTGGTGCCGCGACATTGCCGAAACTGAAGCGTCATAATGCGTTGAATGGACATACAAGACTGCAACTGCTGCTTCGGAACGCGAAGATTGCTTCTCTAGTATGCTGTCTGGTCAATATTCATCCATTGCTGTACAAACTGTTGCGAACCCGGTGGCTGTCATTCAATGCTCTTATCGTGGCAGCTACCAAGTTGCAAATACCCCCATGGATCTCAACGTATATATTGTTTGAGTCACTGGTAGACCGCATATATTCCTCCGATGTGATAAGAGGGATAACACCACACTTTAGCAATGGCACTTGGAACACACTAAGGCAAGCTCTTCTCTCTCTGCTGATACCGCTGTTGCGAGACACTCGTCCGTCAAGGGCCAAGACTATAATATTCGAGCGGAAGAGCTTGTGGAAAAACTTCGGCTCTCTTTTCTTGCTGTGGAACGTCATTTCAGTGTACCAGTTCTCGAAATCCCTATTATACCGGAGAAAGGGCCAGGAAAAGCGGCAAAATGGTGACAAAAGGAGTTCGCAAGGCTTTTACACACTAAAGGACAATCTGAAGGAAATAAACGAGCTTTCTACATCAAGAAGTGTCCGGGAGAAAATTATCAGTTGCAGTCTTCGACAAAACCTCCCGACTACCATCAAATGGGCACTATGGAGGCAGCTTCTTTGGTCTATCCTAGGTCCCAATCACACACTGCGCTCGCACTTACACATATCTACGGTATTGATGATTGGTTTTTATGTCTTAGACAACGGAACTAATCAAATGTACATTCGAGCTGGAGTTCTCAAGTACTTGGTTCGACTGCTAATTACAGACAGATTGCTTGGCAACCCTCACTGGCAGACGGTCGCTCTTTGGTTGGGATCAAACTTGGCACTGCGAAACTATACTCGTGAGCGACGTCTCATCACCAGTTAGCTGGACTTAATTTGCAGTACAAAACCTGGTTGTGCATACGCTCCGGCCCATACATTTTGTCATTTTCATACAAGTGCTGAAAAAAAAGTAAAATCGTAGTTGAAGGATGAACTATACAGTATATCAGGCACCAGGTGCACTTGTGTTACCCTTTAGTTTTATCAATAATTCTTTGAATTTTGATCTGTCCCTGCCATTCACGAGATCTGCATCATCCACATTTATCAGTTGTAAAACGCGATCCCAGGTGGTGTTGCTTTGACTAAAAAAGCCGTCTTTCTCTTTTGTGAATTTCTCGGCCTCATCTCTGCTAGACTTCAATTGCTGCTCCTTTTTCCTATTGTAAGTATCGTAGAAATCATCCATGTGTTTGGCTGCTTCTTCTTGCAGCTTTGTCTTCGCATTTTTTTGAGCGGCATCTTTCTCGTCAATCTCTCTCACGCGATTTTCTTTCCAATGGGATACTGCCTCGGATTCCGAGGACGGATGGGCGTTACGCTCCTCTGGTAGGTCATTTACGAGCATATCTGCCTGACCACTTCCGGCTGGAGCTCCCTCAGAAGGAGCGGGGACCTCTTCGAAATTGCCAAAGTCATCGTCACCATTACTTTCATCTTGCAGAAACTCGGAATCCTGTTCAGTCTTAAATTCGTCCCCTAACAACTCAGCTTCTCTCTTCAGAAAGTCGGTTTCCTCTTGCTCAGGAGCCAACTCTGAGTCGAAATTTTCGTTTTCTAGCGGTGGAAACTTTTCAGCCATGTTTTTAAGTCTCTTAAATGGCTGCTGGATGTGACGTTGGGGTCGGTTCAATTCTCCTGCTCCTACGATCTGTACTTACGATAATCGCTCTAAGTTTTCTTTCAATACAAACTACATTCCCCTATACACAGATTCATTTCAAGAGCACGTGATTTAAATGTCTGATGTTCCGACTTAAACGGAGCCTTGATTGAATGCACATGCCTAAATCTCAACGGTATACACCTTTACAGCCTTCTATCATTCTATAAGTAATTTAATTCCATTTCCAACGCTAGCAGTCTCTTGAGAGGTTAAATCTAGTATTTTGAGCCCTGAAATGCCGTGGTAATATCCTGGGAGCAAGGCGAAAAATTCAACATCCGCAGATAAAGTTTCGGTAGGAGGAACTGTTGGTAATTTGAGGTCATTGGACAGTAAAACAATGGCATCCGTGTTTTTCACCCACTGTTTGTGCAACAAATATTCCTTCTCGACCGGATATTGGCCCTGGGGAGCTACGGCATTCTTGGAGCTGTAGACCACGCAATCTATCGGTGCTTGGGAGTTGTTGACAATTTGCAAGGATAGCGAGAACTTTGTCCCTCGAGAAAAGGTTCTCTGAGGAGTGAGAAAATTGAATTTCACGTTGCTGAGTTTGCTTGGAGAAACGAGGGAATGGAAAGAGGAATTAAACTTCATGGACGGTGTGAGCATGGGCGTCGACATCACCGATGTAGGTTGGGATGGATATCCAGCCATGCCTTGTTGTTTTCGCAGTGTTACGTCTGTTTCCCATTTTGTTTCAATAGCAAACTCAAACGGATGTGCATGTACAATGTATCGCACGGAGACCTTCACCCTATGAGATTCTAGGTTTTTCGTTTGCGGTAACTGAAAGTTCACACTGTAGCCTTCAGACAGTCCAAGCTTCAGACTTGAACTCAAGGGGCATAGAGGCTTGACGGCCACATTGGAGTAATTTCGGATCAAGCGGTAATCGACGCTTTCTATCGATATGTGGAAGTTAGAGAGCTCATATTGATGGAGGAGATTATAACATGCTCTGGAAGTTTGTAGGTCCAAGCACGAGTAAATGCACTGCTTGATAGGAACAGCCACATTTCGTAGCCTAACATTCAACAGCGTGTGTATGGGATACACTACCTCTGTGGTTGTGAGTGTTTGCTGCAGAGAGGGGTCAAAGACTTTTTCCACGGGGATTGCGGAGCCCAGCGGCTCGAAGCTGGGTAGTAGCATCTCGTCACTCCTTGAACACTCTTCGCCGTTTTCGTTTGGTTTAGAATCCACGTCCTGTGCTGTTTCTACCTTTATGCGCCATAGGTTTTTATGGCCATTATTCATCACGATGGTTGAATGGAAGATATACTCACTCGCAATAGACCTTTTCAGCTCCAGTAGACCATTGTCGCTTGTTTCTAAACACTCTTCGGTTTTATCGCAGTTGTAAACGCATGCTTCATTGATGTACACCCGTACTGTCTCAATTACCGTGTTGGGTTCTGGGTGAAAGAATATTCTCAAGTCCTCATCGAAAACAATGAACTTCCTTTCTAGATGCGATCTCCTGAGGGTTTCCACATCGCTGGACGATGTCTTATCCAGTGGTATCAGTATCTTCATCCTCAGAGTTGAGTATCGTCTAAGACAGACTTGATGGGTCCAAAGGGTCCACCAAAACATATCAGCTAAAATCGTATCATAGCGTACGTTTGAAACCGAGTTTGGTACCTCACTAGAGTTTGAATAGCCAGTCAACCACTGTAGCGTCCTGCTTTGGTGCTACGCAAATAGAGCAAGTGGGTATATTGCTGAATCATAGCCTTTCATTGTTATAGTGATAGATTATAGTTAAAAATTAGTGTTCTGTAGCTGAACAAGACCATTTTTTACTTCAAAAAGTTACCGTCATGGTACACCGGGCGGCCTGAACGAACATTTCCTTCTGCTCCACATCGAGGGCCTCATCTTTTTATAAGGTGTTGCCTCGATTCCAGCCAGAAAATTCCTTTCCGCTCAACGCATGTTTACGCTCAAAATAACCTTAGACCTCACCCACTGTTGTTCATCAAAGACCAGCGTCCTAGTACTGGCTCTTGCTCTCCACCGGCCATGCAGAATTTGGACCTTTCTTTCGTCGTCATATGCGAGATTTTGGGTTCGTCTGGCGAGTCAAATTTGGAATGACATCAGATTGGGACATTTGAGCTATAAGCATTGAGCGGTCGACGTAACTACCCCATTATGGACTGGTGTCAACCAAAATCAAAGGGTGCTGCCAATCGCTGCTGCACATTTGAATATACTAGTAAAAAATATCAATTTGGTGTATTTACAAGGTCATGCACTAATGTATTCTGTTGTTACAGGTATACCATCTTGCCGAGTTTATTGAAACCGATCTTGCGATCCTTTTTGCTGTCGCGATTGCCAGAACCGTAACGATACCCGACGTCACCCACACGAGCACTTTCAAACTTGAACAACGATCTTTCTCCTGTTTTCATTTCCCCATAGGTCACTTTTTTAGTGTGCCCAGATGCAGATGTAGTTGAGTGGCCGGTGGAATGCTCCCCCAAAGTGGCTAGCTTTTCCAGAGTTTCGGCAGCGGGCTCCAGTTCCAAGACCTTAGCCGCATCAACGGGCCCAAAAGGTTGCGATTCGGCTATTGTCATGAAACGAGACTGCAAAGCCTTGGCAGGAACAGGAATTTCTGATAGATTTTCCCTTGAGGAGTCTATTTTCGGCACAAACAGAGGGAACATTTTATACATGGTAGAAGCCATGGTTTTCAGATCCGGAGCTATGCGATTCTGTGTAATCAAAATATTGTTAGTAAGTTGTACGCCTCGGCATGACATAAACACATCTTTTGCGCGCAAACCGTAATGAACATTTGACGATTACCACTCCTCTATTGTCAGATATCGTATGAATTTTTAACCATGCATTATTGTCTTCAAGACTAATCGAATATATTTCATTTTAACTCATCATCAAAGGGGGAATCGTCAACTGGGCACTGGAAAACGAGAGCAAGAGAAGAATGTGATTCTTGGGGCGACTGTTAGTAACATACGTATTTTTGCCATTTCTGTTCAACGTCCATAAGCTTGACAACAGCTTCAACGCGTGGGATTTTGAGTCCGTACCTCTGGGACACGTCTTGTCCGGATAAGTGTTGGTTTTCAATGTCATCGTGGATTTGAAGTTTCAGTTCATCGCTGATGATGCGGTTTGTTATGCAATGCTTGTTTCCCGGGAAAGGCTGAAGCTTGCGGGCATTATGCCCCGTGCTGCGACCACCCCGCTGATCTCGGTCGCGACCCCCTGCACGAGCCACCGTGACCGAGCCATCCGGCTGCAATGTTAAAGGTTCACCCGTGATGTGGTCTTGCAGGGCCTGACCTCTTTCCACATCGGGCGTTACGTAGTTGGGTTCATGGTTCTGAGGAACATTAAAGTACTTGTTCGACACGTATTCACCCTTGAAGTTCTTGGGACCGAGAAATTGACGCATAGCGTACTTCAAATTACTGTCATGCTTCTTCGGGTGTTGCTTGCCCAGTCTTTTGAAAGGATAGAACGGGTACGCAATTCTCCTCCTAGAGATAAAACGCACCTGTTGAGTCTGAAGCTGATTGACAGCTGGACTCGAGCGAACGGAGCTGAACATTGTATCGGAAGCGGGCAAGCGAGCTGCTAGAACGTTGCAGGTACAATTGGTGAAAGGATGTGTATAAGTTTTTGAACATAGAAAAACTTTTTCAGATATTCTATTGAGTGCCGGTAGCATGGCCGAAAAAAGTGGTGAGCCGAGGACAAACTGCTCAGAGAATATTAACAACTTGAACGCCAGAAGACTAAAACGTGTGCTTCTGGAAACATTCAGGATCGCCAAGAGAGGCTAATTAAGCAAAAATTCTTGTTTTACTAGTTCCGATTTGTAGCGAGCCTCGGGTGCGAAATGGCGACCTGGAAGAATATATAAGCTTCCATTGCCTTTGGTGTGGAGCTCAACGCCGAGCTGAGAAAAGTGGTAACACACGCTATTGAATAGTGACCGTGGTCTGGTTTTAGCACTATATAGACTAATCTTTTGGACCATGATTTAAAGGCGCGTCGCACGGAGAAAAAGTGATATGAGAGTGCCGCGAGTGTTTTGCCGTTTAACCACTCTTTCGAGTGTCCAGCTTGTAGCCTTTCTGATGCCATTCTGGCTTCTTCGTAAGATTCAAGCGGAGTCTAAAGCAGCACCCTCTTGCAGTATCCCAAGGTTGTGAAGCAAATTTAATGACACTCTGGTACAAAGTGATCAATCGGAAAACGCTGCGTACGGCTTGGCCCGTTATATAGGCGCCTCCTATGCAACAGCGAGGTTGGAGAGTGTCGCAGATGGTACCAAGCTTTTGGGTACGGCTGTGTGTGGCCGCCAGTCGCATTAGCACTTTCTCAAGGTTTGTCAATAGCAAGCGGAGTTTAGCCCTGAGTGCACGGTTTCTTTTCGTCGAGGTGTAATACACCGGTGACCCATCACTGCCTGAGATGCTGATACGCCAACGTGCTTTCCCGAAGCTAGCGTTTTGAATAACGGTCTTGATACTTTGAGTGTGTCACTATTCACGTAATATGGCAATCACTTAACGAAGTCATCGGTGTAACGCGTCTCATGGCAAGCCATCAATAGCGGCTAAAGCATCCGGGATCGTCACCACAGAGCGCGCTTTACAATGGAACGCCACGAGGGCTCCCGAAATTTGTACAATGCTAGATTACAGGATGCATATAGCCACTTGCTCTCTGAACGGAATGAGGATAATTCGTTGCACCTCGGCGTTCCAGAAAGCGAAGTGAGCAGTGATGAGTTTAGCGACGAGGTCAGCGAGGACTTTTCAAGAGGATTCGTGGACCGCAGTGAGCGCTCGAGTAATGGGAGGTCCGAACTCGACGATGACTACGAGCAATTCAAAACGTCCTTGATGCGTGATGAGTGGGCCGGGCTGGACGATGGAGACGACGGTGATGACGACGATGACAAAGACTACACAGAAGAGGCAGATCGGAGCTTTCTGGTGGAAACAGACGAGGAAACAGACGGGGAAACAAGCGGCGTCAATGCGTGGGATCCCAGCTCGGATACGTTGCAGACAAACACACCTAAGATTCGCAACCTCAAGACTTGGGCTATTGTTCTCATGGTGCTCGTCTTAGGCTTTCTCTGGAGAAACGATAACACATTCATCTCTGACTCGCAGTCGGCAGTGGTGGGCCGCCCGTCTAGTGGCTCAAGCAACGCCCAATTGCGCGCGCAATTGAATAGCTTGTATCACGAAATGCAAGACGATCGAAAGACAGCCAAAAAGGAACTCGAGAACGCAATCAGACTCGTTATCTTACAGGTGGAAAAGAATCTAAAAAAGGTTTTGCCAAAAGATCAGCGATCTGTGCAGGCGCAGATTGACCAGCTTGAAAGTAAAGTGCAAGATTTGTCTCGTACTTTCAACTTGAATAACGTTACAGAGTGGCAGGAGTCGCTAATTTCCGAGCTACACGATTTGCTTCCAGAGCAAATTCCGGTGGTACTGAACAACTCCACACGCGCCTTGATGGTAATTCCGGAACTGCATCAATACCTCGCCCACTTGATCCCGCAGGTAGTGGATAAAACCGTTTCGCAAGAAGCTGTCAAACCTTTTCACTACGATGCAGGCCAGTATGTCCGAGAGATTCTTAGAGACGAGTACCAATACGTGGACAAGGCCTTCTTTCTGGATGAGCTAGAGCTAGCGCTGCGATCAAGCAAAGAAGATATCCTGCGCGAGATGGAATCTCGCATTTCTACTCTTGAAAATGTGCCCCAACAATATTCCAACGTACTCCAGCATAAACTCATACACAGAATCTACAATGCCAATCAGCACCAGTGGCAAGACGACGTTGATTTTGCCACCGCGGCACAAGGTACTCGTCTACTGAAGCACTTGTGTTCCGGTACCTTTCAAGGACAAGCCGGAATACCTGCCAACGGCGTCTCGCCCTTAGACCTCTTGGCCGACGGCCAGCCAGGCAGCTCTACCTACTGGTTGTGCAGCGATAAAAACCCTAACGAATGTTCCTGGGCTGTCAGGTTCGCACAGCCGCTATATTTGACTCGCCTATCCTATGTCCATGGTCGTTTCACCAACAATCTCCACCTTATGAACTCCGCTCCCAACTCCATATCGGTGTACGTCAAACTGCAGTCCTCTGCAAACTCAGAGTTTCGCCGCAATGCTATGCAGAATGGCTATGGAACAACATGGAGCTCGGATGCATCATTTATAGAAATTGGAACCTGGAACTACGACAACAGCGATCCGCGCATTCGTCAGAGTTTTCCTCTGCCTCCATGGTTTATCCAGTGCAAACCCCAAGTTCGCAGTGTAGCATTGGTTGTGCGGTCGAACTACGGCAACGCCCACTACACTGCGTTGCGTAAGTTCGTAATAAACGCTGTCACAATGCAGGACTTACAGCTGAGCTCTTCCTACGTTCAGCAGCGCCATTTTGAGATTCCCGAATATTCATCACCGCTGGAGGATGCAGAGAAGTTAAGAGCCTCCCAAGTTGCTGCCTGGCAGCAGGGCTCTAATGAATTCAACGAGGCGTTCGCCAAATCCCCCGGCGTAATTTCTTTCGGCCAAGACGAGTTCGACGAATTCGGTGAGAGTGGCGCATGAAATCATTGTCTCAGCCTACCTAAAGCGCTCGGGTAATGAGAGGGCACGTATTTTTTTTGCAGTGGTGGCAGATCGTTTGTTGCGTAGCGTACAACGGTTTTAGCAAAACGCTAAAAAAAAATCTAATCGAATTCCCTCCCCTCGCCGCGTAGAAACATCTTTGATACGCGCGTGAGACCTCTAGGCTTGATTGTTCTGTGTCAGTGCAAAGCACCAGCTACCTACGATATCTACATTGTGGGAGTTTTGAGCCATTTCGGCAGCGCAATGCCACACAGGTTTTACGCTGGTAAAATTGGCTGCATTTTTTCCAAAGTTGCCATGGTCAGAGAGAGCTATAAAATAAACGCATTTCCGTCATTAAGGGCGCAACCGCAGTCCAGGCTAGTGTACCGTTAACAAATTTGGCAAGTTGACTTGGTAATATCGACTGTTCGAAGTGTAAATTAGAGCTAAAGATGAAATCTTTGTTTGGAATAAAATATCCCGCGCTCTCCAAAGACACGGGCAAAAGTGAAGACTTGTTCGAGCATGTCAAAACAGGGGTGGATTCTGTCGAGGGCCAAGATTGCGAGTCCTTGAAACCGCTGTTGATTCTGCTTGACTGTCAAAAGCGTAAATCATATCTCTCTTGGACCGACGGTAATGACATGCTATTGCAGACCGGGAACCAGACGGAAGTTTCTCCTATTTCCAGAGTTGCTCTTCAAGGAACGTTGCTGAAAGTTGTAGTGAAGCCAGAGGCCAATGAATACGACAACGTTATGGTGTTAGACGTTGCGAACGGTGTTTCTCCGATGAGTTGGAAACTGGGACACACCTCGTTGGACCTCAACGGAGGTGCCGTTACGCTTTTGTGCCGGTCAGTCGAGGCTCAATCCCAACTTCGGCTGTTGTACGATATGTGCATGCTGGCAAGGTTTGAGTACATGTCGCTACGCAAGGCGCTGACTGCCACGGTCATCTCAACGCACGGAAGTCGAATCTCCGACATATCCACAGTGTTGCTAGCGCAGCATAGTTACAAGGATTGGTGTTACATCAGCATAGATGGAGAATGGGTCAAGGCGTGGTGCCATGTTGATCGTAGCCCTCGAAATGCGGGAACCCACAAGGGCCGCCGCCAAATAAAGTTTTTCAAGGACGATAGGTCACTCACAGCCAAGAACCTTTTGTGCTTCATTCCGGCCTGCGACGAGGACAAGGACCTATTCTTGGTGGAGGATCAAGACCCGAACCTTTCAGAAAGTAGCCCCACGGACGGGTTTGCTGACTTGCGCTTCCGCGATCACCTAAAGGCGGCACATGTAGACGGTGCCTCGCTAGAGAGCTCAATGGAAGCTCTGTTATCCAGGCTCAACACTCTACGCTTTGTAGGCGACATTTATTGGCCTGGGTCGACTGCATCCGCGCCTAATGGCAGTAAGTCCCCGCCAATTTCGTTCTCTGCCGGTAGTCTATCGCCACGGAAGAAGCGTCGCAGTGCTGTGGAAGCACCTTCAAACGAGCCAAGTGGGGCTTCGTCGCATAAGCGCTCCAAGTCGGGGGTCTCAATGTCCTCCGTCCACCACCCTGACGAGGGAGACTATGAGTTCAAAACATCGGAGATTCTAATCAAGCCAATACCTCACAGCGGCGTGCACCACCTGGAGTCCCTCATCCGTTGTGCCCTGCCTATGATGGGTTGTCTCAGCTTGTACGGCAGGCCCGTGCATTTCAACAATTCTCGGATGGATCCAGAGTCGATGCTCTTTGGTCTTCCGCGGCTCCCAGTGATTGACTTCTTCGCAGCTGAGGAAATACCGTCTTTGTTTGAGTATACGTCCACCATTGCGGGTGGTTCTGAGCATCTCAACAGGACAATTGCCGCTTTCAAGCAGTTTCTTGCTCAAAGAATCGCGGACAAGGGCCGGCAAAAACTCACTTTTACTACTCTTTCCGATATGATGCAGACAGGATCTGACTTCTCTGTGTTCACAAGCTCCTCGCGGTCAACCAGCAACTCACCTTTGATATAACGTCCGCACTGACAGCACCGAATATATAAAATTTTGGAGAACCAGGTTTAAAAGAAAATAGCTAAATAACGGCTCTTAACGAAGTATGGTCGATACACAAGAAGAAGAGACCACATGGATCGCCAGTGTAGCGTGCCATCGATGGATATGTTAGAGCCTGAGCTTTAAAAGTTGCCTTTCGCGAGTGCTGGCGGATACTTTTGTACTCGTATGATGTGACCTGTCTTATAGAATATAGCTAACTTTGAAAAATTGCCACTCACACTGGTGTGAGATCGTTGAACTTTGATCCCATTGCAACTAACACAAGCTTGTTCCAGCGATCTGCTTCAATAGGTACACCATGCAAGCACCCGTTGTGTTTATGAATACCTCCCAGGAGCGCACCACCGGTCGCGAAGCTCAAATTTCCAACATCACCGCGGCCAAAGCTGTGGCGGATGTGATTAGAACATGTTTGGGTCCCAAGGCCATGCTGAAAATGTTGTTGGACCCCATGGGTGGCCTGGTTTTAACCAATGACGGGCATGCAATCCTTCGGGAAATAGATGTGGCCCACCCAGCAGCGAAATCCATGCTGGAATTGTCGCGCACACAAGACGAAGAGGTTGGGGACGGTACTACGACGGTAATTATCCTTGCAGGCGAGATTCTAGCGCAATGCGCCCCATACATTGTGGAAAAGAACATCCACCCTGTAGTCGTGATTCAAGCCCTGAAACGTGCTCTTAGCGATGCGCTAGCGGAGGTAAAGCTTGTCTCTCGTCCCGTAGATGTGGAGAATACACCTGCCATGCTCAAACTCATTGGTGCCGCGATCGGAACCAAGTACGTTGCGCAGTGGAGTGAATTGATGTGCAAATTGGCCTTGGATGCTGTCCGCGCAGTTCGTGTGGGCGGTTCTCTTTCCGAAGGCTCTGAACAGGCCGTGGAGGGCGTCTCTCAGCCTCCTTTGGAAATTGACACGAAGCGTTATGTTCGTATCGAAAAGATCCCTGGTGGAGACGTGACTGATTCTCGTGTCTTGCGCGGTGTCATGCTAAATAAAGATGTGGTTCATCCCAAGATGTCGCGCTACATCGAAAATCCTCGTGTCGTTCTTTTAGACTGCCCATTGGAGTACAAGAAAGGCGAGTCACAAACTAACATCGAAATAACCCGCGAAGAAGACTGGAACCGTATTTTACAGATAGAAGAGGAGCAGGTCCGTCTTCTCTGTGAGCAGATTCTCGCTGTCAAGCCAACCTTGGTGATTACTGAGAAGGGTGTTTCTGACCTTGCCCAGCATTACTTATTGAAGGGTGGATGTAGTGTTTTGAGGCGAACAAAAAAATCCGATAACAACCGTATCGCGCGTGTGACAGGTGCTGTGGTTGTTAACAGGGTAGAGGACTTGAAGGAGTCCGATGTAGGTACTCAGTGTGGTATTTTCAAAGTCGAGTTGATTGGCGATGAATACTTTACTTTCTTGGACAACTGTGCAGACCCCAAGGCGTGCACAGTCATCTTGCGCGGCGCTTCTAAGGATATTTTGAATGAGATTGAGCGTAACCTTCACGATGCCATGGCGGTGACCCGTAACGTCATGCTTTCTCCTTCTTTATCACCAGGTGGAGGTGCCACTGAGATGGCAGTGTCAGTAAAACTTGCTGAGAAGGCGAAGCAACTGGAAGGTATTCAGCAATGGCCTTATCAGGCTGTGGCCGATGCCATGGAATGCATTCCACGTACTTTAATTCAAAATGCAGGTGGAAATCCTATAAGGATTCTTTCGCAACTCAGATCTAAGCATGCCCAGGGCAGTTCCACTACCGGTATCGACGGTGATACCGGGAAAGTTACTGACATGGTTGACTACGGTGTCTGGGAACCTGAGGTTATCAAACAGCAGAGCATTAAGACAGCAATTGAGAGCGCTTGTCTGCTGCTGAGAGTAGACGACATCGTCAGCGGTGTAAGAAAACAAGAATAATGGGGCCGGTGAGTCGTAGCCCTCTCCACATTGTACATAATCTACTATTTTAAGCCTAGAGAAGAAGTCAATAACAGTTGAGATATGAGCTTTACATAACACTCGGGCACATATAATTGATGTCATTCCGCTGAGGGAATGTAAAACTAACCTTTAAACTTATATAGGTCTGTCTGAAGGCTTGATATTTTTACATTAAGTTTGTGGCCTTGTTCCATTAAAATTTCCTCCAATTTCATTCGATGTTCTCTCATGTTGGATGTGATAGGCAGGACTTCGTTTTCGCCACTGTTGAGCAGCATCTTGAATAAAGGCTCCCAAATATCATGCCTCCAGTACCTTTTAAAATTGTTGGCCAATGCATATTGTCTATTCGGCAACGCCCGCGTTTCGATAAACTTGCCAAATAAAATGGCATGAATTATTCCTGCAAGACCATAATAGTCAGCTTCATATGTCCAAGGGCGACCCTCTCGCATTTCGGGACAGTCTTGTTGGTCAGTACTCCAATTTGCCTTGAAC
The DNA here is from genome assembly GCA_900074725.1 of Lachancea dasiensis. Lineage (NCBI taxonomy): Eukaryota > Fungi > Ascomycota > Saccharomycetes > Saccharomycetales > Saccharomycetaceae > Lachancea > Lachancea dasiensis. Next base: position 1,037,952 of record LT598454.1, read on the forward strand.
TTAGTCCCACTGGGTACTAACGTCAGGTCAAAAGACCTTCCGAAATCTATCAAATACAGACCCTTGCGATACCACCCGTTCTCTCCATTGGCATCATAATCAGAGAGAGGTTGCAAATCATCTTCAAATCGTATCATACAATTGTCTGGTTTGAGATCTCCATGTATGATACCGACATCATGGATGCATTCCAAAACTTTCATGAGTTCGACGGCAAAATACATGCACAAAATTTCGTCCAAAGTCCCGCCACTCCGCTCCCTCTCCAGATTAATCAAATCCAATATTGTTCCCTGACTTGCATAGTTTAGAACCAGATAGCTTTCATCTTGGAAGCAATGCATAGAATCAACATTGATGATTGAATTTAAAACCGGCTGGCCCCCCAGCCGTTTTTGAATCTGCTTCAAAATATAAAACTCCCAAATACTTGCTGGCTTCTCTACTTTGAGTGCTTTCAGTGCTCCAGTGCTGGATTCTGCGAGATATACGGTAGCATATCCACCTTCCCCTAACTGTGACCGTATACAATACAAATCGTTTGTTTTTTTAAAATCAACGATAGGGTTCTTGTTCGCATTCTTTGAAACCGTGTGAATCCTTCTTAGCAAAGAGCTCATTTTAAGACATTGATTATACTGGTAAAACGTTGGATAAGCAGAAAGCGGGGGATTCAATGTCTTCAACTGCGCCATCCGACTCTCGTCACTTAGAGGTTTGGAGATAATCAAAGGTTGCTCGTCCAGACTTTGAGGCTGGGTGAGGAAGGGGGAGCTTTCCGCTGTATAGGAAAGCGCTTGGCCACCTTTTTTATCTTCATTGGTATTTCCGTCCGTCTGAAGCGAATCCACTCTCACATTGAAACTCGCCTCCGTTCTTTCTTGGATGGGCGTCATGTATTCCTGGAGCTTGCTTTTGTAGGAAGGAGTTGTAGAGCCTTTTTGGGGTTTCGAGTTTAAGTCGGACTCCAGCTCCTTGTGCGGAGTTTTGTGGACTTGATCTTGGGAATTTGTAGTTCGTACTTCAGTTAAGTCGTCGCAAGTTTTGCGTGTAAAATCTTGAGTAAAGTTCTCAAACATCGCAAACCTACTGGTGGTATCGTCATTCTCTATCGTTTGTTGAGGTGCTGAGTAATTCTGGTTGAACATGGAATAGACTTCTTCCATCGCGTCTTTAGAAAAAAATGTTACTGTTGGAGAACTGGGCCCGCTTCTTCTGGCTGCAGTATGCTGGCCTGTTGCTTCATCCTTTAATGGTAATACTGATGTCTTTTCAACTTTCTGATAATCTTGTACATCATCATCGTTTTGCGACACATTCGAACTGTTGCTTCTTGGATGGGCCGGACTTGGTAGCGCTGGTAGAGCTATTTCTTGCAAGGCAATTTTTGGTTTTTTTGACAAACTAAGTTCACCCTCTAACCCCAGTCCTTCGTGTCTCTTACGGTGGAGTTTTCTATGGTAAACGTTACGCGAGATCGCGAGTAACTCTTCAATCGAAAACTCTTCACCATTTTCGGGATAAATCAGCTCAAAATTACAGTCTACTTTTTCCGGTTTGCGCCCGGGCATTTCCAATATTTTGTAGATAGGCCCAGTCCTGCCGATAGAGTCTTTGAAAATGGGCACTCTATCGGCAGACTTCCCAATTGGCTCATTTTGTAGTAGGGCTCCGGCGTTTATACCTGCTTCAATTGGGTGCTTCCTAACCTCATTTTCTTTATCTCGATGCAACTTCGAGTCCAGGACGTCCCACCCGAACTTTCGAAGACCATGATCTTCATCTGCCTCACTGCCATCCCTGAAGATCGGATGTTTAAGCGAGGAGGAAGGGAAAAGAAGCGGAGCTTCAGTATTATTATGGATTCGAGAGAGTTCCTGTCCCAAAATCACGCCCTCGTAGATATCTTGTTCAAGAATACTTTCTCCACTTTTCACGGCGAGAATTTCAATATTCGAGTTAGATAAGAACTCATCAAACAGGTTTAACTTTCGTCGCAGTCTACCTAGAGGTCTCGCGTTATTTTCTATTCCCCGTAACAGAACATCCCTTGCCTGTGAGTGCTCTTGCTGCTGTTTAAGCCAATCTGCAAGACTCTCGTAGAACATTGTCAGCCCCTCACCTATCTGCTTTCTCGTCATGTACACATACAAGCTTTCCTTTTCTTGGTTAGACCCCGTGAATAGCTCCAAGTACCACATCCATATTCGAACATAGCGCGGATCGTTCTTGTAACTCTTGAAATCCCGAAAGTACATCAAACATCTCTCAAGTAGTTCCAGCATCCCACTCTGTTTAGTCTGGCCGCCTTGTGGATATGCATTATTGATCCAAGTGAGGTACTCTAGAAAGAGCTCAAGCGGATCATCCAGATCTTCCAACTCTTGTAAGAGCCGTTCCTCAAATTCCAGCCTCTTCGCAGATATATTGCTCACTTTTGATGAATAGTCTCCGGGAGGCGTAGCCTTGTCGATGATTGTTTTAGATAATGCTGACGCTGATCTGCCTAACCGTAACGGTAATATGTTCTCCTTTTCTCCCTCAATGACTTCAAAATTGGTTGCGGTACTTTGCCCGATAGACATTCTACCTTCCACACAGTCTCTCCTCCTTGTATCGGCAGTAGAGACGCCAGATCTTACTTACTTCAGTCTTGTTTAAGAAAGTGCGATGCTTCGTGTTTATGCCAAACTTGTAAACGCAGTGCATCCTATCTCATCATATATGACGGTTGTGTCCAAAAGGACAATCGAACGCACTTGGCTTCGTAATCAACTTGCCAAGTATCAGAATAGGCTGGTTTAGTGATAACTCCAAAGTTATTTCAGCTACTTAGCGGGTGTATCAAGACATTTGGTTTATATAGAACGAGCAGCTAAAACCGCACTGGCTCCCAACAGGTGAGCAAGGCATTCACCTGGCAATCTTTTGATCGGGAATACCATCATATTCACCATAGCCTAGGGCCAGATTGATGTTTTGCAGACACTGAGTGGCGGCACCTTTGAGAAGATTGTCAATTGTGGCACACACGACAACACGGTCTTGATTATCATTGACCTTAAACCCGCCGACCAACACACCGTGCGTTCCCGAAATATTCTTTACTAGAGGAATATCGTCAGCAATGTTGACCAAACGTTCATTAGCATAGAATTTTTCGTAAAGGGCCTTGATATCTTCTGAAGTCAAAACGCCCTTTTTGATGGGGATCGATATAGTGTGAGAAATACCTTGGAACCATTGTGCTACGTGGGGCACGAAAGCTACATCACGGCCCATACGAGTGGAAATTTCACGTTCGTGTATGTGATTCGTCAAACTGTATGGGATTAAGTTGTTGTTAAGGAAAGCAGGGTCGTTTTTAGGAGAAGGCTTGGTACCCGCACCCGAATATCCCGAAACACCGAATACCGTGGGTAGGCCAGTAATGAACTCGAGCAATGGAGCGATTGCAACCTGTGCACCAGTGGCATAACAACCTGGGTTTGCAATTTTTTTGGCGGCTGCGATCTTTTCTCTGTCATTTAACTCGGGTAGTCCATAAGCCCATTCGGTCTCCGGAACAAACCTGTAATCGGCTCCCAAATCAATGATTTTAGAGTTTCCGTTTACGCTTTCAATTGCTTCTACAAATGGCTTGCAAACTCCGTTGGGCAATGCCATTACCCACATGTCGACTTTGCCTTCCGATTCGAGTCTTTTCAAATCGTCGAAGCCCAAGTTTTCGTAAATTATTTCAGATTTGGTGTATCCATCGAGCTTCTTTCCTTTAAGTTCACGAGAAGAGACATGAGCCAACTCTAGGTAAGGGTGTTTGTCGATCAATGAAATCAAATTTTGGCCGGTAAAACCTCTGGCACCAATCAGAGCCACGCGAGCTTTTCTCGTGTTGCTACCCTCAGCTTTGGGGGTGCTTCTCGTGGAGTAGGATCTTGTGGACTGTCCAGAGGCAAAAACGTTGGATTGGTGACCAGACTGAACAGGAGGGGCCGTGACAGAAGCCACAAAGTCCTTGACCAATTGTGAAATGGTGTTTACATCCTGAATACCATACCAAAAGACAACCTTGCCATTTTTTAAGTATGAGCCTTCTGACTTGTTGAAATGCCAGGCAATGTTCTCATCATCCTCTCTGACAACCCACTGTAGGGCAGAGAAGTCACGTCTCAAAGAACTGAACACATTGTCGGCCACATTGTTCAACCAGCCAATCTTAGAACACAAAAATTTATCCAATTGTGGTATAACCTTATTTTCTTTGACAATTGCCAAGACTTCCAGGGGTTCATCGCAGTAAGAAACGAATTCCGAGGATTCCAAGTCGCGCAAATAGGTGGCGGCTGACTGAGCTCCCGATGAGATGTCCAAATCTCTTTGCAAAGCAGTTCTCAAGGCATCTGGAGACGGAAACTCTCCTAAGTTAGATCTCTTGACAAGTTTATAGCCTCTTCTAATCATAGTACCAGCACCTGAGTCGGTAAACAATTCCTTTTGTAAGTCCTGGACATTGATGATGGCGACAGAAGACGAGCGTGGAAGAAAGTACAGAAGCTCCTTAATTTCTTTGATCTTCAACTTAGTGCCGTACTTCACCCAGCTTTGCTTCATCAATTCTTCGTACTCTTCATCCAAGTTTATCATGGAGATCTTCTCCTTGGTATCACCGTTGATGATACCACCTTTTTCATTCAAGTACACGATTTTCAGTGGCTCGAATATACGGGCCAGTTCTCCCGCAGCAATATCGGCGTTCACATTCAAGGTCTGGCCGGACGCAGTCTCGGCCAAAGACGTCAAGATTGGCAAAGCGCCCGCCTTAATCGAGGCTTCAATGGGGTCTTTGCTGACACTGGTTATATCTCCCACAAGCTTGTATTTATCCTTATCAAGGTAATCGGCGGTGAAAACACCACTCGTGATGGGCCGGGCGCGAACTCCAAGCTGCTCCAGAGCGGTCACCAACTTCAGGTTCTGTTCCAGGAAACATTGTCTCACAACAGCCATGGTGCGTTCATCCGTAATTCTAATTCCATCAATGTAGTCTGGTTCCACGCCCTGGGCCTCAAGTCTGCCGTTAACTTGGGGTCCCGTTCCATGTAAGACGATAGGATAGAGCCCTACGTGGTACAGGAAAGCTAGACATGACGCCAACTCTTCTAGGTTATCGCTAATTATCGCACCACCCACTTTGATGACTGCAAACTGCTGTTGCGAGACAGACGTAAAATACTTCAGGTACTGCTCAACCTCGCGTTTGGAACCAATGTTGTTCAGTAGCTGGACAACCGTCGACCTGGTTCCTTCCGTACCCACACCACTGACGCTAGACACATACCTCCTGGAGTACCCAACTTTTTTTATTCCAGAGGGAGACACTCTGGCAGCATTTCCACTGGTGCTCAGCATAGACGACAACGCCTGCAGACGGGCAGGCTTCAAGCCTTTCAAAGACACCAATAGCTTGGAAGACATGGCCACAATTTGCTACTGGATTGGCGTTGTAGTAGAGGAAATTGGGAAAATGCTGGAAAGGTGAGCTTTTTTCAATGATTCAAATTATCTTGACTCCTCGCTGCGGCCAATCTTGTCCACAGGGGAGATGAGTCCTCATCAGTCACTTTTACCATCGCTGTCGCTATTGGTTCATAAAATTTTTCAAATCAATAGGTCATCCTTGTTATCAATATCGGCATCAAATTCACAACTTATCGACGTCGCTATCCCACAACTACGGACTACAGTTCGTCAACCAATTCGTGGGTCACAGGCCGTCTGACGCGAGTAGATTAATCCGGTGGTATTTCAACGCACATGTGCCACTTTTCGTGGTCTGGGAGCCTGTTGCCGTAGGTTTGTGCCACGGAAAACCGTGACAAGACGGGTTTGAGTGATGAGCCAGGGACTTGAGATTAGGCAATGAAAATTAGTCAAGTGATGGACATAGTGCGTGACCTCTCGGTAAGGTAGTTAACTGTTGTCAGCTCTTCGAGGTAGCATGAGCGTTCGGTTTCAGGTGAAGTCATTTGAGGAGCTCTCTGTTCAAGAGCTCTATCAAGTATTGCAACTGCGCAGTGAAGTGTTTGTGGTGGAACAAACCTGCGCTTACCAGGATGTGGACGGTAAGGACGTTGAGGCATTGCACCTACTCGGAATTTTTGAAGGTGCCATTGTGGCTTACGCACGCCTGTTCGCCCCTGGATATTCCTTCGACAACGCCTCTTTAGGTCGAGTGGTAATCAGTGCCAATTACCGTGATCGGAAGTGGGGGCACGATTTGATTAATTCAGCCATTTCCAGTATCAAAGAACTTTATGGTGAGGATAAAATAACCATTTCCGCACAATTGTACTTGAAAAAGTTTTACGAGGGCCACGGTTTTGTTCAGGATGGCGATGGATATCTCGAAGACGACATTCCGCACATCAAGATGGTCAGAGAGTAGAAGCTACCCAGACAAAACTATCTAGGATTCCAATATCATTAATCCATTGGTTCTTTTCGGCGGTATTTCCTCAAATCTATGTCGTTGGTAGAAACGTTTCAACAATAACGTCTGCCTGTAAATAATCAATTCGCTCAGATGTAAAGTTGTAAGGAAGTGGCGCGCGCGGTCCAAAGTGAGTACCTTTAGTACTCGGGGTGGGCACCGGAACTGAATCTATTAATATTATTAGTTCTTGTGCTTCGAGATCTGTAAGATGTAGTTTTCTCCCACTGATTGGAACCTGGGCTATAGGATGCGTTAGGTCCCGTCGTATTTTTGTAGCCAGAAAACCTGCTTCGTGGAGGGACACTTCTAGGGAATCCGCCTGCTTTGGGTCCCTCTCGGGCGTCTCTGCTCTGTTCTCTAGACTCTAAAGCCGCCGAAAGCTCTAGCTTGGCTAACTTGTTCCTCTTCATGTAGCCACGGCCACCAAGACCACCGCCTAACCGCCTAGGAGTGAAATATCTAACAGTTCTTCCCCTCTCAATATCTACAATAACTTGTCGGCCCTCTATGTCCATGCCTCGATGTACACCAATTTCTCGACAAGCAGTTCGTGCTGAAGTTTCTTCTAGGAAGGTGATGAAACCATAGCCTCGGCTCTTGCCCGAGGTTTTATCCCGAACAACTCGAACTTTCTCAATCTCACCAAATCGGATGAAATGTTTCTGTAATTCCACCTCCGTTACACTGTACGGCAGTCTGCCAATAAATATAGTCCTGTAAGGATCACTGTCGGCCACATTAGCGTCCTCCTGCGCGTTCCAATGTGAGAGTTTATTTTGCAATTCTTCCGTTTCACTTTGCCGCTTGAGTTCGGCTGCATCGTACGCATCCAGGTGGCGATTTTCTGAGCCATGAGCATGCTGTGACGAATAATCACTTAGCTGTGATAAATAGTCTTTTAGTCCTTGGATCTTATTGGCTGTCTTACGTTGTTCTATTGGGTAATCCACTGGCTTTTTGTATTGTATAGGTGCACCAGCTTGAAAGAGTTTCACAACATGGCTGGGATACTTCATGGCCATCTTTGTCACTTGAGGTGCGAAAGCTTGATTAGGCGCTGGAACTGGAGTTTGCCTTCCCTGTCTGGTTGGCGGCCTTGCTTCAATAATTTTTGTAACGTTATTTCTCTGATAAATCAAATGGGCAGAAACGTCAATTAAAGCCAAACGATAAACGGATTAGTTAATAAACAAGAGAACGAATAGCTCATAGGAGCTAACGCTAAATGCTGAGATATATATAGTATATATAGGAGATTTGATAAGCTATACCTGGGGTTTCTTCCCTTAGTTCGTGGTGATTCGCTTTCCATTAATTAGCTGGTTTAGCAAATCTGAGGAATTACTGCCAGTGATGGGAGCCTGGGCCTGAGCCACTGATGGATTTCCTGGGGAGAAGATTCCCGGAGGAGGTGGGGTATTGACACTCCTTTGCTGTTGTTGTTGCAATTGAGCATGCAAAAGTTGTGGTGTCATGCTGGGCACGGAAGAATTCTGGCCTTGTAAATGAGCCTGTTGTTGTTGTTGTTGTTGTTGTTGTTGTTGTTGTTGTTGTTGTTGTTGTTGTTGTTGTTGCTGCTGCTGCTGCTGCTGCTGCTGCTGCTGTTGCTGTTGCTGTTGCTGTTGCTGTAATAGTTGTAATTGTTGTTGCTGTTGGAATTGTGTCTGCTGTTGCTGCTGTAACTGCTGCGATACAAAGTTACCAGGCTGTTGAGTGGTCTGCAAATAAGGCATCACAGTCGGCGTGTGGTCGACCGGCTTAATGGCAAGCATGTCAACTAGTTTGCGACCCAAAGTGTTGTCAGACGTCTCTGATACAGGAATATTCTCAAATGAAAACAAGGAAGGATATGAGTTGTAAGTGACATCATCGACAACACTTGATCTCAACTTGAAGTAACAATTTTTGTAGTCAGATAGCGACTTCAGCGTTTCGTCGATCAATCTCACTGCGCTTGACAGGGGGTCGTATGGATCCACGTACGTTTTGTCATTGCTACCGTTCTTCTTATTAGATTTATTCTGGCCGGTAGCAATGTTGCTGTTAGGGGCGTTCGCGGACGATGAGGCAATTGACTGGGCCAATGTTGCCTCTCCCAAAGTGGGAAACGCAGACGAGGTGGCGAATTTGTTAGTTGGTGTGGAGAACAACGGCATAGCGGTAGGGTTGACGCCCCAAGGGTTGGACCCGCTTGGGACTGGCGCCGGGGTCAAAACAGGTGTTTGGGCAGCAGATGTGGAAGACGAGGACGAAAGATTACCGCTAGTAGAATCGTCTTGGTTATTGTGCAGGTTTGCTCTGATGGGCAAAGGAGAAGGAACTGGTGAAGCAGACGACCCGGCAGCATGATTCTTGAGAGGAGCCTGATTCGCCATATTTCCGTTCACGCTTCCAACCTGCTTGAAAGGTGGCAGATGATCGTTCTGCTTGTTTGTAAGTTCACGTCGGTTGAAAGAGTCTGCCTCTTCACCAGGTTCATGCAAGAACATGCAGTTAGGGTTAGGACAACCTTGAGCTCTCAAGTATGACGAACAGTATTTGGTGGTCCCGTAGGCCGCTTTGACAATTCGACCATCCATGTAGGTACCGTCCACAGCAGCAATACACCGGGCAGCATCATCCTTTCTGGCGAAAGTGACATATATGCCGTACCCTGAATGGTGATGGCTGTGGCTGTGGCTGGTTGGACCTCCATGGTGCTCGCCATGCGTGGTTTTCCGATTCACCACGATCTTGTTGATCTTACCATATTGGCCAAAGTAGCGGTCGGTTCTGAGCAAAGGTGCCACGTCCTCGTAGGCCACTGGCGGATTAAGCCCAACAACATACACGAGATTCTTTTGGATCACGCGCATTCCGGCAAGGTGCTTGCGGTTTGCAAACTCGTGTTCCTTGCGTTCCTTGTCGCGCAGCTTACGGTCTTTCTCCTTGCGCGCCTGTTTGGCCTGTTCCAGTTTCATTTCCTCCGTCGTTAGCACGATGTACTCGACGCTTTCATCGTCATACTTGCGACGACAAGCCGGACACCGACCGTTCAATTCTGGATTTTGACGAATGTTGTTGTAGCAGAATTGACATATCTGGTAGCCACAGGGACAAGGTTTGAAGTTTTTATCTGTTATATCCAGCGTTTCAATACACAACGGACAATAGTCTTCCTCGTCGTCCGAAAGAAACGAAGTGTCGTAATTCGCCAACGCATTTTGGATGGCATGCATGTTAGCCGTTGTGGTAGATTTGTTCATGATTCTGTATTAGCAGTGGGAGTGATGCTTGGGGTCGAAGCTGTATGTATCAAACTGATAAAGTACTGGCAAAGTATTTGGTAGGTGCTTTCGGTCAATTTCCACTAACATTAATTTTTAGCCGGCAATAATCCCGAGTACTAGTACGAGTACAAGCACAAGAACTTTGGGTTTCCACCACCAGGCGTCGAACGCTACTCGTCCCGGGCCTGTCTCTTTCACGATTCGTCAATTCATACATTCGTACATATATAAAGGAAAGCGGGAACCTTACTTAGCCCCTATTTACCCCAGTCTATGCTGCTGCCACGGGAGCGCGCACGGGTTCGGTCAAGTAATCTACGTCGACCAGCGCACTGTCGTGATGACACTCCACAGTAACATGGATATCGAATTCGCGGCTATGGTATTCGGCTCGCTCGTTGTACTTCCAGACTATGTTATGGTCCGGAGTCTCCAATTTCGACTTGTCCTTGAATTTCAGCAGAGGTAACTGAAGTCTCTCGCTGATATCCTTGAGAAGATGTTTTTCCACATGCTGGTGCAAATGGCGCACAAACTTCTTGCTATGGGAATTTACCGTTTCTTTGATTTTCTCTGGGTCATCGTGAGATTCATGCAGTACAAAAGGTGGGTAGTACTTCAAATGGCACCGCACATGGTCGAAATCCTCGTCCTCCGTCTCGTTTTTGATGAACAGCTCGAAAGTTTCAAGATCTTCAAACACCTTGATGCTCTCACCCTCTTTTGTCAAGACGGTGGTGAACTTTGGCTTCTTATCTTTCTTGGTCATGGTTGGTTTAGAGTGGTTATTAGGGCTGGAGAGGGTAGAAAGGATTCATTTCTGAACCCCTCCTGGGACTCCATGGCTCACGACTGAGAGCCTTTTATATGACTGCTGGTGCAGGGGGTGTCAATCCAACTAGACCCGTGGGGTAACAAGATTGGTCAGTATGTCACCCCACGCCGTGTATTTGTTGTACGAAGGAAGCGCACCACACTTATTGGTGACGGCGAATATGGAGAAGGGGACGACGCAAATGGTATGAAGTGATGCAAGCGGCCAGCGTATCAAAGCGTACAAGGTCGCCCTCTCCTTTTGGGCACAGCAGCTGCCATAGAGAGGGATGTGCAGTGGTTACGAATTATGGTTGATCATGGACGAAGACGATTGTATCGCTGCAGGGACAATGTTGGTGCATTCGGTCTGTCTGGTGGTGTATCACTTTCTACGGGAGTGGTGATGGCCATAAAGAAGGTCAACTCCGATCGTGAGCCCAGGTACGGCGTCGTCCTTATGTGGTCGCAGCGAGCGTTGAGCGCTGCGGAAGGCGATGGGCCCGACGCCTGTGGGAGGTTAGCATCTTGTGTCACGAGTGCTTTGGCCCTTTTTTTGTTGTCAAAGTGCTTTTCTGTTGGGCAGTGTGAGTGTTTTTGACGCACGGGACCTGAAGCACACTCAGTGCATCTGTTCAAACCGACTGCCGGTCTCCCTTGGTGTGGCCCGTGAGCTGGGCGAAACGTTGCCGTTTTTACCACGCCCTGGCATGACATGGCTAGGATGTTTCAACCAACATCTCAACAGCACCGGTCTCTGGTGCGGTGGTGAGAAATCACCAAGTGTTGGTAGTTCGAAACCCCTGGGTGGCGATTACAAAACCATGTGACAACATCAGTTTGGCCGAGTGGTTAAGGCGATAGACTTGAATTGACTATCAGTTTAAGATATCTATTGGGCTCTGCCCGCGTCGGTTCAAATCCGGCAGCTGATGAACACTACAATTTTTTGGTGTCTGGCGTATAAGACTCCAGACAACTACCTAAACCTTGCTCAGGAGCTTGCTTGACAGGGCTGGCCTGGGTATGTGTTTGAAACAAGAGGAAACTACATGCTGGAAGCGCTACCAGTCCACCGCTGTCGTCGAGAGTTCCACGCTTCGCCGTCGATTTTGTAATCGCTAACATGCTCGGACGTGCACGAACGGAGGCGAAAAGCGATGGTGGTGGTCAACGCGAAGTGAGGAGTGAGCGTCGCTCTCGCTGATGGCGAAAAGCGATGTTAGCCGCGCAGGTGGCGAATGCCATTGCACGTGATGACATCTTTCGGCTTTTCTGACCCAGCCGAGATTCGATCCCCGGTCAAAAAAAAAAGTTTGTGTCCAGTCACGTGCTGTTCTCTCCAAGCGCTCGGTTCGCCCGGACCTTTAAACCGAGATACTTGGCGCGGATAAGTACCACCGACGATGACTGCTGGGCAACCAGTCAACCATATTGCAAGATTGGCGGTTTGGAAAGGACGCATGTATGGACAACTGTAAGTGTTTCTCAGTATTCTTGTCACGGGCCGCATCTTTGCGTGGTTTTCCCATCGCATTGCACGCCCATTGGGCCCTTGAAGCACTGAGCTACGAGGTATAAATATCTGATGGATTGGACCACGTTTCCAGCGTCTAGGGCTGTGTTGTCTGCCAGAGTTCTCAAAGCGCAACTTGGCCTTTGTTCTAGACCTGTGAGTGCAAGAAGTGTGGGCGAATTTGCTCTTCTGGTAGGCTATCCAACGAGCAGAGCGTGGAGACGATATAAGATATTGGCGAGGCCAAGTAACGCTTGCTTGGAGCTTTGTGTGCGATTGTGTTTCCTTGCATTTGACTATGAGCGAGTCTTTTCGTCAGCTACAGTCCGAATTGGAGCGCCAAACGCGCGATATCGAAGAATGGTGGTCCCAGCCACGCTGGCGGAGGACGAAACGAATCTATTCTGCTCGTGATATCGCCGCCAGACGTGGCACGCTTGCCCTGGAGACCAACAATGTGTCTTCCCTCATGGCCCAGAAACTGTACCGGCTGCTGGCGGCCCACCACGAACGCCGGACCGCCAGCAGGACGTTTGGGGCCTTGGACCCGGTTCACGTCACCCAGATGGCGCGATTTTTGGAAACTGTGTACGTGTCCGGCTGGCAGTGCTCGTCCACGGCTTCCACCAGCAACGAGCCGGGTCCGGACTTGGCGGACTATCCCATGGATACGGTGCCTCACAAGGTGGACCACTTGTTGAAGGCCCAAATCTTCCATGATCGCAAGCAGTGGGAAGAAAGGAGCCGGTGCCGGTCAGCTCGAGAACTAGAGAGCCTGGGGCCCGCCGTAGACTACCTGCGGCCCATCGTGGCAGACGCGGACGCAGGGCACGGCGGTATCACCGCAGTGTTCAAACTGACCAAGATGTTCATTGAGTCCGGAGCCGCAGGAATCCACATCGAAGATCAAACGTCAACCAACAAGAAATGTGGGCACATGGCTGGTCGGTGCGTTATTCCGGTCCAAGAACATGTCAGTCGACTGGTCACCGTAAGAATGTGCGCGGACATCATGCATTCGGATCTGGTGGTGGTGGCTCGCACGGACTCCGAGGAGGCTACGTTGATCAGCTCGACCATTGATCCCAGGGATCATTACTTTATCGTAGGCGCGACAAACCCACATTTACAAACGTCCTTGTCCGAGAGCATGGATGCCGCTATCTTGAAAGGGCACAATGGGCAGCAGTTGCAAGATCTGGAGTCTCGCTGGTGCAAAAAAGCTGATTTGAAGCTGTTTCACGAAGCATTTGCAGATAACGCCCGTAAACACAAGCCGGCCCATTGTGAGCAGCTGATCAAAGAATTCAATGGCCAAGTGGGACCTCTGAGTGGTGTATCCAAACGACAAATGCAATCCATTGCTCGCGAACTGCTTGGCTTTGATATTTTCTTTGACTGGGAGTTGCCCCGCGTCAGAGAAGGCCTGTACCGTTATAAGGGCGGCACGCAAAGTAGCATAATGAGGGCCCGCGCCTTTGCTCCTTATGCTGACTTAGTTTGGATGGAATGCAACTCCCCTGACTACAATCAGGCCAAAGCGTTTGCCGAAGGCGTCAAGGCAAAATTCCCCGATCAATGGCTAGCCTACAATTTATCGCCCTCGTTCAATTGGAACAAGGCTATGGCCCCCGATGAATTGTCAACTTTCATCGACCGACTCGCGAAGTTGGGTTACAGCTGGCAATTCATCACCTTGGCAGGGCTTCACACCAGTGCGCTAGCGGTAAGTGTCTTTGCTCGGGACTTCGCAGAGAGGGGAATGTTGTCTTATGCGGAAACTGTACAGCAGCAAGAAATCGATCAAAAGGTGGACATTGTCAAACATCAAAAGTGGTCTGGTGCTGAGTATATCGATAGTTTGCTCAAACTCGCACAAGGTGGTGTTAGTGCTACCGCTGCAATGGGCGTAGGTGTGACCGAAGAACAGTTCCGGGAAAATGTCAAGCTGTAAAGGAGCCGGAAAGTTTTGTTTATTCTTCTATAGTAGTTTTCTGTTACATATAAATATATGGGTATTGGGAGCTCCCAGGCTGAGGCCTGATCATTTTCGTTTTTCCATTACTGATGACTTTCCAAAGCTCCGTCTGCTTACCTGCCGTTGAGAAATATGTCAAATTTATTTATTAGTGAGTCATGGTATGGCTCACAAGGAATATTCCTCGAAGATTCATCGCCTTGGGGCCCTAGCAGACAGAGGACGGCACTCAATAGTTTCTACTGCATAAACGCAAGAATTTTGGAAGGGTTTTGATTTCCCAGGTAGGGCCTTCTTTTCTCTGAAGACCAAACAACTATATTGATTCCATACATGATTCAATATCCAGGTGTTCAAAAGCCTGGAGGGTCTGGCACAACTCGGAAGATACGAGAACAACTAAACTTTACAGATGAACGACGGTGGAAACAATTTTCTAGTCGCAGACTGGAGCTCATTGAGCGCTTCCGGCTGAGTGAGCGGAAAGCCAGTGAACAAGATCAAAATGTATCACAGATCGCCACGATCTTAAGAACGGAATTTGGATATCCTTTGAGCTCTTATAGCGAGTTCGAGAAGCTTGTTACAGCTGCAGTCCAGTCAGTTCGACGGAATAGGAAGCGATCCTCCAAAAACAAGCCTGTTCTGGAGTCGACTACAAATTCACCAGCCAGCTCGCCTAACGTCTCTAATGGTCCACAAAGCACAGAGGCAATTCCGGAACAGTACCACGTCAAGAGCTTATCTAGTTCGAACTCTCCATTACCCCAAGAGAATTTCTCTCAACCGCAGCAGCAGCGACAACTACAAACACGACCGCAATCACAATTACTGCGGCACTCAACACAGAGTTTATTTACACATTCATTACCAGGTAGTCACGATAATGGCCTGGTGAATGGCCCACACCAACCACCTGTACTTCCTGCGATACATCCGAAGCCCCAGTGCATCCCTTCAATTCCGTCAAGAACCACGTCCCTGCCTCCAGTAATGGCATCGCAATCTCATCATTATGACGAACTGACTAAAACGATAATAGCTGATTTGGTTCATAATCGGGTGTCTCTGCATGAGCAGTCGCGACATGATGACTTTAGTCCAAATTTAACAGATTTCGCCCTATCGAGCAACGACGGAAATCTACTAAACCTTGCATTTCAATCCCCTGCAACGGGCAGACTCTCTAATACGGTTGCTTGCCCAAAATCAAAGTCTCCCATTGAAAGCGATAAAATCCCTTTTTTCCTAAGAAAGAAGATACTACTGCATGTTCAGCGATCTAGAACATGCTTAGAGTTGAGCTCTGCCCAGGGGTCTCTCGAAATTTATTCGAATTTAGCCATTCTGGGTCAATCAGCGATCAGGGCTTCTATTGGGTTCGTCATGGAGCGATTTTTCTCCAATCTGTCTAGCTCCTCGGTGGACTATATCACATCAAAGATGAGCTCAACGTCGGAGTTGGCAGCTGTGGCTGTCAAAATTTTCAAACCAGCTACAGAACGCCACTTTGAGCAAATGCCCCATGAAGCACAACTTAAACTACTCGGTCTGATAATGGGCGCCATAATAAAGGACTTTGGATTTGATCCTTGCATCTACCCATTGAGTGAAATCATGCACGATGTCATTTTAAAACAATATCCACTAGCGAGTCAACCAAACAGAGACGGTGAAAGGGCGGCCATCATGTCGACGCTGTCAATGATACCAGCATCGGCTAACAAGGATATATATCGAAAGGTGCTCCTAAAGTTCAAGGATAAAGAGCAGAGTTTTACATTTCATCTGTTGAGTAATGGTCCACCATCTATTGCTGAAATATTAGATAATTGTCGACAACTGTTTCAAATAGTGTCCCAGACTAAGAGCCTGCATTTATTTCACAACGGAAGTGTTGTGAAAGATGACGCGGAGTTGGCAAAGATCTTTAATAAGTTCACTTCTGAAGAAATCTTGATCGAAATCTGTGAGGTCAAAGCTGACCCATTCGATGGACTTGCAATACTGAGCAGTGTATCAGCTTCGGCCAGGCCAACCAAAGATTATCAGGATTTGCAAAAGTTGCCCAAAATCGGAGAAAAATCTCCAAGTGCTTCTGCTGCTGGTGCTGTAAACCATTCGCACAACTTCAGTGCTCTGAATAGCGAACGCAGTGCATCGTCGACGACATATCCTGCACCTAGCGCACATTTAGCTAAAAATACGTTGGAGAAACCCAAGGGAGGGGAAACAACTCTGGCTACAGCAGAAGATAGCCAGCAAGGGTCCCCTCTTGTTTTCCAGCCCTTACTATAAAATGAGAAAAGAATGTTGATATTTTGTTAAGTGCTTATTTTACTATGTGCTTTGTAGAGAAAGATATTTTCACCGTAGGTTGGAGTCTCTCTGTCTCTCTGTCTCTCTCCTTCTCCCAGTAAAATTTCCCACAACCAGCTGGGCGGCCCACTTTTCACCATTAAACTGTTTGATGCATCAATTACCTTGGCCAACGCAATCTCAATACTCCAGTGGGGAGAGTTCGTTAACTTTCAACCTATACCCTAATGAATACTCCTGATTCTGTAAACTCTCCGCGCAAGCGTCACAAAGCTCTCGCGCATGGAACCCAACAATGGCTTTGTATACGGTGGCCGATACCACACGGTGGCCCGTATTCAAATCGAGGTTCTCAAGATCTTCACTTACTTTGCTTATCTCGTCGCTTGGCTCTGTGCTATCCTTTTGCTGCATATCAATCTCATTCTTGGGATCTGTGTTTTGTGGAGTGGATTTTTTCTCTTCTTGCGCTTCCACGATCTCAACATCGACCTCTATTTCGGCGTCCTCGTACACTCCCACATAAAACTCTCTGGTATTAGCTGCGGTGGCGCTACTCTCCATTTCTAAAAGCTTTCGGCATTTGAGCTTGATAAAATCTTTCAGTACCGTCCATTTGAGCTTTCCGTAGCTCTCGGGATGACTGGTCCTTATCTGAACTGCTGTGCTATTTTGTGAAGCACTTGTGTCTTTAGGATGCAAACCGTATGCGCCATTGACATCCCAATGTAGACACGGCGGAAAGCCTTCTAGCAACAATTGGTGCATGCCTCTGGAACTCATTTGTCTGCGGAAGCTTTCCTCGCTGAAAACTTGGCGCATTTTCCGACCATGCTGTTGGTTAGGCTGTCTTATGTAGTTCTCCTGGGAGATTGACTGTGGTGGTGGTGGCCCTGAGAAATACATTGAAGGGATGGGAGGCATGGGCGCAAAGGGCATCATCATATGTGCGGATGCAGTCGCCACGTCGCCGCCATGACTTGCCATTCCGATAGAGCCCGGTGGACTCATGGGGTCCAACATCGCAGCAGCACTTCTACCGGGAGGCCCCGCAAGGAATCCAGCGCCGTCTGAGACGTGCAATGGAGGCACAGCATACGCCATGAGCCTGTAATACTCCCAGGTATACCCGTTGAGCTCCATCAACAACCGGTTCAACTGCGTTTCCGACTTTTTCAGCGACACTATGCAGCTCTGGAACGGCATGAACGGCGGAACGATCGACTGTACTGGAGGCAGCATTTTCACTTGGAGAATACAAGAGTGGTGAATCATGCCCCCGACCATATACTTGACCTGGCGCCAGTTTTTGCCTGGAGGCAAGTTGTCCACCCTCACGTACGCTACCCGAGTGTTGAAATGATCCATTTGATTACTCAAAGCGACATGAATTGCAAACTGATAGAAGGGCCAAAATGGTGGTCAGCGGAATCGATGGTGTTTGCGCTGCGATTCCAAACCTGGGTGCAAAATTTCAACTAAGAGTGCGGAAGCTGCCCACTAGTTGCCGAAGAAAATCCCCTTTTCCTTGGAGAAACCACAAATAGCTTCTCTCTGGTGATCGAAAGACAGTCCTTCTAGTGCTACCGTCGCAGAGCAGTGAGTAAAGTAACCGAGACAATAAGCCTGATCACAATCTTGAAAAGTACCGTTCACCACCTGGTCAGGGTATCGCTTTTTTGTGAATTAAATGAGGAATCTAGCCTTATATGTTGGAATATAGGGTCAATTGCAGCGCTTCGAACACAAATCTGCTACCTTTTCAAGTGTAAAGTCCTTCTCATCCAGTACCCGAGTTATGAGAAGAGCTACCCAGGCTTATTTTCCTTCGTACTTTGCGCTCCGCTGAGATGCGATGGACACACTTGCACAATGGCTAGGAACAATTCTAGGCCCTTGAAAGACAGCAAAAGGGGCGGGGAGAAGATTCGGGCACGTGAGTATTGGTCATGTGATTTGTGCCCTGGTTCGATTCTCGATGGAAGCGGTTCCAAGGTCGAGCTAAAATTCAGTGGCGCTGAGGACGAGGCCACCAGTAGTCGGACCGTCAACAAGGTAGGGCCACAAGGTTGTGAGGAAACTCACAATGATGATGGTATTAAAAGAAAAAAAAAGAAACCGACACAACGGAGTATTACACCGCGTCTAAGAAGCGCGTAGAGTTATTGTCTCTGACGCTTGGGATTTTTGTTGCGGTGCGACTTTTTTTTGCCACTATGGCGAGGTACCGTGGATTCGGGGCCCTTGCCCAGTCCCAGTTCGCGTGCGAGTTGGGTAGTCTGGTCGAGGCCGAACTTTTGGATCCGGGCGATCTGGCGTTCTAGGAAGTCGATGGAAGATTGGTCGTTGCCAAACTTCTGGGCGCGACGCAGCTTGACCTGCAGGTGGTCCAGAGCCTGGGTCTTTGCCTCCTCTGGGGAGAATGCCTTGGGTTTGGACTCTGCTTCGGAAACGCGACTAACAGGGGCATCTTGTGGCGCTGACACTTCCGCAGGCTTTTTCTGGGCAGCCGCGTCACTTTCGGATTCCTCCTTAGCAGGCTGCTGTACATCGTCAGCGGCGGGAGTGTCCAGTGAAGGCTGCGCGGGTTGTGGGGCATCAGAGGCGTCTTGTTCGGTTTCAGCGGGGTTTTCGCTTGCAGCTTCAGCTTTTTCAGCATCGTCGGCCTCCAATCGGGCGATCAGGTCTTTTTTGATCCCATTGGTGGCCAATTGCCTCGATTCAAGCTCCTTGTGAAGCTGTTTGACCGTCTTTTGTGTGTAGGCCGTCATTGCAGTTGTGTGTTTACGAGATTATCAGGGCCTTTATTGGGTCAAGATTTTTTGGTAGTAGTGTCACGAACAAAGATGTACGTGAAGCCCAGGTGAAGAAATAAAATAATGTAGAGTAGGATGCGATGATAGGTCACAGCTGTGCGATTCAAAACTTTCTAGTGGCTTGTCGGTGGGATTTTAGAGGCTAAGGTCACCGAAAATTGAGAGGGAACTGAATCGAGAGACTTCGTCGCTGTCACTTCTAAAAATTCTGCTTTTAACTTGAACTAGTACCTCAGGGTGTTATTGGTTCGTTTGCCCTTCCGCCAGCAATATTTCGGCCATGGGGACTCCGGCAGCGGTCGTTCTTTTTTTTTCGATGCCAGATTCTCATCATTGGGTCTTCGACGTCTGAGAAAAGTCTGATCGTTGCATTTCATGATGAATCGCTGCAAAAGAAGATGGATACACTTCTTCAAGTCCCAAATGCTGGTGCTCCTTTCCTGCGTTCAGGATTCAACGACCGCAAGGTGTCAGGATAATCTAAAAAGACAAAAAATGGAGCAGGGAACTACGAGCTAGGTTACCATTCAATAGTCAATCGTGGGCCTTGGTAGATATACGGGCGACCTGCAGGCTATTTCAGCATTATTGTGGGGAGCGTGACGGTCGCTTATCAGCCATACTTGTTTACGAACTAATTTTTAGAGGACTGTTTATTGTTTTAAGCATTGTAGGAGGTATTCAAAAGTAAAGTCACAACTCCGAGCCTTGGTGAAGTGATGAAGTGAATAACACTACCTTTGTAAACCACGTTAGACTTGTTAAAATGGTAAATTTACGAAATGTAGCTCCTTCTCGGCCTCGATGTCGAACCACGCTGGAAAACCTTTTTGCTTTTCCAGCAACATAAGAACTGTGGAGACTAAATTATGATAAACTTATTCCCCGTAGCTTTGGTGCTTTGATAATGGAATGAGAGCAGATATATAAAATACTGTGATTCAGAGGATGCTGCAAAAGTCCTTTTTCGAATTTGAATGGAGAGTGCCATTTGAAAGGAGTGTATATATTATCTCAGACATTCTTATGGTGATTTTGAGAGAAAAAAGCCATGCAATCAAAAATAACCTAGTTCACTGTCATGGCTGAGGCTTGACCAAGGATGGTAAATTTTTGTTAAGACTTCTGGATGGTATTGATCTAGTACTGTTTGAATAACATTAGGTTGCATAATAGTTATCATGGAAAGAGTGTCACTGTAGTACGACGTCAGTAGAATAGAGGTGGACAAGGCAACGGACAAAAAGCTATCACACTGAAATATCCTGGCCAGCCATTTCAACTAATCAGATGGCCTAATATCCAATTACCGCAGCTGCACTAAAGATATTCCAGCCAGAACTTTGCAAAAATACCTGCTGTACGTCATGCTATGGATCACACTTATTGTCCAAGTAATCACGGAAACACAACTAGCAGTCGCTTTATATGCCTCAAACTTAACCCCCCAGTACTCAGCATAATATTCACAAATGTCTATCAACAAATTAAACAAGTAGTTCAGCAAGTCAACTACTGCCGACGATGACCTGCTTCAAGATAAGAATAGCAAGAAAATAAGAACGGATGACTGTGTCCCCAATATATGCATTCATCCATTCTCCATGTGAGCAGGTGTGAAACGGTAAGTAGTCACCACTGCTGGTAGCAAAGTTTTGGAACGAGGAAGTTAGAATCTATTCAAGTTGTCTCAAGATACTGACGTACAGTAACCGAAGTTTGAGTGGGAATGAACAAGGTGCTATGATTTTTGAATTGACACAAATTGGGAAGGTAGAGAACCCGAAAGAAGAAATAATACCTACTGAACTTTTCTGGCGCTATCTGGGAAATTGTAGCACATGAATAACTTTGTACAAGCAACAGAGAAGCTCGCACAATAGACCTCTCAGTTTTTCCCACCACATTGTGTGAGTGCTTTACTACCTTGAATGCTAAATCAATATGTTGTCATTTTGAATTTTGGGACCGCCTTGTGGGTCATATCACTTAAGAAACTCATCGTACGCTTTGGCGAGAAGCTCCAACGCCTTGATCAGCTGTGCTTTAGAATTACCATACCCAATCCGAATAGTGCCAGGTACATCAAAACATTCGCCAGGTGCACACAAAACTTTGTACTGCGTGGCAAGTACACCTGTAAAACTTTCAGTGTCCTTCACACCATTGACCTGTAACAAACAAACTGAGCCGCCCTGGGGTTCATGGACAAAAGAAACCCTTCCTTCTGAGTTTAATAATTCTGATAAGATCGCCAAATTCTCTTTGCACAGGGCCAAGTTGCGATCAAGCAGAGGTTTGCGGTCTTTCAAAATGTAGCAAGCAACTGCGTCGTCTATCATGGATACTGATATCGTATTGTAGTCTCTTCTGGAAGCTGCTGTTTCCAGGAAGCTCAAATCTTGAGAAACGATCCATCCAAGCCTGACACCGGCTGCTGAATACGCCTTGGACATGGACCCCGTGCTGACACCCGATGCATTTATTTGACAGAACGATTTAGGCTGCTCGCAAGAATGGAACAGAGGACTATAAACCTCATCGCTGAGAACTCTAATTCCATTCTCCTCGGCAAACGCAGTGATTTGCTTCAACAGCTCCATTGGAATGACGCTGCCCAGTGGGTTGTTAGGGTTGTTGATTACTATAAGTTTTGTGTTGGACTTAATCATGTTTTTGAGCTCAGCCAAGTTAGGGAGAAAACTATCTTTGGCTTTCAACGGTAATAGATCAACCTCAGCGCCGAACATCTTTAGAACACTGCTCAACTGCTGATACGTTGGAGCAACACAGATAACACGGTTTCCGGGCCCTGCCACAGCGTAATGAACCAGAAAGTTAGCTCCGATAGCTCCATAGGTGATCAAAACGTTGTCCTCGGTGAATTGTACGTGCTCATCGGAATGTATTTCCGCAATTAACGAACGTAGTTGCGGAGACCCCCGAATAGACCATAAGTAAGTCTCTTGATGTTATCAAATTCGAACTTTTCCCCCGTGAGATTTTTCAACTCTTCGAAGCTCAATGAGTAGCAGCAAGTTTCACCAACGTTGTACTCGACATGTTCCTCATATTAGTCCATAAATTGTTCCACTGAAAAGTCCTCTTGAGCTGGCATGGTCGGTTGACCACTTATATTCCGAGACCAGAGACAGCCATATTTTGGGACCCACGGCCTTTTATATTCGTCGAGCAGTTCCTGGAGCTTTTGGCTATACTGCTCTGATCCATGTAAGACGACTAGTTTAATATCACTGCGAAGGGTAGGTAGTTGGACCCGAGATTAAGTGACAGAGCCCAAATATACATTCACGTGATCTGTGTCGAGGTGCTTTCATTAGAAATATGCTCGTTCTCAGCCAACTTTAAGGCTTCTGAAGTCGCAGAAAACGTCCTTGGGGCTTTCGAATTGTCAGCTTTATTCAAGGTTTTGTACGTCTCGAAACCGGGTTCAAGGCTGATGCATTGAACCGATAATGCTTCGGCTTTAGTTTCCAGTTGGGACCGAATCACCAATAGGTAGCGCACTGGCACGCTAAACTAACGAACACTTCCGCCGGTGTAGCAGCTATATAGTTGTGTTTTCCTCGGTTTGACGTATGGAACTTCTCATTAGGATATTCCATTAAGATGCTTGTTATACAACACTTCATGGCAGGTAAAAAAGTTTCACCAGAGTTTACAGAGTGATCTATCATCCATCGTAGGAGCAGTTAGACGATACATGAGACAATACCTGGAGCATTATCCTCTACATCTGACTACTAGTTATAAATCTTTTAGGCTCATTTTTATCATTTATTTCGCTGACATTTGATCATGCCTGTCACAATCACTACTTAATCACGCAACCGAGCGCTATAATATAGCATAGGTAGTGTCCCGTTGGCCCATTCTAATATTATTGTAACTAATTGGCACATTTCAACTACCCGCGGGTTTGAATCAGAGCACGAGGCTGATCTACTTGTGGTATTTGTCTGTTGGGTGGGATTCGTACGTCGGCAAATTAATAACGTAAGACGGGCTGCCGGAATGTAGTGCTGAGTAAAATAGGTGAGATTGTGGTACAGTGCGGCTTTGGACCGTTGGATTCCCCTTGCAAGCTGAGCTCTCAACTTGTCAAAAACAACATTAGAAGTGGTTTCCACTTATATCTCATCATTGAATTACTAATCCTGAACCGGAGTTCCATGATCTTCTATCCAAGCACAGCTGAACTTCTCCAACAGACCTGGGATATAAGAATCATGAGAATTGATTCTAGACAGAAACGAATTTCCGCTAATACATACGTCAGGCTGATAGTTCCCCTAGCTTTGGTGTATACCCGCCATTTCCGTCATGACCTTCACAAAGCTAGTAATAGCTGGGAGTACTGGCCTCTTGGCTGACGAAATCTTACCTGTCATAATTAATTCTACTAAACCCAAATTTGACGTAACTCTACTGACACACAGCAATGGTGGGAGGAACACTGCGTTCCCTGACGTCAAGACCGTTTCCGTTGACTATAACGACCACAAATCCCTTGTACGTGCTGTGGCTGGTGCCGACGCTATTATATCACTTGTATCTGTTAAATTCAATAAGATAGTTGATTTACAACTACTCAGGGCTGCTCAGGACGCAGGGGTCCGTCGAATTTTTCCATCAGAGTACACGATAGATGTCCTTCATCCTGCGGCTGAACCTCTTTTGAAATCCGACAACGAAGAATGGAGGGATATTCCATCGCCCGCAAATGTTGCTCGTGAATTTTTAGCCCTTGCTGAGGAAGAAGGGCCTACGAGCTTCACGACGCTTGTCCCATCCACGTTTATTGATCACTGGCTAAGAGGATCATTTGGAATGTTCGAGCCGAAAGCTAAGAAGATTGCGGTTCGTGATGGTGGGAATCATTATTTTACTGGTTGTTCATTGCCTTTCATCGCGGCTAGTCTTCTGGCCGTGCTGCAAATGGATGAAGAATCGACAAAGAACAAACGCATTCACATTAGTGAGGTGCGTGCGTCGCTAAATGAAATTACTGATGCATTTGAAGAAGTAACGGGGGACAAGTTTGAGAGAATCCCTGTCAGTTCTGAATCTATGTTTGAGCAACGAAAGAAGATTTTTGCAGCTGGGGACATTGCTACAGCTCTCTACTTCGGTGTTTACATTACTGCATTCAACGGTTGTGGTGCGGGAGACCTGAAGGATGGCTTGCTTTTCGATGGAGATGGTTACCTCCGTCTGGAGAGAAGAACTCTCAAGGATATTGTGTCTGAGGCCGTTCAGAAAGCTTAACTTTCCCAAAGTAGCTGGCAGATCAAGTTGTGAAAAACAACAGTAAGGTAGAAGCCTCTCGGTTTTTTCATGAAGTTTTTTAGTCTACAGTATGACCTTTTATACCCTCTATAGCAGATAACTTCGCAAGTTGCAGTCTGTTCATCAACAAATCAGATAGGGCGCTGATCGCTCGCGACAACGGTGGTATGATGTCAAATTTTAATGCTAGAATATCCAATATATATTTTATCCCTTTATTAGTTGCTGGAGGAGCTAAGCTTCAGGTAAGCCGATTTTAGTTTATCTGCAGTTAGGATTTTTAAAAATCGTGCATGCTCAAGGTGTATCGAGTAAGGTTCTGAACTATCCTGTTAAATTCCCAGTGTCGACATTAGTATTTATTGAGGCGAATCGGGCTCATTAGTAGAAAGCTTACTAAATTTGTTTGAAAGTCGTTGATAGTAATTGTAAGATGAGTAACTTGGATCTAGGGAATTCTATTTATCTTTCTGTACTTATTTTTGGCACTAGAGCTGGCTCAGTTACTTTAACGAATGCCTGGTATTTATACAATTCTCGCTCGGTGACTCTGAATAAGACCATTGTTAATCATCCGTTCTAGATCATCCTTTTATCAATAAATTGCGGCTCAATGTCAATCGCCAACCCCATTGGACAGTAGATCTTCTTTTCGACTTGTCATAGTGGTAGGCCGATTCGCATGGCCTCTGTTATGTGCTATCATTCTGTACCACTGTGTCACGTATTTCCTGACGCTGATTAGGCGGCTAGGCGCACATCACCATCAGTTTCCTCACATTATTCCCTGTGTTAAGGAAGCGGGCATTTCGCCATTTTTCACCCCCAAGACGATACTCAAACCATCTCACACTTCTCTACAGGGTAGTAAGTAGCTATCAACTCGGCCCCCCATTTTTGGTATTGATACAAGTGATACAGTCCCGCAAATAGATACTGAATAAAGAACGCCTGGGTGAAGATGCCACAGCCAGAATTGTGAGGACTACAGCTTTTCATGCAGTAGAAAACCACGAGACTACCCGTACACATGGTCATGAACAAGAGAGTACAATCGCGGCTAACAAGTCTGGCAAATTGGATGTTCTCTTGACAAATTGGCTCAGGGTTGTTGCATGGTTCATCTCCATGGGTATGCTCAGTATTTAGGGCTATCTCAAGGAAACTACCCTTAGCCAGGATAGTTGGCAAGAGGAATGTCATCGAGACTATGAGCATTGCTATTCTTATTCCAGGTTCAGGGCCGTTCATTGTGAACTGTGATATTGTAGCTTCAGAGCTTGTCAGAAGTTGGGTGAGGTGCCGTTGGATGAGTGCGTTCTATTTATCCTGCTTTGCAGATGGTGGAACTTGCAGGGCGTTTTTGCCGTCAAATGGTGCCAAGTTACAACAAGTTGCAGGTGAAACTTTCGAGACCAACGACTTGGCTTCCTGTATCCACATATAGAGGTAAAGAAAAATAGTACAAAGTTATAGTAAATAGCTCGAGCCATGCTCACCCGAATAGGGAGGAGCTACCAGGTATTTTTCCACCAAGTGTACTTTTTTACTCGCACTGTGGCATGTCGCTCTGCGTCCGCCGACGTTATTGTAGAGAGTGATAAGAAATTCGGGCGGCCGCCGAGACAACAATCGAATGTATCACGCGGAAGTCACATGGGAAGCTACCTCCTCCTCCAGAGCACGCACGGCTCCCACGTGACCCAGAACCACGGTTGCATCCCTGTGTGTGAGTCGAGTCGACCCATAAGGCACAAGTTTCGAAGCACGTGTGGCAGGACAAACACCCCACATCACGTGCCCTGTATCTCCACTCAAGTTCGGATCAAATTCGGGTTGCTCGCGCGGATGCCGTTCAGATACTCCTCTTCCCCAAACCGGGTCGCAACCAGATACCTGGCGATGAGATATCGGGTCGTTTGCCCCCTGTGCCGACGCTCTGAACGGGTACCAAATGGAGCCCGCGTTTCTTGTTCCTTGTGCCTCCGACGCCTTTCTTTTTCACATTTTGACCCTAAGGGCCTTGACCCTGGGTCAAACATCCAATTGACCCATTTGACCCATGTCGTGACCCACTTGACCCACTTGACCCATCTTCTGACCCACTGCACCATCACCTCTGACGTGGGCCACGCCCTTCCGTCGTGGTATGATCTCGCATACAGGTCCATCTCACCACCACCACCACCACTTACACTACCACAACCGATCATCATCTGACCTGTAAGCGTTGCTCTCGGTTGGGTCGGCGACGTCGACAACGTTGATCACGTCGGCCAGGACGGGTGCGTCAACCGTGGGTATATAAACGACCCAGGGTCCCGGGCCAGTACCTTCCTCGGTTGAACTACTTGATCTCTCAACCATCAAGGAAGAAGAACTTCAGCCTTTCCTATACAGACACACACACACATACCTAGCATGTCTCTATCCAAACCAGTCTCTTTGAAAGTCAACGCCGCCCTTTTCGACGTGGACGGCACCATCATCATCTCCCAGCCGGCCATCGCCGCGTTCTGGAGAGACTTCGGTAAGGACAAGCCTTACTTCGACGCTGAACACGTTATCCACGAGTCGCACGGATGGAGAACCTACGATGCGATCGCCAAGTTCGCTCCAGACCACGCCGACGAGGACTACGCCACACAACTAGAGGCTGAGATCCCCGGCAAGTACGGCGAGCACTCCATCGAGGTGCCAGGCGCCGTCAAGCTGTGCAAGAGCCTGAACGGGCTGCCCAAGGAGAAGTGGGCCGTGGCCACTTCGGGCACCCGTCCTATGGCCTCCAAGTGGTTCGAGCTGCTTGGCATCACCAAGCCCGAGTACTTCATCACCGCCAATGACGTGAAGCAGGGCAAGCCTTTCCCAGAGCCATACATCAAGGGCAGAAACGGGCTTGGGTTCCCAGTCAACGAGAAAGACCCTTCCAAGTCCAAGGTGATCGTCTTTGAGGACGCCCCTGCCGGTATCGCTGCCGGTAAGGCCGCCGGGTGCAAGATCGTCGGTATCGCCACGACTTTTGACCTGGCTTTCCTCAAGGAGAAGGGCTGCGACATCATCGTGAAGAACCACGAATCC
The DNA here is from genome assembly GCA_900074725.1 of Lachancea dasiensis. NCBI lineage: Eukaryota > Fungi > Ascomycota > Saccharomycetes > Saccharomycetales > Saccharomycetaceae > Lachancea > Lachancea dasiensis. The sequence continues at coordinate 1,065,544 of LT598454.1, forward strand.
ATCAGACTCGGTGAGTACAACGCCGAGACCGACGAGGTCGAGTTTATCTTCGACGACTACTTGTACGCCAAGGACGACTTGTTGCAGTGGTAAGTGCCCGCGCACGCGCGTGCCGGCGCTCCACACTACGCCCTGTGTATCATATAGCATGTAATGAATGAAAATTGAATAGATAGCGAGCTCGCGAGCGAGCCCAGGCCTTACGGGAAACGGAACCTTGGGCCCGTCCACCGTTGATCCCGGTGGTGCCTTCTTCCCGTTCTGTGGGCATCTCTCTTTCATAAACCAATTAAAGCGACAACTTACTCGCTTTACCACTTATCATCCTCACCATCTTACCACGAACTTCAATTTGTTTCTTGTCTCATCTCACATCTCTCCGTCATGCGCAGAGTCGTGGTCACCGGGCTTGGCGCGCTCACGCCCTTGGGTCCCTCCGTATCCCAATCATGGTCGCGCCTGCTCCAAGGCGCCTCTGGTATCCGCCCCATCCTCCAGCTTCCTAATTATAAGGACTACGAACCGCACTGTCCTCCGGAGACCGCGGTCGCGCAGGTCGCTGGGTTCGCTGCCACCAACCACCCAGACCTGTTCACCGCGCAAGACCTTCGCAGAATGAGTCTATTCACCCAGTTCGCCGTTGTCGCGGCCCAAGAGGCTCTAATAGACTCCCAATTGCTTGACCTCCTACACCGCGAGTCCAGTTTAAACGACCGGTTCGGTTGCGTCTTGGGCTCCGGAATCGCCTCCATCCACGACTTCTACGATTCCATCCTCAGTTTTGATGGTGGTAAAAAGCTGTCACCGACCTTCGTGCCCCGGATCCTCGCTAACATGGCCTGCGGCAACGTTTCCATCAAGTTCCAACTACGAGGCGTCTCCCATTGTGCATCCACGGCCTGCGCAACGGGGAACAATGCTGTTGGTGATGCTTACAACTTTATCAAGCTCGGGTACAACGATGTGTGCCTTGCGGGCGCCAGCGAGGCCAGTGTACACCCGCTGGCGCTGGCTGGGTTTTTGCGTGCGAAGAGTATCTCTCCAGATGGCGTCTCCAGGCCGTTTGACGGCCGTCGTAATGGATTTGTGCTAGGCGAGGGCGCCGGAGTGCTGGTTTTGGAGTCACTCGACCACGCTCGTGCTCGCAATGCCAAGATCTACGCCGAAATCGAAGGTTACGGTCTCACTAGCGATGCCCACCACATCACATCGCCTTTAGAGTCCGGTGACGGTGCCAGACGTGCTATGCAAATGGCGCTTGGTAGTTACAATCCCAGCCAGGTCGACTACGTCAATGCACATGCTACTTCCACGGTGCTTGGCGACAGAGCAGAACTGCGCGCTATCCAAAATGTTTTCCAAGGCTCTCTCAATGCCCCACTGAAAGTCTCCAGCAATAAAGGTGCCATTGGCCATTTGCTGGGGGCCGCAGGCGCAGTTGAAAGCATATTCACCATCAAGTCTCTACAGGAAGGAGTAGTGCCACCTACCCTGAACTTGGAAACGGTAGGTGGCTCGCAAGGCGACGATATTTTCACAGATATGGGACCGATTGACCTGGTCAAAGGTGCCCCGGAGCGACGCGAGCTCCGCTACGCTCTCAACAATAGCTTTGGGTTTGGAGGTATCAATTCATCAATTTTATTCAAGAGATGGGATGCTTCAAACTAACTAACTATACTACACACTGCGAAATAGCTCGCGACCCCTCCGGATCGCTCCTATTTTCCCCTAATGCTCGGCCAGGTCTCTCTATAGCACCCACGGGATAATAGCATAGCTAGGAGCAGTAGCTGGGAACTTTCGCCGATACCAGTACCTTGTTTCCAGCGCTGAGATTGTCAAGTTGACCATCACCCACACCACACACAACCACATTTTGAAGGAGTTAGTGTACATGGCCAAGGCCAAGTAGATGCCAACTTCGTCTAAGTAGTGTGGACTCCCCACAACCCTAAAAAGTCCATACGTGGGGAGGGTGTATTTCCGCAATTGGGCCAAGTGACAGTGGTTTTGGTGCTGATCCCACGAGGCCATCGCGAACATTAATAAGGAAAAAAGTCTTAGCCATAGCGACACAGAGTGCTCACCGTCCTGGTACGTGAAAACTGTATAATTAACAGTAGAATAAAACCATAGGCCTACCAAATAGTGCGACACATGAATGAAGGAATTCTGTCCGAATTTGTTGACCAAAAGCGTTTCCCACAGCCTTCGGATAGAATGAAGGAATACTAAAATGGCAAGAACAGTGTTGGATTGCCTTAGATTGAGTGCTGCTATGAATGTAGAATAAAAGTAGAAATGCTGGAAGCAGCGTTTGGGCACTCTAAGAGTTTGCAGATAACCTGAAAATCCTTTTGACGATGTCTTGACGTCCTGCAGTGTCTTCCCATATTTCAGAAGTAAAGGCGCCTGTAATTTGGCCAACAGAATGGACCCTAACCCAATGATAAAAGTACTGTAAAACACCACATCGAGCACCACCAACAAGGTTTCCATTTACCGCACAATCTATGATGGCAGTGGTGATGGTGAAAACTGGTATTCTTCTGGATTCCCGAGGTTAACCAAAAAGTTGAAGTAAATCAAATCAATATCAAATATACAATTAAACCTATTAAAGATGGTGATGATGATAATGCGTAAACTACATATACAATTGTGTTTGAGTGTGAGCGCCCCGCTCAGATTAGCGACCCATGTATTTCAACTCAACCGGCCTCAAGACAAGGTAAGTGATAACCGAGAAGGCAAAGCCTAACTCAAAACCGATGTCACCACCATAGAAACCAATCAAACGGCCAATTTCACCAGTCCAGTAGGTCTGAGCCATACCCAGAGCGACACCAAAGCATCCGACAAACAGGGCAGTGCACCCGGCAATACCTATGGGGAGGGCACTCCAGTTGTCCCAGTCCTCAACATGGTAGTTGGAAAACTTGTTCTTTCTGAAGACAAAGTGCTCGGTCAACGAGATACCAATGTAAATGGCTAAGTAGTAGGCAATGGCATCCATGAAGTTGGACATAAAAGAGGAAAACTTGTAGTAAGCTGGAATGGCAATGGCCAAAGTAACCAAGTTACCGGCAATGGTCCAGAAAACTCTTGGAATCTTGGCCAAAGGCTCCCACAATGCTTGAGTACCCAAGGCAATGGAGTACATGTTAGGAATGTTGTTAGCCACAGTAGACATGGCCAACAAAACACAGCAGAATTGACCAAAACCTCCGACAGAGTTTGGAACAAGAATGGCAAACACCAAACCACCAACACTCCCACCTTCCTGGTCGTAGTATTGCATGTATGTAGCGTTGTTGAGGGCGGCGCAACCGGCGGCAGCACCTAGGATGATGGCGAAACATAGTGGGAACATCAATCCAGCCATGACGGCAGCGAACACCTTAATACGGTTAGTGTTGCGGGGCATGTAGACAGTGTAATCAGCGGCGTAAGTGGTCCATCCGGCAGCAAAACCGAACACGACACCTCCCATGGACAAAATACCACCTGCAGTGTCCTTGCCAGGGTACCAAGGGCCAGCGGTGAAGGAGCCGTCAATGGCCAATCTGGCAATGATAACTAGGAAAACTGCGAAGTTTGGAATCCATGAATACTTCTCGTAAGCGTGGATCACACGGTACCCGAAGAAAGTGACCAGGATGGTGGAAACCACGATGATCAAGCATCCGGCCCAGGGAGGACACTGCGCTCCGCTTGGGTTGACCATGTGCAGAAGTTGAGCCGAGGCAATGGTGTTCACAGCACCCCAACCGACACACGCCACGATGTTAATCAGGGCAAACACACGGGCCGTGACATTACCCAGTAGGAAACGCGACAACACCATTTGTCTGAGACCAAGCTCAAGACCGAACACCGAGTAAAAAGCCACGGGCAACACCCCGAGGAAGGAAAACAGCACAATGGCCAAAAGAGTACCCCAAAAGTTGATTCCGAAAATCAAAGGACCCAGCGTTCCCAGAGAGAACGCCGCGATCACCATGTTCGCCGAAAACCACATCGAGGCCGCATTCAAAATCGAGTCGTCGTCCTTTTCCGCGTCCGTGATGGGCTCGATACCCTTGGTTTCCGCACGCATCTTGGCCGCTACACGGTCCACAAACGACAGCTTCGTGGCCTCCGACGACTCCACAATCGGCTGCGAGTCGTCATCCGACACCTCGAACCGCGAGGCGCCGCGTTTTTCCAAATCTTGGATTTCGTACTCTTGCTTGGACGACATTTTCTTGTTACAACGCCTGAGATAACTGTGCTAAGAGCCTTCTTCAAACTATCAAAAATCCGGGACGAATGACGCCTGAGCTGAGCAGCTAAACTAACGAACTATCGCTTCCACCGTGCTAAACCTCCAGGCCTGTCGCTGCCAAACCCTGTCTCTGCCGGTTGTCTTATATAGACCATGCGATGAGCAGTGAAAAATTGTCAATTGTACTAATCGCATGATAAGCCGAGAGAAACACAGAGCCTTGGCCCCAGAATGGCCAGCGCAAGAGCCTATCGAGTGGCCCACCAGTATCCGTCAGATGTCAGTCTACAAATTTTCCTGGGTTTCGACGGACCGGATGTGCCGTTCCCTCACAGGGATTAGGCGGGAAGACAAACTACCTTTGACCGGGATACACACTGGAATTCGCTGAAAAAAACCAGTGAGCAGATAAGACAGCGTTGCAGATGATGCGCTTGGTTGCCAGTCCCGGGGCGGAAGAGCCGCACGTCGTATGCGGAGCACCCTGGGAAGCCTGGCAGAACAATCCTTTTGAGTTTGACAGCTAATGACAGGAGGCAGAAAGATTTTTGTATGAAATTTTTCGCTGGGCGAGTTCTATGCGCGAGAGATGCATGAGGGCGCAGGACAGCCGCATATGGAAGGAAAAAGAAAAAAGGCCACAAAACAAACTCAGTCACTGTTCACGGAAGTGTTATCTTGGCAAGTCCGATAACGACTTGTGCGGACGCTAGGGTTGGCCCATCTGAGCGTTCGGATCAGTCCCGGCACGACCGTGCGGGACGGGATAGCTAGTGGCAGCGGCCGGTGGGCGATAAGACATAGGACGGTTCAGGGTGTCTACGATTGGCGTGGCGTTTGGTCAGGACCGGGACGACGTGGGGACGAGGTTCGAAAATCGCGAGTTTCCAGGACGTCGTCGATCTCCGTCGTCGATCTCCACCGTCTCCCTTACACACGAGAATGAATATCTTGGTTTTATTAATTAAGTACCATGCACAGTCTATAATACAAGCCGCCTGGTCTAGGACTCTGACGCAGGGTCTTCGGATTCGCCCTCCGGGCCGCCCATCTCGCGCTGCCAGAAATCCCGTAGTAATACTCCGTATTTTTGCAATTCTTCCACCGTTATTATTAGTTGGAAATCGCACAAGATCAAAAACTGCAACTCCAAATGATTCAGCTCCTTTAGCGATATGCCGCCAACACGAGCATACCTGGAATTGCTGTAGAAAAAATCACTGAAGAATTTAGTGCTTACCGTCACCGCCGAGATGATGAGTCGATGGATGTTGTAGGAGTCCATCACAAACATTTGATCTTTCCCCGTGTTGCATGCCTTTGCTATTCTATCAAAATACACCAACAGAGACAGAAAAACATCATTCGTGGTCGGGCAGTACTTCTGTATTCGTTGGAAATACTGCTGCAGAGTGATGGCCGGCACGTGTTTGCCGCGGAAACTTAGTATCTCGGGCGCCATGCCCATCCCCATGCTATAGGTGTGCGGCGAAGCTTTTGCCTCGCCCGCGTCACCGGTCTCCCCAGTAGGGGCTGTCCAGGCTGCCTCCTCTGTGAAGGCATCGTCCACGGGCGTACGGTCCCTATGCAATTGATCGTTCGAACTCACGATCTTATCTAGCAGCGCAGTCAACATGTCGAGGAGTTGCGCCGTTGGGAAATTCGCGATCTCCACCAGTGCGGGTCTTTCAGAAACCTTCGGCTCACGCTCGATTTCTGCCATTCGCCTCTTCATCAACACTTCCTTCATCTTGCCGGTGGATCCGTAGGAGCCTGTCACCGACGTTGGCGAGTTGTGGAATGGGGCATAGTCTTGCAAGACGTCGTTTTCACGGGCGGATTCCTGGAAAAACCGAGAAGACTTGGTTTTTGGATCCTTCGCCACGTCTATCGGCAAGGTGCGAGCCGGCAGGACGCTATTGCCATCATTTTCGTTACCGCTAGATTCATTGTGTTCGGTCGCTGGACGAGCGTGAGGGTCATTGTCGCCGTGGCCCTGGTTGTCATGCTCGCCAAAGGTGACATCGGGGTCCAACAAATCTTCTTCTTCCTCTTCTGACTCATTGGTTGAGCTCAGCTTTGTGGTGGTGACGGGGTCATAGCTTGAGTGAGCACGCCCTTCAGGTGTACTGCTAAGATCATCTCCTAACGAGGTGGAGATAAAACTACCATTTTTGCCCAGGAAGGAGCCTCTCGAATACGAACTGCTTCGACGAGCAGAGGGTGGGCGTTTGCCATTGGAAATGGCATACGCAGAGCCAACTTCATATCCAGATGAGTGAGAAAAATGGGAGCCCACTCTTGGTCCAGTGTCAGAATCTCCGGGCAATTTTTCGTTCATGGGCGTGGTTTGATGTGATAAAGGATGCCCTTCGTATGGCGCATAAGTTTCCGACGAGTGCGAGCTGCTGAGGGCTTCCTCTGTGATACTGGTCGGACCATCTGCGTGCAGAGCAGAAACCTGCGTAGACACTTGGCGAGGAATCATCATCGGTCTCGTTCGTTGAGCTGCATGGCTATGATCAGAGACGTGCTCTAGAAACAGTGGTCTTTGAGCCATCAAATATGCAGTCCAGTATTTAACAAAGCGGCTTGAATAGTGATTGCGTCAAAGATCCCGGATACCACGCTGTCGTTTGGTGGCGTTTCCCGAGCATGGGACGTTTTGTTTATGATCGTAGCCCTTCACGTCCCTTGGAAATTATATTAAAAATCAAATCTTAGTACGAAGCGATAACTAAATATTGCCTAAGCGTTCGACCGAACGACAGAAACGGTGCTCTGATCACCGTGCAAATCATACCACAATCGGAAGAGTAGTTGCTCTTCGCTGCTTCACAATATTGGGCAATTGAGGTCCATACGGTTGTCCTTGATACGAATCACATCGCCATGTACATCACTATATACGAATAAAGTTTTACTCAATGGCTTGACACCGGCCACTCTCTCTTTTATGCACTAGTTGCTGGCATCAACTGGGGAGATTTGTCACTTAGCTCGCCGATTAATTTGTCCCATGTTCTTTTTCATTAGCATGGATTTGTTAGTGACATTTACTTCCAATACTTTGACAGAAAGAGGGACCAAAGAACGACTGTCCGACTGGTGCTACTTATAGGCAGCAGCATTAACGAATCCTTCAAAACCCCTACTATCTCAACTCTCCACGTTTTCATTCGTAAGGTTTTCTTTTCACCAGCATTCGGCCCAGAGACGTCTATTTACAAGTTACTCCGTCCTATTTTTCTTAAGTTAACACTCCGCTCTTATTTAACCCTCTCGCCATCTTTTGTCAAAACTTCTCCTGACAGCGGTTGCATGGCCTCATATTTCTTGCGAAGTTCTATCTGCTGTTCGTATTCACTCTGGTTGAAAAGCTTCTTCTTCTCCTTTACAGCATCCAAACTGGCTTTTTTCTCCGCCTGCCGCTTGGCATCCTTGATGGGACCCTGGTGTAAAGTGTCTCGTTCCAGCTCTTGCACGTAGTGCACGCCAATGACTGTGGCAGTAGTGGCCACGCACGATAAAGCCAGTGTAATCTTGCTTGCTCGACTCATGATAAAGCAGATATTGAAGCAGTATATGGCAGTAGGCCGCAAGGTCCTAAATGGTACTGCTCTTTGATACAGATGCTATTACTTGATCTTCTCAAATTCTACATTATCTAATGAGCCGCACATGACAATTCACCGCTACCGCCAAAGCACGGGACCGGCTGTATATCTGCTTATTGATCTTAAACCTAGATGACTTTTAAAACTTAACACTTACAAGCTATTTAGATTAGTTCTTCTTGGCGTTCTTGGTCTTCTTGTTGCCAGTTTGCTTGGCAGACTCAGCTTGTTCCTTAACAACCTTCTTAACAATCTTTTGTTCCTCAATCAAGAAAGCTCTGACGATTCTTTCCTTGACGGCGTTGGCGCAAAGAACACCACCGTAAGGTCTGGAGACGGTCTTGTGGGTCTTGGAGACGGAAGCGTATTGTCTTGGTCTCAAGGTAGAGACACCCTGCAAAGGAACACCGGTGTCACCACACTTTGGTCTGGTAGCCAACTTCTTGATGTGTTGAGCACGCAAGACACCACCTGGGGTCTTGACGACCTTGATCTTGTTAGAACGGGTGTTGTCTGTCAAAGAGTTAGTAAAAGGGTCTTATGGGGGGTCATACCAGTACATGAGGTTCAGTGGCGGCAGAATACATCTTCGACGGAAAAAGTGCAGTCACCTCAGCTTGGTGGGTCGTACCCCCAAGGTTGTACTGCACAATTCACCAACTCATCGGCTTAAGGCTAGCGTCAACCGATATGTCATCAATAAACACAGCTTATTGATGAACACAGCCTAACCATCCCATGCCAAATTTGTCGCTAATTTTTTCCAACAGAGCGATCGAAGCTTGCCATTATTGTGAAGGAATATCTGTCACACTTCAAAGCCCATCACAAATCACCGCTGTGGACCGAACCTTCATCCTTTCTGATATTGAATTGCATCTTGTACCATCCTAAACATACATGGATTTCTTCTTCTGAAAGTAACACGTTGAGCCATCTTTGGTTTCTGAGAGTTATCCTACTGCTACTGTTAGAAGTTCGCTAACAATGTGTATTATGATCATGGAATTGTACCAGGTCTCAAATTTTTTCACAGTATCCAGAGGATCACCACCGTGTGAGTGTACCTACCAGTAGCTTTTTACCACCTCGTCCAAAAGTATATAGGTATGCTATTGGCGTGTTTAGCGATATGCACCGATGACTCGACATTTCCACAAATCAGGTGACCGTAGGCGGGAGGCTCTAGGCAGGCTCCTTCCAAGCCAGCAGGGGAACTGCCGGGGTTCCGGAAGGAAGCGCGGCTCGCCCCGTCCCCCAGCCAGGCCGACGTAGGGGAGCGCTAGGCAGCCTGCCCAGAGGGGAATTGCCTCCCAAGAGTTGCGTGGGTGTCATCTGAGTGGCACGCAATCGCAGTCTAATTGTTTACCAAAACTTGGAAAAAATATATGACTCCCAAAATATTGGAAACCCATACATTGTTGAAAAGCAGTCACAGGTAAATGATGACAGCGCCCGTGCACATGACCAAACTGTTTCTACAAGATCAGGATATCCAAAACTTGGTTGTCGAGAAAGATCATTATTCGGCCAGACACAAAAATATGTACTCTATAATCTTCGAAGTCAGGTCAGGTCAGGCCACTTAGGCAGTGACCAAATTCAGGAAGTGGTAGCTTCTTTACTCTTGCTTTTCAGTAGCGATGACCTCCATTTCCAAATCCACGTTCAACGGCAACGACTTGACGGCCACACACGACCTAGCAGGCTTGTGCTCGTTGAAATACTTGGCGTAGACCTTGTTGAACTCGGCAAAATCATTGATATCAGCCAAAAAAATGTTGACCTTGACGATGTTGTGTAAACCAGAATTGGCCTCCTGCAAGATGTTACTAACGTTTTGAATAACCTGCTCAGCCTTGTCGCTGATAGAGCCTTCGACTGGCTTGTTTTCGGCGGTGTATGGAATTTGGCCCGACACGAAGATCAAGTTGTTGACCTTCATGGCTTGCGAGTACGAGGCCGCTGGTGGAGGCGACAGTTTCGTGAAGACTGGTGTTAGGTTAGACATGGACCTGATGGATTGTTTAGCGACGTTTCTCAAAAACATTTAAGCCTTGTAGACCAAAATTGCACTTCAGGGTTCGTGAGTTCCAAGTGCCCCATTTTAGAGCATGTCTATACTGTGGATAATGTTAATTTAGCGGGTCTCGGTGATCATCGTAAACGAGCCATCGGACTCTCAAGTCCAAGCACTTTGCACTTACACAGACAGTTTTAAAGCATACCCCATGCTATCCAGCGGCGCTGGGTGGCTATGTCTACTCAGTGGCCTTTAGGGTATCCCGAGAAGACAGACCGCCCTTCATGCGGTTCCGGAAAACGACCACCGCCAAGTTACCACCTGACATCCCCTGAGTATATGGGGTGCACTAAAGGCCTTGATAGAACTGGTCAAGAAATGGCCCGTCCGATCTGCAGATCTACACTAAGCGGAGTTATGGCCTTCGATATGACCGTCGTGTCACTAAAACAAAACTCTAAAAAACACACTATTATAGTCTCCGAATAGCTCTCGGCGCATTCTTCTCCGGTTTCTCGTCAACCATGAAGCAACACAATGATCATCTACGCCTAATAAACTAGCCGGGGCCACTCTGGATTAAGCTTTCTTTCCTAAATCGAGCATCGACAAGTACTTAATTCGCACCTTATCTTCTTTACAGGAAAATAAAGACAGCGGGGACGTGAAAATATCAGATACGCTAATTCTCAACGAAGGCGCTGAGTTGGATAATTTCCTTACTAAACACGTCAAACTGTCGGGTGTCCAGCATTGCAGGTGTCAGGAGCCTTACTGTAAGATTTTAGCACCATGTCTGAAGAATCCTCAGCTCCGCACTTGATCGATGAAGATGTGCCTGTTCAGGACCCTATCCGGGTTCTCAAAGATCTAACCGCAGGAACTGCAGGAGGAATTGCCCAGGTGCTTGTCGGACAGCCATTTGATACCATGAAGGTGCGTTTGCAAACATCACGAACGCCGACAACTGTGGCAACCGTGGTCAAGAACTTGGTGAAAAATGAAGGCCCTCGAGGCTTCTACAAGGGAACTTTGACTCCGCTGATTGGTGTTGGGGCATGTGTGTCGTGCCAATTCGGCGTGAATGAAGCCATGAAGCGGTTTTTTAGCGGTCCCAAGTCCAACGCCACTACAACGCTAACTCTTCCGCAATACTACGTGTGTGGATTTGCAGGAGGTGTGGCGAACTCTTTTTTGGCGTCCCCCATTGAGCATGTCCGGATTCGCCTGCAAACGCAGGTGGTATCTGGTACGGCAGCTGAGTTCAAAGGTCCTCTTGACTGCATCAAGAAGTTGGCCCAGGCGAAAGTACTGATGCGTGGACTGGTACCGACGATCATGCGCGAATCTCATGGGTGCGGAACTTATTTCTTGACATATGAAGCGCTAGTCTCAGACCAAATCAAGAAAGGTGTTGCGCGGGCTGATATTCCTGCTTGGAAATTATGTTTGTTTGGTGCTCTTTCCGGTACAGCGCTGTGGCTCATGGTGTACCCAATGGACGTTGTAAAGTCAATAATGCAAACTGACAAAATAACATGTCCAACTTACGGCACGAACGTATATCAAGTCGCGAGGACCGTGTATACTAAAAATGGGATGAAAGCATTCTTCAAAGGATTTGGTCCCACCATGATGAGGGCTGCTCCTGCGAATGCAGCAACATTTGCATCATTCGAAATGGCAATGCGTCTAATGGGTTAGAGTTTTGAGCACCCAGCCCGAAAATTACAAATTTATAACTTATCAGCAGCACACGATGCACCTTTTGTTACGATATCAAGGGGAGCGGCATCATTGGGCTTACAATATATTAATATTCTATCATAATGAGCGTAAAGGCTAAATTCTTTCATCATTTCTTCGGCTCTCCGCTTACTCACATTCTAATCTGCGCAACAAGTAATCTACCTCGACTTTCTTGGTTAATGGAATTACCAACTTCTTGTAGATATCCACAAGGTATGCAGGAGTGATCTTCCGATAGCCAGCCTTGTTTGTAGGATCAACTCCGTATACCTCCGCCTTCACGCGCAGTCTTTCAAGGATTTTCTCCTCAACTGCACTATTCGTAATGTTCCTATAAATGCCGTCGATGTCCTTCTCCTGGATCATTTTGATATACAATGGGCGGTCAGCTTGAAATTTGGCCTCCGCTACAAACTTTCCAAAATGAATTCTCCTGCTGAGACTTTGTAGGCATTGGATATCTATCGTAGCTACTGAGCCAAAATTTTCCCAACTCTCGCCATCGTACCTAGAAATCAGGTGAGTTATTTGATTGATGTACACTTCTTTGATTTCGTTATTAAAATTCACCTCCGGAGAATACGACGCCAGGACTCTGGGATACTGAATGCTAGGGAGAATGGGCTTCAAGATCTTATCTGGGAAGAAAGGCGTCTCATCTGGGGACTCAAAACGTCTAATCTGTGAATCAGTCATTTCCGAGTGCATCAGAGCCCAATCAAGAAAGCTGCCTTCGAAGTCAGGAATGGGTAAATGAGGGTCGTTTTCTTTGTAAACTGTGGGGCATGTTGGGAAATGAGACCTCTCGATGAACTTGAAAATGATGGTATCTTCCATCTTTACCAACTCATCGCGGATATTCTTCAGGTCGAGAACAGTAGCAGGCTTTAGAAAGTCCATTGCAGCCTAGAGAGTATGTGGTTGAAAGTATGTGCGACTTCGTTATTAGAGGAGATGAACTAAGGTATTGGTTTTAAGTAAATTGGCGCTAATGCGTAAAAAGTGATACAGATAAAGCTTATAGCTTATTGACACTACCGTTATCTCGACTACTTACTTACCCTTGAACACATGCAGACAAATCCGGTTCGCTGAAATGGTTTAAGAAAACAATCAAGTGGAGAGCAGACCAACTTGGAGCCTCAAAGCACCAAGCTTCACTCACGAACTGCGCGTTCCCCCCTTATCCTTCAATTCCTGAACTATCCTTTCATTCTTGTGAGCCTCTCTGTCGAGATCAGATTTGGCTCGATACATTCCGTAGGTCCTGAACCACAAAAATCGCCGCAGTCTTGACCATTTATCTGTATCTAGGCCATAATTAACATACGCCATCACTAGATCCTTTTCCGTTTCGTCGTGCGTGAAATGATTTTGGGTCAAAGAAGCCTCGATCCGAGTCAGGAGAGCGGTGCATTGCACGCATACAGCTAGCCCGCATATCCAAGCCACTGCAGTCCAAAGAGAGAATCTTTTACCGGGATCACTACGATGCATCTTGTTGACTTCTTCCCATGTTCCAGCATTCCAGTATTCGTAATTGGGGCTGCTGTGGTAGCCATGAGCAGTCGCCGCAGCAGAATACGGGGAATTTCGAAAGTTTGCAGGTGAATAGCTCCATCCCGAACGAAATCGATCGTAGGTACTTTTCTTGTGCGAATCACTCAACAGTTCGTAAGCTTCATTCATAACCTGAAATCTACTTTGCTTGTCCTTACTGGATAATAGGGCCGATTCGTCTATTATATAGGAGTGGTGAGACATCTCTGTGCTACTCTTCAAAATTCGCACGCCATTCGACATGTCGGGATGATACAACTTCGCCATGGCGTGGTATCTCTTCTTCAGTTTTCGCCGGTCAATTTGGCCCTGAGGAATGCCGAAAACTTCATACGGAGTTGGGTTACTATTCTTGGGCCACGAAGGATCGTGAATGGGTTCTGGGGCAGAGTTAGATACTGCATAGCTCCTTGTCAGCAAGCTCTTGCCGGACAATACTTTAGGGAAACGATAGGGCATCTTTGCGGCGAACTAATAGGTTAGGCAAGAGAGTTTTTAAAGGAATATTATCGAGATGATAATTTTTAATGGGGCCCCAAGTAATTCCCTTTTACTCAGAATCCACGTCCTGGACGTTTTTGATTTTCTTGATGGTCCTTGAATGGGTGTGGAGTGAATCATTAAATTGATGTACTCCACCGATAACATTTAATTAATTTGGAAGGGCGCCGGCATTTAAAGTTTACAAACTTGGAACGTTTTTATGCCCCTGGTTCTATAGTAGGCATATAACCGGAAGTACTACACGCTTTGAAGTGATATCGGGGCCACTGGCGCGTTTAAGCTTAACTGTTTATAACCTGTTATATATTTATTTGTGGTGAAAGATGGACAAGAGATTGACTTACGTAACGTATTATATCAAGATTCATCCTTCATTTCTTCATGTGTCTGCATACCTTCGCGTGAAACTAGACGCTTTTTATTCCACAAAGAGTTGGAGCAGGGCGAGGCAACTGGACACCTCACACCTGTATTACGGGCCCATGACAACAATTCTATGCCTTTTTACCGATAGGAGCTGCGGTTGGTTGAGGAAAGATCAAATTCATGTAGCAAACTGCGAGTGAGACCGCAGACAAAAGGAGTTTGAGAATTGGAGATTGATCAGGGCTCGATTGGTCCGCCTCCGCAGTCAGGCTATAGTGAACAGTAGTCAGCAGCGCAAACCAGGCCAGAAACTTGTTTTTCATAAACATGGCGGCCATAGGCATGGACTGGGCTAGTACGCCCTGACTAGCAGCACTTGTGCTGGCCTTTGGTGGCACCTTATGTGTGTAGCTGAAAGCTGTTAGTACACAATTTGCAAGCACGAAGCTTCATTATGTGAACATACGAAACAATCAAATCTGCTCTTTTGCAATTGTTCATGTTGAAATCCAAAGGTAAAGCGTCTTGGAGCTGTAACTGTGGAGGGAAGCTACGTGCTTTCTTTAACAGTCAAGCACATAAAAGATACTATTTGGAAATTAATATACGGAAGTACTCGAGGTACTCATGGCACTGGACCACAGGCGCATGGCCTACAAGAAAAGTCCACTGTATGCTTCACTGTATGCCTATTCATTAAAGGGTTACCTAAGTGTCTACGTTAGTTCACAGACATGTTCTATAAAACCTGGAATAGGAGAGAGAAAACCTGATCGCCATGCGCCCCATGCGCCTGCGAGACGTACTAGTTAAACTCAAAGTCACAACTTCCTGAGCCGAGATGATTGGTTGGGGCCAGCTCCAGCTCCTGAAACTTTTCTGCATCCTTGTGATAGTAGAAACCCAAGATATTGCCCGTGAATTGGTCGTGCACGATGTAGTAGTACCCTTCGTAGGAGGCACCTTCCACGGAGCCCAGCTCTGCGTCAGGAACCAAAAAGCGTTCTTTCCACCGCATGAAGATGAACCGCTGGTGCAGATAGTCGGAATGCCTATGCGCTCCGTCCACTACCGCAGATAGGACTCCATTTTGCGAGCACATCTCTTTGAAGGCGGGAAAACTTAGCCAGTGCTCAAGATCAATCCCATCTGTGGCAGTGAGATCTGCGAGATGCGCAGGCACGCTGCTGGATAGAAAACCCAGGTTTTCCGTCACGGCGAAACCTTCGAAAAAAGTGGTAATCTCGGGTTGATGAGCGGTGAGTCCGTATATGCTGAAAAAACCGGTTATATGGGGCACGCCAGGGTTGCTGGAGCCGTGGCCGGGGAGGGATACAGTTTTCAACACAACGTTGACGTGGTTTTTCTTGTATCCAGAGGTTTGGAATCCCGTGAATTCCATGCGTGGTCTGAGAAACGAGGTAGAGCATGCACGAGGCCTAGCGCAGAGCGGTGTTTGCGCGCGACTTCCGTAAGGCGAGGTGTCTTGATTTATGTACTTTTTCGTCACATTTCTCGCTGTTCCAGAGCTAGCGATCGCCGCAGCTGGCTCCGTCGCGATGGGCTCGGGACTTGATTGTAGTGAATCCAGGGACTCCGTTGAAACACAGCGATACAGCGAGTCCCTTTCCTTGCACGACTGCACTAGTCTATGGGCCAAACTACCCAGCGGGGGAGTTAGCGGCCGGGGCGTCGTCGACAGCTGCCGTTGGACCTTCAACGAGTTCCCCGCGGGGTGTTCCGGTGCAACGAGCTCATTAATCATCCGGAGCTAAAGAGAGGAAAGGTGTGGTGGTAGTTGATCTTCTTCTGAAGTCGCACAGCACCCTGAGAACTCCGGGTGGAAGATGCGGCCTGACGATGCTTTATATTCGATGCGATCCCATCACCATCCCACCTCATCACCAGAGAAATGTGAAAACGAAAAAGGAATCTCCGTCTCTCGTGGTGACGCAGGAGACCGAAAAGAAAAAACAGGGCGAGAAGAATGATCACACGACTTAGGCGTGAAAAGCACGTGTCTTGAAGACAACGACAGACGATCGCCACCTCAGGGCAGCTGACAACGGCTCGCGGTTTACATAGGGAAGCAAGCGCCTTGAGAAGGGCCCCCCACGCTGAGCCAAATAGACAGTGACAAAGCTCCTCACGCTGAGCCAAATAGACAGTGACGTCCTCGATCAACAGAGCGTGCTTTCCGCAGAACGCACTGCTCGTACTGCGATGAGCGCGCAAACACTAAGCCAGATAGATGCTCGCATAGCCTTCTCGTTGATAGGTCAGCCAACAAACGACGCAGGTGCTATGACCGCAGGCCCGCCCTGAGGTTGGCAGGCCCGCACGTGACCAGAATCGAGTGCCGGGGCGGTCTATTTCGGCGTTGGCCGCTGGGTGGCCGGGTGGCTGGGTTGTAACCGCCGCCCACGCAGCGTCCCGTGACGTGCGTGTGTGCGCAGGAATGCACCGCACGTGAGCGAGCATCTAGCTCCGTCGGCTTTCCGCTTTCCGCTTTCCGATTTTTCGTCCTCCCACGATCACCACAGACGAACGTCTCGGTCACATGAGACCCGATCGCCAAATACGAAATAGCATTATGACGTATGCGGGGCGGTGTCCGTGGTTTTCGCGTCAGAGCTCTTCGGCCAAGAATGGAAGCTCTTCTATACGTATCTAAAAGGTCACATATATATATATATATTAATGATCCGAAGCAAGGATCAAGACCTTTCAGTGCGTTTTAGCCAAGCAAGACTCGAGCAGAGAGAGGTTTCTTCGCTGAATAGCCAGTGCCAAACTTTTGCGACGCCAGCCGGCAACAGACAGTGTGCGTGTGTATCCCGTGTGCGTGTGTATCCCGTGTGAAACCCATAGACGCAGCGTTTTGCGGTTGAATTTTTACATTCTCTTAGCGACATCGGCGATTACTCTGAGACCAGAGTAGCTGTCCTTTTTCGAAAAGTATACGTGTGTCAGCGTAGCTCAAGAACTTCTGTTCAGAGCGTCCAGTTTCTAAAACTGGCGGTTTTCTACTTTTTTTTTTTTTGGCCTGGGTCCAAGTGCATACCGCACCCAGGAAAAAAGAGTGTGAGGAGTGTATCCAACTCCCGACTAGCAAGTCTTTTGGAGTCCTTGAGAGCGCAAGAGGCGACCACCAAAGATGTCCGACCCAGCGCGCCCCAAGCTCGGCGCCAGAAAGTCCAACAGAGGCTCCAGCGAGCGTTTCCAGTTTCTACGGCCTCGCTCGCCTCTGTCGACACAACCTCCATCTCGGAACCGCCACGGCGGCAATGGGGCCTCCCAGGCAGACTCAGAGTCCGACTCGGACGACCAGGAGCCCGTTGAGGGCCCCGTGGCCGCACGTCCCTCGGGAAACCGGTCCCTGCCCTCGTTCGCCCGCGCATCTCACCCCGACTATTCGTCTAGGCAGCGGGACATAGAAGAAGATGCTATAGATACCATCCGAGTCAATAGCGGCAACACCATGGAACCAGACGAAGAAGAAGAAGAAGAGGAAGAAAAAGAGGCAACAGAAAAGGAGCAAGAGCCAGCACTCGAGCAGGCTCATCAGGATTACGATGACACCCTAGATGCCACCAAGGAGGATGCTGGACCGGGCTCACGCGAAAGCCCCACGCAGTCGGGCCTTCCTCGCGATGCTCCTGAGGCCGGCAGCCAATCGTCGGACGACGACGAAAAAGGTGACCCCAAGAGCTCGGGGCAGAACTCGTACACCCACGTCGACTCGCACCCTGACCCGTTCAATAGCGCTTCGTCCATCCGCGATGAGGACAAGGATGCCGATAACTTGTCGTCGGATGAGGACAAAGTCGACAATTTCAGGCGTTTCTTCCGCCGCCGGTCAACGGTTCGGCGTTCGTCGCACGATTCCAGGCCTAGTGGTATGCGCTCGCTGAAAGAAGAGGACGAAGATGAAGAAAGTCAGGGTTTTTTTGACAAATTTCTGCAGTATACAGGCGGTGGCTTAACTCCAGGCCTGGCCAGAACAAGTACCCAGAAGTCTCGCCCCGACCAGGAACACGTTTCGGGCCAGGAAAATTTGGACGCTCCGGTCGATGCCGTTGATGTGACTGACGCTGCCTACCAAATTCTACAACAGCATGGGGCATCCAGCACTCGTCATCCAGAGCTACTTGCTCATGGTGCGTTGGGTAACAGCGACTTAGGTAATGGTGGAAATGAACTTCGTGAACCATATTTAGAGGCTGCCAGCAGCAGTAATAACATCTCCGATGGTGAAACCATGGTCCAATCTGGCAAGGACATGTTCTTTGCGCCGACGGTAGGCCATTACGACGATATTGATGGTGACGATGGCTTTAATCCTTTGATGGAAGACGAAGCCTATATTGCACCACCTACTAGGGTTCGAGGGGGTGTTTTGGGCTCACTACTTAAACTATATCAGAACGAAGAGGACGCTGCGACTAGATCCCAAGTGTCCCTTGAAACTACTCCGGAACCTGTGGATTATTACGATAATGAGTCTATTCCACTAACGGGGATTACCGATGTTGGCTCAACTGCTCCATCAGGCAAAAAGTCCAAAAAGATTTCCTTTAACACTCCGTCATTCTCGGGTATGAAGGGTAAGGCCTCTAGCTTTTTGAGCTCTGAAAATTTGCCAAATAATGGCAAAATGCCAAATTTCAAAGCTACAAGGCCTAAAATGAAAAATGTTAAAAGCGTTGCCAAACAGGCTAACAGATTGCGCCGCAAACAAAATGCGGAAGCTAGAATTACGGTTCATATTGCTGCTTTGCTTCAAAGACAAAGATTTATACTGCGTATGTGCAGAGCTTTGATGCTTTACGGTGCCCCCACACATCGTCTGGAGGAGTACATGGTAATGACCTCCAGGGTCTTGGAAATTGATGGACAATTTTTGTATGTCCCTGGATGCATGGTGGTCTCATTTGGCGATGCTACTACCAGGACTTCGGAAGTGCAGCTGGTAAGGTGCGCACAAGGTCTCAATCTGTGGAAGCTTCATCAAGTCCACGCTGTCTACAAGCGAGTAATCCACGATTTGATGAGTGCTGAAGAGGCGAACGTAGCAATTGATCGGATCATGGCCGACGCCAATCTGTACCCAGTGTGGGTTTGTGTGTTCCTGTACGGCTTTTGCTCTGCTATGGTAACTCCTTTTGCCTTTGGTGGTGATTGGATCAACCTAGCAGTCTCATTTATCATTGGCTCCTGCGTCGGCTGTCTGCAGTTTGTGGTGTCGCAAAGATCCAGCTTGTATTCCAATGTCTTTGAGGTCACCGCCTCCATTGTTGTCAGCTTCTGCAGCAGGGCGCTAGGTTCAATTCCCAACAGTAATATATGTTTTGGTGCAGCAGCTCAAGGATCATTAGCCTTGATTTTACCAGGTTACATTATTCTCAGTGGGTCCCTTGAATTGCAAAGCAGGAATTTGGTGGCAGGCTCCGTGAGGATGTTTTACGCTATCATCTATTCCCTATTTCTGGGGTTTGGGATCACTCTAGGAGCTGCTCTTTTCGGCTGGATCTTTGAGTCTGTCATCGCCGCTTCTAATGAAACTACTTGTGCGAAAAGCATTGATCCAATCTATAGGATAATCTTTGTGCCGGCGTTTTCAATTGGTTTGGCGCTGATCAACCAAGCTAGATGGTCACAGATACCTGTCATGACCTTTATTTCGTGCTGTGGGTACGGCGTAACATACGCTTGTGGTTTGCATTTCAAGAGTTCTACCGAATTCAACGCTGCAATCAGTGCTTTTGCTATTGGAATTCTTGGAAATCTGTACTCGAGAATCTGGAAGGGACTTGCTGTATCAGCTATGCTACCTGCGATTTTCGTTCAGGTACCTTCTGGTGTTGCCTCGCAAAGCTCGTTGCTCGCTGGTATTCAAAGTGCCAATGCCATTGTTAATAAGGACAATTCAACCACCGAGACCTCTGATATTTCAGGTTCCATGTCTTTCGGGGTCACTATGATTCAGGTGTCCATTGGTATTTCCGTCGGTTTGTTTGCCTCGACAATTTTTGTTTATCCATTTGGCAAGAAGAAGACCTCCTTGTTTACCCTCTAAACTAAACTACTGGAACTTAGCCAGTTCCAGTCAGATTCACGTCTGAATCTGAACTGCATATGGTTATTAGATAGATACCGACGGGTAGATCGCAAACCTTTGATACAAACGATCTGCTCTAGAAGATAGACTCAGCTTATATGCCATAAATACTTTCGATCGTCAAAACGGTCCAGGAACAATTCATGGCACGCCGCGGAACGCTTAAGGTGCCAGACAGATCGATACATTTTCAACTTTTTTTTGAGTTACATGAGCGAGTAACCTGTACGCTTAGTGCAGAAGCGTATCTTACACTTTCCGTCTAACTAAAATTCCTCACATATCCTCGCTATTTTTGTAGAACTGATTGACCGTTGATCACTTCTTTGGTTGTCTGTCACTGTCTTCAATTTTTAACAAAAAATTTTCTATCTTAGCGATGAGCATCGTTGTTTTCAAGAAGCGCTGAATCTTAAAAGACCCATACTGAAGTTTATAGTCTTTAGCCAATGTCGTTGAGCGATCAATTAGCACAAGTAGCTGCTAACAATGCTACGGTTGCCTTCGATCGCAAAAAGAGACAGAAACTACACTCGGCGTCGCTAATTTATAATCCAAAAACTGCGGCTACTCAAGACTTTGATTTCATTCACGAAAATGCCATGAACTCATTAGAAGAGCTCATGGCTTTAGACACAAGATTTTCGGTTTTCCAAAAGTCTTTATTCGGAACTTCTTCGGTTGTTATCGATAGAAATACCCAGACAAAGGAACAAGTGCAGGACCTGGACAACGCGGTGAACTTGTATCTTATGCTAATTTCATCTAAGTGGCACTTGGCTCCAACTCTGCATGCGACAGAATGGTTAGTGCGTCGTTTTCAGATTCACGTTCACAATGCCGAATGCCTGCTGCTATCCACGCTTGATTACTACCAGAGTCCTGTGTTCAAGCGTATTCTCAATATCGTGCGCCTGCCACCGTTGTTCCATCCTCTCAGTAATTTCGTCAGAAGCGAAAACTCTCCTTCAAGTGTCACAATCATAAAGCTTTTCAACGATGCGGATTTTTTGAAACTTTACACGCAATACTTGAGCAAGGTCATCAAACAACAAGTGACCTACACAAACCAACTCCTCTTCACCAGTTGTGCATTCATCAACCTGATTGCCTATAAATCTAATGATATAGAAGGATTGGGGAATTTGTTACCTACACTTTTAGAGATTGCTGCCAAGCTGCTGGGCTCTGATTCTGCCGATTGCCAAATAGCCGCTCATACGATTCTCGTTGTCTTCGGCAGTGCGCTGCCCTTAAAGAAGGAGATCATCCTGGCTGCTGCGGAGACCATATTGGCCAACCTAAAGGATGATAAGGCAAAAAGGTCGGCTTTCATTTCGATCGCTAAGCTGTTTCAAACGATGATGTCCAACGGAAACGTAGATCAAATGCCACTGTCCCTCTATAAGCTTTTCGATTCTAAGTTTAACTTGGATTGTCTGGTGGAATATTTACGCGCCGGTGACAAAATTTTAGCAGATAAGTTTTTGACTGCGTACATTCGCTCTGTTTTAAGATACGATCACCAAAAACTTACCGCGTTAGTGAAGTTGCTAAAGAGCATTTCTTTGGAGGCATTTGAAATGAGGCATATAATTGCTGATCTAATACACCTCTCAGAGGTGTATGAAGAGAAGGCAGCACTCGTGGAGATTTTCGAATATTTTATATCTATTGACGAGGACCGTGTGGTTCAGTCGTTAAGCTCTTTGAATTTGACTCCAGAACTGTTTGAGTTAAGGTTAGCCACGTCGCTTTTTTCAACACAAGAAGATACTGATACAACCTTCAACAACATAGGCGCGTCTAAAATAATGGGAGCAAACTCAACCATCGAGCCTTTCAAAGACTTCCTCAATAAGAATTCACAATACATCACCACAAAGGCCACATCGATTATGGTAGAAGAGGATGAGAGGTTTGCAAAGCTATTATCGCTATTTGTTGAAGCAGTTGCTAAGAAATTCAAGGCCGGATTGTTTCTGTCTTCTTTCTTTACTACGGTAGAGGGGAGATTGACGTTTCTACTTAGAGTCATAATATCTCCCGCAACACCAGCCACACTTCGCATGGAATCCTTGGCGAATTTCTCAAAGGCTATCAACCAGATAGGCCAAGACTCTAACCTATTTAGCCTGGTTCCTATCTTAATTGCAGGATTAAACGATTCTTCTAAGAATGTCAAAATTGCAATCAGGAAGGTCTTAGTGCAAATTTCAAAGAGGCCCTTTACAAAACATTATTTCCTTGTCAATAAGCTTTACGGAGATGTTGAAATACCTATGGTGAATCCAAAGGATGCAGAAGCTTGGCTCAAGAAATTTTTGGATGCTTTTGTGGTTGAAAATCATGACATTGCCAACTTGATGTTCCCAAAGAAAATGGAAAAGGTCTTCATGGTGTTTTGGGTTAACCAAGCCATACATATGCCACTGCCACAAGCCAAAGCTACTTTTATTCGATATGTCACCGCACACAAACTTTACACCTCCTCCTACTCCGCTTTATTCGAGGGCTTCCTAAAGAACTACCTCGAAGAACGCGGTATTTGGGAAATGAGATGCAACGTCAACAAATACAGCTTTGAAAAATTTGAAACTTCTGTTGTTTCCATGATCGCTGCAAGAGAAAAAAATGCGGCTGTCTTGGAATTCGCTGAAATTGCTTTGAATTGTGAACATGAGCAACTGGCTTCATTAGTTTCTCATCGCCTCCAGGGTATATTTTCGAATCTGAAGATCACACAGCAGCAACAAATTGCGAAAAAAGTTGTCGATTGTACTGCAGAACGAGATCTTTTTTATGATTCTATTGGCTTTCTCCAGTCTCTGAAATTGTCCGCCGACGTTTTTGTCTCGCTTCTCTCTCACTATTGTTTGAATACTGAAGGGGAGGAGGGCGATTTCACCAAGAAAAGAAGGAGAAGGTCATCCACAACTAATAAAGCCGTACTGCAAAGAGAAGATGTTTCACAAATTGCAGAAATGCATTTAAGAAAAATTACCATCACCTTAGAAGCGTTAGATCATATCAGACCGGAAGGTTCTGAGCCATTGCTTTCTGCCTTATTCAATGTTCTCTCTGATCTAGAAACTTTAGATCAAGATGGTGGACTCCCTGTTCTTTATGCTCAAGAAACCCTCTCTTCTTGCATGATTTTGACCATAAACTCCATGCCCAGCGACTCTAAGGCCAATCTAGGTTCCTTAAGAGCCGACATTTTGGTTTCGGCTATAAGCGCCTCCCAATCTCCCCAAGTACAGAATAAACTTCTGTTGGTAATTGGTGAATTGGCTAAATTGAGCCCCGAGACTGTCTTACAATCTGTGATGCCTGTTTTCATTTTCATGGGCGCTCAAACGATTCGTCAGGATGATGAGTACTCTAGCTATGTCGTAGAAAAAACGATACAACGTGTTGTACCAGCTCTGGTGAACTCAAAGCAGTCTGAAAGTAGAGAAGAAATCGACTTCTTGTTGATGAGTTTCGGAACTGCTTTTGTTCATGTTCCGAGACATAGACGGGTAAAGCTTTTTACCACGCTTGTCCAGACTCTGGGCCCTGCAACTGCCCTCGGCCCCTTTATGTTTTTGATCGCTCAGCAATATTCTACGTTGGTGAACAGGTTTAAGGTGGCCGAGAGCAAGGGAGTGCTTGAGTTCATGAGAGTTTTTCTCAGCAAGTTCAACGTGCTAGAACAGTTGAAAGGGATCCAAAGTTATTTTTCATTGATCGACACTTTGGCTGAAGGTTACTCGGAAGAGGTTTTAGCTCAGCTCTCAGCACGGACTTTATTCTCTAATGGCGTATTAAACTTTTCAGCATCCGAAACTTTGGCTCTAAAAAACAACGGATTGTCATTACTCAACAAAGTTATACACGATGAGACTGATTACCAGACCTCTGGGAGCCTGAAAGTTAGAGTCGTGGGCGCCCTATGGGACAGCGCTAACGACAAGCAACTTCGCGATGAGGTAAAAGCTAGGTTTGGTGATGTTTTGAAGTGTACTCTACACTCGTTGGATGTCGTGGATTCTGCCCTCAAGGTTGCTTTTAAAAGTGATGGGTCATTTTCAAATGGTGAACTTGAGGAGGAGCGTTCTTCCATCCGCAAAAACCTATACCAACTACTGGGCCATGTGCTGGACCTGTTACCTATTAAAGAATTTACTTCGGCCACGCTCCCCCTCATTTCGGCAGATGACGGCAACGAGGCAACAAAGCGCCATTTGATCTTGGTACTGTCCTCAAAATTCGAGGTCGAGCCAACCGAATCTGCTCCTTATGCCAGCAATGTCATCAATGCACTTTTGTCACTAGCTGAGCCAGAAATCAAGCGCGATGACATCGTCCAAGTCTCTTTGAATACCGTGAGCACTTTGATCTCCAAGTTTGGCGAGAAGCTGGACTCTGGCCTCATCACAAAATCTATGAATGCTGCTTGTAGATTACTTCTATCTCAAAAGATGGAAATCGAAATTTCATCGTTAGCAGTCCTCACAAGTGCTGTGCAGGTGCTAGGCGTTAAATCAATTGCTTTCTATCCGAAGATCATGGCACCTTCATTGCAAATTTTTAAGGCGTTAGAAAACAGTGAAGCAGAGGTAAAGGCGCAATTGCAACTATCAATTGTTTTGGTTTTTGCAGCCATGATAAAGCGTATACCGGCATTTTTGTTATCAAATCTAGTCGATGTCTTCAGAGTCATTTTGTTTGCAGATGAGGTTCAAGATTCTATTCGCCTTTCTGTGATATCGTTAGTGGCCCAACACATTGACTTGAGAGAAATAATGAGAGCACTCCACAAGGTTTGGGTTTCTGATGTTAGTGCTACTAGCGATTCTGTGGCCATATCCCTATTTTTGAGTGCACTAGAGTCCACGGTCGAGGCTATCGACAAGAAAGTGGCCACTGCCGAATCTCCTGTGTTTTTCCGCCTTCTGCTGTCTTTGTTTGAATATAGGGCTACTAGCGAATTTGACCATAATACGATCAGTCGCATAGAGGCGTCCGTTCATGGTGTCGCCAATGCGTACGTTCTGAAATTGAACGACAAAGTGTTCAGACCTCTGTTCGCACTTGTGGTTAGATGGGCATTTGACGGTGAGGGTGTTATCAACAATGCGATGACGAAAGTTGAAAGACTTACTGCCTTCTTCAAGTTTTTCAACCGACTACAGGACAACCTGAAGGCTATCCTCACCACTTATTTCACTTATCTTCTAGACCCTTCCATTGAGCTGCTGAAGGCTTTCAGCCAGGGTGAAATTGCCCACCCTAACCTGCGCCGCTTGGTACTCCATTCCTTAACTTCATGTTTTAAGTACGACAGGGAGGAGTATTGGAAATCCACCTCTCGTTTTGAGCTGGCGTCTGAGGCGCTCATTGCCCAGTTGAAAACCATCGAAGATCCTGTTGGACGTTACTTGGTCAAGGCCATCAGTTCTTTGGCGATGAATAATGCTGGCGCTGATGACCATAATAAGGCTATGAACACATTGCTGATATCGCATATGAAACCAAGTTGCTCTAGTTCGGAGAAACTATGGGCCGTTAGAACAGTCAAGGCCATATACTCCAAGGTGGGTGAGGGTTGGCTCACTCTTTTACCGCAGTTGGTGCCCATTATTGCCGAGCTACTCGAGGACGACGATGATGACGTCGAATACGAAGTACGGACGGGTTTGGTGAAGGTTGTTGAAAACGTTCTTGGTGAACCATTTGACAGATATTTAGATTGAACTATAGAATGCTGTTAAAAGAAAACGCACAGTGTTTAAATGTAATATAATATTGTTCTCGAACAGAATACAATTATTACCAGAGTTTTTGTGAAGCCTTGTTGGCTACCAGTGTACTTTAATAGCGCTAATATATCCCAACTACCTGATTAAAATAATAATAGGCGAACCTAAAAAAAAATCCTACCCAAAGAACGAAACGACAGCGGTAGCAACATGGCGGAGCTTCCTGTCACATTGCAAGATGTAGAATCTAGGTACATCAAGCCAGAGCTGCCAACAGTCTTAAAAAGGCTATTTAAATCTCATAAGAACTTGGATTTCGAATCTGCTATTTGGGAGATGGTCAATCTCGTATTCCGACCTCGCAAAGCGCACCGGACTCTGTATTACCAAAGGCAAACAAGGAATAGATGGTCCAGGGATGATCCTTCGTTTTTCATATTGCAAATTGGGTTGCTTTCGGCGAGTTCACTAGTCTGGTCCATCGTTTATGGTCAATCTTTCCTTGGATTTCTCAAGATGATGATCAATATGATCTTACTGGATTTTTTTGCAATTGGATTCACCGTCGCCACAGTGTTCTGGTCGCTTTTGAACCGCAGTTTCTTCAAGTTTAGATCCGCTCAACATTCCCAAGTTGAATGGGCATTTTGTTTTGACGTACACTGCAATGCATTTCTAGTGGTATGGTGTTTACTCTACCTTTTGCAATTCATTCTTCTCCCTGTTATCCATCTTCATCGCTGGATTGGTCTCTTCGTCGGAAATACACTGTATTGTGTAGCTTTTGGGCAATATTTTGTCCTTTCATTTTACGGATACAGCCAACTACCAATCTTAAAAAACGTCAACTTCATTCTTTTACCGACTCTCATATTTGCAGGTATCTACTTTGTGAGCTTGTTCGGTTTAGATCTCTCAAGGGTGTTTCAATTTCACTCCTATTAGGGAGCACAACTAGGCGGGGGTTGTCTACCACCAATCATTACCAATTATTCACAAGCCAGCCTGCTAACCCAAGCAACAAGTGGTCCGCGATATTGAAGGACGAAGGCGTGAAGCTTGCTCATCAAACCTTTTATATTCTTCCGCCGTGCTGCCTATATCTTACTGCGACCTTAGTTCTGGCTTGACGATGGAAGGTTGCTTGCTAAGAAATATCGCCAAAAACAGTCTCGATTCCGCTGCAGGCTACGCCTGCAAAGTGAATACTCAAGCTTCAAGGTGGTAAAACCACACCGTGGGAACTTTTAATTTATTCTTGCATAAAGACGATGTGCCTCCCAAAATGTTCTGAAGATTTTGAGCTGGTGAAGTATCGTTCAGTGATCCCAGTCAATCTGGTAAACCCGCGTCCAGCAACTTAGGATACAGTATTTGTGAATCACTACTCGAGGATTTTATTCAAAATATTCAGCGTCTTATGCCAAGTTTGATTCAACCAACGTTCTTAGTGAAAACTCTGAAATATTTAGATCATGTACATACGGCTGGTTGAAATCGAGCTCTCATGGATCCTCTCTGCTTACCTGTGGCCCTTAGGCCCGAGTAGGAGAATCAATGTTTGGCGTCAAGTAAAAAGGAGGAACATCGAATTTAATTATACGTGCAATGCATTATTTACTAAACATATCTTTTGATTAAGCTACCGAAAGCTATTATTAATCTTTGCCCGGAAATCATATCCTGGATGTGAGCTATCGTTAGCGATAGTCCTCAGGAGAAACTGCGAACGCAGCACCATCGCTTGATCCGTGATCAGATATAGTATTTCGTTTCGGCACACTGAGCTGGTCATCCATGGGCAATTGAGGAAGACCAGGACCAACATTTGTTAGCGATAAGAGTTCATAGTGTTCTGAATCGCGCCATAAATCTTCAAAGATCGTCTTCCCGATGCCCATTTTATCTCTCAACTGTTCCAATTCAGCATCGTTAACTGTGGGCGTACTTCTTGGAACATAGTTTTTAGTACTTTCGAATAACTGCTCGAATTCTTGATCCTTCTGGTCATTTCTCATCACAACAACGGGCTTCTCTATAACCGGCCTTTTGTCTGTTCGCTGCTGTAATATGTGTTCAAAATTTTTGATAATATCTTTCTCGCCAGCGAAGTGCTTTATCCTAGAAATCATTATCTTTTCCCCCACCACATTTGACGAAGGAAATCGTTCGATCATTTTGAGTTGATTGTTTAGTTTCTCGGTCAGAAGTTTTGTTTTCAAGTCATAACGGAGCCAAAACTTTGATACAGGCGCCTTTCCATCGCCAGCAACGGAATCAGGATGAACATCGAGTTCTGGCTCTAGCGACTTACGAAAATTGGAAGCTATTAGGGGCAGAGATTGCTCACTTCCATGAGAGCCTTTTTCCCCCTTTAGCACGGAAAGGCAGTTGTCTGAACCACTGGATAAATCCTGATCTGCAGTAAAACTATCGAAGCGACTTTTCATAATGTCCAGTTTCATCTGCAATCGAGATGTATGAGATGCAGCCTGAGATCCTGCGCTGGATCTACTTGAGATATCGTTTTGAAAATTTTCGAGAAAATTGGATTCGGTTTTGGATAGCTTTCGACCTGGCACCTTAGTGAGAGGCGACTGGTTGGAGCTTGTAATACTCGGGGCATTTTCGTTATCTTTTCCTTTTGAAATGTGTATAACGTCGTCGAATTTATTATCAAATGCGTAATCGCTAGAGAACACTTCATCGTTGATGGCAGTTTCGATTTGACTTTCTAAAATTTTGATTTCATTGTCCTCTCTATTTGAGAGAGCCTCAGTTGTTGCAATGCTATCAACATGGGGGTCTAAAAATCGACCATTTTGATTGAAGTCAACGCCCCCGCTGGGCCTATCGGCCACCAAAGTTGTATCTGCACCAGAAATGTCGCTTTTGCTATTTCGCACTTTGAGGTTGATGGAACTTCCCGGGTGGTTAGATTCAGTGCGCCTCAAGTTAGCCATTGTCGGCAGAAGTGTTGTGCTCGAGCTTTTAGGCTTAATACCCATATTTCGACCAAACTGGTAATGGTGGATGGGGTTGTTGCCCAAATCTTGACTTGGCTCATTGTCGTATTTTGTCTCATGGAAGTACAGGTTCACCGGAAGACGTTGACTTTTGATGCTGGAGGAAGCTGAATTGCAGCTATTATTACCATTACTGCTTTTGCGCACGTCCTTGAGCGAAATGTTGCTGCTGTTTCGCTTGTTCTTTAAATTGTTGTATAAGGCCATGGCGGCCGAACTGCGATGGTGGTTCGCCATTAGTTTAAGGGCGTGGTTGTGCCCGCTAACTTTGGGAATCGCAGACTCCTCGTGGCTGTTTTCAGAAACGGTGTAGAGTTGCTTATCCGGTAACTTGAGCGAGGAGGTTCGCTGTAATGAGGCCCTCTTAGCTTTGTGGTGGCTGCCACCGTTGAGCATAGTTGACAATCCACTGGAATTTCCATCGGCACTCCCATTGCCTTCTCTGTTATTCCTGTACCCTGATCGTCCGCGCATCTGAAATCCCGTCACAGTAATTGTTGAAGGGGGGCCAACCAGGAGTGCTGTAGGCTATGCAGTAAGCTGAGCAGTGTTTGAAAAGCCGTTAGGTTTCCGTCTTGCCTTCTAGATTCTACCAGGCGGACAAGACGTTTCACGTCCAACTTGCTATCCAATGGGACTATCACCCCCACTCTACAGTGGGTATTTAAAAGGATCATCAATCATCGGGTATTCATGTTTTATTCAAACTTTCCTCGATGTTCTCATCCAACGTTAACTGCCTCGATTGCTTATCAGCTATGTGATAAGAACTGGTGTGGTTAAGTATTAGCCGTAGAAAAACAGCTGAACTTAGCTTATCATCGTTGAAAAAAATGTATCGTGGTACGATGTGCCGTTTAACAACTTGAATAATCAAAGAAGCGCAACGCCGTTCTTGCTACGGATGATGAACCCAAACGAGATTAGCAAACTCCGCTGATAATCGGGTCTTGGCCGTTGTCGAAAGAGATCAGTCGTAGATGTCAATAGGAGGCAGTCTGTCAGCACTGTAAAACCAGTTTTTAGACTCCACCTCTCTGGCGAGCCACTCGGTTGGGAATATAACCAAATGCCCGTGAATTCTCTCCAAGATGCGAGAGGCGGTGTACTTGTCGAAAATACGTTGGTTGGCACCGTAGAGTACACTGCTGGAGAGCTTCATCTTCAGGGCACGTGACCTGCTTTTGTAGTCTGGCTTGCCGGTGGAGTGTCGTGCGGCGCCAGTACCGTTGTGAGCGGTATGGGTGGAAGAAGGCAGCTCATCCTTGCGAGACGCCTCGGGAGTTGGCGAGTGCTCTGGATGGCGCTCGAGGTCGATCACAGTTTCCTGGCCCCGAGCAAATTCCTCTTGCATTCGAGTGAAGTCCTTGTAATCATGCCAGGTTTGTACTGAGTTGTCCGGCTGACAGTGAAAAACCAGACGAAATAACATGGTGTTGCGCAACGCAACGGCAAACCACATATCTTCGTAAAATCTGTCACAGAGCGGGTCCTCGAATGCATACGGGTCAATAAACTTCAGCTTTGAGAACGCTTGCTGCTGGGAGCCGTGAGCGGTGTTACTGCCAATTGGTGGCAACAGCTGTACAAGCATGTCATCAATAATCTCGTCGTCCAGCTCGTGGTCTTCCACAGCCTCTACGCGGTGGTGATTGTCACTCTCTCTGTCGTCGGCTAGGCTAGAAGGGCCTGACGTGCTGCTTACTGAAGACTTGGCCATAGTCTCGCCTTGAGAATGAGTACCATGATTCTCCTTTTTGTGTGCCAAATATTGTAGATAACAAACACGTTTCAACATGTCCCATTTCTCGTCCACTGAAACCGCAGCATCATTCAAATATGTCTCCACATCATCTCGATCCGGTAGAAAGCTGTGATCACCCTTGGACTTATGACGATCTGCAGTATTCGGGACAAGCATTTTTTCGGCCCATGACCGTAGTTTTTCGGTCACATTTTGCTTAAATTTGTGAGATATATTCTTCCATCCATCTTGGCCCAAACCGTCTACGTCAGCAGAGTGGGCCTCATTATTGAGCAGTCGCGAATCTGTACTTATTGGCTTTTTCTCTCTGATTCCTATGTTTTCTTCGCCAGCTCTATTATTGAACGAATGGTAATGCTTCAGACAGTAATCTGAGTTTGCCAAACTGCGCGAAGTTGTTTCTGGTAGACAGACTTTCATCGCATTATCATCGACAGCTTGTGAAAACGATTCTCCAGCACCTTTCGAGCTAACCGTCGTGTGTATACCATAATTCTCAGAATTGCCGTATTTTGCCCTCCATAACTCGCTTGCTTCTGTAAGCATCACCTCTCGGTATCCAAGTTCGATAAGTGCAGATTTGACTTTAGCTCTTTTGTCTACATCATCATTCAGCACATGCAGGGTGTTGTAGTTCAACTTTGCAAGGTCTTCAAGGGTTCCAAATTTTCGCTCAGTAAGCTCGACAATGTCAACATCACAGCCCATATGTTCACGCATCAGCCTTTGTCTTAGCTCCCATGCAAATCTTCCCGCAAGGTAGGGTTGATCACCCATTTTTGTTTCCACAAGGTCGGTATCCCTCACCAGTGCAGCAACTTCACTATCTCTGTTGCCCAACATGGATCTTTCGTTCACATTGGCACTACCAATGATGCATGCTCTGTCATCCACTATGAGAACCTTCCCATGAATGTACAATTGTTCTGTGACTAACCGATCATTTGGACCCACAGTGGACCATTTTCTCAAGGAGTAAAACTGAATGTACTGCAGTGGATCAATGTTCAATTTTCGGAGCCGGGCAAAAATGGACGTCTCACCTCTCGAAATAGATTGGTATTGGCATTGCATGATTACTCTGACACTGGAACCTTCGGCCTTATCAATTGGGGAGTCAAATCCGGGCATCAATGGAATCATAACAAAAGCTTTCCAAACCTTCCCCTCTGTATTAGCTCTAATAATCCTATCAACAAGCGCGTCACCGATCTTATTCTCAACAACAACTCCATCCCAACTAGAGCTAGTTACAAAAAATTGATTTTCCATGTAAACGTAATGTGTGGAAGTTTCTATGAGTTTCAAGTAAGCATTCTGAATAGAGTGTTCCGTTTTTTTGAGCCCTAGGGACCAGTTACCAGCACTTCTTAAAACTTGTACCTCACATGTGGAACGACTAGCCAACTTCTGAAAAAGAGGTGACTCTTTAATTTCCTGATCTACGAAGTCGCTTGGAGGCGTCAACAAAGGAGTTGGCCTACTGGGGCGCTTCTGACGAATCAAATAATTCCACCTCTGTACAAAATGTCTAGACATATCGCGCGCGGCCTCGCCAATGGTCATCATATGAACATCATGCCAAGGCATCCTAGGAGTAACGGTACGGTCGTACATCGACTCAAATGGTTTGTCCAAATCATAAAAATCGCATACACGAGCATTTGAATAATCTTTACCAGGGAAAATTTGATTTTGTAAATCAGGATCATCATCTTTTAAGACGTGCTCAGGCGTATCATATCTACCGTAGCACAAATCGATACCCCCCATAAAAGCAATACTATGATCTATGACAGTCAACTTCTCATGATGAGCCCAGAAATACGTATTTTGTAACCACTGGTTTGGCGATCTTATTAGGTGGATGTTAGGATGAAGACTGAGCATAGAGTGCTTGGTCCAGGAAGAATCAGTACCAACGGTGGTCCCAACATTCCTGTAGACCACAATAAAGATCTTTACTCCCTTTTCAGCTCGATCCCTCAAAATTCGATCAATACGATGTTCTTGGTTACCTTTGACTGGCCGGCGCATATATAGCTCAGGCGATAGCCACCAATCATGGATGAAAATCACATCTTGGGCCATCGAAAGCGCTTCACTTAACGCCCAAAAATAATCTCTTCCATCGACCAGGTATTTGCAGAAACAATTTTTTCTCACTGGTGCAAAGCTATCAAACCTCTTCTTGTGAGCCCAAATTGTTGACTCTACCATCTTGGAGATCGAAGCAGTCCATAGTCTTAGTTGAAATTCCGACTTAAGTAGCACTTGTAATTTTCGTTCGCTGTTCTCCAATGTTATCATCAGTTTGGTTGAAAGTTTTTTGGTGTCATGTCCCAGTGGATCAAAATCCTTGTAATCTGCAGCAAGAACATCAGTTTGTCCCGGAACACTGATTTTAAAACTAGAATCAACTAAAAAAACCTCCAGAGGAGTGGTCGAATGAAGGTCCGAAACGTAAAGAATGTAAGAGTGTCTTACCAGGAACCATTTGTTGGTGTGCCTTTCAACCATTGCTCTCAAATCTCTAAACCTAAAATGGGAAACTCGCCATCCCTGCGTACTCGCAGTAGACCTTACCACCATATAGCCTTGTTTTCCTTGAAATCCGTTTTCGTAACTGAGCAAGTTACCGATGGGCGATAACTCATAAAATTGGAAGAGGCGGTTTGATTGGGGTCTCAGACAAAGTGCCAAATTCAAGATCTTCAAATAGCGCTCCAATCTTTGGTGCATCGGATGTGCGCTATCATCTTGCTCGGCCAATAGGTCCTCTAGATGCCTCATATGAAACTTTTTTATTTCGAACTGGTTTGTTCGGTCTGAACTTATGGAACCACTTTCTTCTTGACCATGTCCATTTGAAACAGATGCACCATTATCTGCCCGCTCACTAGTACCTCCTTCAAGATCGTTCGTCGTGGCAGTGCGCTCTCGCCTAGCATAGTCATTGAAGCGCGGGAAGTGGGGCAAGTGTAGTTGTTGAAATCCGTGGTGTTCAATGTGGAGCCTGTTTATCGCATTTTGTTGGAAAGACAAGAGCTTTATATTATTATGCAGAGTGGCTAGGTCCTTGTATGACTTGACAACCGACCATTTCACCCTATTGTAACCAACACCATACTCAAGTTCCAATTTGTATTTGATATCGTTGTTTTGAGGTTCATGAGCACCGCGACGTTCTAACTTACTTGGATCATGAGTTTTCGAATTTAGGCCGTCCTGAGGACTAGAGGGATGCACTTTCACACCCAGCATGGCTAAGAGCATAGGGGCGCGTCTAACACCATGTTCATCGCGTAAGAACAGACAGCTTGCAAATAGTGCCGCCGGGCAGCCTGCAATCATAGTGTCGATCAAATCTGAAGCCAAGCTTTGCGTATAGACATCTTCGGGGCTCGGCTTCGGGACCCCCAAATTCTTTGCAGATCTCCCAATCTCCGTTTTAGTGTTTCGCCGCCCGGTAAGCTTGGAAAATCGACGCAGTGCTTGACTCATTTCTTTACGCCAGCCATAGAATGACTCTTGGGGGTTCATTTTTTGGAACCAATTGGATTGGTCCTCGGCTCCCGCTTCTGCCATTTTCTGTGACGAACCTTCCAGGGCTGAATTGGGGACTCCTTGAAACACAAGGTTCTTGAAATGCGCTTCTGCGTCATTAGACATATCAGACGCCAGGGGGTCTTCGTTATCCTGCTCAGATTCTTCATTGTTGTTGTCCAGCTCACTGGCCTCAGACAAACCTGGAACTACCCCGCCATTCGAGCTGGAATGCACTGGCTGTTCGAAGGCATCGTGGAATTGATCACTATCTGAGGGCATGAGTCTTACTGGGGCGATTATACAGCGAATTCAGGCTTATTATTTTCAGAAGCAAGTGGTAGTTGCGATTTACTTAAAGGTCAATTTCCAAATTAAACTAGCGAGTACGCAAAAGCCATCTACAGATAGCAAGTGAAAGAATTTAGCACCCAAAAGACGTCTAAAGCTGCGAATAATGGTCGATAATAGCTTGGGAGCTTAGAAAGATCCATAACACAAGATAACTAACGCGTCTGACGCGTCAATCTCATCGAAATAACTAGCCCTCGAACTACATTAGCGCCGTGGCCAATAGAGCTATGCTCAGAGGACCAACAGATAAAAGATGCTTGAAGATTTTTGAATGGGGTCTCCAGCTGTTTTAGAAAACCCGAGCGGAACGGACTGAGCCAGAAAAATGAGACTGGTGAGTAGAAGCGTCACAAGCTGATGTCGCTGAGATGCCACCATTGGGATCGCGTAACTTACGATCTTCACGGCCCAACTCTACAGACGCCTATCCACAGCACCCTACTGCCTTGGACTCACGATGGCACCGCACAATGTTTTAGTTTTCCTCGAGCATGCTCGACTGTGCCAGCAAAAAGCCACGTTTTGGTGATAAGTAATTTAACGCATAGAAACGTGCCAATCCCAGGAGCGATTCCACCGCTGTGACAATGAACTTGGGGCCGCTGAGGCAACTTGCGTGATTCGTTGCGCACCCAAGTCGCGAGCCTGAGCGTAAGTTCGGGGTTCTGGTACATTCCACACATATGCGTGTCTTCGTGTACCTTTTGCCATCACCACAGTTTCCCGTATCAGCATGCGTGCTCTCTGTTATCTATCGCTGTCCGATGGTGGCCCTCTTCTCAAGTGGGAATGGGCGATGAGCACACTAGCTTCTAGGGCACGCCCGCTTTTTTCCCGCATTGCTGCAAGTCTACACTCCTCTTATCACTATCATGGACTGGCCACCAATCAAACCTGACAGACCGCTAATCAGAGACAAGGCCCGATATCGCATTTTTTTTAGCAAGTTAGCCCACCATCAAAGACCTCCACTTGCAGGTACGGGGACATCCTTAGGGTTACTGGAGGGCCTTGAACTTATCCCTATTGGACCGATACAGCTATTCGATCATCCACCCTGAATCCATTCACTTGCCACCACCAGATAAGCCGGAAATGATGATCTGAAGATAAGATTACGAAGAAATGAAAAATTATATCGATAAAGAGGATTCTGAATAAAAGACTGCAGTTCCAAAGCTCAACACAAAGAGCAAAAGGGACTTGCAAGAAGGTTTCGACAGTAGCGGTGAAAGAAGAGCGTACTAGGATTGGTTTGTGAGTGCTAGTGCTGGTCAAGAAGCTTTCAGCAAGGTGTAATTTATTTTTTTTTCATCTGCGTGAGCAAACAACGGTAAACATTGGACATCGGACGAGAAAAAACTGAAACCGCTTGATCTACTTTGTTTGAACTATTAAACCCACCATCAAGAGAGAGCCGTGCCTTGAAAACCGAATCTGTTCAACTATCTAAGTACAGAAGGGTGTTTTGTCTGTTTCCATTCCACTCATCATGACAAAAGCCAGTGTAGCTGTGATGCCAAGAGCAGAACCGGAGGTACACCAGCCCGAGGAGCAGAAACCGCACGATGGTCCCATGTGCAAGAACTGCCATACTTTAACAACACCGCTCTGGCGCAGAAACGAGCAAGGAGCAGTTCTTTGCAATGCATGCGGCCTGTTTTTGAAACTGCATGGCCGTCCCAGACCCATCAGCCTCAAAACGGATGTGATCAAGTCGCGTAACCGGAAAAGCGCACATTCGTCTTCCAATCCGAATTCTACCATGCTAAATCAATCGCCCGGAGACATGCGGAAGAAAGAAAACAAGAAACGTAAAATCCAAGACCTTCGCGAAATAAGCGCAGCAGAGACTTTGGAAACAATCTTGAAGTTTGAAAATGGTCCCCGGTCCGTAAATAAAAACCAAGATCAATTGCAGCAGCATAACGAAAGCACACCATCGAACAGAAGTACGCCAGGAGTCACCGGCATGATGGCCCCATCTCAGAATATTTTGTCTGCGTCTAATGATAGGTTGTCTCCTCGACCTCCTCCAGCTACCTCTGCGCTTCCCAGTGCCCAAAACTCTGGCTCGCTGCCGCATTTGTCGATTTTGCTAGAGTCCATGAAAAGCGCCGAAGATCGTAGCCGAGAACAGCAAAAGCACAAAGAGGTTTCAGCCTCCTCCCTAGATCCCGAACTCCTGAGGGACCAAGCTCGGTACCACCAGCAACATAACGTAGAATCCCCTAGGCTGACCGCAGCTGTCAAAATGCCACTGCCCTTAAGACAGCAATCGGACAGCAATCAGCGCACAGAATCCAATCGCTCCCTACAGCCCGTCGGTTCCAACTCTCCTCCTGGCAATGAGAGCCAGGACCACGCCTACACAACCTATATGCAGCGCAGCCCAAGCTCGCGACATTTCTTACCAGGTCGATCGTTGGCAGACCACGGGCAAGTGCCTCACGTTCATATGGCATCTATCAACGAAATTCTTGGCAATCAAAGATCGAACATCGAATCTCCATCTTCCTTTGTGGTACCCATGGGAACTCATAACTCTGGTCAGCCGCCAATTCCTCAAGCTCAATCGCCAAGGCTCAAGAATGTTACTTCCACTACAAGCACCTACAGCACTCAAAGATTACGGCGCAACAGCTCAGAGGTTGAAAGTGAATCTTATCCCCGCGCAGATTCGCAAGTTTCAGACTCCCCGCCACCAATAGACATTCAGACTAGTTTGCCAATTGAACCGGGCACGGAAAGCAGGTCTGCTATGAATCATTCAGCATCCACAAAACACCACCGTCAAAAGATAGCTTCGCTATCCAACGGCCATCGC
This sequence comes from Lachancea dasiensis, assembly GCA_900074725.1. Taxonomy (NCBI): domain Eukaryota; kingdom Fungi; phylum Ascomycota; class Saccharomycetes; order Saccharomycetales; family Saccharomycetaceae; genus Lachancea; species Lachancea dasiensis. The sequence goes on from LT598454.1 coordinate 1,103,019, forward strand.
CAAGAAAGTGAAAAACATTTTTACGGCAATGGACACGGCGGAGGGGCTCAGGCCAGCATTCGCACGTTGACACCACACGACAGTCGGCACAGTTCTGGTGAAGTCATAATGCCCGCAAGTGCCTCCCTCATGAGTTTGCTGCAAAGTCAAGAAGAGGTGATCAAGTTGAAGACTCGCATTAGTGAGTTGGAACTTGTCACCGATTTGTACAAAAGACACATAGTCGAGCTGGATACAAAATGTAGGTCTCTGGAAGAGAGGCTGGGGAACAGGAATTAGACGGAATGCGGCATCTTTTCTGATTATTGTTTGAAGCTACATCGGCCAAATGCGGCCCGTCGTTGCTATATCGGGATACCTTAACCACAATTAGACCATCATCAAAAGGAAAATTATCATGAATAACAAATAGCTTTTTCTATAGCTAAATTATGTTCAGGGCTTTATGCCGTTGAGTGTGTCTTCCTTGTACTTTCTTATCTCTTAGGTCTAGACTAATTAGCTGGTGTGAAATGAATATTTATTAAAGCTATTACCAAAAACACGTTGACGGATAAAACAAGTATTCCACGCCATGATGTCCCGCAATCCGGCTGCGGGTCTCGAGAATACGCTATTCCAACTAAAATTCACTTCTAAACAGCTTAATAAGCAGGCCCAAAAAGCAGCTAAGGAGGAAAAACAGGAGGCTAACAAGTTGAAAAAGGCCCTTAATGAAAGCGAGGAAATTGCAAGACTTTACGCTTCCAACTCAGTTCGGAAGCGCAACGAGCGGCTCCAGCTACTAAAACTTGCATCTAGAGTAGATTCTGTTGCTTCAAGAGTTCAAACAGCGGTGACAATGCGCCAAGTTTCAGGCAGCATGGCCCAAGTGTGTCGTGGTATGGATAAAGCGCTGCAGAGCATGAACTTGCAACAGATTACAATGATCATGGACAAATTCGAGCAACAGTTTGAAGATTTGGATACTAGCGTTAATGTTTATGAGGATATGGGCGCAAATTCGGATGCTGTGGTTGTCGATAACGATAGGGTTGACGAACTGATGAACAAAGTGGCAGATGAGAATGGGCTGGAACTCAAACAAAGTGCGGCTTTGCAAGAGGTACCAGAAGTGCCCCCGGCTACTGAATCTAGTACAGATGAGAAGGAGTTAAAGTTGGCGCAAAGACTTAAAGCGCTTCGTGGTTAGTCTTACGATCGATAGCCATTACCAAAGTATGTAACGCATTTGAAGTGCATTTTTTTAATAAGGATATGTTTGACGTGGGAAGGCCGGTTTCAACCCGCTTATGTTGCCTTGACAAGGACGATCTTTATATATCTACATGTTATACAGAGCTTAGCGCATAGGTACTCCTCTACCTCTAGCACCACCTGGGGGAGGCATCATTCCAGCATTCGCGGGTTGGCTTTCCTTGTTTTTGATAGTTTCGTCGACGGACAAAATCAAATTTGTGGCTTCGGTAGCACTGCTCAAAGCATTTATCTTGACCAAAGCAGGTTCCCATACGAACTTGGCAAAATTGTCACCAACACTTTCAGTTTCAAAATCAACCCCAAACCATTTTTCACCTTTGCTGTGGGCCATTCTTAAGCGATTCAAGATATCGGTTGCGTCGAGACCTGCGTTCTCACAAAGCTGTCTGGGAATGACCTCTAGAGCCTTGGCGAAGGCATTGATTATCAGCTGTTGCTTTCCAGCGATCTTCTTTGATTCATCCCTTAGGTACTTGGAAATTTCCATCTCAATAGCACCACCACCAGCAACAACAAGCTTACTTTTGATGGCACGCTTTACAACCATTATAGCATCGTGAAGGGAACGTTCTACCTCGGCTATGACTTGTTCAGCACCACCACGTAGTAGCAAAGTGCATGTTTTGGCTTGCGGACAACCCTTGAAAATGTTATAACGCTCTGAGCCCACCTGAACCTCTTCGAAAAACTCGCAAGTACCTAAGTGTTCCGGTTTTATGTCAGAAGTGGTCGATTGAATGGCACCACCGACTGCTAAAATTGCACGGTCCAAATCGTCAGCCACTACTCTACCAGCGCAGAAAATGTTTCTGTCGGCAAAATACTGGGTCGCCAGATCACCAATAGGAAGTTTGGATAGAACAATGTTGGCACCAGATTCTTCAATTTGACGAAGCTTATCCAATATGATTTGCCATTCTGCGTCTACCACGGCGTTATAGTCCTCTACGTGTTCAACCCTTACCTCGGCGTTATCCTTTTCAGCCTTTAATTCTAGCTCGACATTCAAACTCAGCACCTTGGGGTTTGAAAACTTTTTAGGTTGTTGTTCGAACCCAGCATACGAGAATGTCTTTTGGAACGCAACCCCATTTACGAAAATCGAGTCTTCCATGGCACCTCCGGGAATTTTCTTGATCCCAATCAGTTTGTCGTCCAATTCTTCTTGATCTAAGGAAAGTACCGAGTCCACACACATCTTCACGAAGAAGTCAGCGTTACTGCTGATTAACTTCGAAGACATTGCGGTCCTGGCACACCGCTCCAGCAGCTCACGGTTGGTGCCATTTTCTGTTGAGACCGAAGAAGCCAATTCTTTGATCTTGTTCACCGCCAAGTTTGAGGCCTTTCTGTAGCCCTTGACAATGACATGCGACGAAATTCCTTCTTCCAAAAATGGTTTGGCCTCCTTCATGAGCTCACCTGCTAGAATAGTCACACTCGTGGTACCGTCTCCAACTTCGGCGTCTTGCGCTCTGGATATGTCCACTAGCGTTTTGGCAGCAGGATGCACCACGTCCAGAAGCTTCAAAATCGTTGCCCCATCGTTGGAAATCGTGGTCTTGCCATTAGAAGACACAATCAGAATATCCGAGCCTAAAGGTCCCAAAGTGGGCCTTAGCGAGTCTTGGATCGCCATGCATGCATTGATATTTGAAATGATTTGGCCACGGCCCTGAGATGCATCAGTTCCCTCTTTTAAAACCACAATTGTGGGAGTTTGACTTCCAAAATTCATAACTGATCTTAGATTATACCTGTAGCCCTGTCAATCAGCCGTTAAGGATCGATCTTACTGCCGAAGTTCTTGGTGTTGGTGATGTTAACCATGTCAATTGCCACTTGCATTTTTTTTTCATACTAAACATACATAGAAAATCATGTGCAAAGGAGATTGAAACTGTCACCCAGTTGGCATTTGGTGGTAAACTGGCGACGTCCAGCTAAACGAGCGTTCAGCTCAGCAATTTCAAATGATTGGGCCGATTTACCAAAGGTTGAGCTTCCTAATGGTGGTACTATTGAAGTATGTTCACGTTTTTGTGAGGTGCGAAAATTCCGAATGTTCATACCCCTCTTCAGGCAATGGAAACTTCGCATAGTTCAGAAAATCAAAAAATTGATGTACATGTAGACTACGTTTACGAAGCTCTGGTGCGCATTCTGCTGTTCAGAATTTATCAGCAAAGGTCGTCTTGCAGTGTGATGAATATTTTCATGAAAATACTATTTACAAATAATATTTGCGAATGGGCCCATGCCGTCCGCTATATAGCCCACGTATGCACATCCCCATTGGTGCGACCTTCTACGAGGTATCCATGCTTGTATCGTATGAAATCAACGACATTGTTGTCGGTATCTGCAGGTTCCGCCTCGCCGCAGATCCAGTGGCGACTCTCTTTCCGATCGTAAACCTTGACACTGTTTTCGTTATTGGCGGCGACAATTTTGTCTAGATCAAATTGCAAACTGCTAACAGGGCTGTTGTACGCAAATACATCAGCTAGTAGTCCAGTTCGTAGATCCCAAATCCGTATGCTGCGGTCCAGGGACCCTGTCACCAAGTTGATCGAGTCGAACTGCAGACCTGTGACTGCATCAGTGTGGCCCTCGAGGGTGCGAATGACCTGTCCTGACCTGAGGTCCCATAGTCGGACCACGCCGTCCTTCGTCCCGGTAGCCATTGCCGCGTCGTAGCATTGTAACGCGCCAATAACTGGCGGGTCGTTGTGGGTAAGAAGCACACTGCTGCGCGGGTTGTGGGAGCGGACGGACGAAAAGCCATCAGACGTGCCCCTGTTTGTAAAGTTAAGATCAATAGTCTGTAGACACTTACCAGTGGTCAAATCCCACTGGCGAATCGTACGATCTTGAGAACCCGAAACGAGGGAGTCTCCTTCGAAATGCAAAGCGGTGATTTCGTCGACGTGGGCGTCGAACGTGTGCATACAAAGCTCATCCTCTTCAGCATCTACGCCACCTTCCTGATATATATCTTCAGCCTTTTCCACGTCCCAAAGTTTCAATAAGGCGTCACGGCCGCCAGTGATCAATGTGTATGACTCGTCCATTTGCATACAGCTTACGGAAGCCAGGTGGCCCGGCAGGCAAGCGATCTGTGTTTGCTTACTCAAGTTCCAGATTTTGACGGAGTGATCCATTTTTCCCGCGGTACACATGGTACCGAACGGCATGTCGAAGTCCAGACACGTTATGCTATCGTCGTGCGCTTTAGGGAAAGATGCTATGCTGGCTCCAGGTTCGTAAAACTGTTGTAATGTTGGGTACGTCTTTCGTTTGCGGTGGTTAACGTGGAGAACATTTTGATTCGTGCGCTTTTGATTCTGGGAAGCCTTGAGTGAGGCTGCTTTTGAACTGGGCGGGCTCTTTTTTATTTTCTGATAAATAGACTTGCTCATCAAAGCAGATGTTTCGTCATCATCACTCTCAGGTGCGTTGTTGTTGGCCAGTTCCTGTGCTGTTGTGCTACTTTGGATGGTTCTTTTGGTACTGCTTTCTGCCGATGCGCCCTTCATGTCGGAGCGATTCTCGCTTTCGGCATCTTCGTCCAGGCCATGTTCCTGAATCAAATCAATTCTGTCTTTGACAAGAGCGAGATGCTTTTCTAGAAAAATCTCATTTTGCTCCACTCTGGCCACTCGTTTGAAAACAAAGTTACGAACCATCTTTAGCTTTTCCAACTTAGCGTCAATCTCTTTGATCTCACTAGCTGCCAAGTTTTTTTGAATCTCTAACAAGTCCAAGTTATCAGTGATGCTTTGTGATGCAGTTTTCAGAGTATGCAGTGAATATGTCTCGCTCAGCTCATCCCAATCGAGTTTCCCTGGCAAGGAAAATGCCTCTTCCCCAGTACTCTCCTCTGAATTCGTAAGAGTACGAGATTCCTCATGGTTGCCATGCGAACTGATTGTCTCGTTGATGGTAGGCAGCGAAGAGTGGAAGCCCTGAAATAGAGATGGCTCTTCTCCAGTTGATCTGCTATGGGACGTGGCATCGCCGTTTTCGGTCAAGAGACGCCGCGAGCTTTTCTTACTGCGATTTGAATTCTTAGAATTCGGTATATCATACAGCAGTTCTTCACTGAGATAGCTAAGCACGCGAAAACTGGTCTTGGTGTTGCTAAATTGATTCTCAAAAAATGATTTTCCGTTCGGAGCAGAGTATATGTCTTGAAAGGACTTGTTATCTTCCTTCCGAAATGGATTTGCCGTGGTCCTTAACTTTGTTAAAGCGCTACTGGAGCCCGAGTGGGTGATTGTCTGGTGTAGCAATTTCTTGTAAGGACTGCTATATGATAATATAGTGTCTTCCATTGACTGTGATCCAAAAATTGCCGAGGCTGTAGTTGACACAGCCCTTCCAAATTGAGCCAATTGGTCGGAGTTGGTTGAATTGGATCCCATGCTCCCTTAGAAGGATCTTCAAGGCCCTTAACACCTTTGTGGAGAGTTTTTGGTTTTAAGCTTTACCGATCTTGAATTTTTTGCCGTAAGATTGCCCGCAGATTTGGTCACTATTTAACATTCTGACAGACATGTCCAAGATAGAGAAAACAAGCAATGTTCTTGTCGCCTTTGGCCTACTAGCTTTGGATATAGCACCTATCGAGTGCTAAGGACTCGATGAAAGACCAAAGTTGCCCAGAATATGTGGAGCATCTTCCTCACAAGCCTCTCACATTACTCCTACCAACAGCTAGTAGCATTATAGCATTTGATTCACTTCCTTATCTCTCCTGTAGCTCATTGAGTCTTTTCTGTAAATCAGAGAGCTCTTCCTGTTCCTTTTGCAGCAACCTAGCAACTCCTGAACTCATTTTCATATCTTGCAACTGGGTCTCTTGTTCCTGTATCTGGGCCCTGAGCTGTTGTATCTCGGTTCCTATTTCATTGTAGTGCTGCAGAAGATCGGAATAGCCCTTTTGATACTCGGAGATTGGCCAACGGGTGACGATTTCGTTGAAAACTCTGAAAACTAGCTCCACGGGAAAGTCTTCGACAAAAAGGGTCTTTCTGCGGCTTTCTTGCTCATCGTCGCCTTTTCCGTTGCTTTCTGTAACCACAGTCCCATTCTGTAATGCAACGAGCAGATTTTGTATCTGCTCATCGCCTTCAAATTTCTTGAGTAGCACTTCGAAAACCCCTTCCGCATTCAGTCCATCGAATACGTACATTTGTTGTTTGCGACCACGGGCAGCGTCTTGCTCATGCTGCTTAAGGTAGAAGCTCTTGGGAACGTGAATAATTGGCGTTTGTTCAACATCCCCCAAACGGCGGTTGCGTTTCAAGTTCTGCTCGTGTTCTGTCAGAAAATCGAAAACTCCTATTTTGTCGTCCTTCCGCCGAGGTAACCCGTTTTGATCGATTTTGTAAAGTGATACCTCTTCCCGGGCATCCCCATCACGGATTATGTTTGTGATTACGTCGGCATAAGATACCGACGAGTCTGACACGATAGCGTTGTGAAAGATGCCAGGAGGTTTGAAATATAAGGTGGATATGGATTCCCCAGATTGTTTGATCTGATTCAGACACTCGCTTAGATCTCGAGACATGCCTTTTGTGGTTTAATCTTCGTTGTTTACATGTTTATACTTTTGAGCATATCGGATTATTAGGCGTTTTCTTACCAGAAATCCTAGGTGCGATGAAGTTTAAAGGCATAACAAATTAAATACCTTCTATAGAGCTCATTTCTGACTATGACGATGTGGAAAGTACTTTACTATCTGTGTCTATTACTCTCTCCACGCTACATAAACTTCGTCAGTTCTGAACTTTTGAGTAACAACCGTCTCCGACATATCTTTGACTATATTGCCCATTCTAAATTGTAGAAGCCCGGCCTGTGCAATCATGACACCATTGTCAATACAGAAACGCTCGTCTGTCGCGTGGACTTGGCCGTTGGATCTGTCACGACACATGGAAGCCATCATCTCTTGCAATCGGACGTTACAGCCCACACCCCCGACGATTAACACCTGATTTGAGTTGACGTGAGCCATGGCACGCTCGGTGATTTCAACCAGCATGGCAAACAGGTTCTCTTGTAGAGAGTAGCACAGGTCTTCGACGGTAACGAGCTGCTCTCCCGTATGTGGGTCAAATAAAAGCTTGTTCTTGATGTTCTTGTTGAATAAGTCTTTGGCCAGGGAGTCTACGTATCCCAAAATACCGCTCATAGACAAGTCCATGCCCTTGACGGTGTAAGGGAGTTCGACCAGCCGTTCTTTGTTAGTACATTTGAGAGCCAATTGCTCGATGTTGTACCCCGGAGAAGGCTCGTTGGGTATCTTTAAGGTTCTTGCGAAGCGGTCCAGGCAATTTCCGATCGCGATATCGAGCGTTTCGCCGAATATGCGATAGCAGTTCTCAGAGTATGCAATGACCTGGGTGTTTCCTCCACTTACGTAAAGCACCACAGGATTTTCGGCCTTGGTGATCTCCCGGCCCATTTCGATGTGGCCCACGCAGTGGTTTACGCCCACCAACGGCACATTCCACATGAGGGAGAGCGTTCTGGCCATGACCACGACCGAGTGTAGAGGGGCACCCATTCCGGGGCCCTTGGTGAAACAAATGGTGTCGAGTTCGCTGGGATCGTTGATGCCGGCTTCCTGGAGTGCGGAACGCACTAGCCGCACGGCCCAGTTGCGGTGGTGTCTGGCGGTGTCTCTTGGGAGGAAACCTTCGCCCGGCGGAGTCACGTACGTGTCTCTGATGTTTGAGAGAATCTGCATATCACAATGGTGGGAAAGATCGCTATCATAATGTTTTTCCAGCAACGGGTGTTTGATGACCCCGACGCCGAGCTTATTGGCGGAGCCCTCGAGCCCCAGGGCCAAGTAGTAGTCTCTGCCGTTTCGAGGCGGGATCTGGTTGAGGTTGACCATGGTTGAGAGATAAGAGCAGCTTGGATGTGCTGTTTTCTTGATTTGCTAGGCTTTAGGATGGTGTCAATAGCTTTCCAGTTATTGGTAGACGAGGATTAAAAGGTCCCGATGCGTGCCAGTTTTGTAGTTTTGGTCCAACATTGAAACTTTCAGATGCAATGACATGTGCATAGGTTTACGAGCTTTTAAAGCGAGCACAGCAACCGAGAGCCTCCTGTACACTACAAAAAAGAGCAGAACCGTCGAGTACATCGCGCTATTGCGGATAAGCTCAGTTTATTCGGACGATCCTCATACTACTTGCACAACGCAAAGCTCCAGACGGAAGCTTGTATTTGCTCTGCGTAGGACACTAGGCCGGAGTAAACAGTGTAAAATTACAATGCGCTCGGCGTTACTAAAGTAAACACAACTAGTTATATCTCAATACACAGCTCTCCTGGATTATCTGTCACCTTAAAACAGCTCCTGACCTGTCATCGCACGCGGGGCCCATCATATCCCCGTGATGATGTGACAAATTTGGCGTTGTTATTGTGATGATAGACCCGACCAGCTGCTCTTGTTGTCGTGCTCGTCGCGCCCTTCCTAATCACTATGGCTGCCCCAGCTCGGCTGAGAGATGGATGAATCCGGCAGCCAACAATCACAGTCGATACAAAGATGGGATATGTTTCAGATACATCAAGTGAAATTGTCGGTTGCATTTAAAGCATCCGACAGACAGGACTGGAGCTTGGTCAAGTTCAATCCACCTATACGCTGTACTGTACACGTCATAGCTACTGAGGTTCCTGCATTCGTTCTTTAGGTTGCAGCTGGTGGAAGAGGGATCTTTTCGCTATGGAAGCCCTTCTCATCTTTTTAAGACTTTGTAGCTGGTGGAAATGTTTGTATCTTGACACCCTTTTCCAAGATAATCAGTGTCGGTAGGAGCTGAAATTTATCAGGACTACCAGGTGGGGTGATTTAGTACTTATCAGAATGGTGTCTAGTTGCCCGATAGTTAAACGTTGTGTCAGAATAGTACGACGCGATATTAAGACGTCAGGACTGTAAGGACGTGAATGGTCAACCGTTGGAATCTGGGGGAATAGCGGTTGCAGAGAAACGACTTGGTCACTCTGCTCCATTTTACACAGAAATCTAACCTGCCAGGTTCAAATTTAGAGTCCTAAGTGACCAGAATTTTACCTTAATGCAGTAGGCCATGCGTCTCAGATTTATGGTTCAATTCGATAATCACAGAGGGACAAGTCGAAGTCGCTCTAAAAAGCTTCCGATCTCTCATCAGAAAATGAGACTTGATGCACGATGTTTATCTGAAGTTTACACGAAAAGATTGCATGCCGTTTGCGGCTGACGCGAAGTCGGTAGAACCAAATTATCATCAGTGACTGATTGGTCTTCCTTGATGTTTTTCCGTAAGCTTATGGGAGAACATTTTGATACGCAAAAGGTTGGCAAGTGCTCACTATTTGATTAAGCTTCGCATTATGTAAAGTACCAATCACTATTGGTATGGCATAAAACTCAACAATGTGTCAAGCCTCAAAAAACGAGGTTTGAATGAACGGAAAAAGAGGTTGATAGCTGACCATGGGCGAAGGAAATCACTCAGCTTCACTTCTCACAGTGCAAGCGTAACACTTATACAGAATATTCACCATTTTCCACTACAAAATATTTTTCAAGCAGTCTCACACTCCTCTGTGCGTTCCACTTATCCTGTATGAGCGTATAGGCTTTGACACGCCGGTGTCGAGTTGAAGCTTTTGATGAGGGTGAAACTCCTGAACACAGAAAGACGAAAATGCCATCCCTCCATGGCTGGCGCCGTTACCTATATACACTTACTACTCCTACAGAGGCCCTTCCAGGCGCTTTAGCGTCTTCACCCAACATCTGCCTGAATTACTTACCCAAGCTGTCTACCAGACCACCTTGCGAACACCATTAGAATCCTCACGCTACTTGCTTCCATACTCATCTCACCTCTTGGCTCATCTCGTTGTAGAACTACGTCTGGGGAAGATCACGAGCCCACGAATATAATGACGATCAGAAACTGGGTAGATTCAAGATTAGGACTCGTACGCTAGGATCTTATATTGTAGGCCAGCGGGAAGCATGAGAATGGCCTACCGAACCATCACACCTGACACCAATTAGACCGATGTTCCGGGTTTGAACCCCATCACCCAAGCTGCTACAGCTGTTACATTGCCAGCGTTGACTACAGCGTGAGTTTGGTCAACAAAAGCTCGCCGAAGCTGCTCGCTGGTGTTGCTCGTGGCATAAGGGAAAACCCAGGTAGAATGAAGGGTGTCTTCACCATTCTACTCATGGCTCAGGTGTCTACTCGAAGCGACGCACCCAGCCCTGCACTAATGCTACAGCACGTGCACCGGTAGACCCTAGCGATAGCGCGGCCGCCCAAAGTACCACGAACGCGTATATCCAGGTAGCAGTGGACACAGGCTTCAGATACTTTTCAGGTAGCGCAGACCACCTGGCCGGATAGAAACCAGGTGACACGTGACACATGTCACGTGTCACCTGGTTGCGGGAAAAACAGTACCCGTCGTACCCGTCGTACCCAGTCTACTCGTTTTCCAGTCCCGCCACCACCTGCACCACCCTCACGGCGCTCGTCGCTTTTCGTCGCTCGTTCTCATCGTTCGGTGGCCGTCCTATCAGTGTCTTCCGGCTGTTGCTGGTGGTCCTGCCATGCTTATCTCCCGTGGTTGTGTCTGGTCTGTCACCTGCCACTCAGATAAGATCTGCCTAGCACGGTAGCTACGGCACGAAAATCCATCCCAAGAGCGGAACATAGACACGCGGACCATATTTTTTTCCCAGCACAGTGTGCAGGAGCTAAGCTACCGCTCCTGCATTCGCATAAGCGATCGATACAGCTGGAATCGCCTTCTCTGCTGGCGTCGAATCCTGAGAGCACCTTTCGTTAAACCAAGCAGAACGCTCCGCCAGTGACGCCGTGGTAGTTGTGCCAGCAGCTTATCTGTTTTCCATATACGACAGCCAGTATCTCTGTGGTAACGTGCTCACTTGACCAGCAGTCTCCCTCAGTGTCCATCTCAGTGTCTTATCAACTGTCCAAAAAGTTTTCACCACAGCAACAGGCCATCGAGTACGACTCCAACGATGGCGAGGGTGGGTTGATTTTTTGCCAGTAATAGTGCCTTGGTTTTTCTGTTTGTTATCACAGCGTTCATATTGGGTGGACTGATAGAAGAAATTGATAACCGGTTTACGATACAACGACAGATAGGCAGAAGAAAGGCGAAAGTGTAAGGTAAGTGAGATAACAGTGGGTAAAGTACTGGCCTCACGTCCCCCGCACATGCGTATATAAAGAGACGAGAGTTCAGCATTCCTCGAAGTAGAGAGTTTAGAGTTGTTCTTTTCGCTGTCAACCAATACTAGACATCTTCTCGTTCTCTAGCTTGTTATCATGAGCGAAGATAAGAATTTCGTCTATGCTAAGGAAGAGCCCGTTCCGGGCGCTCAGGACTCCTACGAGATGTCGTCGGAGTCCAACAAGGACCATTCCAGCCCCAAATCGGTGTCTGCGTGGCAGGACTTCAAAGACAGCTTCAAGAGAGTGAAGTTGGAGGAAATGGACCCCAACTTGACGGAGGCTGAGAAGATCGCGATGGCCACTGCGCGCTCGCCTCTGCAACGTCACTTGAAGAACAGACACTTGCAGATGATTGCGATCGGTGGTGCGATCGGTACGGGTCTGTTCGTGGGATCCGGTACTGCGTTGAGAACCGCTGGTCCAGCTGGTATTTTGATCGGCTGGGGTCTGATGGGTACTATGATTTACTGTGTTGTTATGGCGGTGGGAGAGATGGCTGTTGCCTATCCTGTTTCCGGTGGGTTCACCACCTTCGCTGTTCGTTTCTTGGATGAGTCTCTTGGTTTTGCTTTGAACTACAACTATATGTTGCAGTGGTTAGTTGTTATCCCTCTGGAACTAGTTGCCGCGTCTATCACAGTCAACTTCTGGGGCACGCCGCCAAGGTACAGAGACGGTTTTGTTGCCTTGTTTTACGTTGTGGTGGTGGTCATCAACTTCTTCGGTGCCAAAGGGTACGGTGAAGCCGAGTTTGTTTTCTCTTTGATCAAAGTCGTTACCGTCACCGGATTCATCATCCTGGGTATTGTATTGGTGTGTGGCGGTGGCCCTGAAGGTGGATACATCGGCGGTGCTCTATGGAACAACCCAGGTGCCATCCCAGGTGCCAATGCTGGACAACGCTTCAAAGGTGTTTGCACGGTATTTGTCACTGCTGCTTTCTCCTTTTCTGGTTCCGAATTGGTGGGGCTGGCCTCTGCCGAAACTGAAAACCCAAGAAAGGTGCTACCAGGTGCTGCCAAGCAAGTGTTCTGGAGAATCTGTCTGTTCTACATCATTTCGCTATGTTTGGTTGGGTTGTTGGTCCCATACAACGACGAGAACTTGATCGGTGCCTCCTCCGTTGATGCTGCTGCTTCTCCTTTCGTCATCGCCATCAAGACTCACGGTATCCGCGGTTTGCCTCACGTCATCAACGTTGTCATCTTGATTTCTGTGTTGTCTGTTGGTAACTCCGGTGTTTTCGCCTGTTCCAGAACTTTGACTGCCCTTGCTGAGCAAGGCTACTTGCCAAAGATCTTCGCCTACATTGACAGAAAGGGTAGACCTTTGGTGGCCACTGTCTTCACCTGTGTTTTCGCTTTGCTATCTTTCATTGCTGCCTCTGACAAGGAAGGTGACGTGTTCAGCTGGTTGTTGGCCCTATCCGGGTTGTCGGCTTTGTTCACCTGGTTGGGTATCTGTTTGTGTCACATTAGATTCAGAAGAGCTTTGGCTGCCCAAGGTAGATCCACCGACGAATTGGCCTTCACTTCTCCTGCTGGTTACTGGGGTTCAGTTTACGGTGCTGTCATGCTTTTCTTGATTCTCATTGCTCAATTCTGGATCGCCGTCTGGCCTTTGGGTGGTGGTGGAAGTGCTGAAGCTTTCTTCAACGCTTACTTGTCCTTCCCAGTTTTGATTGCCTTTTACGTCTTCCACAAGATCTGGAAGAGAAACTGGACTTGGTTCATCAGAGCCAAGGACATGGACATTGACACTGGTAGAAGAGTCGTCGACATCGATGTTCTAAGAGAGGAAGTTGCTGAAGAAAAGTCCGTCTTAGCCAGCAAGCCATTTTATTACAGAGTTTGGAAATTCTGGTGTTAAGGCATTAATTGCCTGAATTTATCGAGCATAGTGCTCTTGTGTAATAAAGAATATGGATCAAATAGTATTTAAAACCATGAAAAATTGACGTAATTCTAATAATTTCAACGATATCGAACTGCAGATTGCTCAAGCAGTTTGTTTGCCCTGACAGGGTCTGTCTGTACTCCAGTTACAAACATCTCTTTCCAGTGAGTGCCAGCTACCCATTTATCTTCTCTGTCGCCAAGCGACTGGAGAAAAAACATCTAGTCGCATGATCCGTCTGCAATGACCACTCATTTTTTTTCCACTTTCCATCTGAAAAATTTTCCACGATATATAAAGATCAAGCTCATCGCTTGAAGCTTTGCACTGTTTAGAATGTTTTATAGCTTTCATCACCATCGCACTTTTCATTAAGTAACCAAACATGTCCTCTCGTCCTCAGGTCTCTGTCCAAAAGCTCTCCGGTGAAGCTTCCGGTAGCTCCCTACCTTTGCCAGCTGTCTTCTCGGCTCCAATCCGTCCAGACCTTGTCCACGCCGTCTTCACCAGCGTGAACAAGAACAAGAGACAAGCTTACGCTGTCTCTGACAAGGCTGGTCACCAAACCTCTGCCGAATCCTGGGGTACTGGTCGTGCTGTTGCCCGTATTCCTCGTGTCGGTGGTGGTGGTACCCACAGATCCGGCCAAGCTGCTTTCGGTAACATGTGCCGTGGTGGTCGTATGTTCGCTCCTACCAAGACCTGGAGAAAGTGGAACGTTAAGGTCAACCACAACGAAAAGAGATACGCCACTGCGTCTGCGATCGCCGCTTCCGCCGTTGCCTCCTTGGTTTTGGCCAGAGGTCACCGTGTCGAGAAGATCCCAGAGATTCCTCTAGTCGTTTCCTCCGACCTAGAATCCGTCACCAAGACCAAGGATGCTGTTGCCGCTCTAAAGGCTGTCGGTGCCCACTCTGACCTCGTCAAGGTTATCAAGTCCAAGAAGTTGAGAGCCGGTCAAGGTAAGTACAGAAACAGAAGATTCACCCAAAGACTAGGTCCTTTGGTTGTCTACGCCAACGACAACGGTATTGTCAAGGCCTTCAGAAACCTGCCAGGTGTCCAAACCTGCAACGTTGCCTCTTTGAACCTATTGCAGTTGGCTCCAGGTGCTCACTTGGGTAGATTCGTCATCTGGACCGAAGGTGCCTTTGCTCAATTGGACCAAGTCTGGGGTTCCGAGACTGTTGCTTCTTCTGTCAAGTCTAACTACACCTTGCCATCTAACATCATCACCAACACCGATGTTACCAGAATCATCAACTCTTCCGAAATCCAATCTGTTGTTAGACCAGCTGGCCAACCAAGCCAAAAGCGTACCCACGTTTTGAAGAAGAACCCATTGAAGAACAAGCAAGTCTTGTTGAGATTGAACCCATACGCCAAGGTCTTCGCCGCCGAAAAGTTGGGTTCCAAGAAGGCCGACAAGAAGAAGGGCTCTGTTTCTCAAGTTTTCGCCGAAACTTTGAAGCACGAGTAAGTTCAAAACTAGTTTGTGCTAGCTTTTCTCTTCACGAGCTTAACTGAGAAATGTCGGGATGTTTATAGATCAACTACTCTAGGTTAGGTTAAATGAATTTCTTGTACTTTCTTGAGAACTTACTTATGGACCTCGATTGTCGCTACAAGCGTGATTGGGGTGGAGTCAACAGTTGTCGAAGGCCGCATAAATGTGAACTTTCAAGTGAGATTGGGCGTCCGAACTATCTCAACATATGGAAAGTGCCTTTTACCTTAAGTGTTCGCGCGTCTTATGATTATATCTAATGTACAAAATTTTACCGACTTCTTGTTAATGCATCAAATAAAAGTTTTGATTTTTTCTGGACCTTTGATTAGCGTCCAATCCTTGAGCTTTGAATTCGTATTCAATCTTGATATCGAGGTCTCTGTTATTAGCCTTGTTTGGATTGCAGACAATTTCACCCTCCAATACTTCATCTTTCTCGCACTCCAAATCATCCTCTAGATAAAATACGGTTTGCTTCCAGTGAGTATATGGGGCATGGGCACCAGTCGAGAACGTTACAGGCTTTTTGCCTTTTGCAGCGGGAAATTCAATATCAAACCAACTGATCAGCCCATTGATGAAGTCTTGGTTCTTAGCTTGTAGCTTGAATTTGGCCTTAAACGCAAGGTCAGCCACCGTAATTGTGTTAAGGTCAAACTCAATCAACTTGACCCTTGTGGTGTTGACTGCACTGTGTTGCACAGTGTCAACAAGCGGTTCTTTCTTCACTAGGGGAATGAAAGGTGAGTAATCAAACCCATAGACATTTTGCCAGTAGTTCAACTTTTCATTCTTGTATTGGGAATCCTCAATGCCGGCCAGGTGAATGGAGCACTTGTCCGGAAAGATCAAGCCACCTTCCACCAAATACCGGTCACGAGCCCACAAAACGGTGTCCATCATAGACTCGTACAATAAGAAGTAACCCATCCATTCCGAGATGATAATGTCAACCTTGGGATATGGCAGCACGACATCTTCCAACTTACCGCGCAACAAAGTGATCTTATCGGAAAACCCGTTCAGTTCCACTATTTCCCGGGCCATCTCAATGATGCTAGACATATCAACACCAATCACATGCTTCGCGCCATTCTTGGCAGCAAACATCGACAAGATACCTGTCCCACAGCCAACATCTAACACCACCTTGTCTTTAAACAGATCCTTGTTCTGAACGATCGCATTCCTGTAGGATAGCGTCCGAACTGTGTCCTGCAACATCTCTTCGTGAATGCCATAGTGATCGTAAGATGTGAAATAGTGTTGCTCATGCTCATTCAAATCTTCCTTCAAAGTAGCCGAATCACCAACTTCGGTCTTGCTCATCTTGCCAACACGATTCAAGCCGTTAATTGACTTTCCTGTGAAGACTGGTCTTGTTATGCAAAAGTGGTGATGAGCTTGACAATAGCCTTACCCTCGAAAAATTTTCTTAAATAAGTAGAAATGATTATCGCGATGAGCTGGAGGACATTAAGGTAACGTATGGAAAAGGATTCTTGCAGGGTTAGTTGATTCTTTTGAGCCCACTTCCCGGCATAATTGTATCTTTATTGTTCTGCTGAGAGTTCTGCTGAGAGTTCTGATTGAGTCGTTCTCAGCAGGGTGATGTCCGATTCATCACAACTTGGGCTGTCGACTCAGGAACCAGTGCAACGCGTGATCATCGTGTAGCGTCCTGGATGTTAATTCTGCCCATATAGCGTCTAATATCTCTCCTTTTTTTGAATGGCACAACTTGGCTAGCTCTATGCAGTTTTCTAGCCAGTCCACCATGTATTTTTTGTTGACGTGCGGCAATTGCTTCACCAAGCAGAGGATTAGCGTGGAAGTTTCTTCGAGAGACTTGGATCCAGAATTAACAACTTGACGGTAGGTGAAATGAAGAATCTGTCGAGAAATATCATTGTTTGTCCTAAGCAGTGTTGGAACCTCATGTGCAATCGCCTCATATATGCGAATCAAGTGGCTTGAAGATAAGATGCCTGTCAAGAACTGTTTGATGGATATATCAAGCAACTCCAAGCAGTGGTTTGATTTCCATTCTTGTAAAAAACGGTTAGAAGAATTGTGATTAGCGTAGAGGGCAAGATAGGCTGCCAGTGCCGCCTCACATATCACAGTATCCGGGGATGCCGCGTAACGTCGTAAAACTGGAGAGACAAAGGACTCTAAAAATTCTGCTGAAATTTTGGTTTGTACTAGTGTCGATTCCATGAAATCAAGCATGAACAGTATTCTGCTATTGTTGACAGAATTGCTTGCCGACAGAGTCCATATGTTACCACGCATGATCTCAAGGCACCTGTAATAGCGGGAAGGAATCGCCATTATTCCCGTTGCGCTAACATCATACACATACTGGTAGGATTCAAAGCCAATTTTGCCGAAGTCCTGGATGATATAGTTGAGATAATAAAATGCAATGATGACCTGATGGTAGCACTCTTCGGGGAATGCTGGATGAGCTATACACCCACGCAAAATCAGGACGAAAGTAAGCAGTTGGTTTGAGTGTGTCGGAGACGAGTAATTGGCTCGTGGTGCCTGCAGCGCACTAGAAGACTGCTCGAAAGAAACACAGCAGATCGAATCGAGTGCATAGGCAACTATATTGATATCCACTTTGGGCAGAACGACTTCCATAGCTTTGGCAAGATTGCTAAGGTTGTTTAGAACTGCTCTAGAGCCCGATTGCGGATCATTAGCAAACGTCATGGTTGCGTTGAGGATAACATGAGCGAACAAGTCAGTAGAAACTAGATTAGCGTCCTCTGCTTGAAAAATGCGCGCAAGAAAGATTGCCAACAGCTCCGTGCTTTTGGAATCTCTTGTACTTTTCATGAACAATTCTCGCCAGATGGGGATAAACAACTGATATTTCCACCTCCTGTAGAGGGTGATGACATCGCCGCTATCGTCAACAAAGAATTTAGCTTGTATATCTTCAAATCTTGTTCTAGTGCTCAAAATACCGCAAAGAATAGCTATTCTAGCAGCGGTCCAGCGTCGGCAGTTTCTGATTGCCGCTTCCCACACAAGGTAAAACTCACTGATGCCTATGACGGGCTCTGATATTTCAAGTTTCCAAGCGAAAATAGACTCAAAAGCTTCCTGTAACGCAAAAAGGTCACCATTCAGTTTATGCTGCCAGAAGCTCGTCTCAAGGATCTCCCTAGTAAGTTGTTCTAATCTTTTTTTGTTTCGCAGCCTCGGAGTATAGTACACTAAATGTGTTAGTATATCATGCGCACTTCCTTCATAATCCGACCTTCTAAGAATGTTGATGATGGAGGTAACGGCACTATCTGAGCCTGTCCGCTTGATGACGGGAGCCATTGGTTTTTTATTTACCCGTCAATAAATGGCTCTGTCAAGAAGGTTTCACCTAGTATTAATTTACTCATTTGTATTAGAGTACTTGCTTAAGGTTAAACAAAAACTCAGAATCACAGCTCAAAATGCCAACTGAGACCCCCCAGGGACTGGTGAACTTTCCAGTGACAAAGCTTTGTGCGTTGCTCACGCTGGGAATACCGATACTTGCCTCAGTCGCGGGCGTCAAACATTGGTTTCTGCTCTATGACGAACCTTTCATTTCTGAAGACAAGCAGTACTATCGTTATCTCTCCTTTCAAATTGCAGCGGTGAACGAAACAGATGTTGCTCTTATCACATTCATATGGTATCAATTAAGACATCTAGAGCGACTTTTTGGGAGCAGGAAGTACCTGAGCGTGATTTCGCTCTCATGGGTGTACACCTCGATGATCGTAATAACGACCGTATGGCTGTTCAATCTGAACCCTATTGTCAAGTGGAATCGCTTCACAAGCGGAGCACTACCACTAATTTTATCGCTTTTCCACTTCTACAAAGAATACACGCCCCAGATATACCAATTCGATGTCAAGCTAATAAAGCCGTTTGGGGCGCGCTCCAAACAGCTCAAATGGTCTTTCAATGATCAGTTTGTGATTAACGCGCTGATAGCACTTCTCTTGTTGAATCAAGGTTCAGTCGGTATTGCAACTGGATTTGTCAGCTGGTTATGTGGTATCTTCATCGATAAGGGACTGCTACCTGGTTTTGAGTTCTTTAGGTTACCTCTTTTCAAGCAAACGCTTGGCTCGGAACCCAGGCGCACAGCTACAGTGAACTCGTCTAGAACAGCTGCTCCTAGCGTACAAGAACAGGAATCGATGGCCGCGGATGGCGAAGCAGATGAGGAACAAGGTGACGAGCCAGCGCGTCCACTCGGGGTTCAGTTTTTGGATACTTTTCGGATGTAAGGTATCAGGGGAATTCTATCTGGCATGGTCTTAGTATACTAGCTAATTAATCAACTAAACTACGTGATGCTTATCTCCACATCGTGGAGTCGCTTAAGGTAAGTTCTATATTTTCAGGTTTTCGGTGGCCTGCTGAGCTCCCTTAAGCTGCTGGCGTTTTTCGACATCCCAATTGTACAGTCTAGCGCAATTGACTTCCATCGTAGTTATGTTTTCTCGCAAAAATTCCACGTCCTCCTGGTTGATATCCAGGTTTTTCTTCGCTTCCGCCAGTTTTGCGGTCAGTAGCTCAATGGCTTCATCAATCGGATACTCTAACATGACGTCAGCACCGAGCCACAACCCAACTTTTAGTTCATCAGTTGTGTCTATCTCTGCAGTGGTGTATAATGTTTCGTTCAATTGGTAGTTGGTCTCCAAATTTGAGCCGCTGTTTTTCTTGGCCTCCAGACAACGACACATACCCAGCGTGTTCTCAATGTCAGGTATCTTTTGCTTCAGTTGCTTAACTGAAACCAGCTTTGACTCCTGCATGTACTTATACTTTGACAGTCTTTCTTGGAATTTGTTGAAGCATAGGTCAAAGTCGTTAGGATCCTTGATGAAATCTTCCACTTTCTCCACAAATGGGGCCTCAGGAATACCACGGGAATTGGTCTTAGTAGAGTTGAATAAAGTATCCATTTGACTATACTGGTAGGTTTCTTTCGTGTGTCTGCTTTTAAAAGTTGAATACAGAAGTTGACTGAAGTATAATTAAGTATTTCAAGTACTACATTTATTTAGTATACAATAAGGTACAAGTATGCCCATCTCTTAAGCGTACAGAGTACAAGACCGCTGTTAAAGCTTCTTCTTTTGCTCACATAGCCAGCTTCATGAACACTGATCTGGTTGAAAATGAGCTCTCATTTCCTTCGGCTACGAGGGTCTCTTTGAAAGTTGATAATCTCTCAGTTTTGGCATCCAACCAAACAGCTCTCGTTCGCGATGTCTGCATGGAAATACCCAGTGGTTCAATTATGGCTATCATCGGAGGCTCGGGGTCTGGTAAGACTACGTTGCTGAACGCTCTGGCCTCTAAAATGCCTCGCAGCTTGAAGTGTGCTGGCTCAGTTTACTTCATTCCAGAACAGCAGGAGAAAGGAAGCGAAAAGATTACAACAGCATACCTTACGCAGCAGGACATACTGTCTCCAAGACTTACGTGCCGTGAAACATTGCAGTACGCATCCGATTTGAAATTAGAATTAAACAAAGAAGAAAGGCAACAGCTTGTTGAAGAGTTGATTGCAGAACTAGGCTTACGAGACTGTTCCGAAACACTTGTTGGGAGTCCACATCGTCCAGGACTCTCTGGTGGTGAGAAACGAAGACTGAGTATTGGCGTGCAAATGATATCGAACCCATCTTTATTGTTTCTAGACGAACCCACCACTGGGCTAGATGCATATTCAGCCTATTTGGTGATAAAAACTTTGAGGAAACTTAGTCATAAAGGTGGAAGAACTTTTGTAATGAGCATACATCAGCCGCGTGCTGATATTCTTTTCCTGCTTGACCAAGTCTGCATATTGTCAAAGGGGCACAATGTCTACTGCGACGACGTTACCAAGATGGTGAGCTACTTCGAAAAACTTGGGTACGATGTTCCTCATCACGTTAATCCCGCGGACTACTTCATCGACATTTGTAGCGTTGATACGAGATCGCCGCTATTGATACAAAAAACAGAGGAAAGACTTCAGTCCCTCTTAGAGAACTGGAGGAACCATCAAAAACTACTCAAAAATTCTTCAGCTGCTGGATCTATTAAGGTAAAGCCATCAAGGCCTAGAGTTTCGTTGATTAAGCAGGTTAGGGTGTTAACAAAAAGGTCTATAAAACTGAATCTGAGAGATCCAGAGACTATGCTCGTGCTGTTACTTGAGCCCATACTGATTGGTATAATCACTGGATGGATTTTCTTCAAGCCAGATAGCACTTCCCTAAAGGGCGTACGAACAATAACGGCGGCTTTATACTCCGCAGGAGCTCTACAAGGTTATTTATTTTTGTTGTTCGAAACTTATAGGCTGTGCGAGCAAGATATCAAAGTCTATGACAGAGAACGAGCTGAAGGGTGCGTGACTCCATTGTCGTTCTTAATTTCTCGGCGGATAGCCAATTTTGTTTCTGAGGACTTGGCAATTCCATTAATTTTTTCCGTTATTACCTTCTTCATGTATGGGCTCAGTTTGAACGCTAGATCATTTTTCGTTTACTTTGCGGTTGTGTTCCTTTTACACCAAACATCTGCATCGTTTGCTTTGCTATCGGTGGCTATTTCTAGGGATTTTTCACAATCGTCTTTGGTTGGTAATCTTAATTATACTTTGCAATCGATGGCATGTGGATTCTTCGCTAATGCCAAGACGTTACCGGTTTATGTCAGGTGGACAAAATACATTACTTATCTTTGGTATGGCTTTGGTGCTTTGATGTCCAATCAGTTTACAAATTTTGCGTGTGACGTGGAAGGCCAGAATGGGTGCTTTGGGGACACGGTGCTGCAAACTCTAGGTTATCCTCGTTTTTGGAGAACTACTCCCATAATTATAGTCTTTTGCTGGTCTATCGCATTTTACTCCTGTGCTCTTCTTATTCTACAGGTGAAAAAGGTTGACGTTAGTTTGGCCAAACAAGTGATCACTAAAAAAGACTCTCATAAGAAGTCTAACAATTCTGAGACGGATTTAGAAGCAAATGCATCCACGATCTCTTCGTCTTGTGACAATGCAATTACGATAGGTATCAAAGACATCAGTTTGACACTAAGAAAAAGGAACATTTTGGGAAGTATCAAACACACAGAAGGAAAAATCGGTGATTTGACTTCTATCTTGAGTGAGATCAATGCTATATTTGAAGCTAATTCACTAAACGCCATTATGGGCCCTTCTGGGTCAGGCAAGTCATCTTTATTGAACCTTCTGTCAGGAAAAGTCAAGAACACATTCATGACCTCAGTTGAGATGGAAGGCTCGATCTACTTCAATGGAACCGAAGTTTCTATTCCGGTCTTCAAGGATATTTGCTCCTTTGTACCACAAGACGATGACCATCTCTTGGCTCAGCTGACGGTTAGGGAAACACTCTCCTTTGCAGCTGAACTGAGGCTGCATGAATTAAGTGCGCCTGAGCGTGAATTGCGCGTAGAAGAAACCATAGCGGAACTTGGGCTGAAGCATTGCGAGAATACGCTGGTGGGCAATGAATTGGTAAAGGGAATCAGTGGTGGTGAAAAAAGAAGAGTCTCCATGGGAATCCATCTTCTAACGGATCCATCCATTTTGCTGCTTGATGAACCCACTTCAGGATTAGACAGCTTCACGTCATTTAAAATCTTGGAAGTATTATCCAACATTAGCAAGAAGCCGGGAAAGACCGTCATTTTGACTATTCACCAGCCAAGGGCAGAGCTGTTCCAGCAACTAGGGAATATACTATTGTTGGCCAAAGGTGGTCGTGTGGCTTATAACGGACCACCTTCCGCAATGGTCGACTATTTCGCCAAGCTTGGCTTTGTGTGCCCTCCACTGACTAACGTTGCAGATTACTTTTTGGACATTATCTCTGTGAATACCCAGAATGATATAAATAGATTCAATTCACGGGAGCGGGTCTCCTCTTTGCTGCTTAATTGGACGCGGGCTAGGAAGGACCTAGACAATGGGTTGAATGATTTACGTGGCGATTCTAAGCAAATCGAATTTGTGGAGAAAAACTACGTGAGGAAGGACGTCCCGTTCAGAATAGCCTACTTTGTCTGTATCAGACGTCAATTCAAAACAATTACGCGAAATATGGGCTCGCTGAGCGCTAGACTCGCACAAGTTCCTGGTGTTGGCATCATCTTAGCGCTTTTCTTCGCTCCTATTAAAAAGAATTACGAGAGTGTCTCCAATCGCTTGGGAATCACTCAACAATCCACAGCACTATACTTCACCGGCATGCTTACCAACTTAGCATGCTATCCGGGAGAGAGAAACTATTTTTATCAGGAATTTGATGATAATGTCTATGGTATTACACCATTTCTCCTCGCTTACATGACCCTGGAATTACCAATGGCTGCATTTGCGGCCTCCATGTACGCCATTTTCACAGTGTTAGTAAGCGGGCTAAACCGTTCTGCAGGGAACTTCTTCGTCACCATGTACTGTAGCATGATAATATCGACCTGTGGAGAAGCACTTGGCATCATCACAAACACACTTTTCACAACCCCAGGCTTTGTGGTGAACATTGTATCGATTGTTCTGACCATAGGTTGTGTAATGTCAGGTCTCATGTCTCTGCAGATGTCACGAGTCTTACAGGGATTCAACTACTTAAGTCCGTTGAATTATACCGCCATGATTATGATAAATTATGCCTTCCCTGATAGCTTACATTTAACGTGCTCGGATGGAGGAAGGAACGCAGATGGATCGTGTATTTTTTCATCTGGAGCGGAGGTGCTGGAAAGTTACGGCTTAAAACGCAACACAAGAAACTACCTCGGAATAATTATCTGTGTTTGGTTCATTTACAGGTTTCTGGCTTTTCTAATCTTGAAAGCTAAACTTGAATGGATTAAGTGGTAAACTGTTGACACGGGCGTCAGTGATAGGGCTTCATTATGCGTGAGCGAGGAAAAGCCATTTTAAGGCACAATTTCGATGCATTCGTAGCTGTGCCCTCTAGCTGGGCCACCTTAAGTCCACTTTTGGACTTCTAGCAAACGCCATCATATGACCGATCCATCAAACTAGAACAGCTCCAGTAAAATCCAAATGAAACGGAGGAGTATTTCGGAGGTTTCCCGTTCCGGATTTGCCGGATAAGCGGTCATCGTTGATTAAGAGCCCTGTCATCAGTTGCCAGTGTACATCATTATAAACGTAAGGCTCGAGTTTGCTGACCCTTTAGTTTACATATTTAATGTGTCAGTGCACTCTGGGGTATGTTCAGTCTTGATCACTGCTTCAAGGGCACAAATGTTTACTTTAAGCCAAGAACTTGTCAAATCACTCCCTAAAAAATCTCTAGACGAATTGAAGTCGTTTGAACAGCAGAGCTGTCTTCCTACATTCGATTACAATACTGCATTCAATTTAGGGTGCCAGTTAAGGCAATGGGGCGTCGAGAATTTTCCCACGAAAGCGATGGTAATTGACATCTCACTCCCATCGGGTCAGTGTGTTTTCCATACAACCACCAACTCTGGGACGGCCCTTGATAACGACATCTGGGTGGCAAGAAAGAAGAAGACTGTGGTGAGATTTGGATGCTCAAGCTATTTTATGGGTCAAAAGCTCAAGTCTAAGAAGCTGGATAGGGTGGAAGATGCATTTTACATTGATTCTAAGGAGTATGCTGTCCATGGCGGTTCAATTCCTGTATTTGTACAAGGAATCGACTCGGCTGTGGCCATTTTGACCGTCAGTGGACTGAAACAAGAAGAAGACCACGCCTTTGCGGTCTCTGCGATCATCGAGTATGCGCAACAACTCAAAAGTGCAGAAATGGAGGATTCTAACTTAGATTTAGATTAACCCACGCGATTTCTTCATAGTTACATCCACGCCTCGTGGACATTTCAAATAAAAACCTATCTAATGTATGTTCTATGCATATCCTCTGCCAGGATGAAACTGAGGCAATAGTCCACTTACCCGCCATTTCCACCTAAGCTTCTTCTTGGCTTCGAGGAACCATATCATGGTTTTCGAGTCCACGGTGTTATTGGTAGCTTCTGTTTCACTTTGTAATTGTAATTGTAAATGCAGTCTGTTTATGAGGTGAGGTGAGAATTGATTGCTCGTCTTATGCCTCTTGGCCGGAACGACCACCTGTTCTGTTTCCTCCATTAAATCCTCGCTCTCTATGCTCATATTTCGCGAATCCACAGATTCCGAAATGGTGTCAGTTGAAGTCTCAAACTCGTAGTCCTCTAAAAGTTTTGCCGTCTCTTCGTATTTGCGGGTGCAACTAGAGCACACAATTTCTCGAAAATGGCGACCTTCTAGTAGCGAGCTGATTTCGTAAAGCGGTTTTTCGCAGATAACGCAGCCCCTGATCTTATGCTCCAGATTAAGCGTTTGGAGATATTCGTCACGGTCGTCTTTATGCTTGATAACATCCCCCAATATATGCTCCATGTTTGTTACCACAGTGTTGTCTGATTTAGTGGAGTACCCATCACCCTGCAACCGGCAGGGAGCCTCGTCAATCATTCCCATGTTTGCGAATGAGTCGTCGTCCTTAATGTGCGGTGTTAATGTAAGTGAAGAGGTTGTCGAGAGTGTACGATGGGTTTTGAGTTTGAGTGGAAGCCTGGATGACTGGTTCTTGGTAACTTTACTTTTCAAATCAGAGATGGAAACTCTGCTCCGGGCAAATTTGAGCCTTTTGGGATCTTCAGGAATATAGTCTTCTACCAAAACTATCGGTTGGCAGCTATTGTGGTCTCCATTATTATGTCTCGGATCCACACTGAATCGCCTGTTATCAGCATGAATGCGAATTTGTACTTCGTTAGTGGTATTTGTGGGTATTTTGTGATGCAGGTTTTCTTCGATTGGGGGAGGAATAGGGAAACTGGTAAACTTGTTTTCGTCGAGCAAATCTAGTTTGGTAGTGCTTTCGTGCAAGGCAGAGCGTAGTCTGGGTTTGGCTCCACTTAAGTTATTTCTTGTAACGCGACGCTTTCTCAGCAGTTTTCTAGCTGGGTCTTCAACGGTGTCGCCCAAATTAGGTTTCGAGGGCGTACTATTGCTGTCAAACTGAAATTCTCTTTGGACTGTTTGCCATTTCATAGGTGTATTACCAGGGAGTGGTGCAAACGAAGCATCTGCATGGCTCTTGTTGACAAACAGTACTGAAGAGGAGCTTCTGTTATCTTGTGAGAAAAACGACAGCGACGAAGGCGAGGAAATACCGTCGTGCTCCATGGATGGATATCTGGTCGTGAAGGAAGCAGAGCAGGAGCTACACTACCACTGCACTAGGCTTTCCCGAGGGTATCTTGCAAATGGTTTGACTTACTTTGACTTTGAAATTTCATATCTATTCTTTATCCTTGAGCCACTGGCCCATTCATGTTTTTGTTTATAGATTTCCCATTGCGGAAGTGGAACCCAGCGACACATTCATGCACGATGTGATGATCGTTCAGAGGGTACTACCCGAAGACTTATAGGCATTCAATTCTCCAATAGTCTAGCAGACCGCTTTCTGGGGGCCCACAGCATAAGTTCTTCTATTTAGCTACATCACTAAACTGGTAGTCATTTCCCCGCCAAAATTTGACGTGGTATACTGTGTTTCGCTCCTCCAAGGCAACATCACCTTAGCAATATTCAAAAAGTAGCAACCCTATTATAAGAAGTCGAGTGCATCAAATGTAGACTGCTCTCGGCCAACTGTTGTAAATCCCAAAGTTTCCGGAGTTTGACTACTAATAAACAGTTTCAGAGCCCGACTTTCGTCACAAGTGCTATCAACACTTTATGCCTAAGCCCTGATGGAACATGAGCCCATATGCATACCATTATATATATATATTATATATATAGATGAAGTAAAGAGATTGGAAGGTGAAATTAAGTTTAAGCTCGCCACAACTCACTAATACAAGCGTACTGCTAATTAGGAATATCGTTAAATCTCGTTTGACATAGTCAAAACCTGGAAACAATCATGTCAGCAGCCGAATACTACAACGGAAGTTCTAACACCAACAAACAACAAGTAAGTTACAATATGCTTCATGGAGGTGCGACTTGGGGTCACTAAGCTGGTAACTTGTCATAATATGTTCGTGTGTCTAAGGATGTGTTTTTTTTTAATTGTTGTCAAAACAGCAGCTACTATGAACTACATTCTTAGTCCAAATATCAGCACTAACGTGATTATGTCTGTCATTTTGAGCTTTGGGGCCTAAGTTCGCTTCCAATCATGAATATGTCCACCATTACTCACATTCTTCTTTTCTTAGTACTCGAGTCCCATGGGCCCTCCACCAGGTCACCAAACCGACAACAGGGGCGTCTTCAGCTCCCACCAGCAGCAGCCTCCTCAGCAGGCATACTACGGTCACCAACAACAGCAATATTATGCCAACGCTCCGCCAAACTATAATCAACAGCAACACTTTCAACAGCCTGGTTACTACCAGCAGCAGCAGCCTGGCTACTACAACCAACAGCAACCAGTCTACGTTCAGCAGAGGCCCGCTACCCACAACAACAGCGATTGTTTAACGGCATGTTTAGCTGGTATGTGTCTGTGCTGCACCTTAGACTTGCTATTTTGAATCACAAGTGCAAGACTCATATAATACTTAATAATACATAATCCCACTTGCCAAAACCTGCATATAAGTCTACCCGCTTAGAGAAATTCATTCATTTCTCTACTTCTTTGTACCAAGGCATTTGAAACTAAAATCTTTCGATCTCTTCGTCGATAGTATTGATGAGGCGCTCATGTTCCTCTTTCTTGTCCGATAGTAAAAATTTTGGCAGATACTGGCTAGGTATTTCAATCGCATCATTGAATACCAACGTGCCAAAAGCCAGCAAAATGAAACCGGTCAGTTGCATAAATTTGAAAGGCTCCCAGCCTAAAGTTAAAGATACTAGCCATACCAGCATAGTCCTACAGGTATCGATGGTGCTTCTGGAAGTAGCACTTACATTTTTGGTAATGGAGATTCCAAAGTAGTTGAAGGCCGCAATGGAAATCATGATGGCCAAGGACGATAACAAAATTTTTTTTTCTGAAAACATGTCAATAAGAGCCTGCCTTAGGTTGAGACCAGACTCAATATCATTGTGGCCGACCACAATGTGACCAATAACTAGCAAGCCCGTAGTAATTACAGTGCCAAATAGACCTTCGAATCCAACAAGTCTTATAGGGGAAACGCTCCAACGCGACATTATGTGCTCTTCGGCTATAAACTGCATGGCCATAAACCCCAGTCCCATAACTATCAGCGAAATACCCAATATTAGAGACTCTGCATCATCAACGTAATGCTCCGGATCTATGAAATTTACTGCTTCTTGGCCGCTGTACCCAACAATAGCCACACCCATAACAATCACAGCAAGCGAGGCCCACTCTAGACGGCTAACTTTACGTTTCAAAAAAACGACACTGAAGAGTGCAACGAAGAATACAATGCCACCTCTGGTCATCTGATAAATGGATACTGGGGTCAAAATTAATGCAAGATTCATAAATGTACTGGCAATGATGTCGCAAATCGCTGGGATAGACAATATAAGATGCTGCCTTCCATTAATCATGGGCTTGCTTCCAACCGTTGGATCTAGAGGAGTACTGCTCTGACTTTGGTACCGCACAGCCAGTAAAACTGTCATTTCGCCGAGAAACATCTGCAGCGTTTGCAGTACTGGCTGATTGAAAAACACTGGTGAGAGTGTGTCGCAGTTCCTGACACATTGATTATCCTGATACTTAGTAAATAGCGAATTGATTGCCCCTGTCACTACCAGGCCCACGCACAAAAATGAAATGTATACGGCTCTACCATCTTTCATCTGTTCGGGTAGTTGGCTTTTTTTTATATCAGCTTTGAATTAACCTGAAGGATTTCAGGTTGTATAATTAATCAACTGGGGAATGGTCAACCGCCACTTTCAAAAATATTCATGGTCAAGTAGTACGGCGAGCACATGCAAATTAACATTGGCTCACTCACTCTTCAGAAGAATATCTCTCTCATCCGGTACTTGGCTCGTAGGAGATAATTGCAATGTTCAGCAGGACAACGCTTTGGTGCAAAATTATCCGGATGTGAGGGCCCACTTACACCTTTGAAATCCCTCTTAGCTGACCGGGTTTGACCAACCATCGAACTTAATCTATAGAAACATCGACCACAAAACATATGACCGCAGTTAGCAACGTAAGTTCGTCGCGACAAGTCTCTGTCAGCGTCCGTTATGCTCAAAAGTGTTCGATACGGACAAGAAAAATGATACTTCGCAACCAGTGCTTCGAACGACACACCTCTGTCTTCTGAAGAAAGCCCTTTATAGTCCTCAGGTATACCAACACCAAGTTCAACGCCGCATAGTGTGCATGCGGGAACCTCCATAAAGTCATTGGATTCTTCCTCGTCGACAACGCTGATGATCTCGTCTTTTCCCCGGCCAGGAATAGAGATGCCGAGACTTGGTTTAGTGTCAAAGGAGGAGCTATATCCTTTCGGCAACTTTGTGGCTCGAGCAATGAATTCATTTTGCTGGAGTTTGGACGATTCCATAAACTTGCGTTTCCTATTATCATTTTCTAATTCTTCGCGCGCTTGGATCATTTCGATAATACTCTGCGTCTCGCGCGCTTCGTCCATATCACGACCTAGATAATGACCGAAATTCGGAAGCATCCTAGTTCGCATCGAGATAGGCTGATACAAAGTGGGATCTGGAAAGCGTTCGGAAGGCGGGGGCAAGTCTGATCTGTGTGCATTGGTCCTCTCGAAATGTCTTGTCTGTGCATTTGGGCGCGCCGTTCCTCGCTCGTTCCTACGAGAGGGTAGTTGTCTCCGATATAAGAGGTATAGTTGTGTAAGCTCGTGTGCCCCTGGCCCCTCGCTACCATCGGCAGCCATCAAAAGGGCATGAGCCTCATCTTCAGGAATCTCGTTTTCAAACACCGAAAGGACGTTGGGAGGTAGCGCCGATATCCGCGCAGCTAGATCGGATTGACTAATCGGAAAAGTACTACGTGCTGCAGATGGTGAGCTTCTCAAGCGTTGCCGTATCCGATTTGCCCTCTCATGATTATGAATATTTCCCCCGCTCGTATGAGACTGATTCCCGGGGCTATCACTATCATGCACAAAAAGGCGCTGCGCCCTTCGCGCCGTACGTGAAAGTAATCTTGAAGTAGTGCGACCAGAGTTGAAATATCGAGGTTGGTGATTTTGAAACGACCTTCTCCATGGCTGCTCCAGTGGAGAAGCGGAGGTCATAATCCGTTCATTACCGGGCAGTTGTAGCATTATCCCTGGTGCAGAAGAAGCATTGTTTTGTCCTACAAAAATGATATCCTGATCTTCCTCTGTAGCTGATGGTGGACGAGGCCTTATTTGAGCCACCCTTATCGGAACCTCTCTATCAAGATCCACGAACTCTGAATATGGGTTCAACGGCCCACCGTCCTCCAGTATCCTTTCATCAACCACTTCTATTTCATCGTCATCGCTGGTGTGGGTATTGTGGTGGGTCCTCGTATCTGTAGATGAGCGAAGCGCATTTGGCTCTCGAGTCGTGAAATGACCCAGGGGATTTCTTCTTTCACGAAAATCACTGTGCCGCAGCTCTGCAGCCTGTTGTAGTTCAACTTCATCCTCTGCACAGCTTTCGATCTCTATAACATCATCGTTCTGGGAATGTGAATCATCATCGCGGATTCTAGCATGTTCATCACACTCATTTGAATCCATACTAGAGCACGGACTTCTCTCAAAACCTGCTCAGAAGGTGAGCTGAGGGTTTTAAGCTGAGTAAAGTTATTCAGGATCGCTAAAATGCCTAAGAACTAACGTTTGACTAATGTTGATACCAGTTCGGTGTTTTTGCCAATTCGTAGAGGTTGATACATCTATGAGTTTATTAGCCGGTCAGGTATTCCATCAGTGCATAGACACAGGACTGAAAGAACTATCACCAGCGAATATAGGACATCTCAAATCTGTTGTGAAGTCTTTAAAATACTGTTACACAGACCTCTAGATAGTTTTTATTTAAACCCGTTTAAAAATGGAAGTTTTGAAGGTTTTCACTATTGAATTCACTAATTTACAAGCATGGCGGTTGGATGAATGAATGAGCACGCCGTTTACTTAGGTCAAACGGGAGCCTTTTTTATAGATATTGTGATGGCTCTTACAACCCGCTTCTCATGTATCTACCAATTACAACACAGTGGTCTCTTTCGTAAGGTTCCAAAGTCAATTGCTCCATAGGCTTAATACGTTCTTCACGCAACTTTTGCACTTCTCTGGCAAAAACAGTTTCAGCATCCACGGTGGAGTCGATACAGTTGGCCTTGATGGAAATAACCACACCACCTTGATCCTTTAGGAACATGTGGGAGTTCAAAGCGATAATACGAGCTTGATCGGGTTGAGCAACGTCCGCGAAGACTGCGTCGACCATACCAATCAACATTCTGTATTTTTGAGGGTGTCTGGCATCCTCAATGATTGGGATGACATTAGGTCTCTTCTTGGCCATGGAGATCAATTCTCTGCCGGGTCTGTGAGAAAACTCAACGGCATACACCAACCCTTCTGGGCCGACAACATCGGCAACGTGAGAGACAGAAGTACCGGAAGCGGCACCCAAGTACAGCACCTTCTTACCTGGAGCAATGAATAGCTCGTCTAGACCACCCATAATACCGGCAGCCAACTTGGATCTGAAAGGGTTCCACACACGGTACTCCACCTTGGTTGGAGGGACACCATCTTCCTTGGAAGGCTCCTCAACAGAAACCCTTTTTTCCCCGTACACGGACTCACCAGGAGCGATGTTCTTGGTGACCAGCAAATCTTCCTTACCTCTGGCAATGAAAACACCCGCGTGTTTGTGAGGCTCAATTACAACCTTGGCACCACCCCTGGCACCGCCTCTGGCGCCACCTCTGGCACCACCACGGGGACCACCTCTGGCACCGCCACGAGGACCACCACGGCCACCTCCGAAACCGCCTCTGGCACCACCACGAGCACCACCGCGGCCACCTCCGAAACCACCTCTGGCGCCACCACGGCCACCACGGCCGCCGAAACCACCTCTGGCACCTCCTCTAGAGCCTGAAATTCAAAATTGTTAGTATCCCGCTAAAACGACAGAGCCCTCCTCCCAACAAATGCCATGCGTCTTGTCGATCAAAACCCTCCTGGACGACAAAACCTTACCATTACAGGAATGGCATCCGATAACCAAGTATTCTCTACTTCGCGAGAGCAGCCAAAACACCAGCCAAAGCTCCCCGTCCGTTCCAGAAACTGATCTCTTCGCATTTTCGTTGGTCGGTAGCCTCTTCGACTCTTCAAAACATACCACCACGGCCACCTCTGCTTCCAGCTTGGAAAACCATTATAATACTATCTCAAATAATGTAGAATGAAAGGATAACACTACTTCTAGTATCGAGACTCGATGTACCTAGTGTGTATAACTCTGTTAAGTTGTTAAGATGTATTCAAGATTATTTTTCCAGATGAGATGAGCATCTCTAAAAATTTTTCACTATATTTCAGAGTGCTTAAAAAGGAAAGCGTACGAGTTGACGACGGGAAAATACATTAACGATTTGTTAAAAAAGGCCCCGTTGAGATGGGAAGAAAGACACGAATCTAGTCGAAGAGAAGCTGGACTGACGCAGATGTTGAAAGAAATCATGAGGGCCCTGTGAAGTTTTGGAGATTGCTCGTTTTCTTTGGGATTTAGCTTGCGCGACCCTGCGAGGATCCGTTATTTCGGGCGCTCTCAAAATAAAACACACAGCTACGATGCTGTTTTGCCACAGGACAAGGTTTGGAGCTGCTTCTTTGAGTTGTCAAGTGCAGTGCCACTAAGTATGGATCTCGGCGTCAGTGTAGTAAAAAGTGATCTACATGGAACCGGAATATTTGGTGCTGGGTGTGGTGTATATAGCCCGAACGATACACTTCTCATGCCAGAGCACGGGGTTTAGAAGGTTGCGGATAATACCGCTCCCTTAGTTATGTGCCTCTGCCTTTCTTGTTTTTCATCCTAAGTCGACAGGCATGATTGCTCGAAAAATCAGCACACTCTTGGATTTAGCAATCGGGCATTTACGAAAGAAGAATTGGGCGACCCACCACTCATGGTTGATATCGGCCAACTCTCGAGGCGAGCATTTTTTTTGCAAAAAAGTGTTGATTGTGTGCCCTTCCATGCTGTGGAGTAGCGAGTTCGCCGACACGAGTGTATTAATGCTTTAGCTGGGATCTAGGTCTTCTTGGAAGGTCAACGCCCTCATTTAACGTCTGTCCGTGCGGCTTTCGCTGCTACCAACGATCCAAGTCTCTTTGGACGAATGAATTTTACTCTCACGCCTTACCTTAATTGACGATACCAACATACTGTGTGATATCCAGATATACCTTTCACACTCTTCACAGACCAATTGTTCACAATGGGTGTACTAGTCAAATCCAGATCGAAGTCACTGCAGGACGTGGAGCTTCCAGCCGGTGTCAAGTCCTTGAGCTCTGCTCTAAAAGAGATTTCCATCAAAAACAAGAATATCAACACCAATCGCATCAGGTTAACCATCCTCAAAGAGGACAAACAGATTCCTGTCACTTCTGACCACGCGTTTGAAAACCTTACAGATGCCAAACTTTTTGCTAAAGACATTGGCCCTCAAATAGGATGGAGACTGGTGTTTTTCGTTGAATATTTGGGCCCCATCCTTTTGCATTCAGTGATGTACTACTTGTCCACCCGACCAGAACTGGCCAGTTTTCACTGCAAATCCCGCAACTACAACCCGTTCACCAACAGAGTGGCCTATACATTGGTGATGGTCCACTATGTCAAGAGAGAATTGGAGTCTTTGTTCTTGCATCAATTTTCGCAGTCTACCATGCCCCTGTTCAATTTGTTTAAGAACTCTTTTCACTACTGGATTCTCAATGGTGCAATTTCATTGGGTTATTTTGGGTATGGGTTCTTGTTGAAGGATATCACTGTTTTCAAATTATACTCGAAGCTAAAACTGGACAATTTCAACCTCTTGTTGGGTATTTTCGTGCTCTCCGAGTTTTGGAATTTCTACACGCATGTACAATTGCGTCGTTGGGGTAACTCTCAAAGGGCCAAGGGCATCACCCAGCGTATTCCCCTGGAGGATGGAATCTTCAAGCTTTTTGTCGCTCCGAATTACACTTTCGAAGTATTTGCTTGGATCGCTTTCACCATGATCTTCAAGCTCAACTTTTTTGCGGTAATTTTCCTGTTTGTGTCGACTGCCCAACTGTATTTGTGGGCTTTGAAGAAAAACAAAAGATATGGCACCAAGAGGGCTTTCTTGATTCCATTCGTCTTTTAATGTACTTGTTCAAAATCTATATAGAGAAGTTCATTTGAAACAAAAATGCAAATGGGATATTGCTTTGTGCTAAGCTATGCTACTTTATGAAATTTATTTAACCTTCCCTTAGTTAGTTTTCAATTATGAGAACATCGTCTTCATCATCATTTTCCTCAGTGCAATCCGAATCCACGAGTTCGTTAAAAAAGGTAGACGAGAGTAACTCGTCTGCCGTACTCCTCTTGTGAGGATCAAGCGTTAAGCATTGATCCAAAACCTCCAAACACCAATAGTGATCACTCCAAACTTCATCATGATACTTTTTCAGGTCGTGCTGGGAATAATTATAAGCAACCTGAAACTCGACCGAAGGGGCTATGCTCTCTCCAGTGGATCGATTGACTAGAAATTCATAGGTTTCAAATGCAATAGAGTAGCTGGGAAATGTCCCGGCTTCGACTTCTCCGTGAAGAAGCTGTTGTATAAATTCGGCTAACCCACCTTTGTAACCATCTTCACTGATACCTTCGAGTCCGCTGACGTCAAAACCAAGCCCATGCAAAGACGCACATTTCCTCATTTTTTTAGTTCCAAAGACGCAACATAGTTCTAGTAGTGAATCTGTATCGTCGAGACTTTGAAACATCGGGAAACGTCTCGCCAAAAAGCTCAGCAGTATAACCCCCACAGACCAGATATCAATTTTAGTGGATTGATTGGAACATTTCATGAGAACTTCTGGAGCTCGAAACCCCCGAGTGCCAGCCCGATTGGCCCGCTTGTTGCGACGGGTTTCATGCTTTGGATAACCCTTAGTTAAATCCACAATAGAATGAGCAGCGCTGGGCATGGCACTCGTCTGTTTCCCCTTGTGGTGAGGGTGATTTCCCGGGTACACTTGAGTTTGACCTTGGCTTGACTGTTCCCCCTTACATGGGCAATAGTTCTCTGATGTACGCATTTCTTTGCCATGCCGTGTTTCTGATTTGCTGTCGCTCTCCATTTCAGCCAGCCCAAAGTCCACCAGAACGCCGCGACCAAACTGAGGATTATAAAGAAAGTTCGTGGGCTTTATATCCCGATGAATGATTCCTTTAGAGTGTACGAAGCTCAGTGCCTGCAAGAGCTCTGACAAGTACTTCTTGATGCCTTTGATGGGTAGATCACGATAGAAATTTCGAAACTCCTCGTGCCGGTACCAGGGTAAGACTGCTATGACTTGATCATGATGTCGCAGGGCATCACACAATGGAGCCACGCGAGTAGAACCACAGAGCATGTACAGGAGATTGAGTTCGTTGTATATTCTGTTTGGCGACGAGGTCACGTATATCCTCTTGAGCGCCACGTATCGCCGCTCCTGCCGGTTTCCTGAATCCCAAAAATGGCGCGAAAAGCTTTTGATAACCGATCCAGTAAGGTCCTCAGCTTTATACACCGATGAGAAAGTTCCCTCGCCGATCTTGTCTAATAATTTGTACCGCGTTTTCAAGCCTGGAACAGCCGTGGCTAGCTCCTGCATTTCTTCCACAACTTCAGGAGGGACTTCACCCATCTTGCATATGGTTAAGACTGTCTAGGGGCTAACTACTAGCTGTTGTTGTCCAGTAGAGGAACGCATGGGCCAGACATGTATAACGTATCATTATATAGCGATACGCGCCCACAGGTATGTCGTCGTGTGTCATGAGCTCTTAGTTATAACTACGCTCGTCACATGCCACTTTGTGTACCAACGGCCAGACCAGCGAAGTGACACTACACAATTGAAAACCCGTAACGTAGTTTAGTGTATTCTTTACTCTCTAGACCTAGTAGAGATAATGACTCTTGAATTCTATATATTAGGAATATTTTTATTGTTTCAGCAGTGTGCTGTACTGGCTTTTCCAGTCACTTTCGACCTTAGCACTGGGTGCAAGGAATGTTTGTACGTTGAATCGGCAAGCGGTAGCGTAATATCGTACTATTTTGCTGTTCAACAGGGTTCTGACCACAAGTTGGATATAAACTATGAGATTTTCAGCCCTGACAATGGAAGAAAGCCGGCAGTCTCACGGCACGGTGAAGTACAAGGAGAATGGTCGTTTAAGGCAAAAGTGGATGGAGAATACGGCATTTGTTTTGTTGCATTGGAAGCTAATCGGGTGGTAGACGCAGAAATTGTGGTTAATTCGGAAAGAAGGCGTCTCGCAGATATTCGCAGACCTCAGGAGAGACAGGGCCCCAGTCCGCTTGAACACAAAGTGGATAGCACGCTCGACTTGCTCGAACAGCAAATCACAGTTTTCGAATCAAACATTCAGCGATTTGGAGCCCGATGTTTGAGAAACCATGCAACTATGGCGTCAATAGACTCTCAAATTAAGATGTATGCGCTTGGTGGGTCTCTGCTGACCTTCGGTATTTTGTTAACCCAAACTCGGCATCTAAGGAGGCATCTGGCCATGAGAACACGCGGATCAGAAAGCCATGTTTCGGTTAGTAGTTATGTTCATCAAGCTTGCTGAAAAAAAACAGCACTATGCTTTTAAGTTCCTGAACTATTCACACGGAGATTGATCGAGAGCTAACAGAGTTGATTTTATCAAATTCTCCTAGGTTCGAGCAGTGTGCAACCTAGTGGAATGGTAGAGTGCCCGGACTCCACATCAAACACTATGTTGCCTCTCAAATAAGTGGCCACAACTTGGCCCCTCAACTCGCGCCCGTCATATGCCGTTAATTTGTTCTTGTAGAAAATGTTGCCATCCGAAATAATCCGTTTCCTATGCTGATCGAGGACAACAAAGTCTGCATCATAGCCAACACGCAAAAATCCTTTGACATCATGGAGGCCAACTTGTTTCGCGGTGTTTTCACAGCACCATTTTATTATTTCGATTAGACTAACAGGTGGATTCATTTCTGCACCTTCAGTAATCATGATGGAGAGGCCAAGGCCGACTGAACTGATACCTCCCCAAGCGGTGAGAAAGTCCCCTTCCGCCAGGTTTTTTAGCTCTGGTGTACAGGGCGAGTGATCACTGACCACCGTTTTAATAGTACCATCACGCAAAGCATTCCATAATGCTATTCTATTATCCTCATTACGAATAGGAGGACAGCATTTGTACTGGGTTGCTTTAGCGGGGATATTTTCGGCAGCAAATGTCAAGTAGTGAAAGCAGGTTTCCGCAGAAATGGGAAGTCCCAAATCAATTTGTGCATGCTTAAGGATAGGTAAAGCCTCTTGTGTCGACAAATGCGCTATATGAACGTCAGGGATTCTCTTGTAGCTTCTGATTGATTTTGTCATGCAGGAAATCAATAACTGTATGGCGCTTGTTTCAAACTCATCAGGCCTAGACGCAAGAAACGGTGCGTATGTGGTCGGGTCAATGCGATCTAGACCCTCCACTTCGGATTCCTTTGCTATGGTCTTCAAAGCACTTTCGCAAGGGTTATGGCTGTGTACAAAGTGGGAAGGTTCACCGGCTCTTGGCTCTACAGATGCCGAAACTTTGGATGCCGCCAATGCACTCACCTGACTAGGCGCAAGATGCTCACCGCCCTCAAGAGCTCTGACGTGATCGAAATTATAATCTGTATGTGATGGGTCTGTAAGTCCATGGTCGGGAGATGGCGGACACTGTTCCGCATGGAACAAAAGCATAGTTTTCTCCTTTTGAAGTACATCTAAGGCATTCATGATATAATTCTCATCAATTTGAGGAAATTCATCTACTCCAGAGTCCATTAAGAACCCTTTAAAACCACGAACACCTCTCCTTACTAAAGGTAGAAGTTGGTCCAGGTTAGTAGGAACAAGACCACCCCAAAAGGCAACATCACACCACAATTGATCCCGAGCCGCAGCCAATTTCACATCGAGGTGTTCCACAGTCGTAGTCGGGGGAATTGCGTTTAAAGGCATATCAACCAGCGTTGTGACACCGCCACTTGCAGCTGCTCTAGTGCCGGTGGCGAATCCTTCCCACTCTGTTCTCCCTGGCTCGTTCAAATGTACATGTGAATCTACGAGCCCCGGCATAATGACATGTGGAGATACAATCTCATATTGTGTAACGTTTAAGCGCTGTAACCGAGGGTCGCCAACTGAATGTACTACCTCATTCTCGAAGATCTCCACGATTTTTCCAGAAGCTGTAGAATAAACGATCGTTGCCGCTATCAACCTGCCGTTAATGGCTACACGGCTAGAAGCGATGGCTTTCACAGGCATAATATTATTGTTGGCCGTGCTTCTGTTAGTGAAATAAAATAGGTTCAGATATCAATCTCGTCCTGGGAACCCTGAGGGATATATTCTGAGCTAAACAAGAATTTTCTGAGGGTCCCAAGGACGACGTTGTGTTCCGCTTCCTTTATCTATCTCTGTTTCGGAAATTGAATCATTCAAACAATGGAAGAAAATCGGTCACGTGTATGTCGGGTTTGGCCGAGCGGTATGAGCCATCCTCGAACGTGGTCCAGGGCTAGTCAACTTACTTGGTTTCCAGGCTCAGCAGTCATTTCGTCTTAAGAAAGCCGCTGGAGGAATGGGAGTCAATTGGGTCCAACATTTAGTCTAAGACAACCCATCTCAACCCACGTCTAGCTTTATTTTAGAACAACTTCACACGCTGGCACGATGCACCCCGCTTCTATTCAGTGTCCAGCCATCAGGAAAACTGCCTCAAAAAGTAGACTTCTTCTGGGGAGAACTTAATTAAATGTAGACTATCGGATAAGGTCATCAACAAGGCGTAAAGATCCTCGGCAAATTCTGAAATTTCCACATTTTGAGACAATCCCTTGATCATCTTGTGGATGGTGGACGACGACATATTGGTAGTATTACTGGTAAGATTTAATATCTTGACGAAGCCATGGTATGCCGCGGTCTTCTCTTCTGCGTCTGACAATTTCATAGCAAGCTCGCACCATCGAGACCAATTTGCGTCTTGGGCAAAGGGTTCGGTCGTGAAAACTTCAGGATGCATTCGGGCCATCCTACCAATGGATACAGCTAGATTTTCAAGTACCGAACTGTGGATGACTCTCGTCGAGTTGCAAAACTTATCTAATACCACACGCGATATTTCGATCACATAATTGGCGATATTAATTCGTTCGCTCATCAAGCCAAGAGCCCATACTGCATTGTTCACAGAAGGAGTGGCATCCATATCGTCATTGTGTATGAGCTCTGTGCTAATGTGTTTTAAGAATTCCACACACACATCATCGTCAAATAGTGCTGGATCATATGAATAGGCAATGTCACCTAAAAGAGCAAACGCACTTTGCCTCACCTCATGAACAGGGTCTTGCAAGCACTGGCTGAGTACTTGAAATGCAGCTTTGTTGCCCTGTGGAAATAGCAATTCTTGGCTAGCGGATCCCAATCCCTGTACTAAACCATCGATCAAGTCTAGTGATGTTACAGTGAAGTCCTTCTCTGGAACTTCAACTCTGGGGTCATGCTGCGATCTTGTCTCGAGCTCCACACAATGGACCAAAATCCTCCAAGCTCGTTGATACACCTCTGGGGCCATGGGTGCAAATTTTTCCCCCAAAGAGGCGGCTACGTATGATAAGCATTCCAGCAACGGCCAAAGCTCTTTGTCTGTATCAGACAAAGAGCTCCACTTATTTATCAAGTGAGGCAGTATAGGATTCATAGCAGCCTCGTCAAATTCACACTTTTCAGCAAGTCTGCCCACGGCGTCGTAAAGGATAATTAAGTTCTTCTTTTGATACAATTGGAAGCACTGGTTGAACTTTATTAGGAGATCGTTGTAGAGTAAAGTTTCAACTAATTCAGCATCGCAGTTTTCTATAAATACAGCCACGCTGCTAATTGCAGCTTCCTGAACCATTTTCTTCTTATCCATCAACACCTCCATGATCGAACCCATTACCGGCAGTAAAAACTGTGTGTTATCCGCTAAGATCCACATAGAAAATCTGCTCAGAGTCCAACATGTTATTGTTCTTACTGGAGCCCAATGATCGTGCAGTTTTTCAAGCAAAAATGGAATTAACGCTGGAAGTTGATCAGCAAAATAACGCATACCACCTTCAGCCATAGCACCCAAGGCCAAAATCGTAGCTTCGCGGACGTACCACTGATCTGCAGACAAATGTTCTCTCAAAATCGGAAATCCAACAGACAGAACCTGCCTGGGTAATGTATTCGTGAGAATGTCCAAAGTTGCTGCACAACACTTTCTCAAGTTCCAGACGGTGTCAAATTCGTCATCGTCATCTACTCCTTCGT
The DNA here is from genome assembly GCA_900074725.1 of Lachancea dasiensis. NCBI lineage: Eukaryota > Fungi > Ascomycota > Saccharomycetes > Saccharomycetales > Saccharomycetaceae > Lachancea > Lachancea dasiensis. The sequence goes on from LT598454.1 coordinate 1,143,681, forward strand.
CGTCGTCAAGGTTCGCTTCTTCCCTTTTCTTACTTATTTTAGCAGTTGCGGGTTTGATGTCTTCGTCTTTATCTTCCAACTCCGCATCATCGTCATTCGAAGCCTCAAGCATAAGTAACTCATCTTCCCCATGAACCATATTTGAGAGCAACGTAGGGACCATTTCGTTTACAAACGGTTCCACTGCGCTCTCCGGGATATAAGAATTGGAAGCAAATGCTAGTAAAAATTCGCCGGCCTGTAGTGCCACTGTCTCGTTCCTAGAGGTACTTAGTACATGCAACACGAAGCTTATTATACCTCTCAGGTGGTCTATCAGTTTGTCAGGTCTAAATTCCAACAATTCAACTAGTGAAGCGCAAATCTGGACAGTTACAGAATCACTCGGATCGCTTTCTGCCAACCGGAAAATGTTTGATAAAAACTCGTCTAACTTAACGATGAAGCTTTGAGTCTGCAGTGGTATTACTTGATTCAGGCATTTAATAGACTCAGCCCTGATAAGTGGGCTAGCTGCTGAAAGCATGAATGTCAGAAACTTGACCACTAGTGTATCCATAGGTTTCACCTGGCCTGACCACTCCAACAGCAGGAATTGGGCATTATCCTCCATGATCTTCGAAAGAGCCTTTGCACTTGCCTCGTTTCCGTTCGCCATCAACTCGAGAAGTTGTGATAGCAGTTCCACGCCGGAGGAGTCGTGGCGATTTTTTCGATAATAAGAAGAGAATAAAGCAGTTATGACAATACCAGTAACGTTAGATACCAGTGGCTGGTCTGAGAGTAGGCCTCTGACTATATGGTGTTTAACATAATCGAGATCATAGTCCTTGCAACCCTCGAGAACGGAGTTTTTCAAAATCATCCCGGCAGCCGCGCGGCTATTTTGAATGTCCTGAAGAGATAATTGAGAACCCAAGGCTGCTGAGAGATCTGGAGATGTTAGCATATAGCATAGATAATTCCAAAATTCGGTCTGGGACTTGAAGCTGTTTAGAAGATCCATCGCATGAGTTCTCTTCTCCTGCATAGGTGACATGGAGTCTAAGACCACAGATACAATCTGCAACAAAGAGGTTTCATCTGGATTCCAATTTGGCATCTTCAGTTATCAGTGCGTTTCCAGAGGAGATGACTTCTTCAGTGCTTAAGTACTTCCGATGAGATGAGCTTAAAATTTTGAAATTATTATTACCTTGCAACATTATCTCGATCATATGAATAGAGAAAGATTGATGACGATCATCTTTTGAGAAACCAAAAGCCAACGAGCATTTAACTGTATGAAAGTATCTAATGTACATATTTATTTTATTTCCCCCCAAGATGCAGATATATGGTAGCTAACGCTAGCTCTCTTCAATCATGAAATTGTCGAGCTTTTGGAGAAGAGTGTCTATCTTCCCAAATAATGGATTGTATAATTCGTAGACGGTTGGATGATGGCTAAATTTAGATTCACCAAATGAAAGGGTGCTGTTGATTGTTGTGGCGGAGGTAGCGCGTCCCTCGCCTATGCAGGAATCGTCTGAAGACGCGGAGGTGCTTTCTCGATGCGAAGCCGAATAGTCTACAGACGACTGTGAAGCCCCGTGAGCGCTGCGCAACTGACCCCGGTCCTGGTTGGAAATAGTTTTGTGTGCTCCAAGCAGTCCATACCGCACTTTAGCTTGTTGGCTGTTGTCCTCGGGCTCGTCATTTGCTAGATAACTTGGGACTTGAACTCGCTTGGGGGTTTGGCTCGAGCCAAGATTAACAGCTAAATCGTTCGCAGGACTGTCCTCGGTCGAGGTGTTCATGTCGGCACTATTAACGTGCTCCATAGCATAGCTAGGGTCGTGATTTTCGTTCGTGGACGAGCTCACAAGTTTTGAGATATCTTTGATTGCCTTAGTAGAAGGTATTCCTTCCACTGTGTTATCACTTGCTTCGAAAACTCCAACGTTGACTTGGGGGGAGTCGTTGGTCCACTCCGATGATGACGGCGAGTAGTCTCCGATAGTGGATATAGAGTAATTAGAATTGGAATTCTGCATTTCTTTATGATCGGCAAATGGAATGCTTGGTGCCTTAAAAATTTGATAGAGCTCGTCATCCCCCACTTTCAGATAATCTGAGTGCACGCTGGTGGATTGTGAGTCACCAGTTTTCGTGAGTTGTGTATCGGTCGAATCTGCCTTTGGGTCTTGATATTTGCGACTCGCTGCCGATTCTGGAACTACTTTTCTAACCTTGCTCACTTGCAGAGGCAATGTGCTACCCTGGTTGGATGAAACATCACTCACAACCTCGCTAGCATCATCCTCGTTCAACAAAGCTGCCTCGTATATTCTTCCGACCAAGGCGCCACCCGTACCTTCCATGCGTTCATCCTTATCAGTCGCATCCAAATCTTCAGAACCGGACGCATTATCTTCGCTATCTTCATCCCTACTGTAGCGTTCCGCGTAGCTGACTACATCGTTAAAACTCACAGACTTATTGCCCTTTTTGTACAAGTCCTTAGAGTGCTCTGGGTGGTCAGAGGGCGTGGAACCTTCCCCTTTCGCAGAGTTCGCGCTGCCCACAGAATGCCCTGACATATTTTCGTTTTTCCAGCAGTTCAGCCGTGCGAGGCGTTCCGGATACGTCTCTAATATTTCCGCCGGGGCAAACCCGATCTTTCCGTCGCTACAGCGCTTGACCAGCCACCAGTACGCGTCCTGGTCGTTGAGCAATATGCACCCTTCGTCTTGGTACAGCTGACAGTGCGAAGGATCCGGGCCCTGGAAAGGATAGAGCGCATATAGTTTCCCCGGGTCAATTTCCTCCGGTGGCGCGAGCGGCTGGAAGTCTTCATCTATCTCGTCTTCTTGGTCGTTGTTCTCGTCACTGGCCTCCATGTTCGCGAACTGCTCTTGACTAGCGGCAATTGGGCGCGACGTAGTGAGGTCGTCTTCATCTGAGATGCTGTCGCTGTCGCTGAAGCGTTCCACCCGTGAACTTGGCTCCAAATCCTCAGCCGGGCTTGCCTTACTTTCCAGCAGTTCCATCCCGGAGTTCCGTTGGGAGCCCGAAGTCAGATCTTGCAGCCTGTTCTCCATATCCTCCTCAAATTCGGAGTCGGAATACTCATATTCGCTGTTGGACGCCTCGTCTCTCGTGGAGCCCAAGTTGCTCCGCTGTTGTCCAGACTGCGTTCCCGACCGCTGCGTGGATTCCTCGTCGATTGCTGTTTTCGAAGGTCGCGCCGTCCATTTTTTTTCCGGGGATCCTGGCGCGCTTCCTGGGCTCATCACGACACTTCCGTTTACACTGCTGTTCTCTTCGTCCTGTCGCAACTTCATCGGCATAGTCTTCAACACATCACTGTAATCTTCCACCAAGTCGGGATCACACAGCAAGTCCGTGTGCAAGCTTGACGGAGCAGACCCAGTCTGAGCATACTTGTCGTACGCCTTGTTCAAGATGTCCTGCATCGACTAAAGGCCCTCTGCTGCTGCGTTTGAAAGAGAAGCCCTGATAGTTTTTGTTGTTTGAAGTTTTGGCGCCTTGATAGTCTCATCGGAATTTTCATGGTCAGGAGCCCAGTCTAGTGCCTGGCCGAGTACCTGGCCGAGTACCTGGCGCAAGCCAAACGACGCGAAAGAGTAAGCCATCAACCAGAGCTCGGCACTGGAAGCATCCCACTCTTCAACGTCCACTCGGTTCTATGCTGTCATGGGACAGCGGACGCCGAGGTAGAGGGAAGCTTTCGCGCCGTAGAATATTCATTTATAAATACTGTGGCGCCCGGTTGAAACGATGGGTGGACGATCCGGTCTTAGACGGTCCATCTAGAGTGGCGCCAAGCCGGGCTTCTATCAGCTGTGCTGTGCAAGTTCTACGTGAGCTGACTTTGGTGTTTGCTTCGCCAGACACTTATTGAAAGGTTATTTAGCGTCACTAAATAATAATAATAACATTAATAATTTTAAAAGACAGCCTCGATAGTTGAAGCATGAATTCAAAGGTTTCACAGAGCTACAACACTTGCTGTTACAATACTCTCCGTAAAATCGGGTGGTGGCTTTCAACTCTTCCATCTAAACAACATTATGGATCTTGAGCAGGACAAGGTAACTAGCTTAGTTTTCTGCGACTGAGGAGATTCGAACTGCGGGAACAAGTCTTGAGAATATGACTCTGGTGGGTTAATTACAACTAATATACCTTCAATTTCGTCGAGATGAGCTACCACATGATGTTGTTCCCGCTTTAAGAAGCGATATATATATATATATACCCGCACTCATTTGTTCCCCCTTCGTTGACGCATTTGCGGGAGTCTTAGTAAATTCAAGCTTTCTAGCTAGGGCGCAGATTTCGGTTATTGCCAGCTACTACCGTGTTTTTTTAGTTGTTAACAGCAGACGCCAGTCGTGAAGTATGTCCCTACGTGAAACCAACCTGGATGGAATTCTGCCTCTGGTGGCCAGAGGTAAGGTAAGAGATATCTACGAGGTGGACGCTAAAACGCTGCTCTTCGTGGCCACCGACCGTATTTCCGCGTACGATGTTATCATGGAGAATACGGTGCCGGAAAAGGGAGTTCTGCTCACCAAGCTTTCGGATTTTTGGTTCGAGTTCCTCGACGCGGACGTGCGTAACCACTTGGTGAAAATCCCGCAAGGCAAAACCGCTTTCGACCTGCTACCTTCTCAGCTGTCAGAACCCAAGTATAAAGCGCAGCTTGCAGGCAGGTGTCTGCTGATCAACAAATTCAAGCTGATTCCACTGGAGGTGATTGTACGTGGGTTCATCACCGGGTCTGCCTGGAAGGAATACAAAAAGTTTGGCACCGTTCATGGCCAGACGGCCCCAGAGGGCTTGCAAGAATGTCAAGAGTTTCCCACTCCTATTTTCACACCTTCCACCAAGGCTGAGCAAGGCGAACACGACGAAAACATATCGAAGGAACAGGCTGCGGCTCTCGTCGGACAGGAACTTTGCGACAGAGTGGCCGAGCTCGCTATCAAGCTATACGGCAAGGCCAAGGACTACGCCAAGACTAAGGGAATTATCATTGCAGACACAAAATTCGAGTTCGGAATCGACGAGTCAACTGACGAAATCATTTTGGTGGATGAGGTTCTCACCCCGGATTCATCTCGTTTCTGGAACGGACAAAACTTCAAATTGGGCCAATCCCAGGACTCCTATGATAAGCAGTTTTTACGCAATTGGTTGACTAGCAACAAATTGGACGGTGTCGATGGCGTCAAAATGCCTGATGACATTGTCGCGCGCACTAGGTCCAAATATGTAGAGGCCTATGAAACGTTGACGGGGAACAAATTTTAGGCGGTGTAGTCATTATTTGTATGCGCTTCATTATATGCAGAATATTATAGATGGTAGTACTCTTGTCTTCCTAGGTTGTGGCGTGACAGACAGCTGGTTTACCGCCCCTTGACCCGCCAGTGGTAGTCTGGTCTATGGAGGTGAGGTTTTGCGGTCATCAAGTCCGGTGTCCCACTTACTTTCTTCCCATTCAGGATTTCTCTTACTCGCTGTTCTACGGTGAACTCAAATTCTTTCCGGTATTGGTGTTTGATGTTGTTCATTTCTGCTTCATATTCACCAGCCTGTCGCTCTAATATGTTACCAATATTCATAAGTTCTTTCTCATAGTCCATCAAGTTGTCCTCGAACCTTTCTAACTGGAAAGCTTTTCTTGCAATGCGAAGCTGCATGTTTTGAAGTAGTGAAAAAGCCGAAGCACGCGATTGAATGTCAGGATTTATGCAGGAATCGATGACCTGCTGAAGTTCGTTGGAGTAGTAGTCTGGAATGCGATCAAATTTGCCAGCTTGAATTCTCCTCTGCAAATCGATGTAAGTTTTGGCTTGAAATGGCGGACGCAATGTGCACATCTCATAGATGATACAACCCAGGGACCATATATCACTCAGGGGTGAATACGGCTGGTCCATAAGCACCTCAGGAGACATATAATAAGGGGTACCCACATAAGTCGTTGCAAACTCGACACTGGAACCTAGAGATTTGGCAAGACCGAAATCACCGAGCTTAACAGAGACCTTGTTATAATCCAAAACTTGGGAGGTTTTTGGATGATCAGAAGGTTTACCTGTACTTAAGAATATGTTTCCTGGTTTCAAATCTCTATGGATAACGACATTGGAACCTTTAACAGGAAATTTCATCTTGTCATAAATTGTTTCCAAGGGAGCAAGGTCAGAGTCATAGTGGCACCGGTATAATGCCGTCAAAATCTGAGCGGTTATGCTCCATACGACTTTCTCAGGAATGTATTTACATTCTTTTTTAAAATTGCTTATCATTTGAGAAAGGTCGCCATTGCTGCAGTACTCCATGTAGAAGTATAAGACATTTTTGTCGGAATCCCACTCATAAAACTCAACAATATTTTCATGTTTCAATCGACTAAGGATGGCGCACTCAGAGATAAGTTGTTGTCTTTCCTTTGAGTTCATATGGCCATACTGGATTTCCTTGCGTACCATGATCTTGCCGGTAGACAACTGCAACACTTTGCGAACACACCCAAAGGAGCCTCTGCCGATCTCCTCCTGCACCTCATACTCGCTTATGCGAGGACCACTCCGTTCGCGAGTTTCTGCTCTTCTGTTGTACATCACTATACCTCGCGGTCCCGCTGTATCTCAGTGGTCCGGCTTCTCTGAATGAACATCTTTATTGGCCGCTCACACCTGTCAAATGGCTAAACATTAATGTGTCTTGTTTGCAATTATCTAGATTGGGACAGCCTGACACCTTGCAAAGTAGACGTCACTGAGAACGAAGTCGATCAGATCGACTGTAGCGTCGGTATTACGAAGCTATGCCCATTGGATCGCTTCGATAGAGAGCGCGGCTTTGTTGTTACCAGCAGCTCAATATCATGACATAGCTGCTTTATCAACACAGAATCCGATCCAACTTGATTTGGACGCAAATTGTTGGGACTCCAATTTGACAAAAGGAAATCTACTACAGCACGAAGGACCTCGGTGCCAGTAGGAAAAGTTACTGGTTGTTTTATCGCAGAGGTAATTAGTGCTTCTGTGGGAATATTTTTGTTGGTTGGCTGAAGGGGTGTAAACTCGACATAGCGAGTGAGAATTAATTTTAGGAATTTTAGAAAGTCGATCTGTATGATCAAACTACCGCGATAGACATCGAAAAGTGACTGGGTCTTCTTCATGAATTGCGGGTGAGAAACGATATCACAGGCTAGGGATTTACAGGGCGGTAATGCACATAGTTTTGCAAACTTCGTGATATAATTACCAAACTTGGGCTCCTCCGAGTAAAAGGTATGCAAGAGAGCCGCTCGAGGTACCTGAATTACACTGGTATTGCAATGAATCAGAATGCTTTCGGAGTTCTCCGTAATGTTGTAATTTTCCCGCATAGCGAATAGAAAGCAATGCAGCAAGACTTCGGTTCCTCCGGTAACGAAATCTGAGATTCGCAGAAATCTCAGAGAAATGTCAATCGCAATTGGTAGGTAGCTTGCGATAAGTTCTTGAGATAACTCCGTGCATAGGTTCAATGCAATGGACAATATTGATCGTGTGTATTTTGATCGCCAATCGCGTCCTAGTTGCTGGATTAGTTGCTGAGACAGCCGTAAAAATCCGCCGTGCTCTACAATCTCACCGAGGACAACGCGGTCGAGGTGACCTACGTTGAAACAGAGCTCAACGAAATTTTTGACTAGTCTTGGATCATCGATGGACTCAGGCGTGAATTTGAGGAGCCAATCTACAAACCCGTTGGGAAAGAATGTACGCTCCACGTACACAGGAACATTAGCAAGTTGTATACTTGACGGACGAGATGATAATTGAGGTGTAGAATGAAACTCGCCTTCTGCGTATCCCATGTCTGAGTTGGCGATACTTTTTCTTTCCAGAAAAATATTGAGACTCTTGAAAACAGTATATCTCAATCTGCTGTTGCTTCTTAAGGGCAAGCTCATCAAGGCCCTAATCAATTCCTTTCCAATTTCAAAGCTATCTGCTCCTGAAAGGGAAATTAACATTTCATGTGCTAATTTGTTATCCGCCGCCAGACCCCTCAGTATAGCATCCTCAATATTGACCAACTTTGAACACCAGTTACACCAATCCTTATGATCCAAAATCTTCCCATACCCTATAGCCAATGAAATAAGCAGCTTATAGTCAGTAATAGAATCACAGTACTGAAGTATCCCGCACTTTATGAGGTCGCTAGTATGATCTAGAAAGTATTGGCTGATTAAGGATTCGCTAGGACCAATATGACACAGCAACGCGGAAATGCCACCTATACGAATGAACAATTCTTTGCACTCACCTGCCCTAGATTGGGCGTCATACGCAAACATATCGCCAATATGTTGCAATTGACCGTGCCTGCACAGATCAACCAAACACGACGCTATGCTGTACATATCACATTCTCCGTATATCAAATAGGGATTGCAGATTTCACTATTTTGCCGTAGCTGCAGAAGGCTGTGATGGCCACTTTTTGTGTCATGGCCCTTGAAGGGAGAAACGTCGACCTCCAGGAACTCGTGCCGCCAGTCCTCTCCTTCTTCTTCTTCTTTGAATTTTTCCAGAGCTGGCTTTTGAGTTTCACTTATCCATTCATGGGTCAGCAATTCCTGGGCGGTTGCTCTTTGGAAAACGTTTTTTTGAAAGCACGTTCGTATGAACTTTCGGCATCTGGAAGATAGATATTTTGGTGGTAGATACTCATCATGCACTATGGCATAACAGGCTGCTTCATTGAGCAAATTGTGAAATGGCGGGTTACCAGTTAATATCTCCACCACCGTAGCACCCAAAGACCAAATGTCACTTACTGTGGAGGCACCCTGCCCCATCATCACTTCAGGGGCCATCCAATTAGGGGAGCCAGCATAAGTCATCGCCATACTGTTGACTCTTGTTGACACACCAAAGTCCGCTAGTTTGACGACATTGTGGCCATCCAGCAACAAGTTGGCAGCCTTGATATCTCTATGAATGACACCCTGCTCGTGCAGATATTGCAGGCCACAAAGAGTTTGCTTGATGTAGGTTTTGCATTCCATTTCTTCCACTGGGCCTCTTTTGATCAAATCTCTCAGGGAGCCCTGAGAGCAGTACGCAAGTAAAATGAACAGTTGATGGGACTTTTGAATAAATCCGTGATATTTAACAATGTTCTCATGCTTCAGATTCTTAAGCAAATCTATCTCTAACATATGTTCATTCAGCTCCTCCTCTTCTTCATATTCTATGACTTTTATAGCGACCTGCTTACCAGTTTGTCTGTTCATCGCGCGATATACTATCCCGTAGGCACCCTTTCCGATAACCTGTTTCAGTGCATAGTGATGTGTATTCCCCGAGGACGAGGCGAGTTTTTGAGCCGGCGTAAGATTTACTCTTGTAGCCATACTACGCGTCACCTTTGGCTTGAACTGTAAACACCTAGTAGCCATGCCATTGCGACACTAACCGCTATAAATCATAAGCGCTTGCGTATAAAGTGAGCATAAGTTGTATATATTTGGGAGCCATTAGCTTGACACGATGAGAGAACTTAGTTTGTGAGTCTCGAGCAATTGGAACGCTTTCCTTCAAGGAGAGCTACATATAAGGGAGGTAATCATGTGAAATGGAGGCATTGCTAACTAAGAGGCATATCGTATTTTTTATTACCTCTCAGTCCTCAAAATCGCGGGAGAACCATTAGACTGGTAACATCTGAATAGTATTCCACGATAATTTGAATAGATGGAGGCCGGTCCTAAAGTTCCATCTGCCGCTAAGCTGACTGTCAAAAAAGGGCAGCACTCTTGTCTGTGACAATATAGTATAAAGTGATCGAAGAAATGTCAGAAATTTCCGGCTCGAACAGAATGTCTAGAGGTCTAGCATACCTGGCCGGTAGGTTTGAAATGCCGCGACATAGTTGGTAGCTCCACTTTGTATTATATCTAGGAATTTCACCCCTCTGAGAGATATTCTTTGTGCTATAATTTTGCGATGGTTCAGCACGAAGTGATGAATTCTATGAAGCAATATATCGCAGCGCGATGAACTGACCTGACCTTTTGTCGAAGCAATTGTGAATGCTGATGGCTGAATGTCATTAGGGAAGATAAAAATTGTAGGAAGATGTTGCCCTGCCAATTCTGTATCATCGTTCAATCATATAACTTTTGAACGGTGCATGGGTTACGCTTAAAGAGTTCCCGTCGCCACTAGTTGACTAAACACTAATACACATCCCAAACTAGGATTTGTTTTGCTGTCTTTGGAGCGCGCTTGTTGACTGCTTAAACAGCAATGACCTTGGAGAAGAGGAGGAGAGAAGTTGCCTTGCATTGAGCATTAAAAAATATGAACTACAATACTAATGTACTTTAAAAGACATCAATATGCTTGTCTTTACAAAGGTTAACACATTATCGCATCAAGAGCACGGGTTGAAGCAACGTATATCGGATTGCTTCTCCTTTTCAGTTCAAGCGTGACACATACCTCAAGTCCGCATTTCTGACTATACAATTTACACAACAACGGCGTACAAAATCAAAGATTTAACAGCTGAGTTAATCATACCATTGGAAATGCTTTCCTTAGATCTGAAAGAAATGCGGAAGTGCATTTAGGCAGACTTTAATGTCATAGCTTCTTGTGTGATTATCATAACATCATGCATTGGTAATTTGCAAAAGCCACCAGTCCACCATTTGGACCTGAGAGAGACGACGGAATACAGAACAATTTTGGAACACGCACCACTGAACTGAACGGCTCCCTGCCGAATCCTTGGTAGGCTTTCTATAATCCGACCCGCTTGCAAATGAGAAATTAAGGTTGAACTGAATCTAAGGCTAATACTAAGACTCCAAAACTAATTCCTTTTCCCCTGCTATTGGCCATTGTATCAATTTGTTAGATTATGCGTAAGACCACTGGCGGGCGATGCCAAGAAGTTGTCAAACACCATGTGGAACTTTTAAAAAATCACTCTTTAAGCGGAACAGTTCAAGAGTCCGTTATTTATCACTTCTAGACCTAACTGTAGAGCTAGTAGGGAGGCAGCTTCAACTGTGAGCTTTTTTTCGTTTAGGTGGCCCCTAGCATCTCTTTATTTACCTACCACCCGAAACATGTATGATGGATGGTATTCAAATGAGCCTGTGATGCAAATAGTACTTTTGAATAGACAGGAAAGGTTAAACCTCGAAAGTTAGCATGTGCTCAATAGTGGCAGGCAGTTGCTCCTCATGCGGGAAATGAGAGAGACTCGGCTACTCATGAAAGCTACGATAATATTTATCCAATGAAAGCGACACTATTCCATCCACATGATGACATCGGGCTATGATAATATTTTGCTTTAACGTATACTGGTGATATGAACGGAGTCTGTCCGCCAGGGCCAAGCTTACCTTCAAAAACTAGCTAGGAAAATATTGGAAAAGAAAAAGAACCAAACAAACGCTTTTTTTTGGCATTGAAGACAATTTTTAGATCTACCAAATCGTCATGAGAAGCTCACGAACTCAACGATAAGAAAGCTCCCACCAAATGCTGACATTAGATTTGTCACTCTATACTAAAGATTCACTTTCATCAAAACAAAGCACGTATTCTTCAATCGCCTGTAGCGCAGAACAAGTACAAGACGAAGACATTTCCATAGCCATTTTATGCTTTAATGACCGAACGCAGTTTGAGACAAGGATCTCCCTCTAATGTGCCGCTGAGTGAGTCTCCTTTGCCCGGGGATTCTGCTGAGTCGGCCCTGCCTTCCAATGCCCTATCCTCAGTAGTCCCAGAGCCCATTTATGTGTCGAGAGAACAATCCAGTGGGGTTTTGGCCAAAAGCGGTCTAAGTGCACTGCAGCATACTCTAACCAGCTTGAACGTGTTTCAACATCTTCCCAGGGATTCTGTTATAGGCGTGGACGACCTCACTCGCATGAAGATGGCATTGCTCAGCGGTATACCCGAGGAAGTCAATTGGGCTCTACGGAAGTACCTTTCCTACAGTAACAAGGCACCATATATGATTAGTTTGAGAGAGAAGAAGTATCTTTTACCACTGTTAACCCAGCTGATCACAGGGGCGAAACCGCTATTGCAGAAATTAGATATGCCCTTGAACGCAAATCGCGACATTCCTCACATACAGAGATGTCTCAACACGATTCTGATACTACGAAATATGGCACAGGATGCCGAATCTACTCAGATCTTGGCCCTGGATACTATAGTTAAAGACTTTATTCTTACAGTGCTGTTAATGGCAGACTCTGTGAACAAGGGCTCCTTTTTGCTTTATTCGCAAAATGCTCCGTTTTTCAACGAGCTACTCCACTACGTGATTGACTTAATGGAAGCTATTTCGTCGTACATTGCACCTGCGAGAAAAGACGACTTATATTTCCAGAATATGGTATCCATTCTGACTGACACGAACGACCGCTATATGGTGATTTCAATTCTACGGTGTCTATCTAGACTGCTGGTTAGATCTAAAGCCGACGAGGAAAGTGCTGCTGATAATCTTCATGATGATATACTTGATCTAATTGCTTCTTATCTGTTGGTAGGTTGCGATAGCGAGTTGATTATGGCATCCTTGGATTTTCTCTACCAGTATGTCCTACCTGGTAATGAGAGAATAACGACGCTTTTAAAAAGTGAACGAAGGTTCGCCATTCTGTCAGCTGCTTTGCCTAATCTGCTGACATTTGGGGTTCCGTTACCAGACTATGAGAGGTTCAACAAATCCAGCATTAGATTGATCCCAAGAGTAAGACCTGCAGCACCAACTGAACCTCCAAAGTTAGATAAAAGGCTATTCTATGAGGTGCTCGAATTGAACGAACCCATGAGATCCACTGCCTGGTTGAGATCATGTTTCGAACCAGTTCAAGACGCAGAAGTTACACAAATAAGTCTTTGGAGAGGTTACGAATCTGAATTTTCTCAAGCTGTTAAAGATTCTGGAAGAAAACTTCTCCCGGCTGTTGAATTCATCAAAAACGTCTCGAATACTTTTGAAAATGCATCCGCGATGGTTATCACAGACCAGGTTACAAACAAGAAAAGATTTGTGATAAAGGGCATCCAGCCTCGAAGTTATGCTGTGTCAATTGCCGAAGGGGATGCTGCGGCCCATACTTCTGGAAAACAAGCCGTTACATTTCTAAGTCCGACAGATGGCAGCATACACGAGGCAACTCAAAGTGCTCTTCCTAGCATTCAATTTCCCACAAAGTTGTCTGACGTTTCGAAGGCCAGCGCGACCTTCCTTTGCCTAATATCTAATGACAATGAAGGCTTTGGGTTTAGTTTCTGTAAAAGAGTGAAACCAATTATTCTTCATACCTTGGCTGATGTTCCACCACTTAACACAGCCCTAGCTGAATACATGGACAACATTCCTGTCAATTAAAAACCTTGTGGAATATGTCTACAAATGGCGTTTGTCAAACATTAGATAATCATAATTCATAAATTAAAGTAAAATGCTGATATTAAAAAAGGTGAGATAGATCATTGTGGCCTTGAACTTGCGATACCGTTGAAAATCTGGGACAAGTGGCTATGCTTCAACCTTCGTTAAATATCTTAAGGGCCAACCGCACTTACATAGTTGCCCCTTCAAGTTTGTAAAGCTTTTTGAGGGTAGCCTCGAACTTCTGAGCCTTCGCCGCGCTTTCCTCATTGATTTCGTGGTGATAAAACTTCCCTATTGATTCTATAAGCCTCAAAAGCTGCTTAGGTTGGAAAGAAAACTTAAGGTCGTTCTGGAGGTAAATCACTCTAGTGTTTGAATTGAGGTAAATAGTTTCAACCACGTTGTTGAAAAGCGTATCTATGGCAGATGGTTTGACCTTCTCATAAATATCCAACAGCTTGTGCACATCTTCCTCATTCATTTCTGGGAGCTTTAGAAAAGACTTGAACCTGAAATAATTGGTTAGTTTTTGTAGCATGGAGCTACTAGCCTGCAGTCCGGCGAAATCAACAAATTGTAAAGATGCATGCAGATTATTCAACAGCTGATCAGCGATCTCGATGTTAACTGCTCTCTTGACGTCGGGTTCCAGCTTTTGAGTCATCTCTTCAGTAAGCGTTTGATACAAGGCCACCATAGAGCTAAAGGTCTCTTGCGTCGAAAGTACATTGGCCAACTGCAGTGTGTTTTCAACTTCATCCAGCTGTATCATCCGTTTTTCAAAACTACGCAGAAATACCGCAAATGAAAGCAAGTCGTTATCCTTGTGACCAGTCGTGCGGCTCGAAGTTCTTAAAAGCTTTATTGCCTCTTCAACTTTCAAATTGTTGATTAAGTACTCAGCATGAATTGCAGTAGCGTCACTTGCCAAACCCTTCTTGAATTGTTGAAAAAGCGTTTTGTACTGCAAGAAATTTCCTGATCGAACACAAGCCTTCAACAGGATCGCAACATCCAGCACGGGGCAGCTGGAGTTCAAAGCAACAATTTCAGAATACAGCTTATTCCGGTAGAGCTCATGGTATATGTATGCAATACTCGCTTTGAATTCTGCCTGCTCTGCAATACCCTTGAAGCGCTTGGGAAAATCAATTCGCTCAATCAAAAAGCATATATCAGAAGTGTTTTTGGCCAAGCGTAGAATGGAAGCATCCTTCAAATGAGGCAAAATTTTGGAAAAGAGTGGATGCTTCAGCACTTTATCATTCAAATCCTTGCCGAAGGTTTTGACCACCAAACAATTGGAAAAAAATTTGATTTCTTGGTCATCAGGGCATAGCTCCAATCCTTTGGTAACTGTTTCGGTATCATTAACTCGCATAGTGACAAGCTGCTTGTACGTGTCGTAATCGAAACAATAATCTTCCTTTCGTAACCTATCGTATGTCTTAAAACCGGTGCTGAAAGAATTTCTCAGCATAGGACCAAGGCACAGAGGGTACGACTTGTCCCAATCGCCGGGATGAGCAAAATGGTCGACAATATCTTCCGATAAACCAATCACTTTAGCAGCCTGAACAGCGGTACCGCTTATCATATTAGGATCCAAACTCAACCTCTTGTAGTTAATCATTAGCTTTTCAAACCTTGTGTTAAGATTGTCTCTGAACTGTGCTAAAAATTCGTTCTCCATGGTGGAGTAGTAGCCTTCTAAATCATGGAGGCGGCAAATTACCAAGGCATGAAGCTCTATATTTTTGCTGTATTTTTCGATTGTTTGTGGAGAGCTCCACAAACTTTGAAAACATGCGATGAGACCGCTGTAATTGACCAGTCGACTCTCTGATATATCGAAGGCTTTACAACAGTTCACGAAAAAAGTTGTGGCCGCGACCTTACTCAAAATGACCTGAGATTGGTAACTATCGATGAGGCCATTTAAAAACTCGAATTTATCTTGCCCTTTAACAAGCAGTCGACCGTGACAATCAATAAATCGTATGAGATAATCATCTGGACACCGAATACTCTTCAGAAATTGGAACACATACGGGTACACGCCCGGCTCAAATACGAACTCTTTTACCATTGACTCTTCAAGTAAATTCATAATTGCTTCAGTGTCCTTTAATTGCAAGGCGTAGTCAAGAAAAGAACTCAAAGTAAGCTTTGTGTCGGTAGCAAAAAGCAATTGTTCGCTCAAAGTAGGTTTGTCTGTTCTCGACTCCCTCATCATTGGGAGCATGTATGCGTATATTTTCTTGGCTAATGGCCAGTTTCCCAAACTGTTCGAGAGCATGCTCAAATAGAAGTCGTAGGAAAATTCTGGTATCCATGGAAGTGATTTAAACTCGTACCAAAGATCATAAGCACGCTGAGAATCCATCTTACTGACAGACGTCAAGAAACATGAAAGGATTAATGACACATTCGAAGCTAGTCCCACTTTGTCTTTGGCCTCCGACAATACCGTACCCAGAAGTTTTATGGCGAGAGCGGTATTTCCGGTTTCCACTAAAGCAGACAGCACTGAGGCGTACACTTCAAATCGATGCCTTTGTAGATTAGTATCCGCAACACAAGCGTTTCTGAACTCCTCATACAAATTCTTTACCGCAGCACTGTTATTTGTGAACTTAGCATATGAAAGTAAAGCCACATAATAGAAGGAGTCCTTGAAATAGAGCTTAGACTTGTGCAAAAAGTTTTGAATATAGTCAAGTGTAACGTAACCAGGATATAAATTCATAGCCAATAGTGAGCAATCCAGTACCTCTTTAGAGAAATCACTAGTCTTGTTGGTGTTAGAAGCCTTCAAAAGGTCAATGGCAATTTTGTAGAAATCACCTCCGTTGGTATTTCCTAAATCATGGGCTAGGATCGACCCTTTCAGCAACGTTCCAATCACTGCATTATAAATTTGTTCCGAGGGCTTCATCTTATTGTTTATCAAATCCTGGTAGCAGTTCAGCAGCTGGAACATACGATTATCCACGTTGTCATTGTCTAGGTCACGTCTGCTCACAGACTCGATAACAATCTCATAGATCTCTACTGTTGGTATAATACTGTTTCTCTGCAAAGCTTGATAGTGCGCATTGATACTGTTATAGTCACCACAGTCAAAAGCTTTTTTGATCTGCTTAGTTTGGGTATCCAGAAACGTTTGAGGGTTCAATGATTCTTCGGTATCGGGTTCCCATGGAGAAACACGCGGGTCTGTTCGGGAATCAAAAGCAACATCGTGGACTGGAAGTACACCCGGCGCATCATGAGTCAGTTGATCTTGGATCCCAGTATCCAGGGTCTCAATGCTTTTCTGACCAGCGTTAATGTCTGTGGCGGCACTTGTAACACCTGGAACAACATCCTGACTGCGTTGACTAGTACTATCAATAGCACTACTAGAGAAGTAGCTCCTAGACAGCCTTTCATTGATTTCCATTTGTCTGTTATGCGGATAATGAGTATACGAGTCATTGCTATTGTGGGATCGGAACCGACTCAGCGAGTGGGCCCTTGGTGCCGTAGAGGAGCTTGGAGTCGCTCCGAGACTTGCTCTGCGAGATTCGCGACCCCTCTTATACTCACGCGGCAACAGGGATCCATCATGCCTCCCATGAGCTGGTGTCTGGCTTTCTTCCGTTTTTTCTTTCTCCAGCGCGAGTTCCACATTGTTGTAGTTCACGTTGGCACCCACTACTGGGTTCAGACCAACGGTAACATTGTGCGACGATGGGATGCAACTTTCTTGACTTACCAGACCCTGGTTACGGCGCAAATACTGGTACGAGCTTTCAAAGAAGGCCGTGGTTTGCTTCTGCGCCGAAGAATGGTAGCCTTTGGAGTAGAACTTACACTTAAACGGCTTAAATACCATGACGGCTATTCGGGTGGGGCTAGTATCTATAACGCTTAAAACAGTGTGCCTCCTCCTCCCGTTCTATAATATCTTGAAAGCTTTACAACTGTAACCTTCGAACCAAGCGAATATGACTGATAGATAGATTAATTGATCTTTTTTCAATAATTTTCTTAAGAATGATGAGATGATTACATACGAGAGTATATTTGATTCTATAAGCTTGACAACTAAACTTACTCAGGGAATTCGACCAGCAGACCATTACAAGCCTTCCATAACACTTTTATTAGCAAATGAGAATTCCGATTAGCTGACTCGTATATATCCTGATGAATTTCATACAATTGCGCCGCTCATGTAAGTATTCGATTCTAACACATACATCTTGCAATTGTAGAGAACTTATGTACATAGGAGCCCACAGATCCTATCCGGTTTGTCAATGGCGAGTTACGAGGATAAAAGCGGGAAAAAAGCCACATGTTAAAACAACTCAAAGCCTCGCGACAACCGAGACAGAGCAACTCGAACGCACAATCATGGAGTGACAGCGTACTCTCTTCTGAATCTGTCATCAACACTGGTTAAGTAGTATACACCAGATTGCAAATGATCAATGGAGCCTTTTGGTTGGAAGCCCTTTTGGAGGTGGGCGTCTTCTCTAAGCTTAATGGCCTCCTCGTAACCCTCTGGAGACTCTGTGGTTCTGGATTGCAGCCTTTTGTCGAAGTTTAGCACGTCGGTGATATACTTGATATCACCAACAACGCGGCAAGAGAACATGGAAGACGCCAAGCCTGAGCCGTATGAGTAGAGACCCACGCGCTTATTCTGCAGCGCGTCCGATCCGACGAAAAAGAGCAAAGACGCTAAGGCGGCGTAAACGGAACCGGTGTACATGTTACCAGTGTTAGTGGGGACAACCAAAGAAGGTGCGACCTTTTCCTTTTGCTGGGCCTTGGCCACGCCCACGAATGTTTTCTCAACGGTCTTGTCAGTCAAGCTGGCAGCGTAATCTAGGGAAGCCAACGACGCATCAACATCAGGGTATAGGGCTGGGTTGGCTCTAAAGTCATTGTACAACAGTCTAGCGTAGGATTTGGCAACCAGCTTGCAAGTTGGGACGTGGAAAACGTTGTAATCGAAGAATTCGGAGGCGTTCACAGCGTTTGCGCCAGCGGCCTCCTGGGAAAGGCCCTTGGCAATGGCCTTCTTGGAGTAGGACTGGTAGCACTTGTCCAAAGCGCTCACGTAACAGCTCAAAGAAAAATGGCCATCCACGTAAGGGTACTCGCTTGTGAAATCGGGCTTGTAGAAATCGTAAACGTGCTCCATGTGAGAGCCTCTCACGGAGTCAAACACGATAGGGGCGTCTGGACCAATCAACATGGCTACCGTACCAGCACCTCCAGTGGGTCTGGCCGCGCCCTTGTCATATATGGCAATGTCACCACACACCACCACGGCGTCGCGGCCGTCCCACGCAGAAGATTCGATCCACGACAAACTGTTGAACAGGGCGTTGGTACCACCGTAGCAAGCGTTGACGTTGTCAATACCTTCCAGATCGCTGTTTTCACCAAATAGCTGCATCAACACTGACTTGACGGACTTAGATTTGTCGAGCAGCGTTTCGGTTCCGACTTCCAATCTTCCGATAGACTGTGGGTCCACGTTGTAGTTTTTCAGTAGCTTCGATAGCACCGTCAGACTCATGGAATAAATATCTTCTCTGTCGTTAACAAATGACATGTTTGTCTGACCCAAGCCAATGGTGTACTTGCCCTGCGAGACACCGTCAAACTTTTCCAGATCGGCTTGGTTGACGCACTGTGGAGAGATTTCATGTTAGTATTGGAAGAAATGACAAGCATTCCCACGCTATTGCGTTGTGGGTGCTTTACCGCGTTTGTGTATGGAACATACCTGCGAGGGAATGTACACCTCGAAGCCCTTGATACCGATGTTCTGCGGTCTAGGAGGCTGATCGGCAGTCTTTTGCTTTTTCAATTGATTTTGCTCGGTCATCTTAGAACGATCTATAATGGTGATAATTGGCCTTTAGCGCTTGTAAGCTAATCAAGTATCAGTCTTGGGATGATAACAAAGAGAAATGGCCTGCTTGTTTTCTTTTTTGGGAGAAGTTGGACTATAATTTCTGCGATAATGAAATTAGTCGACTTTCTGACAATTGTGCTAAACTTTGCTGGATTTTGCTGATCTTTCGATGGTGTTTTCCGGCTTCTGTTACTGTTCAACCAACCTATTTTCGTTGAACTTTCTCTGTTGTCTTTATAGCGCCAGTTAGCCCTGGCACGAAAAAAAATTGTTAAACGACGAGATACGCGAATACGAGGATGGCAAGTACAGGACTCGTAACGACAGCGCATGAGCCTGAAACTAAAAGCAAGCATTGGACGCCAGTAGGCCATCAGACACGATGCTAGCTAGAGCTTCTAAGTTCCAGAGGGACAAGAATGTTGTTGGCAGTATTGGCTGACCTTGCTGGACTGCTCGTTTGAAATTTTGATAGATATCGAAAAGGATCTTCTGAGTGAGTGATAACGGGGTTTAGAAATGAGTTTTGAGTTGTCTCTATCGGGTCTGCATATATGGTGTGTATTTATGGGCCATCGCTGCTATCGATACATATTTTTGTTCAGGAAAATCTTGGTGTAACCGGGTCTTGAAAATCCCCCAACCTCACCCACCTTTGGACTCTCGAGTTATTTTTAAAGGTCGAAATGGCGGGAAGTGTCGCTGCTACGCCGCCATAGCATTCTTCTTTTTGCTGGCGTTACCAATATCACTTCATTCCACTCTGACACTACGCTGATGTTCATAAAAATGCTACCCGATTCTATTCGCCCAGCACTAAACCGTCCTTCTCGTAGGTCTAGCAGACGGATGGTTTATAGGACTCCGCTATGATTTTAATACTTTCGCTCGCAGCTAACAACTGTTGCTTGTGAGGCTCCCCGGATGCCGTGGAACTTTGATATTCTTGACGACAAGTATTAATTATGACTCTCCCTATTCGTGGAAATCGAGGCTTCAGCAGACCCCTACACACGGTAATAGTACTTGTCTATTTATGCCAGTATAAATCTGCTGCAATGCGCGACTTCTAAATCCTGGAAGGGTCCCCAACCTCCATCTGACAATTGGCAACTGGTCTTCAAACATTGCTAGCCTTGACTATACAAACCGTGAGCTTCTTATAATCAATTCCGCACGGATTGCTACAGAGTCGGGCACCGGCCATGCGGTTTGCTCTACTTCACAAGTAATATATGTTGGTAAGCACGAAGATGCTTCCACCAAGTGGAAAGTGTCACAATTTTTTAACGACACACAAGTATGAAGTGACTGTGTAAACAATGTGAGAGTAGTTTCACCAATAGCTGCTGGTGAGGCAGGTGGATTAAATGCATTTTCAGTCATACATTTGCATCTTCATCCACCACTCCGCATCTTAGAAGCGGAAAGGTTTGGTATTGGTGTCCCATTGCTATTTTACAGTAATACGATTATTTTCATATCCATGAAAGCTTGTCGAGTACCAGCAATTGCAGAGTGACAAGCAGTTGAAACACAATTGGACGGAGTTCACGGAGTTCATAAGGAAAATCGCCTTTTTATGGAAAGGAGTCGGGTGAGCAAATTTCAGAAACCGTTAGAGAAGATCAGTCCAACCACCAGCAAGGTTGAGTATCTTTTCTCTGGAGCAACAAAATCTGTTTCAACAGAGGATTCCTGCATTCGTGAGTCATTTGACAGCGATGGGACGCTACTTATGGGTGCCATCCACGAGGTGAAGCTCGGGATACTTTGGAAGTCGGCCTCTGTAATCAATCTTATTAGGTCGCTGTGGCATCATCGTGCTGACTTTTGACAGCGCCCAAGCGACTTGGTTTAGGAGCCACACGGCCGGCCTCGAAGACACGAACATCAAAGATAGAACTGCCTTAGGCAACTGCTGATACTCCTGAATGAAGGGCGTCATCTTGTCCTCGTAATTTCTCAAAGCTTTACCGATGTCGTCACCATGTTGGGCCAGCTCGCCCGTCAGCGTGTACGCCCCAAGGAGACCCAGGGTTGTACCCAACCCAGTGAAAGGACTCGGGCCATATCCCGAGTCCCCAACAAGAACAGTTCGGTCTTTGAAAAGCGTTTTGAGCTTGATCTGGCCCAATTTAGTAGCATGGAAGTCGTCCGTACTCACAATGCCTTTCTGAAATCGATCCTGCTGCCATTCAAAGCCGTCAAGAGTCGCAGCAAAGGCGGCTTTTTGAGCAGCAATGGATTGATAATAACACTCGTCCAGCTGGGCACCGTCACCCCTCAAAAAAGAAAAGAACTCCGGTGGTTGGGCGATCACTGGGTCTGGTAACCATCATTTTCTTCCCCGTGCTGAAAAACACTTTGGCAAGGCTGCCTTCTTCTTTGATTCTTGGGATGCTGAAGTACGCACCATGTAGACCCATAGGATGAAAAGAGGCAGCACTGGCTTCTTCCCCGAACATCATCCGCCTGGTGCGCGAGGCCTGGCCGTCTGCGCCAATTACTAGATCGTAACGGCCACTGTGTTTGCTGGATGAAAACGTGACGTCGACGGGACCCTGAGGAGTTTGGTTTAGTTTCTCGACAGTTTCCTCGAACTTGTACTGCAAGCCGTGTCTGTAACCCTCGAGGCACTTCAGCTTTGCATCCTGCTGGATGCTTGCATCGTACAAAATTCTGACCAAATCTCCACGCATCAATTCAAACTCGCTCGTCAAAGTGAGTCGGCGCTCGTCGGAGGGGCTGACCCCAAAGAAAGCCATTTGACCATCGTTGGCGTCCACAACCTCAAGCCCCGTTTCGTTAACACAGCAGGCCTTGACTTTATCCAGCAGACCCATCTTTTCGAGAATGAAAGGCGCCTCATTTTTAAGGTCGATTTGCTGTCCAGCGGAACGTAGTGCGCATCCACGTTCTACGATTGTGATGTTGTGCCTGTAGTTCGCTTTTTGAAGGAGGAAAGCTATAGCTGGTCCGCAAACGCCTGCACCAACGATTAATATGTTGAGAGGTCTTTGGACGCCAGTTGCGAGCGTCGTAGACTGCACCATTTGCGACGATAGAGTAAGAATCGGAATTCGTCAAAACAAAGCCGACCTCGGGCTTGAAAGAAGAGTAAGAAAGACCCTGTTTCCTGACACGCCTATCGATAGCCTCAATTACTGTCCCCCACTACTGTCGATATAAAAGTTTTGAAGACGTGGGCTCAAAAAAAACCTTTGAAGCATAAGTGGGTGCAGTCTGTCTGCCAGTTGACCGATACTGGCGTCGAGGAATGTCTCCGGCCTCAGAGTTGGACTATTGTCGTATCGTTTCTTTCTTTGTGATGGCCGGCTCTCTCTGAAAAGTCGCCAATTGCCTTTATCATGTGACCAGAAAATGAAAGATTGGATAAATCAAGTCACGTGCTGATTAGAGGGGATCATGGTGATGATGCTCTTAAATGGAACGAGAAGCTTGCGCGTAAAGACGTTTGCAGTGTTAGTATAGGCCGCTTCCAAGAACACAAGCCGTTCTCATCTTCTAAATCATAGGTGGTGTCCAGACGCTGGACCTGGAGGGCTTGAAAAGGGGTATGATCAGTTTTCGGTCCTCATCACGTGACACATGAAGTCCGAATGAATGGAGCCGCGAGGACACACAACATTCAGTGGTACCCTAGCCAGCTGCAGAGCCGTGCCTCAGCTCCCCAGGATCTCATTAAAGCACACCAGAGGCACTGGGACTTGATTTCTCCAATAACCTTTATGGGTATGGTTAGAAACTCTGATTTTAATCACAACACACGCTACCAGAGGGTGTCACATGCCAAAATATACTCTACTCAACACAAGGATTTAATGTGTAGATCAAACCACGCTTGTATTCTGACTGCCCATGGCTAGCTAGTACGCGATGAGTAATTTCCGTCAGTCCTACTAATACTTGAACTCCATCTGGGGGCTGAGCCTCAGCTGTTGCTGAAACGCCATCTTAAACCGATTGTTGACATTATCGTGTTACCTTTGGTTGCTTATGAAGATCTGCACGCCATCAAGCTTAAGAATGAAAGCTAGTTACAGGCTACTTATCCAGTTGGTATCGTTAGCATTCTTCAATTTTGACCTACTTCCTTGGATATCGAGCTCACTTTTGTTCTGGTCTACCCGGCCCCTGTTTTTGTATAGGCACGTCATATTAACGCACGGGTTTCGCATTGTTTTGTTCTCTTTAGCTAGGCTAAGACGGATTCACTCAAGCCATATTACCGGTGTCTCGCGGTTACGTTGAATTTCCTTTGACAATGTGAGAGCTTGTCATTCTTGTTATTACTCAGTCATTGTCTCTAGTCCTGCCATTCCAGGACCGTGAATTAGGTACGGTGATAATTAGCATGACGACTTGACGCCACTAAACATTCGTGGTCTCTTGGCCCAGTTGGTTAAGGCACCGTGCTAATAACGCGGGGATCAGCGGTTCGATCCCGCTAGAGACCATTTTATATTTTTAATACCTAATGCACCGATGCTATTTGCATTCTATTTTTTCAGATGCCTGGCATACGCGCCCGGTTGCTTCCTCGTAAAATGATTCCAAAACTATACTATGTGCGATACTACTTTCATAATTTAAAAAATGTCAGGAAGACCTTCGAAGTTTCTTCCTTTCCTCACCTTCCAGTATTCCTCGTTGAATTTCCAATACTTCTTTTTGGTCACGGGGTGCTCAGTGTTGACGAACCACTTAGGCTTGTATTCAACATGCTCTTTGTCTCTTCTCTTTCTGGCTGCTCTCTGCTTCTGCTCAACACGATCTTTTTCTTTGGCGGCATCATCATACCTTCCTTCCTCCATCGCTCGTTGGTCAGGGCGCAACCGAGTATCGGTAGTCGGAATCCATTCCAATAGTTTTGGCTGAGGAGCATTTAAAGACACTGCATATTGGGTGAGATTGAAAGGCATATCGGGTCTATCGTGCACATGCCATACTAAGAATTTGGATCCATTAGTATTAGGTCCGTCATTTGAGTGTGAGAAAGAGCTTTTCGACTTTTCCACTGACATTTCTTCAGATGAATTGGGCTTTAGCACCTTTTTGGCATATAGATACTCGTTCCAGTGGCCACCAAAGACCCATTCTTTACCTCCATCCTTATTGTACACCTCCCCTTTAACCTCATACGCGTTAGACGACCTCCAGCCACGTGCCTTGAAGTGGATCATACAACGGTCCCCCGTCTTATGGTTCGTTATTTCAACATCGCCGTGGTTGTCAACTTGTGGGTTCCCAACGAGAATCCCAACAACCGTATTGTTAGGCTTCTTCCAAGTGTACAGCTCTTCTTCACCCTCCGAATCCGGTCTCATGTTTAAGTACCAGAGGCCTAAGTGCTCAACCTCAAAAGACCTACCGTTAAAGTTGGAGTCCACGCGAGATTCACCCCAGAAATCCCACTTGGCAGATTCCGACCAAGTTGCTGAAATAGGTGGATGATGCGATACTTGTTCAGTAAAAAATCTGAAGTTTTCGTCAGGTCTCGAATATTCGAAAGTCTCACCTAAGATCGGATTGAAGGGTTTGGCCACACGCTTTGTGGTTGAAGAGTATGAAGATACAGAGAATACCGCAACGTAGAGCATCCTCAACGTAGAATCTTCAAACCCTGCAGCTTTCGTCAAGAGTGTCGAGTATTCCAGATCTTCTGCAACTCTTTGAAGAAGAGATGTGGGCTCATTGAAAGTGACAGGTAAAGTCATTCTAGTCATATCCTTACCAATCATTGACTTCAACACAGACCACAGACTTAACTTAGGGCGATCATCTTGGCTCAGGGCCAGCTTTTTTCTTAGCCCATCCTCGTAGCCTAAAAAGGAACCTTCTTGGTTGATATTTTCTTGCTTCTCTTCCTGAGGTTTGGAGTAAGCTTTGTGCATGAGCTTCTTGCTTCCATCCTTACTCGACTTCGATGTAGATTTTTCGTTACTCGTATCGCCGTAAGGTTCACTGGCTTTTACAGTGTCACTTGCTGAGTGTTCAGTGAGGCCAGAATGGGTGACACCTTGCTCAAAGTTACTGGGAACGTCGGTCTTTTGCTCAGAGGGAACATCAGAGGGGGCGCCAGACAGAACATCAGATGATTGTTCGTGATTACTCATCTTCTTCGAACGCTCTTTCTTGACACTAGAATTTTTTTCTACTGTCTCATCCCCCTTTCTGGCACCTGAGTCCCGAAGCGATTCACTTTCTTCAGCGTCAAAGAATTCATCGGTCTCTGACTCTTCTCCATCTTCTTTATTTGAGTTAATGAAGTCGGCAATTTCTTCTAACGGCTTGGTATTTTCCGAAGCTGGGACATTCGAGTCATCATCTTGCCTACCACTGGTATCTGTTGCTTCTTGACCCGCTTCAGTTATCTCTAACAACTTTTTTTGCAGCAGTTTTTTGAGATTTTTTCTTTCTACATCAAGCGAAGCCAAGCGTTCCGACTTTTCGTACAGCTCCAGCTCCAGCTCTTTTACCGAACGTATCCATAATTGATTCACATCCTGTTGTTTCTGAACAAGCTTGATCAACTTTCTATCTCTCATGGAAGTCATCGAGCTGTAAGAAGTGAAATTTTTGGATAGGGAGTTCAACGACTTTTTAATGATATCCATTTCACTAACATCTGGTACTCTGCCATTGAATAACTCCGCTAAAAAGGCAACTTCCATCGTGATTGACCTCTGGATCATAGAGAGTTCCTGATGATGTAATCCAGTGTCTAATTTCAATTCCTCATTCTCGAGGTCCTCAGTGGTTTCGTCCTTTAGGTAATCCTGCCCGCTTTCTACCTCAGCCATATCGTCAAAGTTATTTCCCGAAGCCAAACTCTCCGCTCTAGAATCATTGTAGTTGTTGAGTGAGATGTCTAACGAAGTTCGGTTGGATTTGACCTTGGAAACATATTCTTTTCCTCTAGCGGTGAGATTTTCGTTGATATCCATATCTCCTGATGACATAGATGAAATGGAGCTGACAGAGGGCTGAGGATGATGGGTCCGAGGCTTGCGAGCAGCATTCGAGTGAAGACTTTGTACGCTGGGGGCGTTCAAGTGATTAGCCGACTCTTTAACTTTGGACTCCGCACTGGCACCAGTGGTTTCGCTGGCGTTCTTGTTACCACCTCCCGACTTCATCAGCCTTTCGCGATCTTTAGCAAACCTGATCGCACCTTGCACAGCCCATACCCATCTGTTTGTTTCAACCGGATGATTTCCCTTCAGGTGCCACCTTACTGTACCATTAAATCCACCTATGATCTCAAATTTGAGCTTTTCAGAAGAATCTAGATGTAAATAGCATGTTGACATGTTAAGAGAGCCACGACAAGCATTCTTTGTATCGTCTTGATCTTTATAATAAGAAAGCGTGCCATCAGGACTCAAAATGAACCAACGTAAGCGGTAGCCTTGAGCGAAGTTTGTCCATTTGCGCAAATACCCCTTATAAGTTGGGGGTTCATTTAAGTTGTTTGCTACCTCGATCACGCTCTGTTCTCGAGCGGCTTTTTCTAGCATGCTTTTCAATTGCTGTTCAGCCGTTAAGTTTGCATTTGAAGCTTCGTTCACCGGGGGGACCTTACCCAGTAGGTCCACGGGTAACTTGCCTCTGCGGTCCCTTTTGAAGGGATCACCACCATGGTTGAGAATCCATTTACACATCACCAAATCTTTCTTCTTCACAAACTCATGCAAAACAGTATCACCGGTTTGCGGGTCAGTGCCATTGATGTCCAAGAGCTCCGAGTTTCTTGGTTTTGCTAAAATCGCTTCCAAATGTTCACAGTCACGATTGACAAATGCACGTCTAAACTCCTGAGCAACCTCGCCCAGATATTCAGAGCGCTTCATTTGCATCATCTGGGCAATGTTGAGGTTCTTGCACATCTCAATTGGTTGAAGCCCAGAATTGTTGAAGATGCAGTCATCGATTTGTGGGAGGTCCATGAGCAAGTTCACCACATCTCCGCGAGATTGGTATGCACCCAAGTGTAGCGCAGTGTTTCCATCGGGATCTTGGTGGTTCACATTCAACTTTATTTTCTCGTCGGTCAGCCAATTAGCTAGAATGTCCTTGATCAGTTGCAAAGGGGCCACCTGCACAGCATAATGAAGAATCAACTGGGCTACCTCCCTCACACTCGCATCTTCAATAGGATGGAAGTAAGTTTTCAAGAGCTTGTCAAGAGCTGAGAAGTCACCCTCGCGCAAGGCTTCCAATAGCTTTAGCTTAAGCAAAGGCTTGCTAACCGGATGGTGATCTGCCATCTTAACCACCGAACAGAGTTGCCACTCTTTGTTATTCCAGTTCCAGCTGACTTGTTTTGAATAGCAGTAAACAAGTAGACTCTTATTATCTCACCGAGCGCCCTTGTATAGAATGGTACCTTTTGACAACGTTTGCTAAAGTCGGGCTTTCTTCGTAATTGCTCTAATTTCCTTCAAAATACCTACAAACGAGCTGTGGACAGAGTAATTGACACTATTGCAAAACGTACGTACTTAGAAGCCGGGAGTTTGATCCCACATGATCAATTCTATCTTGAGGTTGCGAATTGTGCAGAGATGGCCTTTAGCTTTCATTCGTTGTTGGAAGTCTCATAAAGTTGCCGGATGTCACGAAAAAACTGCTCAAGCAGATAGGCAAGTCTAGCCGTTTGTCGGTGCTTCGAGGTAAGCACTATGGTGATGGTCTTATCTCTCATAATATAGCCTATCCCGAAGCCATTGGCACAAACGGGGCCAAAGCCAAAGCTTTGAAGGCTTGGATTGCCACAATTGGACGTGCTGATGACGCTGGTATTCAGTAAGGACCACCCGCCGTCTTTGAATATACTGGGTTTCGGTAGTGCGGCTTGTAGGCGCTCGTTCCAAATGCAGTAAAGAGCATACAGGTGACGATCTTGTCCCATTCCAGAAGCACATTGCTTAGTGACGGAAGAATGCTTTGCACATGCAGCAGAAAACAGACGCCTCAGTTCATCCTTAGGGGCGTTTTGGCGATCAAAAGTTTCCACAAAGAGTTTGGACTGTGGAGATACTGTTCGGATTGCCTCCGTGCGTCCGTTTTGAAATGCTTTCGTCATTGCAGGCTCGTATGTTACTTCAAATTTCCGGTATAGGGCATAGTACGCAGCTTGTATTGCCATTTGCACAAACGCATCGGGGGAGACCTTGAACTCGGACTTAATCTTGAAAGTGCCATAGTCACTAAAATCAAGCCTCGCAAAATCGAATTGGGCGATTAAATCCGAAAGTCGAATTTCCGCGAAATGTAGAGAAGAGATGAGGTAGGTATCCACCTGCCATTCTAGCTTGCGAGGGACCTTGACTGTGGATTGATCAGATGAGCTAGACAAAGGTGGCGGAACCTCATCAGAGCGCGAGCGCCTTATACTGCGGGCAAAGCTAAGCACGGATTCGGTATAGATATGCGTGGCCAAGCGTAATATCGTATGGCCATCCACTCCAGTGTGTTCGAAATTGATCCCGGCCTTGCCATTTTGGGTCACAATCAACTGCAGCTTGTCATACCACCTGTTGAGACACGTCCCACGCTGCACACCGATCGGGACCTCTGATTTGATCGCGTCTTGCGAGTTTTCATAATCTATGTCAGAAGTACCACAAAGCATCTCTTGAACTAATTCCAAGGGCCCCTCAATAAGCACGTCGTCCAGGCATAGAACGAATAATGCGCTGTCGATTATCTGCAAATTGTTTCTGTTTGTTGGCAGAGGGCCCTTCATCATATAGTCTCTAATGTTCGACCATATCGAGCGCTTTTCTGTAGTGACGACTCCCCAAGGAAGTCTGGCATGCGTTTCGTCGATGGGCTGCGCTGCATCTTGGAGAATGGAATACAAGGCACGCTCCAGCTCCTCGCCGCTGAAAACGAGATTGTGCTGCGAATCCAAAACGTCGAACCAATAAAAGTTGGACTTGCAGAGAACTACGATGTGGGTTGAAAAAACGCTGGTTTGCAAGCGGCAAGACTGACTGGTAGCGTCTGGAGGTATTCGGGCTGAGCCGAAAAGAACGCTGTACTGGTCCATGGAAAGCGAAGTACCCCGTACTGTATCGGGTTTCAACGCCTTACACCGAATTTGCTGGACAAAAGTTAGGGTAGACTGCACAATCCTAGCAGATCTTTTGACCAGCCGGGAAGAGCTACGATAGGGCCCATAATCGTCGATCTGCCGAAGCGTGGGGTCGTCTTGGAGCTCGAAAAACGGATTAACGTTCAGTACTACAGACTCATCGTACTGCAGGTACGCGTCGTACCAGAACTGCTCTATGTACGAGGATGTAGGGTTTTCGGTTTGCAGTTCTTCGTCATATTTCAGTAATTCTTGGTTCAACTGGGAGAGGACACGTAGATTATCCGCCTCGAATACCGCATTTCGAGTCTTGACGTGATTTTGTGGGCTTTGAAGGGGTTCCAAGCGGTCCAAATACCGCTGCAAGCTGTCCTGAAGCCTGGGAATGGGCAGCCTGGGGAGAGCCGGGGCAGAAACCTGGCTGGCCCGCTCTGGAGACACACTATGGGGCATCTTTGCGTGAAACGGAGGGTTGCTGGCGAACATTCAAGACATTAGAGACACCACCGTTGGTGTGAAGTCTTGCATCACCTAGACGCCGGCCAGCCCCACCTGGCACCTCGAATCCGGGGAAGAGCACCACGCGACAGCTGCGTGACCCGTCACTCATGAGAGCAGGTGCTCCGAGCCAAGCGGATAGTGAAGGGCCCGTGGGTTTCGTCACGATACTGCCCTGACTGGTCGAGGGAGTGAAGCACCTGGACTGGACGTGTCTGCGCTGGTTTCCGGCCCAGCGTCGCTCTTCTACACCCAGCATGTCATTATTGTACATAGTGATGTCTGCAAGTACTGGCGTCGGACGCGATTCCAGGGCCTCAGAGCAAGGGACGTGCGGTCCTCTGAAACACACTCCTGTGCAGAGTGCGGCGTATCAACACACAGCTCCTCCATAAACCCGTGTCCGCCGAGCTGCTGTGCCCACATGAACAAACCGCCTCCGCCAGATGCGAACCGGTTACCTCTACCCAGAGCCGTTCAACGGGTACCAAAAACACGGTTTACGTACCATATGATATATATTTCAAGGCCAAAAAAATATCCGTTTGATTCGTCTCCCAGTATCTTCTTTTACCTGTTTTGAAAGAGTAAGGTACCCATTTGAAACCCATAGAAATCAGCTAAATTACCCAAATAGTACTGACGCGTAAGAACTTAATCGCGTAAATTAAAATGAGATTATATTTAAAGCGGCTATTTTACAGTTCACCTTCCTTTGAAAAGAACCGCAAGCCTTCAAGGTATGGAGAACTCTGATACACTTGGTCAAGCAGACCAAATGATTGTAGACCTGGAAGGAGAAACTTTACCTGAGAGCGAATTTCCACAGAGCGACGCAACAGCGGTCGCATCAAGCTCAACTCGCTGGATGGAGCGGTCAAAACTTCGCAAGCACTTCCAAATTAAAGAAACCAAAGGCTCGAGAACGGCTTCTTGTATATACTGCTCTAGAGTTTTCTATGAAAGTAAATCGACTGGAAATCTTTCAAAACATGTGAAGAATAAGCACCCACAAGAGTTCAAGCACCAAATCGCCTTGCAAGCAAACTCCAATGGTCTAGATTCCCTTCTCGCAATGACCCGATCACTACCTTTACCGTCCTCTATTGTTGCAGCGTGGAAGCATAGTCCTGGAGACTTTGCTGTGATAGCTCTCTTGACCGAGAAGCTTTTACCATTTTCAATTGTCGAAGCCGCGGCCTGGCAATGGATGGGCAAAGCATTTTCAGACTTATCTCTCGTTCAATCTCGTAACAGCATTAGCCAAAGGCTTGAAATGTATACAAAAAGCTTTGACAATGTCATAAGGACTGCTATGCAAAAATCTGACTTCATTAACCTTGAACTTGATATTTGGTCCGGAGGGAATGGAAAGTCATACTTGGCAATTGCCGCTTCTTTCGCCCCGAACCTTTTGAATGAAAAGAGATTACACCTAGTGGGAAATGTTAGCTCACTCTTGAACAACAATCAAAAGTTGCAAAATAGTCACTTGTTAGACTTCGTTGATATTAGTGATATAAGGCATACTGGAGAAAACTTGTTCAATACCCTGATTCCTATTTTAAACCATTTTGAGATTTTCGACAAAGTGGCTTCCATAACTTCTGACAATGCCACCAATAATATCTGTATGCACTCGTTTCTTGTGAATGACTCTTTGAAGGTCCAACGGCCTGAGGCTTACGAAAAACTGAGGAACTGTCATTTGATCCGGTGCTGCAATCATATCCTGAACATTCTTTTTCAGGCTATCGTGAAGGCACTAAAATCTGATCAAGAGCTCGAAAACGCCCTAATTGATATCACAAAACTTGGCAAAAAGATAAGAAGAAGCGCTTATTTGAGATCCTCGGTTAAAAACGCGGGTCTTCCATTGATTCCGATTGCACCAGAAACTCGTTGGCTATACTTATGGGAGCAGGTCTCTTTTTATTTGAAATATCGAGGAAGGTATCTTGCATGGCTAGAATCGGTGAAAAGGTCGGAAACCTATGGGCATCTGGCAGAAAAAATTGAAAGCCACATGAAGCTGAGCCCGCGAGTCAAACATATCTTGGAGTACTTTGTAAGCTGTTGCTCCATCTACAAGTTTTTTAATGACTCAATGCAAGACGAAACACTCAATCGTTTACGCCACGCCCCATCCTTCTACTATACAATGGAGCTTTTTTATGACTTGTGCCAGACATCCAAAGATGGAACACACGTAGAAGAAGAACAGGATGGTAGCTTTGACTTTTCATTCCTTAACGGTGACACTGAGCTTCCCCCCAGTGCAAAAACATTTGTTTTGGATGCAGTGCTTTCCACGAAGAAGAAGTTCGATGAATATATGTCACATTTCAATAAGACTGACATATATTTTGTGGCAGCGTTCCTTGACCCTTCATCTAAATTCACATGCTTTGACGAATGTATGTCAGACGATGAGAAAGGTGTACAAGTCAGTAAGGTAGAAACTTATCTGAGAAATTACTTAGGGAAGTGTAAAGCAAGTGGCTATATTCCAGTGGTTTCCTCGAGTGTACCCCAAAACACTGGTAGGCCTAAAAAGATTGGTAAATACCCTAGGGTTTCTCGAAAGAATAAGGGTGTATTTAAAACGGCTACGTTCCTCCAAAAACCAACGGTGCCTGAGTGGAGCTTGTATTGCGAGGAACGATTGATCGAAGCGGAAACTGATATAGACGTGGTCAAGTGGTGGTATGATAGGCGTCACATATACCCAAATCTGTACAGACTGGCGGTTCCGCTACTCTACACTAAGATAAGCACATGCGGCATTGAGCGAACCTTTTCAATATCCGGCAGATTAATGCGTCAGGATAGGAGAAGTTTGGGGAGCTCAAATACAAAAAATTTGATGCTCTTAAGGAACCGGTTCACCAATTTCGGCCTTTATGATAAAGAAATAGAATTAGTACCCTCGTCTAACAGTGACGACACGCTGATCGTTTTGTCTGACGACGACGACAGCTCTATATCTACAAGTACACCTTAGAGTCAGTTTATATAGCCAATATAACCATTTAAGTGTGATTTTGTTGCCTAATGAGACATATATCAGCTTGCAAGTGATGTTAGACAGCATGCTTAGAACAAACAACTGTTAGCTACCCTGTTGAACGGCACTGCCTCTACCAGATACGTCACTATACACGAACCCCACCACCGCCACCACCGTCTTGGCTGGGCATGCCGAGCTGCCGTCTGCCCCGACGCGGCATGCGCACGCCAGCGTTCCGATCTGCGCATCCATGCTGCTGTCCCGCTCTATTGTCCCTCGCTATAGTCGTATGACGGGCCCTGTTTTCCAGGCGTCGACCAATCGGCTGGGAAACCAAAGCCAACGAACGGCCTGAGCGCAATAACCACTGCTCTGCTTGGAAAAACTCATCAACAACCCAGTGAATTCCTATGGACAAGAGCTTGAGTTAAGAGCAGAATGACACAGTCGTTTCAAACGAGCATCTAGATTTTCCCATAAAGCAAAATAAATTGAAGCAGAAGCAATATGTGCGGTTTTAAGGGCGGAGGTGTGGAACCAGCGGCAGACCTGGAAGATGAGTATATAAGGAGGCAGCAGAGGGACGTTCGGTGAATGACAATGGTAGTGGAAAGCTGGCTTGAAGATAGCGAAAACTCTTTTGGCAAGAAAATTAGTTCAGGAGTGTAACGAATTCGAGGTTTGCGAGGAAAAAGCAGTTTCGCAGAAATTGCATATTGACCCAGCGCCAGAGCTCTCGAAAACTCTGCAATTCACGATACAGGTACACCAAACTCAGCACAGCTGAATCTGGCGGTTACCTAGCCTTTTCTACAAAGTAGTGTGCATCCTTGATTTGTCGACAGCATGAAAATCGCAGGTTTGGTGTTGCTGGCATCGCTAGCTGCCGCAGACGTGCAAGGCTTGTACGAGAAATGGACTAGCAACGATCTGGAGCAGTATCTGCACGACCAGAAACAAACGCTGCAGAAGGCGGGCAGCGAAAACGTGGAAGTGCTCCGCAAACATGCTGCGGACGCGTGGAACAAACAGACGCAGCCCACGCCGTGGTGGAAGTTTTGGGCGTCGCGCACCAGGCTCGCGGATTTCGCCAACAACCAGGATCCCATCTCCGAGTGGTTTTTCGATACCTGGACGGCCAAAGATCTGCGCAAGTTGCTGTCCAAGAGCAAAGTCAAGTACAACTCTGACCTGTCGCGCGACGCGCTGGTGAGCAAGGCCAAGGAAAACTTCCAGAAGATATCCGACTCCAACCAGCTGTCGGGCCTGTATCCCTCGCAGCAGTACTTTGCGAACTGGGACGAGTACGACCTGAAGGCCTGGCTCGACGAGTACCGCATTCCGTACGAAAAGTCCAAGGCCAAGAAGGACGAGCTTCTCGCCAAGGTGCGGGAGAACATCTACGCGGCTTCTCGCTTTGCGGACGACGAGAGGCTCAATCTGTTGGACACCCTGGATTTTGCCGACCAGGAGCTGGTCGACAAGGCGGGCAAGGTTAAGGAGCAGGTGTTCAACTCCTGGTCGACCCGCGAAATTGAAGATTGGTTGCGTAGCCATAAAGTTAAGCTTGAGGACAGCGCTGCCCATGATCGGAAGTATGTTTTGGGCCTTGCCAACAAAAACAAAAAGCTGTTGCAAGACGACGCTGCATGGTACCTCGAGGCTTCGAAAAAGAAGGCATCACCATTTTTCTCCAAGTCCGAGGCTGCCGTGGCCTCTGTGTGGGATCAAACCTTGTACAAATGGCAGAACATCAAGGACTATTTCTACCAAAGTGACAATGTGGTAAACCATACCTTTCTTCTAGGTGTTGAAACCTGGCCCAAAAAACGCCTGCGTGCGTTTTTGGACGCTCGTGGCGTGTCGTATCCCATTTTGAGCACCCGTGCAGACTTATTGGAGCTTGTGAAACAATACCGCAACCGCCCACTAACCAACTTGGCGTCCTCCCCAGCTGTTGCGGAGTTCTTCGACGGATGGTCGTTTGAGAATTTGAAGGGGTGGATCAAAGCCCAGAGCGACGATATCACCTCCACGGATGTTTACAAGGCTGCAAGCAGCAAGGTAAGCGATCTCGCAGCGGAAGCACAAAAGCAAGGAGAAAACGCCTGGCTGTTCGCCCAGAGAAAGGGTGAAGAGGCGGCCGATTATGCTCAGGAAAAAGGCTCTGAAGCTGCCCATGCGGCGGCTGATTATGCCGCTAAGAAAGGAGCGGATGCCAAGACGTACGCTGGAGATGTGAGCGCTGATGCTGCGACCTACGCCAAGGAGAAGGGATCTGATGCAGCTGCGTATGCTCAGGACAAGGGCGCTGATGCCGCTGCTTATGCTCAGGAAAAGGGCGCCGATGCCGCTATATACGCTCAAGAAAAGGGCTCTGACGCTGCAGCCTACGCCGCGGCTTATGCCAAAGAAAAATCCGGGGACGCTGCCGAGTATATTAAGGAAAAAGGCTCCGACGCAATGGACCTTGCTCAGGAAAAGACTGCTGATGCGGCCAGCGCTGTTCGCGAAAAGGGCTCTGAGTTGTACGATGCTGCCAACACTAAAGTTGACGAGTGGACAGCTCTATTCAGCTCTTGGTCCACTGATGACTTGCGTAACTACGCGAAGTCGTTTGGAATAAAAACCGCCCCAACGACTACCCGCGAAAGGTTGGTTGAACAAGCCAAAGAAAACACGCAGTGGTTCTTTGGATATTACCAAGATCCACTATACAAACGCGTACCTAAAAAGATCAGCAAGGCTGTCGCAAACGGTTACCAACACGTTGTACACCATTAACGGTGCGGCTTTTGGTGATCGGTGAGCATTTAATTGTTAGACGATGCCATGATGTTACGACCTAACGACTTCTTCATTTTGATGAGTGCTCTAGTATCCGTCTGTAAACTAAAAGTGAGTTTGACACGAAGCACATTTTTATAACTCATACGTATTGCTATAGTAAGTTAGACAGACTCTTACGTTTGTTAGTTCTGTGCCGGCTGTTTTTAGTTGGTGGTGTCCGATGTTAATTTGAAAAATATCATCCATCTCTCTAAAATCTGCTTCACGCAAAAGAGGTACGAAACGCAACTTCTTCACCAACCTTTCTATACAATGTCTAAATACGCCTGGTACACAAGAGTGACAGACGCTGCTCATCGTTTGACGGTTCTATCTCTCGTAGGCGGAACCATGTACATGGCTGGTGGTTTAGTGTACACCATGTATACCAATGGGACAAAATACGAGCAACAGGTCACCCAAAAGACTTCCGAAACGGAGACTAAAAGCCTTCAGTGATAAGTGGGAAGAGTAAACATAGCTGGTGACCTCAGTCGCGGGGGCCTGTGATGCCTTGTATATAGTATGCCTTTTAAGTAGTCGAATGTATTGTTAATGGACGAATCATGGACTTGACGACACCAACATGAGCACCAAGAGCACTCTCAGGTTGCTCGCCGTTTCACGATGTGCACTTCATTTTCGCCCTTCTTTGCTCGCCTCTTCTTCGTTTTCAACGGCTTACCGCTGTGCGTGAGACCCTTCTGCCTCAATTCGCGCATGCGACTTTCTAAGGTCGATAGCTGGTCGGGCTTAGGGTTGAGAACAATTATGTTTGAGTCGCTGCACTTCACGTTACAGACAGGACAGTCCTGTCGCAGCATGCGCAGAGGTAGAACATGCCCACAATCTGTTACATATGCGAAACTCCCAGAGCTCTTGCCCCATATCTCGTCGCCTACATCGCACCGCAAAGCGGCTTTCCCACCGTCCGGTGCCTCTGGTATCATGTTGTGCAGCTCTACCACGTCTTTCAACGACTTAATGTGGGCAAAGAGTCTAATCTGATCTGCAGTATAGTCTTCTCTGTCGGGTGTCAAAAGCCACTCCAAAACCGATTCCTTATTGAAAATATTTCCCTGGTAGTCGCTCACGAGTGGTAGCTGCAGTGGCAGGCTGGTCAGCCTGCAAACGCTCCACTTAGATGCCGTGTCGAATCTTTGAGACTCAGAGTTTTGTAATTTGTCGTGAGAATCTGCCTTGGCTATCTGCAACGCCTTGACTCTGGAAATTGACCCACCGTCATTCTGCACTCTGTGTTAATAGACATTCGATCTAGAGACGTACCCTGCTTCTTCTTTACTTACTCCCATCCTCGGCTTTTCCACACTGTCACCACGAATTCGGTCGACTTTTCACAGGAAATTGATGAGATGAGCTACCTATAAACTCAACATATCACTATTAGAGAACCACTAACATTGCTTGCAGTCTCCCCAACGAGCCCCCAAGAGATCAATTACAATGTCTAGCTACGAGGATAGAGACAAGTGGTAAGTAATAGAATCTGCTTTCCTTCTTAGCGGCCTCATACTAACTTTTTTTACTAATGGTTTAGCCACTTCTACTACAAGATAGGTGCCTGTCGACATGGCGATCGCTGCTCCAAAAAACACATACGTCCTGCTATCTCCGCGACCATCATAGTGCCCAACATGTATCGTAAGACTGACGCAGACAATCCTCAAATGGTACAGGAAAACTTTGATGCCTTTTACGAAGACGTCTTTACAGAGGCAGCTCGCTTTGGAGAGCTCCAGGCGGTGGTGGTTTGCGAGAACAAAAACGACCATTTGAGTGGTAACGTGTATTTCAAATTCGCAAGCCCTCGGGACGCCCACGCAGCCAAAGATAGTTTCAACACCCGGTGGTACAACGAGAGACCGGTGTACTGCGAATTTTCGCACGTCACAGACTTCCGAGATGCTGTATGTCGGAAGCACGATGCGAATACGTGCGAGCGGGGTGACGAATGCAATTTCATGCACCTGAGACGACCCACCTCGAAGCTATTGGTAGAGTTGGAAAAGGCACAATGGCGTCAAAACCACGTCCAGTAAAGGACAAAAGCGACGCGGAACAACTCGACTGCCCAATGATACTCTACTAGGGCCCGGGCAGACCTTGAGCGAGCTCAGTGCTGTCCTTTGACATCTCATCGATCTTCGAGCTCATCGCGGATCACTATACACGTAGCTCGCTCTACTAAATTATATCAAGATCCTACTGCACTGTCTTCGGTGGCAAACCCTTTCGATGAGTAGACCATCAAAACTCGTGGCAGAATCAGAGTTGGAGCCGTGTTCTTGGCGCTTTCCTTATCACTAGTGAACTACCGGACCTCAATTACCTATCATGACAGACAGATACTCGTTTTCGCTGACGACGTTTTCACCAAGGTACGTTTTTTGTTGATTGGGCAAGATTACGGGCACCATTGGCGGGAGGTGTAGCCTCAGGGGCTTTTGTTTGATTTGCGAATGTCATGCGACCCTTGGGGGCCCTTTTCTTGTGCCTGAGTCTTTCGTCCTTCGCCGCAACTAGTTACTAACAACCACTTTTTCATATAGCGGTAAACTGGGCCAAATAGACTACGCTTTAGCGGCTGTCAAACAAGGTGTTACTTCTCTGGGGATTAGAGCCACTAATGGTGTGATTATCGCGACCGAGAAGAAGGCTACCTCCTCTCTGGCATTGTCGGATAGTCTCTCGAAAATAGCACACATCACCCCGGACATCGGAGCAGCGTACTCGGGTATGGGCCCTGATTTCAGAGTGCTGATTGACAAGTCCCGTAAAGTGGCGCATACACATTACCATCGTATTTATAACGAGTACCCTCCCACTAAAATTTTGGTGTCAGAAGTGGCCAAGATTATGCAAGAGGCAACACAGTCAGGCGGGGTCAGACCGTTCGGCGTTTCACTTCTAGTAGCAGGTCATGACGAACATAATGGTTTTGCTTTGTACCAGGTGGATCCTTCCGGCTCCTACTTCCCCTGGAAAGCCACCGCAATTGGGAAAGGTTCAACAGCTGCCAAGACCTTTTTGGAGAAAAGGTGGAACGATGAGCTGGAACTAGAAGATGCCATTCACATTGCCCTCCTGACTTTAAAAGAGTCGGTAGAAGGTGAGTTCAATGGGGACACTATAGAGATTGCCGTTATCGGCGAAGAAAATCAGCAGCTACTAGGTTTCACAGGGGATTCTTCTGTAAAGGGACCAAGATTCCGCAAACTGTCAGCACAAGAAATCAATGATAGGCTAGAGGCTCTATAATGTAAGTATGAACTCTCAATAAAAAATCAGTTTCCAACATTTACTATATATAAGTGTAAATATGAGAGAAGCCAAAGCAGCGCGGTCGCTCGTCGGCCTCATGCAAAAAATAAACAGTGGGTACAAAGTAGCTTTCACCCGGACCTAATTTTCTCTTCACCTGAATGGCGCTTTGAGAGGGTCTATTACAGTTCCTGGCTTGGTCAATATTCTTGGCTTGATCATACGTTGATGAGAAGAGCGAGAAGTCCACTCCTGGCCCAGTGGCATTCGTAGTGATCTCTCGTACTGTTC
Organism: Lachancea dasiensis; assembly: GCA_900074725.1. NCBI lineage: Eukaryota > Fungi > Ascomycota > Saccharomycetes > Saccharomycetales > Saccharomycetaceae > Lachancea > Lachancea dasiensis. Next base: position 1,183,110 of record LT598454.1, read on the forward strand.
CTTGTTTTCGAAAGGAAAGGGTACTGCTGAAGACTGATATTTGAGATTTTTCTTGTTAACCTTCTCATTGATAATCACATTTTTCAAATTTTTGTCTCTACGTTTGTCTTTTTCGACAGTACCCTTGACCTTCTTGAATTTCCGCTTCTTCGTTGGAGCAGCACCGGCACCTGCCCAGTCACCCCACCCTGGAAGTGTGACATCTTCAACTTTGTCATCCTCATCAATGGCAACGCGCTTTTTCTCTTGTGTAAACTTGTCCTCCACATCGTCACCAGCAAATGCTTCTGCTATGACATCTTGTTGCTTGAACATAAAACCGTCAATGTCTTCATCCCCTTGGGAGTATGGGTCAACAAGCTGCATTTTGTTAGCGGTATCGACGTCCAACAAAGGATCGCCAACACTGGCAGCTTTCCCCAAAGTTTTACTGTCTTGTTTGGCTCTCTCTTTAGCAATTTTGTTGGCACTCTTCGTAAGTTTGGAGCTATTCTCATCTACAACTTTGACTTTAGTTGACTTTTTCGTCCGCTGCTCATCGTCGCTGTTATCGAGCCAAGGATTGCTTTCCTCAAGATCATCGGAGTCACTTGGTTTTTTACCAGAGTCCGTTTGATCCTTCTTTTTCTTCAGTTTACTCGTGCGCTTACCTTTTTTCATTCTCTCGGATAAGGAATTGGCGTTGTCCTCCTCCAACTCTTGCTTCATATTTTCATCCGAATCTTTCACTTCTGACTTATTGTCCTCGACTCCAGGTGCGTATATTCTTCTTCCAGCATTCAAAGTGACGTTCACACCATTAGTTTCAGTGTCATTCAAAGAAAGATCCTCACCTGGTTCTAATGCCCTCAAATGAGCTATGGCCTGCTTGTTTTCTTCTGCACGCCGTGATTCAGCGTTTTTCATAAAAGCCATATTCAAAATTCCAGTCTTACCTAGTTTGTCACGCATTTGTGACTCATCCTCATTGGGTTGGAATTTAGAGTCATCTTCAATGTCGCTAACGGCACTATCACTCTCACTTCCGGACTGATGGCCCACAATTTTCGCACGTAAACGCTCTCCTTGTCTTAACATTTCTTCCATTTCTTCTCTAGTCTGCTTGTCTTTGGTCATACCGTGTTTAACCATGTCCTTAGCCCATTTCGAACTGGTCTTATGCTTCAATGACATGCGTTCACGAGCTCTTGCGGCATCATGATCCTCGGTGTTCTCATCTTCCGACTCTTCGAGCAATTCTTTGTTTTTTAGCATCTCCTTCTTCTTTATGCGGCGGTAGGCCTTCGACTTAATTTTCTTAATCCTCTTCGCCTTTCTTTCTTCTCGGAACATGAGTTCACGCATGAGTCGAAGCTCTGCCGTCCTTTTGCGCATCTCATCAGGGGACATCTTAGCCGTAGCGATTTCTTCAAATGTTGATTCCTTTTGTACGTTTCCCAAATTACTACTTTCGAGTAGAGACTCAACTTTCTTTTCAAGCTCCGTACCTACCGCCTTTTCAGATGGAGTGAACATTGATCCTTCATTGTGTTGTACCTGGGGGTTCAGAGGAAACGAAAGGTGTTCGGCTTGCCTATTTTGTTGAACAACATCTCTCCATTTGTTTACCTCATCTTTCGATATCTCATAAGCGGCGCGGCGATCGTGTCTTTGTTGAATTCGCTGAGGTAGGGGTACATTGAGTGTTTGTGTTTTACTTTTGATCAATCCCGCTTTGTCAACTGCTTCTTTGTCGTCGATAGCAGCCACCATGTCCGCTAAGTTCAGCTTTTGACCGGTGCTTCCAGCTGAAGGAAGAGCAAACTCATTTTCTTCGCCCACGGCCGCATTGTTGAGCTTGCGGTATTGGGCTTTTTCGGTATCCTTGCGTAGCTTAGCGGTGACGTTGCTGAGCTCGACGTCTTCGTCATCATCGGAAACTTCATCAAAAGGATCTTCTTCATCTTCTTCATCCTCTTCTTCGTCCTCACTCTCGCTAGCCTCTTCGCTAGAAGCGTCGACTCCCATGTCGTCTTCATGGTCGTTGTCATCCAACTTTAGCGAATCATGCGGAGCGCCATCTTTGTCTTTGGTGTCAAGATCCCAAACAGCTGACAAAGGCATCAATTCATCTTCGTCAATCGATGTGTAGCCCTCGTCTTCGCTGTCTGAATGACTTTTCCCTAGCTTCTTTCGGTCTCTGAGGGTTTGGGAAAATTTTGAATTCAAAACGTCCAGTTCATCTCCAGAGCCCAGAGCCTCATCCGAATCAATTTCATCGTCTTGAAATTCTTCTTCTTCGTCGTCAGAGCTCTTTCTATGAGGGTTTACGACAGTCCCGTTGCGACGAAGATCTTGCGAAAAGCCGTGTTCCTGATCACCAGAGCTGTCTATTTCCCGTTGGGCGATTTCCAAAGCATTTTGCGCCCTTCTTCCCGAAGGCTTCGATTTAAATTTGCGACCCATCACAACGCCTGCTTTTTGGATGCCTATCTTACTTGCTCTTTACCACCGGTTAGCTAGCTCATCGCACCTCATCAGCCTAAAATTTTCAACCAGCTGGAACCTAGCTGGTGGAGTCACTCCATACGCAGTGCTGAACAACTCGGTTCTCGTGGCTTTCAATCGGCTAAGATAGAGAGTGGCAAGCTTGATCAGGCAGACGTGGGCTTGCCAGCTTGCGCTTGTGCATTTTGTTCGTGAAGCTTGATAGCCGCTTGACGGATGTGGCCCTCAATTGCCAACGCAGACTGACTTTTTTCTTTGATGATATTCTGGATCTGTACAGATTCCTGATTCAACTTGGCGATCTTCTTGTCATAGAACTCGATAGCATCTTTGGCACTCTTTTCAACATAGTAGCCTGTACCCACGTCGACCGTGAACTTTTGCGCATCTTTGACACGGCCCTTCACGTAAAGTGAAGCTGACAAGGGCACCAGAATTTCTTGCTTTTGATCCTCCAGTTTAGAGACGGATTCTATGTCCTCCTTGCACTCTCTGAACTTGTTTCTGGCAACGTTTAGAGCTTGTAGCGACTGTGAAAAGTGTTGTAATTCCTGATCAAATTGTTGTTTGACCATGGTTAATTGTTCAGGGTTCAACTTTGTGAGGTCAACTGTGATGGGAGTTAGTTAACTATTCCTTTACATGCATCGTTTACAGTTTTACACATACTCTTCTGGGCGGACATTGTGACAATTGTTTGCTTGGTTCAAGTTTTCTTATTGTGGTGGTTAGCAGTGAAAAGTTGTAGATTCTATAATGTTGTATAAAATAATATCTAATATAGTGACAACCAAGGGTAGGAACCGATGAGCGGAAACCCAGCTTCTTTTAAGAGCATTCTCGCGGGCGTTCAAAGACTTCGGGAAGCGCACGGTGCTGATGAAAATCGGTCCGGCGTCCCAAAGGCTCCAACACTATCAAGGGAACCCGCACAACAAAAGTCACCTCAGCAACATGGGCCACCAATTACCAGTAAGGAACCGGTAATAAACGCTTTCAACCAGCAAAAAGATGAGGTTGGAAACGGGCAGGAGCTAACGCATTTGGAAGATCGCAAACGAAAATGGGGCAACCAGTTTGGTGGAACTCCCACGGGCTCAACACAGGGTAAAACGGTACTGGTGAGCGCCTCACAACGGGGCAATCCGTTACTTGGGAGTTTAACAAATACCAGCTGGCGATACGTGTCTCCTTCAGGCGGTAACAAAGTGTACTACGATTACTGTATACATGGCCGCAACGTGGTATTTCTTTCGTTGAAATATCACAAACTGCATCCTGAGTATATCTCGAAAAAAATCCAACCTCTCGTTAAGAACAGCAACAACGTCCTTATTTGTGTGGTTGACGTAGATAACTCGGAAAACATCTTAAAAGATCTTAATAAAGCTTGCATGTTTAACGGCTTTGCACTATTGCTAGCATTCAACTTCGAACAAGCTGCGAAATACATCATGTTCATGAACAGATAGCAGATCGTCTTGGTCACTCAGCGACCACATCGGTGCCATGTTTGTTTCCGTTTTTCGTCATTTTGGCGCTTTTAGCGCCGAATTGAATGGCTCTCTTTGGCTCTTCACTGATGGAGGACATGAACAGCCTTTCCTGTGCTAGTTTCCTCAAAATCATCTTGTTGACTTTATAAGTGATTGGCAATCCAGTGGAAAACTCAACGACTGCTTCATCCAGAAAAGGATACCGAACCTCCACCCCATTGGACGCCACAACTTTATCGTCTCGGCTCAAATTTCTGTCGTGGATGTTATTTATTTGTCTCTCTAATTCCCCGACAAGCTCTTGTTTTGACTTATTGGCAAATTTGTGATATCCACCATACAATTCATCGGCCCCCAACCCACTGAAAAGTACCACCCCGTTTCTATTGTACGAAATTCTGGCCCCAGAATCGTCTTTAATAAATCCCCGACCTCTCGCGGCAAAATAGAATGCAGCTGCTATCGATAGGTCCATTTCGGTTTGCTTGGGATAAATCAAGTTCATTATACTGCCCTTATGGTCAAGAAAGTCTTGGAAGCTTACGTCAACCTCAAGGAATCGGATAGTCACTTCCGGGAAAAGTTTCTTCAAAGTAAGATAGCTTTTGAGCCCGAGGATTCTATCAGGAACGTCGCCTGGCATTAATCCCGTTCTGGGGTTTTCAAATCCGACGTTTAGCAACTCAAGAATTGTGTTCTGATTGGAGTTTTTTATATATTGACACACCAAAGCAGCGATGACCGAGCAATCCAATCCGCCCGAAAACAGTACTGATACAGGACTGTTCTCGATATGCAGCGGATGTATTGTGTCGATTCTTCTCTGGACGGCTTCTTTGAGAAGATCGTAGAGCTGGCTCACGTAATCATCCAACCCCACGAGTTCCCTGTCTTCCTCATTCGAGACTCTGAATGCATCTGGCCTGATTTTCAGGTCGGCCCTTACCTCATTCTGGGCAACGTCATAGACATAGATTACTCCAGCGACACAATTTTCGAACCCCTCAATCTTTCCTGTTACACTAGCAATACTGCATTCCTTATCCTTAGGATCCCATCGATAACTCAAACTTCTTTTCCCGATTGCATCTCTGCCGAAAAACACTTGTCGCATGTGCTTGTCGTAGATCGTGTAAGCAAACTCTCCATCCAGCGACCTAAGTACAGCAGGAACATCTTCACAGATGGTTAGCTGATCAACAATCCACTGTGTATCGTTATTTTTAATCGACTTATTGTAACACTCGCCATTATATTGTAAGACAAACCTGGTTCCAACGGAAATGCTCTGTTTCGTCAGCGGCTCTCTCAGAGACAGCACTGACGAAAACCAGCAAATATGATCTTCTTTAGAGTATTTCAAGGACGCATAGTTTGGTCCTCTATCAGCTATAAGTGGCAGTAATGACCCTTCATTACCCAATATTTTCCCAGCAATGATGTCAGGCCCATGGCCACTAGCTAGTTCGTCAAACTCAAAAAAAAGATCATCATTGTTATCAGACGTATTCCCACTATATTGTAGAAATATACCACACATAACTCTTCAATATCTGGCTGGCTGGCTCCACCTCTTTTTTACATCTTAAGCGACGCCCTCTAAACTGCAGGCATATATTGAATTTTTGACCGACACTAAGATGGAATGAGTCGTGTGTAGACGAAAGAAAAGTGATGATGGGAGAGCAACGACAGGCCATGAAGGACACACCAACCACATCACCAAGCTCATATTGTGACTACAGTAACTACTCGAGCGGCTTTCCGGCACACAACGAAGAAGAGGAGGCGGTTTACGACTTCCAAGCATTTGTGACCCAATTAAAGGACCCAAGGGCGGATCCAATTTTGAGGTATACAAGGTCGTTTTTGACCAATTTCACTACCAAGCGTGATCTTTGGACGTGTGATGAGCAACGAAAGCTAGTGGACGATTTCAAAGTGTTTGCATTCGACAAATTGAGGCTTTACGAGCCTTTTAAGTCATTGGACAGTGGTAGATTGAAAAATGCCCAAGAAGGTATTGAAAAGCTCATTATGGGCAAGCTGTACAATCAGTGCTTCTCGCCCAGTCTAAAGCAGCGTTTCAACGAAAAGCTAGACGAAGGCCACAACCGGGACCTGCTGCAAGATGCGCTATTGGAAGAGAAGCGGGCCGAGTATCGTTTTATTGACCCGGAGTTTCTGGAGTTTCCTCAACCGCTCTCAAACCGCTTGCAAAAATTCTCGCAACTTGCGGGCAAAGAGCTGTCGCGCGTTAATGAGTACAAGGCGCCACGAGATAAAATGGTGTGCATATTAAACGCTTGCAGGGTTCTTTTCGGATTTTTGAAACATTCTGGTCTAGCAAATGGGGGTGCCGATGAGTTCGTGCCTGTGTTGGTGTATACGCTGCTTAAGAGTGACGTAAAGAATTTGGTTTCGAATCTCAACTACATTGAACGATTCCGGTTTGCTGAGTTTCTACAAGGCGAGAGCTCGTACTATCTGAGTAGTGTCCAAGGTGCTTCTAATTTTGTAGCCACCCTTGGGCGCGAATCTCTTCAAATAACGGACCCGGCCGGTTTTGAAGCCCGATACCGAGAAAATCAAGAAGCATTGGAAGTGGAAAGGGCTCGCATTGGGACCTCCAATCCCACGCCCGAGATCAAAACCGATGCAGCGGATACCCCAGCTCGTACGACCTCCCCGGGCTCCGTTCCTTCTGAATACATCCGACGCCCGCTTGATGAGGCCACGTCTGCTATTATTTCCAAATTCTCCGAGCTGTTCGCATCTAATGGACCCACAGCCGACATGCCACAACAGATTCAAGACACAAGTGCTGCTGCTGACGAAGATGCTGAGTCGACTCGTCTTGTACAAGAATTACAAAACCAGGAAAACAAACGAGTTTTGCGTGAACTGCATTCAATGTTTCCCGACATGGATGAAGAATTGATTTTCGACGTATGTGAAGCAAAGAAATACAGAATAGGCGTTTGCGTTGATACTTTACTGACGCTGTCGTCGTGAACTTCCAACCACTACCCAAACTGCACATCGATTAGCTTGCCTCTCGTACGTCAAACTGTCATCGAGAGTGTCCTTTTCTACGGAAAAGATTTAGCTTACCAAGAATATATGGCATGGAAATTCCATTAGATCAAGCCAGCCTGTCCCTGCACAGCTCTGCTAAACGAAGCCGATTATAAAAGCTGACTGGTGTGTGCATTTCAAGTCCATTGTAATTTGCCGATCCTTAGCTAACAACGGCATTATCAGCGAGTTTTGTAAGATAAATGAAATCAGAATACCTAGCTGCCGCTGGGCTTGCGGGCGGCCGAGTTCTCGCTAACTCAGAGATACCACAGCCTGAGATGCAAGAAATCACAAACTTTTGTAAGATGGACAAGGACTCACTGGTAGGATCGAGCTGTGATGTAACGTTTAAAGAAATTAATGATATCAACCACAAGATACGGCCTGACCTGCTTTCTTTAGTTCACAGCGATTTCTTCAAGTACTTCAAACTGGACTTGTACAAAGAATGTCCATTTTGGAATGACAATAATGGATACTGTGTGAATCGCGCATGTGCTGTTGACGTTGTTGAGGATTGGGACCAGCTGCCTGCGTACTGGCAACCGGAGGTTTTGGGTAGCCTGACGAACGAAAGTTTAAGCGCCGATCAAGCGCGCGACGACGAATGTTCATTTCTGGATCAATTGTGTGATAATTCCCGAGCTAAACTAAGTCGGCAAGGCCCTGACATTGAGTACTGCGACATCGAAGATTTCCATAACGATCAGTCAGTGCTAGTGGACCTCACTGCCAACCCAGAACGTTTTACTGGATATGGTGGTGAGCAGTCCTCTCAGATTTGGTCGAGTATCTACCGCGAAAATTGCTTTACATTGAACGAAACTGGTCAATGCCTAGCCAAAGATGCCTTCTACAGATTGGTGTCAGGATTGCATGCTTCTATTGGAACTCATCTTTCAAACGACCATTTGAATACAGAGACTGCAAAATGGGGCCCTAACCTGGAACTTTTCATGGCTCGTGTGGGAAACTTCCCGGAGCGCGTTGCTAATATATACTTCAACTATGCCGTCGTCGCAAAAGCGCTATGGAAAATTCAGCCTTATTTGTCACATTTGGAGTTCTGCAATGCCTACCACGAGGACGTAAAGTCCATGATTACCAGTGTAGTCTCCAACTTGGATTCGAAGATTTTCAACGAGGACGTTTTATTCCACGACGATATCAGCTCAAAGTTAAAGAACGACTTCAGATCAAGATTTAAGAATGTGACAAAGATCATGGATTGTGTTCATTGTGATAGATGCAGACTATGGGGCAAAGTGCAAACGACTGGTTATGCCACAAGTTTAAAGATTCTCTTTGAGATCGATACTGATGATGAAGAAGCCAAGCAAACTGTTGTTGATAAGCTAACAAAATATGAGCTCATCGCATTGTTCAACACTTTTGACAGACTCTCCAAAAGTATAGAGTCTATTAACAATTTCGAGAAAATGTACAACGATAAACTTTTAACCGCTGGAGATAGAATTTTGGCTCTATTCAAAGCTAACAATTTTTTTAGAATCTTAGGGAATGCTGGAAAGAGCATCAGTTCTTCGTTCATCAATAGGTCAAATGATTCGTCGGCACCTAACATCGACGTATTGGAAGGACTGAAAGATATGAATATATCTGAAGCGATTGGCTTGAATGATGAGATGAACGTCTCTGAAGCTATGGGCTTGAATGATGAGAAGAACGTTTCTGAAACAGGTGATGTAAACGAAGTTTCTGATGCTTCAAATATAGAATCCATCCAAGCCCCCGAAACTAAGGCACCTGAGCCCAAGTTCCAGGATGTTAAATTGCCACCACCCAAAAAGGTGCCCACTAAACCTGTTGAGAACGAAAATAGCATAAGCAAGGCGTGGCACACCGAGATCGACAATGTGAAATCTGCCCTTGTGTTTATTTTCAAAAGCTACTTCGGTCTACCAAGGAATTTGGCAAGAATGGCTTTGTACAAGTTAAACAGCTTGTGGAATTCTTTTGTGGGGGTGCCAAGCTACGTCAACGACCAAGACCACAGTCCCGCAACGTATCAGTTGACTATTCAGTGAGGGTCTACTTACGGCTTATTTTGAAGAGTTTTATACGCCCAGGTTCATAATCCTATTTAGTCAAGCACGATGCCCTCAAACTGGAAGTGCTGCGATGTAAGTCTTTCGCCCCGCGAAATGTAGATGGGCCAATTGTGAGAAACGAGAATTCTATTTCGGCTAGTGCATTTTTTGGAAACGCTTTAAATATTGTCAGTACGCCGTTTGTCTAGCTCACGACAAGGTTTCAACGTGAGTTACTTGAGTCACTTAAATAACGCCGCCCACTTTAAAATGCCTCCGTCCTGTTCGTCAGCACCGAACGATCTCAAGTTTCTTGGTTCTTCTTCTTAGTTTTTCTCTTTTTCCGCCCTGTTTCCTTCTTCTCGATGCGTTCAGCCACTTTCTCTGTTTCCTGATCCTGGTCATCTTCTACATCTTCATCACCCTCGTCATCATTAAACTCGCCCATATCTCGAGCACGCTTTACCGTTTTGCCCTCAGACGAATTAAACAGTTTTTTGGCGTCCGTTATAATTTTACTGAGTTTGATCAATTCCTCCGCTCTGCCGAGCTTCACTTCGTCTTTACGCAGAGCAAACTTGAAGTCTTCCACTTTAATTTTGTTCCTGTGTACTGTTTGCGCTGTTCTATATGCTGACATACAGATATCTACCAGATATCCCGACACCAGCTCGTCCAGGCATTGTACAGATTCCGGTAGTGGTTGAGCCACGTCACCATATGCATACATCAAGGCAGCCACATCCTTGCTGAATAAATGCGTTTTCTTAAGCCTTCTTGACATTTTGAAGGCTTGTTGTTGTCTGACCGATAACTTTGAAGACCAAGACAGCTTAAAGATTTAATATATGCATGTCATCTTTAATAACAAATTATCTATCGATGAGCTAAAATTTTGATAGAGGGACCATACAAAATTATAAGTATCTGTCAAACTTTGCCTGTGAGAAGGCTTCTCTTCTGTGACTCTGGACTTCTGAGGCTTCATGAAAGCGCAGAAGGTAGATAAACCCAAGGATCAACGCCGAGCCAAAACCTTCACAGGGTGTTGGACTTGTCGAGCCCGAAAAATCAAATGCGATCTCAGGAAACCAACGTGTTTGAGATGTGAGAAATCAGGGTTCGAGTGTGGGGGATACGATATAAAGCTGCAATGGTCTCAGCCAATTCAATTTAATCGCTTTGGTCAGGTTGCTCCTGTTTCGCACACCTCGACAGGTAGCTCATCGGATGAACCTTCTTCGCAAAGACGAGACATCGCATTTGTCAAGTACAAAGAGGAATACGAATACTATGAGGATATGGATGATGAGCTTTCTTCCTTGCACTCGCCACCCTTGGATCGGATAGCTGACAATAAGACGTGGATGATAAAGAAATTCGCAGTGTTTCGGGGTACAGACAAAAGCAAGATCCAACATGTACCTCGGCGCAAGCGGCGTAAGCTTGTCCACTCTGTCAGTCAGGCAGGATCCAGTCCGGCCTCCCAGGGTAAAAGCCGGCAACGTAGTGTGTCTTCATTAGCGGAATCACGCACAGATGGTGTAAATGTGCCGCGAAGGGATTCTGCGAAACTTGATACTCATAATAACACGGATCTACCCAGTGCATCAAGCGTTGCCGAACTTTTTAACTTCGACTTTTCGTCCATCAATTTCAAGGGCCACGAATGGATTTCGAACGAGCTGCGAGACGACGCGCTGCTTTCCGCATTTGCAATCCAAAAATTGAATTCAAACACCCCGGTCGGTACACCACGGGAAACTTCTAAGACTCTCATAACAGATGAGTCGCTCAGGCCGAGCCTGGCCGACCAGGCTGAGCAGTTTCAACTCTGTAGTTCCAACGACAACGAGGATCTTTCTCAAATTTACAGAATTCTATTTCATCGAAACGATGACCGACCGCGCTCGAAGGCGCAGTCTTCTGTCTCGAAATTGATAGAGTCAACTTCCAGGCCCTCCGTGGTGCCACTTGAAAATATGATACTCATAGATTCGTCAAGCGCAGAGGGCCACATGCCCAAGGAAGTGCTAGAAGTGGTCAATTCTGCAATCCCTGAACCCTCCATTTTCAATTTGCCCGGTAACGATAATTTGCTTCTCAACTTGCCAACAACAGGTCTGACAGTCAAAGGCTTGACCCGATTTCTTTTGAATTACTATTTGAAAAATGTGGTTGATCTCATGACTGTCGTAGCGCTTCCGACCAACCCATGGCGAACCATATATTTTCCGCGTGCCTTGCAGGCTATTGGGGATCTTGCAGGAATAGGTTACACGTCCAACTCAAGAAATTCGTTGTTAAACGCGATTTTAGCAATTTCATGCTTCAACCTGCAAAGCAAATTTCCAAAGAATTCGCCCGCCATGAAATATTATCTTCAACTAGGTATTGAACTTCGCGGACAGGCATCTTCTTTCCTCAAGTGCTGTCTCGAGTCGGGTACAAAACAAGAGAGATACAAAGATATCGTTACCGCAATTTTATCGATGAACTCCATAGATGTGGTTTGGGGCACAATGGCAGACTGTCAGTATCATCTGGGCTTATGCGAGGATTTAATAGAGGAGCGCATGAAGTCAAGGCCAAAAATATCGGAGAAAGCGAGATCTTTGCACCGCATATTTTCCTTCTTGAAGTTGATACAAGATAGCACAGCACTGGACAAGGTGACGGAGAAAGAAATTGTTGTGTTGGCCCCTGCGCCGAACGGAGACCAAACTCATCTATTCTCAGAGATGCAAGAACAACCTGATGGTGCAGAGAATTTTGGGAGCCCTCGCGAAGGTGAATTTAAAGAATCGCTAGACAAGGATAACGGTAAGATTCGCATAGAATATGTTAGGCAATCGAATTTTGGCGCCAGTACTCCAATCTTCTCGAATATTGCTAGCCAGTCATATAGCCACGCGAAGAATACCAAGAGAAGCAGCAATTTTTTAAGCACGGATGCGTTGTATGGCCTTCCGAATTCACTAATACTGCTGTTTTCAGATTGCGTGCGACTGGCCAGGCATCGTGAGTTCTATCGCATGAAGTCAATAGAAGTGCCTTCAAGCTTCATTAAGCTTTGTGCTGCCTTTGAGGTGAAATTGTTTAATTGGAAGTCAGAATGGGAGTTTTTCGAACCTTACACAGAGAAATTTGTCAATGACACCGTCGAAGGCGTGTACCATCACTCTATGAGTTTTTACCACAGTTTGATCATATACTACCAAACAATGGTCCGATCCACAAATCATGAGGAAGTTCAGGTTAACGTACTCGAGGTGCTGGTCCACCTCAACACACTCACAGATCTAATCCAGCACAAAGGCATAAAAATCGTCCCACTTATCTGGCAGGGCTTCATGGCCGGATGCGCCGCGATAAGCACTAATTTACAGATACAGTTCAAGGAATGGGCTGCCAAGCATGCTCGTTCGGGGATCGGCTCCTACTGGGGTGCAAGACAAATAATGTTTGAAGTCTGGAGGCGTCGACTGAACGGGGAAAATTGTGACAATTGGTTTGATGTTTACAAGGATTGGGAAATGAATTTGATGTTGTCATAAATCAGCTTCTGCGGGACATTCCTAATAGGTCACGGAGGGCATCACTACTCATGTTCTAGGTGACAGATGCTCGAATGTACAGTTGATTGCTGAATCCTTTGGGTCACGGTCATTGACACTACCAGCACGTGAGTATTGCGTGTGCTCCCAAAGCGGTAATTGCCGAGCTCTTGTCCCCCAGGCAAGCAACGTGAACAATCGAACGGTTAAGGGCTAACGAATATATAAACTGGTGACGAGCTGATCACATCCATTGGCTCTGTATCAGTCTTGATCCTCTTTATAATAATCAAAACTAAGCAATTACATCTTATTACAAACAAAATATTGAGTTATGAGCTCCCAATTGACCGTTGGAATTGTTGGAACCGGTCTTTTCGCAAAAGGATCGCATCTTCCTGCTTATCAGGCCATGTCTGATAAGTTTAAACCTGCTGCAGCCTTCAACAGGACCAAGAGCAAAGCTGAAGCTTTTGCCGAGGATGCCGGTATCCCTAAGGACAAAGTATACGATAATCTAGACGAGATTTTGGCTGATGACTCTATTGACTTCATTGACGCTTTGCTGCCGGTACAGTTCAATGCCCAAACAGTTGAAAAGTGTGTGGCAGCCAACAAACCAGTAATTTTGGAAAAGCCAATCTCTGCCACAATTGCAGGGGCCAGGGAGCTGGTAAAAATTGCCGAATCAACAGATGTGCCCGTGGCCATCGCAGAAAACTGGCTGTACTTGAACTCGGCAATCGAACTCAAGAAACATCTAGCAGACATTGGGCCGGTGACAGCTTTCACTTACAATTCGACCGGACCCTTTATAACGAATAACAAATACTTGGCCACTACCTGGAGGCAGAAGCCAGAACATATTGGAGGCTTTTTGTCTGATGGTGGAGTTCATCAACTTGCGCTTTTGACTGAGGTTTTGGGTGAGATAGGATCTGTAAGTGCGCTCACAAAACAAGTACGCAAAGAGTCGGGCACTGATGACGTCGTATTTTCCACAGTTAAGATGAAAGAGGACGATGTAATTGGTACCTTTACTTACGGCTCTGCATTTGGATCTTGTGAGAAGTGGACATACTTCAAATTGTATGGTTTGAATGGTTCTGTAACTCTAAATCTCTCTGACAAGAAAAAGCCATCCATCACCAAAATCGTGGGTGATTCTGCTGAGACCTCTGGAGAACCCCAAACGATTCCTATCGGTGAACTAGACTCCTTCGGAGTTAATGAGGAGTTCTTGAATTTTTACGAGGCAGTAGTGAAGAAAGACAAGACCCTCATTAAGGGAACTCCAAGAATTGCTTTCCATCACCTTGCGTGTGTCGCAGCGTTCCTTGAATCTTCATCCAAGAAAGGTGACAATGTTACTGTCGAGCAACCATGAATATAATGAAAATACAACTTTTGAGACACATAGATATATAGCCAGCTTTTGTTCACTAATTCGAGCATTGTGATACTTTGTGGCATATTTTCAAATAGGGAAACTCAAGAAGGTCGCCAAATATTCCCACTGCGATCTCTAGGAATGTTTTCGTTATTGTGGGTTCCTTTACGTTGAAAACTTTCGAGGACGTTTTGAAATCACTCGGGTCTTGATAGATTAAAAAAGCCACTTCGCTGTTATGTAGGCAGGGATTGTGGAAAAGCCTTTGGGCAAGGGTTCTTCAGTGAACTTTCAAGTTCTTCAACTGGGGTAAAATTACTCAATTAGGGACTTCAAATACAATAGGGAAATGTTTGTGAGAGTACCTATAGGAATTTGATGCTCTTCTCATTGTGTAGAGTGGAAACTAAACTTTAAGCGACAAGATCATGTATCCCATACAAACATCATTTAGGTTTTCTTTTTCGAGGCCACCCCGTGGGCCTGTGAACTATTGTTATTTCACGCAACCCAAGGCAATTGGTAGCTTGAGCCATCTTCTCTACAAATCTGGGTGTCAAAATAGTCTATACAGACTGAGCTCTAAGAACAAACCCTAGCGTCTGAGGCAAGGAACTGGACCCTCTTCCTAATTGGCCCAAAATTGAAGCGTGCAAGCAAGCGATGGCAGCTTGCCAAAAATTCTTTGGAATAGTTGATAAACAGTGCGGTGAGTACTGTGTGTTAGAACTATCGCGTGGCCATAACTAACAGACTTCCAACAGCGTTCATTTTCATTTAGGTAGACATCATTGAAGTGTCATTATAGTACAAAGCGATAACAACTTCAAGATTCTCGACCACCTATAGACAATGAAACTACACTTATTGAGGCGAATCTGATTCATCAGTAGAAAGCTTACTAAATTTGTCTTGTAAGTCGGACATAGTCATTATAAGATGAGTAACTCCGTGATTATTGTAGGCATTAGAGCTGGTTCAGTTACCTGAACAAAAGCCTGGTATTTATACAATTCTCACTCGGTGACTCTGGTCAACATATTTATTAATCACCAATTCTAGATCATTCTATTGCCCAAGGATTACGGCTTCAATGCCGTACACTACCGATAACTTATCAATGGCCAATCCCATTGGACAATAGTTGTTCTCTTCGGTTTGTCTTAGCTTGTAGCTCTATTTGTATGGCCTCGGTTGTGTACTATCATTCTGTACCACTGTGTCACATATTTACTGACGCTGATTATGCGATTAGACGCACATCACCATCAGTTTATTCACATTATTCCCAACAACAATGTCTACCAAATTTTAAACGAGCTGTTGAGCAACTTGACTACTGCAGGTGCCGACTCCCCCCAATACCAAATGGTTGGAGTTTTATACTGATTGAGAAGATGTTCTGCATGTGTGAGTGCATACCGTGGGCATATCATCTGTAACTTTCATACAGTAGCCAGCACACGATTTCAAAATGCTGCGTGTATCGTAATTAATCCAAGATAGGTGACTTGTCGTGATTGCTAGATAATTTATCATACAACACAGGATAGAAGACTCTGTCTCAAATTTGTGAAGTGCAGTGTAAACACCATCGCAGCCTTCTTACAGTTGATCGCCATACCAGGCCAACGTGAAAGCCCAGACTCATTCAGTCACTTGGAGCTAGAGTGCTAGCAGCATTGTACTCCACTGGTGACGAGGGCTTGCTGTCAAAGGATCTATGATAGACTTTCGCCCTTACTTCAGCCCATATCATTTTGTACAGCTTTGTCATACCATTAGTTTTCTGGCCCGAGGACTCTGACAAATGTTGTAGTTGTAAGTGATCGTCAGGACAGGTAACCAATAGCAGAAGGTTTGATAACGCACCAAGGCTCAGACGTTCGCGAACAATTTTTAAAATAGAGAGTGAACCAGTAGCACAATGCCATTGTTCGGCTAGCGGATTATTTAGACCATATGGCTCCTATCATTCTGCTCGAGAGCCCAACTAGTATTTCATGAACTTATCGGTGCTGCCCAGATTTACAGGCGAAACGTATGCGATAACCGCACGAGTAATTTACGTCACAGGGCTCGCGGTATTTTAAGAGGCTTCCACATTAGTCAAAGACAACAAAGTACTCGTGCACCAGAGGTGTTAGGTCATGTAAACACAGAGGAAAAAGATTGTAGTTGTGAGCAAACAAGCGAGATTCTCTAGTTCCGCTGGACTGGTTATTACTCTTGTTAATTTAAAATCGCACACGCAGTGGGCGTCTACTGCGCGGCCAAGGTTTGATGCGATGATGATGCTGGGTAATGTCTCTCACCACGTTTCACATGGTAGCTAGACAACTAATCCTAAGACTCTCGCTTGTTTACTTGGTCCCTGAGCAATATACAACTTTCTGCATATCGCTGCAGGCAAGACGTGGAATTGTTAGACCGAGCATTAGTAATTGTCCGCATATCAGTTAGTTTTGCCAAGAACGCACAACACCGGAGCATTGGTAACGAGGTCTACAACCCTCGAGGAAGCGGCAAAGTTTACGAAGTTAAGAGCGGGTAGCTTACTTTTGCCCACAATACCGAGGTGCAAACCATAGAAATCATTAGTAACACAAAAGGGCTTAGAGACTCTAGAAGCCAAGAAGCAACCCTTGGATATCACTATAAGAATGAAGACATTTGAGTCAGTGTTGTAGAGTCTAGAGTTTATAATATACTTTTAAAAGAGCATCTAACAACTCGAACAACTCGAACAACATATCTGTCGATATCAATAATGCTAGGTGGAATTAAGAACATGAAGATTGCCTTGGCTCTGGGGCTTGGATTAATGAAAGTCGCCGAAGCCCTGCCCGCATTTCCGGGTCTGTCTTCCTCCGACTGGACGAGCACAGGAAGAGCTCTATACTTCCAAACCAATGAAGACTCTAATGCTATTGTCTCTGTGAAAATCCATGATAACGGCACCTTGTCTGAAGGTCAATTGACCTACACGAACGGTACCGGTGCGAGAGAAATCAGTGCTGCCACAAACCAAACTGCTAGTCCCGATGGTTTGAGCAGTCAAGGGTCGGTTACTGTCGTGGGCAATAGCCTCTTTGCAATCAACTCTGGAGACAACACAGTTTCAATGTTTGCCATCAGCGAAGATGATCCTACAAACATCACTCTAGTTGGTGCGCCTGCCTCCGTTCCCGGCGACTTTCCTGTCACTGTGGCTGCCTCTGAATTGAACAATTTGGTTTGTGTTGGGACCAGCGGCGCCAGATCTGGTGTTTCATGTGCCCCATACGCAGCTAACGTCGGAATTGGTAAGATGGACTTTTTGAGAACTTTTGACCTTGAACAATCTAAAACTCCTGCCGGACCTCTTGATACTGTTTCTCAAGTTCTTTTCTCCGCTGATGAATCAGAGTTGATTGTGACCGTGAAGGGAGATCCAACCTCGAACAAAACCGGCTTTGTTAGCGTCTTTTCAGTGACGGGCGCGTGGTTGACTGAACAACCAAGACTATCTGCCTCTCGTATTGACAGCAAGCTAAATGGTACCGTTGCGCTATTCGGATTTCAACAAATTCCTCACTCTAGCAAGTACTTTTCCACTGACGCTGGCTTTGGTGCTGTCATTTTCTCAGTTGATGCCGCAAGAGAGACTTCTACCCTTCTACACAAACAGGTCATTGCCGACCAGATGGCCACCTGCTGGGCTGCGATTTCACCTGTAACAAAATCAGCCTTCGTCTCTGACCCTCTTGTCAACCACATTGTGGAAATGAGCTTGGATGACGCCTCTATTATTTCTGTGGTTAACTCAACTTCTTCGAATGACGCCTCCGGGTACATTGACTTGGCAGCTGCGGGTGCTTATGTTTATGCTCTATCTCCAGGTGCCACTGAAGGCTCTGGAGCTGAGGTTGCAGTTCTTTCGGTTAGCCCTGGAAAAGAGAAGTCTATCACCCAATCGTTTAACGTGGGTTCATGGGCCGGTACCAGCGCCCAAGGCCTCGCTGTGTTTCCATAAGTATATGACCAATGGACCTCCCTCTTCATCATACCCACCATATTTCGTTCGTCATCACGACAACAACTCAATTTTATACAAAATGACCCACTTGTTAGTCTGAATAATTTGCGGCTCTCTCAAGAGTCTAAAAGGAATATAATAAAACTTCGACGATTTTTCATTTACACGTAGTTTTCCTATCATTGAACGTTCAAGCTGGTATTTTTGCTTAACATGTCACCAAAACACAATTAACGTATGTTTCTGTCTTAGTTTCATCTGTAAACGTTTCCGCGTTGTCCTTGGGTTCATAACGTCTCTCGAGATTATCTGTCTTAAACTTGAACAGGCAGTATCATGCCAATCGGCTAAAATTACACTATCTTATTGCGACACCTGAAGCGAGGAAGTGGCAGTAATTTACAAAGTGTGTTGTCAGTGAATAATGGCCAGATCAGTTTGAAGGCATCACGAAATGAGACCCGTGAGCTCCGGTTCCCCACGAATGATCTAAATATCCATCCAAAGTTTTTCAGATGCACCTCGCACCGTTCTGGGGTCTGGCGAGACATGAACCGCATCGTGCTTAAATCTTGTATAAACACCGACAATTGGATAAACTAGATAGATCAAAAGAAAAGGATTTAGACCGGCCTGTTTCTCCTGTGGTGGAAAGAAGTTCAGTTAATGGTAATGGTAATCAATTGACCTGGAGTGGTCGCATGCTGGTCAATTGGTTAGGGATTGTCAACCACAAATCAGGTTCATGATTGATTTTTTTTTCAGTCGCTTATAAGATTTTAACATTCATTTGGTCTTTAGATGATTTTTACATTATTTTCGTCTAGGCCAACTTTTGGCATTAAATTAGGTAGACATAGTTGATTGAAGCACTGCAAATGCCATTCCAGCTTGAAGAAACCAACGAGAGTTGGCCTTATATGTGGAAAGAAGACACGGGCCCTCTTTGATTAAATCAACAATCAATAGAGCATTCTTGCGTTGCGCGAGTTGAGAGGAGAAGTGTGACGAATTCAGCGCAAATAGTGTGTTTCTTCATTTCCACATCTGGAATGCTTAATCAAAGAGCCCGGTCCTCTACCTGTGTCTATTTCCTCGTTAAATGGTCGTAGCCAATAATTGGGCGAGCAGAATCTGCACAAACCCACTTCGCGAGCCGATTACTCGCTGCTTTCAGATAGAGCGCTGCTTGGTTTTTTACAAAGCACAGAACAGGCTCAAAAATTGCATTAGGAACTGGCCAAATCAAGTCTAATTGCGACGACGACGTCGTGTTGACTTTGATAGGCCCGTTCATGTTCATATCACGTGAATAACTATCGTTTCACTGGTTGCCAAAATCACTGAAGTGGAAGATCCTCAAGCATCTCTAACTTTCCTCGGATGTTGGATAGGCCCCACTTATCTCAGCTATTCCGACCTTCTGGTCAAATTCGGTGAACAATTTACTTTCCGAGGTAGATACTAACAACTTTGTCTAACCGGCGAAATGCGGGCAAGCGTAAACCACACGTAGAACAACTTGTTAAATATCGAGAAAGGCTATTCTATACTGTATGTCACAACTCCGCCGCCACTATGCTCCTTTCAATTCTCAAATGAAACATACCAGGAGAAGCGGCAGAGGGAGCGAGCATGGTTGAACTCTGTGGCTGACTACAGATTGGAGCCGTTTCATAGTGTCCTTACTAGAGTCTACCTCATACAACCTTTGCTAAGAATCCTGGTAATTCTGTGTCACTACCCAAATTCCTACACTGTAATGACAACACTGACGGGATCGAATTGTTTAAAGCTCTCATTCTTCGTTACTCTGAACGGCCTGATTTTTGACTATATTCCAAAGATCTCTATATCCACAGTAGCATCAGTCGTATAACAGCGCCCTTGTTGTTGTAACCACCAAACATTAAACTTTCGTGCGGTGAAAAAAGTGGAGCATACCGCTTCGGTCCGTTCGATCCGTTCGATAGCAATGGTTGGTGCAACGGACTCTTAATTTAAACGTTAGGTTATTAAAATAAAACTAGTATTCTACATATTACATATTTCCTTGTATCATTTGACATTTATCTGGCATCTCTCGGACGCAATGCTTAACCCACAGGTGAAGTGCAGGTGAAAGGTTGGGCCAAGTTGGTCTGGTAAGATTCGATGGCGCCCTCAATAGCCGAATAGGAACATAGACCGCAAGTTGCAAGAGAGGCCAGACACAGCAGAAGAAGGGATAGCTTAACTGCAAAGCGCTTGAAACCACCATGTCCGAGAGCACGCTTCCAACGCGAGACGTTCAAGTAAGAGTCAGCTTTCTCGACCGTTAGTGTCAATGGATCAAAGCGATCGGTCAAACCCGCATCCTGGCGGCACAGCAGGCAAAAGGCGAAGAGGAATGGGAATGTGTAAGAAAAGTTGAAAATGCAGAAGGCACCGATAATACCAACCAGGGCACTAATAGATGGAATGGCAGTACCAAGGATATAAGCGATAGACCAGTAGAGAACCACAAAACCCCCCCATGCGAAGGTACCCTTGCGGGTCATCAGGTTTGGAAATCTAAAGTAAGGAACCATGAAACCCTGGTAGAAAACCTTGATACCGACGTTACCGTAAAGCACAGCAGCGATTAGACCGGTGATAATGTTCAAAACATTACCGGCGTTTTGCAGACCGGTGGAACCGATACCTTGGTTGGCAGTAACATAACTGAATTGACCGTTGTAACCGTAGACGAATAGACCGTAGAAGAGGTAAACAATCATGATGAGTGATTGAGCGCAGATCATACCCTTCCAGAAATCCATGGGTCTTCTCATTTCAGCCATAACCTCACAGAAAATGGTAGCACCACCCCATGCGAAAACCATGTTGTTCATACCGCCAATTTTGTCGCTGATACTTCCTGGGGCAACAGCGTGGTGTTGGATAGGCAAAGGAATCCAGGAGTTGTCTTGGAAGTAAGGCGCGCCCATACCGTATTGCTTGAAAATACCATAGTAAGGGCCACCAACGGCAACACCCACCATGGTGATGATGCAAATGGCGATGTTCATCCACACGGCAGAGTTGGCGATGTGGGCAAACCTACCCAACGATTTGATTTGACCAACGATCATACATAGCAGACCCCAAATCAAAATGTCCACTGTGAAACACAGACCGTCGGTACCTTTGGTGACAATCTGCATCTGCGACACAGCTTGGGCAGTACCAAGCAACAGCACACCACAGTTCAAAATCATCTGGATGAATTGCAAGATAGCAAATGGAAACTTGAACCAAGGGGCCACAGTACGGCCCGCTAGGTCAGAAAAGGTACGGATAGGGTAGTTGTTGGAGTCGACCTTGCAGTAGCAGCGGTTCAGCAACCAACCACCAAACGCAGCGAAGATACCAAACAGAACGTAAAGGACGATACCGGGAGCCCATCCCATCTGAGCAACAGCGTATGGAGCGTTCGAAGGGCCCAGGATATCCGTGGTGATCAAAAAGAAAACCGAGTACGCCTTAGCGATACGCAACGATCTCTGTGCGTCCAGCTTCACCAAAGACAGGTTACTGTGGGGGTCAGCCGTGATCTGCTCCTGCTGCGCAGCGTACAAACCGTCCATGTCGTCAACTCTTTCGTAGTCACGTTGGATGTCGGCGTAGTGCATGTAAGCTTGCAAAGGCAAGTTCTTGTTCGCGCCTTGAAACTCGCTGGTCACCGCTTCCACGCCCGACATGGGTGCGTCCTTTTCTCTTAGACCTTCATCGTCACTGAAATGAAGGCCGGGACTGGCAATAGGAACCAATTTGGTAGCCATTTTTCGATGTGTAGTTTACTTGACTGTTGTGGTTCTACCCAAACACCAATACCTATGTCCCACTTCTCTGGCAGAAGCTCTCTATTATATATGTCTTCCATCCTGCCAACTTGGCCCATCTCCGACTTTGATAGCTTATCTGAAGAAGTAACGACCATTCCGGCCTCGGGCCACAGCTGGTGGAGCCATACGCACAGTTGGCCATCCCATCATCAAGGCACCATCCACTTCGAGCTGTAATGGCCGCGGCGAACGTTCAACATCCGCACAGCTTACGCAGAGCTTTTTTGTTTTTCTTTTTCTGTTTTTTTTCCATTTCCTTTGAGCATTGTGTTAATCGATGATAAGGCGAGCAGTACAAGGCGTGCACCGACAGACTGGAGATGTTGCAGGCCATCGACCAAATTCGCCAAGACAACAACTCGATACATGATTGTGTCTGCGGCATCACAGCAGAAATGAGAAAATTTTTCAGTTTGCCCTTTCAACGGAAGGAGGCAATTGAGGATGAAGAGACGCACTCTAAGGCACATTTGACACACACCACGCAAGCAGTAGGAGAGCTTCACGGGGAGCTAGCTTAGCAAGCGTTTTGATAACGGTCGCTATCATGGGATGACCACAATCGAGAAATGCTTTCTTGGTCGCAATTCGGTGTTGATATTGACGTTGATATCGGTATCAAGCCGAGTGCGGTAGTGGTGGACAAAAGAGATATTTTCTGCCAAGCGTTTGGTCGCTGGTGTTGGTTTCCGGGTTGAGCTGCCGCAGCGCAGCGTAAAAAAAGAAAAACACCAGGCGCACATGTACAACAACCGGAAAATCAAAGTCCTGTGAGCGCGCGCCGAAGCTTCCCCGGCATTTTGGTGCCGGGGCCGGCTTTCAACACAGGTCATCGCGGCCCAGTAACAACGGATTAGCGGGCTCCGCTGCCCAAGCTTCTGAACACAACAGCGGGCCAACGGGCCCTGAGACCGGCTGTCCCTGGCATTCGCAAGCTTCCTGGGCACAAAGTCACACCTGCAGCTTAAGTTGCCGGAGACAGACACAAACGCTTGCTCGCTTGGCACAGATGAGCTTTGCCTCGTGCCACACATGTGACGAGAAAGATGTAATGGCACCTGATGACGACGCGCTGGATCCGGCATAAGAAGTGTCATTTTGCCGTGCTTGGGCGAGGCCAATCCCGACATAGGACGCGAACCCGGGGATTTCCCCCTTTGTTTTCGATAGTGGATTAGTGTTTGATACTTGATAGCGCGGCGCGTTTTACCTTGTGTTGTCGATACCAGATAATGGATGGATGGTTTTTTGACACTTCCCATCGAGCGGCCGCTGCATTGTCGCCTGGATGCCAAGACTCAACCAGCCAAATTGAGTGCCAAGACCACGTCTACAGGCTTTGAGCTTCAAGCCTTGCCCAGTTGCGTCATGCATGGTGGTAGTATCGCGACTTATCGACGTTTACGCCAGATACAGATAACAAGAGACATGTCACGTGACGACGCTCTGCTCCCAACGAGTGTCATTGTCACAGAGGGACTAATGGGCGCTGTTGGATGTGGGTGCAGCCGGCTTTTCCGGCTTTATTCAGGATCTAGCCGGACTCTACGACTCGTCTTGGAGAGCCTGCCACGCACAAGTCAAGATATTCGCATTGTTCAATCGTTACTTACTGCCTATGCATGCGGGGAATAGCTCAATTATAATAGTCGGTTTTGGATATTTACTACACAAGAACTAGCCTTCATTTTATGCTTCGATACCGGAGGTGTCTTGAACTCGCACACTGGGTAGCTTCTTGTGATTAGTTCGTTATTCGGCATACCTGCAGCGAGTTTCTCCAGCGGTTTTGGCTATGCCCTATCACTAGTATTTTTGATGGTGCCTCTAAATTCCGTTTGCTGGATGTGTCCTGTTCCAAAGCCTCCTGGTGCCGATGACTGCAAAAAATTACGAATACTGCCCAAACTATCCACAATCGGCATATTCTAAACGTACATTGCTGCTCACAGCCGGGGCTTCGAATGCCCTGTAAGATACTCAAACCCTAGAGTGAGATCGCGCTTAAGGTCACTCAGATCTTCCAGTCCAACTTGCAGTCTCATTGTAAAACCTTTGTGACCCCAAGTTGTAGCACTTCTATATTCCACAGGGTTTACGGGGGTTATCAGTGATTCGTAACCGCCCCATGAGAAACCTAGCCGAAATATTTTTGTTCCTTCAAGCATGTGTACAAAGCTCTCTTTGGTATATCCATCTTGCAAAACTACGGAAAACACCCCAGAGGAACCTTCGTAGTTTTTTACCCAATGGTCATGCCCGGGACAATCTTTCAAAGCCGGATGAAGTACTTTCAATACTTCAGGTCTCTCCTGCAACCATTTTGCCAGAGCTAATGCCTTCTTTTCAGCTTCCTTTAACCGAAGGTGCAAAGTGCGCAACCCTTTCAGGGCCCCTAAGCAATCTTCTGCGCTAGGAACCATCGAAATTGCGTCGTAGGTTGCCCGGAGTAAAGGAAAACATTCAGCGGTGGCAGATGCCAACCCGATCAGCAGGTCAGAATGGCCGCCAAGATACTTTGTGCCTGATTCAATTGAAACGTCGATTCCATGAGCATGTGCCTTGAAAAATAACGGGGTTGCCCAAGTGTTATCAAGAACTGTTTTCACACCCCGCTTTCGAGCTACTTTGGTAATAGCCGGGATATCCTGCAATTCCATAGTCTGAGAGCCGGGGCTCTCGAGGAAAATGACCGACGTGCTAGATTTTATCAATTTTTCAATATTAGAGCCAATCGACGGATCGTAATACTCGGTAACAACATTAAATTTGGCAAGCAAACCGTCGCACAGCTCTCTGGTAGGTTGATAAACGCTATCAGAAATCAGTATGTGATCACCAGCTCTTACCAGGCTCATCAGCACTAAGGCGATGGAACCAAGCCCTGAAGGCGACAATACAGTCCCCGATGCCCCTGTTAACTGTGTCCAGGCCTTTTCAAGATTTTCAATGGTGGGTGTACCTATTGTTCCGTAAATATACCTTCCTCCATTGTTTTCAAGTTCGTGAACTGTCTTTTGTATGACGGTCGAACCTTTGTATAGTGGCGGATTGACAAATCCATATTGTTCGTCGGTATCACGACCCAACAAGGTTAGTTGTGTAGTTATTCCTAGTGAAGAAATATCCTCACCACCCATCATCAATTACAAGTATCTGAGGATTTAACACTAATGTGTGGAAAAAGCGTTCCCAGGAAGTGTAAGAAAATCATATATCTCGACACTCAATTGGGTCCTCCTTGATAATTGCTAGAACACAGGGTGCAAAAAGAGTCCTTTGAAATTATATCACAAATGTCACTTCTGCTTGGCAATTCCCTCCTATCTCTTATCGTAGATTGATTGCGAAACCTCAGTAACTCAAAGTTCCTGCTGGAATCACATGATCTAGCTTGATTCAAACACACTCGCCATAGCCTTCTTTGCTCAATTCCACAATAATAATAATATTAACATCTCCTTGCCCTAGGACCGGCGTTACAAGAGAGAGTTAACCTCGAGAGTAGTTATGTTGATGAAACTTTCGTTCAATTGAGAAACGTTGTGAATGATTTTCTGAATACTTGAAATCAAATCTGAAGCTTACAAGGCCACTTCTGGTTGTCTCTCCATTATTATTCGGGCCATAATTCTGGTTCATATTTGTAACATATAACCGGCCCATACAATATTCTGATGCGAATAATCTGAATGCAGTGAAGGCTGGATAATCCAAAATATTTACCCAACAGATGGATGATTGAGTAACTGGCTTGTTGAATAACTGGCTTCACTGACTGGTGCAGTTCTATATGATCACTGCTCTTCTGGATCCCGTTGGTTGATTGTTCAACTTGTACTTATTTTACTGGACTCGCTAATATCATTGTGTATTATATTAACACTAAGTCGATGATTGTCATATGAAGATAGAAAACCTCAAGATGTCAGGATAATGTCATAGTCGATTTTAGTGTGTATCAAGTACGATTGAGCTTTAACTACATGGAGCTCAAGTATAAGTAGAACTAATCGAAACTACCGAATAATTGCTAGGTAGTCATAGAAAGAGGGGGAACTAAGCGCGATTTGACCTATTTACCGTATTTATATATAAAACCTTATCATATACGACATACTGTAATACAGCAAAATGCTATCCAAGCAGTAATAGACTCTCATCATTCGATAATTCTGTCATATGTCATGCAAGCAGATTTTCATATGGAATACGCTATTTTTCGGAATAAAGTTAAAGGCTTACGCACCTTCTTTCCCGAGAGAAAAACAACCTTACTGAGTTGGTTTCGGAATAATCGGGAAAACGATAAGCTTTGTAAAACTTCGGAAAAGAAAAAGCATTGAGTATCAGACATTAAAGTAAACCACAGATCTTATAAATTGTATTCAATACCTACAAGACCAGTGCTTTTAGTGTGGCAATAGACTAAACTTGTCTTCAATATGATATCTCAATAATATTCCCATATCCTGACTCATTGAGACAGGTAACTTAGTTGGGTACTAATTACACAGTAGAGAGGTACACCTGTAATGGCGATAAATACGATATGCGCTAGATACCTGAACGCGCTTAATCAGGGGAACTTAGACGAGGTTCGCAGCTTATTTAGTGCAGAAGCAAAGGTTGTTTCTCCCCTTTACGGTGAACGCTTGGCTTTTGATTTTTACGCTAACCTTTTCAAAGACACAGCAAGATCAGAAACTAAACTGCTGAACGTGTTTGATGCATGCGAAACAACGAACTCAATAGCTCTGCATTTTCGTTACCTTTGGACATTGGCCAATAAACAATCAGTAGAGTTTGAATGTGTTGACGTTTTTGAGCTAAATGATAGTCACGATAAGTTCACCAAACTGACCATAATTTATGATACCGCACCGCTGCGTCAAGATTTCAATAATTCAAGATTAAGTTGAAGATTTATCTAAAAGGTAATCATCAATTGCCACAAGTGTGCCGAAATCTATATGCCTTTCGGATATGGTCATTTCACAGTACGGCCCGGTCTACTGTTTATAATTATTCTATGTACAAATGGATAGTTTCACGTTTGAGAATAGTCAAGGGTCCACAAACCCTTAAACATATAATCGGTCTGCCAAGTATATGAAACCACTTTCAGAGGCGAGGTCATTTTTCAGGCTTCCCAGGAATTTTGTCAGCATGAGAGCTAGGGTTAGCGAAGTGTTTATCAACATCGACATTCTGCTGTCTAGTCGATCTATTCTAGTAATGAATGATGTTCATCTATGACTTGACTACAGTCATTTGTTAAAGGGACCCCAAAAATCAGTGTATTTAAAGAAACGGGGCTGTGTAGAGTCTATAAAATAAATAGAACATACGCCAATGGCTCTTCGGGCTCTACTTCAGTCATATCCGCAATTGAAAACTTTAGATCCCTTCGCCATCAATAGCGCCCGCCAAGAATTACGGATGTTCGAGAGGCACCAATGTTTGATTTAGTCATTGATGCCAAGCAGCCGTGATTTCGTTAACGTCCATTGATGGTTGCATTTGATGAGCGAAAGCAGGCAGACCTTAACTCTTTAGTTAGCTACAGCGGCAAGTGGCTAACCCATACCTCGCGACATTGGTGAAAACCGGATAAATCTCTACCTAGCCGCGCGGGAAACCAAAATGTGTAGCTAATGGAGCTCCATTAACTTGATTTCTCACATGAATTGCCCAATTACAAGGGCATAAGTGCAATATTTCATCGGTTTAAATATCGGACACAAATAGGTTTCTTGGTTCTTACTAATTGAAATTCTGGCGTCTGTACTCTCTTGCATTCATATACATGTGCTAAACCAAGATTTTTACACTTGAACATGTCATTTGCAAGTTGTATCGCATACTCGATTAAGAAAGACATTAAAGTTGAACTGGTGAGGCTTAATGACTGGGGACAAGTTGTAGGCGACGACCTCCCCAATTGGAACGAGCGCAACCTCCCCGAAAAAAAGGTGCTCAAGGGTAGGTACTGTCATTTGGAGCCCTTGACAATCGAAAAGCACGGAAGACATCTTTTTGAAGCTTTTTCAAAAGTGAATAACGATAGCTTGTGGACTTATCTTCCCTTGGAACCTTTCTGTGATTATGCGGTCTTCTCCGAGGTCTTCGGCAAGAAATCCAACGCCAACGACGAAATACATTATGCCATCATAAACCCGGAGTCTGGGCTGCCTATTGGCACAATAGCCTTGATAAGGACCGATAATAGGAATGGAAGCACAGAAATTGGTTACGTAATCTATTCTCCACAGTTGCAACGAACTGTCATGTCGTCTGAGGCTCAGTTCTTGTTGATGAGATATGTCTTCAATGATTTGAAATACCGAAGATTGGAGTGGAAGTGCGACAGCTTGAATGAGCCATCCAAAAGGGCGGCAGAGCGGCTAGGATTCCATTTCGAGGGGACCTTCAGAAATGCTTTAGTTTATCAGGGGCGCACCAGGGACACAGATTGGTATTCGATCACAGATTATGAATGGCCCACTATGTGCTCTGGTTTCGAAGAATGGCTAAGCAGTGAAAATATTGTTGAAGGTAAGCAGATAAAGGGTTTGCGTGATATTAGGGAAACCCTTGCGAAAATGAGGGAAAAGAAGTTGTGAGGTATTCGTCTTTTACTTAATTCTTTTTTCAACACCTACTGATGGTGCATTACTTCGTAGGGAATTCTCCAGGTGGTGTAGGTGTGGTCCATGCACAAGAGAACTTACAGAAAGATCTAATCCAAGATTCAGGCCCTACCAAGTGAAGATATCAGTGTTATATGAGCTATAGTTAAGATATCTAACTCAGCAGCAATGTTTTGAAATCCTGTGTGTTGTGCTGTGAAAATATACAGTTCAGATATATTAGAATTATTTAACCTCGAACGCTCGTCTGAATAGAGTCGGGGCATGATGTAAACGCCTAATGATCAAAATCTGAACCGTTGTTCGCAAACAAGATTCAAAACTTTTCCTGTATGGATACCCGCATAAATATTGTCCACAACACACTCTTCCATTTTCTTCACAGTTTGGATAGCTTGTGTGCCCATATGTGGAAGGGCGAGAACATTAGGAAGCTCTAATAGCTCATTACTAACGTGAGGCTCATTCTCGAAGACGTCCAGGCCAACTCTAGCAACTTTTCCAGTTTTCAAGCACCTTAGGAGAGCTTGTTCTTCAATCACACTTCCGCGAGCAGTGTTAATTATTATGACGCCATCTTTCATAAGATGAAACCGATCTTTGTTGAGCAGATGTTTGGTAGATTCATTCAAAGGGCAGTGAATAGATACAACATCCGCGCATTTCAAAAGCTCCTCCAAAGGGAGATATTGGCAACCTAACTCTAGCGCTTCGGATAATGGTGATCTGTTATAGTAAACGATCTTCTTGAAGCCCAGGGGCCGAACCCGTTTGCAGAGTGTTCTTCCAATGCCTCCCATTCCGATGATTCCAAGCACTTTGTCATCAGGAGTAAACCCTGGCTGGGCGCCGGCTGCGAAGCCTTTTGTTGGCCACTCGTCATTTCGAAGATTTCTTCTCCCCTCCTCGAAATTTCTCATAGCTCCGAGTAAGAGAAACAAAGCAGTGTCAGCTGTAGCGTTATTAACAATATCTGGAGCATTCGCAAGCTGAATACCGCGTTTTGTTAATTCCGTTACGTCTATCTGATCGTATCCGGCACCTTGATGAGCAATGAATTTCAACGTGTTAGGAAAATGGCCGATCAGATCTCGATCAAAGCGTCCTACTTGTTTTCCAGTAAGATACCCTCTACCGATGGCGACGATATCAGAGTACTCGCCGTGCAATAATTCGATCAACTCTTGACGAGAGGCTACTGTCACGGGAATTATTTCAGCAACTTCTGAGAGTTTTTCCCAAGCATCGTCGGCATAGCGGATAGGAGGGAATTGAAGGACCTTGGGTTTTGGAATCATTTCAAAACGATTTGTAGAATGATTTGCTGAATGTTAATGCTCTCATGTAGCTTCCGAACAAATATAAGGGGTTGTCCACTGCAAGAGTATGGGCATAGATGTATTGGCATAGATATATTAAAAATTGTAGAGTTGTAACAGCCGCAAATCTGATATAGAAAGCTGAAGGTACGAGGACGGATCTATTCTCTCCTCATTTTCAAGAATCATCCGTTGGAGCTCCATCATCGACCATTGGGAGCTCCCGTGCCAGTTCTTCGTAAATCTCCAAAAATATAATGTATGTATCTCATATATATTAAAAACGAGCCTCTTCTCAGAAAACTGTTGCATATAGTTATAAAACGTATCTCATTTTTAGTTGCTGGAAATCAGTCAGATCAAGAAATTCCGCATTTTCGGGAAACTCTGGAATCTTGCCCTCCGCTTCAAGCTTATCTCTGCGGCGGTTTTCGTAAATGTTTATTAGCCTTATCGCAAGCAGAGTCAACAGCGCTAGACCGTAAAATATGGCTACCAGCCGCTTACCAGTAGGGTACTCGGGTGCTTGTGAAGACCTAAAAGTCTGAGGTCCAATCCAATTTCCTGCAGCATAGGCCAAAATTTGTAATCCGTTAACAACTGATTTCTTAGTTGAACCCACCGTGTTACAGGCAATCATGGACATCACCAAACCCCACGAAGAACCTGCAGCACTAATGAAGTAATAACCAATTAATAGGGGCACTTTGTTAGAAACGTCAATTGTACTCATCATTATGCCCCCCACCATTGGGAAAGCGATTGCGATCATGGCTGGGAAAGATCTATCCATCAGCCAATCTGATAAGAATGGCATCGCTAATTTGAACGCAATGTCTACCCCACCACCTGGCATTGATAGTAAAAGTGCCCGCTGGTTCTTGTATCCAAATGACTTTATAATGATGCTACCGAAAGACGTAACGCCGCCATTTGGGATGTTCATGAGGAGCGAAAACAAAACATACAAATAAGTTCGAGGGTCCTGAAATGCTTCCCAGACTTGTGACATTTTCCACTTTTGGGAGCCAATACCTTGAAAGTTACCACGGATCCGCTCGATTGCAATCTCCTTCTCTCTCTCGGTTAGGAACCTCGCATTCAAAGCACTGTCAGGCAATAAGAAGAAATACAATGTCCCGGTAAGAATAGTCAACAGACCGAACAATAGAAAGAGAATCTTCCAGGCCGAAATGCTAGCATTGGTCACATACGAAAGGCCATATGCCACGGGTGACGTCACTAGGGTGGCCAATCCATTTGCAGCCAGCCAAAACCCCATGCGTTTTGCCTGCTCGGATCGCTTGTACCACATAGCAGTGATCAAAACGAAGCCTGGGGTTACAGAAGATTCAAACATACCCAAGAACCATCTTAGGGCCAACAGACCTCCGTAGTTTTGAGCTACCGATGTCAGAGTCAATACCACGCCCCACAGAAAAATATTGATACTCAAGTATTTCCCGATAGGAAACTTTGTAAGAAAAAAGGTTGTAGGAAACTCCCAGAAAATGTACCCTGCGTAAAATATTGACGACACCCATGCGTATTGTTGAGAGCTTGCCGCCAAATTGGTATCTTCTCGAATACCCATCAAGGCTGCGTAGCTCAAAGAAACCTTGTCTGCGAACTGAATACAATAGATCCAAAACAGTATTGGCAAAATATTCCTGTCAATCTTGCGTAAAACCTGGTTACCTTCTTCCTCACTGTATTCAATTTCTCGGCCCGCGAGAAATTGAAATGCCTTATCGGTGGGGATGTTTTGTTGTGGGAACACTTCAACATCTTGGAAACTACCTAGTTCGATCTCCGCACTAACTACTTTAGTATTTTTCTTATCGTTTGAATACATGTCTCTACTGGACGCGTTATCGGAGGTGTCCATTCAGCCTGTTTTGATTCGTTAAACCTTTTAACTGGATTCGATTAAGATTTAGTGGAGGTTGTGATCAGAAATCACTGCTATTAAATGCTTTAAGCATTTGCCTGTTCGCAATCAAAGAGTGATAAGATTGTGCCCGAACTGTTGTCCAAAGGCACTGAACATCTCTTTGCGATTTAACTATGCTGGAGCTCAAGTTCAATTTGGACTCAACCGTAGACTGTTTCCTATTTTTTTTTTTTTTGGCGATTTTTTCCCTTGGTAATGAGATCTATCTCTATGAGATAAACACTTCCTTATCGGATAACTAAGTGGTGCATAAGAATCTATCAAAAGAGTGGTGGTGCTCCATCATTATTTTTCACAAGTCCATCTCAAGGAATTAAATCCAGCTGAAAAGAGGATCAAGGGCAGAGATTGCCCATCAGCTTCGCATGCACTCCAATGTTACTCCAATGTTTTTTGGGCTGAAGCTTCTAAACATTTGGTTCACCCAAAGGGTTAACTTCCATGTTAGACGTGAAGTTTCTTATGAGTAAACAAAATCTGGCCTGCCTAGATCAAGCTCCTGTAAATTTTGTGACGTCTCGCTCGAGTTGCAAGATTTCCGTCAAAATAGAGTATAAGGAAGTAAATTTCTGAAAGCATGGTCACAAGAGCAACGTTGGAGCAACTCAGCGGCAGCAGTGGAAACTATTTTATACCCCCGGACCAGATGCTGATAGACACTGCAGACAAAGTTATTAGCATCGTAGTATATATGTCAGGGCATTATAGCAACTTATATGTGCCTCCCTGTGACCAAACGGCATTTTACAACAAACCACTTGGTAAACTTCAATTTGTTTTATAAAATATTAAACCAACTAATGACTTTTTTTTGGTGGCTGGTAATAAGACTAGCTACAATTTCCAGGGCAGCTTTAGGACACGGATAGTTGCGTGGTGTCAATAGATGTGGACTTCAGGGCTGCCCATCGAGTTTTTTAATCAGTTGTTCATGAGGCTGCGTCTAAATCTCATCCACAAGATATGACAGAAATTATAAAGACTTCCAGAAAAAGTATAGTTCGTCCTCAGCCTGGGGTTCGTCACTTAATTGGAAAATGAAATATAATAAAAGTGTTGGGAATAATATGAGTAAACACATGGTGACGTGCGCCTAATCGCATAATCAGCGTCAGTAAATATGTGACACAGTGGTACAGAATGATAGTACACAACAGAGGCCATACAAATCGAGTTACAAGCTAAGACAAACCGAAGAGAACAACTGTTGCCCAATGGGATTGGCAATCGATAAGTTATCGGCAGCGTACGGAACTGAAGCCGTAAACCATGGACAATAGAATGATCTAGAACGTGTGATTAATAATTGTGTTGGCCAGAGTCACTGAACGAGAATTATATAATTACCAGGCTTTTGTTCAGGTAACTGAACCAACTCTAATCCGTAAAATAATCACGGAGAGATAAATAGAATTCCCTAGGTCCAAGTTACCCATCTTACCATGTCTATCAACGACTTACAAAATATATTTAGTAGGCTTTCTACTAATGAATCAGATTCGCCTCAATAGTTTTAACAGTTGCAAGTGAGTAATTAATTTCAAGAAACAGAATAAGCAGCGAGGAAACGTAACTTGAAAAGCGCATTGATCATTCAAACACTGTCGCACATACGATTACTATAAAAACCTATCCGGATGTACATTTGGAGGATATTTACATATTGAAACCGCCACTAAAATCTAATCGGACTTTCTGTAGAATTAGAGAGAGCCAATGGAGGACAAGTACCATCTGATTAGGCTCTCATATTTTCCAGACTAACTCGCACCGCTTATTGAAAATGTTCAGAAAAAGACAACTCAGAAAGTACAGACTCAAACTGTTACAGACTCCCACCCTGCTTGATGGGCAACAAACTAAAGCTTTCAAGCGGTTTTTGAGGGAGAATGCGCCAGCCAGGGTACTATAAAGACTTGTTACAACTTAACCAGTCATCAAAAACTCCTTGATATCATCGTCTGTGTATTGTGGCTGAATGTCGGAATCGTTCAAAGTCCCTAAATACCAGCTCAAATCTCGGCCATCAGTTTCCCGTAAATGGAAGCCATTACCAAAGTATTCAAATCTATTACCTTGACTAAAAGTCAAGTTATAATCTTCCCATCTAGGTGTACCCATGGTCTCAAAGAAATGAATACGAGATCCCGGCCACATCATCAATTCACCATCATAGGTCCCTTGTTTGAACCATGACCTACAAGGATCATTCCAAACAGTGCGGTCCAAAAACTTTCTTCTATGGATAATGAAGTCATTGACTGCATCCTGTTTTGGTTCGAAGGAAGTAACAGACTCACAGCTGAGTTTCTTAACAACTTTAACAAAATATTTAGCAATAGCCTCCACCATTGGAAGCACAGATCCGTGAGCATAGGGTGCATGCGGACCCATGAAGATAAGATAGTTAGGAAAGTCTGGAACAGCAATCGATAGGTAAGTCTCTGGCTTCTGCTTCCACACTTCCCTCAAGTCTTGTCCGTTGCGTCCAATCAGTGGAAAGTGAGGGATCCAGGAAACGTCAAACCCTGTAGCGCATATTAGCACATCAAACTTGTGCTCGATGCCGTCAACGGTCCTCAGACCATTTTCAGTGACTTCCTCTATATTATTGTAGACTAGAGTAGTCTTCGGATCACACAATGCTTCCAAGAATCCATTACCAGGCGTGGGCCGGCGGCAACCAACCCCAAAATCTTCAGGTATAACCTTTTCGGCTACTTCCGGTTTCTTTGCCAACTTCTGGGCCATTTCATTTTTGGCAAAATCAGTGGCCGCAAGCTGTTCAGGACTCCCCTTTATCACAGAGCGGAACCTAGCATTCAGATCGGATTCAATGTTTTTACGGTATCTGAGATACTTCTCCGGGTTACTTTTCAATAATTCTCTCTGTTCTTCGCTGTACTCAAAGTTGGCGCCATTTTTACCAGCAAACTTTTGAGCAAAACCAGCAGTTATCCAAAACCTGCTTCTAACAAATTGGGTTATACTTTCAACATCATCAAGAATGTTAGGAACTATTTGAACTGCCGAAGATCCTGAACCAATTACACCCACCGACTTCCCTTTCAAAGACAAGGAGGTGTCCCAGTTGGCACTATGCAACCGTGGTCCCTTGAAATTATCCAAACCTTTAATGTTAGGCCATTTCCACTTATTCAAAATACCAGTTGCATTAATAAGGATCTCACCGCAGTCTTCAACAATATTTTTAGGATCTCCATTGACCTCTGCCCTGACATACCACATCTTTTCAGCTTCATTCCACTTTGCGAATATGATTTTATGGTTCAAGTGAACATCCCTATCCAATTTATGTTGCTTGGTGACGCTCTTAAAGTACTGCAGAATTTCCGGCCCAGTAGAATAGTAGGAGCTCCAGTCGGTACTCGGAGCCCAGGTGTATTGATAATTGATTGACGGAATATCACAGGCGCATCCGGGATACCGATTCTCATACCATGTGCCACCAATAGAAGGGTTCTTTTCATAAATTGCGAGCTCAGCGTCTGGGACGTTGTTGTACAACTCGTGTGCAAAGTTCAAGCCGCTAGCCCCTGCGCCAATCACAAGGACTTTGATTTTCCGGGGTGCCGTAGAAGGCTTCTCTAAAATTTTGTAAGGCGTCTCAATTGTCATTGATAATCTTTGACCTACGTTAGTTTAGGAGGAGATGATGTGAAAAGCATTCAAGTCATCCATCCAAACCATCTCTGTCTTTCCTCTTAAATAGTTACTTGAGCCAAATGAAGCATTGGTCTGCAACATGAATAGATTCTATTGAGGTTAATGGATCAAATTTTACCAATGCTGAATAGCAGTGTTAAAAGCGCTTTATAGGAGCTCCTCTGGAGGTTATACAACTATGGTTTTGATGGTGCTCCATCAATTGTAATTTGCCATCATTCCGTCCTACGGGCTGTTTTCATTCGTCAAATGATATACTCCTTTGGTAAGTTATGATAAGATAACGTTGGAGCACCATTACCTAATTTCAAAAATTTATCTAATTTCGGGTTCGAGACGCTAAGGACAGAGATGTGCAAGTATTATCTGCTCCATCAGTCAAATATCACCTCTGCACCCTAGTACCGCTTCATGGGCTCAAGTATTTCACTGCTCCAAGAGAAGAATTGCTGAAAAGTATTTAAATGCCATACCTGCGTTAGACTCAGGTACGACAGACAAGATGCTATTTCAAAACTTCTAAAATTTACATCGATAACACCAGGCTCAACGAACAGAATGACAATTAATGGTAAATTGCGTATTTCGATTGATCGCGGTGGAACATTTACGGATTGTATTGCCGTAAGTCCAGGCCGTGAAGACATCGTCATCAAAATTCTTTCCGTAGACCCCCAGAATTATCCGGATGCACCCTCTGAAGCCATTAGAAGAGTACTCGAAATCTTCAGACGCCAAGAAATACAACGAGGAACTAAGCTTAATTTGGACGATGTTGGTATGTATTACTAGGTGTTCACCCAAACAAGGGCCTTGACTGACACATTTATCACAGACCAGATTAGAATGGGGACAACTGTGGCAACTAATGCGCTACTGGAAAGAAATGGCGAGAAATGCGCATTAATTGTTACCAAAGGTTTGAAAGATCTTCTGCTGATAGGGAATCAATCTCGCCCTGATATGTTTGATGCGGCGATCAATAGGCCCGATGTCTTATACAAAGGAGTTTATGAAGTCGACGAAAGAGTGACTCTAGAGGATTGGTCCGAGTCCAAAGTACCCTCTGGGGCTAAGCCAAATGGCACTGACATGGTTAGAGGCGTGTCAGGCGAGCTTGTCAGAATTATAAAACCTCTTGATATGGAGAAAACACGGGCAACTTTGTTATCTGCATTTGAGGCTGGCTTCAAATCAATTGCTATCTGTCTGATGCATTCGTATACATTTCCTGACCACGAGATGTTGATTGGTAAAATGGCGAAGGAACTAGGCTTCACTCAAATATCACAGTCATCAGTTCTTTCCCCTAAAATAGGAATTACTGGCCGTGGGTTTTCTGCAACTGCAGACTCCTATCTCACGCCTGTAATCAAAACCTATATTGCAACCTTTAAAGAAGCTTTTGAAGATGACGCCTTTAATTCTACTCGTTGTCAATTTATGCAGTCTGACGGCGGTATAGTTGAATTCGATAATCTCTCTGGACTATGTGCTATTCTCTCAGGACCTGCTGGTGGAGTTGTTGGTTACTCGGAAACCACGTATGATGATCAATTGAAGACACCAGTAATTGGTTTTGACATGGGTGGAACTTCAACTGACGTTTCGAGGTTTGGCGGGCAATATGAGCACGTGTTTGAAACCACTACTGCTGGCGTCTCCATCCAATCACCCCAACTAGATATTAATACTGTTGCTGCTGGTGGGGGGAGTATACTTCACTGGAAAAGTGGTTTGTTCACAGTGGGTCCCGATAGTGCTAGTGCACACCCCGGACCTGCATGTTACAGAAAAGGTGGCCCACTTACCATAACAGATGCCAATTTGATTCTTGGAAGGCTAATTTTAGATAAGTTCCCCAAAATATTTGGGCCCAATGAAGACGAACCCTTGGACACAGAGATATCTTACCTGAAATTTGCCGATATAACCCGCAAAATCAACAAGGATACAGGCAAAAGCCTATCACCTTTTGAAGTGGCAGAGGGCTTTCTTAAAGTTGCCAATGAATCGATGTGCCGCCCGATCCGGACCTTGACCGAAGCCCGAGGATTCGATGCGGCGTCACATGTTCTTGCTTCCTTTGGAGGGGCGGGTGGACAACATGCCTGTCTAATTGCTAAAAATTTAGGAATATCAACTGTTGTCATCCACAAATATTCTTCTCTGCTTTCGGCTTACGGTATTTACTTGGCGGATATTGTAAATGAGGAGCAAGTTCCCTGTGCCCGTGAGCTCAGTCAGGAATCCTTGACTTACTTCAAAACGGTTCTCAGTGAGCTCGCTGTGGTTTCAGAATCAAAACTTGAAAAAAATGGTATAGATGGCACGTTCATATATTCAGAACTCTTCCTTAATATGAGATACAAGGGATCTTCCTCCCCGATAATGGTACAAAAGCCAAAAAGTTCTTGGGATTTTGAAGCAAGCTTCGGGCTGGCACATGAGA
Organism: Lachancea dasiensis; assembly: GCA_900074725.1. Lineage (NCBI taxonomy): Eukaryota > Fungi > Ascomycota > Saccharomycetes > Saccharomycetales > Saccharomycetaceae > Lachancea > Lachancea dasiensis. The sequence continues at coordinate 1,221,121 of LT598454.1, forward strand.
GAGAGTACGGTTTTAAAGCAGATAGGCCAATTATTATTGACGATATAAGGGTTCGCTCAATTGGAAAGCCTAGAAATTTGAAGCCTCTATCGCCTTTACGAGAAATGGAAAATATTAGTTTCAAGTACACGGCAGATGCAAGGTCAATAAATGAAGTGTTTTTTGAGACATCATTTATGCCTACTCCCGTTTTTTCATTGAAGAACTTATCGGTTGGCGATAAGGTCAAAGGGCCCGCACTATTGGCTGACGAGACTCAAACTATAGTTGTGACACCAGGATCAACTGCATTTGTCTTAAGTTCATCAATAGTAATATCTGTTTCCACTTCTGATGCTGTAGATTTGAGAGACAATGCAGTTGATCCAATCCAACTTTCAATATTTAACCACAGATTTATGGGAGTGGCAGAACAGATGGGCAGAGCTCTCCAAAGAACTAGCATAAGTACCAATATTAAGGAACGACTTGATTTTACGTGTTCCGTCTTTTCGCCAGCAGGCGGCCTGGTAGCAAATGCTCCTCACGTTCCTGCGATGATCGGTTCTATGGCATTTGCTGTAAAGTGGCAAATTGATTTTTGGAAGAACGACATACGAGATGGTGACGTTATCCTTTCAAATGCGCCAGAAGCCGGGGGTACTCATTTACCAGATCTTACGGTAATCACCCCTGTTTTTGATTCAGAGGGTAAGGAGATTATTTTCTGGACCGCATCCCGTGGCCATCATGCGGATATTGGCGGGATTTTACCTGGATCGATGCCTCCTTCCTCAAGAGAGTTATGGGAGGAAGGCGCTTTCTTTAAAGCGTTCAAAATTGTTGAAAATGGCAATTTCAAAGAGAAAGAACTAATTGATCTTCTGTGCGTCAAACCGACCTTGCGAGAGGGAGGGATTGGTACGCGCTGTCTCAAGGATAATATTGCGGATCTGAAGGCTCAAATTGCAGCCAATCATAAGGGAGTCCTATTGATAAGATCCCTGATGCATGAATATGGACAGAATGTTGTTCAACTGTATATGGACGAAATTCAAAAGTCTTCAGACCTTGCTATCAGAGGGCTCCTCAAAAAGGTTTACCACGAATACGGTCCTGAGCCGTTAGAAGGTGAAGACTACATGGATGATGGTACGCCCTTACATCTCAAGGTGACTATCACACCCGATGATTGGTCTGCAACTTTCGATTTCAGTGGTACAGGTCCTGAAGTGTACGCCAACTGGAATGCACCAATTGCAATTACACATTCCTCAATAATTTTTAGTTTGCGTTGCATGGTAAATGCCGAGATTCCTCTCAATCAGGGTTGCATCAACCCAATAAATGTTATCGTTCCGGAGGGCTGTCTCTTGAAACCAGGATCAAACGCGGCATGCTGTGCTGGTAATGTTTTAACTTCCCAACGCCTGACGGACACCATCTTTAAGGTCTTTAGATTTTCAGGAGCAAGTCAAGGTTGTATGAATAATTTCACATTTGGTATTGATGGCGAAAACGGATTTGGATACTACGAAACAATTTGCGGAGGTAGTGGTGCAGGACCAACGTGGGACGGCACGAGTGGTGTACATACTAATATGACAAACACAAGAATCACTGATCCAGAAATAATGGAGAGAAGATATCCTATCCTCGTGAAACAGTTCTCTATACGAGATGGCACTGGAGGGGCAGGCAAATTCAATGGAGGCAGCGGGGTAGTTCGGGATATTGAGTTCACATTGCCGATGATCGCGTCCATTCTATCTGAAAGAAGAACATTTCAGCCGTACGGCATGAATGGAGGTGAGCCAGGGGCACGCGGTCTGAACTTGTGGTACAGAAAAAACGGTCAAGTCGTGAACATAGGCAGTAAAGGAAGTGTTGCAGTTCAAAAGGGCGACAGGATTCAAATAATGACTCCAGGAGGTGGTGGCTACGGTTGCAAAGAGGACAGGTGCAGTACAACTGAAGAGCGGCAGAATGGGGGAAATTCTAGTCGCGCATTTTTCCCAAGAGCGAATGGTACAGTTGGTATTATGAGGTCTCTTGGTGAGTCGAACTAATAAACGTGTGTGTAGTTATAATGAATAGTTTTACGTAGCCAATGCAATACCAAACTTCATAAAAACAAACATAAGTGATCGTGCACGTTTGATATGTACAATATCTTCAGTCATTCTATCGAACAAAAGGGCCAAGACTATCAAATCGGATACTGGGTACTATTGCAGACATGATTGATGGGGAGATTGAGGATGCTTCCTATGTCATTTGCAATCATGAAACAGAATTCTATTCGATTGTCCAATAAAAAAAGATTATCACGAGCTCTTCCGATGGAGCTCCATACATTGATAGACAAAGAACAGCGGGAATACTCCTTGGAAATCTGCTTCACATTGAGTTGACAAGTGTTCGAATGAAAGTATAAAGGAAAATCAGTTTTCGCACAAGTCGAATTTTTACAATGCTTTCTCTACAGTCTAACTACTGAAGCGACAATCGTTACACGATGATATCATTTCTCTCTCAAATTCCGTACGCACAACCAGATCCCATCTTTGAATTGACTGCTGAATACAACAGGGATGGCTCAACGAAAAAAGTCAATCTGGGCCAAGGCGCATACCGGGATGAAAATGGGATGCCTTGGGTACTTAAATCTGTGATTCAAGCCAAGAGGGCTATCGAAGGTAGCGGTCATGAATACCTACCAATCCTTGGACTTGAGGATTTCAGGAAAGGGTGTACAAAGCTTCTGTTTGGTGAAGAATCACCCATTGTTTTAGAAAATAGAGTCGGCTCATCACAATCTATCTCGGGAACAGGATCGTTGCATTTGGTAGCTATCTTTCTTGCAAATTACTATTCAACAACCCACAAGGTATTTATTCCAGATCCTACTTGGAATAATCACAGAGCAATTTTTGAAGGCGCTGGGTTTGATGTACAGTTATACTCCTATTTTGACAGCCATCATATGGCTCTTTACTTCGAGCGACTCCAAGAAGATTTATTAAGATGCCCTGAGGGATCTATCGTCGTCCTCCACGCTTGTGCTCACAACCCAACGGGGATTGATCCCTCTTTTGAGCAATGGAAGAAAATTGGGAAGATCGTGAAGGACAAGCATCTTTTTCCTATATTCGACGCAGCTTACTTAGGCTTTAACAGTGGCAGCATCGACACCGATTGTTGGGCAATTAGATACTTTTTTCACGACTTGAACCTGACGGGAGCTGTGTGTATGTCTTTCTCCAAGAATATGGGATTGTATGGGGAGCGTGTGGGATGTGTTCAGATAATAACCAACACTTTCGATGAGGCCAAAAATGTTGAGTCTATCCTTAGCAAGTTGCAGCGGTCAGAGGTATCCAACCCCCCAGCATACGGGGCTCGTTTAGCAACTGCCATCTTCTCCTCGAAAGAGTACATGCAGCAGTGGAAAATAGATTTGAGAACGATGTCTTGCAGAATCAATACAATGAGAAAATTGTTAGTTGACAATTTGCGGAAACACAATGCGCCGGGTTCATGGGTTCACGTTATTGACCAAAATGGAATGTTTGGCTTTCTGGGACTTACGGAGACTGAAGTCAAGGATCTCAGATTAGATCATCATATCTATATGGCGGCAAATTCCAGAATTTCGATTGCTGGCCTAAATGAAGCAAACGTTGAATATGTTGCACAATGTATCACGTCAGTGGTGTCGAAAAGGTGATATTATGTCTGAAAGAAGTCTTTTAGATTACTGGTATGGCAGGTCCCTGGTGCAATGACAAGAAAGTCTGGGAAATGATATTAGAAATAACATATGTATCACCTGCAATATTATGCTTGAACTAGAAGAAAAAAGATGCACTAGCGCCGGCACCAACTGACCAAGTGTCAGCAGTAACAAGTACTGTCCTCATCCACTTTTCAAATACTTTCAATTCATCGGAATCATGTACTTCACTCGGGTCATCAACTTCCACAAAAGACATGATGTCGTCCACCAACCGTCTCATAATATATTCTTCATCCACTGGCTTGGTACCATCTTGAGTGCTCTCTAGTTTTCTGCCACTCAAGCCGATGTGTAAAATTTGCCATGCAACCAGGCCCGCTTTGTAAAACATAAATGTAAACACGGGTGATCGCTCTTGTCCCCCATCGGCCTTCAAGAAGTCCGCAAACTTCAGAAAATAGCAGATATGACTGACCATCACAGAAAGACTATGACTGGAAATTAGATGCATGTTGTTACTTGATACAGAAGTTCCGCCGGGAGGATACCACTCGCTAGGTTTTGCAAGTACTGCAGCCGTAGCAATGGTTGCCCTCAAAGTGACTTCGACGATGCCAGATGTAATGATTGGATCCGGGACATGGAGATGAATATATGCAAGGTTCCAGGTTGCAACAAACATATCCCACATATCGTGGGATTTCTTGGGACCTTTTCTTAGTCCTCTTTTAGGAATCAAAGATCGCAGTGCATTCAAAGCAGTCCCCAACTGGGATTTTCTCGAGAAAGGATCGTTGGCCTTAATTTTCGGAACTTCCAGCACGCCAGCGTACTGCTCCATGTTTCTAATCATTATATGAATGGGAAGGAGAATTGAGAGAGATCCAAAAGAAGATATGTTTTTAGGTGTCTTTCCGAATATCAAGGCCTGTTGCAAAGCATCCAAGAAAGAAGTGCGCTCACCGTTGGAAAGCTCTAGGGTATGCTTTTCTTTCCAAAGAAGCGCATTTTCAAGCTGCCACAAAGTGTCGGAGCAAGGAAGTGGATGTTTGATTTCATAGTGTGAAAGTGAAGGCGGATAATTGAGCAAGGTCGCCATTTGACTGTCAATCATGTACAGGCAGAAAGATACCCTTTTTCTTTCCTCTGACACTATAAATGACTTCCACTCATCATCACATTGGTCCCTAGGATTAGTTTGAAAGATTCCAGTCTCTCTCGCTACAGCCACAATCTGAGAATGTAGGGCTCTGCACCTTTGATACCAAACTTTATCTGTAAATGTTCCGTAAAATACCAATATGAGAGCCGCCTGAACAGTCTGTATTGAAGCATTTGCACAAAATAAAGGTTCGTTGATCGCATTTAGTGTGTTTTCACAAAGGATACCAGAGAAATTCTTCAGGTCACTTCTGTACAACATCGCGACAGTGCACATTGCACTAACTAAAGTACAGGATGCTGACTTGTAATTAAAAGTAGGTTTATGGATAAGAGGGAAAACGGGATCAAATATGTTCCAGTATTGATTTAATAAGCTTTCAATCTCGTCATCCTTTAATTGAGAATGCAAGTACGAGAATAGAAAATTATTATCTATGGCCTTTGTATCAGCGTGGTCTTGTGGGGAGACATATGATTCAGAGAAACTCTTTAGCATTGGTTGGTCACTTGTCGCGGCTGTGAATGCAATGTGTTCCTTAATAGGAGCTGAATTCCTCAGGGAACCATTCAGAAGTTCATATTCTCGAGGATGTTTTTTGCGCCTGTGGGTTTTAAGCGTGTCATTTCGCGAGAAGGTCTTGTGGCATATATGGCAACTGTACTTTTCAGTGCGTAGATCTCAAACTGACAGTTAATATGGTGGCATTCGGCTGTTGAAGTTAATTAAAATGGGACATACGTTTCTTGACATGACGTTTTAGGTTCTCGGACCTTGTGAAAGATGCTTTACATGTACTGCAAACAAAAGGCCTTAGATCATTTCTATCAAGTCTTAAGTCGTTGGCATGAGTGGGAGGCTCAAGTACTTCGGCGTTATTAATTTGCCTAGAAGGTAATGCGGCTGGGGGGTTCGATGGCGTAGCCGCTTCAGCTGCAAGAGGGTCCATTCTGAAAACGTTGTAGAGTGTTATACAACTTAGTTCATGGAATGTGTTAATGTTTGAGAAGACAGAGGCGCTTGTCTCTATGCTTTCAAAGATAGGTTTGTAGAGTCCACTTTTGAATCTCGAAAAATTATGTGACTTATGCTAATCATATGATTGAGTTGGCGGAGCTCCATATGGGAGATAAGAGCTTACCGGCAGGACACCCAAAGTAACAACCGCCACCAACAACCCGAAACAAAAATTATCGCGCTGTTTGCACTTATAAGATGGATTGAAAATGAGTGAAAACAAGTGTGTCGCCAGGTCTTCGTCTCTTGAAGGGCCGCAAAAATTAGGGTGGAACAAGATGTCTGCTTTTAGGTTGAAAAACAAAATCATTTTGATTACCGGAGCTTCCTCAGGTATAGGTTTTGCTATCGCCGAACAGTTTGCCAAACAATCAGATGGAGAAATCAAACTGATTTTAGGCGCTAGAAGGGTGGAGAAGCTTGATCTCCTCAAGGAAAAACTAGTGCAGAAATACAAGAACATTGATATTCTGATTAAGTTCTTAGATGTTTCAAATTCAGAACATATAGATTCGTTCTGGGAGAGCTTGCCAGATAGGTGGGCAGATGTTGATATTTTGGTAAACAACGCTGGTAAAGCACTTGGTCAAAATTTTGTTGGCGAAATTTCCGAAGAGGACATAAACGAGTGCTTCCAGACCAATGTAGTAGGAATGATATCTATGACCCAACATGCATTGAAAGGAATGCAAATGAGAAATAAGGGGGATATTGTACAAGTTGGGTCTATCGCTGGTAGGGAAACATATCCTTCAGGCAGCATTTATTGTAGCACAAAGTTTGCCTTGAATGCGTTCACCTCTTCACTCAGAAAGGAACTCACGGCTACGAAAATTAGAGTGATTGAAGTTGCTCCCGGAAACACGAAAACCGAGTTTGCCCAGGTACGCTTCGGCGGCGACCTGGAAAAGTCAAGTAAGGTGTATGAAGGCACAGTTCCTTTAGACCCCACTGACGTTGCAGAGATTGCTGTCTTCGCGTGTTCAAGACCCGAAAATGTAGTCCTTTCTGAAGCTGTTATAATGGCAACGAATCAGGCAGGTCCAAGTCATATTCACCGCTGTTTGTAGTACATAATAATTTAAGAATGTGTAGGGGTAGAATTATCCAAGCCATAATGACGGACGTCAATCAACTTGCTCTTCAATGGTGATCTTTTGCATGCATCACCCACTGGAGTGACATTTGTAGGGGTTTTGTAAATACTAAACCACGTGATAAGATTGCTGATCTATTCAAGATCTACTATCATCGGCGATAGGCTTCCTCAATGGGTACAGATAAGGGAAATCGTACAATATTAAATGTTGGAGCTCCTTCGCAGCACACAAATGGCAGGTTTGGAAGAATCACAGATGTGTGCATACATTGATTGCTGTTATGGATATATATAAAGTCCTCGCTCTTGGGTCAAACGCTAGGGTCAACTATCGAAATACGACATTCCTATCTTGAAGAAAGAAAGAGCAATTATATGGATGAACGACGCCCTATAGACCATGCTTCCGAAGAAAGCCCGAATTCTATAGGTCCCGAATTGACTACAATTGAAATTAAGAGAGCCAAATTCTTTTCCAACAATTCGAACGACAGTCGTGAAAATGTTAAAACTTCTGAGGGGGGTGAGACTGTTGAAGATGAGTTGTTATGCGACACTATGCCTCACCTAAAAAAGAAACTCATAGTATTTTTAGTAGCGCTGTCGTGCTTTTTATCACCCTCCAGCAACGTAGCCTTCCTGCCGGCTGTTCCCATCCTTGCAAAAAGGTTCGACACAACAAGTAATATAATTAATCTATCCAACGCCATTTATGCCGTGGTAATGGCTATTTCCCCATGTCTCATGAGTCCATTTAGTGACGTTTACGGTAGACGAATCACTTTTCTAATATGCTCTATGGGATTTACAATCTGTACAATACTAGTTGCTGTCTCCGTCAATCTGGGCATGTTCTTCTTTTTTAGATGTGCAACCGCGTTGTTTGGTACCGCGTTTTTTGCAGTTGGTGGAAGCATTATTTCAGATATTTATCGGCCACATGAGAGAGGAAACGCAATGGGATGGATTCTATCAGGATCGCAGATAGGGCCAGCGATCGCTCCTTGTCTGGGCGGCATAATCGTAACATATACCTCTTGGAGGGTGATATTTTGGGTTTTAGTGGGGTTGGGTTGTTTAAGCTTCTGCATGTCCTGGCTATTTCTACCCGAAACCGCGCAGGCCACCATTGCCCAAATAATTAGAGAGGAAAGCCCTAACAAAAGATTTGTGTGGGTGTCATACAATCCACTAACGGTGGTGGGAGCACTGAGGTACCCTAATCTCGTATTAGCCGGACTTGTGAGCGGATCTCTACTCTACAACATGTATGCCTTATTAACACCAATTCGACACGTTGTTGATCCTCGCTTCAATTTAACGACACCAATTTATGGTTCATTATTCTATTTACCACCAGGTTTGGGATACCTCTGCGGCTCTTTCGTGGGAGGAAAGTGGGCCGATTACCATGTTAAGAAATATCAAATTATCAAAGGCGAGAGGATCCCAGAGGATAGATTAAGATCGATGCTGGTGACCTTTGGAGTAATCTTACCGGGTACCATATTGGTGTACGGCTGGGCACTGGAAAAAGAAAGAGGGGGAATAGCTCTTCCTATCGTTGCAATGTTCATAGGCGGGATAGGACAAACCATTTGTTTCCCAAGTATCAACGCTTATTGCGTAGATGCTATGCCAGAGCTCAAAGGGGATGCGATAGCAAGCAACTATTTTACGCGATATATAGCTGGTGCAGTTGGGACTGCAACTTGCCTCATACAGATCGACAGTATTGGAATTGGATGGACATGCACTATTTCTTGTTTTGTATTACTGGGAGGCTTCATAGCTTCAGTGGCCTTAGTATATTGGGGAGCTCGTATGAGGACCATCAGGGTTTCTGATAGCAGGAAATAGAAATGGTAGGATGAAGAATTTCAAATACTCTATATTCACTATTCTTGAGCAACAAGAAGACTTTTACTACAGACAAATCACAATACGTGTATATCCTCTCACTGGTTCGAAGAGCCAGAGTGTCTAAAGCATTGGGATCATAAAGTATCCTCCACATAATTTTTAATTCTCAAATTCATACTACCAGTGAGTCAAATCCCGAAGTCTTGGTTTATTGGTCCGGTCGAGTACTTTGAGGTGACCAGCAATATATGAATGGGTCGCGTGATGCTGTGTACACAGGTCAATTTGTAGTATAGAAGGAGCCTTCAAGGACGTCGTCTACCCATGGCTACGTAGGAACACAATCCACGTCTTGAACAAATCACGTTGTGTTTTTGCAAGCGGATGTAAGGAAAGGAAGAGTGCAATTATTGTCGTACATTCCAAACGATTCCCCAGATCAAAATACTCTTTTATTAAAATAACAAGTCAACCATAGCAACGATTGCAGCTAATTCCATTGTTCACTTTGAAGAATTTCCACATTTCATACCTCTGCTTACCTACACGATCGTATCGCCGCGAACAATCTGTCTGGACCGACGCATTATAGAATGCCTGCTTTGCTGAAATACTTTCACTTCATTTCCACGAAATTACCGAAGTACATAGAACTCACCCTCTGATCCCGTCCTTTGGGGAGCTGCTAGATATATGGGGAATGTCAGACGACACCTTGGGTCGCAAAGTACACAAAATTGAAGTTTACCTTCGACAGCTCTAAATTACGAGAATACTAATTTTTTACGACCTCTTACAAACCTTACGCGAAAACCACGCTTGGTATTCTTACTACGCCAATCTTGGTACGGGCAGACCTCTATAGAATCGCCTCAACACAGCCCAGTATATTGAGATTTGAGGCAACCTTCAGTGCTTAGTATCGTCGTGTAAGGCAGAAGTAACTGTTTTATCTTTTTTTCATCAAGCTTCGTCAAATCTGGTCGGTTGAGATTGTACTCTCATAAGCTCGACTTTTCTCAGCACTCAACTCACTGATGAGCACTGGGGCTTGACGGCTGTGTTATCAAGCAGAGGCTTGGCCCATTCATGACGATAACTTTTTCGAGAGATCCGCGGGAAGATTAAATCACGTGCACTAAAGCGTAGTCATTTACGCATTATCCGCGGCAACCGAGCTGATGACGATAACTTTTTCGAGAGATCCGCGGGAAGATTAAATCACGTGCACTAAAGCGTAGTCATTTACGCATTATCCGCGGCAACCGAGCTTTGATGATCTTGAGAGACCATATATATAAGGGCGGCTCTAAAGAAACCAGCCAGATCTAGATCAGAAGCCTTTAACTTTTAGATATTATCTAGAGGCTAGCTAGAGTCCTTACCTCACAATTGTCCTCAATAACTCTCTCCATAGGGATCAAAAAATGAACTCCAGCGATACCACAGGAAATACCTACCAGCTTTACCAGTATACTCCTAATATTGGAGCAGCAGTGTTTTTCGCAGTTGTTTTTATATTTGCTACTGCTGTTCTAATTGTTGAAATTTGCATATCAAGCAAAAAGGTGAAAACAGTCATGAGGTCGTTCCAGTCCGATGATGAGGAAGCCAATGCTGGTACATATAGATTCGGCGTTCTTCCTCCTAAAAAGATTAGCGCGAAATACATTTGTCTGATTATTGGCTGTGTACTAGAAGCAATTGGCTACATTGGCCGGGCAGTTTCAGCTAGAAATTTAGATAGCTTGGGGCCATTCATAATCCAGTCTGTTCTTTTATTGGTTTCCCCAGCTTTGATGGCTGCCTCAATTTACATGATTTTTGGGCGTATTTTAGTCCTCACAGACGCTACTGCAGCATCTATTGTCCCTGCGCGCTACAGCACAACAATTTTTGTTTGTGGCGACATACTCAGTTTTTTGATGCAGGCTAGTGGAGGTGGTTTGGAGGCCAGTGAAAGTAGCCGGGATATGGGTGAGAAAATAATTGTGGGTGGTTTGATTATCCAAATTATTTTTTTTGGCCTTTTCCTTGTGACAGAAATTAGATACATTTATGTTATGTCAAGGAGAGTAAGCATGGGCAAACGCTTCAAGTGTGCGAACTTGGTTCTTCTTACAGCTAGTATTTTGATAATGATCCGTTCCATTGTTAGGACCATTGAATTTGCTCAAGGCTACGATGGATATCTGATTTCCCACGAATGGACCATTTTTGTTTTCGACGCAATTCCAATGTCGTTCGTCGCAGTATTGTTCCTTGCAACATTGCCACATTCGGGCTTGTTTCGTTTGGAGATCAAAAAGGCTGGAAGGTTTTTGGTCAAAGAACTGGATCCCATGGATTGTCCAGCGAAATATTAAGAAAGGAATCTCCAATAGGATCTTGCCATGCATCAAGATTTTCTTAAATCCTTAAACAGTAATTTAAGTAAGCTGCTTGATTGACTAATAACTTTTGACTTGTTTAAAGGCTTAAATATAGCATACAACTTTATTTTTCCATAATGGACGCTAGAGGTAATCCTCCAAGTGCAGTTTATACAATTATTCCGGGCGTAAAAACAGTTGGAGCACGGCCCAAAAAAAAAACAATCAAACATACAGATTTACACACCTCCATTTCTGGGTAAGACTGTTAAAGATTGCATCTACTGCGACAACTAGTTAGAGCTTTTGTTCAAACAACGCCCGCCTTCCAAGCTAGTGATGGATTTACTTGTGATATCAAAATAAAGTTCAGAATCAATTTTCGGTTCATATTCATGGGAGCTTTAGTAACTGATTTTCGGGCTGCCACTTTTTGAACATATAAGCCCTTTCATTTCTATCACATCTGTTAGACCGGCAACCGGAGTCGTGAATCTATTTCTTGCTCAAATTCCGGAGGAAAAAAGGTTCTTTTTTTATGCCATCGGACTTAATGCAATGCATGCAAGAACCGTTGAACTCCGATAATACAGCGTCTTTGTAATTTCAACAACTTTTATTCCAAATACTCAGATATATGCCTTTCAAGCCTCTCCCAAGGGAAGTTCATGAATTTGATGATCCATGATTCTTCATAGTGGAGAGTGTTCGTACCACTCAATGGATTAATAGTGGACTGCACAGAATTTCCCTAAGTTTTAAATCTGAATGTGGGCAACTTGGCAACGCAGATGCCTTTTTAAAAGAAAGCAGACATTCGACTACAAGACGACTGTTATGAAAATGAGGTGCAAGAAATAATAGGCCGACTATGTTCTACTTTTCCTCGTTGTATATCAGATTTACTTTCACTAGCCTCACATGAAGAGGACTTCTAAGGGTCTCGTTCATCCGTAAGCAGCACGGTGCTCTCAAGTTTTGCAGATATGAATGGAAAACCCACTCAAACTCGGTTCTAGATCATCACGCAATGTCAGTGCAGGGACATTATAGTCACCATAATTTTGTTTACGGTAGAGAATAGGATCCATAACTCTATTTGGCGAAGGTGCTCTTTCAAGCTTTCAGCAACCTTGTTAAATCTCTTTTCTCCCATCTTGCCAGTCCGGTATATAACAAATGGGGGTAACACGGTGAAACCAGGATAGCAAAGTACGCCATGATTTATCGGAAAGAGTATGTCGTCGATGGGCCCGTTGATTCCACAATCCTCATAATGCTGTTCTCACCCGCCAGCTGTCACCATAATCATTGCGCGCTTTCCAGTGAAGCGGCCTTCGCCGTACCGGTCTCCTCACTTTTGGTCACTGTGCTCACCAACACCATAGACAAGCCCACAAGAGAAAACGCGAACAATCCATCCTTTCAGAATTGCTAGCATGGAAAACCACCACAAGGGAAAGCTCAATATCACAGTATTAGCGCACATAAGCTTCTTGTGCTCCAACTTGACGTCGTCGGTCAATTTGTCTTGGGAATATGCTGTACTAGATGCGCTTGTAAAATTAAGTCTATCACCATCCCGCAACTGAGTGAAGTCCGCGCGTTCAATTGCCGCTTTCCAGTTTTGAGCGTAAATATCTGTTCCTTCAACCTCGTGACTCAGATGCTTCAGCTCTTTGGCCGCGATGTCCTTCAATAATGAGGTCAGCAAACCGGGTTAAGAATGTGGATATATAATGAGAACCTTCACGACGGGTTGCTTTTGGTTTCTTATATTTCAGAGGATACACAATTTCATCAATTCGAGACGATTTAATACCCAGCCTTGGGCCTTGGAGCTGCGCAATTATTGCTAAGCTGTCCCTAATTTTAACGTCGGGTTAGTGAGCTACTATGTTGGTTAGGATTTGTAAGCTGAGTTTTGATTATTACACGCAGAACCAATAGCATTTAACGAAGCTATTAAGAAGCGGCATTACTGTTTTCGGGGTTTCTACCGGTGTTACATTTATAAGTGTTTATACTAAAAAACTTGTGAATGTATTCTCGCGCTACAGTCGGCGGAAGTATCTTGTAGTTCGTTTCCTAACGCAACGATCGTTTCTACTAGTCCCGTCAAAATATTATTTGCAATATAATTACATAACGTGATGTCTCTAAGAGCAGTAGAGACGATTTTTAAACGCACTTGACGGCTGTACGACAACGAGGACTGCGCTAATGCTTGAAAATCAACGCAACTACTGAATAAACCCTATATGAATGATGGCCCACCCGATGATTAAACTGAGCATATAAGCAAGTGGGTAAAATCTTCGAGTGCATTGTAATTCTAAAATCTTAGCGAACTCGAAGCTGAATTTCTGAAAACAGGGCTTCACAAAAGCTCCTTTATCTGAAGTGTTGACAGCCGATGAACCTACTCTTTAATTTTTTCTTAGCGCCGAGAAGCGTTTAGCAAGCCAAATCGAAATGGGATCGTCATTTTCCTTAATATACTCACCTTCTTTCAATTTCTGTCCGTAATCATTAGTCAACAGAGGATCTCTCAAGAAGAAGGTTAATATAAACATAGGGGCGACGAATACAAGACCCACTAATACTTCATACTTTTGAACATAGCGATAGGCCTCCACAGTAGCCGTTCTGACTGGTGTACCCCATTCATATTCAGTAATGAAACTCAAAGGCGAGTCGTAGGCTGCTTCAGCTATATCAGCGTCACCTAAAGCCTTTAATAAACGAGGATACAAGATCTGAGTCCAAATAGCTCCAGAAACAGCAGCCCCAACGGCACCACCAATACCAAATACAGCTTGGTTCAATGCTGCTACTGTTGCCAAAAGTTCATGTGACGTGACCGTTTGGATGATGACACTAATTGGATAGTCATACAAACAGCTCGTAATTCCCCAAACGACCATGGCTCCAATCATACCTTTACCACTATTATCACCTCCTCTATAATGATAGAATAGTGCCATGGTCACGAAGTAGAGGGAGCAACCCACGATAGTGTATGTTTTCATTCTCGATGATCTTGCGACGGCAATCCCAACCAAAGGCGAGCAGATAGCTGCGGAAAAACTGTACAAGCTTGATATTCTTGTTGCTGACAGATCTGTTTCATTTGAGGCCACAACTAGAATATTGTAGAGGTAACCTGCGGCCATCTCGTAAACGAAAGCAATCAAAAAATAAATGGAAAGAGGCGCCCAAATACCTCTGTCTTTTAAGAGCTTAAAAGGTGCCAACGGCTTCGCGGCTAATTTACTCTCCCAGTAGATGAAAACAGGAACCAACACGAAGCCTAAAACAAATGGAGCAATTACTTTAGCGCTGCGCCAACTTGTAGTGACGCCTCCAGCAATTGTCAGAGGCACAAGGATACATCCTGTGCAAACCGTTAATAGTAAAACACCGATAACGTCTAATGCCCAAAACAATTGTACAATGAATTTTACAAATCCGTGGGACTGAAAGAATGTCTTTTCTTCTTGCAGCTTCTTCCATTCGGGATTATTTCTCACCTTCCACCTCATGTGAAGCATGCAACCTATCAAGGGAACACAGCTAGCGGGAAAGATGAATGCCCACATAGCAATTCCCCACGACCAGTGTTCTAGAGGATTTGCAACAGAAATGACGTTTCCGGATATCCACACCGTTATCAGAGCTGGCCATGCTGGTACAAAATTGTAAAACAGTCTCCATCTCAATGATGAGCAGTCTGACAAGATAATGGCAACCTGGAACAACACGCCAACAAGCCCTATATTGTAGAAGATTGACCCTGCGGCATATCTCTTGACATCATAAGCCTGAGATTGAATGACTGTACCAACGACATATAGGACAATGGACACAACAAATAGGGACAGTCTGCCAAATATGTCTGATAAACTTGCAAAGAAAATCTGCCCTACGGCAGAAATCACTGAACTGACAACATCAACTGTCGAGACCAGAGCTTGTGTTTCGTAGTCATTCAATGCGTAGGACATATATATGTCTCTTATAATACTGTCGAGTGAATAAGCAAAGGAGCAGAAGAATGCCGAGAACACAAAGGCAGATTTCAACCACCAAGTATTGTACTCATTTGCCATTAGTTCAGCTTTACGGATGACAATGCTTTTAGTAGCAGCAAGTTTATCATGCGAGTAGCTTTGCATACCAAAATCATCACTAAATTGTCGCTCGAGCACCACATTTTTCTCATCAACTTTGGCAGAACTGTCATTAAGACCCGCAGAGAAAGTACCGAGATGACTGTCGCTCATCCTTTAAATTTGATAAGTTTATGCTGCAGTTTTCTGGCGATTGAGGGGATTCAAAAAACAAAAACCGCTTGTTTTGTAAGAATGGACGGTGCGTTAGCGATATACTTATACTAGCCATTTTACTCGATATGTATTTACCTGTATTGCACCCAATAGAAGCTTTTACCAACTCACAAACCACCCAAGATCCCAAAGTATACATGCCGAGTTACGCCAAATTGGGGATGTTGTTGTTTGGTGACTGATCTTATCGGCAGCCCCATCAAAACATGGGTGCTGTTACTCAAAAAAATGGGTGCCGTTGTAAGCAGTGCATACCTAACACACTCCCCCCATACAAAAAATTAATGCTCGAGATGACTAGGAAATGAATTAACGCTCCCATGACTTCCAACGACTTAAAATTCGCAGTTAACAGGTACCAAAAAGGCGTTGTGAATTTTGTGAGTTCTCAAGTTTGATCACCCGTGGCAATATTAGAGTTTTTGAGTTGGCTAGCGGGCGCTTGAGCCGGTCCAAGGTCGTAAGAGCAGAATGACAGTAGCCTCCATTGTGGTCACGTGGCATCTACCAGGGCTTGTCTCTTCTTGTTTTTGTATAGGGCATGCCTGGGGAGCTAGCTGCTTTTGGTTTCAGTCGTCGAGTCAAACCATCTTGTCGTAACCATTCTCATGACTTTGCCAAGCGCCAAGATGTTTGAACAAATTTTGATTTTTACAGGTGTAAAATAATTAAAGATCGTAGATGACGCAAGCAAGCATGCCGAGTAGTCCTGCAAGAGAAAAAAGAGGCTAACTCTCGCTTAAATCAGGTGGAGGCGCGGACTTGGTACAAATAGTGTGAATAAAGTACTGAAATACCTTGAGAGGCAAGCTATTCGTGCGCAGGGAAATAAACTTGGTGAATGCTCAAGTCAAAACTATTTCGTTCATTAGTTACAGCGGGCTGCTTGCTCCTAGTGCTGCTGTACTGTGTCGCGAAAGCCATAAACAGTGATGCGAACACTTGGATGTTCAATTCGCTGAAAATTCAAAGCACAGACGCTAATACTCCATACGCTACCCCTATACGGTGGGACAACTACAGAGAAAGCATCCGGGAGCTTGACTTTGATAATAGCACAGCATTGTTCAATTCGATTCGTGCTGCACTGAGGCAGGCTGCGTCAGATATCCATCCCGTTGGGGTCAGCTACTTTCCAGCAGTAATACCTGAAGGAACATTAATGTATCATGCGGGCTCTGAGGTGCCAACTTCATTTGAATGGTTAGCGATGGATCACGAGTTCAGCTATAGCTTCGGCTTGAGAACTCCGTCTTACGGTAGAAAATCCCTAAGGAGACATGGACCACCCCCACCAAATCCTCTTATGGACATGGCATTGGGGCCCAATAGTAATCTAACGAATTTTCCCGGAGAGCCAGATCGAAAACAATCAATGATGCTGACATTTCGGGCAACTAGGGATTTGAATAGACTACTATACCTGGATGGTGCTTCAGCGGCCAAAACGGACGGCACGGGCGAAATGGATACCCAGGAACTGCTATCGGACGTCATTAAGGTCAAGCTAAATTTAACTGACGATGGCGACGACACAAGAATGAAGGAGAGGTTATTTGCCTCAAGGATTTGCAAGTGGGGAAAGCCTTTTGGTCTATCGGGCATAGTAAGAGTAGAGGTTGGATTTGAAATAATATTATGCGATTTTTCTTCAGATGACGTTGAGCTAGTTTCTAAACTGGATATGGTTTTTCCTAGCGATTACCTTGACCTACCACCTCCGACAGTACTTACCCAGGAGAATGGATGGCCAATAGATCAAAATGACAACTTGATAGAAGACGATCTGACGGCTGAACAAAGAGATATACTCGCTCGCGAAGACTCGTGGGAGGACACACTCTCCAGATTCGATGCTACCAAAGGGTTTAACTGGCTACTTGCAGGTGCAATCCATGACAAAGGTGATAAAAGAATAAGTTTAGACTATAGACACACAGTGACTGGAATCAATAGGACCTATATCCATCCTGACGCAAATAACAGAAGACTTCTGAATAGCGGAATGACGTGGGCAAAGCAACTGAAAATCGTCGAAGATTTGGAGCAAGCGCTGTGTACAGGATTTGATGCATCCGCAAGTACTGATTGGCAGCAAGTATTCGATGAAACTGTTGATAAGTTTGCTCCGATGTTGAAAGTCATGAGCAACATTTTAAATCGCAACGCTTCCATCGAAAGCAGAGCAATCAACGCGACATCTATTACACTTAACTTCGTCTTGAGATTTATGAGTATCGATGAAGGTAAGGAGCAATTTGGCGCAGGAAAGCAATTCGCAGTTTATCAGTACACAAGGCCTCTCAAACAATTGCAAACTGACTCAGATTATTTGATTTGGTCAGCCGCAGTCAATATCGTCACTAGAATAGTTGATGCTATTTATGATGTCAACGACCTTCTGACACCATTGGTGCGTTTTTCTCTGCAACACCAGCAAAATTCAAATGCATCTCTACATGCAACGGAAAGTGTTGATGCTGCTCGAACTATTTTAGACAAATTAATCAAACTTCTCGGATGGATCGAGTTTGATTACAGTTGTAACACCGTATGCGGCTGGAATGAGGTATGTTATACGCCGTCTTGGGGTCCCTCTCCTATGGGAATGGAGGTTCCTAGCTCGAATAGGCCAAAAAAAGGAACACATTTTGATGAAGCACGCCAACGACTGGTGATTGACAAAGATCTTCAGTGTGTAAGTGTAGAGGACATCTTATACAGATCTCGATAGTTTGAATCATGTAACAATATCTGAAGGAGAGGGATAGTGATAGTGCGGCAGAAGGAGCGCGACCTTTATTGGGGGACTTAAGTGGCTATAGATCTTTTTAATAACCAGGAGGGGTACTTCATAATTTTTTGGCTAGAAAGAAGGTTCCTATTAGAAAGAATACTAAAGTATTGCATTTACGACTTCACGAAGCTGTTTAGTCCTAAAACTATAAAAGACGACGACACCTTTTTTTTTTAAGGTATTTGCAAGTCCAGTGAGGTTTATATAGCTGAGAGAATTGAAATTGATAATTTTGATCGGAAGGCTTCCTTCCTTCTTTGCTCGGAACACTTTCAAGTCCATGTTCCCAACCCATAATCTACTTTGTTATATCATTCGTTTATTGAAGACTATTCAATATAGATAAATCTGCGTTGTATAGAATGTTACCAAGTTTTCGTTACTCACTGGTGTTCGCCGGTCAATAATTCATACCAAATCTTCCATTGGGCTATTCGCAACTCATATGAATCCTTGAAGGCAAAATAGCTAACTTGGGAAAGGCAATGAAAAACCTGGTTAGGCTGAATAGAAGACAATCATCAATCCGACTATCGTTGAGTTCGATTGGGCGATTAACTTCTTTTTTTTCTTGACCTTGAATACCCCCAATAGAGTTTAACGAATTAATGGCCATGCATATAATGATATGGATCACGATACTTAAGTGATTTCATATGTGAGTACTTTATAATGCTTGGCAAAGTCGCAGTTACTCCGTGAGTTGACCTTTCCGAAAATGCGCATCAAGAGACGGCTTTACACCAATTTGCCAAAGGGGCCAGTTCCGGGAAGTTTGACTTTTTGCAAGATAAAATAGTTGTAACAGTGGTCCCGAAAATTTGACGGCAATCATGTTCATCAAAGAAAAAGCCCGCCTTGAAAAAAGGGCTAATTACACAACTCTGTACATTATTATTCATTGCTTTTGCGATGGTGTCCCAAGTTGCGGAGCCCTCACCTGGCTTCTGGTTTGCTACTATTTCCAAAAATTGCAACGTAACATGAATATCGAGCAGATTAGTGCGACTTGGAATGGCTGAACCTATAATGACCCCTACCATGAGAAAGGCATAAATGTAAAGAGTCCAGAATGAGACAGAGTATAGACACAAAGCAACAACAAAATACAGAGCGTAACTCCAGTGCCCCACTTTTTTCATTATGTTCGCCATTCTCCAAGTAAGCTTGGACCGGTAAACATCCTTAGGTAGTATTTCTGTCCGGGCTGCATCGTACGAAGTCTTACTTTCCACGTTGCAGCTCCACTGTTCTTTTATAGAGTCTTCATAGACTAATATGGAGTTTTTCACATTTTTCGCCACCACATCACTGAGATCATCCCTTTTGAATGGTAAATATATGAGAGATCTGAAGCATTCATCGCAGTCAGCACCGTCCCACAAACACACAGCGGAATGCCAGCTCTCATCCTTCGCAAACGTAGAATTCAGTTCCAAGGCAATCGAGTCCCACATGTGCAGATCAGTTCCTGGTCTTTGAGCACTGATGGGTTTGGCCACCTCTTCGTATGCCTTCAGAAACGCTTGCCTTCTTTTCCGCAGTGCCAGAATGGCCACCACAGCGAATACAACATCGAGAAGTAGAAACCAGAGAGTTAGAGAAAGAAAATGGATCCTGGATTTCCGCTCCATGGGGAAATGTAATTGGTGGAAATAGCCCAAATGGCGTGGGCTACAAGCAGAGACACATATGTAGGTGTGAATTTGCTCCAGTCATGCATAAGCCAGGTTAAAGTATTTCTAAAAATCCTCTAGGGAACAAGATTCTTCTCCTCCGCCGGAAGAATTAGGCTTTCCCTTTCCATTGCTTGATGTGTGCTTCAAGGATATTGAGCCGAAAATTGGTTCTCCTTAGTAGCCTACATAATCTTATATGCTAAGCGATGTCAATCACAGTTGACGTCATTCATCAAGGTGCACCGGAGTTTGGGTGACTCCGGAGAAGAATGCTTGATAAAAACATTTACCAGATTTCTACATGTAGGATCGGCACTCACTGGCCTACAAATATCTATCATTTAGTTGGAGGAAGTGAAATGGTAGTCTCTACAAACGTTGAAGTGTCAACTTTGCCCTTCAACACTGGGTGCTGCAACACCTTGGAGAGCCATTCACTGAGCTTGGAAAAGCCACCAAACTTATCCTTTCCAAGCGCAAATCCATACAGAGTTGCGCATATAGTGGCAGTGAACAAATCGGCAATAGTGATTTGGTCATTCACGAGAAACTCGTGTTCCGTCAAGCGCTTCTCCAGGTACCCGAAGCATGCAAGGCACTGGGAGAGCTTTTCATCATAATGCTCTTGCGCCGCATTGGATCTAGCTGCTGTAACTATTGCAATTGTGCTTTGGGTAATTTCATGGTTTGTATAAGACAAAAATCTGAGCACTTGAGAACGTTCCTCGAGCGTGGTTCCGTAAAATGTCTTCTCTAACTCTGCATCACCCTTCAAGTTGACCAGGTAGTACAGAACTGCGATAACTTCGGTCAATTGAAAGCCATCGCGGCCCTGATAGGCGGGATTCTTTCCCAAGGGAAATAAACTTTTAAACTCCTCAGCTTTGTCACTAGGGTTGACGAGCTCGATGTCCAGTTCGAGCCACTCAACTAGAGCACGGGGCAGCATCCCCCTTGCATTCTTAATAGCGTATAGTGTTCCAGCGGTCATTTTCGTGATGAGGTGTGTGGAAAAGGAGGAAGGTTCAGGTTGAAAAAGTCCAAGGAGGTGCATTTTATACTCGAAGTGTCCGTTGAGCATGGCATTGGCTTGGATAAAGTTCATTACTAAGGACGGTAGATAATCGTACGTGTTAAATGTGTTTTGCCTGTGTACATCGTGGTCTTAGTAATTGTTTAATTCATTTCGCGTCACTACAAGCGATTACGGAAAGAACGTTAAACATTGAATAGTTTGTGTTACGAGTGGCAACTAGCAGCTTTCGAGGCGTACGGCAAACCTTGGCATGGGATTGTAGAAATATGGATTGATTTCAAAATTATGCTTATTAATATTTTTACGGTGCTGATAGCTAGCAAATTATTATGGAAGAATGATGATCAGCGCGGCTCCAGAAGTTCGAGCAATGAAAATTTCGAGAGCTGAATTATGTGAAAGGATGGAATGTAAATGCATACATAGTGCTGTCAGTGTTTTCATTGATTGTCATAGCATGCAAAATGGGGGCTTGTACAAAGGAATGGAGTACTTACTGAACGAAAATTTCACGGCTGGGAATACAAACGCAGCACAGGCTCCCTGAGTTTAGTGATATCAATATCCCATCAAAGCCGCCAGCTTCTTGGTTGTCTTTACAATTGATTTTCTAGATCACTGGAGGATCTCCCGCTTTTTTCCAGAATAGGGCTCTCTATCAACATATACTTATAGTTTTAGATAGGAGTCCCTTCTAGGATACACATATATGTCATTACAGTTCCTTGGTGAATGCAAATCCTTCTCTTAGATCGTCTTCGGCAAAAGCGCAGTTGCTCATATCTTTCTTCACCACCTCCCCTTCTGGGGAGATGTCAAAGTCAAAGATATCCATAGGCAGCCCGATGGTAGTACAACTGTTCGGAACATCGACAATGCCCGCTATATGACCCTCAATTGGTGCGGTGGACAACAGTAGATAAATCTGGTAATCGTTGTAACCATATCTACGCAGGTACTCGATCACACGAAGACATGTCTGACGGTAGGCCACGGTAGTATCTAGGCAAAGCTGATTACCCTCTTCATCAACACTGAAGCCTTCGAATGTCAAGTAACGGTCGGGTCCAAAACGTGGAGCGACTGGTGACGGCAAGTACATTGGAGATTTCATCGCGAGTTTCCTCATGCCGTTCTTTATTACGGAGACGCTAAACGTAATGCAGCCGGCCATTTCGATGGCACCACAGAAGCTAATTTCACCATCCCCTTGAGAAAAGTGAAGATCACCAAGTGAGAGCATACCACCTGGCAAATAGGTGGGCAGATAAACCGTCGAGCCCCGGGTGAGGGCTTTAATGTCACAGTTACCCCCATTTTCTGGACGGCCCGGAATGGTACGCGCACCGTAGCTAGCTACTGCTTTTTGCTGTTCCTCAGTGGCGTTGATTCCAGCGTAGGCGCCGTGTTCGTTCGGCAAATTGGCCATGACGAAATCGGCGTGAGGGTGGGCCTGAACGAGAGTCGTTTCACGAGAGTTCCATTCTGCTAGCACTTCATGACTTGGCAGAACGCCTATAATGCCCGGGTGGCAGATACCTGGGAACTTCACACCGGGAATGTGACGAGAAGTGGCATAAATACCTTCAAAGTCAAATACGGCCTTTGCTGCCTTTGGGTAATGTTTGTCAAGAAATCCACCACCATTTTCCTTGGCGAAGACACCACAATAACCCCAAGGCTGACGTTCGAGAGGTTGGACATCCTGGATACTAACTTTCAGCACGTCGCCCGGCTCGCAGTCTTCCACAAAAAATGGTCCAGACAAATAGTGTATTCTGCTCAAATCGCAGTACTTGATATCATCAGCAGAGTCATTGTTGCCGACTTGACCGCCTGTCCAGTCGAAACATTCGGCCTTGTACGATTTGTTCTGTTTAATACTGGCATTAGCCGGTACGTCTGGATGCCAACGGTTGTGTACGCCAGCCTGTTCGTAAGCGGGCTTGTCTAAATCGATTTTAACAATGTACTCGGACATGATTGGGGGAAGTCACACGTCTCTAGTACTTGAATCTAAACAGACGCCCTTATTCAATTGAGCACTATATGCCGCATAGATACTTTATATACTACTTGTTTTCTGCGGCTGGTCTTCTTAATAACCTCGATTCTGACTGTAGCTTTAATTTATCAACAGTCGAAATACTTATCAATCGAGATAAGGGTTCCCCTCATCGCTGATCAACGTAAATTAGAGAGCCGTGCCTATGGACAAATACCTCGAACTGTGAGAAGCGCCACGATAAGAACCCCCTAGAGCGGACGCTCGAAGGATATATCGGTCGGTTGGCAGGCATCGTGAATGCCATAACCAAGAAAGCTTTTGCCCCAAAAGGCCAAATTGCGCTCTACACTTGTAGCAAGCATGCGATACAGATGTAATAACAAACTGATACCGAGCTAAGGGCTAGCCACATCAGTCGACTGCTTCCAACACCCCCCTGATTAGTGCTGCACCTGCTGCAGCGTCAACTGATCACAATGTCTGCATAGTGGTCGGGTGTCTCTCGGAGCCTTATCCGAGTGCGATAGCGCTGATGCCAAGTACGCAACAACCGGAATATCGCTGGATAACCGTTTCAAAAAACCAATAAGGTTATGTAGGCAAGATAGGTAGATGATGGATATCTTTCACAGGAAACCACAAAGCAGAGAATGATAAAACTGATAAACGCGAGACAATATACCCCTATCTCATCTCGTCTTCTTGTGCGTTGCTCTGTCTTTCGGGCAATAATAGCTGTATTTAGCCATGCGAGAATGCGACGGCCTTGCCAATACGAATCCTCGCTATCCTGACTGTATAAAACGAGCGATAGAAGTCACCAGCCAGCACTTTCAACACAGCATCATAGCGGGAACATAAACTAGCAGCACTTTTCGCAATGGTTGAGCCAATTCTAGAACAAGCTTATGGTTACTGCTATATACTTGTGCTAGCTGCCGGGTTTGCAGCACTGATGATCTTCATCACAAGGATTCTGTCGAGTCTACTCGACGAGAAACAGAACTCGGAACGATTCACCACCTCTGGTCGCAACACCTCGTCCGGTCTGATCGCATCTGCCGTGGTATCATCATGGACCTGGCCCGGCACGCTACTGACATCAAGTGGGATGGCGTATTCGTATGGTATTTGTGGAGGTGCCTGGTATGCATTTGCGTTCACAATCCAAATTACCTTCTTTTCTGTGCTGGCGTTGGAAATAAAACGGAAGGCTCCTGGTGCCCACACAATTCTTGAGATTGTCAAAGCCAGATTTGGCAGGGTCGCTCACTGGGTGATGCTCTTTTACGCTTTGGGTACCAATGTTATTATTTCTGCGATGCTGCTGCTGGGAGGTTGCCAGGCCATTCATGTCATCACCGGCATGCATTTAGTCGCTGCTGCCATGCTCTTGCCAATTGGTGTGTTTGTGTTTACCGTCATCGGTGGGCTTAAGAGTACCTTTATTTCAGACTGGTTCCATACCATCATCATTTACCTTGTGATCATCATCAGCATCTTCAACACCTACACGAGATCGGAAAAAATTGGTTCTATCGACAAGATGTACGATATGCTCACCGAGGTTGCTAAAGAACATCCATCGGCATGCTACAAGGGGTCTTACCTGACTTGGACCAACAAGACTGCCTTGCTGAACGGTTGGAACATCGTCATCGGCGGTTTCTCCACTGTGTTTTGCGACCCATCTTACTCTCAAAAGGCGATTGCTGCTAAGCCAAAGTCTAGTATGTTTGGCTACTTTCTAGGTGGTCTATGTTGGCTAGTTATTCCATTGGCTCTTTCCTTGGCTTCTTCCTTGGCAAACCTGGCTTTGGTCAACGACCCTGCATCCCTGACTTATCCAAATTTGGTCCCAACCACCCTTGTCAATGAGGGTATTCCTATGCTCTACGGGCTGTTTCTGACTTTGGGAAAGAGTGGATGCGCTGCAGGTCTACTTATGATCTGGCTAGCGGCCACTTCTGCCACTTCTGCTGAACTGATCGGTTTCTCTTCTGTTGTCACCTACGATGTCTACCGGGCCTACATTAATCCAAGAGCTAGTGGTAAGCAGCTTGTCAGCGTCACCCACATCTGTGTCACCCTCTTTGCGTTGGCTATGGGTGGTTTGACAGTCGTGTTCAATTATATTGGCATCACCATCAGTTGGATTATCAGTTTCATTGGTGTCATTCTGGGGCCTGGTGTATTTGCTTTCACTTTGAGTCTCTTCTGGAGTAGAATGACCAAGCTTTCTATTGTTGTTGGTCCACCTTTGGCTTCAATTGTCGCACTTATTAGCTGGTGCGGTTCTGCCAAGGCCTTCTACGGCAGTGTCAACAAAGACACGCTTGGCCAACAATATTCATGTGCGGTTGGTAACTTCATCGGTCTTTTTGGCTCCCTGATCTTCATTGTCATCATTTCTTTAGTGAAACCTGACGAAACTCCTTACGACTTTGACAGTCTAGATGAAAATTTCGTTGCTGCCGATGATGCTACCGTCGAAGAAGCCACAGCTATGAAAATCACTGATCCTAAAGAGAAACAAGAACTAAGAAAATACTCCTTATACTCCCAGATCATTGCATGGTCACTATTCTTTATTTTGATCTTTTTGATACCAATGCCAATGTACGGTCAAAATTACATCTATTCGAGGAGGTTCTTCCGTGGCTGGGTAATTATTGTCATGATTTGGCTTCTACTTGCCGCCACAATTATCATTGTATTGCCAGTTTACCAGAGCAGAGAAACACTACGCAAACTATGGAACATTTCCACTGGAAAGCAACAAAAGGAAGAAAAAGAGTTGCTATCAGCTCAACCCTCCTGTGTTATTGAAGGAATTGAGAAGGTTATCGATGTCAGCATTGAGACGGATGCTAAAGCGCGCGACATCTAAAGTTTTGGCGAAAAGTATTATTGAGGCAAATCTGATTCATTAGTAGAAAGCTTACTGAATTTGTCTTGTACGTTGTTCATAGACATTGTAAGATGAGTGACTTGGATAGGGAATTCTATTTATTGAGGCGAATGTGATTCATTAGTAGAAAGCTTGCTAAATTTATCTTGTAATTCGTTGATAGACATGGTAAGATGAGTTACTTGGATCTATGGAATTCTATTTATCTCCGTGATTATTTTAGGCATTAGAGTTGGCTCTGTTACATGAACAAAGGCCTGGTATTTATACAATTCTGACGAGATGACGGTGGCAGCCGCACCCAAGACTACAGCGCCGCGCGAAAGACTCAACTTTCGCCAGATGAGACACGGGATGATTGCAGTCACGCGGCGGTATCTCCGCGACGAGCTAGGCGATACGGAGCCCATGCGGATTGCTGCATCAGAGCTTCTGGCAGGACACTCGGTGCAAACAGGGATGCAAGTGTACGGCGTGGACAAGTTCACGTTTGAGGGAGTGGACCACTCAACGGCATATTCCATGCAGGAGGAGATCTCCAAGCGGTGGATACGGTGGTTGGGGCTTGAGAGCGATCCGGAGGTGGTGTTGGCAGATGCTCAGAAGCGGACGTTCAATGGAGCGTATGTCCACGACGAGCGCAGCGCAGAGGACCTGGTCATGGCCGGCAAAGAGCTGTACGGTAGCGACTTTGTCTTTAAGAGCATTGAGCAGAGTATGGCGTGTGTGGATGT